>JAWRYS010001136.1:0-1388482 GCA_034769895.1 Magicicada septendecula
TGAGATAATTTTAATTTGATTAATTAGTATAAGATTCTATGTGTAGTAATAGATATATATGTGTGTGTTTAAATGAATTCAAATTTTATAATTGTTTAAAATAGATGACATAAGATTTGTCGTACGTAATACTTAGTTTATTTAAAAGTCATTATTACCACAACAATGGCTCAATTTAACCCCGACTTGTTGTTGAAGGACGAATTAAGCTATGAAGCCTTGTTACGCGGTCTTCCATACGCAAATGTAACGGTCGCGGTACTGCGCAAAACATTACGTGAAAATAGACCAGACAAACCCTCACTGTTAAATCGTTTAAGTGTATTGGACTTCGAAAGTGAAAAGGAACATGCTATCACAAATGTACGGAACTTACCTCCATCGCACAAACCCTGCGAGATGAAAAATCCCCCGCAGTAATTTTACGAACCACTCAAAGAATCGAACATCTGACCCGCCGCATCACCAATTTGTTGAATTGGCCCGGTGATAAGTTACTCCACCGGACGAGCAAAATTCGCGGAAGAAGCATTACAACAATTACCCGAGATAATGCGCGAATTACGTCGAAGGTCCGAATCGTTTAGATTAGAAGAGATCGAAGAAGCAATGACGAAACTAAATATTTCCCCTACCCTATCTCCTACTCAAGAACAGCAAACCGGTGCTGTAAAATTTCAGGAATGTAATATAGATCCCGTTAAGGAACGGTTAACCGATAGACAAGTAAATATCCAACCCGTAAACGTCACGTTACTCCCAAGTGAACTAGAGAATATGACTAGTATCTACGATTTACCTCCTCACTTATCGACGAATCAATCTGCGGAAAAACCTAGAATGACGACTCAATTAAATCTAACTACCGAGCTTTATGGAAAAATAACTCACCCCGTAGAACGTATTTTATCTGAGATACCAACCACTGATGGGCTGAATATTACAAAACTCCTAGATTTTATCAAGCACCTATTACAAATAAAGGATCTACGACAATTAAGAGATGACCAAATTTTACAAGTAATTCTACCTAAATGTAGATCTCCTTTAAAAGATCGTGTGTTAGAATCACTAAGGTATAATCACCATGTAGAAGAACTTCATACCACCCTGATAAGACACTTCATTCCCACCGGTATCTACGAAGAATTGAAGCGGAACCTAGTATTTCGTGTACAAGGAGCATACGAGAGATTAGCTCATTATATATCTGAAATAAGGGAATCGGCCTTATTGCTACAAGTTAAATGGAGTGAACAACAGCTAGTAGACACTATCTTAGTAGGACTATCTCCCGAGGAGCGATCTCGCCTAGCACTCATGAAGAGACCAACCACTTTCACAGAACTAGAACTGTGTTGTATACATTCGTCCAACGTCTGGTATTCTGACCAAAACAGACGCGTTTTTATGTCCCAGACTCAACGCAGAGATTCATTCCTACCTCTACCCATTTGGACTGATACTCGATCCTACCGCGATAAGCGATTCGTAAGAACATCCAAAACCAAAGCTACCCCAATACTTCAAACTCTCTACAAAAACCCCGACAACATGCGAGCGATGTAAATGAGGAAAGAAGATGTTATAACTGTGAAAAGTCCGGCCACATTAGCAAGAATTGTAAACAAAACCGGTACCAACAGAAAACCGACCAGTCAAAAAACATGTGAAGCGGGAAGAACAAAAATCCTACGTCTTCCGCAGCGTCAGAAGGAAAGGTATAAACACTAATAATTCTAAAGTAAAACTAAATAGAAACAAACGTATAGACCCTTACTTAACAAGATATATTGAAAAGTGCAACTCTATTGGAACACGCAAAACAAGTATATGCCAATTACCCTACATACAGATAGACCTTGGAGCAACGAATATCCTTGGTTTAATCGATTCAGGATCTACACGTAGTATAATCAGTCAACAGCTAGCCAGCGTATTAGCTAATCATAATCTTATTAAACGTAGCCAAAACGTGAATGTAAAGTGTGCCACCGCAAATAAGCAAAACCTAAATATATCGCGCAGTATTACGGTGAAAATAAAAATAAAGAATTTTACTTTTGGTATGTTCCCCTACTCGTAACTGAAGTGTTAGGACAAAACTTAATACTAGGCGCTGACTTTATAAGTAAAACTGGCTTAATCCTTGACATATACGCAAAACAATATTTCTTCAGATTTGATCGTACTCGAAAATATCAGTTCGACTCCGAGCTAAGTAACAACGCGAATTGTGAAACATCAACTATTCAGTTAGAGCATCATGAATCTAGTTTGAGTCGTTTAAGAGGAAATGAGCGACAAAGAATTCAAAAGTTAATAAGGGAATTTTCTACTGTACTCACACCCAAGTTAGGATTAACCCACTTAATCGAATACAAAATAAATCTAAGTGACAACAAGGTAATACGTCTTCACCCATACAAATTATCACCGCCCAAGATGGAAATAATGAGAAACCAAATCAACAAACTCCTAGAGCAACACGTCATAGAACCGTCAACTTCTCCATACTCATCACCTGCATTCCTAGTACCAAAAGGAACTGACAAACATAGACTAGTCGTGGATTATAGACAGCTGAATAAGAATATAGAATTTGAATCGATTCCCCTGCCCGACATTCATAGCGCGTTCCACTATTTTACCAAAGCGAAAATCTTCACCATAATGGATCTCAACCAGGCATTCCACCAAATCCCACTAGCTGAGGAATCAAAACATCTAACTGCGTTTGCTGTCCCATTTAATCTATATCAGTTTACTAGAGTACCATTCGGTATATCACAAGGAAGTTCAGTATGTAGCAGACTGTTAGAAAAAATATTTCATGACGTTAAATTTAAATTCGTATATCACTATCTTGACGACATAGTAGTATATAGTGAATCGATGGATCAACATATTGATCACTTGCGTGAAGTATTATCGAGGTTAAAGAAAGCTGGACTAACGGTAAACCCTAGTAAAGTTAATTTCGCTGTAAAACAATTCTCTTTCTTAGGTCATATAGTATCTGCCGAAGGTAAGGTTAGCATCGATCCCGAACGTACGCGCAATCCGAGAATTTTTACCACCTAGAGACACCAAAGGTATAGCTTGATTTTTAGGTATGATCAATTACTTTCACAAGTACATACCCCACCTAGCGGATATAGCAGCCCCATTAAATGCATTAAGAAAGAAAGGAGCGAAATTCGAGTGGACTACTCGACATCAAGCCGCTTTTGAAACACTCAAAGAAAGAATAATACCCCCACCGGTATTGCAGTTAGCAGATTTCAGTAAACCATTTGTTGTACAGACCGACAGTTCTAGTGTAGCATTAGGAGCTGTAATATACCAAGAAATCAATAATACTAGACTCCCGATCAGCTATGCATCACGTACATTGACGGAGCAAGAAAGGAAGTTCTCAGCCTATGAACTTGAATGTTTAGCTGTAGTTTTCGCCTTCGAAAAATTCAAACCATTTTTGGAACACAAGGAATTTCTACTAGAAACCGACAATCAAGCTTTGTCATGGTTATTGAACCATCCAAAACAGTTAAGTCGTATCGGAAGATGGGTGTTAAGATTAAATTGTTACAAGTTCAAAGTACAACATATTCGTGGTACTCAAAATGTAGTAGCCGATACACTATCCCGCATGTTCCAACTACCCAATACCAGACCTGGCGAAGACAATGTTGAAACCACTACTGTTAATACGCTAATTACTAACTTCCCTCTTGCATTTAAGGATATAGCATATCACCAACAACAAGATCCGAAATTGTGTAAAATAATAGAACAAATAGATAAAGGAAATTATTCTGACAAATATACCTTGAGTAAACGAGTACTTTGTTTTAAAAAGGCTAACGGAAAATCACTGAGAATAATCGCCCCGGAAATAATTAAACCTATGCTAATGGAATACTACCACTCATCAACCATTGGAGCTCATATGGGAATTAGGAAAACTATACATCGTATTCGCAAGGAATACCATTGGGAAAACATGAACAGTGAAATAACAGAGTTCGTGAAACAATGCGAAATCTGTGCCCTGAGCAAGCCAGCACGAATCAGTCAAGTCAGAAAATTAATCTCAGAAATCCCCACAACACCCTTCTCAAAGATATACATAGACTATTCTGGACCTTATCCCCGTTCTAAGTCCGGAAATACTATGCTATTAATTTGCGTGGACTCCTTCACTAAATTCGTATGGATGTATCCTATGAGACGTGCCTTAGCATCTACGACAATAAAGATTCTACAAGAGAGACTATTTAAAGATTATGGTACACCAGTACACCTAGTATCTGACAATGGACCTCAGTTTAAATAGAAAGAATTTAAAGACATGTGTTTTAAATTAGGAATAAATCATATTACAGTGACAGAGTACCGACCGCAAGGAAACCTAGCAGAGAGATACTTGCGAAACCTAAAATCAGCCTTAATATCTTATCACGCTAAAGATCAGACAGCATGGGATCAAAATCCATCATGGATACAATTTGCCTTCAACTCGGTGTATCATGAAGGACATAAATCAACACCATTTGATTTACTGTACAAGTATAAACCGAACCACCCGTTAACCACAAAGTGGAAAATTCACGAGTTATTGCCCCGCGAAATAAATGGGAATAACATAAGAAAAATATGGAACGAAGCTCGCGCGAATTTGAGAGCGAATTTACAAAAATCGCGGAAATATCATGAGCAGCATAATAGGAAAATAAAGTATAAAGTAGGTGATTTAGTGATGTATAAAACTCACCCTACGAGTAAAGCCGTTGATAGGACCACTTCCAAACTATCATACCGATGGTGTGGCCCCTACAAGATTCACAAGTTTCACCCCCCGTAACCGTAGCGCTGTATGAACCCAATACAGACAATTACGTTCGCAGAAGCCATGTGTCTCAAATAAAAAAAATTGTTTTCGTGTAAAAATAAAGAAGCACGACTACGAGAAAGATAGTAAACCAAGAATACTACTTAAGCATTAAGAGTAAAATATGTTGTATATATTTATACAGGAATATAATAAGATTTTGCAACATTCTATATCGTAATTGAGTATAAACTCGAACACCTCGTACGAATACTAGCGAGGCCTGATCAACCTTAGCTAATGTCCTGCGAGAATGAAATAAAGAATGAGAAGTCAGCTGACAAACAACAAACCTCTAGCGCAGTAAACTAAAAGTAATTCGATTCTTATTACAATACGTTATTATTATTAGTAACCTACTCATGAGTATAACTCCGTAAAACGAGTGAAGAAATAAAAAAAAAAAAAAAAAGGTAGTAGATGTAAGAATTAAATATAAGGTAGATTTATGTATTTGTGTATTTTATGTGTAGTAGATGTATTAGATTTTAAATATTTTGTATAAGATGTAAGATAATCGATTGATGGATAGAAATCATATGAGGGAGAGACATTTCAGCACGAAGTTCCGTGCCCAAATGTAATTGTATTTCTTAGGTTTTCATTTAATACCCCGTCGCCCCGTCCTCACCTTTAAGTGCAGGAGGATGTGACGATTTAAAAATTATTTAAATAGCACAAATTAAATTTTTGTTCTTATAACAAGTGAGAGTATTATCCACCCCTTATCTGTACCTAGATTCCTGTATCAACGTGCAAATTGTCCAATACGAACACGCAAAGTACAATGTTATTAAGCGAAAACTAATAATTCTGTTAATTAAATAAAAGACATTAATAATAAAGGAGATATCTAACTCATAACAAAAAGGTAGCATAATTTATTACTAGTTAATTAATGAACAATTAATAATACTAAATGAACGAACTACTTTTCTCAGCGCGTAAACCGCGCCAGCTTACAGACTCCCTGCCGCTAAACAAACCCCAGTCGCCGGAGAAACTTCGACATGTAAGCAGGTCAAAAATGTGTTGTAAAGTTACACTTAGGTGTATACCGCTAAACAACGATACAACCAGACGTTAGTTGTTATATTTGATTTAATCCAATGTAGCGTTGGAAAATAACTAAAAAATGAGTAATGTAGTGCGTGGAGCAAATATTGGTAATATATAAAAAAAAAACTTAGCCGACACATCTCTTTACAAACAGTAAGTGGTAAGATATGTTCCTTACCAAATTAAAGTAAACATCAGTGCTGCTAAAATAAGAACAATTAAAATGTAAAATGTGAACAACGAACTCCAGAAGAAGAAAGTTACAACAACAACCCTATGTACTTCAAGTAGCAGAATCCAATCGTCATGACCTAGACTACAATTCGGAAACAATCAACTAAATGGAGGATCCAGAGGAACAACGAACTACACCCAAGAAGACCTACTGAAGAAGACCATCACGAACACCCACAGCAAACTCACGTTCTATTCAGGTGATATTAAATCATAACATTTGTGCATAACTTTTTTTTTTTTTAAACCGAAACAAAAAGAACAGTAAAGTTTCTTGTAAAGACTTTTAGATAACTTAAAGGTTAGCATATAAATGTTTGTAATTTCTGTAGTGATATAGTAATAACCTGATGATGTTAAAGGTGAAGTAATTCTGAAAATTACACCGGACTATTCTTCAAATAGTTTGGATGATGTTGTGATATATTAGAATATTGCAAAGTTAAGACCCGGATCCGTGGTACTTGAAATAATACATAGCTGAATGATTTTGAGATAAAAAAGAGTAAAAAAGAATAAAAATTTAAAGAATATTTAACGCAGAATTTATAAGAATTTTTCTTTTAAAAGTAAAGTAAAGTAAGTAAAAAATTAAAGGATGACCATTAAAGCTATTACTTTTATACTTAGTTAAAATACAAGAATAAAGAGATGTTTTCGCTAATACCCAGAGAGTGAATAAATTTATGTAACCCTTGACTAATTCCTGATATATACATTGTCATAATTTGTTGGTAAGTAAATTTTACTAACTACGGCAGCTAGTTTAATTAACAGCGAACAATTGAACTGGTTCCCGATGTTATAATGTCTTTGCAGGAGAGACGTCATAAGATGCGCCACTCTGCTGCTTTTGTGTAAAAATGTAGTGTATACTCTGCTGATAATTAATTAACCGTAACTTTGTAGAAGATATAAATTTATTCACTCTGAAATTGTGAACAAATAAATAAATAAAGTTTTAATTATGAAATAATGATTTTAGTATTAGGATATTGCCGTAATAAACAAGTCCTTGCTGGTAAAAATATTCCATTTTAAACCTTACGGTATTTACAGGCTGTTTCATGTTAAATACGTGTCGAGAAATGTACGCTCTCCCCCTTGTACACAAGTAAGTTGTTTGTATGGGATTCCCTCGCGGACATAACAGACAGGCCAGAACAGGAAATAATCGTGTTTGAGATTGTCCGTATCACCCTCCTTTGTTAAACCACCCCTACGTAAACAATAAGACTCCCCAAACAGCTGATCCATTGTGCTATTATAAAAGCAATGAACTCTTCGTGTGTGAAATTTCTCTCCACTATAAAATAATATTATCATTTTGTCTTGACTGATAATTGCTAGGAGTACAGAAAATTGAATTGATTTGAGATAATTTTAATTTGATTAATTAGTATAAGATTCTATGTGTAGTAATAGATATATATGTGTGTGTTTAAATGAATTCAAATTTTATAATTGTTTAAAATAGATGACATAAGATTTGTCGTACGTAATACTTAGTTTATTTAAAAGTCATTATTACCACAACAATGGCTCAATTTAACCCCGACTTGTTGTTGAAGGACGAATTAAGCTATGAAGCCTTGTTACGCGGTCTTCCATACGCAAATGTAACGGTCGCGGTACTGCGCAAAACATTACGTGAAAATAGACCAGACAAACCCTCACTGTTAAATCGTTTAAGTGTATTGGACTTCGAAAGTGAAAAGGAAACATGCTATCACAAATGTACGGAACTTACCTCCATCGCACAAACCCTGCGAGATGAAAAATCCCCCGCAGTAATTTTACGAACCACTCAAAGAATCGAACATCTGACCCGCCGCATCACCAATTTGTTGAATTGGCCCGGTGATAAAGTTACTCCACCGGACGAGCAAAAATTCGCGGAAGAAGCATTACAACAATTACCCGAGATAATGCGCGAATTACGTCGAAGGTCCGAATCGTTTAGATTAGAAGAGATCGAAGAAGCAATGACGAAACTAAATATTTCCCCTACCCTATCTCCTACTCAAGAACAGCAAACCGGTGCTGTAAAATTTCAGGAATGTAATATAGATCCCGTTAAGGAACGGTTAACCGATAGACAAGTAAATATCCAACCCGTAAACGTCACGTTACTCCCAAGTGAACTAGAGAATATGACTAGTATCTACGATTTACCTCCTCACTTATCGACGAATCAATCTGCGGAAAAACCTAGAATGACGACTCAATTAAATCTAACTACCGAGCTTTATGGAAAAATAACTCACCCCGTAGAACGTATTTTATCTGAGATACCAACCACTGATGGGCTGAATATTACAAAACTCCTAGATTTTATCAAGCACCTATTACAAATAAAGGATCTACGACAATTAAGAGATGACCAAATTTTACAAGTAATTCTACCTAAATGTAGATCTCCTTTAAAAGATCGTGTGTTAGAATCACTAAGGTATAATCACCATGTAGAAGAACTTCATACCACCCTGATAAGACACTTCATTCCCACCGGTATCTACGAAGAATTGAAGCGGAACCTAGTATTTCGTGTACAAGGAGCATACGAGAGATTAGCTCATTATATATCTGAAATAAGGGAATCGGCCTTATTGCTACAAGTTAAATGGAGTGAACAACAGCTAGTAGACACTATCTTAGTAGGACTATCTCCCGAGGAGCGATCTCGCCTAGCACTCATGAAGAGACCAACCACTTTCACAGAACTAGAACTGTGTTGTATACATTCGTCCAACGTCTGGTATTCTGACCAAAACAGACGCGTTTTTATGTCCCAGACTCAACGCAGAGATTCATTCCTACCTCTACCCATTTGGACTGATACTCGATCCTACCGCGATAAGCGATTCGTAAGAACATCCAAAACCCAAAGCTACCCCAATACTTCAAACTCTCTACAAAAACCCCGACAACATGCGAGCGATGTAAATGAGGAAAGAAGATGTTATAACTGTGAAAAGTCCGGCCACATTAGCAAGAATTGTAAACAAAACCGGTACCAACAGAAAACCGACCAGTCAAAAAACATGTGAAGCGGGAAGAACAAAAATCCTACGTCTTCCGCAGCGTCAGAAGGAAAGGTATAAACACTAATAATTCTAAAGTAAAACTAAATAGAAACAAACGTATAGACCCTTACTTAACAAGATATATTGAAAAGTGCAACTCTATTGGAACACGCAAAACAAGTATATGCCAATTACCCTACATACAGATAGACCTTGGAGCAACGAATATCCTTGGTTTAATCGATTCAGGATCTACACGTAGTATAATCAGTCAACAGCTAGCCAGCGTATTAGCTAATCATAATCTTATTAAACGTAGCCAAAACGTGAATGTAAAGTGTGCCACCGCAAATAAGCAAAACCTAAATATATCGCGCAGTATTACGGTGAAAATAAAAATAAAGAATTTTACTTTTGGTATGTTCCCCTACTCGTAACTGAAGTGTTAGGACAAAACTTAATACTAGGCGCTGACTTTATAAGTAAAACTGGCTTAATCCTTGACATATACGCAAAACAATATTTCTTCAGATTTGATCGTACTCGAAAATATCAGTTCGACTCCGAGCTAAGTAACAACGCGAATTGTGAAACATCAACTATTCAGTTAGAGCATCATGAATCTAGTTTGAGTCGTTTAAGAGGAAATGAGCGACAAAGAATTCAAAAGTTAATAAGGGAATTTTCTACTGTACTCACACCCAAGTTAGGATTAACCCACTTAATCGAATACAAAATAAATCTAAGTGACAACAAGGTAATACGTCTTCACCCATACAAATTATCACCGCCCAAGATGGAAATAATGAGAAACCAAATCAACAAACTCCTAGAGCAACACGTCATAGAACCGTCAACTTCTCCATACTCATCACCTGCATTCCTAGTACCAAAAGGAACTGACAAACATAGACTAGTCGTGGATTATAGACAGCTGAATAAGAATATAGAATTTGAATCGATTCCCCTGCCCGACATTCATAGCGCGTTCCACTATTTTACCAAAGCGAAAATCTTCACCATAATGGATCTCAACCAGGCATTCCACCAAATCCCACTAGCTGAGGAATCAAAACATCTAACTGCGTTTGCTGTCCCATTTAATCTATATCAGTTTACTAGAGTACCATTCGGTATATCACAAGGAAGTTCAGTATGTAGCAGACTGTTAGAAAAAATATTTCATGACGTTAAATTTAAATTCGTATATCACTATCTTGACGACATAGTAGTATATAGTGAATCGATGGATCAACATATTGATCACTTGCGTGAAGTATTATCGAGGTTAAAGAAAGCTGGACTAACGGTAAACCCTAGTAAAGTTAATTTCGCTGTAAAACAATTCTCTTTCTTAGGTCATATAGTATCTGCCGAAGGTAAGGTTAGCATCGATCCCGAACGTACGCGCAATCCGAGAATTTTTACCACCTAGAGACACCAAAGGTATAGCTTGATTTTTAGGTATGATCAATTACTTTCACAAGTACATACCCCACCTAGCGGATATAGCAGCCCCATTAAATGCATTAAGAAAGAAAGGAGCGAAATTCGAGTGGACTACTCGACATCAAGCCGCTTTTGAAACACTCAAAGAAAGAATAATACCCCCACCGGTATTGCAGTTAGCAGATTTCAGTAAACCATTTGTTGTACAGACCGACAGTTCTAGTGTAGCATTAGGAGCTGTAATATACCAAGAAATCAATAATACTAGACTCCCGATCAGCTATGCATCACGTACATTGACGGAGCAAGAAAGGAAATTCTCAGCCTATGAACTTGAATGTTTAGCTGTAGTTTTCGCCTTCGAAAAATTCAAACCATTTTTGGAACACAAGGAATTTCTACTAGAAACCGACAATCAAGCTTTGTCATGGTTATTGAACCATCCAAAACAGTTAAGTCGTATCGGAAGATGGGTGTTAAGATTAAATTGTTACAAGTTCAAAGTACAACATATTCGTGGTACTCAAAATGTAGTAGCCGATACACTATCCCGCATGTTCCAACTACCCAATACCAGACCTGGCGAAGACAATGTTGAAACCACTACTGTTAATACGCTAATTACTAACTTCCCTCTTGCATTTAAGGATATAGCATATCACCAACAACAAGATCCGAAATTGTGTAAAATAATAGAACAAATAGATAAAGGAAATTATTCTGGCAAATATACCTTGAGTAAACGAGTACTTTGTTTTAAAAAGGCTAACGGAAAATCACTGAGAATAATCGCCCCGGAAATAATTAAACCTATGCTAATGGAATACTACCACTCATCAACCATTGGAGCTCATATGGGAATTAGGAAAACTATACATCGTATTCGCAAGGAATACCATTGGGAAAACATGAACAGTGAAATAACAGAGTTCGTGAAACAATGCGAAATCTGTGCCCTGAGCAAGCCAGCACGAATCAGTCAAGTCGGAAAATTAATCTCAGAAATCCCCACAACACCCTTCTCAAAGATATACATAGACTATTCTGGACCTTATCCCCGTTCTAAGTCCGGAAATACTATGCTATTAATTTGCGTGGACTCCTTCACTAAATTCGTATGGATGTATCCTATGAGACGTGCCTTAGCATCTACGACAATAAAGATTCTACAAGAGAGACTATTTAAAGATTATGGTACACCAGTACACCTAGTATCTGACAATGGACCTCAGTTTAAATAGAAAGAATTTAAAGACATGTGTTTTAAATTAGGAATAAATCATATTACAGTGACAGAGTACCGACCGCAAGGAAACCTAGCAGAGAGATACTTGCGAAACCTAAAATCAGCCTTAATATCTTATCACGCTAAAGATCAGACAGCATGGGATCAAAATCCATCATGGATACAATTTGCCTTCAACTCGGTGTATCATGAAGGACATAAATCAACACCATTTGATTTACTGTACAAGTATAAACCGAACCACCCGTTAACCACAAAGTGGAAAATTCACGAGTTATTGCCCCGCGAAATAAATGGGAATAACATAAGAAAAATATGGAACGAAGCTCGCGCGAATTTGAGAGCGAATTTACAAAAATCGCGGAAATATCATGAGCAGCATAATAGGAAAATAAAGTATAAAGTAGGTGATTTAGTGATGTATAAAACTCACCCTACGAGTAAAGCCGTTGATAGGACCACTTCCAAACTATCATACCGATGGTGTGGCCCCTACAAGATTCACAAGTTTCACCCCCCGTAACCGTAGCGCTGTATGAACCCAATACAGACAATTACGTTCGCAGAAGCCATGTGTCTCAAATAAAAAAAATTGTTTTCGTGTAAAAATAAAGAAGCACGACTACGAGAAAGATAGTAAACCAAGAATACTACTTAAGCATTAAGAGTAAAATATGTTGTATATATTTATACAGGAATATAATAAGATTTTGCAACATTCTATATCGTAATTGAGTATAAACTCGAACACCTCGTACGAATACTAGCGAGGCCTGATCAACCTTAGCTAATGTCCTGCGAGAATGAAATAAAGAATGAGAAGTCAGCTGACAAACAACAAACCTCTAGCGCAGTAAACTAAAAGTAATTCGATTCTTATTACAATACGTTATTATTATTAGTAACCTACTCATGAGTATAACTCCGTAAAACGAGTGAAGAAATAAAAAAAAAAAAAAAAAGGTAGTAGATGTAAGAATTAAATATAAGGTAGATTTATGTATTTGTGTATTTTATGTGTAGTAGATGTATTAGATTTTAAATATTTTGTATAAGATGTAAGATAATCGATTGATGGATAGAAATCATATGAGGGAGAGACATTTCAGCACGAAGTTCCGTGCCCAAATGTAATTGTATTTCTTAGGTTTTCATTTAATACCCCGTCGCCCCGTCCTCACCTTTAAGTGCAGGAGGATGTGACGATTTAAAAATTATTTAAATAGCACAAATTAAATTTTTGTTCTTATAACAAGTGAGAGTATTATCCACCCCTTATCTGTACCTAGATTCCTGTATCAACGTGCAAATTGTCCAATACGAACACGCAAAGTACAATGTTATTAAGCGAAAACTAATAATTCTGTTAATTAAATAAAAGACATTAATAATAAAGGAGATATCTAACTCATAACAAAAAGGTAGCATAATTTATTACTAGTTAATTAATGAACAATTAATAATACTAAATGAACGAACTACTTTTCTCAGCGCGTAAACCGCGCCAGCTTACAGACTCCCTGCCGCTAAACAAACCCCAGTCGCCGGAGAAACTTCGACATGTAAGCAGGTCAAAAATGTGTTGTAAAGTTACACTTAGGTGTATACCGCTAAACAACGATACAACCAGACGTTAGTTGTTATATTTGATTTAATCCAATGTAGCGTTGGAAAATAACTAAAAAATGAGTAATGTAGTGCGTGGAGCAAATATTGGTAATATATAAAAAAAAAACTTAGCCGACACATCTCTTTACAAACAGTAAGTGGTAAGATATGTTCCTTACCAAATTAAAGTAAACATCAGTGCTGCTAAAATAAGAACAATTAAAATGTAAAATGTGAACAACGAACTCCAGAAGAAGAAAGTTACAACAACAACCCTATGTACTTCAAGTAGCAGAATCCAATCGTCATGACCTAGACTACAATTCGGAAACAATCAACTAAATGGAGGATCCAGAGGAACAACGAACTACACCCAAGAAGACCTACTGAAGAAGACCATCACGAACACCCACAGCAAACTCACGTTCTATTCAGGTGATATTAAATCATAACATTTGTGCATAACTTTTTTTTTTTTTAAACCGAAACAAAAAGAACAGTAAAGTTTCTTGTAAAGACTTTTAGATAACTTAAAGGTTAGCATATAAATGTTTGTAATTTCTGTAGTGATATAGTAATAACCTGATGATGTTAAAGGTGAAGTAATTCTGAAAATTACACCGGACTATTCTTCAAATAGTTTGGATGATGTTGTGATATATTAGAATATTGCAAAGTTAAGACCCGGATCCGTGGTACTTGAAATAATACATAGCTGAATGATTTTGAGATAAAAAAGAGTAAAAAAGAATAAAAATTTAAAGAATATTTAACGCAGAATTTATAAGAATTTTTCTTTTAAAAGTAAAGTAAAGTAAGTAAAAAATTAAAGGATGACCATTAAAGCTATTACTTTTATACTTAGTTAAAATACAAGAATAAAGAGATGTTTTCGCTAATACCCAGAGAGTGAATAAATTTATGTAACCCTTGACTAATTCCTGATATATACATTGTCATAATTTGTTGGTAAGTAAATTTTACTAACTACGGCAGCTAGTTTAATTAACAGCGAACAATTGAACTGGTTCCCGATGTTATAATGTCTTTGCAGGAGAGACGTCATAAGATGCGCCACTCTGCTGCTTTTGTGTAAAAATGTAGTGTATACTCTGCTGATAATTAATTAACCGTAACTTTGTAGAAGATATAAATTTATTCACTCTGAAATTGTGAACAAATAAATAAATAAAGTTTTAATTATGAAATAATGATTTTAGTATTAGGATATTGCCGTAATAAACAAGTCCTTGCTGGTAAAAATATTCCATTTTAAACCTTACGGTATTTACAGGCTGTTTCATGTTAAATACGTGTCGAGAAATGTACGCTCTCCCCCTTGTACACAAGTAAGTTGTTTGTATGGGATTCCCTCGCGGACATAACAGACAGGCCAGAACAGGAAATAATCGTGTTTGAGATTGTCCGTATCACCCTCCTTTGTTAAACCACCCCTACGTAAACAATAAGACTCCCCAAACAGCTGATCCATTGTGCTATTATAAAAGCAATGAACTCTTCGTGTGTGAAATTTCTCTCCACTATAAAATAATATTATCATTTTGTCTTGACTGATAATTGCTAGGAGTACAGAAAATTGAATTGATTTGAGATAATTTTAATTTGATTAATTAGTATAAGATTCTATGTGTAGTAATAGATATATATGTGTGTGTTTAAATGAATTCAAATTTTATAATTGTTTAAAATAGATGACATAAGATTTGTCGTACGTAATACTTAGTTTATTTAAAAGTCATTATTACCACAACAATGGCTCAATTTAACCCCGACTTGTTGTTGAAGGACGAATTAAGCTATGAAGCCTTGTTACGCGGTCTTCCATACGCAAATGTAACGGTCGCGGTACTGCGCAAAACATTACGTGAAAATAGACCAGACAAACCCTCACTGTTAAATCGTTTAAGTGTATTGGACTTCGAAAGTGAAAAGGAAACATGCTATCACAAATGTACGGAACTTACCTCCATCGCACAAACCCTGCGAGATGAAAAATCCCCCGCAGTAATTTTACGAACCACTCAAAGAATCGAACATCTGACCCGCCGCATCACCAATTTGTTGAATTGGCCCGGTGATAAAGTTACTCCACCGGACGAGCAAAAATTCGCGGAAGAAGCATTACAACAATTACCCGAGATAATGCGCGAATTACGTCGAAGGTCCGAATCGTTTAGATTAGAAGAGATCGAAGAAGCAATGACGAAACTAAATATTTCCCCTACCCTATCTCCTACTCAAGAACAGCAAACCGGTGCTGTAAAATTTCAGGAATGTAATATAGATCCCGTTAAGGAACGGTTAACCGATAGACAAGTAAATATCCAACCCGTAAACGTCACGTTACTCCCAAGTGAACTAGAGAATATGACTAGTATCTACGATTTACCTCCTCACTTATCGACGAATCAATCTGCGGAAAAACCTAGAATGACGACTCAATTAAATCTAACTACCGAGCTTTATGGAAAAATAACTCACCCCGTAGAACGTATTTTATCTGAGATACCAACCACTGATGGGCTGAATATTACAAAACTCCTAGATTTTATCAAGCACCTATTACAAATAAAGGATCTACGACAATTAAGAGATGACCAAATTTTACAAGTAATTCTACCTAAATGTAGATCTCCTTTAAAAGATCGTGTGTTAGAATCACTAAGGTATAATCACCATGTAGAAGAACTTCATACCACCCTGATAAGACACTTCATTCCCACCGGTATCTACGAAGAATTGAAGCGGAACCTAGTATTTCGTGTACAAGGAGCATACGAGAGATTAGCTCATTATATATCTGAAATAAGGGAATCGGCCTTATTGCTACAAGTTAAATGGAGTGAACAACAGCTAGTAGACACTATCTTAGTAGGACTATCTCCCGAGGAGCGATCTCGCCTAGCACTCATGAAGAGACCAACCACTTTCACAGAACTAGAACTGTGTTGTATACATTCGTCCAACGTCTGGTATTCTGACCAAAACAGACGCGTTTTTATGTCCCAGACTCAACGCAGAGATTCATTCCTACCTCTACCCATTTGGACTGATACTCGATCCTACCGCGATAAGCGATTCGTAAGAACATCCAAAACCCAAAGCTACCCCAATACTTCAAACTCTCTACAAAAACCCCGACAACATGCGAGCGATGTAAATGAGGAAAGAAGATGTTATAACTGTGAAAAGTCCGGCCACATTAGCAAGAATTGTAAACAAAACCGGTACCAACAGAAAACCGACCAGTCAAAAAACATGTGAAGCGGGAAGAACAAAAATCCTACGTCTTCCGCAGCGTCAGAAGGAAAGGTATAAACACTAATAATTCTAAAGTAAAACTAAATAGAAACAAACGTATAGACCCTTACTTAACAAGATATATTGAAAAGTGCAACTCTATTGGAACACGCAAAACAAGTATATGCCAATTACCCTACATACAGATAGACCTTGGAGCAACGAATATCCTTGGTTTAATCGATTCAGGATCTACACGTAGTATAATCAGTCAACAGCTAGCCAGCGTATTAGCTAATCATAATCTTATTAAACGTAGCCAAAACGTGAATGTAAAGTGTGCCACCGCAAATAAGCAAAACCTAAATATATCGCGCAGTATTACGGTGAAAATAAAAATAAAGAATTTTACTTTTGGTATGTTCCCCTACTCGTAACTGAAGTGTTAGGACAAAACTTAATACTAGGCGCTGACTTTATAAGTAAAACTGGCTTAATCCTTGACATATACGCAAAACAATATTTCTTCAGATTTGATCGTACTCGAAAATATCAGTTCGACTCCGAGCTAAGTAACAACGCGAATTGTGAAACATCAACTATTCAGTTAGAGCATCATGAATCTAGTTTGAGTCGTTTAAGAGGAAATGAGCGACAAAGAATTCAAAAGTTAATAAGGGAATTTTCTACTGTACTCACACCCAAGTTAGGATTAACCCACTTAATCGAATACAAAATAAATCTAAGTGACAACAAGGTAATACGTCTTCACCCATACAAATTATCACCGCCCAAGATGGAAATAATGAGAAACCAAATCAACAAACTCCTAGAGCAACACGTCATAGAACCGTCAACTTCTCCATACTCATCACCTGCATTCCTAGTACCAAAAGGAACTGACAAACATAGACTAGTCGTGGATTATAGACAGCTGAATAAGAATATAGAATTTGAATCGATTCCCCTGCCCGACATTCATAGCGCGTTCCACTATTTTACCAAAGCGAAAATCTTCACCATAATGGATCTCAACCAGGCATTCCACCAAATCCCACTAGCTGAGGAATCAAAACATCTAACTGCGTTTGCTGTCCCATTTAATCTATATCAGTTTACTAGAGTACCATTCGGTATATCACAAGGAAGTTCAGTATGTAGCAGACTGTTAGAAAAAATATTTCATGACGTTAAATTTAAATTCGTATATCACTATCTTGACGACATAGTAGTATATAGTGAATCGATGGATCAACATATTGATCACTTGCGTGAAGTATTATCGAGGTTAAAGAAAGCTGGACTAACGGTAAACCCTAGTAAAGTTAATTTCGCTGTAAAACAATTCTCTTTCTTAGGTCATATAGTATCTGCCGAAGGTAAGGTTAGCATCGATCCCGAACGTACGCGCAATCCGAGAATTTTTACCACCTAGAGACACCAAAGGTATAGCTTGATTTTTAGGTATGATCAATTACTTTCACAAGTACATACCCCACCTAGCGGATATAGCAGCCCCATTAAATGCATTAAGAAAGAAAGGAGCGAAATTCGAGTGGACTACTCGACATCAAGCCGCTTTTGAAACACTCAAAGAAAGAATAATATCCCCACCGGTATTGCAGTTAGCAGATTTCAGTAAACCATTTGTTGTACAGACCGACAGTTCTAGTGTAGCATTAGGAGCTGTAATATACCAAGAAATCAATAATACTAGACTCCCGATCAGCTATGCATCACGTACATTGACGGAGCAAGAAAGGAAGTTCTCAGCCTATGAACTTGAATGTTTAGCTGTAGTTTTCGCCTTCGAAAAATTCAAACCATTTTTGGAACACAAGGAATTTCTACTAGAAACCGACAATCAAGCTTTGTCATGGTTATTGAACCATCCAAAACAGTTAAGTCGTATCGGAAGATGGGTGTTAAGATTAAATTGTTACAAGTTCAAAGTACAACATATTCGTGGTACTCAAAATGTAGTAGCCGATACACTATCCCGCATGTTCCAACTACCCAATACCAGACCTGGCGAAGACAATGTTGAAACCACTACTGTTAATACGCTAATTACTAACTTCCCTCTTGCATTTAAGGATATAGCATATCACCAACAACAAGATCCGAAATTGTGTAAAATAATAGAACAAATAGATAAAGGAAATTATTCTGACAAATATACCTTGAGTAAACGAGTACTTTGTTTTAAAAAGGCTAACGGAAAATCACTGAGAATAATCGCCCCGGAAATAATTAAACCTATGCTAATGGAATACTACCACTCATCAACCATTGGAGCTCATATGGGAATTAGGAAAACTATACATCGTATTCGCAAGGAATACCATTGGGAAAACATGAACAGTGAAATAACAGAGTTCGTGAAACAATGCGAAATCTGTGCCCTGAGCAAGCCAGCACGAATCAGTCAAGTCGGAAAATTAATCTCAGAAATCCCCACAACACCCTTCTCAAAGATATACATAGACTATTCTGGACCTTATCCCCGTTCTAAGTCCGGAAATACTATGCTATTAATTTGCGTGGACTCCTTCACTAAATTCGTATGGATGTATCCTATGAGACGTGCCTTAGCATCTACGACAATAAAGATTCTACAAGAGAGACTATTTAAAGATTATGGTACACCAGTACACCTAGTATCTGACAATGGACCTCAGTTTAAATAGAAAGAATTTAAAGACATGTGTTTTAAATTAGGAATAAATCATATTACAGTGACAGAGTACCGACCGCAAGGAAACCTAGCAGAGAGATACTTGCGAAACCTAAAATCAGCCTTAATATCTTATCACGCTAAAGATCAGACAGCATGGGATCAAAATCCATCATGGATACAATTTGCCTTCAACTCGGTGTATCATGAAGGACATAAATCAACACCATTTGATTTACTGTACAAGTATAAACCGAACCACCCGTTAACCACAAAGTGGAAAATTCACGAGTTATTGCCCCGCGAAATAAATGGGAATAACATAAGAAAAATATGGAACGAAGCTCGCGCGAATTTGAGAGCGAATTTACAAAAATCGCGGAAATATCATGAGCAGCATAATAGGAAAATAAAGTATAAAGTAGGTGATTTAGTGATGTATAAAACTCACCCTACGAGTAAAGCCGTTGATAGGACCACTTCCAAACTATCATACCGATGGTGTGGCCCCTACAAGATTCACAAGTTTCACCCCCCGTAACCGTAGCGCTGTATGAACCCAATACAGACAATTACGTTCGCAGAAGCCATGTGTCTCAAATAAAAAAAATTGTTTTCGTGTAAAAATAAAGAAGCACGACTACGAGAAAGATAGTAAACCAAGAATACTACTTAAGCATTAAGAGTAAAATATGTTGTATATATTTATACAGGAATATAATAAGATTTTGCAACATTCTATATCGTAATTGAGTATAAACTCGAACACCTCGTACGAATACTAGCGAGGCCTGATCAACCTTAGCTAATGTCCTGCGAGAATGAAATAAAGAATGAGAAGTCAGCTGACAAACAACAAACCTCTAGCGCAGTAAACTAAAAGTAATTCGATTCTTATTACAATACGTTATTATTATTAGTAACCTACTCATGAGTATAACTCCGTAAAACGAGTGAAGAAATAAAAAAAAAAAAAAAAAAGGTAGTAGATGTAAGAATTAAATATAAGGTAGATTTATGTATTTGTGTATTTTATGTGTAGTAGATGTATTAGATTTTAAATATTTTGTATAAGATGTAAGATAATCGATTGATGGATAGAAATCATATGAGGGAGAGACATTTCAGCACGAAGTTCCGTGCCCAAATGTAATTGTATTTCTTAGGTTTTCATTTAATACCCCGTCGCCCCGTCCTCATCTTTAAGTGCAGGAGGATGTGACGATTTAAAAATTATTTAAATAGCACAAATTAAATTTTTGTTCTTATAACAAGTGAGAGTATTATCCACCCCTTATCTGTACCTAGATTCCTGTATCAACGTGCAAATTGTCCAATACGAACACGCAAAGTACAATGTTATTAAGCGAAAACTAATAATTCTGTTAATTAAATAAAAGACATTAATAATAAAGGAGATATCTAACTCATAACAAAAAGGTAGCATAATTTATTACTAGTTAATTAATGAACAATTAATAATACTAAATGAACGAACTACTTTTCTCAGCGCGTAAACCGCGCCAGCTTACAGACTCCCTGCCGCTAAACAAACCCCAGTCGCCGGAGAAACTTCGACATGTAAGCAGGTCAAAAATGTGTTGTAAAGTTACACTTAGGTGTATACACCTAAACAACGATACAACCAGACGTTAGTTGTTATATTTGATTTAATCCAATGTAGCGTTGGAAAATAACTAAAAAATGAGTAATGTATTGCGTGGAGCAAATATTGGTAATATATAAAAAAAAAACTTAGCCGACACATCTCTTTACAAACAGTAAGTGGTAAGATATGTTCCTTACCAAATTAAAGTAAACATCAGTGCTGCTAAAATAAGAACAATTAAAATGTAAAATGTGAACAACCAACTCCAGAAGAAGAAAGTTACAACAACAACCCTATGTACTTCAAGTAGCAGAATCCAATCGTCATGACCTAGACTACAATTCGGAAACAATCAACTAAATGGAGGATCCAGAGGAACAACGAACTACACCCAAGAAGACCTACTGAAGAAGACCATCACGAACACCCACAGCAAACTCACGTTCTATTCAGGTGATATTAAATCATAACATTTGTGCATAACTTTTTTTTTTTTAAACCGAAACAAAAAGAACAGTAAAGTTTCTTGTAAAGACTTTTAGATAACTTAAAGGTTAGCATATAAATGTTTGTAATTTCTGTAGTGATATAGTAATAACCTGATGATGTTAAAGGTGAAGTAATTCTGAAAATTACACCGGACTATTCTTCAAATAGTTTGGATGATGTTGTGATATATTAGAATATTGCAAAGTTAAGACCCGGATCCGTGGTACTTGAAATAATACATAGCTGAATGATTTTGAGATAAAAAAGAGTAAAAAAGAATAAAAATTTAAAGAATATTTAACGCAGAATTTATAAGAATTTTTCTTTTAAAAGTAAAGTAAAGTAAGTAAAAAATTAAAGGATGACCATTAAAGCTATTACTTTTATACTTAGTTAAAATACAAGAATAAAGAGATGTTTTCGCTAATACCCAGAGAGTGAATAAATTTATGTAACCCTTGACTAATTCCTGATATATACATTGTCATAATTTGTTGGTAAGTAAATTTTACTAACTACGGCAGCTAGTTTAATTAACAGCGAACAATTGAACTGGTTCCCGATGTTATAATGTCTTTGCAGGAGAGACGTCATAACGTGTTATGTGAGTGCGTACTCGTGCACGCGTGGGCGTTAGCTATGACACAAACGCATTATACGCTCTTTACGCAAACTCACGTAAATTACGTTCCATATGACGCAGGCCTACAGCGTCTCTCCAGAGGTAAATCCAAAATTACGCGTAATTACTGTTCTGTGCTCGACATCCCCTGAAGTATCCTGGAGCTATAGTGTGATGTAGGCTACGTCGCTGTTAATTAAAAAATACACAATTTACCGCAGCTGGAAGAATTGAACCGTGATTTGTGTAATTATCAAACATGGGACAAGCGCATGCGCGCTCGCTTCCACACTTACACGAATTGAGTACTGCAGTGAAGCGAAAGTATTAATTGAAGAAAAATATTTGTTTTTCCGTCATAGTTACAGGAACTCAGTACAATGTAATAATAACGAATATTCGATGAGGAGAAACAAATGATTAAATAATGTATTTACAGATTACACAGACGAACCATTAAGCAAACACGCGACATGTTTGTGTTTTGCGGTCACCGCCGCCAAACTCTCCCCTGTATTGTTTCTGTTAAATATTATACACTGCAGGTCTGTATTCAGGACAGGCCAATAACTAATGCAATATACGCGTATTTAAGTAATAAATAAATAAATATTAATGAATGTATAAATTCTTAAAGTTCTTCTCTATTTAATCTAATAATGAATGAAATAATAAGAGTATTATCGAATAATGTAAGATTTAAAATGGGAAACACACATTTTCATATAATTTGTTGAGCCAACGACGCTGTTTTGTGTGTATCTCAAATACTTTTACATAGATTGAACACAATTATTATAATTATTCAGACGTAGACTTAACTAGCTCGAAAAACATCAACAAATAGGTGTGATATCACGGATTAGTAAAGCATCTAGAATAGTAGGATGCGTACATGGTTTAGTATGGAAAACAGAGATATTGCTCCGTTGAGATGAAAGACAATTACGTGACAACTAACGCGTTTTGAGGCAGTCCCAAACCGCACCAGGCGCAGTGTACCTAGGTCGTGCACTGTCCTAGCTACTAAAGAATCCCAAGCGCTCACGCAAAACTTCTTGAAACATCGACCGAAAAGTTGTAGACATTTCTGGAACGTCTGTGTATATATAAGCGCCAGCGGCCGGCTTATCTACTTCGCCCTTTCCTCATCTCCGCCGCCTTAACATAGGCGTCGGCCCATCTCCTCGGAGACATAAACGCCCCCCGAGCGCTGCTCGATGACCCTCCTTAAGTCATCTTCAGTCCGTCTCGCCGACCTTCCAAAGCTTCGCCTCCCACCCCTCCTGTCTATATCGCGTCCGTACCGGTGCATGATGACAGACGGAGGGGGGTTGCGCTTGCTCTAGACGTGCATTAGTGCAGTCTTCTGTGGGCGCCTTCCTCCCTTTATTCTCTGTACCACGCCCCGACATCGCCTTACGGCGGTCTCTAGTTACTTTTCCTGGGCTGGTTTGAGGCGCCTAGCTCGTTGTTGGCGGTCAGTCTCTGCCTCCGAACCAAAGGGTCTCTAAAGTCTCCCCATTCCACCGTTGCGCACCCTCTATGGTTCAAAGTTCAATAAATAAACAGCTTTTCGTCCCTCCAAGTAGAAATATTAACACGAAGGTCCTGTGCCTGCAAATCGCGAGATCTCTGTTCATGGTAACAAGCAGGCGACATGCAATCTTGACCTGGACCTGGCTTATAAGTTAAGTTTTAGACCAGCGATATTGGAGTGATGTTCGAAGTGTTTGTTATTGTGACTGGCGGAAAGTGATTCGTGTGTTAATTAGTACGAAACTATAATAAAGTGACATTTATTGTTGTGTGTTGGACAAATTTAACTTGAATTACTCTAAACTCAAGAGTACCTTTGTTGATTTCTAATTTTTGTTTGTGACTAATTCAAGTTGTAATTAGTGATTACATCTGGTGTCAGTTATTCTGTTTTCACTGTACAACATGACGATCCATTTGACGCTCGGTAGCAAAGTTAAAATTTATAAAATTGCAATTAAACCTATTTTAACATATGAGATGGAGACCAGAGTAGACACGGCACAGGCAAGCCAAAAACTAAATGCGAGCGACATGAAAGTTATGAAACTATTCAGAATTAAACATTATGCAAAAGAAAACCAAATGGGGAAATCAGAAATAGGGTTGTATCGAAGTTCAAGACATAGTTAATTGGCCAGGAATAGAAGTATAATGACGAACAAACGTTTTAATAGAATGGGGAAACAAGATTGGTAAAAAAAAATAATAAGAGACGACTATCCTACGACTAACAGAAGTACAATAGCAAGACCTGACAGAAGGTGGACAACTGTTTCCGTAGGAGAGCAGCGGGCAGAATTGGCAGAACAGGCAATAAACGATAGACCATGCAGAAGGTAGAACAAGAAAAATTTGTGAATTGAAAACCAAATTATTATATTAGTGATTCGTTAAACTTTATTATTTGATCCTCTTGCTGTGTACGGTTTGTTTTTCTCATATATTTCCTCACCCCCACATGCAATACATAAGGTGTTTACACCTTATGTGACACATGAAGTTGTTTTTATTTAAAATAATGCCGATTGCTGATTGTGATTTAAATGTTTATAGTATTCGAGCTTTTATGAGCGTTCTGGATTTATTAACAACAAAAGCAAATTGTTAATGCAATTTACATCCAATACGCGACTAATAATAGGGCAGTGCTTACTTTGAACGAGTTTCCAACAAGTAGGTACCGCTTTTCATTTCCCTCTTAAAAATTCATTTTCGTCCAAATATTGAGGTTCCTTTGTACTTAACGTTAAAATTGCCATGTACACGTGACGTTTTGGTAATAACAAATAAGTATTTGTAAATAACAAGTGAATAAGTGTCTAACTAAACTGGACATAAAGGAATGTTTGTGTCTTTGGCTTGTTCCACGTGTTTGTACAGGGGACAACGACGTTGTGTTTTTGAAGTCTTCTTCCTGTATGAGTAGTGTGTTGGGGGGGATACCGGGCCACCGATGTTCGAGGGGGTCGAGGAGGGGATGATGTCACGATCACCTGATCATGACGTCACGAACAGATGCTCTCTTGGCCTACCTCAACAACAATGGGATAATTGTTTTAGTGGCCGTCTATTGTTTCAGTGTTGAAACAATGGTTTCATTGTTTTCTGGTGCCGCCTATTGTTTCAGTGTTGAAACAATAGCCTATTGTTTCAGTAACGCCTCTTGTTTCCGTTAGCTTAGCGTCTATTGTTATTGTTTCAGTATCATCTATTGTTTTATTAACGCTGTTGTTTCAATGACGTCACTGGCTGTTGAGGTAGGTCATGATCTTGAGGTCACCACCATCACCCCTCCCCTGTTCACCTCTGGCTTGATAGCCCCCGTACTTGACCGTGTATGTGTGTGTGTGCGAATTTTCTCGCAAAATAATTCGCACTCGTTCATTTCGGTCCCGGGTCTCGGTCAGTTCGGGCTCGTGACTGTCGACACAAGACTGAACGGTATAGCGAACGAGCCTTGTTTGCACAGACGGACAATCCCCCCCTGTTCTACTAATGAGTGTAACTATTGCACAACATCCTGTCAACACCATACTGTTTCACAGTGGTATGATGCAATACTTTTTCCAGGAACTGATCGAGGATTGTGAAATACGTTGGCTTAAATATTTTGTTGTAGTGAATTTTGTAATTAGGGTCGTACATATCATTGCGGTAATTACGTATAATTACAACAATGGTATGTACTCTCGTCCATTCCAAGTGACCCATGAGGTGGGACAAGATACGCTTCGCTTTTTTTTACTTGGTTTCCCCGTTTCGCGGATATACGAAACAGTCCTACACCAGCGTTACCAAACACCTAACACGCTATGAAACTCAGTACTTTTAACGTGTACAGTGTTGGGTAAAAACAATCAAACGTACACCACACAATGCTGACTAAAGCTATTTTTTTTTTTTTTGTAGTAGTGTATTGGGGGGGGCGCCGATGGACAAGGGGGGTGGAGGAGGGGATGACGTCATGAACAGATGCTCTCTTGACCTACCTCAACAACAATGGGGTCATTGTTTTAGTGGGCGTCTATTGTTTCAGTGTTGAAACAATGGTTTAATTGTTTTCTGGTGCCGCCTATTGTTTCAGTGTTCAAACATTAGCCTATTGTTCAGTAATGCCTCTTGTTTCCGTTAGCGTCTATTGTTATTGTTTCAGTACGTATATTGTTTTATTAACGCTATTGTTTCAATGCCGTCACATTCTGTTGAGGTAGGTCATGATCTTGAGGTCACCACCACCACCCCTTCCCTGTTCACCACTGGCTCGATAGCCCCCCGTACTTGACCGTGTGTGTGTGTGTGTGTGCGCGCGCGCGCAAAATTTTTTGCAAATTAATTCGGGCTCGGGCTCTGGACGATGCGTCGCTTACGAGTGCTGAGAGAAGACTGAAGGAGTTGACCAAGGATGTCTGTTTATATAGACGAACAATCCCCCCTCTTGTCCTACTAATGAGCGATATCTTGTTCACAGTGATACAATTGCACAAGAAGCCGTAACAACGAAGCAAGAAACAGCCAGAAAACGAACGAAGAGGGAAAAAAATAACATGCATACACACCGTAAAGAATTGCACAACTTGATTATCGAATGAACCGAAAATGATTGAAAACGACTAATATTTTATGTAACAAAAACTTACTATTGATGAGCGTATATACAGTTAAATAATTTAAGTTTACAAAACGACAATGCTGTAAAATAAGAATTATTTAACGTGAGCGAGCATATGCCTCAGGTCAGCGAGAGATGTTTCTTCGACCGCTGGACGATTAAACACTGAGCCCATCAAATCTTTGTCATTCGTATAAATGAAGGGTAGCCGGAAAACGAATGAGGTGGGGGGAAAAAAAATAACGCGCATGCAATATAAAGCTGTAAGAAGTGCATTAAGAAACATGCAAATTCCTTGTAGGTCTAAAGTACATCGTCAAAACAAGATCCTACAGCAACATAAACATATAACTACATTGGATGTAATAAAATAAATCACTTACCATTACAGGTTAATGGTTCCGTCTTCTAAACTAGTATTTGAAAATAACAGGTACGAACGAAACCGTTCCAAAAATAACATGTACAAATACCTGTTATCATATACGTACTATACATATACCTGGATTATATAATTTGTTACAAGAAATAAATTGAAACTAAAATTATTAACAAATTGAATAGAAAAAACACTTAACATCTTGAAACATAGCGAAGGGTGAGAGAGAGAGAGAGAGAGAGAGAGAGAGAGAGAGAGAGAGAGAGAGAGAGAGAGAGAGAGAGAGAGAGAGAGAGAGAGTGAGCGTGCGCTCTCAATGCCACCAGCCGTTGTAAGGAAAAGATAACAGTACTCAACAAGGTATATACAAACAGGTCAGGACACCAATAGAGCTGCCATATTGATTCTTAAAAGTGGGCGTGCCTGCAGTCAAAACTAATCTGTTTTAGAGAGAATTAAGTAGCAAGGATTGAAATAGGGATGAAAAAACGATATAATTGTTTGTAATATATATATTTTACAATCCATTTTAATATACCATACGTGAGCATCATAATGTGAAGAAAACTAGAAGTCATACATCATTTTTTTGAGAAATGTGCATCAGCTGAAGTACGCATGAATGCAGTTTTACTTCCATACAACTTCTTGACATCATGTTTTTTGTTAATATCATCTGCCAAAATATGTAATCTCACTGACAAAAACTTGGAAAAATTGACTCAGTTATATTATGGTTACAATGCACATTCAACAACTTGTCATTGCATGAACTTAATACTAGTTTCACCAAATTATCCAATACATTTTCTTTATTTAAGAAGAAACTACTGTGCTTCTGAAAAGTTACCTCAGCATGGTGACAAACATGGAATGCCCTTTCTGTAGGATGTATTAAATTGTCCCTACTAACAGTTGTGACCCATTCATGAGGCAAATTCTCTGAGGGTTCTGAGGTACAAATACTTTCAATGCATGTCTCACAGGTGATCTTCTTAGAAATCCTAACAAGTTTATGGATTACCCAACCAGCTAAGTAATGCAGGCCAGACATCTCAATTATATTAAGGTTAACTTCACTTGGAAACTGAGGGTCATATTCTATACATTCTTCAACTGGCTTTCGACTTGAAAAAAATTCAAGATAGTATTCATCATCATCTACATCATAACTAGAGGACTTTGGTATATGTGAGTACTGTGCAACATACCATCCGAATCACATGTCTAAATTTTACTGGAGTGGGATGACTGTCACCAGTTTCACGTACTTGTGAGAAATATTTTCAACACAGCCTGTTGATAATCTGCTTGTTAGTAGATATTCAATTAAACCACGTGAAGTAAGTTTGTCATACAATTCTAAAATGCTTGTGGTAGACAGTTGCACCCCTGTTTGAATTGGTTTCCATACAGCTTTGCCATTGAAACATAAGGATGGAAACCACTTCAAAGTGTTTTTCAAATGAAGTAATTTATCAATGTTGCTGGTACTGAGAGCATCACGTTCATTTCTGCTTGACATTATGTCATACCACTTACCTATTTGCTGAATAAACCAACTTGTTGCTACTGCCTCATTGGGCATGATTCCTTAGAAACAGAAAACAACAAAGCAGAAGATACATTGTATGAGAAAAAATTTCGTGCAAGTGGTACCCTCATTTTTTCAAAGGCACTAGGGTTGACTACATTCTTTGTAAGGTTTGGAACTAGTACTGGGCCTTCAGTACTACGGATTTTCATTTACAATCCCTTCTGGTAAATTTATATCTTGACTCAATAAACAATTTCTTATGTTTTCCAGTAAGTGAGGGACATCGGCAACAAAATAAATGTTTTCATCTGGCTTACATGAATGTGAAACCTTACAATTAACTTGGTTCCTTATAGAATGGACTCCAGTACCACCCCACATACCTCTATTATTAGACCCCATATCACTTGTAACACACTTTACAATCAGACTATGTGAATACAAACAAACAATAACGTTTTTGACAAAATTCCACAATTTAGCTGAATTGGTGGAATTTCCTGTCAAAACATAACCAACTACTTGTTTCCAATGTAATGTCAGACCACGTACAATGAAAACAAGGCCATGAGTGGCAATTTCAGGTTCATCAGAGTCAATGAATTCACTGCTTACAAAACCAACATACCGCTTTAAACCTTTGTCATACTCAACGTGTGGCCTCAATTGCATTTCATCTAATGACAAAACACAGATTTTACTTTCATCACTAGCACTCTGTAGTTTAATACCTAACCATTCTATGATATCATACTGAATTCCTGGGGCAAACTTGCAGGACTCAATCCTTCTGCTTAGTGTTCTCGAAGATGGCAAAGGATAAGAAGCATTTCTCAAGAATTCATATCCTTTATTGCCCACAGCACATTTCACTTGTAATGCATGTCTCACTGTTTGGTTCGACCATTTATAAGGGTTTGTTGTAGACACTCTTTGAAGATATTGAATCTGGTCTGGTTTTAAAAAGCTGTCGAGATTCTTCTCCATTGCATTTTGATTTTCTGTGATTTGTTTTATCTAAATGAGAAAACAAAATCAGAATAATTTTTAGATAATCATTATACAAAGTTAAACAATTCTCTCTATCATATCAAAAAGCATTAGGAGAAAAGTATTGTACCAACTTAATTTCAATTAAAAAAACTGTAAAGTTTAATTTAAATAATATACGGTTTGTACTTACCTGAATTTTAAGTTTTCTGTTCTCTAATTCTAACTTTGCAATTTTATTCATGGAATCATTTTCAGGCTCATCATTGCTGACAAGTTCTTCATTTAACTGTGATTCTGAAGATTCATCTGAAAATAAAGTAAAGAATAATAATATAGTGAAACCGAAAATACAGAGTAATCTGCAGAAAAAACATTATTAGAATGCAACCAAACATGAGAAATTGTTCAGTAGGCTTAATATAAATTATTATCACTGGAGGAAAATTACTATAAACTTGTGCATGTCTCGCATAAAGCTGTATAACTAATATGCCAGAAATGTAAGGTGAGTAGGATACTGTCTATATTGATCTAAATTTAGGTATGGAATATCCATAGTATAACCATAAAGTTTTTTACCCTATCCTATCCTACCCTACCTATCGTATCCAATCCTACCCTACAATATTTGAATTAAATTTATATACACACACTAACCCTAACTAACCCTAACCTAAAAAATCTTAAAACCTCAGGAACCCCTCGATTTACCATGTCTCGCTATGTGAACACCTCGAAGGCTACAGTGCAACTACCAGTTTCGGCACAGATACGAAACAAAGTCAAAACTTTTTATACTTTTAAGGGATTTCTAATATGATCATTGTATTTACCATACCTTATTCGACAATGTCTATACAATGTATAGCTAATGATGAAGTAAATGATATGATATGATATTAGAACAATTTGTGCCTTGCACCCAATATATTAGTACAAGTTTTGTGACAAACAACCTAATGAGCTGGTGGGGAGCAAGTGGGTACCGTGATTAAATCCCCTCCCCCAATTACTTGAAATATGGAATAATAATAATAATTATTATTATTATTATTATTTGCTTATTGACTTTTATGAATTAGAATAGATATCTTTAGTTATCTTACCTTTCTTGCTCATTTTACAAGGTAAGGGTCTTTCTTTTGGCGGTTTTATGGTACATTCCAGAACCTTTGGAGGATTTGGCACATTGAAAATTATTGGAATGGAATTCCATTTCAGTAGTTTCCTCCCATCTGCTCTTTTCTGTTCAAATTGAGATTCTTCAAAATGATGCTAAAAGAAAACAAAAATAGAAGTGAAAATCTCGTATACATACAGAGCCGTCCTTGGCGAAAGTGAGGCCTGGTGCAAAAAACTTTTGCGAGGCCTTTCCAGTCCGATGAATCTCTCCCCCCCCTAAAAACACAAACCCCCAACCTTCAACACTGTCATTCCCTCGCCCAAACCACATCATTATATTACATTATATATACAGTATTTTGACTCCAGCCTCTTGATTGGTTTTTAAATATTATAATTACGACAACAGCAGCAATTTTAAATAAAAATTGATACCAACATCGCGTTCATTAATTTAATAATAATGTTTATTATTATTAACAATAAATAAATACTAAGAACATTTTAAACTAAGGAACACACCATTTTTATGTTTTTTTCAATAAAGAAGAAAATCTGTATTGAGAAAGAAAGTGACACAATTTGTTTTATATGTACTTTTTTAATTATAATAAATGGTAAAATATAATGTAGGCCTACAGTCTACAGTAGAGTAATTTAACAAAGTTGTCTGAAGTATAAAGTTCAAAAGTGTTCATTCAAAGCTCATTACTAAAACTACACAAACACAAAAACCATGGTTCAGAATATCTTGTAGGTTCTTTTTTAATGAGGACAACAAGAGGGTGTTAATGTTAATTCCTTTTTAGAGGGTATTATAAAAGAGGGTATTAATAAGAGGGTATTATAAGAGGGTATTAATAAAATTCCTTTTATCCTTTGTCTTCCTCTTATATTACTCTTGGAGAGTGAAGAGCTCATGCAGTGTGCTTCCGGACTTCATACCTGAAAAATGAAATGCTATATAACGAGGTGTTAATAAAGATATATGTAGTCTTCCGCTTCCTGTCAAGACAACTAAAAAGGTAACAAAAACAAAAACAAACATCATCGATCCAAAAAGTCACCATTAAACTTAAAAAATGTATTAAGCTTTATAATGAAAATACTGAAAAAATAGGTAGGCCGCTTCTTTTTTAATGTTTGATTATAAAAATAAATATAAATACAGCATATACACTTCAAACCCAAAAGATGAAAAAATTCTAATTTTAACATTATTACTGTACAAAGTTATCATTTGAAAGTTGTTCAAGATTCTAAAACTAAAGTTGCAAAAATAATATTGGTCATCGGAACTCACCTCATACAAATTTAACTTTTCTTGCTTTCAATCCAGCGAAGTCATCAATCAAATCATCAAAATTAACTTTGGATGTGGTGTCTGCTTCTATTGATAATGTTGCCAAAGATGTCAACCTTTCTTGGCTCATGTTTGATCTTAAATAGGTCTTAATCAACTTTAAGCGGGAAAAACTCCTTTCTGCGCTTGCAACTGTTACAGGGATAGTAAGCAGAATCCTGTACACAATAAATGCGTTAGGAAATGGATTTTGTATTCTATTCATAAATCTCAAAACTCCAGCAGCTGTTTCAGCTTCAACAGGAAGTAGTTCACGGAGAACTTTTAGTTCTGTGAACAGTTCATCTCCACTAATATCTCTCTGTTCTTCAAAACTTAAAATGACTTCCAAGTCCTTGCACTTTTTCTGCAGTTTGTCTTTTTCTATTGTTTTTAGTTCTTCTACATTGTGTAGGCATCCAAACATCCTGTCATAACAGGCCATTTGTTCAAACTTTTTTGTAAGGGACTGTGCTGTACAATCTACAATACGGTAAAAGTACTCCACTCTAAAGGTTTGTTCAGCAGATTCTGAAACAGGCTCATCATCCCCCTCGTACTCAAACAGTCTTCTTCTCTTTCTTTGTATAACTTCTTGGAACTTTGGCTCTGTACCCAATGCTTCGCTCATTTCTCTTGCAACCATTGTTGCTGCAGCAAAACCTTCAATTCTAAACTGATCAAAAAACTTTACCAGTCCATGAAGTAACTGTGAAGCCACTCCAAGATGCATTTTTTCGGCCTGGAGGTTTTTGCTTACACTGTTTACAGCAAAAAGCACATCATGCCAAATAGCCAAAGCTACTAAAAACTCGTAGCTACTTATTTCATTAACAAGCGATCTAGCTTCACTTTTTGCTTTGGGGTCATAAGTCGTCTCTACCACTTCGACTAAAGCATCATGTACTTCCTTAATCTGGTAATGAAGTGCTTTTACACTTTCAAGTTTGCTTTTCTGGTACATGTTTTTTCAAAACATTCCACCGCTTTGTTGACGCTGAAAAAACTTCATAAACTCTTTGGACAACTCCAAAAAATGTCATGGCTTTAGGTGAACATTTTTCAGCATCACAAATCAAGAGATTCAGGCTATGGCTTGCACAGGGCATGTAAAATGCCATTGGGTTTATTTCCAAAATTCGTGCTTGAACTCTAGAATGGACCCCTTTCATGTTCGAGCCATTGTCATATCCTTGCCCCCTACAGTCTTTAATCTCTAAGCCGATTTTATCTAACTCTTCTAGCAAGATATCTGTTAAATTCTTGCCGGTTGTCGACTTAACGTCTAGGAATTCAATAAAATGCTCTTCAACGCTCACACCCTCATTCTCAGTTGCAGTTCCATTGTTTTCAAACTTTACAAACCGTATCACCAAAGACAGCTGCTCTTGGTGGCTGAGGTCGGGAGTGCAGTATACTAATACAGAAAAATATTTAGCTGCCTTTATGTCCATAACATTCTTCTCTTTAACCTTTTCAGAAAGCAGTTTGATCAGCTCGTTTGGATATTGGCTCCCAAATAGTGATCGTGAATCTCAGACGATCTAATTCGCCTCACTTTTTCTTGCATAACTGGATCAAACGTAGCCATCATTTCAATAAGGCCCAAAAAGTTGCCATTGTTTGGCTCGTACAGTTTGCAGTTTGATCCCCTAAAAGCAATATTGTGTTCTGCTAAATATTCAATGCCATTAGTAATTCGTTTGAGAACTTCACGCCAGTGTTCTTTTTCTTTCCTTAGCTAATATGTCCCCAAACACTGTACCCTTCACTAGCTAATTTTGTTCCTGACTCATTTCGGAATAATTTACAGCAAAAACAGTACGCCTTGTCTCTGCTTTTGCTGTACACTAGCCATTGTCTGGGCACCTGTTCTCCGTTGGCCAAGGTACGTTTGTACAACTCGGCAGAAAAATGCCTTTTATCTGCATTTAATGGAAAACGAAAATTTGAAACTTGCAAAAGGCCCTTTTGTATAATTTCGTCAAACTGATAGGTTGGAATAGTACGTGGCCATAGGCTAGGATCATAAACATCTAAAACTAGCCCTTTAGTTAAATTATTTGAAGTATTATCTGATGATGTAGGTTGAGTTTCGACAGAGTCAGCAAAGGTATTAACAATCATGAGATCTTTTAAGGATTCGTTTTTCTTACTACTACATGGCTCCGTTAAAATAGAATCTGGAGAGGGGAAGCGTAGCAGCACTGCACTGCCAGTTGCGTGGGGGTTCAGTACGTTTCCCTACGCTGCTTGACCTTTGTACAGTCAAAGTAAAACTCATACGCGACTAGATAATTTACTCGTGCAAAAATTAAAGTTAGAGCATTTTAATACTTAAACTGTACGCATATGGTGTCAAAATTGTTATTCTACACCGTTTCATAAATTATTAAATTACTTTGACCATAAACATAAACAATATGAGCAATAAACTCCACAATTTCAATTAGGTATTGACCTGTAAACCATAACTAGTTGTGTCTCTGTTGTTGATCAACATAAATGGATTATTGTTACTTCAGTTTGGAGCTTAATATGTCAATAAGGCTATTCAATGTTTAATTTTTTTTGTACTCTTCATACATGTATAAATTTATGTTACTTTTGCTCATGCTTTTTCGAATTACAACATGAATAGTTAGCTGGTAGAGAAAGGTTTTGCTATTACAAATAGTAGTTCTATAAACGAGTGAAATTATGTGGAACAAGTGAATTTAATTTCTATTCAATTAGCAAGTTTATAAACAGACTTGGGAAAGATCATAATAATTGTTAACTGATCAAAGTTAAAGTTACTGTCCAAACAAACTAACTAAGTTAAAGTTACAGTTAATAGTTACAAAAACTAACTGATTAAAGTTAAAACAAAATTAACTGATTAAAAGTTAAACCATTTTTGGTTTGCTTTTTTGTTTTATTTTTATTGAGTAAAGTACTTAGATTTTTGAAATAATTAAAATCGGATTAAAATATGTAATTAATGAGTCTATAGAGAACTTTAATTATTCTTTAAATTTATCACTGTATTATTCTATTTAGTATTTAATTTACAAATAAGTGTTCCATACTAGGAAATAATGAATTACCTATTACTGATACTTCAGGACGTTATGAACAACAAGATCTAATATTTTACAAAGGACAGGTTGACAAGTCGGTAGGTATTAATAAGTCTGAACAAAGTGGCTAATTTTACAAAGCAATAACGGTATATTGGTAAAGGGTAGGCCGTTATTGTTGTGGATCAGGTAAAGTTATTTCTGTCAAAGACAATTTACAAAGGTACTTTCATATTAGTTTTTATGGTAGGATATATAAGAGAATATTTCAAACAAAATGACTGATTTTGTTCTGTCTCCAACAGAACAGGTTTTACGTACGAAACAACAATGATCAGTATCACTGAGTAAGTCATAATTGTATTTATTTGGAACTCGATGTAAACAATGAAGTAATGACACTTTGCTTTTTACGTTTTCTGTAATTCTCAGTTTGGCTAATGCCCATATACTAATTATTGTGTGTTACTCGTTAGTATTAAAGACAGAATTATTATCACTACTGATTCGTGGTTATGAATTAAATTACCTTTTAATAAATAATGGAAAAAATCTTACCTTGATGACATTTTTAGAAGCGTATCTTGAGAAGTTGCATTCACGTGTCTTTCAAACAATTATATCACTAAAACTATAACTTTGTCTTATTTTTTAAAACATAATACCGCGAGAAATAAATTAAAACGCACATGCTAATTTGTACCGGAAAAACATAACATTGTCAATAATTAGTAGGAAAAAAAATAGTTGGACTATTCACTCAAATTCACTTCTCTCAACACAAATTTTAATGTTGTGAAAGCACTGATATAGTTTTCATATTAAGTGGCATTCTATTCTAATTCTTCAACACCAGACATTTCACATCCATCCGATAAATTACTAAAGCATTCACTGTCGTCGTCTGTATCAGTGGAAGTGTCAGAAGATTCTTCTCCCCCAACCGATATTATAATCTTCTCTATTTCGTCTTCCATCAAAGCATCAGTTTCCCAGTATTTATCTTCCTCACTTTTTACATGCTGTATAGCTTTCTTCCAGTCACTTTCTGAAATAGAAGCAATAACATTTTCGGTGAGGTTTTTAATATCACCTGCTTTCTGATCGACGTTGAATTTTGCTACTTGTCCCTTAACTATGTTCCATACGTACTCAATGGCATTCAGGTTACAGTGGTATGGAGGTAATCTTATCACTTCGTGCCCTTTTTCTTTAAAAATCGTATCTACTTTATACGTTGGTGATGGCTTTCGAAAACGAACTATTTCCAATAATTCACTTTTCGTCATATCTTCTGAAAAACTGACTCCCATTTTTCTTAGCCATTCCTGGATTTCCGCTTTTCGAGAAGCTGTAGTCGGCGGTTTGTTTTCTTGTATACTGTGGTATGGTGCATTGTCCATAACAACTAAAGACTTTTCTGGAAGGTTTGGCAACAGTTTTTCCTTAACCCACCGGGAAAAATTTTCAAAGTTCATCTCGTGGTGGTAGTCTCCACTTGTAGTTTGTGACTTGAACATAAGAAAGGCTTCAGGAATGAAACCTTTCTCCCAACCTGCATGAACAATAATCCAGCGTTGTCCAGTACTATTATTTTTTTAAACTCCACTAGTCGTAGGATCCTGCCAACACTTGTTCACTGTGTAAGTGGGATGGATGAATGTCTCGTCGAGAAAAATAACAGGTCGCTTATTGTCACAGGTGTCATTCCTCCTAATCTTTCGTAGGTATCTTGCTCGCCATGCAACTGTTTCGTTTCTCTCCATCAATATACTTCTTTTATTTTTACATTTTTTAAATTGGAATCCAAGCTCTTGTATAATTCTGCGTAAAGTTTCCTTGCCTCCTTCAAAATGTATGTCACTTTTTAATTCAGGAAGAACCGATTGCAACGTAGGAACCTGCTTTTTAATAGTATAAAAATTCTGTATCGTACGGCGGACTGCACATAAATCAAAATCATCTAAAACAATTTTTCTTGTACTCTGCTGACGTGTCTTTCCAGGAGTGCTCAGTTTTCTACCAGTAGATTTTGACACTTTTATCTCTTTCCGTATCTTACAAATGGTGGTTTCTGACTTTCCTGTTGCAGCTGCTGCTCGCTTTGTCGCGTTATTTATTGGGTACTTATAACAACCACTGTTCTTTTCTTCATCAAAAAATTCAATAACTCGCCCAACTATTTGGCGTCCTTGACTGCGAATTGTAGGCCTTTGTTTGTTACTTGTCATCTTTCAATTCTACAGTTAATGAATTTTAAAAGTGTGGTGTTGAAGTCTGGAAATTAAGCTGTATAAAAAGAACAGTATAAAAATTACACTCACAATACTCACAAAATTAGTAAATATAAATTAAAATGAATAAACTCTGTAACACGAACACGCACAAATATTAATTATACCGCAGATCAATGCTACGATACTCTCAGTTAGTAAATATAAATTCAAATGACAAACTCTGTAACACGAACACACACACACAAATATTAATTCTACCGCAGATCAATGATACTCACAATTAGTAAATATAAATTCAAATGAAAAAACTCTGTAACACGAACACGCACAAATATTAATTATACCGCAGATCAATGCTACGATACTCTCAGTTAGTAAATATAAATTCAAATGACAAACTCTGTAACACGAACACACACACAAATATTAATTATACCCCAGATCAATGATACTCACAATTAGTAAATATAAATACAAATGACAAACTCTGTAACACGAACAAGCGCAAATATTAGACCTCACGATATTCACCGCTGGGAGTACATACATTCAAATGACAAACTTTTGAGTGTGACTGTAAACTGCTTGGTTTGGTGAGACGCGCATGCGCATTTGTCTCTGAACTCGGTTAGTTCACATTTTTTCTGCATGTTTTGTTGACTCGGTGAGGTAGTAGTACTTGGAATTGGAATGATTTCAGTTTGTTTACTCACGTCACTTTCAGTTATTTCATCTTGCTTTGGAATGATTTCTGTTTGCTTACTAACGTCACTTTCACGATCATCTTGCTTTAAAAACTTTTCAAACGCTCCCTGTTGCGACCTTAAAAACCTTTCATGTTTATCCCTTTTTTTCTGTTTATCATATCCACTTTCAAACTTTCTGTAGGCCTATTTGTCACGTTCTCTCGACATGATTTTATTTACGGTACTTAACGCCACAAAATAAACAAAAGAAAAGACCACAGTTCCATCACACTCAGAACGACATCATAAAACCCGCGCACAGATAAGACAAGTTCCTGTTGTGACAGGCTCGTCGCATGCTTACTCACACATCAGACAACACAACGCAACGCGTTGCCGCGGGAGTCTAGTCTGCTACTGCTCTTCCTTTTCTTCACAGTACGTTAAATTTTAATTAAACGCACACACTGCACATAATTGCTCTGAGCAAAGAACAAGCAATACGCTTGCTGCGCTGCATTTATTTGAATAACATTCAGATATTGCGTGGACACATTTTACACTGTTTTGATAAGTATACGACCGCGTCCATCATATTTCAGAACCTGCGCGCGCGGAGCATCTTTACATTAAAACGCGTATTTTGTAACTCGCTAACTACGGTATGCGTGGACTTGGAAAATTAAATGACACATACATTTCGATAGATTTCTTCCTGCTCTTTCTAATGGTGTCATTAGTTTGTCACGAACAAATTTTTTCTTAGAGAAAAACGAGTTCAAAGTTAAGTGTGGTTTTTCGCAAAGTATACCCTTTTTTATTTCAAAATAAATTATATCAATCAAAAGTACTCTTTGACAACATCTGTGTGAAATTTCAATTTGGAGAAACCATTGGTTCGGATGTTATTGTAAATTGAACCAGAAAAAACATCGCGTGCCGGCCAGAAAAGCGTAGCGTGCTTTTGTATATCTATATATATTCACGACTCGCGCGGAGATATACAAAACCACGAGGCGCTACGCTTTTCTGGCCGGCGCGCGACGTTTTTTCTTGTTTAATTTACAATCGCATCCGAACCAATGGTTTCTCCAACTTGAAATTTTGTCTGAAATAGGCCTATGATGGACGCGGTCATAAACTTCATAATCGGTAAACTCAGCAAAAAAAAACCTTGCGCGAGGCCTGGTGCGGCCGCACCGGTCGCACCATTTTAAGGACGGCTCTGTATACATAAATAAATGTGCTATGTAAGGGAATACTGTTCAGCATTAGCGTGAACATTGTAACTTACTAACCTCACATAGTACAGAATTAGGCCTATCTGTAGGCTGCCACTTATCCCGTCTACAATTTTGAACCCATTGCGCTCTTCTCTGCTTATCTCTTGGAAAACGAAATACTCTAATCCCGTCAGATGATTTATTCTTGCAATTTGGTGCAGCGCAATATCCCATCGTATTTAATTAAAGATAGCACACAAAGGCTTGGTTACGCCCACTTCACATTTTCACAACGATGTTAAGAATCAATATGGCTGCCACCGCAAAGGATTGTGGTATCGTGTCCTGACCTGTTTGTATAGACCTTGGTACTCAACCCCGCAAATAGCAACATCTGCTCAAAGTCACCCCCTCGCAATCGCAAGTGTGCATGTGTGTGTGTGTGCACGCGCGCGCGCGTGTAGTCACCCCAACCAGCCCGATGAACATACATTTGTAACTTTATATAATATAGAAACTTTCTCATGTGAAAACTTACTTGTCTTTTTCTTCGAACGCGTTTCGGCGTCGTATTCGCCTTCGTCAGCTTAGAAACAGAGGTCTTTTTCTTCGAACGCGTTTCGGCGTCAGACTCTGTTTCTAAGCTGACGAAGGCGAATACGACGCCGAAACGCGTTCGAAGAAAAAGACAAGTAAGTTTTCACATGAGAAAGTTTCTATATTATATAAAGTGTAGTGCTGTGAAAGAAGATGATGAACAAACAAGACAACTATACATTTGTAAACACACCATCAAACAAATGATTTCTATTTACTAAAAGAACTCTGTGGTGCGTGTTATTTAGAAAATATCTGAAACAAGGAACAATTATTACTAGTATTAGCCTTGATTTGTACGTTATGTTGTGAGAAAATTAAAGAACCCGTTAGACAATTAAAAATCCAGTTCAGTGGTACTGCGGATAATTCATGTGTAGACAGCAGTAACTTTTTTATTTTATACGGAAACATGTACCATAGTTTAAAAAAAAAAAGCATTCTGAAATAATCATTTTTGATTTGTAAATAATTTGAATAAATCTGTAATAGACACTACAAGTAAAGTAAGTTTAAAGTTTTAACTGGTGTTTACGAAGTACTGTCACACATAGACTCGCTTGGTCAGAATTTTTATTAACAACGCTGTTTTCGGTTGACAACTAGAAATGGCATTTTAACGTAATGCAACACCTTTACTACAGGAGATGTTATATCATAAAATAGACGAAATTTTTTTTTATGTTCATATCACATCAATAAAAAGTGGTTGTAAGCCAAAAAGTGTTGTAAGTAAATGACAATTTACTTCTACACTACATGTACTTACTTAGTCATCTGAAGTGCACATACTGGAGTAATCATCCCTTCTGAGGACAGAGCGATAGAAATTTCGACCTCAGCGACCCCCTCACTCGTCGAGTCGTTTGATAAAAACCACATGCTCACCATTAACGTGGGAAATAAACATTAATCTTCGGCTAATGGAATCTGCCAAAACCCGCTTTTGAGGTCCAGCCGCGACATGTACCTGACCCCTTGACATTTTATAAATAGATTCTCGGCATTGGGTGCATAATCGTAGCACTTTTGTGTTATGCTGTTGAGGTTGCGCATATCCAAACAAATATGTATATCGTTATTTTTCTCTTTAACCACTACCATAGGATTTAGGAATTTACTATCGGGATGTTCAATAATATCATTCGTTAACATTTTATTAATTTCTTCCTCAATTGTCCCTGGTAGTGTAATGGAATTGGATAGGTTTTTTGGACAAACTTATTTTCATCAACTACATTTATCCTATGCTCATATATGCTAGTAATGGTATGTTCATTTTTAAAACCAATTCATATTTGTTTAAAATATTATTTAATTGTTTCTCTTGATCAGCTGTTAGTTTATTGCCGGTGGACTGGCCACTACTCGTTATCTTATCTAGGAGATTAAAAACTGGCTTTTGTATGTCAGTACACCCCCCCCTCTCGGAATGCTTCAATTCGCTGTCCATATATCCCAATTTAACTGTGTATAATTAATTTTGAATTGTGCATGTAAGTTTTTTGTTACTGAGGTTGTTATTAATAATTATTAGTGTTTTTGTACCGCTATTAAAAAGTTTTGTACTACTTCCTTCTTTTTTGTCTATTGCTTTACCTATAGAATCAAGTTCCGGTTCTGAATTAATTTTGTTATTAATTATGTTACTAGCAGCTGCAGGCACTACTGGCTCCCCATCATCAAAATCATCATCTTCATTAAACCACATCTCTTCTTCTTCATCAAGCTGGCGTGGCTCTCTTCTATACTTATTACTGCGCAATATTGATGGCACACTGTCTAAAGCTGCTTTTTCTCTTTCCTTTTTGTCTTGATGTTGATTATACCTGAGTTTTAGTGCCTTAAATTTTTGTACATAGTCTACTTCATCAAGTACCTTTTCAAAATTTTCAACAACATGCATACGTAGTATTTTGATGTACATAGTATAGTACATAGTTTTATAAGTTCAAACATTTCCAGAATTGCTGAATCTAGAAGATTATATCTCCCCTAGTGTCTAATAAATACATCTATGCCTAGTGTAAATAAATTGCCTTTTACTATATGTCTGTTATAAAAGTCATCTTTTAAAGTGATTATTTTTCTCATAAACCGTAGTGCACACAAAATGAGGAAAGTATGTGATGACTTCATAAGTACTAAAATTCCAAAGTATGTCTTTATTCAGAATGCAGTTTTTGATGTGGTATGTATGATGTTCTACACAGAAAGAAAGCAATTCCAAAATAAGCCCCAAAAGTTGAACTGTTTGATAATCATCCTTGGCAGGAGAACTGTCGTCTGTGTTCGCCAACAATGGTGCTATAAGTATGTGTATACTGTGCTTATAAAAATTAATTAAGGAAATCGGTTTTTTCTGATTTATTATGGATGCGAGCATATTTTCAGGATCTATAAGAATCCTGAGGATACCCAGGATGTACTGCTTAGTTGTACTGCTCGACCAAGTTCTGGATCAGTGTCGCATATCATTTGCTCAATAATTACATTTAACAGAACCAATTCCTCATCTGGATTTGAAGTCTGCTTCAGAATGTACTCTCTTACCACTGAAGGACAAAACTCTACAATATATGTCAGAATATCTGTTGAGGCAGTTTTTGTTTGAATATCTTCAGACGATAATATAATTTCTAATGCAGGTAAAATACTAAGTGTAGACAGTGTCCTATAAAAATTCTCTTTTCCTTGGGGTTGTAAGTTCTGTGAAAAATTGCAATACTCTTTTAAAAATAAAACTAAATCTCTTCGCTTTGGATCTGGTGTGTTTTTGTCAGTTAATTGTGTAAATAATTCAGTTAAAACTTGTCATCTTCCTGGATTAATGTAACAATTTCTACTTTATTACAAAATATAAAACTAGACAGGGTAGACAACATGTTGTCTTCAAATACTGATGGGGTAAGCAACACAACATCCTGAATATATTGTACCCTGTACGTCTGATGGATTTTTGCCAGTAGTTCAGGGTTTGATATAGGAATAACTTCTTTAAACTTTGTCATGGTTTTCAAATAATGTCTGTGTCTTTTGGGGGTTGGTAAGCTTGGTTCATATTCCAAACACCCAACTACATCAAATATAGTATCATCTCCAAACATAACTTCAAAAAGTGCATTCTTGTTTAACAGGAAAATATTCTTGAACACTTCGTATAGGTAATGAAGCCCCTCAGAATTCTCCAGATCTTCACACATATGGAACAGATTTAACAGTTTATGAATATAACTTTCATTTTCAATAGCAGCCGCTAACTTCTCTTTTCGAGGCTGTGATATAAGACAACTAGCTATTAACTCGTTAATTTCTTCAAGACGACTAAGTTCACATGGAGGCAGCTCAATTGGAGGTGCTGAATCTGACATATTATCAAACCTCTCATCTTCAGACTCTTCAACAATGTCTTGGGTTATTTCGACTGATGGATCCTTCCCTTGTACCTGACAAATTTTCTCCCATATCTCTTCACAACCTTCTTTCTCTTGGAAACTAAGGGCGAGGTCAAAATTGTCACCTTCTGACCAAAGAAAAAGTGTGTCCTGTTGTTTTTGGTATGCTGTATCTGGCTGAAATTTTTATTCCAACAGGAGTGAACCATCTGCTTCTGCTCTAACAAGCAGAGAAATTCCTTTGAAGCGTTCAACATAGTTGGATGAGACATGACCAGTTCCTCTATCATCCCACTGTCTGTCTGCATTGAGTGTGTACAATTTGACTCTCCTTTGTGTATCCGTCATGGCCTCACTATCCTGATACAACTTGTTTTGAACTACCTCCTTCTTTCTCACATCTGTAAGCTTCAGTCACTTATAACCAAAACATCATTTTTAAATGAAAAGTTTTTAACACGACACCTAATATTACTTGTTAAAACACATGCCAATGTATGAGGAAACTACAAACACAACACTGTTTGTATAGTATATGTTTGTTGAGCCTAAACAGGCTTAAATAAGGCTATAAGAGAACTTTGACACATAACTAAAAGCGCGGAACATGGCTATCATTCTAACACTAACAAATGTTAAAGTTTAATCACTTTCTAAACATGATGTAAAATAATTACAAATAACAGGTACGATCTGTAAACTCCAACACTATTCACACTAACAAAAACAATAAACTCAGACACTACAGAACAAAAATATGCCATATTTATAGTTATTTTATATATTCAAACAAATATTATAGTCCTTATTTAACGTAAATGGCACTATTATTAACTCTTATTATTACAGTATTAGTGTTCAGTTTAAATATTGTATAACGGTACAGTCTAGTATCGCAATCAGATGTTCACAATCCTTAACCTAATACATATACAAATAATAATTCAAACCTCCAAATGAACTAAATTAATAAAACTGTTCAAATATCTGCTTACAGAGAATATTCAACAAATTATATACACTCCTTGCTTACAAATACAACACATACAAATAGTCCAAATGAATCTAGTCTTTACACACTTAAATATATGATATTAATAAATTATAATAATATCGTGCCACACGTGGACAGGTGCCAAATATCTCTATGCGACGATACAAATAAATATTTTCGCATAGGATAGTTATGTGTGTATAAATTATGCACAAGTCTATATTGGACGTGTAGAAAAATTATTTATTTATTCTTCGTATTATTTAAATTAGCAGCCATCCTTACTATATATATATATATCAGCTAGTCCAAACATACATGCAAACCCATTAAAAGTGCACCTCTAAGAAGTGGTTTTGACCACTAGCAGATCATAAACAATTTTTCTTGGTAAGCATCCAAAGACACCATATACTGGAATTATATTTTTAGTGGTTTTGTTTGTGTTTACTACTTTGTTTTTTTTTTTTTACTTAATATGTCTTATCTTGAAGTTCCCTTATTTCCATATTGGATGATTGATACAAGTCTTCAAAGATACAGAAAAAAACTTACTTGAAATGCCTGTACAACTTTTTCTTACCCACTTACTTCATAATTAATCAGACAAATTAGATTTATTTTCAATATATTGTATGTTTATATATATATATATATATATATATATTGCAACGATACAGCCATAAGCTGTATTAGGCATTGATTTGAATAAATATAAAATTTGTAGAATTATTATAAGTTAAGAGTAAATGGACATATCTGAGATTGTAAAAATATTTCATTGTTAGATTAGGGGAGAAATTAACCTGTTCCGACACACAAGGAACACCTGCTCAATTGTATGTGTGTTACGCGTGTATCTTGTGTGTGTTAGTGATGCATGTACAGACAGGAATCTCAGCTACCCTCCCAAGTAATTAATAAAATAATTATTTTAATTCACTGTGTGAAAACTAATTGGTGTATAAACAAACAAAAGGCACCAAAGTGTGTGTAAATTTTATAGTTATCCCCAGTGAAAAAATGACGTTAATAGGACACGCTACACGAAGTCAGTGCGAAATAAACATGCCAAAAATACGCAATGTGCAATAAGACGCTCAAATTAATACAGTGAGTGCTTAATCAAATTAGCTATGATTTGTGCTATCTCGATTCTGTGCAAAACATCGCTATTTGCTAATAATTGCAAATATATGAAAAGGTCCGGGAGTGGGGGCTATCAGGTGATCTGCAGGTCTCGACAAGACGATTTTGGAGCCAACTGGCGCAGAATCTCGAGAGGGTATAAATTAAGGGTTCGACCGAAAACTCTTCTCTTCATTTCAAGACACAGTTGCAGTCGGACATGCTGTCTGTCGGCAGAACAGTTTTATTTTTATTACAAGTCTCATTAACGAAAGAATAAAATGTTCGTTAATTATGTGACAATATTCCGGAAAACGTAAAGTACCGGGACCGTTTAAGTCTACCAAGAGTATCTACGGAGAAGCTACCGTAGCATACTGTACTGTAGCGACGAGGGATGCTGGACGTTAGACGATGTTTAAGATCTACCTTGCAGCTGAGAACATGCTCCACTCCCCCTGTCATTTGTGGTAGGTGTTGCGTTATTCAAGTAGGTGGTTCTAGTAAGTTCCAGAAACACTTGAGATATGCATTAAGCTGCCATCATGCAGTAAGGAGGGAAAGCTGTACTGGACCTTAGCGCGGCCTATATAAAGCCATAGCAGCAGGCTTGTCAGTTCAGTTAGTGAGCATTTTCGCTAGTGTGGATTGAGTGTTTGTCGAAGTGAAGTAGTATTGTATTAATAATTGTGTGAAACTCTATTAATAGACATTGTTATTGCATGTGGACAAATCTAACTGGAAGTATTGTACGAGTTAATTACAAACTGTTTAATTGTGATAATTAAAGCTGGTGAATAGTGACTTAATTGGTGTCTTGTATTTTGTTTTCCACTGTACCATATGATGATCAGTAGACTGTCATAACAGTATTCCTTATACCAAATAATAAAAATTTCTGAACTAATAAAAAGGAGTATACCAAATATTACACACAAAATATAGCCACACAAACTACTTATTTGTATTTATGTTGTAAAATCTATCTCTATTTGAATTATTTTTACTCTTATTACTCTTGCATCATCTGTATAATTTGAATGACCATTTATGTATCTCTCAGTTATCCTTTCCATAAGAGTACACAGTAAGGTTTCGCATCCCTCTAACAGAACATCTGGGTCTGTAAATGGTAGGTAATAGGTAGGATGACTCCTCATGAAGACTTCTTGGGTACATCATACATAGGAGTTTCAGGCATAGGTGCTGTTTCTTCTAAAGGAAACAAACAAACAGTAGGTACTCTTACAACAGGTGGAACTTGAGATGTAGGAAGACTAGGTGTAACACTCAGTAGAGTTTGCTGTTGGTAGTAGGCAGTAATGGTTCCTATTCCAGTTCATACTCTCATAAATAAAATAGCTGTTAAAGGATCTCTAATAGTCATTTGGCCTATCGGTACCCCAAGATTTCTAGGTTTAGACATATATTCAGGTATAGTTTTCCTCTTTCTTAGATTATACCCCATAAACTCTCTATATATGTAGTTATTTTAAGAGTTAATTTCTTATACTCTAACAACAGTACATGTTGCACACATTAATAAATCCGACACTCACATAAAAACACAAATATTTTGGATTTAAAACCCATTCAAGATTTTAATATAATGTATATGAGGTTCAATTATATAATATATACAAAGCATATAAGCAACTACACACAACAAGAAATACTCATTTTCTGATGTCTTTCAATCACTGTTCCAAACTTGACACAAACAAAACAATTTGAAATGTACAAAAAGTATTTATTTCCAACCAAACACACTATGTGAACACTACAAAACAATATTATTCCCACCACTAGCGCCAGAAACACAACAGACTTCAGAGCCAATTTCAAACTAATAATGTGGTGGTTGTCATTAAATGAGACTGTGTGCAAGTGCAGACTTTTTCTAGCAATCATTATATGGATGACATGTTTTTTTACGCATGACAGTGTATCCAAAAGAATTTCTGAAGAGAATGCAGTGATCTATATAGCACCACTGCCGATCTACAATACAGTGTGTTTGGTCTTTATTTGAAATACAAGTAGGCTACTATGTTTTGATCCGGCAAATATCAACTGATATAATAATATAACACATTATAATAGTTGACTTGATATAATAAACACAGTATACAAATTGTATTACAAAAATTTGCACAGAGAAATACAGTAATGGCTAATTAAATTTTTATTTTTTTATTGTTCACTCAAAATAGTAAGGAAGTTCTGCAGCTTGGGAGCTTACTAGCAGATATAACTTCTACCTTCATGTGTAGTTCTGTAAAATTAATTTTTTGTATCTACAATCACTGGTACATACCAAGGTGATAAGTAAATATAGTTTGCTAAATTTAAAGACACTAAATATTGAAGAATCGCGCTGGGTAAGTGTGTGACAGAAGGTGCTTAGAATCTGGTGGATAACAGCAGATGAGGATCGTCCAAAATGGTAAAGACTTCTTCAGGAAGTCAGGTTCATTGATCAGTTGTAGCTCTGTTGGATGATAATACCGTCAGAATCAGTGCGTATATACAGTAACACCACAAAACTGATCTATTATCCAAAAAATTTATATATAATTACACAAAAAATAAAGTACAATAAAAAAAATGACATGCTTAAATAAAACTTATGAGTAATTTACACAGACTGTAAACATTTTCTCCCATTTCCACAAATATTCCAGGTGCAAGAGTTCCCATCTATGGAAGCTATAATGACTCTGAAAACCTACAGACTCATGGCCTTATTAGCAAGTTGTGTTTATCCAATTAATTTGTACAAGATATTTTGTTAAATGTTCGGGTACGTCAAAAGGCAACCACTGATTATGAACAGTCAAAATGTTGTGTTAGTATGTAATTAACATTTACGATAATTTGACTCCAGGATATTTTTGTCCTGTCCTGCAGTGCTAGCTGCAGGACACAAGTACTAGCAGCAGCAGAAAAAAAAGAGAAACCACTTAGTCTACTTATTTTAAAGAATGTTAAGATTTGTAAAAATTAATTGGTACTTGATCAGTTTACATACCCAACCACTGATGTCAATATCACTTTTTATCAATATTAATATGCTTCACGTTGTCATCAAAATAAGGAAGACAGACAGGGTGTTCAGTAGATGTGATGGTGTAAACTAAAATAAACAATTTAGCCATGAAACATGTACATCCAATAGGAATTAGACGTGATAAAATATGTTGTATTATTTAATGTATTTAAGCAGAAGGTAATGTAAGTGGTTTCAGTTCAATTCATGTGTTCCTATGTATCAAAATCACGTGCCTATTGTACAAGATGTAGACTGTATTGACATAGGTCAGTGGGGTTAGGTAAGTAGGTATTGGTCTTATTTGTTTATTACTTTTCTTGAGGTGGAAGTTTTTCAACTAAAGCAAAAACACCTTTCCTAAAGTTATGTTTGAATATTTAAAGTGGTTTGCTCTCATTTGTCTGTATTCAGTAACTTTATAATTAAAAATCACACAAGAAGATTACTTACTTACTTACCCTATTTACTGATGATCTTCTTTTTATCGACTTACCTTTAACAGAAAATTTCCAACACCAAAAAGACAGGGCCGCCACTGCATCTTGTGGTTCAAATGCAGAAACCAATTACACTCTTCCCAAAAGAAATAATTTAGATAATTGAAATCCCTTATATAAAAAAACTATTCCAAGTTCGTTTAGGTGAGCTCTTGGTACAGAAGATAGGTTATGGTTCAGGCGTAATAATTATACTAACACATGGTTATAGCAATATCATATTCGCATTTATTCAACATCCTAACTTCCTTGTAATTTGAATATTGTAAATGAAACAAACTTTAATAGACAAAAATTACAACTCCTAACTACAAAATGTTTTAATATGCAAACCAGTACTTATACTTATACTCGCACTCTCTCTCTCTCTCTCCTTCTCTTTACCCCCCTTTTATTGAGATCTCATTAATTTGTGTTTAATGTTTTAACATACAAACTTTGATCACATTTTGTCCAAATTTTGTTCTTTCACTGTTACTTATCTGCACGTGTTATCAGATGTTGCGCACTGTGTTGGTCGACCTTTTTCACTGAACTACCACAATACTTGTTTTAAAAACTGTTCACCATTGTTAACTTAAAACTGTTACGGCTGTATTACATTTCTATACTCCTTGGTAGGCCTACTATGACTATTTCGGCCTACCAAAAACACCCGAGGCCACTATTGTACTATGTCCATTCAGTCTGATGAGGTGTGCTGGACTGCCCGATCTGAGCGTCACCACGCCCGATTTTCATTGCATTTTTGCCTTTGGAAACTGGATTGAGGTGGTTCACTACTTGCATCTCTGTCTCTTTATTGACGCCATTGGCTCTCCACGTGTTTTTTACTGTATGACTATGACGCCTCGCTGTCGCTACATAGATGACTAACCGCTGACTCACTGGGTATGTTGAATTTCTATTACCTTGTATGGCCATCAAATTCCCCTACTTCGTTGTTGTATCACTGCTGAATATTGTGTCATAAGCCACGTGCCTTTTCTGTGACTCACCAGCTACGGGTTGAACTTATCACTATATGCCTCCTCCTTCCACACTTCCAACTAGATACGTTTCTCGGATTTTTATTATAAATTATTATAAATCATTACAACATTGAGTATCATTGAAAATTATTATAAAGACGGTTATACAAGTTTTGCCCCATTACAATGTAACATATGTTTAACATCTGCAGGTGTTTTTATGTGTGGAGGTTATGTATACCCACAGGTTGTGGTTTTATTTTATTTATTACTTTTATTAGTGGCTGTTTTTTAATACACCAAAAACCATTTTTCCTAAGCTTTTAGGAATTAGACTGGCAAATAAGTATCTAGATGGAATGGGTCAGTGATTGTTACCAATTTTGGGGGGGGGGAATAATGCACACGTACCAAAAAATTAAAGTTTAATTTAAATTTATGATGTATCTAGTAAAATTTGATACCTGAATTAAAATTTACTTCAAATGTTTTAACAAAACTATTGTTGGAACCATAGTACAGGCCCCAATCAATGAAAAGATTAGTCACTAATGTGGGGTCAAGCTCACTTCACTGTCATTAAAATGTTTGCATTGATTTCAGTAAAAAGTAACAGACTATATGGTGGCCACACTTACTTTTTCCTGTGGCTCTTGATTTGAGTTCAGAATTTGGTTTGTAATAACTACAGAAATGGACCTTTCCACTAAATGTGACTCTTCTGTTAAAGTTAAGAAAAATCTCTTTTATCTTATCTATAATATTATTTACATGAAAATAGGGTTTGGCAAATACATGTATACCTGACTTGTTAGTCTTCAACTTGTCTCTCAAGAGCTTCATTAATTTTATCAATTACTTGACAATCCTGCTCAGTCTGCGACCGTCTATTACACATAATAGTATATTAAACATGATTTATTTTTAATTATTATTTTGTTAAGAATATTCACATACAGATTTTAACAAACACACAGACATAGACTTAGGAGACAAGTAACTATAATTAGTCTACCTAAAAGGGAAGAAAAATAAGAACATAAATTGTTTGATTTCCTTGTGGTCATTATCTACTTCTATCACTTGTTTCTACAGGAATGGATCTGTCTGACAAATGAACAAGGCAGTGTAAATTGTAATGGAAATGTGGTAGACATAAGCAGACATACCCTGAGTTCTAGAAAAGTCATTGATACAGTTTAACAAATATCTGATCATACTGGATAAACCCGATCATGAAAAAGAAACAAAAATATGACTGATACAAAGAAGAAGAACAGCTTTAAAGAGTTTGCATCCTAGTAAGATTAAAACCAACCAATTTCAAGGAGAATTACAAGTTTTAAATAAAAGATCACAGTGGAGGTGATAGTAGTTTATGGATCACAAGTGTGGAAAATACATAAAAGAGATAGGAAAATGTTAAGTTCAGTTGAAATGGGGCGCTGGAGGAGAAGTTGTAACTGAACAAGGCTAGACATGGGTTGGAAATGTGGAAATGATGAAATAACAAGGTGAACTAGAATGCATATAAATATTACAGGAAGAGTCGAATAAAATAATTACAATTTTATTGCCACTTATATCAACTGACTGAAATGAGGAGTTCTAAGCAACTGTTGAATAAACACCTACAACAACAACAAGTAATGGTAGACCATAAATTTCCTGGTTCAATGGCATATAAACTGTTATGAGCAGCAGGGGCCAAAAATCACATACTGTGAAGACAGAAAATGTTGGTGGATGTTGAAATGTGACAGACATTAAGAGACATAAACTGCATGTGTGTGTGTGTTTATAAACTGTCCAGTTGAAAAACGTCATTTAGTGGTACAAGACAGGTTACAATTTGAATTGGAACATAAATCAGTAATGATACTCATTTATAAAAAGCTGAGTGCTAAAGAACAACAGAAATTATATGGAGGGAGTTTGACTAACATGGTAGGAAGTGCCATTTCATATGTTTTACATATTATGTTAAGCAGATAAGTCAAGGGCTATTTTTTTTTCAACTTCCGTTAAAGTAAGAATAAAAAAGGAGAATAATTATAAAAAATGTATTATATACAAAATATTTGCACATCCCTCAGCTACTTTTCTACATAATCGCCATTTTGATTTAGTCACTTATCATAACGTGGCACGAGTTTTCCTATACCCTCATCAAAGAAAGCTGCCGCCTGGTCACTTAGCCAACTGTTCACATTGTCCTTCAGCTCATCATCACTCGTAAACCTCCGCCCAGCTAACCACAGCTTCATTTGGGTGAAAAGATGAATGTCGCTCGGCACTAAATCCGGGCTATACAGCGGATGTTTAAACACCTCCCGTTTGAACTTCCAGAGGAGATCCTGTGTCTGTGCTGCAGTGTGAGGGCGAGCGTTGTCGTGAAGAAAGACAACTTTCCTCTTCTCTTGTTCTGTATTGCTCTTCGTAGTCGCTGAAGAGTGTCACAGTACGAGGCTGAAGTGACGGTCGTCCCCCGTTCATTAAATTCAGTAAATAATACACCTGTTCGGTCCCAAAACACAGTAGCCATACGTTTTTTGTTGCAAAAAGGTTTGCTTGAACTTTACTGGTCTGCCTGGGGACTCACTATGCTTGTACTGTTTGGACTGCTCTTTCGTGTTGACATTTTCATATTGCACCCATGTCTCTTCTCCCATCACAATCTTGTTCAGAAAACCCTGCCCTTTCTCGTGATAGCGTTGCAAAATTTTAAGGCTGCGCCCATTCGCTGACTCTTTTGGTTGTCAGTGAGCATTTTCGGCACCCACCATACACAAATTTTTCTGTAGCCAAGCTTCACGCTTACAATGTCACACAGAGCTGACCTTGAGATTTCAGGAAATTTGACAGACAGCTCAGAAATTGTGAATCTGCACCTTTAGTGAACCACTTGATTCACTTTTTCAACAATTTCTTCCGTCGCTACAGATTTCCTCCCTTGACTCCACTCATCATGGATGTCAGTTCGTCCTTCTTTAAACTTTATGCATCATTCTCGTACACAACCATCACTCATAAAATTGTCGCCATAAACATTATTCATTCGACAATGAATTTCGGCTGCATTATGCCATTCGGCGAGAAGAAAGCGAATTATGGCGCAAACTTCACACTTGGCGGGCGATTACATTAGACATGTTATTATGCTTGTTACTCAACAATGACTGAAGAGAGGGAGTGCACCTATTGGTGTGTGGTAGGGAATAGTCCAATACACATTCGCTGCATATCTCCATTCCAATATTGCATGTGGGTCTCATCGGGTGGCATCTCGGAGGTTGAAAAAAAAAATATCCCTTGTATAACAGAAGTCTGGAGTAAATACATTTGAATTTTTTTGTAGGAAATATACAAGATGTGAGTAGAAAATAAACCAGAAGTATAATTTTTCTCAAGTTAAGTCTTAAATTATGATCAATTTCCGAGTTTTAAAAATGATTGATGGTAGTGATTCAGGTGTTGTACTCGTATGTACTGTGTGCAGCTCCAGATTGAGTATTGCATTTGGTGGCCAGCAAGATATGGATGATTTGGAAACTCAAAAACATTTGACAACCACACAGAGGACAAATGCAAGTTGAACTGTGAACTTTTTTTAAAAATAAAGTTTCAAAGACTGACGTCCTTGTTATTGCAGTAAGAAAAAACACATTTTTATCCCACAAGGTAAGACATGAACAGAGTTTCAGATCTACTGATTTTCATTGTAAGCTTATCACCAAGGTGTATGACCCAAAGCTTAGCAGTCCTAGGACTAAATTTGAGGCCATAGCAGTTAGTGTCCTTGCTCCTTAATTTTTGTTGATGTCAGATCTGAACTCAACGAAGCCAATTTTGAAACTGTCACAAATGATTTATCTACCAGTAACAAGGTTAAGTTGGTGCCAGTTATGTGAAGAATTTTCATTACGACATGAGGTGTTACAGTCAGAATTTTAGAGTTTAAGATAGTCAGTAGAGAAACTGCAGAAATTTTATCAGATTATATGTCAAACATGTTGAAGAAGTATGGCTTAGAAGATGAATAGCTTTGTTAGTGTTCCGAAACACAAATGCAAACTTTGGAGGGGAACAAACAGAATATAAAACAAATGTTCATACAAAACTTGAAAAGAAGTTTGTGAAGAGAATATCAGACATAGGATGTGCACTATATACAGTGCACAATTGTGTTTAGCAAGGAGTTAATGGACAATCTCTCAAACTTCTGTGATTTTGTTGAGGTGGAATACAACAACAAAATTTTCCATCTCACAGTTAAAAAGGTTTCTCAGTCAACTTTCAACAGAATACTTATAAATTTTGATGGGTTAAAATCATACTTCTTACTGGAATCATTATGACCAAAATATTTATTTGAAAATCTTATGAACGAGGTGTGGGTATGTTTGTGCATGGTTCTCCAGAAGTGTTCAGCATCACCACCCCTGCGATTGAGCAAAATAATATTTCAGCAATGTAGGTGACAATAAATGACCTCAAATACAAGCTGATTTTGAAGAAAGAAAATATATTTACTCCCCACATGCTAAACAAAAGCTCTTTGCTTGTATTACTGATGGAGATGTTATGCAGGAAGGTTTTAAGAATATGCTGTCTGTTTCATAAAGAATGCATTTTTTATTGAGGGGGATTTGAGGGAATGGATAAGTTTTCCGGATTCCTGTTGAACTTGGAAGAAAGGTGAGTAGTTTCTGTAGAAAGTAAAGCTAAGTTTATAACATTAGTAATTCCCAATGCCAGCAAAAAATAATAAAGATGAAGTTTTTGATTAGGCGGCTTTAGTACTTTTTGATGAGGCGCTTTAAAGAGGCTAAAACATATTCAGGAGGAACAAAAGGAAAAAGGAAATGAGGAAGATATTGTAGAAAACTGAAAGGAAACGAACTTTAGTTGAAAATATTTCACTGGTTTCATACCAACCACAACACCTGCAAGAATTACAAAAAAAGACCTCATTTTCTGCCTTCCATTTGATAACTGCTATAATTGAAATAGTTTTTTCTGTGCTGAAACATGTGGGACTCTGAGAAAGCACAGGTGAGAGTAGGCTAATTGAAAGCTTAACTTTTTCTTAAAATTAATTCCTAACTTGTGTGTAGTGACTTATATAAAAAAAAATAAAGGAAGATAAAACTCTTCTGATGTAAGTGCATTCTTCAGAAAAGTATGACTGGTTCAAGAAAAGTAGTGAGGTTAACTGTGATTTAAACTTCCTTTGAATTTAAAATAAGTCTCTATAAAACTTTTGATTATTTGTTTTTATTACAGTGAAACAGTATAATAAACTGAGGGATTTATTTTAATGGTTTATATTAGTAATACTATTACAGTAAGAGTAATAAAACAATAATACATTTTTACACTGTCGAGTTTGTAATTTTAAGTAGGCCTACCTAAGAACGAAAATTTGTCCGCAAAAAATGTCCCTCCCCTACTAGGAATCTAACAGTATGCTGGTGTCCCTTACTTTGTTATCAGTAATGTGGTCAGCCTAGTAAAATTGTTATTAATTGTTTTATAGGTATTTGATTATTCATTCACAACTGGTGTTTTTATTTTTAGGCAACCACAAAACAAGATGTAACAACCTCTTGCACAAAGCTAACATTGCGTTAAACTGACAGAAGCTGTCTTGATTATTCATCTCTTCTTTCACAGCACTAACACTTAACTAAAAATGAACTTTTTCATGTGAAAACTTACTGATTTTATTGGACGCGTTTCGGCTTAGTATCCGCCTTCTTCAGCTTTGGTAACAGACTGCCAGCATTTTGTAACGGTTGTGTGGAAGGTGAAGTGGGGGTGGTGTGTGGAGGAAGGGGATTGGCGCGGGGATTCAACTTACTGTTTGTTTTCTGTATAATTGTGTCAAAAAGTGTATGTGATTTATATTGTAATTGATCGTTGAGTATGTTGTTTGGTTGTGTACATACCCAAAGGTCAAAAACTCAACACAACTGAACAATACGAAATATATAAATACCACACAACACAACCAAACAACATACTCAACGATCAATTACAATATAAATCACATACACTTTTTGACACAATTATACAGAAAACAAACAGTAAGTTGAATCCCCGCGCCAATCCCCTTCCTCCGCACACCACCCCCACTTCACCTTCCACACAACCGTTACAAAATGCTGGCAGTCTGTTACCAAAGCTGAAGAAGGCGGATACTAAGCCGAAACGCGTCCAATAAAATCAGTAAGTTTTCACATGAAAAAGTTCATTTTTAGTTAAGTGACAGAAGCTGTACTTATTGTTATTTACATAAATATAAAATGAATAAACACAATTAAATACCATACCAGTATTGGTAATATTACGCTTTTGAAAATCAATAATAATAATGGTTTTTAGAAGAGAGTATAATAAACAGAATGGATGTATAAATTTATTGATAACGAAAGTAAGTTGTTAACCATAGTTTACTACAAAACTTAGGTTCTTGGATTTTGTTGTCCATGACGTGTCCGTTGATTAACTAATTAGAAGTATAACACTACCGACTAGGAACATAACGTTTTTTATTGGTAAAAATTTTACATTATAGTGTTATAATAATTAGTTGGCTAATATCTCTCTGGTGATATTCGGGCGTGCGACGAGAGTTCAATCAAGGCAGGTTGATTGACCTAACGCAATCTATGACCTAATGCTATAAGGTTGGGCCCGAACCGAAACGAATTGCTATTGGCTGTTGAAATGACGTCACCATCGAGTAACGAGCTGCGTGGTAAATACCTCTCAATACAAATATGTTGTTATTTTTTTATTAACTACAGTTTGTTTGTTATTTATATTTTTATTTACGAACTTATTTTATTGAATGAAGTACGTAATAATGTTATATGAACCGAATGTTTGCGTAATTTAAATGTGTACGCTTTTAATATTAATCGTATAGCAACTGAAGAAGCAGTAGTCTACGGATTTCTTATACATAATTTTTAATAAACCGATTGATAGTCGAAAAAATAATACCGAAACACCTTGCTAAAAATTAAATTTAGTAATTAGATCAGTCGAGACCGATATAAACAAAGCCTGCATACTAATGAAGCAAATTTTAGTAGACTAATTACAGAAGTGGCTCGTTTCATCAAACTATACACTTATTTGTTAGAACGTTTCCGTTCGCCTGCATACGATAGACACGGTTTGAAAAAATTGAAAGTAATGACCATTAAATGCTCTTTGTACGTACTATTTTTAGTTCCTATTTTCTACACCCTTTTTTTTATAATTTTTTAAAGCCCGTGTTAGACTTTAGAAATCAAATTGCAGTACAAATACGCTTTGTAACTTCTCTTTTTTCATCATAGTATTCCTTATAATTTGATGAAAATATATCATTATTTGGTAGCGCTCATGTGTGCGCGCGCACATACATGTATTTTTTCAACCACAACTTCCCCTCACGCTTTATCTAGGCTTGGGACTAGCTATATTCTGTACAAAATTAATTTAAAATTTTAATTTTACAGAATATAGGCGGTTTAAAAATTGTGGGCTAATTATACATTGAACCCGTTTGTTTATAGACGGAACTCAGAGTCCACTGGCCAGTTACTTATCAGACCTCTCCTCAGTTCAAAGTCCAAACCAGACAGCGGCTGTCTAAGTTCCGCCTTCCTGCAAAGAACAATGATGCCTATAATACCATCCTAATTAATAGAAAAGTAGGAATATATTAATTAATGTGTGGGTTTAACTATGGACGATGCGTGCCACTGGCGTGATTTTCTCTTCTGTGCTTCTGCTGCTTTCATGCGGCCATTCATGAAACGAAGGCGAATGAACATTCTCGTCCTGGCGTATATTTTTACAACTTCTGTTGGCATCTCAGGAAATTTACTTAAAATTCTTGTAGTCATATTTTTTATAATATTTTTACTTTTATACAAACTATCCGGCCCATTGACGTCCCTAAAAATTATTTCACACTGAAATCTTGTGCACCCAGTCTTCTGAAGGAACAAGAAGACCTCCTCGAGATAAAAACTCTACCCAGCCTCCAGCAGAAGTAGGCCTACCAACGGGAGGGGGATATACATTTTCTGAAGGTGTTCCCATTGTAGGATCATGCTTTCTCCCACGATAGGCAATGTAGCCAGCTAGGTAGCGGAACCCCTCAGTAGAGCAGTCTGCTCCATCACTGATCGCAGGAACGTCAACGTCTACACTAAATGACAAGGAGAAATCTTGCATTTCTGTTGACCCTTCAATCATAGATAGCTGCTCGGTCATGTCAGGTAAGATACCTTGCAAGAGATGAGAAGTCATAATTTCCTGATCATCTTCTTGGACAACAGGTGCTTCCTTCGAAAAAGGTATTTTATTTGTATTTTGACCCACCAAAAGCAAACGAAGTCGATGTTTAACTTCTGTCGGTGGTGGGTTAATAAAAAACTGCCCAATGCCTCGTATTTGGGAGAAAAGATTTTCCAGGCAGTCTTGATTTAGTCTTGCAGTTAAAATATATTTAAGATTGTTTTTTCGTGTATGACTAAAAAGGCCAAATAACGAGTTGATGGTCATCATGAACCTTTTTGAAATGGCAACAAATTCCGAGATTTTCCTACGCGCATTGTTTCACAAGTATACATTTTTTTAAGTACGCCTTCTTGTACTTCATGGTGAGTGTCATACCCGGTAGCCAAAGGTTTATTGTCTACACATCTTCTTGAATTTAAAATATCGAAAGAATCGTTAATCAGTTTAAAAAATTTAGCCACATGTTCTTCTTCAGGAAATAAATATCGAATTGCTTCAGACGTTGTGTTTGAGAATAACTGCGTCACCAAAAACACGCGCTGACGTTCCCTACCTTTGACGGTGAGATGGACATGTGAGAGCTTAGGGCACAATTTGAATTCACCATTATCCAATGCCAACAACTTTTCAACGGTCGTCTTTGTGATGTGTTTGTTGTCGGAGAGTGTCAGACCGTCATCTAGAAAATGGTTTCGTAAAAGCTTGTAAAGGTGGGGGACATATGCGAAAACCCATATGACTTTTTCTACGTCGTGTGGGTTTGGGAAGCACGAATTTGTATACGTTACATTTAGTTCATTCCACACTCGTCGATTTTTTGTCCCTAGATCTGCTACAGTGGCAACAACATTGTACCCTACGTCTTCCACACAACAAATAATGTTTTTTAACAATTCAGCCGACATTTGGACATCAAAATCATTATATATTGGCTGCTTCCAACCAGCTACGAGGCCACGAAGCATGGCAATCTGACAATTGCTGTGAGGCCCTACAACACGATCTTCCTTCTGATCGTAACTGACGCTACTATCTACATTCATTTCGCCAAAAGAAATAACACACATTCTTTCAGCAGTGGTCAGTGTGTTCACCTGGGCTTTCATGAAACACAGAACATCATGGAGTATGCCCGGCTGACAGCAAAATGAAGCAGATGTCCATCTCTTCAAAGTCGATAGTCCTGGCAAGGGAAAACCATATTTATTTCTCAAGAATAAGTAACATTTTCTTGATACAGTGCGTAGTGTAACTGCCTTTGCGATGTCTTCAGAGTTCCATTTTGCACGGTTTTTATTTGACAGTAAGCAGTTAATTTGTGTTTCAGTAAAAATTTGTCCTAAAACTTTTTTATCTTATCTTCAAGTTTTTTCAGATTCTCGTCTTGACGTTTTAAATTTTCAAGAGCAACCTTTCTCTGTTCCTTCTGAAGTGTATTTCTCAGCTTGGAAGTCCCGCACATAGATTTCAAAATACGTTTTCACTTTCCAACTTTTTTACATGCTTCTTAAGTGATTGTACATCCTTGAGCTCAATCTCGTAGTTTGTAACAGTGCTTTGGTCCATTTTAATTTTTTTGGGTGACAAAGCCGATAGGGTTTTTAAGGCTCTTTTCCTGACCTCTCTCGCATGACATCTCTCTCTTCTGCCACTGACTTTATTACTTTCAAGAACGCCTGATACGCCTGTATTATCATCACTGCGGCAAGGCATACCGTCATTACAAGCAGTGATGACGACGGGAAGATTCATATGGGGGACAACATCTTCTCTGAGCACTCTTCTTGATGGTATATTCATTAACTCAGCACGTAAGTCACGAATATAATCTGTTGTAGAAAAGTGTTTTAAGCAAACCGTAGCATTTGAAATATTAATATTATCTTTTCTGTAGCACTTCGAAATCCAATTTTTTGTACTTTAGGTTCTTTTGGAAATGAATGATATTTAATACCTGTCCCCTTCGTTCTTTTGTTGTGTGAATTACAACCGGCTAAAGAACACGAAGGCATATTGGCAGTAAAATAAGGACAAGAGTAAGTTCAAACAACGGAAATAATAGCTATGTTCAATAACGAAAAATCAAAATGAGACGAAACAACAAAGTTTACCTTGGTGTCACAACAAAAAACGAATACGCCTTGAAAACTAAAAACTATCGCAACAACAAGCAACAAGAAATCTAATAATAAATAGAAAATTAAGAGAAAGTAACTGTATAAGAATAAAAGTACAACAACTAAAGTAATAGCTATGTTCAACAAACAACAAAACAACGGCAAAAAAAAAACAAATGATAAAACAACGTTTACCTCGATGTTACAACAAAAAACATACCTACACGTATTAAAAAACCCAAAACTATGTCAACAAACAAAAGAATAAATAGAAAATTAAGAAAGGTAATTGAAAATAATTAAATTTTCGTAAACACCTATACAAACGTATTGGTACCGTAACCTAACACTGTTACTGTCGAAACGTTCTTGTGAAATGTCACGCCAACAATATTTAAATGTACATACTTAAACAGTTCTGTACCACTTTTTTTTTGCAAAACACTACACGTATTTTTTATAAATCTGTATTGCTACACCTACGAACAAACGCATAAATTAACAGTGATTAAACTCACAATTTATAACACCCGGATAACACCTATCTTTATATATATAAGCGGCTTTGTCCTGACTGAGAGAGAATCAACGTAGAGCAAAAACTACTGAAGATAATGATCTCAAAATTTGAAGGTATATTCTTATGGGGTCGTAGATGCTCACTAAGAAACGGTTTTAAAAACTTTCACTCCTAAGGGGCAACCCCTCCCCATTGTATGTATAAAATATGTTATATGTTCCACATCTCCTCCTAAACCACTGGACCAATTTCAACCAAACTTGGCACAAATATTTTACGCGACGGCAGAACCAACATAGGATAGGTGTTTTTTCGATGGGGTCCTTTGGGGGGTTCTTTGGGGTCTTCCACATCTCCTCCTAAACCACTGGACCGATTTCAACCAAACTTGGCACAAATATTTTACGCAACGGGAGAACCAACATAGGATAGGTGTTTTTTTCGATGGGGTCCTTAGTGGGGTTCTTTGGGGTCTTCCACATCTTCTCCTAAACCACTGGACCGATTTCAACCAAACTTGGCACAAATATTTTACTCAACGGGAGAACCAACATAGGATAGGTGTTTTTTCGATACGATCCTTCGGGGGGTCCTTTGGGGTCTTCCACATCTCCTCCTAAACCACTGGACCGATTTCAACCAAACCTGGCACAACTATTTTACGCAACGGGAGAACCAACATAGGACAAGTGTTTTTCGATACGGTCCTTTGGGGGGGTCCTTTGGGTCTTAAAAACTATTAGATCTGGTTACTATGGCAACCCAATAGAATAGATTCTGGTTACCATAGCATCGGTGGAAGTCTCCCGCGTAGGAAATAGCGCGGGAGTCGTCCGACGGGCCTTCCCCGGAGTTCATCCACGGAACCCGGGGAGTCTTAGGACTGATCCCGCCAAAGACGGCGGGGCCAGAGTCCACGGTTGTTATAAATAAAGATATAGGTTATGATATCAAAGGTGGTGTATGCATCTTAAGAAACTTCTTAATAGTGTGTGAATTCAGAGTTGTTTCAGTTTGAATTTAAAATTGGATAAGTTAAGATCGAAGTAAGTTATAAGCGAGTATAAAAAACAAAGTTTTGATAGCGAATGTATTCAGATCATAGTGTTCAGACAATATAAATGCACTTGCTTCAGTTTGAATTTAAAAATTGATAAGCTGAAATCTATAGAGGTATTGTATTGTTAGAGTAAGTTTAGGAGACACTAATTTAACAAATGACTTACTTCAACATGAACACAATGAATTATAAAACGACAGTTAAATACGCAGCGCGTGCAAGTACTGGAGACATTTTATTGAAAACTAATTTAGCTGTTCACCCTCTCCCAGAGTTAGAAATCGAGCAGGAGCATCACGCGCAACAGAATTCTCCAGATATAAGAATACATTTTATGACATGTTCTTAAACAGGTGCGCTACAGAGTATTCCTCCAGTGAGAATGCGAACGTAACAATATAAGGAAGATTATACAATATACAAGTAATATAACGTTAGAACAAGAATACGTGCCTATGAGCCTATGAATAAATTATGAACCCGAGGAACGCTGGGTAAATCGGCTAGATATAGATATCTAGCCTATATAAGCCAAATACCACTGACTGACTCACTGATCACGATATCTCTGAAACCACTGAATGGATATCAATGAAACTTTGAACATAGCTTCATCATAGGTCTTAGGTGCTCACTAAGAAACGGTTTTAAAAATTTTCACTCCTAAGGGGCAAAAACCAAATACTGAAATTTATCGCTGGAATTGCATACTTTGTAAATGAAGTGGTTGACATCTCAGTTTACTGGAAACCCCGAATCCATTTAGTCCTGAGTTTTTAATCATTGTTTTAAATTGAAAAAAACTTCGTTGTTTGCAGGTTCTTATAGTCGAGAAAATTTCGAACACTTAAAAGTTTTAACCAACAACAATATACACTCCGCATTTGCCACACACATACACACAGAAAACCACAGTTACACCAACATAGACACTAATCTTGAAATTTTACATTACTTACCCAAAGGTCGAAAACTCAACACAACTGAACAATACGAAATATATAAACACCACACAACACAACCAAACAACATACTTAACGATCAATTACAATATAAATCACATACACTTTTTGACACAATTATACAAAAAACAAACATAAAGTTGAATCCCCGCGCCAATCCCCTTCCTCCACGCACCACCCCACTACACCTTCCACAGAACAACCGTTACTAAATGATGGCAGTCTGTCTCTAAGCTGAAGAAGGCGAATACGTACGCCGAAACGCGTTCGACGAGAAGAGAATAAACAGTAAGTTCACAAGAAAAAGTTTCATTTTTAGATAAGTGTTAGTGCTGTGAAAGAAGAGATGAATAATCAAGACAACTAAAATTTCGAAGTTCAATTAATTAATAAATGTATGTCCTTTTTTTTCTCGGAAACTCCTCTAACGATTTTCTCGAAATAAATAGCTGTTGCTATGAATGTAAATAAACAAACTAAGAGTTGAGAATTTGTACAATCTATCTAATCCTATACTATTAAGCGAGCAATACTTGTACAACGTGAAACTCCGTAGCGAAGCACGGGTATTTTGCTAGTATGTGTATATAACAACAATGTAACAATACTAGGCAAGCAGGAATTCCGCCTCCAAGGTGACGTCATGTCTACAGCGTGGATTCAGAACGCGTACTGCACGACCATTCGGGCCCCCCTACATAATGCAATGCCTGAAGTGGAGAAGAAGAAATTTAGCCCGAAATTTATAATTAGAAACTTAGGTGTTAGGTTTTGCTGGCCAATGTCGCTATTTTAAGAAATTAAGAATTCCACTCCTCCATAAAATTAATTAGAACTCTCTTATTTTCAAAACCCACCAAAAATCAATGAAAACTCGACTATAAATAAACTTGGACTACTTATTTGGTTATATTCGTGACTAAATAAATCTTATTTGCATTACAAGTCATTTCGCTCGACTCTGATTTCATGCTTCGATTATTTATTTATATAATTACGTGTCAGATATGCTGAAAGACTTTTAGTTTCTATGTTCGAAGATACCGTAGGTAGTTTGTATATGACTTTCACATTGTTTGAGTTTGATTACCGATTTGTATGGCACTGAATTTCAATTATCTGGTAATATGGGTGAAAAGCACGGTTTGTAGTTAGTGTTGTTAATTAGTTAGTTTCTAGTTACATTGCGGTTTGTATGTATTTACTTATTCATCGGTCAAGTGTTGTTAGCGTGCTTTCGAAAAGTTTATTACCTGCAACGGTGTACTGAATAGTTTATGTTAGTGAAACTAATTTATAGCAGCCGTAGTATACTTCAGAAGCTCTAAGATAATTTACTTATTTAAAGACAACTGGATGTTAGGTTAAGGTGGAAATAACGATAGTATTCATTGATAGGTATGAAGTATAATTAGAGTTAATTTCATTATTAATATAATGCAGACACATTCTCAAAAAGTAATTTCAGTTTGGATATGTGGTTCTTCGTTGTTATTACATTATTATACATATACCTGTATTATATAATTTGTTATAAGAAATAAATTGAAAGTAAAATTATGGTACCAAAATTATTCATAGTGTTACTTTACACTGTGACTTTATTAATCTGTTACTGTTTAAAAGAAAATAAGAAACAAGAGAGTTTACAGTCCTATTTCCCTTTGGAAATACTAATTTAAGTTTTCAGTAGGAATAAAGAAACTGGCAGATTTAATATTAAATTATTGATCCCGTTTTGGTTAGACAAATCAGTTGTGAAACTCAGGCAATGAAAATAATAAGCTACTACAAAAGTAAATTAATGCATTACATACCTGGATAATCTTCAGATTCATACACCAGTGTACACAGAGTATACAAGTCATGAAGTAATCTGTCACACCTATTCACATTACAATTTACTTCACTCAAATAACACATTATAGGTAAAATGAAACTATTGAATTGTTTTTAAAATACTAGGATTTCAGTTATTCAAATTCGTATTTAAAAATATCAGCTATGGCGGCACTTTCCTTGATGTTAATTGTGTTCTTCGTTCAGATAAAATTATTCCCACCCTGGAAAATATCCTTTCGCAGGGAACGGATGTTGCAACCATGTTACATCTAGTTCTGATGAAATGTGCAAAGTTAGGGACTTCCACCACAGTAAGGGTTTTTCCCTTCTGTCTGTTGGTGTGACTTGAAGATATCTATTTCTTGTAAAGCCATTGATAAAGGTGTCCCTATTGGTTTAAATTTGGCTTTCATAATCATCCCAAATTGAAACGTCTTTCTCCTGTGCTATGCTAGGTTGTAGATTTCCTTGGGTTTCAATGCTTGTATTGGTTCTTGATTTTTTAATAATTTGTGAACATACTAGTTCAACTGCAAGTGTTTTTGTATTTCTGGAGATGTATTGCCTTAAAAAAAATAGTGTTTGTACCTGGGGTCAAGCAGCATGCAAAGTGATATTGTTTTGTTTTTTCCAAATTAGCAAACCTTACAAAAATGTCTTCTAGAAGTAAAGTACAATTTTACTGACAAGTGGTTTAGTTACTTTCACAATTATCTTTTTTACTGAAGATTTTAATCCTTGGGTTATGGGTATTATCTATCTGGCTGGCTGTAATATATTTCTTCTCTCCACTCATTTCTTTCAATACCTCCTCACAAGGTTTCAGAATATCACACAGTTCTTTACAAGTTACCCATTCTTCAGCTGTTAATATATCTATGTCTGTTGCTGGTAATGCCAGGGAGTGTTTTACAGCGTCCTCCAGTTGAACAGATCGTTTAAGCATATAGTAAACAGAATTTTCCAGGATGTTACAACATCTTGCAAAGTTTTTTTAGGTTGCTGAACACCTATCTGTCCTTGGTATTTTGTAAGTTTTAAATTTGCACTGTTACTTCTCTTAAAATCGTCACAATAGTTTTTACTTTTTTTATTATGTCATTAGCAATTAACAGGCTATCTTGAACAATTAAATTTAATGTGTGTGCATAACATCCAAAATGCTTCCACTTTAGTATGTTTTGTATGGCATTAGTTATATTTGCGGCATTATCAGTAATAAAAATTACAATTTTTCTTGACAAGTCTTATTCACTTATAATATGCAAAATTTCATCTGCTAAATTTTGAGATGTTTTGTTTTGATAACAGAACAGTCTAAGAGTATATGTTTAATTTCGAAGTCCTGACTATTGTAATGTGCAGTAATTGCATTAAAAGTTTCATTTGTTGAAGAAGACTATATCAGTTGTTAAGCAAACAGTGCCTCTTTTTTACTAGATTGTTTGGTTTTATTTACCTTTGTTTTGTAAGAAGCTGGGAACAGTGTATTGGCTAAATACTTTCTAGAAGGCATTTCAGAACTAGGGGAACAAGTATTCATAAAATTTTGAAAATCTCTACTTCAAACTGTAAATGGTTGAAGATCCCAAATAAAAAGTTTCATTATGGCCTCACCAATTTTGTTTTTATCAGATAGGGCTAATTTTTTGGGTATGTAGGGTGACATTGACATTTGCTTTCTACCTGTTGAAACACTCATCTGAAATGTAGAAGGTTGCTTTTGGAAGGTGTCAGTAGCTCTTAAAGTGGTTGGTCTCTCTGGACTAAAACCGTGGGAGGAAGATTGAACTAATAAGTTTTCTTGCATATCCGGTCCCATTTGCAGTATATCACCTGAAGAAGTTTCTGTTACTGGTAAAGATTGCACAGCAGTTTGGGTGGATATAGTAGGAAGTTGTGTGCTTTTGTTGTAAATGTTTTTTAAATTACTAACTGAACTTGTTTATGATAGTTTTGTTTTGCAAATGTTGCACAATGCAACACAGTTACTGACTGATTCAAAATAGCTCCACACGTCACTCGTTTTTCTTTTTCTTTAATCCATGTCACCAAAATTTAAAAAATAAAAAGTGTTATTTTTAGCACTCTGTACTAAACACGAACATAACCTAACAAAACCGACAACAGTCACAGTGGACAGCAATCCTTAAAAAGTATTGTAAGGGCTTCCCCTAGTACAGGGGTTCCCAACCGGTGGTAGGCGTACCACTAGTGGTACGCAAGAAGACCTAGCAAGGAAAAAAATATTTACTTAAAAAAAAATTATGTTTAAAACAACAATAAATTTTCATCAGACTTGATTTAAAACAATTACCCTTATAAAAACACAACGTAAACAGTTTGTGGTAATATGTCATTAGATGTCTGCTTTTATCTTATTTTGTTATCCGGTGGTACTCGAAATGAACGCGGAAGACCAAAGTGGTACGCGGGTCCAGAAAGGTGAGGAACCACTGCTAATAGACCAACTGTGCAACTGATAGGTCCTGGGAAAAGCACAAGTTGGGCAAATAATGGAAACTTCCAGCTATATCATAAATCAATTATTAATGTTTTACAGTCTCCAAGAAATTCAGAAAACCTTGTAGCTTTCTCTTCTTATCACCTCTTTGTTTTATTGACGACCTTCTAATAAGTTTATTAGTAAATTCTTATTTTCATCAGATCAGTGTATTTACCTTAGTGCCTGGAGTTTGACCAGTTACACCTAATTGTGTTATCTGTTATGGAGTTTGTTATTCTTTACTAAATGGAAACTGCTATTACTCAAATGATAAGTAAAGTGATAAAGACACAAATTCAAAATCAGCAGTTAAGAAACAAATTTATGAAAACACCTTGTGTTTTAGGGGAGCGTTGTCAGATCAGTAAAGATTGAATGAACATGACTAGATACAAGTCCATAAATGTGTGTCATAAAGTTGATATCCTATCTTAGAACAAAGTACAGGTCTCAGTACAAAAAAACTACTTTGTAGTGTTTTATAACAGGAACGTTACAACAATCTCATCATTTAAGTGAGATGTGCGGTGAAGTTAAACTCATCACCGAAATCACATTAACAAAAAGTACTATATGGCCTATCAGCCACTCAGCCACTCTGTAGGTTAAAACACAATATAATTTGCTTTTTCAAAATTTACCAAGTTGGTGATTAGTGTAATATATAATTTGTTATTGTAATCTGTATTATATATCTGGATAACACACAAGAATAAATGTAACATCAGTATGACTTTTTTCATTTATTAAAAACAGCTTCGTCTCGTTGGCATAGAGGTATTCGGAATCTCTCTTTGTTTTGCTTTGTTTCGTCCTTGTATGGCAATTGGCACGTACGCAGAAGGAAGTATTCAGTACCAATAACTGCGACTTTGTACTAGTTTATTCGTTAGTTGGGTAGGGGGGGGTCCCATGAATAGTGGGAACAGGTATTTCAACTTTTCAGTCACCGTTATATCCGTTCCACAAAAGTAATTGTTCCAAAATACCTGTTACAGGTATATCAGCCCACCTCTGGTCCAGACTAAGCCTGGGCGATTGGTGGGTCTAAAGATACTGCTTTAATGTGTGTGGATTTAACCAGTATAAGAGTGTTTGAGAAATGAACTGAATGCCATATATGACTATATGGCATAGTCATATACTGTTATACAATGTACAGGATAAGTTTAAGAGTAAATATAACATTATTACAGCTTGCATAACCCACACGTGAGGAAACATAACCTCACCTTGCGGGCATTATTGAATACTACTGTAATGTCATGGGCAAGTGGTTGTTAAAACGCCATTACTTGGTATCGTTACCATTTGTCCAAGGACATGCACTTTACACAACCCGCAAAGGCGTGATTTCAAATACACTTTATTAAACATTCAGTGAACAAACAGTAATCAATACATAAATAAAATTAAATTGAGAAAAGCTGGTATGTTGTTATTTAGTATTGAACAAATACTGGTACACTGGCTGGTAACTTACAGTAGCCTATCTCCTATTTTGTAGCGTTCCTGATTAACAGAACGAGCGCGTGAATATAGAACTCACGTAACAACAAAATAATCATTTTTAAAATTGCTGATTATAATGATGTTGATAGTAAAAGCAAAAGAGAAAACCAAAAAAGCCTGAGTTATTAGGTGCCACTTAGTTTTATAGATTCAAATGTGCCACCACTATACAAATGTGTCACACCCTGGGAAAGAGCTATATTTGAGCAGTTTGCCAAATAGGTACCAATCAGGAGACAGACTGTGATGTCGATGATAGCCAGTCTTATCCAGTTTAATAAGGATAAGATAATTTAAATAGAAGAGACCTTGTTTGTTTTAACAAGGGAATTTGAGGTTTCTGTGGTGATGTTATGGTTTTGCTAATCAACTGTAAAGTGGTCATTTCGACGATAAAAATATGTATAATTTAAACAAAAGAATAGTTCAGAAATATTAAGATTTTCTGTCAATCTTACATGTTAAATGACAATCTTAAATGTTAAGATTTAGTATAGTACGGGACTTAGCATTATAAGCTTTGAGGTTACGCAATAGTAACAGCTCTTCCCTGCTCCTCGCCCTCCAGCGTTGTCGCATGTTACACTTGGTTATGCATATGCAAAGGCAGGGAGTGAAGCGACATGACTGTACCGCAGTCGCCTCGAAGCTTATTTTAATACGTCTCACATAATAAATAGTAAATAATACTGCTTATGCAACCTGGGCATTACACTAACGTAAGGTGAACAAATATTAAGCCTACTTGTCAGCTTATATAAAATCGTTAAGTAGGAAAATTTGCTACAGTCAAGTATTATTTCTAGCAAAACTGTAAAAAAAAAAAATATTTATAGTTAGAGAGTGAAATTGATGACATGTTTACTGCATGCAGATCATGAATTCAGTCAATTCCATTTCTCCTTTTTACATGCAGTTTACAAACTTTGAAATATTGTTCCATTCTCCACTATGGTATTTCAAGTCGTTATAATTTCTACATGCTTTCTAATATTATTCGTCTGAAAAATATTCTGTTTAAAACAACATTGAGTTAACTGCACTCTAAAAGCTGTAAATAATATGAAATGGATCTCCAGATTAGTTAAAGGAGAACAAATATTTCAACTGTTTAAATCTTCAGATGCTTAAAACTTATATTATAAACAACAGTTTTCTGTTAATCAGCTGGTAGTATTGTAGTGTCTTCCCACAACTGTCATTTTGGAAGTTATATGAAACAGAATATACAGTTTAACTTCTACAAATATTTTGTCTCTGAGGGTTTATAAAAATTGTATCATTCAATTAATAAGAAATTGTTCTTTCATTCTCAAAATAATTCTAAAATGATGTTAAAAGGCTTATAATTTGTGGTAAATAGGAATTAAAAAAAAAAATTGCAAAATATGTAACATAGTATGACAAACTAATAAGAAAACTGTGGACACGTTGTATGGCTTCAAAGAAAAGTGTATTTTTATGGGGAAAACATTTTCCAGGAAACATCATTATAGTTAGCACTGTGGTTTAAATACTCTTCTATACATTAGTTCATACCAGTTATGTATGCAGAATTAGTGTGACTTATCCTCTATATAAGTAGTCTCGTATCTCCTTTCAGCCAGGAACACTTTATTATAATAATGAAGTAGCATACCCAAACTAAGATAAGGCATCTTCATTGGTTAAACTGAAGTCTGCAATGGGAAGACGTTATGTATTAATAAAGGATATGTGCATTTATTTGAAAACTGTTCTTAATCGGATGTTATTCTTGTGCTAACTTGTGTGTATGTACATTTAGTCTTCCTTGACTGCCAACTTATTTTCATTTGTTTCAGGTGTTAACAAGAACAATTTATCCATCCTAAGACAAATGGAAGAGATCAAATTTGAGGACAAGGTATAAAGTTCAGAAATTAAAAACATTTTTTACCGGTAGTATATGCCTATGTATTAATTTGATACACATGTACACTTATATACACATCCATTTCTTATTTTAATAATAATTTATTTATCATCCTATTCATTTGTAATCAATTGCTATACAGAATATGATTTATATATATTCTTTGGTGTAGGATTGACAATATGCATTTTCCTTAACCTCATAACTTTCAACCAATTCCCCTCCTCCTTCGTTCAGTTTAGGGTCATAGTCTGTTACGTGCAAGGAATCTTTCCAACTTTTCCTTGATCTGCCAGTCCTCAGTCTTTGCATTGGCTAATTATGTCAGCATACTCATACTATTCTATTATCACTCTCTCTCTTTTGTTGGTTGTGTTGTATCTTTCTCCATGTCAACCTGTTCTCTGTGTTGTCCAATCTACAAGTCTTCCTGGTATTCTCCTGAACTCCACACTTGTGACGTCTCAGTTTGCTGTTTTGACTCATACTCCCAGTTTCTGCGGAATACATCAGTTCCAATATTAGACATATTATTATGTACATATTCATACCTTTGTGCCCTGTTTCAGATGTTTGTTAGTCAGATTATATGAGCCAGGGACACAACTAACTATTCTATGAGCATTTGTGACTTGCATTTGAACTTTTTGTGTGTTCCTCTTCAGCTCATCATCTGAGGAACCCCTCCCGGGAATTTTTCAATAGTTATAAGTTAGATGGAGCTAAATCTTTTTTTTGATGGGCACAGGTTTTATTAGTCATTACAAATGGTTTTTGATCTTTTTGATTCATGAGAAGCTTCTATTTGAATGTATATTTGATCAGTTAGCAAATTCAGCTAACTAAATTTAGCAAACAGCTAAATTCGGCTACAGGTTTCTCATAGCAAATTTCTTAGGAATGTGATATAACTCTATTTCTGAGATGTTCAAACAGTTCTGAGAAGTCTTAGCAGTTTCAGACACCTTCAAACAGAGATTTGGCAAAACGATATCTTGCACTTTATTGATGACTTCTGGTGTAGTGGCATTTTTTACAGCTGCCCACTGTGGTGAAGGGGTCATCTTCCAAACTTGCATAACCATGTTTAAATTCAGCAAACCCTTTTTTTGACTGGAGTAAATGAAGGTGCAGCATCACCCTATACATATTTCATCACATTAATAATTTATGTTGGCATTAAACCTTTTTTAATTAAAAATTTGATGATTGCACAATGTTAAATCTTCCCTGTTTTCAAAAGTACACTGAGAGTTTACATGACTGTTTGTAATTAACAATGCAGCAGACCAACATGATGCTTTACAGCAGCTGTTTGTGACACAAATATGGTGTAATGAACAGTACTTGAGTGGTCTGATGGGATTCTCAGACTCTTCGTTTCTTGAGCCAGCATCTTTATCTGTGAATGCGTACAGTATCCCACAACCTCAACAGTCAACCTGGATGCTTCAGTCGATTGGGTCTCTGCCTTCCTCTGCAGTACTTCCCACTCACTGGGCTCCCATCAGCAAAGTCATTACTGCTTGGTGTCTCAACCAGTGACTCACCATACTGCCTCGCCTTCACAAACATTTCTGTTCATCCATTGATCCAGAAACTGTTCATTTTTGTTTTCTAATTACTTTGTCCATCCAGTATATTTTAAATATTCTTCTAAAGCAGCAGATTTCAAATGCTTCTGTGTTTGTGTCTTTCACCTTTCTCTATTGTCTAGGTTTTTATAACACGATGAAACATAACTTGAAACATTTCTTCCTAGTTCCTAATCCAGTATTTGATAATAGCAAATTTGATTCTCCATTGGGCCTGCTATCTAATATTGATTCCTTTGAGTTAACCTTCTGATCCCTACTTTTGTTCCTGATTTCTGTTCTTCTCTTAATAATTTTTCTAGGATATTCAATACTGTTTCTAAATTCACCTTGTTTTCTAAAATTGTAAACCATATCATCAGTAAATCTTGACATTTTTGTACTCTTTCCATGAAATGTTATTGCAGTCTTATGGATCTTTATTATTTCTTTTATATCCTCTTGTAAAGCATTCTCCTGTAATGTTAATAAATTTGTATAAAAGTAATCTTAATTCCCTGTTATTTGTAGGATGTTTTAATGGTCACGGTAAAGGAAGAAGCAGATGTAGAAGAAGCTGATTCTGAATGGGTAATGTGCACAAATCTGATTATTTAGTTCCATAGCTAAAGTGTCAGGTTGTTCAGTGTTATGTACCACTTGAGATTTAGATCACATTCATTTGTAGATATTTAATTAAAAATCAACAGAATGCACAAACTGTATCATAGTATTGTATACATATAAACTACATGGGATTAAGTAAGTAAAATCGTACATGCACACGCGCACCATCACACATACACTTATTAGTACAGAGTATGGATATTTATTGCAAAAATTGATGGATGATTCTATATATTTCATATTTAGTATTGATGGCCCCTTTATATACTGGTACTCCATAAATCACCAAGAAGACGAAGTAAATTTTATTATAATTGTTCAATTTACAGGATCTATTGCCAGTTTTAAATTCTGTCCTAAAAGAAGAACTGCGTGTAAAAGAAGAAATCAAAGAAGAGAATGAACAGTATATTGATCAGGTATAGTACATAGTTATACATTTTTTATAATAACAAACCTTTATTGTTGTAATGAGCAGCATTGTTGTTATTTGTAAACTTATTGGTTAAAACTGTTGGAGACTGTTCGGGGTCCCATGGAAGTCATTTTTATGTGCACTTTCAGTCCATAGCATTTAGCCAAAACACTTATCAGTTACTATTTTGTAATTTACAAAGTGGTACTTTGAAGGCTTTATCTATTCCTTGCCATGAATTATTTGGGGCTTATCTTCTTGCTAAATTGGCACATTCCTACCAGTTCTATGCTTTAATCAAATTTGCCTTTGGACTGATTCCGTGATTGTTTTATTTTAGTAGGGTGGAACAGACAGTTCTGAGCGGAAGTCACATAACACCCAACCTCATGGCAGAAAATTTGAAATTGATGATGTCACGGTGGTGGGGGTAGCATGGGTCTGGTGGGTGCAGACCACATGTCAGGAGTGGGAGCATCACGTGGCCATGGTGAAAGTACCATGTGACAGGGGTGGGGTACCACAGGACTGGTATGAAGTGTGATGATTGGTCGGCCATGTTTAATGTATGTGACATCATGTAGCGGAATCAGTTGTGTTTGGTGTGTTTGAATGGAGGTAGTCGGTGTGGCCAACATGTGATAAGGGAGAGGAAAATTCTCTCTAGAAGGGAAATAGGTTGAAGAAGGATGAGTGAGGGAAAATTTAGCGTTACCACCACCATCAGCATGTCTATATCATGGTGGTAACGAATTTATGTTCCCTTGACAAGTGTATCCAACGTGTTCTCTGCTTGTCCTGATTTAGTAAGGCGATGTCGTGTGAGGAGTGAAAAATTGTGTAACTTAATGTATATGTGTGTGTGTTTGTGTGGGGGGGTAAAAGAAAATGAAGGGTCCATCTCCTGCTCTTCTCCTAGTCTTGACCGACGTGAGAGTCTTGAACAGTTGTGTAATTTAAAGGGAGACCAACAGTTTTTCATTCAAAAAATCAGATTTTTTTATTGTCCTAGAAAAATTCTCCATTTAATCCAGATTAAGAAAATATGTACTTTTATGAGGTTATCTACATTAATCTGACCATGGAAAAATAAAATAAAATGTATTGCTCATTATTTTCCGCCTCCCGCAGGCCTGGCTCTCGCGAAGCCGGCGAACAAACATCATTATACATATACACATTGTTCAGCCCGTGTTCACTAATATCTTTTCATGCTGGTATGTTGGCAATATTCATATTTGCTTTTCTGCTTCTTATGTCAGCTGAGTTACATCAGTTTCTTGTTCTTTGTTTTGGTTACAATCTGTGAAAGTCTTTACAAGTTATTTAGTGCTGTGTTTACAAAAGGTGTACTTGTGTTGACCAAAAACTTCTCAGAAGATGCCACATATTAGGAAATTCTTCAAGTAGATTCAAAGGGAACATGTATGTCAAAGGGAAGTCTGTTAACCTGAATCCAGACATATGCCCAGGCCTACAATCAACTCCTTCCACAAGTGAAACTAGGCCTATTGAACGTGCCAAATGGAGGAAGCATGTATAAACTGTAACATCATTAGAAATCTCCATGAAGTAAATATGAGGTTTGCTTATGCTTTGAGGTCTGTCGGAAAGGGTATTGAGGCAGGGAAAATATTTTGCACTGTATTGAATCTAGCTCCTCCAAACTCCAGAATACAACATTATAATGAAAAAATATTTCCTAAGGCCACTGAAGTATGTGAAGCTTCAATGAGAAATGCAGCTGCAGAATCAATTGAAGAAAATGGAGGCTATAAAGACATTGCCACAGCATTTGATGGCACGTGGCAAAAGCGTGGCCATACATCGATAAATTGAGTCCTGACTGTAACATCGTTTGACACCAGGAAAGTGTTGGACTTTGATTGTTGAACCTCTGCATTTGGAAAAGACTACCTAAAACAGAATTTGCAGGCCTAGCAACACTTAAGTTGGGAGTAACTGATGCAGTTACATGCTTCAATGATAGATCTGTTACTAAAATCAATTTATTAAAGCAAATGGGTATAAAAACTGGAAAATTTATGGTGGAGGGTTTGAAAACAATCGACCAGAGAAGAATTTTAAAAGTAGATAAAGAAGTCCGTGAACAAAAGAAAAAGAAGAGAATAAAGAGGAGGCTGCATAAGAGGACCAGGGAAGAGGAGGATGAAGCAAAAAAGGACTGTTGCCGTGGTGGATTTTAATTCAGGCAGGCCTAACTTAGTATTTTGTTCATTGTTTAGCTTTAAGTGCGTTTTTCCATAACCATGGGTTTCAACAATTATGTACACTTTTCTCAAAAACTATAAGTGCTATTGAGTTCAAATTTTTTGTGGTTGAACAGTACAGAGTAACAATTAAAGTGTACTAGAATTAATCTCTTCTTTTAAAAAACTAATTTTGTATAAAATTTTTAAATAAAAAAATTATTGAAAATATTTATAAAAAGTAATTAAATATCACTGTAATATTGACGACTCGGAACACTAAGGTTTTTATAAGTAAAAACGTAAAGTTTTACCTTACAGCCTAAACCGGCTTTCACCTATAGAAGGCTTCATCAGAGGCTGTCGTTAGTAGCGCTGCTCGTCTTGTTGTTGGCGACGAGATAGTGTTTCGAAAGATTGACCTCACGAACGTCACACTCACAAAAATGACTGAACTAATACATCACACAAATGAGTGGACAAAAAAACAAATACATAACATACAGACAAAACACGACAGAAAAATAAAAAACCTGACACCAATCAAAACAGATATACTGTATTTTCTCGCATAATTAACGCCCCCGCATAATTTACGCATCCCATTTCTGGGGGGTTCAAAGTGGGAAAAAAGAAATATTTGCGTATTTGACGCACCCACTTTCTCGATGATTTCATCACGCAGTTCCGGGTGCGTTTCGAAATAAAGATGTCAAGTAGTAGCTTTCCTATTGCGCAACCTCGCATTTCAAACCCTCAAGCAACTTCCTGTTATTACTCACTGCGGTATTTCAGTCCGGTGAGTGAATCAGCGAAGACGTGATTAGTGACGATCTATTCCAGTCTGGTAGAAACTCATTTTACGAGTGTTTCGGGTACACGGATGTTTTGTGACCTCAAAGTCAAATTAATCCACAATGAGCAAGTATTCGAGTAATACTGCGTCATATAAACTTACGCCGAAACACACGGGAATAGGGCAGCAGGCCGCAAATATTCTGTGTCCGAGTGTAACGTGCGGTACTGGCGAAAACAGAAAATTGCGCTTCAAGAGACCAACAAGTCTCGTAAAGCATTTCGCGGTCCAAAAAGTGGCAAGTTTCCGCAAGTAGAGCCACTTCTTCTCAAGTAGGTGGCAAGTAGGTGGGTATACTTCTTCTGAAATATATGATTTCGTTACGCAATGATGGATATGCCGTTTCTTACAAATGCTGTATTTTAAAGGACGAGAAATAGCTGCAGCACATGGGATCAGTGTCTCGAATTTTAAGGTTAGCCGAGGCTGGGTGATTAAATTTATGAAGAGAAATGGACTCTCTCTTCGAAGAAGAACATCCTTATGTCAAAGAATGCCGAATGATTTCGACCAAAAAGTCATTGATTTTCATCGCTTCGTGATTAGGAAACGGAAAGCAAAGAAATATTTGCTTTCCCAGATAGGAAACGCAGATCAGACGCCCATCAGTTTCGATATGCCACAAAGTCGAACAATCGATACGAAAGGAACATCGAGTGTTATTGTGCGCACTACTGGAAGTGAAAAACAACGGTGTACGGTAATGCTTGCTGTAACAGCTGATGGCAGAAAGCTTGCACCGTACGTGTTGTAAGCGAAAAATAATGCCGAAAGTATAATTTCCACGTGGGATCCACGTTCGTGTCCAAGAAAAATGGTGGATGGACACGTCACTCGTAGAAGACTGGATACGAACGGTTTGGGGAAATAGAGCGGGGTCTCTCCTTCGGTGCCCGGCTCTTCTCGTGTTGGACAGTTTTCGTGGCCATCTGACGGAAAACACTAAAAAATTATTGGAAACCATGAAAACTGATTTGGCTGTGATTCCTGGTGGACTGACATCAGTACTTCAACCCTTGGACGTTTTGATAAATAAACCATTTAAGGACAATGTGCGAAAACTCTATCAGTGCTGGATGGCGGAAAATGTGCACGAACTTACTCCAACAGGCAAAATTCGGAAACCATCTGTGGAACTCCTTTGTGAGTGGATATTGCGCGCTTGGGACATGATTTCTTCGAAGGTGATTGAAAAGAGCTTCAAAAAGACGGGAATCTCGAATGCATTAGACGGGACTGAAGATGACTTCTTATAGAGAGATGTGAGCAGTGATAGCAGCACCAATTCTTCCTGCAGTTCCAGTGGCGACGACCAACTCGGTAGCCTATAAAAGGTAAGATTATTTTTCTTCCTTTTTAGCAGGTATGTCATTATTACTTACGTCGTTAGTACTTTCGTTAAATCATATTTATTTTGCTTCAGGTCGTACTATCAGCTCGTGACGGGAAGAATATTTTCCGGTGTCCGTACTTGAAACTGTGTGTCCAACTTGCCTAATGTACTCTATTTGATTGTTCAGAAGAAAACTCAACTGTAATTTTACGCCAAATGACGATAACTTCAATGAGTTGAACTGATTTTGTGTATAATATATTTAATGTATCTTTTAAATGTCAATAAATTTCAAATGAAATTTGGGTATATCTGAAATCCTTGAATAATTTACGCACCCGAAATTTTTGCCGGTATTTTTCGTCAAAAAAGTGCGTTAATTATGCGAGAAAATACGGTAATTCCCTCGCACAAATTCTACCCACGTACAGTAAACCTCACGAACGTCACACTCACAAAAAACGAACAAACACTCCTTGATAAAGGCCTAAAACATAACATACATTACAAACATAACAACCAAACACTAACAAAGCTCATAATTGACACAGAAACAAATATACAAAACACAGCACCAGAACATCAAGACACATTAAGACATAATATAAACAACACAATAGGAGTACATAAGACACCAGACAACAACAACCACAACTCAGAAATACACACAGCCATCAAACTGAGGGAAAAGGCACACAAACACAACATCACATTTGTAAAAGCTGACAAAGGCAACACGACTGTAATTATCCCCACAGACAACCTACACAAAAAAGTACAAGACTTCATAGAACAGAACAACATCACAGAACTAAAACACGACCCCACCGACAGATACCAAAACTCAGTAAAACAAATAGTCAACAAAGCCAAACACATTATGACACATAAACAAAAGCCCTACATGAAACAAATCCGACCATCAGCACCTACACTCCAAGCGCTTCCCAAAATCCATAAAGAAGACATTCCGATCCGCCCCATTATCAACTACCGTAATGCCCCTGCACACAAACTGGCAAAATATCTAGACAAAATTATTAGACAACACACACAAATAGACAACAACATTGCAGTAAAAAACAACACTGACCTAGTAACAAAAATAAAAGACATACACATCCCCCATAACGCCACATTAGCCTCCTTTGACATTAAAAACCTGTACACAAACATCCCCATCTCTGAAACAATCACCATCCTACAAAACAAACTCAAACAGAACAACACACCAGACGAACTTATCAATGAAATAACAGAAACTCTGAACATTATCACAAAACAAAACTACTTTACTTATAACAATAAATACTACACACAGAACGATGGCCTACCCATGGGCTCCCCCATATCCAGCATTCTAGCAGAAGTCTTCCTCCAACACTTAGAAAAAACAAAAATACTCACAAACAATGACAGACACTCACATAAAATACTATATTGGCACAGATACGTTGATGACATTCTAATACTATACAGGGGAAACAAAAGACAATGTGAACAGTTACTAACGCACATAAACAAAATACATAAAAACATAACCTTCACTGCCGAATACGAACACAACAATACCATAAACTTCTTAGACCTCTCCATCACGAAACTAGAACACAGGCACAAATTCAGTATATACAGAAAACCAACTACAACTGACACACTAATACACAACACCTCCAATCACCCAGTACAACACAAACTAGCTGCTTTTAGAACCATGATACATAGACTTAACAACATCCCCTTAGATGAAATAGACTACAAAGACGAACTAAACACGATAAAATATCTAGCAGAATCTAACGGTTAAAACAGAACAATAGTCAGTAAACTCCTACACAAAACACAAAACAAACAACAGACAAAGACAGAAAACAACAAATTCATAACACTAACATACATCAACAAACAAACAGAAAAAATTGCCCACAAATTCAAAAAAGCAGGATACAGAATCGCTTACAAAACTACTAACAAAACAGAACACACACTATCAAAACGCATGCCCAAAGCACAAAACAAATTCGATCTACCCGGTGTATATAAACTAAATTGTTCAAATTGCAATAAATTCTACATAGGCCAGACAGGACGTAGCTTCAAACAGAGATACATTGAACACACAAAAGCACTCCACACCACTACAGAATCTACCTTCGCAAACCACCTCATTGAAGCAAACCACACATATAAAAACATCGACAATAACATGAACATACTACACGTACACACAAAAGGCCGAAAACTAGACACTCTAGAACAATTAGAAATATACAAACACACAAAAACAAATAAAAACGACATCCTAAACGAACAGACACAATTCAAATCGCACGCATTATTCGAACACATCTCACCACACACACACAGCTTCAATCTTTCGAAACACTATCTCGTCGCCAACAACAAGACGAGCAGCGCTACTAACGACAGCCTCTGATGAAGCCTTCTATAGGTGAAAGCCGGTTTAGGCTGTAAGGTAAAACTTTACGTTTTTACTTATAAAAAACTTAGTGTTCCGAGTCGTCAATATTACAGTGATATTTTTTAGTTAAGTAACGGACACGTCATGGACAACGAAATCCAAGAAAAAGTAATTATTTTTGTATATTGGTACTTTTTTCTTTAATTGCTTCAAAGTAGTACATTATCTTTAAAATATATGTGTTAAGGTATGGTAAAAATTTCAAATACATAGCTTCAATAGAATATTAATGTTACCTAACTAAACCCCTGTTCGCCTATTTAAAATGCATTGGACAAAAAAAAGTGCGGATCTCCCCTTAATGTATACGTGCGTATGAAAGAAAATAATGTGTCCAGTTCCTGCTCTTCTCCTAGTCTTGACCGATGTGAGAGTCTTGAACAATTGTGTAATTTAATGTATACATGCGTATGAAAGAAAATAACGTGTCCAGTTCCTGCTCGTCTCCTGGTCTTCACCAACATGAGAGTCTTGAACAGTTGTGTAATTTAATGTATACGTGCATATGAAAGAAAATAATGTGTCCAGTTCCTGCTCTTCTTCTTCTTGTCTTGTTTTTTTTCTATCTTCAAATATAAGGTTAACATTCATGCAAATAATTAATGAGTGTTGAGGAAAAGAGGAATATATGTAAGCACATTGTGTAGAGATAAATGTGTGGGTCTGGTAGCCGTCGCATAAAAGCACTTCGATGTGTATGTGTGTACATAGATTTTGTGCATTGTTGTAACATAATGAAAACAATCGTTCTTCTCACTCACAATGGGAAACGGTATGTGTGAAATAAAACACAACATGAATCATATGTATAACATGTACACAGTAAAATACAAGCCTCAGAAATGGCATTCTTAAGAGGAGTTAAAAGGTGTTATAAACTTGACCATATAAGAAATGTTCGTAAGAGAAGAGTTACAAGTTTTTAACTGGAATGACAAATTAAGAGATTGCAAACAACAGTGGAAGAAACACTTAGAAAAAATGTCAGATTCAAGACTGGCCAAGCAAGTCTGGAAATACAAACCCATAGGACACAGGTGTGTGGGTAGACCCAGGAAGAGATGGCTGGAGGATTTTTGAAGGCGGAACAGGCATCACCTTGCCTATGCCGTGTTGTGAAGAAGATGATGATGATGTATCAAGCATGTCAGTAAATCAGTGTTATTTCTATGCTAGCAGTTTATCTTATATTTTAACTTGATACTTTAACTTACTGAAATAAATTGACACCATAATTCTGCAACTGCCCTATAGAAGTCCTATTACAGCAAGTAGATTCACAGTCGTTAACTCAGTACTTCTTCATAGCACTGTTTAGACATCTGACCAAACTTTCACTGCCATACAAATAGTATACATGTATATTGCAACATTACAATTTATATATTATGTATTGAAGTGTCAGTCACACAGAAAACAGTCGACATAGTAGACACCTTTGAAAGGAAAATCCTCAGACGCATTATAGGTCCAATACAAGAAAATGGCTCACGGAGACTGAGCTACAACAACGAACTGTATCAAATATATAAAAAGATACCAGTCTCAAAATTTATAAGAATTCAAAGATTGCGTTGGGCCGGACATATTATGAGAATGGAGGTTGGCAGGAACCCTAAGAGGGCTTTTCTGGGTACATGGGAGGGAACGAGACGTAGAGGTAGACCGAGGAAGAGGTGGGAAGATGGCGTTGCAGAGGACGTGAGAGACATGGGGATAAGAAACTGAAGGAGGGTTGCAGTGGATAGAGTGGATTGGAGGCGGAGATTGGTGGAGGCCAGGGCCCGATTTGGGCTGTAGCGCCATAAGAGAGAGAGAGAGAGAGAGAGAGAGAGAGAGAGAGAGAGAGAGATGTATTGAAGTGTACTCAACATAACTACAGTAGAGCGTCGATAATCCGGACGTCAAAAATCCGGAGCATCAAAAATCCGGACCTTGTCCACAGAAAAATTCGATTCGTCGGCAGCTGTATCAAAATCGAGATTCCAATAAATCTGGAACGTTTTGCGCAAGCTTGTTCAAATTACTGAATGTCTTTGAGCCTAGCCTCTATGCAGTGTACTAGTGTACTAGTTCGTCGTAGACGAACGGGTGGAAGAAAATGTTTTAGATGAAGTTACGTCATTATTAAAGTTAATGGCAGGTTTCGAAGACTGTGACGAAAACGATGTAAGCGAATTGTTAGAAAGTGATACAAATGACCATGGACATCAGATTTTAAATTATGAAGAAATAACTAACACTATAGCTGAGGTCGAGCCCCTAGACGGTAACGAAAAGGACGAAAGTGAAGACATCGCTGATGAGGCATTAGCCGGACCTTCATACGCCGATGCATTCAACGCATTGGAAACTGCAATGTCTTGGCTGGAAAAGCAGCCCGAATGCACTACTATCCAACTTTTGTTACTAAAGAGACTCAGAGACCTGGCCTCCAATAAAACCACCTCAACCCTTGTTTAAAAAAAAATTGGCATCTTTTTTTCGTAGTTCTGATCTGCGTAATGAAATTTCTTCAGAATTTGTGATTAAAAAATGTTTTATACAATATTTGTGTAAGGGTTTGGAATAAATATATCGAAAATGATGTTTCTAACCTAACGCTGAGTTTTCATAAGTACCCCGTCTATCCTTATACTTTGTAATGGGGCAAATTAAAAGGTTTTCTTTATTTTATTAATTTTGGTTTTGATTTTATTAATATTTCGAATTCATTTCATATATGTGGCCAGTCCTCAGTTTGAATCTAACTCGCAGTCTAAACAATGCAAAGGTACGCTGTAACTATGTTGAAATATTTGAAAAGAATGTGTTGTCAACTGCAGCACACTTCCTAGAACTTTGCGGTTGTGTGACATCCACTCACAGATGCACAAGCACCCACATCTGCGGAGCGCCTAATCCACGCTAAACGAAAGTAAAGGCAGTGAAATATCGTCGACGGCCAACACTCAAAAAATCCTGTGTGTCATAGGTATAGCCACTAATACACTGACAATGAAGGCTGTGTGCGGCGACGAAATTTGTTCGCCGGCAAGGCAGTGATGCCGCCCGGATGTAACATCGTCAAATAAAGTTTTCTCCCCAGTCGACTAACAATATCGACCACGCGCGGTCCAACTAAATTTTCTGTCCGGGCAATTTTAAAAGTCGGCCGACTATAACACTATGTATAAATAAAAAGTATAAATCAGTGTAAAATAGTATGAACCAGTGACTAAGTGCAACTTCAAAAACCAATGGAACAATAACATTTTTATCAAAAAAGGAATAGTGTGTGTGACGCGCCATGCGGTCGACGTAGATGCCATGGTAAACTGTACTGTATAAGAATCAAAATTATTATAATCCTGTTTTAAAAAAGGGACGTAAAGTAATTATATAAAAGGGGGTTTTTGTGTGAATGAGTGGATGGGCAATCTGGGTCGCTTTATTATGATCATAAATATATATTAGTATAAGTTACAATGGTAAACTGAAATTTTATGTTATATCTGTTTTTTAAAAAAAGAAAGTTGCAATAATATGTGAATTAAAGTAGAAGGAGGAGTGAGTGGTGTATTTAAAGAAAGTAAAAAATGCAATTAAATTAGATTTGTTTCAAATGAAAAGCGATTTGAGTACGTTATTCAGATAACCTGAAGGTCATACTTGTATGTCGCAGTTTCGTGCAACGGACTTTGGAACAAGAGGTAAGGCATAAAATTAATAAAATTTTAATAATTAAAGGTAATAATAAGAGATTACACAACTTTAAGTAGTAATTTTTTGTAAGTTATATGTTCGAAAATCCGGACAAATCGATAATCCGGACTGGGTCGAACACCAATTAGTCCGAATTATCGACGCTCTACTGTATCTAATAATCTATGAGCTAAGTCATGGGACTTTGTGTTCGTTATGTTAAGTCCCTTTTGTTGCACAATAAATTTCATGTGAGAAGAGAGGAGGAAGATTTTATGGTGTGAAATAAATACTAATAAGACATTAATTAAAAAAAAAAAATTCGTTAAAATTTAAAAAGAAATTTGTATTAAAAGTGTAAAATTCGTTAAATTTGTAAAGTGTATTAAATTTATAAAATTCGTTAAAAAACACCTTTTGTGAAGCTGTTTTACATGTATTAGTCATGGTATTACACATAAATAATATGCACAGAAATAAAATAAACACAGATACGAACATGTAAATAATAAACATAAACGCATATATATAAAAAACACAATAATTGTAAAGTTGTTATAAAAACAATTATAAAATTGTTATAAAATAAAGTAATTGTTTCAATTACTTGGGTGTCTGACATTTAAGAAAATGTAGAATTCAAGTAATTATTTTCAACATTGCAAATCATACATCAATTAAATATTTATTATATAAAATGAGAAGTTCCAAATTTGTAGTATTTTAATCAAAAATAATATTTACTTTATTTCATTAAATATTAATTATTGTCCACCCATTTTAACTAACTAGAAAAATTACTCGAAAACATGTTACAATTACGTATTTAAATTATATTAAATATTTAAATTGTTGTAATTACACTATGTACATTTAAAAACTATGTACAACTGTTTATATTTATTTTATATGTACAAATAAATTACCCTGGGCGAATATGCAAAATATGTATCACGGCAATATATATATATATATATATATATATATATATATATATATATGTATATATTGCAATAGGTGAGATTTGCATATAAAATAATAATTTTACACTTGTTAAAATATAAATGTTGAAATACAGTAGGCCTAAACATAATTAATGTGATATAGTTTATCAACATTATACAGTGTAGAAAATATTAATCTAAATAAACAACTATAATGTTGGCTTAAATTAAGTATCCATAATTATAACAATGTTAAGTAATTGTGTAACTGACTAATAACACTGAGCCATTTAAAATATTAATATAGAAATATTAAAATGTAATTAAGCAGTACATTAGGTTTTGATGTAGAATAAATTATAAACTAGAGTCTTATAAAACTAGACAACAAATGTCCATAGTTAAGTAATATTGTTTTGTATGTTGTTGTACTATATAGTTAAACTGTTAGAACTAAATAAAGTGTATATAAATTAAGTAATAAGCAAATATATTGTAAATTAGATAGAATGTTAACTTTAGGCTTATGGTGTATCTAGGCCTATAACACGTAAATGTAAACCAGATTGAAAAACAAATAATATTTTGTTTATTTCAAAACAAATAATATTTGTTTAAAATAATATTTTATTTTGTTTATTCAGCTGTAGGCTAAATGGAACCATAAAACTGATGGAAAATATAGTTTTAAAACATAATATGTAGTTTTTAGTTAAAAAGTACTGTATTATACAAAAAAATACAAAAAGCTTAATATTAGGCCTAGAAATGTTGACATTTCATTTTAACCTAAATTTCATTGGCTTAGTTTTTCGATTAATGGGCGATATATACGTTATCTCGCAATTTTGAAGAAAAATGTAAATTTTGATAAGTTTATTGCGCATAAAGTTAAACGCAGATTTCAGTTTTAAGCAACCACATTTGTAATTGTAATAAGTGACGCATTCTGTAGGTAATGAGATTAAATTTTAATTGTTGTATAGCTCTCATCCAGAATAGATGTATGCGATTATGCTCTGATGTTAAACTATTGTTACAACAGTCTACTTGATCGTCGTAGGTACAGTGGAAAACAAAATACAAGACACCATTTAAGTCACTAATCACCAGCTTTAATTTTCACAGTTAAACAGTTCGTAATTAACAACACAGTCTCTTACAACAAATCAAATAAAAATTGTTCACACGCAATAAAAAGTCAACTAATATTAAAACACAATTGTATTACAATATACCGCCCGATTATAAATCACAACACTTCACTATTAACCACTTGAATGCACAGAGTAATATCGCTTGTAATCACCTGACAATAATTGAACTGAACATTGTTGAGTACTGGTATTTATACAAGGCTCACAGACCAGAATATTCAAAATGCGTTCTAGCGCCAGTGTGTACTACGTAATTAATTGCGGCCTTGACACTGTCCGCACAGTTGGCGGCTTCCAGAAAAGTCTTGCGAATGTGTCGAGAGTCACGTACGCCACCGCATTACATTCTGGATCCCTCTGAAACGTTCGATAAAGACGTAGATTGTTCTGTGATGTCATAACACTGCCCCCTCCTTAAGCCTGGCAAACCGTCTCTCTAAAGTAGTACTTAGCCAGGCGATCTAGGTGGACGACTTTGAACTGTCACTGTCCTTCCTGTTGAATCCGATAAACAACGTCGTTGATTCTTTTTCACAGTGTAGGGTCCTTCCCAGTTAGACTGAAGCTTAGGTGAGCGACCACGACGGCGCTTTGGGTTGAACAACCCGACCTGATCTCCTTGGAAACCCACACTATTGCTGCGAATGTCATGCCGAGTTTTCATTTTACCACTGGCAATCTTCAGCCGTCCTCTTACCAAGCGATTCATTTCTTGCAGTTGGTTTTCTACTTGTCAGGAATAGTTCTGTGGCTCTTGGGACTGAGTCTCAGGTGATCCGAACATTAAGTCCCCAGGAAGATGAATGTCCCACCCAAACACAAATTTTGCTGGAGTCATGCTGGTTGTGTCGTATACTTATGATCTGTACGCCATGAGGAATAGTGGTATATGTCCCAGTCTGTTTGGTTCTCGTCAACAACCTTCGAAAGATGCTGCTCAAGTGTCCTATTGAATCTCTCAACCATCCTGTCTGACTGAGAATGCAGAGGCATTATCCTGGTGTTTCAAATTCCGAATAGACCGCCAATTCTTTAAACACTCCTGATTCGAAATTTCTCCCTTGATCCATATGGATTTCCATAGGGGCTCCATAACGGCAACAGAAGTTGTGAACTAACTGCTTTGCCACAGTGGTAACCTGTTGGTTTGGAATTGCGTAGGCCTGCTTAGTAAAGTAGTCACCTACAACCATGATGTACCGGTTTCCATCGTCAGTAACTGGGAATGGTCCAGAAATGTCTATGGCAATTTTCTCGAAAGGCAGTCCAACGTTATACTGTCTCATTTTTCTCCTGCTTCTGGTTTGTGGGCCCTTGCTTGCAGCACATATTTCACATGTCCGAACCCATTCCTCTACATCGTGGCAAAGATGAAGCCAATAGTATCGCTTCCATATTTCGTCAAGGGTTTTGTTAATGCCAAGATGGCCTCCAGATGTTCCATAATGCATCTCCTTCAAAGCAGACTCCACTTTACTTCAGGGAACTATCAACTGCATGACCACGACTCGTCCATCTGCACTTTCCCAAGCCTCTTTTCAGCAATCCGTTTTCTAAGGTAAGAGATTCCCATTGTGCCCCGTAGCCCTTCAGCACTTCGGAACCATGGCAGATATCTTGCCAATCCGGGCGCCGACCTTCCTCTTTGCTGTCAAGATTGGTCCAATGTCTTCATCAGTCATCTGTTCTTGTCGACAGTCTTGTGTTGTCCAGCTGTCTGCCAGGAAATCTACAGTGATAGCTTGAACATGTTCGCTGGAGTTTTGTTCTTCCTTTCTGTGGCAATGTTGGCAATCTTCCAGGCACGGTCTTCGTGATAAGCCATCTGCATTACCATGCAAGCGCCCCCGTCAATGTTGTACCTTGAAGTTGTACTCTTGCAGACGTTCAAGCCACCTTGCCAACTGTCCTTCCGGATTTTAAAATCTCAAGAGCCATGAAAGCGTGGCATGGTCGGTACGTAGTGAAAACTCTCTTCCATAGAGGTATTTGTGAAGGTGCTCCAATGCTCGGACGATTGCCAGCAACTCTCTCCTTGTAATGCAATAATTTCTATCCAGTTTAGAAAGTGTCTTGCTGTAATACGCTATTATTCGTTCTTCACCGTTCTGCACTTGAGACAAAACTGCTCCTAGACCAGTATTGTTTGCGTCTGTGTCCACAATGTACTTCTCTTTGGAAGCTGGGAAAGTGAGAATTGGCTGCGAACATAATGCAGTTTTCAAAGTCCTAAATGCTTGATCACACTCTCGACCACTGGAAGTTTCGTTTATTTTCCGTTAGCTCATGTAGTGGTTTAGCAATAGTAGCGAAGCCTTTCACAAAACGTCTGTAATATGAGGATAACCCCAGGAAACTCAGAACTTCGTGTTTACTCTTCAGCACTGGTCAGTCTCTTACGGTGTCTACTTTATTAGGATCCATGCTAATACCTGCTGCCAAAACCAGATGGCCCAGATACTGTACCACTTCCTTCTGGAATAGAGAACACTTCTTCGGGCTCAGCTTCAGTTGGGGAACCGTGAATTCTAGTTAGAACCTCCTTAACGTTTTCCAAATGGTCTTTGAATGTCTTCCCGATGACTGTGACATCGTCTAAATAAACAAGGCAAGTTTTCCATGTCAGGCCTCGGAGTACCAAATGTTGCCGGTGCATTACAGAGTCCAAATGGCATGTCATTAAATTAGAATAAGCCACTTGAGGTCAAGAAAGTGGTGTTTTCCTTGTCTTGTTGATGAAGATCCACTTGTCAATATCCACTCTTCAGGTCCACTGTGGAACCGGACGTGTCGAGTGTATTGTCAACGCAAGGTAATGGATAGCAGTCTTTCTTTGTAACATCATTTAACCTCCGGTAGTCTGCGCAGAAACGCAATTCACCATCCTTCTTCGCTACCAGGACTACAGGAGAAGACCAAGCACTTGACAAAGGTTTGATTACCTGTCAACATGTCCTGTACTAAGTACTAACCGAAACATTTCCTCTTGCTTAGATAATGGAGGCCTTCGAGGAGGTTGGCGTATCGGTGTTGTGTCCCCGGTATTTATGCGATGTTGCACAAGAGAGGTTCTTCCCAGTGACTGTCCCCGAACTGCAAAACAATCTTTGAATTCATGTAAAAACTGTCTTGAGTTATTTTACCTCACCACTTGAGAGGTCATTAGAAGATCTGTTCAATAATTCCTATAGTTCCTCTGGTAATTTGGAAGTATCCGAAGCACTGGATCTTCATTGTGTCATTCCGGCTACCTAGGCCACAGGAGTCAATTTGCCTAGGAGCGTATTGCTTTGTAAAGTGACAGCTTGATCCAAAATATTCGCCACTTTAATAGGTACATTTCCGGTTTCATCAGGTTTTACTAAACTTCTGGCAATTAGTATGCCCGGTGTGCTGACTACCTGGGGTTTGAATATAGAGCACTGGTTGCCCGTAGTATCTACCTTGGTTCTAACCATGATGATCTTTTCGGAGTTTGGCGGAACAGTTACGGCCCCTTGGTTTATGACGTCCATCGATTTTTCTGATGTTGTGGAGAGCATTACCTGTTCTCTGATTCTCAAGACATTGTTTTTGAAGTCGACTGTGAATCTGTATGCGTTCATAACGTCCACACCAAGAATTACTTCATCCACAATGTGCAACAAGTACTTGGTGATTAAACTCAAGTCGACTGAGGCGTAGGTGTATCTCCACTTTTCCAAACACATTTTTACAGGCCATCCGGTAGCTGTTGCTTAAAGATCTTTCACCACGTCGGGCCACACAATGGAAACTGTTGCACCTGTGTCAACTGTAATCGAGGTTGGCCTTTCTTGAACGAATCCATTAACCACCAAGCTCCCGCTGTTTTTTTGAAGTGTAGAAATTGCGTATTATCTAGGGGCTTTGTTCCTCCAGTTAGTCAGCACACGCCCCGTTGTACCGACTACTGCTCATTTCCCTGCTGCTGAATTCTAACCCGACAGTCTCATTGTAGAAGTCCAGGTTTCTCACATCTATAACATTTCCGTCTTCTATCCTTTATTTTATTCTGTGGTGCCGACCGTCGAGTCTGTTCCTTGTTCTTCTTCCTCATCGTCTGTGCCGTCGCGATCTTTTAGCGCGTGGACTTTATGACTTGTCCACACAGACGCTGATATGGCGGCCTCAAATTGCAAAGCATGTACCAGTGCGTCCGCACTGTTCGGGTGTCTTGCCATTCGTAACACTTGGTGTAGTTTGTTATCTCGGACACCTGCAGTAAATGTCTGTATCGCAAAATTCGTTCAAAAATATTCTGGCGCTTCAGGATAAGCCAGTCTAATTAGTATGTCGATACTTGCTTGAAACTCTTGAAGACTCTCCGGAATGCTGTCGCCTTGCTCTCAACTGGGTGCAGTACACATCTCACAAATGTTTATCACCATACACCAATTACACTCGTCTTGTACAAAGTGTCCACTGTTTCCACTGTTAACCGTTCTATCCCACTTCTGACACCACTGTTATGATGGTCTACTCGATCGTTGTAGGTATAGTGGAAAACAAAATACAAGACACCAATTAAGTCACTAATCACCCGCTTTAATTTTAACAATTAAACAGTTCGTAATTAACAACACAGTCTCATACAACAAATCAAATAAAAATTGTTCACATGCAATAAAAAGTCAACTAATATTAAAACACAAAGATATTACAATATTCCGCCCGATTATAAATCACAACACTTCACTATTAACCACTTGAATGCACAGAGTAATATCGCTTGTAATCGCCCAACAATAACTGAACTGAACATCGTTGAGTACTGGTATTTATACAAGGCTCACAGACCACAATATTCCAAAGTGCGTGTTAGCACCAGTGTGTACTATATAATTAATTGCGGCCTTGACACAGTCTGCGCGGCTGGCGGCTTCCAGAAAAGACTCGCGAATGCGTCGAGAGGCACGTACACCACCGCATTACATTCGTGATCCCTCTGGAACGTTTGATAAACACGTAGATTGTTCTGTGATGTAACACTATGAAATAAGAGAAAATTAACAAAAAAATTATATGAAACTAAACTAATAAATGAAGAAATATTGAGTATTAATCAAAATAAGAAAAAGAAGAAGCAATTCTATACCACAATTACCTATTTCATCGTAAAAAGGGTTTCAAAGAATTTCGACATCAGAATCCATGTATTGGTGAGACGTAACCATGTTATTATTTTGAAACAACACTTCAATATTTTCATGTGAAATAACTAACCATTTATCAGAACTGTATTTTCACAATAACCTCAACACTTGAAAACACTGAATTACATATCACTTGGTGAACAAATAAGAACAGTGACGAATAGTGTTAAACAACATAAAGTGAACATTAAATATTATTCCGAGACACATTATTTTCAGTATAAATAGACTAAATATTGAAATAATTGAAACTTTAAACAAAGACTTTTTTATTATTTTGTACATAACCACCAAAATCAGTAAAATTTCACCGTATTAAGGTAATGAAGAAGGCCTTTTCGAAATTATTTAAATTTCATCATCAGTTCACACACTATTACTACACTTTCCTCTTCTGTGTTAATGTTCTTGCTGCAATGTCATCCTTTATATGTATGTATCTGTTGTTGTTATCTGTGTCCTCCATTACATCTTTCTGTAATCCATATTGAATTTTCCACTGCCATCATTATTGGGTGAAACTAAGCTAGTCATGTATTGAAACAATTGATCATTCTCAAGTATTGTTTGTTGATTCATCAATTTGTCATTTTTTTTATGAAGGTAGGGTGAATGCGCCAATTACCAACCAGTTAAGACTTTGTCAATTTTAAAGTGCTGTATTAAATAAATAATTCAACCCCTGAAAGTGATTTTCATAAAAAGTTTTTGTATTACATTTGTATTTCACTATAACATATTCCATATTGATTTATTCTTATTTAAAATATTTTTTTTTATTTAAAAAAAAAGTGACAAAATCACCAGTAACCGACCACTTGCTCCAACTATCGACCACCTTTGCTCCAGTTACTGACCAAAATTTATTTTTATTTTTCCAGTAAATATTTTGACTATACTACACTCTTAACATGTTACAATTGTGTTTTGATTTATTAAGTAAAAAAAGGCATTTCCAAACTTTAAGATGCTTGAAAAATATAAAACATAAAATAGGAAAGCCTGAAAACCTGAGAAACACAGTTTCAAGAAACACACAAAGTTTAGTTTTATTGTACATACAAGAAAATCATTTAAAAGTACAAGGTACTCAATACAAAAGCTAAAAAAAAAAAAAATAAATAAATAAAAGGGTCAATTTTACTTGTCTACTAAGCCTAGCGAACATTAAAGTTTTTCAAATTTATTTCAAAAGTAACAGAAGATTGTTGTCTCTTTGTACCACTCAATACAGTTGGTTTTAAAATGTACACTATTTGGTCTCTTCCAATTACTGATGAATCTGGAACAGCTGGAAAAATAAATTTGTTTTCAAATTTCAAACTTTTCCGAAGACATGAAACTTCAATATCATTTCCCTGAATTTTTATAATTTTTCCAACATAATAAGCTTGTTTGTTATTTCCTGATTCCAATGGGAATGTCACCAAAGCAAAGTCATGTTCTTGTGGTTCTTTCACAAGTTCTTCATGGTTGGGAGTGGGTGTTCTAGATTTAAAAAGATCAGCTAAGTCAACATCGTCTAATGAGTTTTCTTCATCCTCCAATAAAAAATTATCTTCTTCAGAAGATGAAAATTCTTCTATCCTCATCCTTTTCTTTTTTACAACATTTTTCGTTTTACTTTTTTCCTGGCCTTCTGCATGTTTCCTTTTTAGCTCTTCTTCTTTTTGTTTCTTTTCTTCAAGTCTTTCTTTTTTCTTCTCTTCTTTTTGTATTTTTTCTTGTTCCTTTTGTGCCAGTACTTCACCCATGCTCCAGCGCCAACAGCATCTGGAAGCTTAATTTTTTTCCTAGTTTCCTTGTTTTTTTATAGGCGACTGTGTCGGCCAAACAACACACTCAGCAAAGGCAGGACTAACTCCTGAAACAGACCTACCGGATTTTGATGTGACACACTCCATCTCTGGTACAGGTGAGGGGGAGAGCATTTTCAAGTTCACACATTGATTCTTTACTTGAGTTGTTGGCTGGTGGTTAGCTTCAACCAATGTATCATTGAAGGTATATTGATTCACTTGATTTACAGGTTGATCATCTGAAGTTAGGTCAGGATGGTTACTAGCAGATGGAATAGCAAGGTCAGTACAGTTGCTGGTGGATGGAACAGCAAGGTCAGGATGGTTGCTGGTGGATGAAACAGCAATGTTACTTGAACCAGGTGGTTCAGCAGATTTATCTTGTGATGAAATATAGTTTTTAATTGTCTTCCATGCATAAAAAAAGCTCTTTTGCACATTCATCTCCACACCACCGCTCACCACTGCAGCGAAACTGCTGAATACGTGAGGAAGAACACACAAACTCAAGAAACAATAAATGTTCAGTCTTGAACTGACATGGCTTATCAACTACTCTTGACTCATGGCTTAAACACTTACTATAATCAATATTTTCCTTATCAAATGGGAAAATTCCACACTTTCTAAACCCATTTTGCAAAATGTCTTCTGTTGCTGCCATCAAAGCACTCTCTATTAAAGGAGGAAAGTTGGCTCGCGTAACGGTTTTGTTTCTAGTTTGTTTCAGCCAGTCGGAAGCAATCTTTTTCCAAGCACTTTTAATAAGCTTGAACACCGATACATCAGCTGGTTGTAAGATATGTGTTGTGTTAGGCAGCAATGAATATAAAATTGTCATTTTCCTTACAAAACATTGCAACTTCATAGCTATTGTGGGATTTATGACCATCGACTAGTAACAAAACTGGAAAGGTTGTATTGTGAGCTTTTAAAAAAGGTATCAAATTATTTGCTACATACCCATAAAAAACTTGGGAGGTCATCCAGCCATTTTTTGATCGACCTAATCACCAGTCAGGATTAATATTTCTGCTGATTTTTGCTGGTATCCTCTCATACGGGTAAACAATGCAGGGAGGTGCCATTTTTCCACTAGCAGTGAATGTTACCATTATAGTAATACACTCCTTATTATTTCCTCGGACCTCATATAAATCTTTGAAACCCTTAGGCCCTATCACTAGTGAGGTTACGGGGTTAGTCTGAAATCCTGATTCATCCCTATTTAAAATTCTTGAAGGTTCAGCTAGCAAATCACAGCTTCCTGTTTGCTCTAAAATGTACTTTTGTAAGTTATCATGCCACTCTCTAATGGCTCGTTCAGTCACAAGGGCTCTTCCAATACCAAGCGTTTCTGGCTTTCGAAGTGAAATATCTGGGTGACGTTTGAGGAAACGTTTCAGCCACTTCTTCCCGGGTCTTCCATCAGTGAATGGATTTGGTCTTCCATCTTTTTTCAAAATCTCCACAGCATCAAGCAGTTGTCTGTGTTCAGCTGGCATTCCTTTTTTGGCCATTGCCCTCAGACATAGAACGAGGAGTTCTTCTTCCTTAAAACAAAAAATGTATCAGCAATAGAACAGCCATATCATTGAAAAAGCGGTCTAGATCAGACACTCATGCCAAAGCCATAGGGCTACAAAAATAGCCTATCAAGAAACAACAATGATGCTAGGCTTTTCAACAACGATGATGATCAATAAGCTAGGCTTTTCTGATTTCTAAAAGCAATAGACTGGGCCTATACGTTTTAACTTTAGTGTATTATAAACTAATGTGTACAAAAAAAAAAAACACTGGCCATCATTGACCCAGGCCTAATAATAGAGTGAAAATACAAGGTTAGATAGGTGGGCTACCTAAAAGAATAATAATAGCTTAAAGGTATAGCAAGTACAAGAGCTTAGTCTACTTACATTACGGTTTAAAATTGTAGCAGGACCCTTTCTAGCATCCACGGAGCTTTTTTCTTTCAGTTTGTCTATCATGGTAGCATGAGGAATGTTGTATTTTCTTCCTGTTTCGCGTATTTTTGCTCCACTACGCACTTCATTTATAGCATTGATAACATCTTCCACTGTATATTTTTTCGACATCTGAAAAGAAAAAATTAAATTTTAGATCAGTGCACCAATTTCCGACCACTTTTCTCCAGTACCCGACCAGTGGTCAGATACTGGAGAGGTTTGATATTTGAATGTGAAAGTAAGACCCACATGTTTGTTTTTAAATAGGGCTCAACAGCATAACATATTGGCTGGAAAAAACACTAAACCCAATATCCGACCAACTGGTCGGATATTGGGTAAAAAGTGAAAATGATGAACCAATAATCGACCGACCAAATTATATTTATTATTCTAAATCAAATTTATGGGAAAACAACCAAATCATATTATTCTTCATACATTTTTAATATTAAAATCATCATTTTAACGCTGAAAGAACAAAAAATGTAGTGGATGAAAACTGATCAGTAAGATGCTTACCTTGGACATGTGTTGTTGTGGAACCCAAAGAGACTCCGTACTGTCAGTGTTGCCAAACATGAAAATTCCCTGATACTCCTGAGTTCATGTTAGACACTTGAATGAAATTTCCCTACATTTTAAAAGCCTCATAGTAAATATATATGAGAGGGAAGTTGTGAAACACTTTAGGATTTCCTTAATTTAAGGTTTTTTTTTTTAAATGGTCGGTAACTGGTGCATTCACCCTATATATTTAATTTTTCCAACTGTATAATGTCGTTTTTATTATTGTTTACTTCCACTATTTCCATATTGTTGGTTATATTTGTTATGCTGATTCATATTAATAAGGTGATCTGCTATGTTGGAGATTCCTGTTTTTTTATTAGAAAAAAGCTTTGAAATGTTCCATACATCTCTGCTTGAAATTTCTATATGTTCTTCCGATGTATATGTAGTCACAGTCATTACACTTTATTCTGTATATTCCACTCAATCTGTATATATCACATTCTTTTTTATTTATTGTTATATTGTATACTTTTTTTTGGTTTGTATGCATATTTATATTTATGTTTATCCAATTTTGTATTTTTTACAATGCTTTGGAGATCACGATATGTGTATTTGTAAGTTAGGTATGTTACATTTTCTTCTTTTCTGCATGTATTTATACTGCCTAATGTTCTGTTGTTTAATATTGTTTTTTCTTTATATTTTTTATTTAATTTGTTTATAAATCTACTGTCATATCCATTTTCTATTGCTATTTCTTTTATGATGTTCAGTTCCTGATATAATTTCTCTTCGTTATTTATGTATTTGTATGCTCTATTAATCATATTGTTATATGTATTAACCTTGTGTGTCCAAGGATGTGATGAATCCTTGTGTATTGTTGTGTTATTATTTGTTTCTTTTCTATATACTTTAGTAGTTATTTTGTTATCCTTTTCAATTTGAATATCAATGTCCAAAAAATTGATTTTCCTATTTACTTCTTCAAATGTAAATTTCACATTATCATTGTATTTATTTAATTTATTTAGTATTATTAAATGTTCATTTTTTATGCTAGGATTATATATGACCAATATATCATCTACATATCTGTTCCATAATAACACATTATGCATATTTATGATACCTAAAATAATTTTGTTTTCCAAATCCTGTATATAAATTTCTGACATAATTGATGATATGGGCGAACCCATTGCCAATCCCTTGGTCTGTGTATAATATTTGTTATTGAAAGTAAAATAGTTCTGGTTACATATGTTTCTTATTATAATGATTAAGTTATTTATGAAACTGTTGTTTTCATTATTGTTTTTTAATTTTTTCCTTATGATTTCCAGTGTTTCATTTACTGGTATGTTATTATTCATATTTGATATATCAAATGATATTAATTTTGTTTCTTCTGTAGTGTGTGTTTTCTTTAGGTTTTCTATAACTATATCCATTCTTTACATTGTACCTATTTTCCAGTATTAATTTCTCTCTGAGTATTTTATCTATTGTTTTTGCTATTATGTATGCCGGTGGAGTCTTGAAATTTATTAATGGTCTTATTGGTATATCTACTTTATGAATTTTAGGTAAACCATTAAGTTGTGGAGCTCTTGTATTGTGCGATATAAGTTTTGCTCATTTTTTTCCCCCTATATTAATTTTAACTAAATTTTCTTTTATAATATTTTCCATGATTTTCTTATATTTATTTGTGGGGTCCTTTATTTCCATATATCCATTTTGAGTTATATATTCATGTACTTTCTTGTTGTAATCATCTATGAACATTATAACTGGTGTATATGTTTTATCTGATTCCAAAATTGTTGCATTATTATTTCTTAATTTATTTTTTAATTCCAATATGTTTTTGATATTAAATGTTTTATTTTTATTGCCTTTGCATTTTATATCCTTATTTTCTAATTTACTTTGAATATATTCAAAGTATATTCTAATTTTTGAATATTTTCTTTAATTGTGTTCCTTATGTTAGTTTTGTCATCCTCATTATCTGTTTTATAAATATTGTTTTCTGTATCCATTATAATGTTCTTTATAATTTCAAATTTGTTGTTATTGGAAAGATTATATTTAAAAATATGTGTTATGATTTCTTTTTCGGTTCTATTGAAATTTATGTCAGTAAGGTTTTTCATTTTATTGTTGTCATATATAATATTGTTTCTTATTTCAGTATATGTCTTTACTGTTCTTTTATCTTCTTTAAAATACTCACAGAGAAAATAATACTGGAAAATAGGTACAATGTAAAGAATGGATATACAGTTATAGAAAACCTAAAGAAAATACTTTATATGGGAAAGCCAGGGACTATGTATGCGAGTTGAAAGTTCGAGAACACTCACCCTATATGCAGAGGAGTTATCCAGTGCCGTTTTCGAAGAGGAGAGCAGTACAAGAGGAGTTGGACAAGATGATGGAAGGAGACATAATTGAGAGATCGATATCGCCGTACTCGAATCCATTAGTAGTGGTCATCAAGAAGGATGGAAAGGTAAGGTTGTGCTTAGATGCTAGGAAAATTAACCATATTATAATACCTGACAGGGAGTCACCAGAACCCATGAATGAAATTTTCCAGAAATTTAGCAGAGTCAAGTATATGACATCTTTAGATTTGACAGCAGGGTACTGACAAGTTCCATTAGCGCCAGAGAGCCGGACGTATACTGCATTATCTTCAATGGTAAGAATTATCAGTTCAAGCGTTTACCATTTGGATTAAACACTAGTGTAGCAAGTTTTATAAAATGTTTAGCTATGATATTACAACCTAAGGACTTAGATTTTTTGACTGTGTACGTTGATGACATATTAATAGCATCAAGAACATTTTCTGAACATTTAGAACATATAGAATACGTATTAAATAAATTGCAAAATGGGGGTTTAACAGTTAATTGGGAGAAGTCGAAGTTTCTACAAACTGAAATACATTTTTTAGGTTTTATTATTACTCCAGAGGGAATTCTAGCCAACACAGATAAAGTAGAAGCTATTATGCGTTTTCCAGAACCTAAAAATATTAAGCAGCTACAAAGTTTTTTGGGCTTATGCAAATTTTATCGGAGAAATTATGCAAAGTTTCAGAGAAATTATGCACAGGTAACCTCTAAGTTAAGTGTGGTGTTACAAAAGAATAAACAATGAAGATGGGGTGAGGAGGAAAGAGTTGTTTTTAATGAAATTAAAGAAAAGTTTATAAATATGATAATGATGAATTATCCCGATTTTCAGAAAACATTTTATTTACAGACGGATGCCAGCAACATAGCCCTCGGCGCAGAACTACACCAGGAGGGTGAGGATAAGGAACACCGGACCATAGCTTTTGCCAGCCGGACTTTGTTAACAGCGGAGAGGAACTACACAACAGCGGAGAAGGAGTTGCTGAGTATTGTCTTTGCGGTGAGAAAATTCCGTACCTATCTTCTAGGGAACCAGACCATCATTAGGACAGATCACAAAGCATTGTCATTTTTGAATACTTGCAAATTAACTCATAGCAGATTAACCAGGTGGGTGTTAGCGTTACAAGAGTATCACTTTTCATGGGAGTACATTAAGGGGACAGATAATAAAGTACCAGACACTCTTTCCAGGGTAGATGTAATAGACAACAAAACAGGGAGGGACCTTAAAGAAATAGAAATTTTTCGATTAACAAGGGAAGATAGGATTTTTGGGGAGGAATTAAGGGAGATCAAAAGCATGCAAAGATCAGAAAATAAATTGAGTAAAGTGATTGCTAGTTTAGAAGCAGATGTAAATGGGTCGGAATATAATACACATTTCCAAATATATCAGGGAATTCTGTTCAAGAAAGTAGAGGGGGTGAACGTGATTGGAGGCTGATGGTACCTGAAGAGTTAGTCGATAAAATTATTTGGGATTGTCATGTAAGATATGGGCATTTTGGGGCAAAAAAATGTACAAATGTGTTAAAAGAGTCTTGTGTTTTTAAGAATATGGAGAGGCGAGTTAGAAGAGTGTTAAGAGTATGCGATTTGTGTCAGAAGTCAAAAGTAGTGAATTACAGGGTTGAAGGGGAGATGAATTATATTAAGGTAGAAAGACCGTTCGATTTAATTGCCGTAGATTTGTATGGGCCATTGCGTAAAGGCAGAGGTGGAGTAGTGTATGTTTTTGTTGTGTTAGACACTTTTTCTAAGTTTGTTAGATTATACAGTGTGAAGAGAGCTACAAGCAGGGTGCTGAGTGAAAAGATCACCAAGGACTACATGATTAACGTAGGTAAGCCGAAAATAATCTTATCCGATCATGGACCCCAGTTCATTAGCGGTAAGTGGAGACAGACTCTTGGCTGGGAAGGCATCATACCCAAGCACACGGCAGTATACCATCCACAGTCGAATCAGGCAGAGCGGGTGATGCGAGAAATCGGCAGGATATTTAGGGCATATTGTCACGCCAAACACACGGAATGGCCTTCGTATGTGAAGAAAATGGAAGAGTGGTTAAACAGTACTACCCACGATTCTACAGGGTTTACACCATACGAACTAATAAAGGGTACCCGGCCGCCAAGAATATTAGAACAACTTTTCGAATATCCACCGGAAGAAAGGACCATCGACAGGAATGTTAAAATCCAACTCGCAAACGAGAGTCTCCTCACCAAAGGGGAGAGGAGAAAGTGGAAACATGACGAAAAGGGCAAGTGGGTCAAATACGAGGTAGGACAATTAGTGTTAGTAAGGAGACATGATTTATCTAGTGCTCAAGAGAAAGAAATAAAAAAGTTTTTCCTATTATATGAAGGACCCTACGAGATAGAAATAAAGATGAATAATGCCTATGTACTACGCAATCGAACAACACAGGAGATAGTGGGCACGCAAAATGCTACAAATTTGAAATTATATTGGTCAAGGTAAAGAATTGAATTTTAATATGTTATTTTATGTTTTCAGAAGGGACTCTCCCCCATTTTCGGGCGGTCACGACCTTACCAACCCTGACCGTGGGTTTCGGCACTTTGGAGGCGGACCATGGTTGGCGGAACTTCCTTCGGGTAGTGAAACGACGATGGTCCGGCTCCACCAAAATTGGTATGAAGTAGAAATTTCACTATACTATTGAACGGGGAGGGGGACCCCTAAGGTAAGTGGTACAAAATATTTTACACTCAAGGTGCATAGATAAGGTGCACCATACCACGTACCAGCATTGCCTAAGAGTGCATGTAAATAATTTAATGGAGGCTATATTTTAACAAGGCGCACTGCCTTAAATAAAATTTTCTAGTGTCATTGGTGAAAATAAATTTAGCCAATGACAGCAGTTCCAGAGTATTTAAAAAAGATGAGTTGTGTTGGGAGGGGAGTGGGGACAAGCAGACAGCGGGTTAGGATAAATGGGAGAATAAAAGGAGTAGATTTGGTGTTAAAGTTAGTAAAAAGGGGACGTGAATTCACGTAGTGTGTCTGCCTGGCCCCTATTCTCTTCCCAACAGAACCCCGTCTTTTCGGGCGGCTACGACCTTACCACTTTTGGCTAATAAGGATAAGAATTAGCCTCCAGTGTAAATACTTATCAATATATAATTTGGAATGTTTATAATTTTAAATCTATGTCAGTAGTTATATTTTATTTTAAGTGACCATATATAATTATGAAGTTTGTAGTACGAGTTAAGGAAAGTGAAATGTTTGATGTTTAAAAGTTAAAAATGTAGACGAGTCTAAAAGATGTTAAACATGTAATTTTGAATAATAAAATAACCAAACATATAAGAGTTGACCATCCGTGAATTGTAGTAACGGTGTCAGTGTGAGCCTTATATGTCTTTTGGTAGTTTCCCCAATTTTCGGGCGGTCACGGCTTCACTGAACCCTGACCGTGGATTTATGTAAGTATACAGTAGAACCCCTCAAATCCAAACCCCAGAAATCCGAAATCCCGGGAAATCCGAACATGATTTTTAAGAAAAACAACATTTGAAAAAACACATAAAGACATAAGAAACACATTTATTATTACATAAAACTATCATGTGTAACCTAATTTTACGTAAAGAATCATTGAAAAATTAATGAAGTATGTACAAGTATTGCTACTTACGTAAAACAGGATTGAAATGTAAAAAATATTGGAATTAACACTGTATAAAAACAACAACGTCATACAGCATTTCATTAACATCAGAGCTGAATGGCCAAGGAAAAACACAAAAGAAACGCACACAAACACTACACTACATTTTTTCACTTAAAATCAGTGATCTTCATCTGGCGAAGTGACATACACCTTCCCAAGGATGCGATGTTGCGCCAGCGTCGCATAAACATGACATCATTGGGTGTAGGAGCTGCGTGTTGTTCTACGTAGTGCAACGCGATGTCGAGAGCGACGGCAGCGTCAGAATGAGTCACGTTTGTTGAGGCATCTTCTCCCTCGCTATCGCTACCTGATACATTGTCATGTTGATCCTGGACCACAGACACTGTGTCATGCTCGGTGCATTCTTTATTGTCGTCTAGTGCTGCCCACTCCTCCAGACAACCTTTTTCAGCATCCTCACATCCTGGTACTTTTTGAAAGAGATGAAGGAGCTCAGTTTCATCATCTCGTGTTGTAAGTGGTGTTTCCACAAATTCGAGGCTGGGCCAAACCTTCGTCCAAGATCTCTGCAGTAAATTTTTACTGGTATTGTTCCAGGATTCTGCAACCCAGTAAATCACATCTTTTATTGTTATCTTCTTTAGCTTCTCAAGAATAGAAAGAGAACAATCTTCTTCAATAAGAGTTTGCAGAAGCATTTTTCTGTAGCTTAGTTTTATGTTCTGTAGCACACCTTGATCCATAGGCTGCAGCAGCGATGTCACGTAGGTGGTAGAAAAATTGCTTTTATGTCTCTGCACACCAACTGCGCGTCTGAAGGTTGTCTATCAAAAGTAGAGCTCGAGGTGGCAGTCCATTTTCTTCATTAAATCTTGTTACCGAAAGAACAAATTTCTTTTCAAACCACTCCTTAAAAAGATTACCAGTCATCCATGCCTTAGTCTGATTTCTGTAATAAACAGGGAGAGAATTCATGTTCATATTTTTAAGGGCTCTTGGCTTGGCAGATTTTCCAATCTCCATTAATGGTAGCTTGTTTGTTCCCACGGCGTTACGGACTGTGAGACACTGTTTGTTCATTTTAAAGCCTGACGCAGATGATTCCTCTTTAGAAGCAAGACTTTTAGTGGAAAGTGCTTTAAAATTCAATCCAGTCTCGTCCGCATTATACACTTGCTGGGGCGAGTAATTTTCCGACGAAATCAAATCGGCGAATTCATCTAAATATTCTTTTGCAGCAGTATTATCAGCTGATAACTTCTCTCCGCTTATCGTGTGTTGTCTGATTCCATGCGTTCTCTTCCATCGATCCAACCACCCATTGCTAGCAGTAAATGCCAAATCTCCGTTCATTAGTTTGTTCAGCCGCAATGCCTTTTCTTGAATTAATGGACCACTAATAGGAACTCCTTTCTGCCTCTCTTGTGTAAACCACAAAAACACTGCTTTGTCAATTTCTTCATTTACAGAAACTTTTGCGTGATGGTGTTGTTTCAAAGTTTTTTCACTTGTTGCACTGCAAAACTGTTCAATTTTCGCACGATTCTTTTTCCAGTCACTGATTGTTGCCTTACCAACACCAAATTCAACAGCCAACTTCGTCAAACTTTCCCCTTTGTCTAGTCGCATTAACACATCGAGTTTTTCTTTTAAAGTACAAGAACTATGTTTTCGTTTGCTTGCCATAATTTAAGAAAACTAAAAAACCCGATCTACACTGCTCACTTCAAATGCAAAAACAATAAACCTTAAACGAAAACTCGAACAAACTATGTACACTGGATGGAAACAGTAACAGCAGACAAACGCACAGGACAACAAACACCAGAGGACTAACTGGAATACAAAGATTTCTAGACCTATTGTAGTAGGACTGGGCTATTTTTAGCGCACTTGCGCCCAACAGCAACAGTGATTCACGGGCAGTCAAGGTCAGCAACCTCCGGCGACTTCGTCTCACACCTACGCAACATTACCGGGCGGCGCGTACACTGTAACTAAAGTCTGTCATACAAGAGAATTGACACGGAGAGGGAGTTGGCCAATCCCCCACCCGCTTCCGCTACGCACGCGCACACGCACGCGCACGAAACTCTGCAGCATTCAGTTTACAACTGTCAGTCATCGGTCTCGTATTTCTAAGCACTACATGTACAGTTATAGAAAAGACAAAGGAATAGTATCTTTCCTTTCACTGTGTTTATTGCCATTTATATAATATTTATTTCTTGGTCTGTGACAGAGTTTTATTAACGACTAAATTTTTGCGTTACTCTGATCTATTCCATACTGTTATGTTTTACTATCAATGGTTTATTAATAAACATATATTTCTGATAACTATGTGTCATTGTGTGTATATGTGTATGTGTGTATTGTCGTATTTACATAATATAAGCCACACCTTTGGTGGAAACACGTGCTCAGTTTTTACAAAGTACATTAGGCTTTTCGGGTCCAGAGTTGCGTTAAGCAGACAGAGGCTGAGGTTGTTGGGTAAAGAAATAACATAATACACTAGATAAGACCAACGAATTTGATTTTATTTGATCATATATGTGGCAAATTGATACAAGCATAACCCAAGTTAATTATTCAGATTTCCAAAATGGCGGCGATGATATACCGCACTTGACCTTGCTCAAGGTTAATTAGATATACTTTGTGATTTTTATGTAAATTGATTCCTTTAGTCTTGTTAGTATCATCATTAACAAAATTATAGTTTTATTTGTGTTTCAATCATAATACTGGTTAACCATCATCACAAACCAACGCCTCAGGTGATATTGCGTTGATCACAGACTTACACACTCGCTTTCTCACTCTCTCGCTCACTTGAATTTAAACATATTTGTGAAAATTGAGCTCATCTTTGTAATTTTGAATTTAGATAATAAATTGTAGGGCTTTCCTGAAACTGAAGTGGTGTAGATTCCTCCTTAGCGGTTCCATGCGGTTGGCAGGTGTTCGTCCAGTTTTATTGTAGTCATTTTCCCACTGATTCTACTTTAAATACATTTTCGTTAAGTGCACTGATTCTAAATAAATGTTAGTGTTAACTCTGGTACTGATTATATCATTTTATAAAATAAATGTTACATTCTTCTGGCAGAGAACTGCCCACTATTACTGGCAAGCGTATGTGCTCGCTGACTGCTTGTGAAGAACTGGGGTGAGGCCGACACAATTATTATGTAAAACAGCAGTGTCTGACGTCATGGTGCATTGTTCTTTTCGCCAGCGCCCGGTATACCACGTAATTGTTTAATGTCGTCATTGTGTTTTGGTGACGATTTGTTTCAGTGGGCCAATGAAAAGTTCGTATTGTCAATTTGTAGCGCCTAAAACCGCCATTACAATAGTTTAATTTCACTCGTATTCCGCTGACCTTGGATCGGCTCCCTCTGGTGAATTTGCGTATCGACTGGGACTTGGGTAAACTAACCTTGCCCTTGTTAATATGTATGAACACAATAAAATTTACTATGACAATATACCTCATACCATTATTCTGGTACAGGTGAACCGGTACTGTTACAATACTTTATTATCTTTCTGTTAATTTTAAAAGATGTTATGTAAATTCAACCTTATTCAGGTCTGAGCAATTTCATAATAGCCTACCATGAGTATACATGAGTGTACCATGGCTATTATTAATTTTTTTAATAATAATTTGCTTGGTTGTAAACTTCCCCTCTGCGTTTTAATTAGGTTGGGACAGTCATCGGTGTTATATTTTAACCTTAAGGTACAGAAAATTTCTATTAAGTAGCAATATTACACCGAAGCCCGCATTACAAGTTTTATTTATTTATTTTTTTTATTTAATTTTTTTGTCTTTTATTTTGATTTTTTTTTTGTTTTCATATAATTATATTTTTTCTTATCGACTGAATCATACTACTATGTACAATTCTTTATTTACTAAAAGAAATTCTTTATTTACATTGAAATGCAAGCACTTTTTACTCACTATCACTGTCACTTGGAAGCGGTTGAATTCCTCTTATATTTGACAGGCCACTTGGACCTGCTTCAGCGTCAGCCTCATTATCTGCATCCGATTCCTCCTCCGAAGTGCATGATGAGCTATCCGAAGATGTACATTGTGGATCACTCCTTATGGAAATAATCATTTCATCTACCCTTTCTTCTAGGATGCCTTCTGTGTCTCAAGCTTCGTCCATTACTCTTTCAACGTGATTGACCGCTCTTCTCCAGTCCTCCTCTTTAATTTCATCGATACAAATACAAAAAACCAAAAGAGCTAAACTGATTATACTGTATTAAACACTGCTGCTAACCTTGTGAAAATGTAAGAATACTGGCTACACAATGATCTACTACCTGTGAGAAGTGGTAGACATAAATAAAATGAGTAACGGTTAAGCGCAGAGAGCTTGTAGTGGGAGAGAAATTGGAGGGGAAATTGTCGCTGTGAGCGGGCACGTACCAAAATCATGTTGATTCTTTAATATTACTTACTTTAGTGTTGAGTACTATGTATACAGATTTTTTGGCTAATCCGAACTTTTCTGAATCCGAACAGGCTACAGCCCCAATTAGTTCGGATTTGAGGGGTTCCACTGTATTCTAAATTGGTGAACATAGAAATTGACCGGGGGGTAACAGGGGAAACTACATAACTATGGAACAGTGGCTATCATTGAAGGGGGTGATAGTGCCATTTTAAGGGTGTGTGAATCATTTAGTAGGATTACTGGTGTCCTCGGACATCAGTAATGCCGAATTTTATATAATGCTGAACCAAGAATGGTATAGGCAGCGTCTATACCATATATATGTAAACTTCAGTTCTTGGGGATGCAAATGGGCGCCACAGTCCAGCACCAGGAAACAATAGTGTGTGTGTGGAAAAGGAGCTGGCCGTTACAAGCCAGGGGCACAGATAATGCATCTGTGCATAAGGCAAACGCACGATCCGGTTTATCCGGCGGGTGGTTACCTAATTGTAACTGGGTATAAGGAGGAAATTTAAGTAATTGATGAAGTAGGAGGGTAGCTGAAAATTCAGTGAGAGGGTGACGACCTCTGTAAACAGCGGGCGGTCAATTTAACCGGCTCTATAGAGAGAGTTGGGGGTTGACAACCCAGAGAGCTGTTCAGTAACTGTTGCTATAACTATGACTCAATGATTAATGATGTATTTGACGCATGAGAGCAAACAATTTTAAGTATTAGGATCAATTATGATGATGTTAATTTTAGAGAATACTTATGATTGCAACTATATAATTTTGTGTATTTGTGTTCATTGTATGCAGTATGTTAAGGGTAAGGATTATAAACATGTGTACTTTGTATAAATTTTGTAATGTATCTAGAGAAAGGTCATTCACATGACAGTGAGACATCAGCTGACTGTTGGGGTTATATATGTAGTATGTCCTTTATAATTGATTTGCAGATTTTGTCAATATAATTAAATATGTGAATAATAAATTTTAAATGTGTTCAAAGGTTAAATTAAAATAATTAAATTAATTGAAGGTAGTTATGAATTTTATGGTGGGATTTTTCAATAAACATATAGATGTGAAATGTTGTAAAAGTTAGAGTTTGGGTGATAAAGATTTGTATAAGGCATTTGAATTAATCAGAGTTAATTTTAAATGGGTGTTAAACAGAAATAAGATTTTGGGAACCTAAGTAAGATAGAAAACTGAGTATTAATAGTGGCACAGTAGTGATAGTGGGTATATGTAGAATATGAAAGGGATGTAATGGGAGAATAATTAGTTGATAGAGGAATTTTGTAAAGGGGGGTGGTGTGATAAGGAGTCCTCAATGAAAAGCGTTGTGGCGGGAGGTGAATAGTTTTAAATGGGGTTTGACGGGGTTACCTAGGGGGAGTCCAGGAACCAATAAGGGAATGAGCATTGGGAAGGGAACACACGTCCTAAGTACAAAGAGGGTAAAGAGTAATTTGTTATAAGGGTAGAATGATGTGAATAAAGTTAGAGAATTATTGGTAAATATTTTGAGAGAGTGGTGTCATACTATGTAAATCTGTAAGTGATTGTTAGAGTCAGAAGGGGGGTGAGGTTATATTTAAACACCCATTTGCAAGTTGAATTATTGTGAATAACTAAGAGTCGCCCAAACTAATTGAGAATGAAAATGTTAGAGAGAAAGTCGTAGTTAAAATGTAATAAGAATTGAAACAAGTGAAAGATTTAAATAGAATTTGAAAGTCAAATAAAGCTGTAAAATGTGTAATTTTGGTAAATTTAAATGTGAATTTTATTGTTTATTATAAGGTAATGACAACAATGTTATTTATGAGTATTCTCTAGTTTATGATGTTGTATTATGTTTGAAGGTAAAATTTACAAACAGGTTTCATGTATTTTATGGTGTAGGTTTGTGTAGTGTATATAGGTCAAGGTCATCCACTTGACCCAGAGAGATCAGCTGATGGTTGATGTTAGAGACAGGACCAGTTTCTAGTAATTAATTCACGCAATTGTGTTACTTAATTAAATTAAATAATTGTATTTTTTTGATACTGATAAAAGAATAATTTTGGGGAAAAAAAAATATTATGCCTGCCGTATAGATGATGCTTTGAGGTTCCGAGTATATTGTTGTTTATATGTATTACTAGTGTGTTTATTGAATTATATTGTTTAGTATATATGTGTAAGCAAATGTAATGATAAGTGAATTTATGATTTAGTAAGATGTTCCGTTTGTGTTTTTTATGATTGTTAATAGTAGTGAAGAAGAAATGTAGATTCATGTAAAAGATTTTGGGATTTTAGTGAAATTAATGGTAATGTAAAAGTTTGATTTTGAACTTAGATTAATTTTTGAACAAAATTTAAATGATTTGAATTTAATTAGCTGTTGTGTTTTGATTTGAAAACGTAACGTTAATTTGCGAAAAGAAATTGAAATTTGAAAGATAAAATATTTTATCAGTTAAAAGTATGGAGATTGTTTAGAATGTAATAATGAGTATGTGTACGCACCCAGTACTTGCTAAAGGCAACCCAGTATGCATGTAAAGGGGGAACATATCAGTTGAGGATCTGGTATGGTATAAGGCCAGGGTTTTGACTTTGGGGTGGAATGTTAGAAGGTTAGGTGTACTATGGTGAGTATCTGTCCGATTTTATGGTGTTGGGATCTCGAACAGAGAAGTCCAGTAATCTCGTTCAGGTGCAGCCATAGTCGCCTAGCTAGGGGGGTAGTTTACCCATGATGTGTTTAGAAGTAAACGGGGGTTGTTGGCACCATATCCTCACCGATCCTCTTAGGGGTTGTTCAAACTTTGTACTTTATTTATCAGCTGTGTGCCGTACCACTGCAATGCGACACGCGCGGATGACGTCACTTGCTTATCAAGCACTGCCGGCAGTCAGCTTTACTGACGGTAGACAAGTTAGTTTTAGTTTATAACCAGACTCCGAGCTGTACTCTCGTTAAAAATCTGTCTTCCAGCCGCGGCTTCTGGATCATTCTTAATTATTTTCATGTATCGTACTCACTAATTTATTCAGACAACCTGCGTCCATTTACTATGGACTGCGACTTCTTTCAAAGCTAATTTTATGGGCGTTATGGCCTCAAAACATCCGCACGTGTCGACAATGGTCTATAAAATTTAATGTTTCAATAAATGCATATCATACAACAGAATTACAGTCCACTTCTTTACGTTTAAAACCCAGCCCTTTCTACATAGCATCTTTGGAACAACTCAAGATTTTCAAGAGCTTCCAGTGACAACATTTTTGGTCCTCACGGGATGGATATCATATTTTTGGCCCAAAAAGGCAACATTTTTGGTCCTCACGGGACGGATATCATATTTTTGGCCCAAAAACGGCAACATTTTTGGTCCTCATGGGCAGGATTTCTTATTTTTGGTCCACAAGCGACCGAATTTCTTTGTCTGCAGGGACAACATTTTTGGTCCTCACAGGACGGATATCATATTTTTGGCCCAAAAACGGCAAGATTTTTGGTCCAACCGAACCGGATTTATTCTCGCCCTATGGGCAGCATTTCTTGGTCCACAAGCGACCGCATATTACTTTGGCCTTACGGGCATTTCTTGGTCCTGAGCGACCACATTTTCGTCCACAAGCGACACCATTTTCGTCCTGAGCGACACCATTTTTGTAAATTACATCACAATCAACAAGACAAGATTCGGCGAAGCAGTAGACCAGAGAGGACGGGACACGGCAGGACAGCAACATTTCACGTAAAAAAGTTCCACAGCTTTAAATTATGGAGGGCTACAACATAAGGCGTCATCTGACCAGTAGAGACAGGAGGTGCAACAACTCCTAACAGGATCGAGCAACGGGATCGAAGCCAGCTTCATCACGTCTGGAGCAACGTCCACGTGACTATGAAATTTGTACTCATACTTAACGTTTCAAGCAATATTTTACATTTAGCAGTTATTTTGTAACACCCTTGTATAAACACACACCATCATTACACAATACAAGTTAGCAAGTGGTTGGCAGTTCATTGTGAGTTCAAACATCAAAGATAAAAATATATGTTACTATCATTTAAATTCATGATTTTAATAATTTTTAATTGCCAACAAAGTTTGATTAATAGAGAGAGTAAGCATATATTCTAGCAAGTATTATGTTCATATAAATAATGATCGCTAGCTACCGCAACGTATTCAGATTTATCAAAACTTGGGTTTAAGGTTCACATGCTCTATGCTCAAATTCTTCCAAAGTATTTTTATTTTTTCTTAAATTGTAATAATGGCAGATGTAAAGGCTCTAATAAAAAAACGAGGCACAATTAAAGCCTCAATATCCCGCGTAAATACTTTCGCGGATAACTTTGATTTGGAAACCAGCGATCATCATGCGCTAAAAATAAAACTTCGACATTTGATGGAATTATCTACCAAATACGATGAGATTCAATCCCAAATCGAATCCGAGGAAGCGGACTTTGCTTTAGCGAGTGATAGGGTACAAACGGAAGACGATCTTTGTAACATAGAGTGTAAACTGCAACACCTGCTGGAGCAAGTTGAGCATATGAACCAGAAACCATTAATTAATGCTGAAAGTAAACATCTTAAAACACCCCCCATTCAGTTGGAACCGATCAAATTACCATGGTTTGCGGGTAGTATTATTGAGTGGCAGCATTATTATCACATTTTTCTTGAACTAATTCACGTCAGAGCCGATCTGACGGACATACAGAAACTTCACTATTTGCACTCGTCATTATATGGCGAGGCGCTTAACGTAATAAAGTCATTACCAATCACTCATGAGAATTACGCGGTGGCTGTCAATCTGTTGAAGAATAGATATGACAGTAAGCTAATTGTCTCCGCCCACCATGTCGGGAATGTCCTGGACGTACCATTGGTTAAACAAGAATCCCAAGTCAGCATATCTAAATTCATTGATGAAATCTCAGCCAATATAAATGCTTTAAACAATCTCAACCTGCCAGTTAACACATTTGAAATTATTGTCATACATTACTTAGCTAAAAAGCTTGACAGTTACACTTTCCGGTTGTGGAAAGAGAGTTTGTCGGAACATAAGTTCCCTGACTTTAATAATTTTATGAATTTTTTAAATTCACGCAGAAAATTGTTACAAAATGTTGATAACGCGACTACCTCAACGAGCAAGTTAAATAACAGCGATAAGTCTCCTTATCGCAAGGCAGTTAAACAGATAAGCGCTCCTAGGGGGGCATTTCATTCTCATATCAGAAACAATTTATGTAGACTATGTAACGGCGAACATAGAATTATCGACTGCTTACAATTCACATCGCTTTCTGTCCCTGACAGAAGAAACGTCATAGTAAAAAACAAACTTTGTTTAAATTGCCTTCGTCTGGGTCACGAAAGTTCAAAATGCTCATCAAAATTTTCTTGTAAAAAATGTGCTAAGCGTCACCACACTACAATTCATGTCCCCAAAAAGGACGGATCTTCCATCAATAACCAATGCTCACTAAAGTTACAAACAAATAAATCAATATTGTTATCCACCGCTGTCTGTATGACCACTAATAAGGCTGGTAGAAAATTACCCGTTAGAATTTTACTGGATTCTGGCTCGCAAGCAAACTTTTGAACAATGGATTTCACCCGCAGAATGGGCCTTCAATTGGTTAAATCGCAACTGCCCATCACGGGTATAAACAACTCGCTTTCCCAGGCTGACTTTAGTACAAAGGTAAAGCTACATTCTCGCTATAAACCCTTTACTTTAAACATACATTGTGCCGTACTACCCAGTATAACTAATGATTTACTGGCGGAGTCGTTCGATCTTGCCTCTTTGAATTTACCCAAGCACATATTCTTGGCTGATCCACACCTACACTGCTCGTCGCAAGTTGATGTACTACTCGGCGCTCAATATTATCTCCAACTAATTGAACCCATTAAATTTATGCGTGGACCGCACTTTCCTATAATTCAGGAGACTAAGTTAGGATTTATTTTGGCCGGTAATTTACCCTTCAATGTCGACATAACTAAAACAGTTTCGTCCTTTATGGTCTGCAAGGATGATAGTCAGATTTCCTCGCAACTAAAAGAATTCTGGAAGTTGGAGGAGGTCTCTAGTCGCGAACCCTGCTCTGAGGACTCGCCGTGTGAAAAACATTTTGTGAAAAACACTATCCGCAACCGCGAAGGGAGATTCGTGGTATCCCTGCCCCGCAGGTCTGATAAATCTCATTTGGGAGATTCTCTCCGCGGAGCTATCCGCAGGTTCCAATCGCTAGAGTTCAAGTTCAAGCAGAACCGTATCCTTTACAAGGATTATAGCGAGTTCATGAGTGAATACTTGAAACTTGGTCACATGTCTCCACTTAATGATTACGATTTGTCGCTTGACAACTCAGATATTTTTTATTTGCCCCATCACGCAGTCTTCAAGGACTCCAGCCTAACCACTAAATTGCGCGTGGTATTTGACGCCTCCGCTAAAACCACAAATAATCTGTCCCTCAACGATACTCTAATGGTCGGTCCTACGATCCAGCAGGATCTGTTCTCGATAATGGTTCGGTTCCGTACCCACCGATATGTACTTATGCAGACATAGAAAAGATGTATCGTCAAATAATAGTTAACCCAAAGGATTCAAACTTGCAACGCATCGTTTGGCGTGACGCGCCGCATAAGGAATTACAACATTACGCTTTAAGGACGGTTACATATGGCACTGCTAGTGCTTCCTTCCTTGCTACACGTTGTCTGGCTCAGATAGCCTACGAAAATAAATCCGACTACCCTATAGCTTCTAGGGCCATAGCCAATGATTTTTACGTAGATGATCTTATAACGGGTTTGGATGATCCGAACGTGTTAGCTAAAATGAAATGCGAGATCGTGAATTTGCTAAATAGGTATGGTTTCACGTTACATAAGTGGTTTTCTAACCACCATAAGATTATGGCCCTTCGCGCCCAAGTATCCCATGACTTCAGCAAAGGTCAAAACGTGCGTACATTGGGAATCCAATGGAACGTTGATAAGGATAATTTTTTATATACCATTCGGGGTGATGATAATTCGACCGTGTTCAACAAAAGAAGCGTGTTGTCGGTCATTGCTGGGATTTACGACCCGCTGGGTCTTATTGTCCCCATCACATTTTGCTGCAAACATTTCGTACAACAGTTGTGGTTGACGGGCACAAATTGGGACGAACCCATATCTGGGTCATTAGCCAATCAATGGCTAGAACTATACTCTCAATTAGTTTCCGACACTCATTTTAAGATTACGAGGTCGGTTAAGAGTTCGAACAATTATCCAATTAGTTCATTACAGCTTCATGAATTCACCGACGCTTCGGCTAAAGGTTACGCGTGTTGCATTTATGTGTGGGCGGTCTATTCGAACGGCGCCATATAGTCAAACCTGTTGTGTGCTAAATGTAGGGTCGCTCCGCTGAAACAGATAACGCTACCACGCCTTGAACTTTGTGCTTGTTTATTGCTAGCGCAATTAACTTCCAAGGTTTTAAACGCCATCAACTACGATTTTGACGGACTATATCTCTATTCGGACTCGATGATAGCGTTGCATTGGATACATCAACAATCTTCCCGCTGGAAGGTATTTGTGGCCAACCGTGTCGCGGAAATACAGCGTCTTGTTAGCAGCAGGGGAACTTGGCATCATGTAGTATCAACTGACAACCCTGCCGACATTTTATCACGCGGTTGCATCCCTCGTAGTTTGCACTGCCATACTCAATGGTGGCATGGTCCGTCCTGGTTAGCCCATGGGTCAGCATCATGGCCCGTTAGCGCCTTCGACGTGCGTGCTCCCTGAACTTACCCTGACCTTGAGCAGGAACATCGCAAGCAGGTTCAAACCTCACTAATTGTCGCATCCTCAACACATAGCTATGTTGAAAGTTATTCATCCCTTACTAGGCTCATTCGCGTCTTCGCATATTGCCGCAGATTTATTCGCAACTCTAGGCTCCCGGTTGTTGACAGGGCCACGTCCTTTTTGTCTGCTCAAGAATTGTATGACACACTTTAGTTTTTTGTCCGGCAATCTCAGCAGTTGCACTTCGGCATAGAAGTTAAGGAACTTGAGGCACATCGTTGCCTTCCTCGCAGCAGTAAAATTCTTGCACTCAACCCCTTCCTGGATGACTCAGGCATTTTAAGAGTGGGTGGACGCTTACAATTCTCCCCACTTAACTACGCCAGTAAACACCAAATAATTTTGCACCCACACTCTCGTCTCACGAGATTAATAATTGAGTATGAACATATCCGTTTGTTGCACGCTGGGGTGCAATCCACTCAAGCTTCGCTCAGGCACAAATATTGGATCATTCACGACAAATCTTATATCCGCTCAGTAATACATAAGTGTGTCACTTGTTTTCGTTTCCGGGCTAGAGGCGCGAATCAACTATTAGGTCAGTTACCCCCTTCTAGGGTCACGCCTGCTAGGCCATTTTCCCAGTCGGCCGTGGACTACGCTGGTCCTGTACTTTTACGCCATGGCGGGCAGCGCTCAAAGTCCACGTCCAAGGCATACATCGCGTTATTCATATGCATGTGCACAAAGGAGGCCATCCATTTAGAATTGGTGTTGGATCTCACTTCCAACGCCTTTATAGCGGCTTTAAAAGGTTCATCGCGCGCAGAGGTATTCCCGCGCAGATATTTTCAGATAATGGTACGAATTTTCGTCATGCCAACCACACCTTATATGATTTGTACAAATTTTTAACTCAAAGGAAGTTGAGCAGTCTTCTCAGGAGTTTTGCGGTCTCCGTGGTATCAAGTGGTCCTTTATCCCTCCTTCAGCCCCTCATTTCGGTGGTTTGTGGGAAAGTGGTGTAAGGAGTGTTAAATATCATTTGCGTCGCGTTATAGGTGGTACGATCTTGAATTTTGAGGAATACTCTACTCTTCTCTCTCAAATTGAGGCTTGCCTTAATTCACGCCCTTTATGTGCTGTGTCCGACGATGCTAGAGACCCTGAACCCTTAACTCCTGCTCATTTCCTGGTGGGTGCTCCACTGACTGCACTTCCGGAACCCGAGCATACCCAAAGCAATGCTAGTCATTTGGGCAGATGGCTTCTGCTCCAAAAATTTACACAGACCATCTGGAAACGGTGGTCTAGAGATTATCTGCACCAGTTGCAGCAGCGCAACAAATGGCGCACCCCGTTAAGGAATTTGAATGTCGGACAGCTTGTCCTCATTTTGGATGATAATTCCCCCCCACTACAGTGGAAGCGTGGGGTAATTACTAATGTTTTTCAGGGTCAAGATTCCTTAGTACGCGTCGCAGAAGTTCGTACCGCGCTAGGCATCTTACGCCGACCCATCCACAAATTATGCCCCCTTCCAGTGGCAACAAACTAGTCGTATGCGTGCCATACGAGACGCACTAGGATTGTGAACTTATCACATTGCCTGGACTACGCCCGGGACATTCCCCGGGGCGAGCATACAAGTCAATTGTATCATTAACGTTGTAAGTATTATTATTACGTGCCAATAGCTATTATTTCAATAGTGACTGTGTTTTCATTGTACTATCAATTATTTATGGATGTTGTTGTATTGTCGTATGTTTATATATTCAAGGTTCCGAGAACTACAAGTGTTACTTATGGTATCAATTATGCTATGTATGTATTGTATTTTCTAATGGTCATATATTATGAAATTTATTGGGGTTTGTTGTGTCAATATCATGGTGCAATTATTATATTTTTTATGGTGTTATCACTTGTTATTATAATGCTTTGCAAATGTCAATGGGTATTATTTGGGAAAGATCAACGTCTACTTAATCATTGTATTATTATGTGTACTGTGTTACTATTATGTTTTGGGTAATTTTACTGTCAGTTTGCCCTTGCTATTTGCATAAGGGTTGATTTCTTATGTACCTTATAATTATTAATTGAATTTATCATGTTAATCATATTATTGTTATTATTTCATTGCGCTGTAGCCAATACGCCAATTGTTGTATTATTTTTGTCATGTAAATCTAACTATTATATTATTAATTTAATGTTTAATTTACAAAATCGTCCCAATTTTGAGCGGGCAGTACGTTCAAACTTTGTACTTTATTTATCAGCTGTGCGCCGTACCACTGCAATGCGACACGCACGGATGACGTCACTTGCTTATCAAGCACTGCCGGCAGTCAGCTTTACTGACGGTAGACAAGTTAGTTTTAGTTTATAACCAGACTCCGAGCTGTACTCTCGTTAAAAATCTCTCTTCCAGCTGCGGCTTCTGGATCATTCTTAATTATTTTCATGTATCGTACTCACTAATTTATTCAGACAACCTGCGTCCATTTACTATGGACTGCGACTTCTTTCAAAGCTAATTTTATGGGCGTTATGGCCTCAAAACATCCGCACGTGTCGACAGTGGTCTATAAAATTTAACGTTTCAATAAATGCATATCATACAACAGAATTACAGTCCACTTCTTTACGTTTAAAACCCAGCCCTTTCTACATAGCGTCTTTGGAACAACTCAAGATTTTCAAGAGCTTCCAGTGCGGAACAGAGGTAGCAATGAGAGTTCTTCTGTTTCGACAGAAGACCTCTCATTAGGGGGGGGGGTCTTGTAATGGGACAATTCTGAAGGGTATAGATATTTTATTTCATTTAATAATTATTTGAGGCCAATCTATTTGGGCACCTTTATGGTCATTAGAACCTGAATTGTGTAACACCCTATATTCACTTCGTACAAGGCAGAGGCTGGTACGCAAAACGATAACATTGGAATGTGGCTAGGAGTGTGCGCTCTTGTGCCGTTGGCGATAATCTTGAACCCAAAGTTGTTGGCGGAAATGACCACCACATGGCGAATTAACCGGCCACGTGAGCGCATCAACCAATCAGTGAGTGAGCTGACGGAAGTGAACTTTACCGACGCTTAGCGTGGCTTCAGACAGTCGACTACCAATCCAGACCGTATGCAGTCATCTAAGTCTTTTACTCGAGTTTAATCAAGGTCGGCCGACCCAACCAGTGCACATTGAGAATGTATAAATAGTGTAAAAATATTTAAAATAACTATGGAACAGTGAATTTTTTTTTGATACAGTGAAACAACTTTTTGGACCGTAAATCAGAGAACTGTATAACATGCCATGCGATCGACAGGAACGATGCCATAACGTAACAGTATCCAATTAAATTTATTCTTATGCTATATTAAAAGGGGGGTAATCGGTATGTGTGTGTGTGTGTGTGTGTGTGTGTGTGTGTGAGCAATTACTGGGCTGTCTTAATATGATGTAATAAAATATTCGTTAAGGTACTAATTATTAGGATATGTATCATATCGAAGTAATGTTTTGTACATTCAAGGAAGAAATAATCAAAGCAATAAGAATAAGATTTTAGAAGAAAATGAACATGCAGTAAACTTAAAGAGAAGTAAATTAAATGTTAAAGTTGAGAAAATAAACAGATCTAATTAATGTAGTAGAACAGCGTAGTTATTGTGAAACAAACCCAGTAACCTCTCTTACAGACTGTGAGTTTGTGTAAAAGGATTCTGTACCCATAAAAGTTGGGTGTTTGTGAATTCATGCAATGTTGAAAATACGATTATGTGTCTTGTTAATGGTAATAAGTTGAGCAAGTACAATTTTACTGATTTTGGTGGTTATGTATAAAATAATATTATAACAAGTCAGTGGTATAATGTTTAGCAAAAGACTTTTTTATTGTGATGATTGTAAACAAACTGTAGGAACCCAGCTCCTGGTGGCGGTAAAGTGAACTAGCTTAGAGTACGACAGATTTGAACATTTTAATTAATTTTTGTACAAACAAAAAAGTTTGTGTAGTAGTTAATATTTGTAAATTGGTTTATGTTAGTTTTTAACAGTTATTACTTGTTATTTATTGTTGGGTTTAGACAGGATTCAAGCCTAGTTATATCAAAGAACCCGATACCCTGAGAACTCAATTGTAAACATTTGAACCATACCTTAATTCAAAACTTATGACTACTTTAGAAAGAAAAGAACAAAATCAATTTATAACATGTCTATGGCCATCAGAGAATGTGTTACAGCATTAGTATCCCTATTATATGAAACGTAAATAATGTGTTCTATTGCTATATATAACCAATTTAAACAGTTGTAGTAAATGTGTATAGTTTTTTAAAACAGCTCTAAAGGCAGTATTCCATTGGGAAAATTAATAATTTCTTTGAGGGTATATATTTTATTGTTAACAGAAGCACAGGCATAGTTCATTTATACATATAAATGTTACACTTTGCCTTATTTAAATCAAAAGAGAGACTGATGCAACTAATAGTTGGTAAGTAATATTTATTTTGTTACAGTATTATTTGCAAGACATCACTACTGTTATAAAGGATGAAATTGTTTTAGAAGAAGCGGAAAAAGAGGAGAATACACAAGAGGTGAAGTTTTTTTAAAATATATAATCAATCTTCTATCTATAAGGAGGTGAACAAGTGAGATTCGTGATAGAGCAGTGTTCCATTAAAGGCTGTCACTTAATTAAGATAATATTTTTGAAGTTGATCATTTGTAGTTGAAAATTAGATTTAGTTTTAAAACATGGAGATATCTGAGATGTCTTGCATTGGTGGTGTCACCCAACAAGCTGAGTGCTAGTTGATTGGGGTTGATGATTCAATTTCAGTTATTAGTTTATATACAATAACATTGAATTTCCTATACCAATGAAACACTTGGATGTTGTCTTCTACATCATTGTTCCTTGTCAGCAATGGGTAGCTTGATGATTGTTATCAACACTTAATTTGAATACATTGTAATATTACATTAATAATTGAATGAACGATTCGAGTTTTGTTTTTACTCGTCGTTTTTTGGCATTTGTCTTTCTGTCTGATAGGGTATGTCTCACAATTACTTTTCAACACATCATCTGATTTTCGTAGAGGCTGTGTGTCTGTACCTCTACCCTAAAGAACCCTATTATTTTTGACACTGATCTCACAAAGTGTAGGTGGCAGATGGCAAAAATGTGTGAGGGTCAAAGGTTTGAAAAAAAAATACAAAAGTTCATATGAAATATCAAATTAAAGAGAACTATAAACATTATGAATTTATCTTCATTTTTAAAAATCTCAAAATTTTTGAATGCAGAGGGCCAAAACTGCGGGGAAATTCTGATAAAATTCCAAAAATTCAAAGGGATTATTGGACATGTGGCATACCAAGAGGAATATTAACTAAAATCAGAATGTAGTGGTGAGCTTTAGAAATTTCAATATTTTGGAATGCAGATTTTTTAACACAGCACCCTAGAATGGAATCAACAAAATTATAAAAATCCAGTTGGGCAATACTAAAGAATATTTTAACACAAATTAGATTGTTTTGAATTTGTAGACTGTATTGTGTGCTTACTATACATTTGTTACTTTTCTGAACAAAAAATAACAGGGTAATTGCGATTTTCTGATAATTGAAAATGATCTAATATAAAAGCTCATTCGCAAGTTGAAAACTGTAGCGCTTTCGATTTTTACAAATAATTTCCTCAGGTCACTCGTTAACTTGTAGTAATACACTGTTTTATTTTATTAAGTCAACTTTATAGTTTTGTATTGACTTTAGGTAACATGTAAGAAGGCATACTTAATATTTGTGAACCAACAAAACTAACAGTTTAGGTGTACTCACAATGGAAAAGGTGTGAAAATTATCATAACCTTCTGTTTACATATTTTCTAGAGGATATGTATTTTAAAACTAAGTGAACATTATGTAAATTATTAACAGATAGGCGTACCTGAATGTATTGATGTTGCTGTACTAATGGTGAACTTTTGCATCTTTTTGGACCATTTTCTTTGATTTTCTTCCTCTTTGAATAAACAGATTTGTTTAGATGCCACACTCTGATATATGTGTGCACAAGTATCAAACAAGTCACTGCTTCATCAGGAATGTTAAGTCCTTGAAGCTTATCATTAGCGATGGATTTTACTTTTTGTATCACACCATTCTCCCAGTACTTGTCAGTCTGCCCATGAAACTTTATAAAACGTTCTTCAGTTATTTGTGCACAGTGGAATTATTGGTGACTAGGAACTCGAATGCCTCCTTTTGACATGGTTTATATCCATGAAATGTCCTTATTGTTTTCACAAACAGCGCTGATTTTTTTACCTAGACTGGGAAAATTTTGTTGCAATTTAAATGCCACGTAACCATTCAAATAACGAAGACCTTTGCATTTCATGACACCTGCGCCATTACATCGAAATCAAAATGTTCATTGGATATATGTGTTCTTTTGATAACTTGAAACCTTACTTAATGTCTTAATTTTGTTTATTTAATAGGTCTTTTAAACACGCAATACTTATGTGTTCATTACTGCATACAACAAATCCTTTGCTAACAAAGTAATTCCTGGCAAGCTTTAACATGTGCGGCATATCTGCTAAAACAAAAACATTTTGAGAAACATCATATGGATTTGAAAAACAGTTTTTGTGTTGTACAGAAAAATTGACTCTGTAGCACAGATGACCATTTGTCAGCTGATTTTTCTTTATGCACAACCACTATAATCACTACAAAAACATTTGGGATCACATTTTCGATCTTTATAAAATTCTTATTCTAGATGTTTATTAGTAACGGGTTGTAAGTATTAATATTTTAATAAAATAATATTTTATAAAATAAGTATTAATATTTTAATAAAATAATATTTACTTGAAGAACAAATAATTATTTACAACACAGCACTCATTTTAAATTAATTAGAAAAATTATTTTAATAAAACTTAAAATTCCATATTACTTGTTTTACTTTTTTACATTTATGTATTGATTTTACTTGATTAGCTCACACACTTCAGTTCTTTGTGAGTTGTTTGTTTGTTTTGAAGAAAATAATTGTTCATTTGTCACCTGTGTGTGTGTGTGTGTGTGTGTGTGTGTGTAGCTCCTGGATATGGGACGATGACACTGATGATGATGGTGATGATGTGCTGCTCCTTTGTCAATCATCGAATATTTGGTTTATTGCTCGATGATTATGAACTTGCTGATACCAAGGCTGATATCCCGTAAATAAGCTATGTGGGTCTTCCGATGGCATTCACTGAATTGCAAAATATATATTGTAAACTTCAAATTTTATTAACCCTTTGATTAGTAATCACGTATATGTATGTTTTCAACTTTTGCTGTCTCAGTATTGCCGATATACATTAGTTGCGATGTTATGCATGGTGCACTTTAGTGGATTGTTTTTCATACGTTTTGGTATTCATTGATTCTTGCTGTGATGTAGTATGTGTGGCTGTGGTGCATTTTGCGTCTGTCACACGTATTTTGGTGCTTTGTGCAGACACGTGCTTGGAGGTTATGTTGTGCTTGGTTTATGAACGTACAGAGGTGTGTAAGTGTATTCTTTTGTAAACAACTTGTATTGTTTATCTTATATATAAGTTATACAATGTGTACAGTTTTATTTTTGTTTATCTGATAAACAACCTTTGCAAAAGACTTAACTATTTGACTAAGGCCGAAATTTGTAAATATGTTGCTATAAAGATATTTACTACTATTTACTTTTATTTTTATTTACACAAAATCAGCTGTGGCTTGTGTCTACTTATTCGGATGCCATCTTGAAACCGCTGCCAACTGCATATTTACTTACCATGGTCCACGATTCTTTTGGGTGAGCTAGGGAGCAGAATGGTTATTCGAAATAAATAAGTCTAGTTAGTTTTAGTTTAATATTTCAATACTTTTATTGATTAACTTTTCAATATGTAATTTTCTGTTTCCAAGTAATTTAACTGTTATTCCCTATGATATAAAATCGAATCTCCACCTCTTAACTACACTTTTCGTCTTATTAATACATATAAAGAAAAACAATTTTACGCAGAAGCAAATATAAACTTAATTTCCCCAAACCAGCATTTCTTAAATTTATGACATACTTTTCACCCACACACACCCACATACATGCACCCCATGCCCTTATGAGATCTCAATTTTGGTATTTAAAACATTTAGTTCAATAAAATCAAAAGAATGATATTGAATTTTGTTTGACCCTTGATAAAATTTTGTTTTACCCCCGACTGTTACTTATCTGAGGATTAGTCCGAAACAGTCCAACTTCCTGATGTACTTTCCTTCACTCCGCACATTTCCTTACTTTCACCGTTTGTTATTTATTCACCAATTAACCCGAAACTGTTAGTTCATTTTGTACTATTTAAAAAAACTGATTTCTTTCACACTTTTACATTTTGTTTGTTTGGGCGCGCCCGTAATTTTGTCCGCGGACTTTTTGTGTCCGTACGGCACAAGAGTGTAAATTCAACTGGGAAGACTGAAGCTGGTCAAAAATCTTTGCTGGAGGGGCGATCACGTGGTCTCGTTCCTTTATTTGATTTCTGTTACGCAGCCAGATTTTAAGGCGTTGTTGACCCCGACACACATTCCAGAGTTAGATCATCGGGGTTTGGCTCTTGACATCATGTAGCGTGACTCTAAATGCATAGAGTTCAAAGTTCATGTTGCTAAAAATAGCTGCCTTCCGCTGCTAGATCGACGACCTTGACGCTAACTCATACTGCTTTTTCCCCAATACAATTTACAAATAAAATATTGCTGTTCCCAATATGTCTCTGGACGGTATTATCTGTACCGTTACAATACCCCCTCAATGAGAGATTTTATGCCGAAGCATAAAAACTCTCATTGACACTCGCATGATAACCATAATACAACATAATGCACACTCAAAATTAACATTCCCATTATTACATTAACATAAATCTTTCACACTTGAATCTGAATAAGATTTACAAACATTACAACTTTTAATTTGAATTTTTTTTCAATTAAAAATTCCACTTGTTATATCATTATTTCAACTCTGCATTTCCATTCAACCTTTTAATCATCTACCATTAATTATTCAATTCAAATCTCAACCAAAAATTTAAATTCACTACCAAAATTCATCTGTTACAACACTTTAAATAAACTAAATCATCACAAATTAATTTAATTCCATCCTTTTCAAAATACTGTAAATTACTTTATTGAAAACGATTTAAATTCATTTAATTCCATAAAAACTATAAATCGATCACACAAAATACAATGTACATCACCTTAACAAAATACATTTAACATCAATACAAATTTATCTACAATTTTTGTCATATCATTTTATTGATTACCACACTTCATTACATAAGTTAGCCAAGTAATTACCGTAAACTAAAATAATTAAATGTTCATTCACTATATATCTAACCACCATCGTCGAAATTTAATCTGATTTTAACATATCAATTTTCATTCTCAAATAAACTTATTTTGTTATTATCAATATAATAACTATTTAATATTTTAAATTGTTCCGTTATACCCACATAATAATTTACTCGGTTATCCCACATTATTGTTCCTACCATATAACCTGTCTACATAAGTAATTCTGGTCCTGTCACCGTCAGTATTATTATTTGTCACAATTAAGCATTTTACCATCTCCTTATTATCAGAGTCAGCTGCTATTAATATCCCAATTCTATGCACAGGAAAGTACTAAATATAATTATCAACGTTATCATCATTCACCACCGCTGTACTGTTTTCCTCATAAGGTAAGTTTTTTATTTTATTAACTCTCTCAACCTTTATTCTTTCTAACAATTCTTCTAACTTCTACTAACTTCAAACAACACACACTCTCTCTCTCTCTCTCTCTCTCTCTCTCTCTCTCTCTCTCTCTCTCTCTCTCTCTCTCTCTCCCCCTGTCTCTCTCTACAACACACACATATTAACACACAGAAAATCACCTTCCCACTCCCCTTTCACATTTTCTCTCTTACTCCACGCAGAGGGCACTACAACATCATAAAAACAGTTTCTGGCTTTTCCAGGAACACCACAAAAACTTAAGGGACCTTCCGTCTCCGATTGAGGAACACTCATCCTCCCTAAGCACATGTGAAAACCTTATTTTTTTTTTAAACATTTTTCTTGCCTCCAGAAACGATTAAGACTATAAAATAGGTTATTTACCTTCTGTCGACGTTTCTTAAAATCCTTTTAGGATGACTCGAGTTTCGACACCATTTGGTATGGTGTCGAAATGTTGGCATATGTATCGAAATGTTTTAACCTAATTCATATTCCGATCTGATGATGACACCAAATGGTGTCGAAACTCGAGTCATCCTAAAAGGATTTTAAGAAACGTCGACAGAAGGTAAATAACCTATTTTATAGAAAACCTTATTTCACAATTTACCCAGGGAAAATTTACACTCTGCTTCACTTCCACAAAATAACTCTCTTCGTATTCTCTCTCAAGCACATCTATACTTATCATTACCCTCTCATTACCCCCTACTAACCCTATATTCTCATCATCACTATTAATTTTTTCTGTATCACCCTTAGATACCCCTTTTTCAGCTATATCTTTATTATTATTCATATTCGACAATATCTCACTATATTTTTATAGTTATTACTATTACTTACCTTGTCACTTTTCACGCGATTATTATTCGTAGCACCATCATTATTTATATTGTCGTATGTTACTTCGTCATTTTCATTTTCACTACACTTACCTGTATATATTCTCCACGATTTCATTTTCTCAATACTTTGTTCTAACTCATTAAACTTACTTGCAAATTTTTCATTAGTATTATCCAAGTGTTTATTAATTTCGCTGATATTACTTTTTAATTCATTATTTTGTCTTTCAATTCATTGAATCTACTTTTGCTTTTAGCATCTTGTTCTTTGAACTTTTCATTGAAATCATTATTTTGTTTATTAAAATTACTATTCATATTTTCTGACATTGTTTTCATAAGGTTAAATATATCATCCATCGACAACTCTCTTACTCTAGTTGTCGGAGTGGATTCCGCTTCTACATTACTCATTATGATCGATTCAGTAAAACTGCTTTCATTATTCACCATTTTGATTATTTTTTATTAATCAATTAATACTTAATTATTACTTATAATATAAACATTAACAAATAATAACCTGCCCAGCATTTTACATTATCACAACATAACCTTCATGCATATGTTTATTTATATTTCATTTGTTTACCTTAAATAAGCCATTCTGCCCTCCAACGTAGGCACACATTTACATAAAATAAACTTTTATGTAAACGTCCCTGTTCGCGACGCCAATTGTAAAGATATTTACTACTATTTAATGCCAAATAAAATTCGTCCCTGTTCAGGCGCCAATTGTAAAGATTACTACTATTTACTACTATAGTAAATACTATAGTAGTATAGTATTTAGGGCGCCAATTACTACTATTTACTTTTATTTTTATTTACACAAAATCAGCTGTGGCTTGTGTCTACTTATTCGGACGCCATCTTGAATCTGCTGCCAACTGCATATTTACTTACTGTGGTCCAAGATTCTTTAGGGTGAGATAGTGAGCAGAATGGTTATTCGAAATAAATAATTAGTGTAGCCCAGTTTTAGTTTAAAATTTCAATACTTTTATTGATTAACTTTTCAATATGTAATTTTCTGTTTCCAAGTAATTTAACTTTTACTTTTATTCCCTTTGATATAAAATCCATCTCCACCTCTTAACTACACTTTACGTCTTATTAATACATATAAAGAAACACAATATTACGCAGAAGCAAATATAAACTTAATTTCCCCAAACCAGCACTTCTTAAATTTATGACATAATTTTCACACACACACACACACACACACACACACACACACACACACACACACACACACACACACACACACACACACACACACACACACACACACACACACACACACACACACACACACACACACACACACACACACACACACACACACACACACACACACACACACACACACACACACACATACACACACACACACACACACACACACACACACACACACACACCATGCCCTTATGAGATCTCAATTTTGGTATTTAAAACATTTTGTTCAATAAAATCAAAAAGAATGATATTGAATTTTGTTTGACCCTTGTTAAAATTTTGTTTTAACCCCGAGTGTTACTTATCTGAGAATTAGCCCGAAACAGTCCAACTTCCTGACGTACTTTCCGTCACTCCGCACATTTCCTTACTTTCACCGTTTTTTATTTATTCACCACTTAACCCGAAACTGTTAGTTCATTTTGTACTATTTAAAAAAAAACTGATTTCTTTCACACTTTTACATTTTGTTTGTTTGGGTGCGCCCGTAATTTTGTCCGCGGGCTTTTTGTGTCCGTACGGCACAAGAGTGAATTCAACTGGGAAGACTGAAGCTGTTCAAAAATCGTAGCTGGAGGGGCGATCACGTGGTCTCCTTCCTTTGTTTGATTTCTCTTACTTAGCCAGATTTTAAGGTATTGCTGACCCCGACACACATTCCAGAGTTAGATCATTGGGGTTTGGCTCTTGACGTCATGTAGCGTGACTCAAAAGGCATATAGTTCAAAGTTCATGTTGCTAAAAATAGCTGCCTTCCGCTGCTAGATCGACGACCTTGACGCTAACTCGTATACTGCTTTTCCCCCAATACAATTTACAAATAAAATATTGCTGTTCCCAATATGTCTCTGGACGGTATTATCTGTACCGTTACATTACGAACTATGAATCGGGTAATGAAGTATCCATTTTTGACAAATTGTAAAGTGGAGATGATCAATGTAACAATATTTTAATGTTTTTTTTATCAGGTTCCTTATAATTAATGTTGAAAAAGTTTCGGTAATTATGACATTTCTCATCAAAGCTGATATTGCGGTGAAATATTTCTTTTTCTATTCTTCTACGTTATATAAACACGAGAAAAATTATTTGAAATGGCGGTCGAAGCTATTTATGAAGAAAAAATAAAATAAATACTCCCATAAGCGCGCATGTAAAGTGAATGAGTGCCATATTAACTGAGTAGTTAGTGGGATCACCGCAGTCTAGCGATGGCACACTAATGCACAGCAAATGACGAGTTATGATGTCAATACGTGGATTACCTGTCGCTGTAGTTCATCAAGTTTACGCGCCAAATAACACGCGTTTTTCTACTACTAAATAAAATTAAAAAATCTTTAAATGTCATTTGTCACAGTTAATATGGCGTTTTTTGGCGTCTTATGGGAGTAGTTATTTTATTTTTTTTTCGTAAATAGGTTCGACCTCCGTTTGAAATTATTTTCCCGTGTTTATATAACATAGAAGAATAGAAAAGGAAATATTTCACACACACCCACGCGCGCGCTCACATAAAATGCATGCATATAATTTTGAAAAGATGAAACTCTTACCTTAATGTGTTGGGGGATACAACTCGGCTGCGGCTCTGAAGAAGGCATGGAGATGGAGACCTTCCTGCAGCAGGTAGTGCCTCTTAAACATGAATTCCGCCAGGTATCCCACAAAATGTTTTCTCCAGCCGGATCGTGGGATAACATGGCGTATACTTCTCTCCATGCCCTCTCAATAGTGTTTGTGTGAGCACTGGTAGAGGGTCCACGAAGTTTTGCTGGTGATTCACACGGTGAACGAACCCCACTTCTTCCAGGCAGTCATAAGCTTTCCAGCAGTCACTGATTATAGTGGTGCCTGGAAGAATCCACTCCTCAATTATTTTGAGGAGAGTAGCGGAATCCCGGTGCTCAACCGGTATCAAAAAACACCAGAACCGCGTTCCACTACCCTGAACACCCACTGTCTTTCAATGAACCTGCCTCGATTATATTTCTGACGACCAAATTTGGCTTCGTCGACTTCTACAGTCTTTCCAGGGCCCCCCAGCTTAGCTGAAGTGCGCTGGGCGTTGATAATAAAAACATCTCGACAAAAACTGTACCAGTCGACGACGAAGTGGTCGCTCACACCATAGTTCCACATGAAAGCTGTTGACGAGGCAGAGGGATATGAAGGATGTGGCAGACCAGGTAAAAGTAGGTTGTGAGAGGATGGTGGGTCTTTGAAAGGAAACTACCTTCTCGTGCTGACCGCATGATGTTACATCTCCTCTTCTTTTTTTTAGCCACCACTTCTTGCAAATTGTGACACCAAAAATATGTCTGTCTATCAGTTCCAATAGGGACCCATACGAAGGACAATTTATTGACCCTTTAATAACCTCGTGGGAAATTAAGAAGTCAATAATCTCCGACTCAGGCATTCGACTGACGTCCCACCGCACTGAATATCATGGCAGGCCATTGCAGTACCATATTAAATAATGTTATTATAATAATAATATGTTATTAAATAACCCTAAACAACAGAAATTGTTAAGTAAGAAGAGTGGTCCGTACCGTGAGGACCAAAAAATGTTAAGTTGAAGAATGTTGAGTGTGAAATTTTCTACTTATAGTTGATTCGCCACGATGCAGAAATGATGAAGCGAGTGGACTGTAGTTAATTTATTTATTTGATGTTGAAAAGTACATTAGAAATTGCTAAGCAGTTAGAAGTTGTTTTGAAAGCTAGATTGGCTAATAAGCGTAATGTAGATACAATTCGTATCAAATTTAAATTAAATTAATAAACGGGCCTAATGGGCCATAAGTAAAGTGTTGGCCTAAGGCCTACATTGATTGTCGTGACAAGAAAAAATATGACAGTGAGGCTGTGGGCGTGCCGACCGTCACTTACTAGCGTCTGAGACGTACTGTGCAGAGCACCGACATGAATGATCAGATTACGTAAAAATTGAAGCGCAGATTAGCCAACCTATAAAGTAAAATTATCGCGCTACTGTACATAAGGCTGCCCGTCAAAAATCAATAGATTTTTTTACTACATTTTAGTAAATTATTATACATTTTGGTAACTTAGTTTATAACATACAGTGTTCTTAATAATGAAGTTAATTCCAAGGCTGAATTGAACCTTGAGTTGTAATATTAGATAACAGCTGTACGTTAATGGTTTAGCGATAAGTATGAATAAAGATAAGCTTTAAAGATAAGCGTTTGTAAGCCAAGGTTGGCGAACAAACTGATTTCAAGCATGAATAAAAATGTATGCGTTGGCAAAGTATTGCCGTCATATATTGTATGTGTACAATATCGAACGTTATGAAACATGAAAAATACATAATTAGACAATGTTTAATAATGTATGATCGGAAGCTCATCACATGATGGCCCGATAGCTTGTAACCCTATGCAAGTTATAGATGGTTACCGTGAAATAGTTGAGGCCAGTAGACCTGTACAGAGTATTGTTTACATGAACAAAATTGCCACAAATTACATGTTTAAGCGTAAATTTAGCATGGCATCATGTATTGACAAAGTCATGCTATTCCTGAAGTTTCAGGAACTTACAATATGTTGTGTGAGAACAAGCTATAGATAGCTGACTGAATGCAAGCACATATATGATGACATGTATGTTATAATTTAAACAGAAATAATAATTGTGCAATGCTTAATCACAAAATACAAATACAATATAACAATACAATATAAAATAAATCTAGGCGTGGCATGGTTACATACAGTAGACGCAAAAGCGATATGTTTTACATAAACGCAAGTTATATAATAAATATAATAAACAACAATTTAGTTAATTACAATATAAAAAATTGCAATGGCATAAGTAACAAATACGACACTGTGATTACAAACGTAATACATGAGTTGACCAATTGAAAAGATATTCACAGAACAATAAATCACATATTAACAACTGTAAAAAATGCATGCATGGTTGCGTAACTGCAAAACATGCGAATATTATGAAACAAATTTTTATAAAATAATACCACCGGAAACATGACACATACCCAATACATCAAAATGTAAATGTGTAGGACATAGTGTGCCACACAAAATATTAACATACAAATACAAAACAGTAATATACCACCATAAAACTAAGATGATTATAAAAACACGCAATGGCGCAAATTGTTATGAAGATGTTGTGATAATACATCACAATTAAGTTGACCAAATGGTCATAATAAGTAATAAGCCAATGGCTGAGTAAAATAGCATTGTGCTAAATGATCATAATAATCTTGTCAAATCTCGTCCCGCGCTGGCAACAGATATAACTTATGTACTGGTCTCCGCAAAACACCAGTAGGTGTGCGAACGTCTATGACTCGAATTAAGTTATCTGGGCCGGGAAATGTGGCGGTAATTACACCAAATTTCCAGGCTAATGGAGGTAGATTATCCTCAATAAGTAAAACTAGGTCCCCAATGGAGACATTATCCTTAGCGAATTTCCATTTGTGACACTGTTGTAACTGGTGTAAATAGTCGCGAGACCACGCCTTCCAAATGACTTGGACAAACTTCTGTAGAAGTTGCCAACGCCCAAGACGAGAGACAGGAATATGAGATAAGTTTGGGTCCCGTATCGCCGTTAATGGTGTGCAAATCAAAAAATGGCCAGGTGTGTGGCACCGGATCATTTACATCCGAAGAGATGGCAATTAAAGGTCGAGAGTTCAGACATGCCTCTATCTGAGACAAAACTGTCGTAAATTCCTTGAAGGTGAGTATAGACTTGCCTACCACGCGGCACAGATGAAACTTCAAACTTTATGCCGCTCTCCCAAAGGCCACCGAAATGAGGACGAGGGCGGAATAAATGACCATGAGATCCCCTGAGAGGACGTGAATGATTTGAGTGAAGAGATGGCATCCTTATAATGCCAAAGGTTGTAGAGATCATATAAAATATTGCGGGCCTCCCTAAAGTTTGTGCCATTATCAGAGTATAACTTACTGGGTATGCCCCTGCGGGCCATAAAATGACGTAAGGCAGCTATAAACGCACTGGCTGTAAGGTCGGAAACCAATTCCAAGTGAATGGCCCTGGTTACTAAGCAAATAAACAAAACACGTATGCCTTAGAGAGAGTTCTGGATTTCTGCCCGCCATGACGAATCATGAAGGGACCACCATAATCAACTGCGCAGAATAGAAACGGCCGTGATGGAGTGACTCTAGGAGATGGTAAAATACCAAGCCTCTGAACCTGCTGTTTGGCACTAAACCTGAGACACTTTGTGCCGTAACTATGAGAGTGTTACGGCGACTTACGAAATTGTTATAATTGAATTTCGGCATAGATGCTTTCATTGGATCGTGGACACTGACACTATCTATGTGAGACATTAGACAACTTTACCTTTCGTTCCCGCAGCTTGGAGCGGTGTTTGTCGTTGAATAGTAGATAGTAGCTGGTTTGACTTGAGTGGTGGGTTGCCAGCTGTTTGTCGTTGAGTAGAGAGATGCTGTTTTGACTCTAGGAGTGGGTTGTCAGCTGTTGAGATCGCGAGCTGTCTTATATGTCAGCGGTTGGAAAAGTATTGTTTTTTTTTAAATGCCGGTGTGTTTTAAATAGATCATGGAAGGCTAAATAAAAGGTGCGCCAAGGGGTCTCTGGGCCTGGCAGCTGTGATCCTGTGGAGACCGAGATGTTGTGTGTAAGTAGTTTAAGGAACTCTGACAGCATGTGCTATGGCAAAATTGAACAGGTATGCAATAGTGAAAATTGTTAAAATTTTCCTAGGATGCGCTTTCGCACTGCTTGTGTTTAGGGTCAAGTGTGGGTCTGGCTAGTTCTTAACAAAAAAAAAAAGAACAACAGTTGCTTTAATTCTGGATGTGTTTTTTTTACTTCACTGTATACCGGGAATATAATATGCAGGTTTCTGCAGTCATTGCAAATTCTTGAACGCAAGTTTTTTTAAAAGAAAAGTCTGTTGAACTTGACTAGCTTCTGATATTTCTTTCAAATGGTGAGCTCAGCTTCTCTTGCTGCTAGCCGTGACAGTAATATCTTAAACTTTTTTTTACCTATAAAAAAAAAAACAAAAATAAAAAACTTAAGAAAATGCGTTAGGATTCAGCCCATGTGCCTAGTGAGGCGAAATCTAGCCCGTGTTCCTTAATCTCTCTCAGTATTATTCAGTGTTGCTCGTATAAATGTCTTGTGTTTGAATTGTGAAAAGCATGTAATATCCAGTATACATTTTGTCTATAATCTGTTTTGAACTTATATTGTGTCTGCCTTTTATTGGAACGTATAAATTGGTTTATGAAAAGAGCTGCAGATCACATACTGTTGCCAAAATATGTACTGGAACTGTAATTCAGAAGTATTCTTCATGTTAATAGAAATGACTGAACTTTTGTACAAGATGAAATTTTCACTTTGGAATGTTTATTTGTTTTAATTCTCTATCAATGTACAGTCACTGTTAAAATTCTTTTGTATATGTATATACTCATAATTCTATGCACAAAACATGTTTACATTTTTGAGAGATATGTATACCTGATTATTTGATAGTTTTTTTAATAATGGCGCACTCTGAAATCAGCAAGCAATTGTGCTACACCAGTTTATACAAGTTTAAGGAAAATTGAGCACATGCACTTGTGAATTCCACACAAAGTATATAATTACCTACCTTATGTTTACATTATACTTTACTAATTATATAATTCTTCCTAGCTTGATTGAGATTTCAGAGGGTGCATGTTGTTGGGTAATATAATTGTTTAAATTGTTGTGGCTGTAATAATTGTTGTAGGGTTGTTCGTAAAATGATTTATGAAAATTGTCTATATTATTAAAATTGTTTATAGTACAACCAGAGGGGGGCTGTAAAAAGAAAAAAAAAGACTTATTTTCATTAACTGTATTGGATTTCAAAAACCTCTGGATTTACTCTTTGTATTTATTAATGTTAATATAATTATTGCCAAATATGGAAATTCTATTCGGTGAATGTTTAAAAAAAAATGTATTGTCGAGGCTTGTTGCATGTCATGGTTATTTTGAATACCATGTAATATATTTTAAATATTTTACATATTTAAATATTTCTAATAGAATACTTTCACAGCCTGGATATTATGAATCATTGTAAGAAAAACAAGTTTTATAGAATCAATAAATGTGTTATTTGCGGAATTTTAAAATTGAAGTCACCTCATTCGTCCAATTCCCTCATGGTTACCCAGCATGTGGCCATTCTTCCACTAGGAGGCCCCTCCTAGTTCAAGTGAACAAGTGAGCCAGTCATCAAGGTGAGTTGTAGATTTTTATATTTTTTTTAGGTTGTCAAACTTGAAAAGTGTGTTAAATTTGGAAAGTTGAAAATTGTGTTGTGACGTCATTGGTGATGAGCGGCTCACAAATGGTAGCAGAGCGTGGTTGGACGTAGTCCTGGCCACCTCTGAACCGAAATTTGGAAATGGATGCGGTGACCTCTATATCTTAGTTGGACATGTTCTGTCAGTTGTGATGCGTTTACTATTGTTGTAAATCTTGGTCTTTGGGTGCGGTTGCCGGGCCGGGACTCCTGGGGGGGGTGCACAGCTTGGTGATTCCTGATTGTATCTTGGGGTGTTCTTAAGTGTTTATCTGTTTGTTTGTGTTCTTGTTTGGTCTTTGTCGTTGTTGTCTTCTAGTACATCATCTTGGTCTCGGTTGTGGGTCCGGTGTCGGGTCGGGGACCCTGAGGTACCTTGATTGTCATCACTTGTTGTATTCAGATCCTTGTTGTGTGAAACCATGGCAGAGGCGGGGCAGAGTGGGGGTCGGCGTGAATGTCGTGGTCTGGTGCCCGAATATTTTACTAAAGATGAGCTCCAGTTCGAGATACGTTTGTGTGGTGGGGTTCCCCAGAGGGATGTGGCGTCCTTGAGGCGACAACTGCGGGAGCTGCTGGTGGGGGACGCCCCCCGGAGAGTCGAAATTGAGGATTTGGAGGAGGAGCTGGCCTTGTGTGCGGACAAGTGGACCGAGTTCTCCACCTTGATGGAGGACTCGGAATATATGGGGAGTTCCACCCGGGTTTGGCAGCGGGTGACCCAAAGAATGCACCACTTGTCCGCTCGTCTCGGTAATTTGCTGTTGCAGGACGATCTGGAGGAGGAGGGTAGGCGGACTGCGTCGGCCCTGCAGTCAAAGATTGGCCTACCTGGGGAGGCTCCAGAAAGTCCTGGTAACCCTAAGGAGATGCCCACGCGCCAGACCGTGGCCACTGAGCGGGTGGATCTCCTGGGGGAGGCCTGTAGTGCTCTGGTGGAGGAACGTCCGTCTATTTCGGTGGGCAGTCGCCCCCAGGGATTTCAGGGGGATCATGTGGAAATCCCTCGAGGATTTGGTACAGCCCTGGCCAGCGTAAAGTATGAGTCATTGCCGAACCCCATTTATGACCTCCTCTGTCAGCTTCCAGTGGTCGATGGTCTGGACCTTGACCAGCTTGTGAAATTCTTTGAAGGGGTTTTCGGCATTTTTGATTTCCCTGGGGTGACTGGTGTTTCATTGTTAAATATGATCTACCCGTATTGTCGGGCGCCCCTGCTGGATCATGTGGTCTGGCATCTGGGCGCGGGCGGGGATTTTGAGGCGTTCCACAGGGATGTTTTGGAACTGTTTATGCCCGGGAGGCTGCGTGACCAGATGCGGCAACGATTATTTTACAGAGTTCAGGGGCACGGGGAAAAGTTAAACGTGTTTATTAATTCTATCAAAAGTGCAGCCCGTGTGCTGCGGGTGGACGTGTCGGAGGCTGTGGTGGTGCGGGTTATTTTGGAGGGCCTCAATCCACAGGAGAGGTCCAGGTTGGTGTTTTTGGAGAGACCGCGTAGCTTCGCAGATCTTAGCAGAGCTTGTGTCTTCGCCCGCACCATCCAGATGAACGATGAGGCTCGCTCTGGCAGTTCCGAATTCCCTGTCCCCTTTTCCCCATCTGGTCAGCAGCGGCCTACCCGGGAGCAACGTGGTGGCAACTCTGAGAGGAAAGAATACCTTTGTTATACCTGTGGTAAGATGGGGCACTTGGCCTGGAATTGCCCTCTCAAACGGTCGGAGGTCTCGCGGGAGAACCGTCCTTCAAAAAACGGCCTGCATGGGGGGATTGAGGGGGACGCCGGTCCCTCTCCACGTGTGGTAGCGTTAACGCATCCCAGGTCCCGTTATGTGCTGTTGAAACAGGACACCCATCCGGGGAGTCCAATCCTAAGCCGATTCGTCCGGGTCTCTCCGTGTGTCCATATTTGGAGCTGGAGGTTGGGAAGGGCCGTATTAGGGCCCTGGTGGACTCCGGATTGGCACGGTGTCTTATCTCCTCCCGTGTTTACCAGCATTTGGTCAGGGAGTCATCGATTCGGTCAAGTGCTCTTTCGTCGGTGGTGTGTTGGATGGCCTCGAGGGAGGTTTTGCCGACCTCCAAATTGGTGGCCTTTAAATTTAAAATAAATTATTTTTCGTGGGTTTGGGAGTTTCTTGTTGCTCCGAATCTGAGCGTAGATTGTATTGTGGGTGTGGACTTTATTGTGAAAAGTGGTCTGGTTCTCGATATCCAGGGGCACGTATGTTTCTTTAAGTTTAACCGTGCCGTACGCATTCCTTTTTTTGGATATCGGGATGAGGCGGGGGAAGGACGGGAAGAACTTCAACCCCCGGCGTCCATTAATAATTTGAGTCAATCTCAACAGACCACGTTCCGTCAATTGTGTGAGGAGTTCCCCGAGGTGCTGACGGCCAACCTCAGACTCACTCACAATTTGGAGTATCGTATCCGTCTTTGCGACTCCTCGGTTGTCCGTTCACACCCGTATAAATTCGCTCCGCCCAAAATGACCATTTTGCGTAAGAAGGTGCAAGAATTGTTGGACCAGGGGGTTATTGAACCTTCCACGTCGGCCTATGCCAGTCCAGCATTCCTGGTGCCTAAACCGGGAGGGAAGCATAGGCTGGTCATTGATTACCTGAAATTAAACCAAAATATAGAAGTTGAGTCGGTGCCCCTCCCGGACCTGCATTCGGCCTTTGATTGGTTTTCGCAGGCCCCATATTTCACCATTTTTGACCTGAATTCGGCTTACCACCAGATTCCCTTGCACAAGGATTCTCGGCCGTACACTGCCTTTTGCGTACCGTGGAACCTGTACCAATATAAGAGAGTCCCCATGGGACTGGCGGTTGGTGCTCAGACGTTAACACGTGTACTAGACTCTGGGTTCCACGACGTTAAATTCGAGTACGTGTTCAATTATCTGGATGATCTTCTCATTTACAGCTCCACTTTAGAGGAACACATGAACCATCTCCGAGAGGTGTTGTGTCGCTTGAGGTGCGCGGGGCTTACGGTGAATCCCGACAAGGTGAAATTTGCCCAGGAGGAAATTTTATTTCCTCGGTCACCTTGTCTCTCATAAAGGGGTCACGGTTGACCCAGAGAGGACGCAGGCTATCCGGGATTTTCTTCCTCCTCGGGATGCTAAAGGGGTGGCCCGCTTCGTGGGTATGGTAAATTTTTATAGGCGGTTCATCCCGGGGGCTGCCGAGATTGCGGCTCCCCTAAATTCCTTAAGGAAGAAAGGTGCCAAATTTGTGTGGGGCGACGAGCAGCAGCGTGCCTTTGAGGCCCTGAAGGAGTCCATTCTGTCGCCGCCCGTGCTTCGGGTGCCCGATTTCACGAAGCCCTTTGTTGTGCAATCTGACGCCAGCTCTGTGGCGATCGGGGCCGTGCTCTCGCAGGAGGTGGATGGTGCTCGGCAGCCAGTCGCATTTGTATCAAGGACCCTCACCCCGTCAACTGGGTAAACTTGGTCGCTGGGTGGTCAAAATTTCTTCTTTTAAGTTTCGGGCACAGCATATATGAGGGACCCAAAATGTTGTTGCCGATGCTCTGTCCCGTATGTATCATCTACCCAGTGAGGAGCCAATAAATGAACCCTGCGCCTTACTCCTGGAGTTTCCCCTCGCCTTTACTGACGTTATCCCTCATCAGCTTGATGATGAGGTGTTGGGTCCCATTATCGATAAAATTAAATCAGGCGAGATGAAGGCTCCCTATCATCTGTCCAAGGGCGTCCTCTGCTGCAAGGAACGTAGAGGATGGGTCCCTAAGATAGTGCTGCCGAGCAAGCTGGTACCCATGGTCTTCCAATATTATCATGATTCCCCGGTAGGAGGCCATTTGGGTGTTTCAAAGAACTTCATCTGGAAAGGCATGGACCGGGACATCGCCACCCGGGTGAAGTGTTGTCATCTGTGTAGTCTGAGCAAGCCCGCTCAGAACACCAAGTTGGGGTTTTTTGTGTCTTCTTTCCTTGTTAAGATATCACAAATGTCGGGAACCAGTTCAATTTGTGACCTGTTAATTGAACTAGCTGCCGTTGTTAGTAAACCTTAATCACTAACAAATTATAACACTTTATTATTCAGGAATTAAGCAAGGATTGTATAAATGTATTCACTCGTTGGGTGTTAGCAAAAACATCTCTTTATTAACATATTTATCTCTCATACTTTACTTTTAAAACTCAGATTCTAAAAATTTCTGCATTAAATATTTTGTATATTTTACTCTTTATTCTTTCTACAGTAAAGCCCCGGTTAACCGAACTCGGGTCAACCGAAACCTGGGTTATCCGAAATGCCTCCGAAAATTGCAAATCCAAAAAATAATACAGTACTGTACTGCACGGAAATAATTCGAGGGCGAGAGTGTGCTGGGCTATGGCTAGCGGGGAGAGGTGAACGCCCGACCTTGAGTCGCTTCCCCAGCCACCGGCTCACCAGTCTAAATATAGCTACACTGCCAACTCTCCAACCCTTCCCAAGACCATGACGCCCGCATCAGTCACTAGCTGTCAACACACAAGTGCGGATCTGCGATACAATAGTGCCTTCAAGTGGTTGTTTATTTCCGTTGCGTGTGTATTTTTGTGCTATGGCGACTAAGCGGAAGCGTGTTGTGATTACTTTCGCTGATATATTAGCTGCTATCAAAGAAGTTGAAAAAGGAAGTTTATTGAAAACTGTTGCGGCTAATTACGGAGTTGGTCTTTCTACTGTTTCAGAATGGGTGAAGTCTAAATCTAAATTTCTAGAGCAAGCTGACAAAAATCATCATAGAAAAACACTGAAAACATCCGACTTTGAAAAAGTAGGCGAAGCTCTTTATCTTTGGTTCACCCAACAACGAGAAAAAGGCATGCCTTTGACTGGCCTGATACTGCAAGAAAAAGCTAAAATGTTAGCTGAGTTGTTAGGTGAGGAAGGAAAAGATTTTTGTGCAAGCTCTGGGTGGTTAGACAGGTTTAAAAACAGATACGGCATTCGGCAATTGAATGTATGTGGAGAAAAGTTATCTGCAGACCCAGACGCGGTTGCTGTTTTCAAAACAGAGTTTGAAGATTACACCCAAGGCAACACTAAGGACCAAATTTACAATGCCGATGAAACGGGTATTAATTTCAAGATGTTGCCTACAAAATCCTTAGCTTCCTCAAAAGAAACGTCTGCCCCAGGACACAAAATGCAAAAAGAACGGATAACTGTTCTTTTGGCATCAAACGCTTCTGGCACACATAGACTGCCCCCAATGTGTATCGGGAAGTCGAAAAAACCTCGGGCCTTGAAGGATGTTGCCCGAAATGCGCTACCAGTTTTTTATAGAGCCCAAAAAAGTTCTTGGATATCTTGTGAACTCTTTGCTGAATGGTTTAGTGATCAGTTTGTACCGAAAGTTGAAAAGTTTTTAACTGAAAAACGTCTGCCTAAAAAAGCGATCTTATTAATTGACAATGCGCCTACGCATCCTTGCGAGTTAAAAAGTGGCGATATTGTTGTGCGTTTCCTTCCCCCAAATGTTACCAGTCTAATTCAGCCACTGGATCAGGGCGTAATAGCGACATTTAAACGGCACTACCGTGGGCTATTTTTGAGAACCATCCTGCAAGATAGTGACATGCAAAACAAAAACATGAATGAAGCGCTGAAGGCAGTAAATATGAAAGACGTAATTTATTGGTGTGCGCAAGCCTGGGATAATGTGAAAGCAGAAACTCTTCAAAGGTGCTGGAGCAAACTGTATGATGGGCTTGAAGGAGACGACTCAGAAAATTTTGTAAACTTTACAGAAATGGTAAAAAGAATTCCCGGATGCGAAGACATGGAGACGTGCGAGGTGGGTGTATGGGTTGTCGCGGATGATTCGCAAGAAATCACGGACCAAGAAATTGTAGAAACAGTGTTGCAGTCAAATGCTGACGCGATCGAAGAGACCGAAGTAGATGACGTGGATGACGGAGTGACAGCTGACGATGGTTTTCGAGCACTAGAGGTAAGCCTAAATTAAGAATTTGTTATCTTTCAAAAACCTACTGGGTATAGTATAACACAAAAATTACAGTACAGTACATGTGTTGTTGTTAGGTTGCCCTAAGGTTTGTTGAACAATGCAGTGAGTCAACGCCGGCTGACGTCCTTCTAATGAAAAGATGGCGGGACATCGCTGCTCGAAAACGTTGGGAGGGACGCAAGAAACAAACAAAAATTACTGTGTTTTTTAAATGAGTAGTAATTCATATGCTCCAAACTATTAAGTACAGTACAGTTATCCCCCGAGATACGTAACACGCGACTTACGTAAATTCGCAGTTACGTAAAATGAAAATTTCAAAAAATGGAAAAATTTTTGAGTAGAGTAACATACAATTTTACAAAGAATTACTGTACTGTATTCTATTTCAAGCATGCAATACTGTACCGTGTAACGACTGCGTCAATACACTATTCACTCTCACTCTCTCTTTGTAAACAAACACACACAAACACTCACACACACACACTCTCTCTTACTTTATTGCTCTGCTAATCCTTTACTTTTCGGTCTAAGCACGAACACAAGCGTACCGGGCACTCTTTCTCGGAAACTTCTTCTACTCAGTGAAGGTTGAGCAGCGGAACCGAGCACATGTTTATCGCTCGTTTTTCTAGATGTATTGTCTCACGTCATTAGTGTAGCTTGCCGCGAGTGATTTGTTCGTACTCATGTATGTACGTACATACCCATACATATCTCTGTATAATAATAAGTACGTAGGTACACTTAAGCAATATTCAAATTCGACTTACGTAAAATTAGAGTTACGCAAAAGTCTACGGTCTGCATTAATTACGTATCTCGGGGGATGACTGTATACTGTATATTGATGTACTGTAATCCTAAAAATGTAATTTTAACTTTAATAAAGAACATAAGTGTAGCCTACAAAGAGATTTTTGAATTCGTTTGACCATCAAAACCTTTAAAAAATACGTACTGTAATTACAATACAAAATACTGTAGTATTAGATGTTCATGGCTTAACCGAAATAATTGTTATCCGAAACGGCTTCCCCCCCTTTAATTCGGTTAACCGGGGTTTTACTGTATATCAAAATCATTCAGCTAGATATTGTTTTAATTACCCCGGATCCGGGTTTCAACTTAGTTATGTTTTTATTACAACTTCAACCAAATTATTAGAAGAATAATTTTGGTTGTAAATTTTAAATTTAATTTAAATCTAAACATCGTAATGCCATTACTACTTCATTACAGTGATTACAAAAGTCTATATATTAAACTTTAAATTATCAAAAGTTCTTTACTGTTCTTTTGTTACTGGTCTTGTTGTTTTACAATGAATTTGTGTTACAAATATTATGTTTTGATATCACCTGAATATAACACTGTGTATGCTGTGGGGTCCATGATGGTCATCTTCAGTCCTCTTCTAGGGTGTGATCCACGGTTGCTCTTGAAGTTCCATGAAGGTGATTGTTTCTGGTAGTCTCTTCCTAGACGATTAGATTTTGGTTCTAGAAGTTCATCCGGTTGCTGTTTGTGTTATCTTCTTTCGGAGTCGGTAGTTTACATTTTACTTTTGGTTACAGTTCATATTTTATCAGCACTAAAATCTGGTAATTAACATTTCTCACCATTTACAGCTTGCTAAGAGATGTGTCGGCTAAGTTTCTTTTTTTTTTATTCTTTGCATGTTTCTTCACGCACTACATTATAATTTTGTTTTTATTATTATTATTATACTACATAGGTCAAATCGAACTCATTATAAACTTGATTAAATATTGCTTAACGGTATACACCTATGTGTATGTTCACGACACAGCAGCTACATCCTTACATCTCGGTGTCTATCGGGCGAGTGCATGCAATGTTTAGCGGCAAGGGGTCAGTAGTTGGCGCGGTTTTACGCACTGAGAAAATAGTTCGTTCTTTTAAGTTATAATAATTATTTACTAAATAAGTCGTAATACATTATTTTACCTTTTGGTTACGAATTATGAATTTCTTTATTTATTTTGTACATATTTTATTTAATTAAAGTAATTATTGTTATTAGCTAAATAACACCGTTCTTACCATGTTGGTACGGGACAATTTGCACGTTGTTGCATGAATCTAGGCATAGGTAAGGGGTGGATAATACTCTTACTTATATTGAAAGCAATTTTTTATTTGTGCGATTTTTTAAAATCGTCACATCCTCCTGCACTTAACGATGAAGTTGGGGTGGTGGGGTAATAATAGAAAAGCTAATAAACACAATTACATTTGGGCACAGAATTTCATACTGAAATTTCTCTCAGATTATTTCTATCTATCAATTGATTATCTTACAACGTATACAAACTATTTAACTTATAATACTTCTATTACACATAAAATACACAAAAACATAAATCTACCTTATATTTAATTCTTACATCTACTACCGGTTTTTTCTTTGTTTGATTTCTTCACTCGTTTTACGGAGTTATACTCATGAGTATGTTACTAATAATAATACCGTATTGTAATCACAATCGAATTACTTTTAGTTTACTGCACTAGGAATTATTTCTTTACTTTCTCGTCATCGTCATCTTCATCGTCAGCTGACTTCTCATTTATTATATCATTCTCGCAGGAAATTAGCTAAGGTTGATCAGGCCTCGCTATTATTCGTACGAGGGTTTTGAGTTTATACTCATTTACGATATATGATGTTGCAAAATCTTGTCGTATTCCTGTATAAGTATATACAACATATTTTTATTCTCAATACTTAAATAGTATTCTCTGTTTGCTATCTTTCTCGTAGTCGTGCTTCTGTATTTTGACACGAAAAACATTTTTTTATTTGAGACAGATGGCTTCTGCGAATGTAATTTTCTGTATTGGGTTCATATAGAGCTACAGTAACGGGGGTGATGAACTTATGAATTTTGTAGGGGCCACACCATCGGTATGATAGTTTCGCAGTGGTCCTATCAACGGCTTTACTCATTGGATGCATTTTATACATTACTAAATCACCTATCTTATATTCTATTTGCCTATTATTCCGCTCATGGTATTTCCGTGATTTTTGTAAATTCGCTCTCAAATTTGCACGAGCTTCGTTCCATATTTTTCTTACATTATTCGTATTCATGTCATGGGGCAATAACTCATGGATTTTCCATTTCATGGTTAAAGGATGGTTGGGTTTATATTTGTACAGTAAATCAAATGGTGTTGATTTATGGCCTTCATGATACGCTGAGTTGAATGCAAATTGTATCCACGATACATTTTGATCCCAGGTTGTCTGGTCTTTAGCGTGATAAGATATTAGAGCTGATTTTAAGTTACGCAAGTATCTTTCTGCTAGATTTCCTTGCGGTCTGTACTCGGTCACTGTAATATGATTTATCCCTAATTTAAAACACATGTTAAATTCTTTCGATTTAAACTGAGGTCCATTGTCAGATATTAGGTTTAAGGGCGTACCATAATCTTTAAATAGTCTTTCTTGTAGAATTTTTATTGTCGTAGATGCTAATGCACTTCGCATAGGATACATCCACACGAATTTAGTGAAGGAGTCTACACAAATTAATAGCATGGTATTTCCGGATTTAGAACGGGGATAAGGTCCAGAATAGTCTATGTATATGTTCGAGAAGGGAGTTGTGGGTATCTCTGAGATTAATTTTCCTACTTGACTGATTCTTGCTGGCTTGCTAAGGGCACAGATTTCGCATTCTTTCACGAACTTTTTTATCTCACTGTTCATGTTTTCCCAATGGTATTCCTTGCGAATATGATGTATAGTTTTCTTAATTCCCATATGAGCTCCAATGGTCGATGAATGGTAGTATTCCATTAGCATAGGTTTGATTATTTCCGGGGCGATTATTCTCAGTAATTTTCCGTTAGCCTTTTTAAAACAAAGTACTCGTTTACTCAATGTATATTTGTCAGAATAATTTCCTTTTTCTATTTGTTCTATTATTTTGCACAATTTCGGATCCTTTTGTTGTTGGTATGCGATATCCTTAAATGCAAGGGGAAAGTTAGTAATTAGTGTATTAACGGTAGGGGTTTCAACATTTTCTTCGCCTGATCTAGTATTGGGTAATTGGAACATGCGGGATAGAGTATCGGCTACTACATTTTGAGTACCACGAATATGTTGTACTTTGAACTTGTAGCAATTCAATCTTAACACCCATCTTCCGATACGACCTAACTGTTTTGGGTGGTTCAATAACCATGACAAAGCTTGATTGTCGGTTTCTAGTAGAAACTCCTTATGTTCCAAAAATGGTTTGAATTTGTCAAAGGCGAATACTACGGCTAAACATTCAAGTTCATAGGCTGAGAACTTCCTTTCTTGCTCGGTCAATGTACGGGATGCATAGCTGATCGGGAGTCTAGTATTATTTATTTCCTGGTATATTACGGCTCCTAATGCTACACTCGAACTGTCAGTCTGTACGACAAATGGTTTACTGAAATCTGCTAACTGCAATACCGGTGGGGATATTATGCTTTCTTTAAGTGTTTCAAACGCTTCTTGGTGTTGAGTAGTCCACTCGAATTTCGTTCCTTTCTTTCTTAAAGCATTCAATGGGGCTGCTATATCCGCTAAGTGGGGTATGTACTTATGAAAATAATTAATCATACCTAAAAATTGAGCTATACCTTTGGCGTCTCTCGGCGGTAAGAATTCTCGGATTGCGCGTGTACATTCGGGATCGATGCTAACCTTACCTTCGGCTGATACTATGTGACCTAAGAAGGGGAATTGATTTACTGCGAAATTAACTTTACTCAGGTTTACCGTTAGTCCAGCTTTCTTTAACCTGGATAATACTTCACGCAGGTGATCAATATGTTGATCCATTTGTAGCGTGTCAATTTTGGGTCATTTTATTTTTCTTTCAGGATGGGGTATTTACATTTTTATTTGTTTCGTTTTGTGCGGGAGTTTTAGAAAACATGGTGAAATTTTATATTACGACACAGATTCATTTCATTATAACAGAACACGTGTTGAGAAACAGTGGTGTAACAAAGCATAGACGCAATTTGCTGTTGAGTAATGCAGCCAGGAATTTGCATCTCCACGAATTTCCAAGAACTATGCGAGAGTGTGGCAGTGCGCGCCTATGCGTCCACCAAGCATGGGCGCCGACCCACGCGCTTGTAGAACTCAAAATGGCTAAAAGCAAGCAACTCCACGAGCACATGGTCATGGAACAGTAGGAAATAATGTCTTAAGTCCGGCCTCTTTTATGACGTCCGCCAATGCCTAGCTGAGATCGTAGTCTATATTCACTCCACAAAACTACATGCATGGCATGGAACGAAGCTTCGACGACGAAGAACAAGGCAGTGCTTTCCGTAGAAAGTATGAAATCATCTCAGCAGTACCTGTTACGTTATCGTTCCCAGTCTACCAGTTTAACTCCCCGGTACCGGGGTGGCCAAAGTAGGCTCTTCATAAGAATTGTTAATTAAACAGTAAAAAAAGGTGTAAATACAGCGAATTGTCATGTGACCGCGGTCAATCCATCGATTGGACCTTAACCAAGAGTTTTATTTTTTTCGGACAATAATAGAAGTATTCGTGAACAATGAGTGCGCACGAAGACCGCGTGGCCGGCGTGAGGGGAATTCTATCATTATTATAAATGCTAAGGGATAAATAAAGTTATTTGTGTGAGTGTGGGAGTGAGCAATGCTGGGCTGTTTGTGTCTGTATTTGTTATTGTGTTTTGTGTGATAAAAAATGATACATAAGGTAAGCCATAGTTGTAAGTTTTATTACGAGTAAGATACAAAAAGCAGGATAACATTTGTTTTTATATTTAACCTTAAATGACTTGAACAAATATTAAAATCTCAATTCTCTTCATACAAATGTGTTGTGCAAATTATTCACACAACCTTAAGAAATTACGCCTGTATCCTAAAGTACGTATGACGCAACCCTGAAGCCGATTGATGGTAAGTAGAAGTTTCTTGACGTTTATTTTGTATCATTATTATTATGTCATTTATTAATGAACGTAACAGTGGCGCCCGAACAGGGATGAATTTAATAATATAAATTCCATACCTACAAATAGGATACAAGCGTAATTGAGAGGTTGAGTGAAAATACGCAAAAGGTACTTATGTAAAGTTACGCAAAATAAGTAAAGAATATTTGTTCACATAAGAAACAGAGTAAATATCTAAAAATAATAATAATGGAAAATGCAGCAGAGAACAGAGTCGATTTGTCCGACTCGACTGTGATAAGCGAAACAGCTGAATTTGACGAATCAGCGGTGATGAGTAGTCTTGAAATGCATTCAACACCGAATGTAGGTCAAGACGATAAAACTATGAATGTAAGTAACACAAGTGAAAAAGATAATACAGAGGATTCAGGGATTCAAGCAACCCCGACCTCAACAAAATACAATAAGGTGGATGATGATCCAATGAGTATTGTACTTAATTTATTAGAAAAAATGAATAATAAATTTGATAGTCACTTTGACAATAATGACATAAAATTAGATAAATTTGATAGTCGCTTTGACAATAATGACATAAAATTAGATAGACAAAGTAGAGATATTAATGAGTTGAAATATGAGATTCAAGAAATGAATAAATGTTGTACAAATACCCATGAAACAATAAAAAATAGTTTATGTAAATTAGAACAGAGTGTGGAGAGAATGGGAGTACATGTGATGAATCCAGAGAAAAATAAAACAAATGAAAATTGTAGTGACAAATGTAAAAATACGATACCAGATAAAGAATTAATAAATAATAATGATGTTGTTGAAAATAATGGGAATAATAATGTAATTGAAAGTATCATGTCAGAGAGTACTGACGAGTTTGTGGAATGTGATTATGAGATGTTAAGGTGTGTTAGTGAGTTAGAGAGAGAGAGGAAAAATAATGTTGTAGTGGAGTGGGGACAGGGGGTAGAGTTTCCCTTTATTATTTATGATGATTATTCAATGAATTCATGAGTATTGTTTTTGAAGGGCAAGAGTCCCATATTGATAGATGAATTGAGGTGTTTATTTTTGTTGAGTAATTGTGTACCCTCCGTCCGGAATAATTGTGAGAGTGTGGTGTGGTGTTATGAAGAGAGAGAATTAAACAGAGAATTGTGTGTGGAGAAAGTAACTGAATTGTATTTTGTGAATAGAAAGTATGATGAATGGAAGGAAAGTTTAGAAGTATATGTGAATGATAATGATGACAATGATTTAATAAAAATAATTAACCCGATAATGAGCGAATTTACCGATGGAGATGTAACAAAAATACCTAACGTAGACTGGTTTAACGAGTATTTGAATAAGTTGATTGAAGTTAGTTCTTGTGGTTACAACACACAAAACAGTCATTTGTGTGGTGATAAAATTGAACAATGCTATGTAGAACCAAGGTTAATTTGGGACGATGGAGGGTAAACTATTAAAACAATAAAAGACAGTGAATAAACATTATGTTTTATGGATTTTTGACATGGCAAATTTGGACAATGAAGTGCGGAGAAAACTGAACAATTAATAACAAGAGTTTGTAAATAAAATATAGTGAATTTATTTGTGTGCATTGTGGAATGTTAAGTAAATAATGTGTGTACGTAAGATGATTGTTGTAATAATAATATTGAAACATTTGCAAGTTAAATAAATATCGGAATTAATTGTGAAGACAGTAATTGACTAATGGTAATTGTTTCGATAACTGTATAATTTATATTTTTGGTAATTAATTTAATTAAAACAATTTGATACATGTTTAAAATATTTTGATTGATTATTTAAAGGTTATACAATTGAATTTTGTTTGAAGTCAAATGGTTTTATGAGATGAATTTTGTAATTAAAGGCATTAACTAATTTAAAGGGACTAATTTAAGGGGGGGGGGCATTTATTAATTAAAGGGATGTAAACTAATTTTTGTGTTAAATGTTACAGAGGTGAGGTGGAAGTATTGTGGTATGGGGATTATGTTTTGTATATATCATGTTAACTGAACTGTAAGTATATAAAATTGTATAATCATGTATAACAAAAATGTTTACAGGTAACTAAGAGTTTAATTCAGTAGTAAGATGTTTATTTGAAATAATTGTGTCCAATAAAAATGATGATTAAAAATTTTTTTTAAATAATAATTGAAAGATAATGGAATGTATAATAAATCTTGATAATAAATTTTGAAAATTTTTAGGAAGAAATTGTTGATGATAAATAAAAATATATATTTCATGTAATCTGTTCAATTTTGAGATGTGTTTTCATTATGTTAGGATATCAGCTGATCAGTAATAATATGTCACTGATATATTAGTTATAAATGTTCCAAGTAATTAATGTTCAATGTAGTGTTAATGTATTAGAGATATTTTAAAGTAATGGGAAAAATAATTTGATAAAGTGAGAAGTAAAGTAATAATTTATGCAAGTTAACAGGAAATATTTTGTGGGTGATAAATATTTGGTGGGACATATAGATCTGTCCAAGTTGAAGTTAGAGTTGAAGTAAAGATCGAAATGTTGTTTTGAACTAATGTATGTTACAGAATTTTGAGAAGTATTGATGTTGACACAGTAGTTGTGGAGAATTTATGTGGAGTTTTGAGTGATATATTTATGTTTATAATTAATAATGTTATTTTGTTGTATTTGTAGTGAGGTAATGAGATTGAGATTTCTTGGGGATGGCAATTTTGTATTAGGGGATAGTGTAATGTAGGAGTCCGCAACAAGGGTTGGGACGGGATAGGGATAGATTTTAGTGAGGAGGGGCCGCCTTAGGTAGAATCCAGGGGCCATATACGGGAAATTGAGTTTTTGGGGTGGGGGAAACACGTATCGTATGTACAAAGGGTTAGAGAGTATTTTTTTATATAAGGAGAGAAGGCGGCGATTTGAGTTTAATGATCGGTTGGGGTTAGAGCGTGTTGGGGTAGATGTTTTGGTAGAGATGGGTGTCATGTGGGTTACAATTGTTAGAAGTTAGAGTCAAGGGGAGAAAGATGATATATGTATACAGATCAAGCAGTAAATTAAATGAGAATAAATGTTTCAATCACCCAAAGCAATATAGAATCCGATGGTTAAATAAAGAGAGAGATTTATGATAAAGAATATAAAATTTTTATTTTTTAAACCAGTGACAAAACTTTGAGAGAATTTGATAATGTAAAATTATGGTGTTTATTTTAAATAATTTGAATGTCAACTTGTTTATTATTTATATTAATATTGTGTTTGTTTTAAATATTTTATTTTATTGTTTTGTTTTTCAAATTAGATTGTTACCGATATTAAAGGTATTTTCAGATAGAAAGTATACATAGCATATGTAGGTCAAGGGTCTGGAACTTGACCTAGTTTCGATCAGCTGATGAGGTCATACACATATTAAGCTTGTATAGTAGGAAGTCAATTTAATTTGTTTGTTTAATCAAGTTAAAACAATTTTCAAATAATGTCTAAATATAAAGGAAACGTCTTCATAAATTTAAATATTTTTTTTTATTTTAAAATTTTTGGAAATTTCAATTTGGAAAAAAAAAATCTTGATTTTTCGCCTGCCAGCGAATGAATATTTTGAGTAATGATTATTTTCTTATGTGTGTACCTAACATGTTTATTTTTATTGATTGATTGTATTGCATTGTACTGTTAGACTATAAGTGATTACATGTTAGATTAAGGATATGTTTCGATTAGAAGAAATGCTTAACGTAAGTCATTTTAAAGAAAACAGAAAACCAGGAAGAGAATTTTTGAGTATATTATTTTAAATTTAGAAGTTTTTTAAATTTTTCATAAATTTGAAAAAAGAATTTTTCAATTTTACGATGCGTTATGTCAACATGTAATGTGAGTGTGTGTGAGCCCAGTATCTGCTAAAGGCAGCCCAGCTTGCATAAAAGGGGATCCATATCGGCTGAGGATCTGGCATAATCTGAGCCAGGGATTGAGGATTTTGGGGGTAGCATGTTAAAAGGCGAGGTGCGCTGTGGTACTTAGCTGTTCGATTTCTCGGTGTTGGGATCTCTACAGAGAAGTCCAGTGATCTCGTTCAGATAGGTCCATGGTCGCCAAGCGAGGGGGTAGTGTACGCATGAGGAGTTAAAACCAGGGGGTCGTTGGCACCAGCTCCTCACCGGTCCTCTTCGGGGTTTATCGATGAGATTTCTTCTGTTGCGAACAGCAGAATTCTCATCGAGGGGGTATTGTAGCGTGTCAATTTTGGGTCATTTTATTTTTCTTTCAGGATGGGGTATTTACATTTTTATTTGTTTCGTTTTGTGCGGGAGTTTTAGAAAACATGGTGAAATTTTATATTACGACAAAGATTCATTTCATTATAACAGAACACGTGTTGAGAAACAGTGGTGTAACAAAGCATAGACGCAATTTGCTGTTGAGTAATGCAGCCAGGAATTTGCATCTCCACGAATTTCCAAGAACTATGCGAGAGTGTGGCAGTGCGCGCCTATGCGTCCACCAAGCATGGGCGCCGACCCACGCGCTTGTAAAACTCAAAATGGCTAAAAGCAAGCAACTCCACGAGCACATGGTCATGGAACAGCAGGAAATAATGTCTTAAGTCCGGCCTCTTTTATGACGTCAGCCAATGTCTAGCTGAGATCGTAGTCTATATTCACTCCACAAAACTACATGCATGGCATGGAACGAAGCTTCGACGACGAAGAACAAGGCAGTGCTTTCCGTAGAAAGTATGAAATCATTTCAGCAGTACCTGTTACGTTATCGTTCCCAGTCTACCAGTTTAACTCCCCGGTACTGGGGCGGCCAAAGTAGGCTCTTCATAAGAATTGTTAATTAAACAGTAAAAAAAGGTGTAAATACAGCGAATTGTCATGTGACCGCGGTCAATCCATCGATTGGACCTTAACCAAGAGTTTTATTTTTTTCGGACAATAATAGAAGTATTCGTGAACAATGAGTGCGCACGAAGACCGCGTGGCCGGCGTGAGGGGAATTCTATCATTATTATAAATGCTAAGGGATAAATAAAGTTATTTGTGTGAGTGTGGGAGTGAGCAATGCTGGGCTGTTTGTGTCTGTATTTGTTATTGTGTTTTGTGTGATAAAAAATGATACATAAGGTAAGCCATAGTTGTAAGTTTTATTACGAGTAAGATACAAAAAGCAGGATAACATTTGTTTTTATATTTAACCTTAAATGACTTGATCAAAATTAAAATCTCAATTCTCTTCATACAAATGTGTTGTGCAAATTATTCACACAACCTTAAGAAATAACGCCTGTATCCTAAAGTACGTATGACGCAACCCTGAAGCCGATTGATGGTAAGTAGAAGTTTCTTGACGTTTATTTTGTATCATTATTATTATGTCATTTATTAATGAACATAACACATTGACTCACTATATACTACTATATCATCAAGATAGTGATATACAAATTTAAATTTAACATCATGAAAAATTTTTTCTAACAGTCTGCTACATACTGAACTTCCTTGTGATATACCAAATGGTACTCTAGTCAATTGGTATGGATTAAATGGGACAGCAAAAGCAGTTAAATGTTTTGATTCCTCAGCTAGTGGGATTTAATGGAATGCTTGGTTGAGATCCATTATAGTGAAGATTTTCACTTTTGTAAAATAATGAAATGCGCTGTGAATATCGGGCAGAGGTATCGATTCAAATTCTATACTCTTATTTAGCTGTCTATAATCCACGACTAGTCTATGTTTGTCAGTTCCTTTTGGTACTAGGAATGCAGGTGATGAGTATGGAGAAGTTGACGGTTCAATGACGTGCTGAACAAGGAGTTTGTTAATGTGGTTTCTCATTATTTCCATCTTGGGCGGTGATAATTTGTATGGATGAAGTCGTATTACCTTGTTGTCACTAAGATTTATTTTATATTCGATTAAATGGGTTAATCCTAACTTGGGAGTGAGTACTGTAGAAAATTCCCTTATTAACTTTTGAATTCTTAGTCTCTCATTTCCTTTTAAGTGACTCAGACTAGATTCTTGGTGGTCTGATTGAATAGTTGAGGCTTCACAATTAACATCGTTACTTGACTCGGAGTCGAACTGATATTTTCGAGTACGATCAAATCTGAAGAAATATTGTTTTGCATACATATCAAGGATTAAGCCAGTTTTACTTATAAAATCAGTGCCTAGTATTAAGTTTTGTCCTAACACTTCAGCTACTAGTAGGGGCATATACCAAGTAAAATTCTTTATTTTTAATTTCACCGTAATACTGCGCGATATCTTTAGGTTTTGTTTATTTGCGGTTGCACACTTTATGTTTACGTTTTGGCTACGTTTAATCAGATTATGACTATCTAATACGGTGGCTAACTGTTGACTTATTACACTACGGGTAGATCCGGAATCAATTAAACCAAGGGTATTCGTTGCTCCAAGGTCTATCTGTACATAGGGTAGTTGGCAGATACTTGTTTTACATGCACCAATAGAGTTGCACTTCTCAATAAATCTTGTTAGGTAAGGGTCTATGTGTTTATTTTTACTCCATGATTATTATTGTTTTTACCTTTCCTTTGAGTGCTGCGGAAGACATAGGATTTTTGTTCTTCCAGCTTCACATGTTTTTTGACTGGTCGGTTTTCTGTTGGTAGCGCTTTTGTTTACATACCTTGCTAATGTGTCCGGCCTTTCCACAGTTATAACATCTTCTTTCCTCATTTACTTCGCTCGTAGGTTGTCGGGGTTTTGATCTAGAGTATGAAATATGGGGGTAGCTTTGGGTTTTATATGTACTCACGAATCGCTTATCGCGGTAGGTTCGGGTATCTGTTCCAATTGGTAGAGTTCGGAATGAATCTCTGTGTTGAGTCTGGGACATAGAAACGCGTCTGTGCTGGTCAGAATACCAGGCGTTGGACGAATGTATACAACATAGTTCTAGTTTGGTGAAGGTGGTTGGTCACTTCATGAGTGCTAGGCGAGATCGCTCCTCGGGGGATAGTCCGACTAAGATATTGTCTACTAACTGTTGTTCACTCCATTTGACTTGCAGCAATAATGCAGATTCTCTTATTTCAGATATATAATGAGCTAATCTCTCGTATGCTCCTTGTACACGAAGTACTAGATTCCGCTTCAATTCTTCGTAGATACCGGTGGGAATGAAATGTCTTATTAGGGTTGTATGAAGTTCTTCTGCTGGGTGATTTTGCCTTGGGGATTCTAACACACGATCTTTTAAAGGAGATCTACATTTAGGTTAAATTACTTGTAAAATCTGGTCATCTCTTAGTTGTCGCAGATCTTTTAATTGCAAAAGATGCTTGAGAAAATTTAGGAGCTTTGTAATATTCAGCCCATCAGTGATTGGTATGTCCGACAAAATATGTTCTACAGGGTTTGTTATCTTTCCATACAGCTCTGTAGTTAGATTAAATTGAGTCGTCATTCTCGGTTTTTCCGGAGATTGATTCGTCGGCAAGTGAGAAGGTAAATCGTAGATACGAGACATATTCTCTAGTTCATTAGGGAGTAACATAACGTTTGCTGGTTGGATATTGGCTTGTTTATCAGTTAACCGTTCTTTAAATGGATCTATGTTGGATTCCTGCAGAAACTGAAACTTTATAGTACCGATTTGCTGTTCTTGAGTAGGAGATTGGGAAGGGGAAATATTTAGTTTCATCATTGCTTCTTCAATCTCTTCTAATTTAAACGATTCGGATCTTCGACGTAATTCGCGCGTTATCTTGGGTAATTGTTGTAATTCTTCCTCCGCGAATTTTTGTACGTCCTGTGGGGTAACTTTATCACCGGGCCAATTCAACAAATTGGTGATACGGCGGGTCAGATGTTCGATTCTTTGGGTGGTGCGTAAAATTACTGCGGGGGATTTTTCATCACGCAGGGTTTTTGCGATCGAAGTTAGTTCTGTATACTTGTTATAGCATGTTTCCTTTTCGCTTTCAAAATCTAAAACACTTAAACGATTTAATAATGAGGGTTTGTCCGGTTTATTTTCACGTAACGTTTTGCGAAGTTCCGCGACAGTTACATCTGAGTATGGAAGACCCCGCAATAATGCTTCATAGCTTAATTCGTCTTTCAACAACAAGTCAGGGTTAAATTGAGCCATTTTTGTTAATAACATCATTTAAATAAACGAAGTATTACGTACGACAAATCTTATATCAGCTTAAACACTTGTAAAGCTCGACTTCATTTAAATACATACATATATCTCTTGTTACTCATAGACTCTTATATTAATTAATCAAAATAAACTTATCTCACAACAATTCAAATTTCTGTTATCTCATATATAATTAGTCAAAACAAAACGCTAATACCATTGTATAGTAGAGAGAAATTTCATATACGATGTTTCATTGCTTTAACAATAGCACAAAGTGTCAGCTGTTTTGGGGAGTCGCATTGTTTGCATAGGGTGGTAACACAGGTAGGACAATTCAGAACAGGAAAAATTGGTGTCTAGGGTTGTCTGTTAGGTTAGAGAGGGGAGGTTTTGAATGAGATGCGTGCATACAAAAGGGGAGAGTTTACATTCCTCAACACGTATTTACATGAACTAGCTTGTTCATACCGACAGGTTTAGAATGGAATATTTACCAGCGATGACTTGTTTATTACAGCAAAGTCACGATACTAATATTATTATATCTTAATTAAAATTTTACTCATTTATTTGTTCCCGATTTCAGAGAATAAATTTATGTTTGTCAAAGTATTGTTAAAGAATTATAACAATATACAATATAATTATTAAAACAACAACACCATACACAATTATTATTGTTTTTACAAAGCAGAGTGGCGCAATTTTGTGCGTCACGATGCTCGCAACTATTTTAACTTTAGCAGAGTGGTGCAATTTTGTGTCTTCTTTCCTGTTAAGATATCACAAATGTCGGGAACCAGTTCAATTTGTGACCTGTTAATTGAACTAGCTGCCGTTGTTAGTAAACCTTAATCACTAACAAATTATAACACTTTATTATTCAGGAATTAAGCAAGGATTGTATAAATTTATTCACTCGTTGGGTGTTAGCAAAAACATCTCTTTATTAACATATTTATCTCTCATACTTTACTTTACTTTTAAAACTCAGATTCTAAAAATTTCTGTAAATATTTTGTATATTTTACTCTTTATTCTTTCTATATCAAAATCATTCAGTTAGATATTGTTTTAATTACCCCGGATCCGGGTTTCAACTTGGTTATGTTTTTATTACAACTTCAACCAAATTATTAGAAGAATAATTTTGGTTGTAAATTTTAAATTTAATTTAAATCTAAACATCGTAATGCCATTACTACTTCATTACAGTGATTACAAAAGTCTATATATTAAACTTTAAATTATCAAAAGTTCTTTACTGTTCTTTTGTTACTGGTCTTGTTGTTTTACAATGAATTTGTGTTACAAATATTATGTTTTGATATCACCTGAATAAAACACTGTGTATGCTGTGGGGTCCATGATGGTCATCTTCAGTCCTCTTCTAGGGTGTGATCCACGGTTGCTCTTGAAGTTCCATGAAGGTGATTGTTTCTGGTAGTCTCTTCCTAGACGATTAGATTTTGGTTCTAGAAGTTCATCCGGTTGCTGTTTGTGTTATCTTCTTTCGGAGTCGGTAGTTTACATTTTACTTTTGGTTACAGTTCATATTTTATCAGCACTAAAATCTGGTAATTAACATTTCTCACCATTACCTTTTTATTAATTTATTATTACACTTTGTGAAATTTTTATACATTCGGCAAGTGCAGCAGCCATATTGTCTAGTACCAACTTATACTCACCATGTCCAGGATCTCGTTAGACGTATTGAAAAAACCATATGGTTGTTTGAAATAACTACTAATTCACATTAAATGTTCTAATCAATATTACTTTATTATATTCAAAAAGAAAAGAAAAACATCATCGAGTTATATTGTTTCTGTTAAAATACAAAATTTCCTCTCTCCCTCGTACATTTTAACTGTAGTGATATAATGATATTCCAAAAGACGTATTCATAAAATAGATCATTTGTTTAAAATCTTCTACAAAAAATAAGAAATAATATAAGTACAAATTATTATGCTACAAATATCACCCATAACGAAAACCAGCGCTTTCACACACACACACACACACACACACACACACACACACACACACACACACACACACACACACACACACACACACACACACACACACACCTTCCCCAATTTTTAAGAGCTCATATTTAGTTTAATTTCACCCCTCTGTTCTTGTGTTATGAAAATAATAAAATTTGATAATTTGTGTATTTCCTTGTATGTACTTAGCTGAATTTGAATCCGATTATTAGTTCAGAAGACGTCACATTGTTTTACGTGCGCACTTTTATTTTTAAATCACTAGTCCCGAACTGTGTTAATGTAAATAAACTGTTAATCACTTTTTGGCATGAATTTCTATTGTTAAATCATATTTTAAATGTATTATTCACATTTTAGAAGGTTTTGCGGGCGCGAAAATCACGCACAGCCGGCGAACGCACAGTCACATCGCGTCCGTATTTATTGGATGTTCATAGCCGACTAGGTCTTTGTTCTCTGTGTCACAAGTAGCTGGTGTTGCTGCACCCACCTAGCAGCGTTATGTAATGCGCTGACGTAACATGGTATGATGTTAGTTGCTGACGTAACATGGTCTGATCGTCTCTTATATAACTTGTTGACAATTTTGTTGTGTCATTTATTGACCTTGGCACAGTTTGCTGTCTGTTACATCTGTACGCAAAATATTATTGAATAATTCTGCATTCACTGCCTCAAGCAGTGCAGCCACCGTCGCGATCGCTCCAAACAGCAAATTTACCTCTCTTTATAAATTTTTGTCCCTATCACCAAAATATTATTTATTATCATAAAAAAAATACAAATTGTGTTATTGCTCCAAAATAGGCCCGTTACAATACCCCCTCAATGAGATATTTTATGCCGAAGCATAAAAAATCTCATTGACACATTCATACTTGCTAAAGGGATCAGCCAGGATATGTCGCCACAACCCCCTTTACGGTTTACAAAAAAAATATAATCAACTCACCCTTGGTCCGGTGACTGTGACCGCACCTGAATGACAATACTGGACTTCTCTCTCGAGATCCCAACACCGTAGAGTCTGACAGATACTCAACGCCCCTGCTCTGATGCGCAGGCCAGCTCAGGTCCGCCGCCACAGCATCACCAAACACTGAAACAACAAATCAAAATATCAAATAGTGGCCTTGTACAACACCATATCCCCAACTGATCTGTTTCCCCCTAGCGGTGCTGGTTTGCACTAAGAAGCACTGGTTTTGTTTTTTATTCATTTCTAACCTATCAGAATCCCTAACAACAACATAACATAAGAAAACATAGTACATTAATAATTCATATTGTTATCATTATCTTAAAATAAACAACTTGTATTTAAAATGTTACACACTTAACATCATTAAATTTGCATATAAAATCATAAAATTTACCTTTTAATAATAAAATACATAAATCTCCATTTAACTCTTATTAATTCGTTTCTCAAATTTTTTTTTTTTTTTCAATCTTCGTTTTACCCATCATTTCATTTATTATTCCATTTCATTAATTTGGGTGATTCTACGTTATTCATTATATTTCACTTTATCAACTTGGCATTTACTCATAATCTTCCCCTTTTATTACTCTAACGCTCCCTTACAAAATCTTTAACTAGTATGACACCCCTGTATCAAAAAATCTACTAACCCTTCTCTACCTCTAACTACTTACTACTTTAACTCAATTCGCCACCTTCTCTCTATATATAAAAAAAAATACTCTCTAACCCTTTGTACATAGGATAAGCGTTTCCCCCCCCCCCAAAAGCTCAATTCCCGTTCTCTGGTTCCTGGATTCTACCTAAGGCAACCCCTTCCCACTAAATCTATTCCAAAACCCGTCCCAACCCTTATGTTGCAGACTCCCACACTACACTACCCCCTACTACAAAATTGCCATCCCCAAAATCTCAACCTCATTACCTCACTACAACTACAACAAAATAACATCAAAATAAACAACAATATATCACTCAAAACTCTACATAAATTCTCCAATTCTACTGTGTCTCCACTTATACTTCTCAAAATTCTATAACATACATTAACTCAAAATAACATTACATTATTTTCATCTCTACTATTTCTTTAACTTTGACTTCAATTTGGACAGATCTATATGTCCCACAAAAATTCAACTTGAACTGATTCAAACATTTTATTCAAACAATTACTATCACCCATTTCTATCTTTTGCAACCCATTGAAAATTTTAACTATCACACCTTTATTTCATTTTATTTTAAAATCTATAAAAACATTGAAAACATTATTATATTTTTATAATCCTTATTCCTAACATACTAAATGCAATTAACATAATAAGACATAATAAAAACAATATAGGAAGTATTTAGTGCATCTATTTTTCAAATCAAAACAAAATTATTGAGTAGCAAATCATCATTATTAATTAAAATATAGCAAATTTCTAATACGTTCTCCCCCTGGACAACCGCCCAGCCACACACATCTTGTATAATACATTACATAACATAATACACAAATTGACATTAACTTGGATTATTAGCATTGTTACATTAAACAAACAATTTTTTCTTTTAAGTAATTTATCTAAAAATTTATAAACATTATTATTTAAAATTTTTCATTAACTCTTTTTATTTATCATCATTATTTATTTATCCTGTTGCCATTAAATTTTCAAAATTTCTAAATTTATTATTAACATATATTTTCAACCATTATGTTATTCCACAAAATAAACCATTTAACATTTATTTATTTATTCATTATTATTAAATTGAAATCTCATCACACAATTTAAATTCATTATCAAATTCAAACATATAACATTCAACACAATATCTAAACATCTCAAATTATTTACTTCAATTGATTATTAAAACACAACAATTATTATCAAAACTTACAAATCATTAATTATTGTCTTCATAATTATTTTTTATTATTTAATTAGAATGCAAAATATTAATAATATTCTTATTATTATCACAACATTTTCTAATACATTACACCTAACATTTCATAATACACACAAATGAATTCACTACACTATATTTACAAAGTATACGTCAATAACTGTTTCATTGTTTCACACCTCATATGTCCAAATCAGCAAGCTCATCACCAAAATTTACAGTATTTAACAATGTTTATTCACTGATTTTTGAGTTCAACCTCCATCGTCATATAAATATCTAATATATTTGTAACATGCATCATTTTTATCCACATACCATTTATTATTATTGTCATTATCATAATAACCCATTACTTTTATTCCATTCATTATACCATTATAAATCTTATCAACATCAGTTAGGATTGTCCAGTCTACATTAGTGTTATCGTTTAACGTCAGGTAATTTGTTTTATCATTTTTATATTCCTTTACTATCACGTCAGATAAGTCATTATTATTTATACAAATATTACCAAAATAATTCTCTATCTCTCTTTCAACAGGTAATCTTTTTCTCAATTCATCATAATTTCCTTTTAACTTAAATAATTCAATCTCTCTCTCAATACATAACTCTCTCTCTTCATAACACCACATCACACTCTCATAATTATTACAGACAGAGGGTACAACATTATACAACATCAATATACTCTTTACTTCATCTACTAATATGGGTCTCTCGCCCTTCATAAAAAACAACATTTGTGAACACTCTGGTTCCGAAAAATTAATGAGAAAATTTACCCTCCGCCCACATTCAACTACTATATTATTTTTCCACTCTCTCTCTACTTCATCAATACATATTAACATTTCATAATCACATTCTACACATTCATCAGTATTTTCTCCATTATTCTTTACCCCCACTATATTCTCAGAATTGTAATTAATATCATTATCATCACTAGTCATTATTTTATTATCTAACACTACCTCTCCCACTATTTCGTCATTTTTAATACTTGTCATACTTATAACATTGTCACCTAACTTCTCAACACTCTGTTCTAATTTATTCAAACTAGTTCTTATTGTTTGATTAGTATTCTATAAACATTCATTCATTTCTTTGATTTGGGTTTTTAACTCATCGAATTTACTGTTTATCTCGTTTTTCTGTTCATTAAAAAGCAATTTCATCATCTTGATCATATCATTCTCTTCAACCTTTTTACTCGTGACTGGTGTTGAGTGAACACCTTCATTCATGATTTGTGATTCAGTTACGCTTATCTGGCTTTCATCTACACTGTCAGTGACGCTGACAGTTTCATGATTGTCTGCCATTTTTCTTAAATCTTTTAACTATATTTCTTTGCAAAATAGTCTTATATGTAACACATAATTATTATTAAAAAAAAATATTCTACTCACCTATACTACATACACTCATGACATAACCTTATTTTATATGTCTATTTTACGTGCATACAAAATTTGATTTTCTACTCCAAACAACCATATCTTTTCTGCAACAGGTCCACATTTGCATAATTAAATTTATGCAAACGGTCCCTGTTCGGGCGCCATTGTTATATTCTTAATTAATTACCTTTTTATTAATTTATTATTACACTTTGTGAAATTTTTATACATTCGGCTAGTGCAGCAGCCATATTGTCTAGTACCAACTTATACTCACCATGTCCAGGATCTCTTTAGACGTATTGAAAAAACCATATGGTTGTTTGAAATAACTACTAATTCACATTAAATGTTCTAATCAATATTACTTTATTAAATTCAAAAAGAAAAGAAAAACATCATCGAGTTATATTGTTTCTGTTAAAATACAAAATTTCCTCTCTCCCTCGTACATTTTAACTGTAGTGATATAATGATATTCCAAAAGACGTATTCATAAAATAGATCATTTGTTTAAAATCGTCTACAAAAAATAAGAAATAATATAAGTACAAATTATTATGCTACAAATATCACCCATAACGAAAACCAGCGCTTTCACACACACACACACACACACACACACACACACACACACACACACACACACACACACACACACACACACACACACACACACACACACACACACACACACACACACACACACACACACACACACACACACACACACACACACACACACACACACACACCTTCCCCAATTTTTAAGAGCTCATATTTAGTTTAATTTCACCCCTCTGTTCTTGTGTTACGAAAATAATAAAATTTGATAATTTGTGTATTTCCTTGTATGTACTTAGCTGAATTTGAATCCGATTATTAGTTCAGAAGACGTCACATTGTTTTACGTGCGCACTTTTATTTTTAAATCACTAGTCCCGAACTGTGTTAATGTAAATAAACTGTTAATCACTTTTTGGCATGAATTTCTATTGTTAAATCATATTTTAAATGTATTATTCACATTTTAGAAGGTTTTGCGGGCGCGAAAATCACGCACAGCCGGCGAACGCACAGTCACATCGCGTCCGTATTTATTGGATGTTCATAGCCGACTAGGTCTTTGTTCTCTGTGTCACAAGTAGCTGGTGTTGCTGCACCCACCTAGCAGCGTTATGTAATGCGCTGACGTAACATGGTATGATGTTAGTTGCTGACGTAACATGGTCTGATCGTCTCTTATATAACTTGTTGACAATTTTGTTGTGTCATTTATTGACCTTGGCACAGTTTGCTGTCTGTTACATCTGTACGCAAAATATTATTGAATAATTCTGCATTCACCGCCTCAAGCAGTGCAGCCACTGTCGCGATCGCTCCAAACAGCAAATTTACCTCTCTTTATAAATTTTTGTCCCTATCACCAAAATATTATTTATTATCATAAAAAAAATACAAATTGTGTTATTGCTCCAAAATAGGCCCGTTACAACAGCTTGCTAAGAGATGTGTCGGCTAAGTTTCTTTTTTTTTTTTTTATTTGCATGTTTCTTCACGCACTACATTATAATTTTGTTTTTATTATTATTATTATACTATATAGGTCAAATCGAACTCATTATAAACTTGATTAAATATTGCTTAACAGTATACACCTGTGTATGTTCACGACACAGCAGCTACATCCTTACATCTCGGTGTCTATCGGGTGAGTGCATGGAATGTTTAGCAGCAAGGGGTCAGTAGTTGGCGCGGTTTTACGCACTGAGAAAATAGTTCGTTCTTTTAAGTTATAATAATTATTTACTAATTAAGTCGTAATACATTATTTTACCTTTTGATTATGAATTATGAATTTCTTTATTTATTTTGTACATATTTTATTTAATTAAAGTAATTATTATTATTATTAGCTAAATAACACCGTTCTTACCGTGTTGGTACGGGACAATTTGCACGTTGTTGCATGAATCTAGGCATAGGTAAGGGGTGGATAATACTCTTACTTATATTGAAAGCAATTTTTTATTTGTGCGAATTTTTATAATCGTCACAGGTTGCTGTCTTCTGAGGTGGCTGGCAGACCGATGGAGAAGGTTTTCATCGACTACGTGGGTCCTTTCCCACGTAGCAAGGCTGGGAATTCGTTCCTCCTTGTTTGTGTGGACGCCTTCTCCAAGTATGTCTGGCTACTTCCCTTGCGTCAGGCTAGTGCTGCCACTACCATCATAGCCCTTCAGACCAGTATCTTTCAGCATTTCGGGCTTCCCTCCATCATTGTCTCAGACAGTGGCCCCCAATTCATCTCGAGGCAGTTCCGGAACATGTGTTTCAGGCACGGCATTCGGCATGTAACCACTTCCCCGTATCACCCGCAACCTTCCCACGCTGAGCGATTCAATCGTAACCTTAGATCCGCTCTCATCGCCTACCACGCGGAACAGCAGAACACGTGGGACCAGAATCTCCAGTGGTTACAGATGGCTTTCAATTCTTCCCTTCATGAAAGCCATCGTGCCGTGCCTTTTGAGGTCATGTCAGGTTTCTCCCCCGCTCATCCCCTTGGTAATTTGTGGAGACTGGAGGATCTTCTCCCGGATTCGCCGAACGAGGGGGTCGCTCACAGGTGGAAAGAGGTGAGGAGAGCCCTGCTCCGATCGCACGAGCGCGTGCGGCGTCACTATAATGCTGGGAGAGTCCCCAACCCTTTTAAGGTGGGTCAGTTAGTATATTGCAGGAGCCACCCGCTCAGCTCTAAGGTGGAGGGTCGCGCCGCCAAGCTTTGCTATAGATGGTAGGGACCCTTCCGGATTTCTGAGTTTGTCTCGCCTGTTACTGCCAGCCTGGTGGGTCTGGAGGATGGGATGAAGGTGAGGGTGGCCCATGTGTCACATTTGAAGGCGTGTGCGCAGATGGAGCTTCCTTGAGTGTTGAATTGGTATTGTTTACCCCAGTTAGGATTAGTTAGGGTCCTCGGGTTGGTTTTCGGGGGCTTCTCTGGAGGGATTGGTTTTTTATGTTTTACCTTTTAGCATTTTATTGTTTTAGGTTGGGTTTATTGGGGTTTTAAAGTTTTATCGGTATTTTAGCTCCTCTCCTTTCCTTTCTGCTTTCTATTGCTTTAGGTCGTGACCGCTCACACTCCCCGTTTCTTCTACACTTACACACACCCAGCTACACACCCATACACACCTGGTCCTTCCTTCTGGTGTCCTTTCGTTTTCAACTTTCGCCGGATTTTATCTTTTTATTGGGTTTTAGTTAGTCCTCGCTTTTCCTCCAGGGGTGGCAGTCCCGGTGTCGTCCAACCAGTTGGACTCCTTTTGTTGTGGGGGTGTGCCGTAACTATGACAGTGTTACGGCGACTTACGATATTGTTTTAATTAAATTTTGGCATAGATGCTTTCATTGGATCGTGGACGCTGACGCTATCTATGTGAGACATTAGACAACTTTACCTTTCGTTCCCGCAGCTTGGAACCGTGTTTGTCGTTGAATAGTAGATAGTAGCTGGTTTGACTCGAGTGGTGGGTTGCCAGCTGTTTGTTGTTGAGTAGAGAGATGCTGTTTTGACTCTAGGAGTGGGTTGTCAGCTGTTGAGGCCGCGAGCTGTCTTATATGTCAACGGTTGGAAAAGTATTGTTGTTTTTTTTAAATGCCGGTGTGTTTTAAATAGATCATGGAAGGCTAAATAAAAGGTGCGCCAAGGGGTCTCTGGGCCTGGCAACTGTGATCCTGTGGAGACCGAGATGTTGTGTGTAAGTAGTTTAAGGAACTCGGACAGCATGTGCTATGGCAAAATTGAACACGTATGCAATAGTGAAAATTGTTAAAATTTTCCTAGGATGCGCTTTCGCACTGCTTGTGTTTAGGGTCAAGTGTGGGTCTGGCTAGTTCTTAACAAAAAAAAAAAAAAGAACAACAGTTGCTTTAATTCTGGATGTGTTTTTTTTACTTCACTGTATACCGGGAATATAATATGCAGGTTTCTGCAGTCATTGCAAATTCTTGAACGCAAGTTTTTTTAAAAGAAAAGTCTGTTGAACTTGACTAGTTTCTGATATTTCTTTTAAATGGTGAGCTCAGCTTCTCTTGCTGCTAGCCGTGACAGTAATATCTTATGTGCAAAACTTTTTTTTACCTACAAAAAAAAAAAACAAAAAAAAAATAAAAAACTTAAGAAAATGCGTTAGGATTCAGCCGGGGGGCCCATGTGCCTAGTGAGGTGAAATCTAGCCCGTGTTCCTTAATCTCTCTCAGTATTATTCAGTGTTGCTCGTATAAATGTCTTGTGTTTGAATTGTGAAAAGCATGTAATATCCAGTATACATTTTGTCTATAATCTGTGTTGAACTTATATTGTGTCTGCCTTTTATTGGAACGTATAAATTGGTTTATGAAAAGAGCTGCAGATCACATACTGTTGCCAAAATATGTACTGGAACTGTAATTCAGAAGTATTCTTCATGTTAATAGAAATGACTGAACTTTTGTACAAGATGAAATTTCCACTTTGGAATGTATTATTTGTTTTAATTCTCTATCAATGTACAGTCACTGTTAAAATTCTTTTGTATATGTATATACTCATAATTCTATGCACAAAACATGTTTACATTTTTGAGAGATATGTATACCTGATTATTTGATAGTTTTTTTAATAATGGCGCACTCTGAAATCAGCAAGCAATTGTGCTACACCAGTTTATACAAGTTTAAGGAAAATTGAGCACATGCACTTGTGAATTCCACACAAAGTATATAATTACCTACCTTATGTTTACATTATACTTTACTAATTATATAATTCTTCCTAGCTTGATTGAGATTTCAGAGGGTGCATGTTGTTGGGTAATATAATTGTTTAAATTGTTGTGGCTGTAATAATTGTTGTAGGGTTGTTTGTAAAATGATTTATGAAAATTGTCTATATTATTAAAATTGTTTATAGTACAACCAGAGGGGGGCTGTAAAAAGAAAAAAAAAGACTTATTTTCATTAACTGTATTGGATTTCAAAAACCTCTGGATTTACTCTTTGTATTTATTAATGTTAATATAATTATTGCCAAATATGGAAATTCTATTCGGTGAATGTTTAAAAAAAAATGTATTGTCGAGGCTTGTTGCATGTCATGGTTATTTTGAATACCATGTAATATATTTTAAATATTTTACATATTTAAATATTTCTAATAGAATACTTTCACAGCCTGGATATTATGAATCATTGTAAGAAAAACAAGTTTTATAGAATCAATAAATGTGTTATTTGCGGAATTTTAAAATTGAAGTCACCTCATTCGTCCAATTCCCTCATGGTTACCCAGCATGTGGCCATTCTTCCACTAGGAGGCCCCTCCTAGTTCAAGTGAACAAGTGAGCCAGTCATCAAGGTGAGTTGTAGATTTTTATATTTTTTTTAGGTTGTCAAACTTGAAAAGTGTGTTAAATTTGGAAAGTTGAAAATTGTGTTGTGACGTCATTGGTGATGAGCGGCTCACAAATGGTAGCAGAGCGTGGTTGGACGTAGTCCTGGCCACCTCTGAACCGAAATTTGGAAATGGATGCGGTGACCTCTATATCTTAGTTGGACATGTTCTGTCAGTTGTGATGCGTTTACTATTGTTGTAAATCTTGGTCTTTGGGTGCGGTTGCCGGGCCGGGACTCCTGGGGGGGGTGCACAGCTTGGTGATTCCTGATTGTATCTTGGGGTGTTCTTAAGTGTTTATCTGTTTGTTTGTGTTCTTGTTTGGTCTTTGTCGTTGTTGTCTTCTAGTACATCATCTTGGTCTCGGTTGTGGGTCCGGTGTCGGGTCGGGGACCCTGAGGTACCTTGATTGTCATCACTTGTTGTATTCAGATCCTTGTTGTGTGAAACCATGGCAGAGGCGGGGCAGAGTAGGGGTCAGCGTGAAGGTCTGGTGCCCGAATATTTTACTAAAGACGAGCTCCAGTTCGAGATACGTTTTGCGGGGTGGGGTTACCCAGAGGGATGTGGCGTCCTTGAGGCGACAACTGTGGGAGCTGCTGGTGGGGGACGCCCCCCGGAGAGTCGAAATTGAGAATTTGGAGGAGGAGCTGGCCTTGTGTGCGGACAAGTGGACCGAGTTCTCCACCTTGATGGAGGACTCGGAATATATGGGGAGTTCCACCCGGGTTTGGCAGCGGGTGACCCAAAGAATGCACAACTTGTCCGCTCGTCTCAGTAATTTGCTGTTGCAGGACGATCTGGAGGAGGAGGGTAGGCGAACTGCGTCGGGCCTGCAGTCAAAGATTGGCCTACCTGGGGAGGCTCCAGAAAGTCCTGGTAACCCTAAGGAGATGCCCACGCGCCAGACCGTGGCCACTGAGCGGGTGGATCTCCTGGGGGAGGCCTGTAGTGCTCTGGTGGAGGAACGTCCGTCTATTTCGGTGGGCAGTCGTCCCCAGGGATTTCAGGGGGATCATGTGGAAGTCCCTCGAGGGTTTGGTACAGTCCTGGCCAGCGTAAAGTATGAGTCATTGCCGAACCCCATTTATGACCTCCTCCGTCGGCTTCCAGTGGTCGACGGTCTGGACCTTGACCAGCTTGTGAAATTCTTTGAAGGGGTTTTCGGCATTTTTGATTTCCCTGGGGTGACTGGTGTTTCATTGTTAAATATGATCTACCCGTATTGTCGGGCGCCCCTGCTGGATCATGTGGTCTGGCATCTGGGCGCGGGCGGGGATTTTGAGGCGTTCCACAGGGATGTTTTGGAACTGTTTATGCCCGGGAGGCTGCGTGACCAGATGCGGCAACGATTATTTTACAGAGTTCAGGGGCACGGGGAAAAGTTAAACGTGTTTATTAATTCTATCAAAAGTGCAGCCCGTGTGCTGCGGGTGGACGTGTCGGAGGCTGAGGTGGTGCGGGTTATTTTGGAGGGCCTCAATCCACAGGAGAGGTCCAGGTTGGTGTTTTTGGAGAGACCGCGTAGCTTCGCAGATCTTAGCAGAGCTTGTGTCTTTGCCCGCACCATCCAGATGAACGATGAGGCTCGCTCCGGCAGTTCTGAATTCCCTGTCCCCTGTTCCCCATCTGGTCAGCAGCGGCCTACCCGGGAGCAACGTGGTGGCAACTCTGAGAGGAAAGAATACCGTTGTTATACCTGTGGTAAGATGGGGCACTTGGCCCGGAATTGCCCTCTCAAAAGGTCAGAGGTCTCGCGGGAGAACCGTCCTTCAAAAAATGGCCTGCGTGGGGGAGGATTGAGGGGACGCCGGTCCCTCCCCACGTGTGGTAGCGTTAACGCATCCCAGGTCCCGTTATGTGCTGTTGAAACAGGACACCCATCTGGGGAGTCCGATCCTAAGCCGATTCATCCGGGTCTCTCCATGTGTCCATATTTGGAGCTGGAGGTTGGGAAGGGCCGTATCAGGGCCCTGGTGGACTCCGGATTGGCACGGTGTCTTATCTCCTCCCGTGTTTACCAGCAGTTGGTCAGGGAGTCATTGATTCGGTCAAGTGCTCTTTCGTCGGTGGTGTGTTGGACGGCCTCGAGGGAGGTTTTGCCGACCTCCAAATTGGTGGCCTTTAAATTTAAAATAAATTATTTTTTGTGGGTTTAGGAGTTTCTTGTTGCTCCGAATCTGAGCGTAGATTGTATTGTGGGTGCGGACTTTATTGTGAAAAGTGGTCTGGTTCTCGATATCCAGGGGCACGTATGTTTCTTTAAGTTTAACCGTGCCGTACGCATTCCTTTTTTTGGATATCGGGATGAGGCGGGGGAAGGATGGGAAGAACTTCAACCCCCGGCGTCCATTAATAATTTGAGTCAATCTCAACAGACCACGTTCCGTCGATTGTGTGAGGAGTTCCCCGAGGTGCCGACGGCCAACCTCGGACTCACTCACAATTTGGAGTATCGTATCCGTCTTTGCGACTCCTCGGTTGTCCGTTTGCACCCGTATAAATTCGCTCCACCCAAAATGACCATTTTGCGTAAGAAGGTGCAAGAATTGTTGGACCAGGGGGTTATTGAACCTTCCACGTCGGCCTATGCCAGTCCAGCATTCCTGGTGTCTAAACCGGGAGGGAAGCATAGGCTGGTCATTGATTACCGGAAATTAAACCAAAATATAGAAGTTGAGTCGGTGCCCCTCCCGGACCTGCATTCGGCCTTTGATTGGTTTTCGCAGGCCCGATATTCACCATTTTTGACCTGAATTCGGCTTACCACCAGATTCCCTTGCACAAGGATTCTCGGCCGTACACTGCCTTTTGCGTACCGTGGAACCTGTACCAATATAAGAGAGTCCCCATGGGACTGTCGGTTGGTGCTCAGACGTTAACACGTCTACTAGACTCTGTGTTCCACGACGTTAAATTCTAGTATGTGTTCAATTATCTGGATGATCTTCTCATTTACAGCTCCACTTTAGAGGAACACATGAACCATCTCCGAGAGGTGTTGTGTCGCTTGAGGCGCGCGGGGCTTACGGTGAATCCCGACAAGGTGAAATTTGCCCAGGAGGAAATTTCTTTCCTCGGTCACCTTGTCTCTCATAAAGGGGTCACGGTTGACCCAGAGAGGACGCAGGCAATCCGGGATTTTCCTCCTCCTCGGGATGCTAAAGGGGTGGCCCGCTTCATGGGTATGGTAAATTTTTATAGGCGGTTCATCCCGGGGGCTGCCGAGATTGCGGCTCCCCTAAATTTCTTAAGGAAGAAAGGTGCCAAATTTGTGTGGGGCGACGAGCAGCAGCGTGCCTTTGAGGCCCTGAAGGAGTCAATTCTGTCGCCGCCCGTGCTTCGGATGCCCGATTTCAGGAAGCCCTTTGTTGTGCAATCTGACGCCAGCTCTGTGGCGATCGGGGCCGTGCTCTCGCAGGAGGTGGATGATGCTCGGCAGCCAGTCGCATTTGTATCAAGGACCCTCACCCCGTCAACTGGGTAAACTTGGCCGCTGGGTGGCCAAATTTCTTCTTTTAAGTTTCGGGCACAGCATATACGGGGGACCCAAAATGTTGTTGCCGATGCTCTGTCCCGTATGTATCATCTACCCAGTGAGGAGCCAATAAATAAACCCTGCGCCTTACTCCTGGAGTTTCCCCTCGCCTTTACTGAGGTTACCCCTCATCAGCTTGATGATGAGGTGTTGGGTCCCATTATCGATAAAATTAAATCAGGCGAGATGAAGGCTCCCTATCATCTGTCCAAGGGTGTCCTCTGCTGCAAGGAACGTGGAGGACGGGTCCCTAAGATAGTGCTGCCGAGCAAGCTGGTACCCATGGTCTTCCAATATTATCATGATTCCCCGGTAGGAGGCCATTTGGGTGTTTCAAAGAACTTCATCTGGAAAGGCATGGACCGGGACATCGCCACCCGGGTGAAGTGTTGTCATCTGTGTAGTCTGAGCAAGCCCGCTCAGAACACCAAGTTGGGATTGCTGTCTTCTGCGGTGGCTGGCAGACCGATGGAGAAAGTTTTCATCGACTACGTGGGTCCTTTCCCACGTAGCAAGGCCGGGAATTCGTTCCTCCTTGTTTGTGTGGACGCCTTCTCCAAGTATGTCTGGCTACTTCCCTTGCGTCAGGCTAGTGCTGCCACTACCATCATAGCCCTTCAGACCAGGATCTTTCAGCATTTCGGGCTTCCCTCCATCATTGTCTCAGACAATGGCCCCCAATTCATCTTGAGGCAGTTCCGGAACATGTGTTTCAGGCACGGCATTCTGCATGTAACCACTTCCCCGTATCACCCGCAACCTTCCCACGCTGAGCGATTCAATCGTAACCTTAGATCCGCTCTCATCGCCTACCACGCGGAACAGCAGAACACGTGGGACCAGAATCTCCAGTGGTTACAGATGGCTTTCAATTCTTCCCTTTATGAAAGCCATCGTGCCGTGCCTTTTGAGGTCATGTTTGGTTTCTCCCCCGCTCATCCCCTTGGTAATTTGTGGAGACTGGAGGATCTTCTCCCGGATTCGCCGAACGAGGGGGTCGCTCACAGGTGGAAAGAGGTGAGGAGAGCCCTGCTCCGATCGCACGAGCGCGTGCGGCGTTGCTATAACGCTGGGAGAGTCCCCAACCCTTTTAAGGTGGGCCAGTTAGTATATTGCAGGAGCCACCCGCTCAGCTCTAAGGTGGAGGGTCGCGCCGCCAAGCTTTGCTATAGATGGTAGGGACCCTTCCGGATTTCTGAGTTTGTCTCGCCTGTTACTGCCAGCCTGGTGGGTCTGGAGGATAGGATGAAGGTGAGGGTGGCCCATGTGTCACATTTGAAGGCGTGTGCGCAGATGGAGCTTCCTTGAGTGTTGAATTGGTATTGTTTACCCCAGTTAGGATTAGTTAGGGTCCTCGGGTTGGTTATCGGGGGACTTCTATGGAGGGATTGGTTTTTTATGTTTTACCTTTTAGCGTTTTATTGTTTTAGGTTGGGTTTATTGGGGTTTTAAAGTTTTATCGGTATTTTAGCTCCTCTCCTTATAGATGCGAGATTAGTGGCATGACACGCTGTATTATTTATACCTGTAATTGGTATGTTGGATTTAGTCAATTTAAGCCGTAATTTCTTGGCAAATGAATTGGTACAAAAATTTATTTGTGACCCGGCATCTAAAAGAACTCTTGCCCTTTGTCTGTTGCCAGCCTGGTCAATGACAAATACAATTGCTGTTGATAAAAGAACATTGTTCGTGGATTGTAATTTAAGTGAGCAATAGTTACTACTACTGGCAGATATTGAGTTCGGCACATTGTTCGCGTGCAACAATGTGTGGTGTCGTTTTGAACAGATCTTACATACCTGCTTATTCTTACAATTAGATACAAAGTGATCTGATCTAAGACAATTGGTACAACATTTGTGACTTGATACAAATTGTCCCCGCTCAGCGGTGCTTAATGCACGAAATTTATGACATATGTAAAGCGGGTGATTAGATTTACAACACAAACATGAATAATTGCTTGACGCTGAGTGATAACTCTTAAATGTAGTACTGCCAGCAGCGTTTCTTTATTTATATTTATCATATTTATTGTTGAGTCTTAAATTCGGCTTGTTGAGTTGCTGTCCGGCATCGATAGGCAGTGTATTTTCTAACAGTTGTCTACGTGAGTTTAAAAAATGAGTGAAATCTTGAAAGTTAGGAAAATTATCAGGGTCGATAGACTCCTTCCATAGTTTAAAAGTAGTAGTGTCGAGTTTAGTTGATAATAATTGTATAGTAATAAATTCAAATGAATTCACTGACAGTTGCATTGGCGCCAGTGAATTAACGGAAGACGTTATCGCGTTTGTGAATTCTGCCAAACTTTGGACAGAGTCCTTAATTGTCGATTTGACTTGAAGTAAATTTTGAACATAGTATTTTGCTAGTATGAACTTGTTGTCATACCTTGCGGACAGCAAACTCAACGCTATTGAGTAATTTTCCTTACAAATAGGTAGTGACTTAATTAAATCTAAAGGTTCATTTTTTAAAGAAGAGTGTAAATAATGTAACTTCTGCACTGGCGTTAAATTGGATCTTGTATGCACCAAGTCCGTAAAAATTGAATGAAAATGCTGCCATTCCAATATGTTGCCTGTGAAGCAGGGCAAACTTATTGGTTTTAATTGCATGTGGGTCGATAATACGGGAGGTACAGTCTGAACATTAAATGTATCAATCAATTGCAAAATATTTGCTTCAGTCGAATATAGCATTTCTTCGACCTCAACTCGGTCTTCTTGAGCCGCGCTTATGTCTTTACAAATAAGTTCTATTTCAGACTGCACCTCGTCGTACTTCGATGCCAAGCTTTTCAGACTTTCAAGCCTTACTGTTAAAAAATGTTTTGTATTAGAATTTATATCAAAGTTATTTACGGCTGATTGTATGCGCACTATTGCGGACTTTAAGCCGCCTCTCTTTCTGGTTAACACTTTGAGGCCTTCTTCAGCCATTGTACACACCTTGATTTGATGTTATTGAGGTGATACCTTGTAGGCGATGTCCTGCAGCATCGATGCCGTGGAGAAGATGGCAAACACAGCTCGGAGAGATGACAGCCTTGTTTGAAGCACTGAAGCTAGCAGGCTCTTGCGATGATGTTGTCAGGAGGCTCAAAGGCGACGAGCGAAATGCCGATGGAATCACGCCACGGTCGTATCAGCGGATATGCTGAGATTCGCCCATGATGGCCAGAAATAGTGGCAGAAAAATAATAATTATGAATAATACATCGGAAATCCAGGTCCGGAGCGACCAAAAAATGTGAAGTAAGAAGAGTGATCCGTACCGTGAGGACCAAAAAATGTTAAAGTTGAAGAATGTTGAGTGTGAAATTTTCTACTTATAGTTGATTCGCCAGGATGCAGAAATGATGAAGCGAGTGGACTGTAGTTAATTCATTTATTTGATGTTGAAAAGTACATTAGAAATTGTTAAGCAGGTAGTAGTTGTTTTGAAAGCTAGATTGGCTAATAAGCGTAATGTAGATACAATTCGTATCAAATTTAAATTAAATTAATAAACGGGCCTAATGGGCCATAAGTAAAGTGTTGGCCTAAGGCCTACATTGATTGTCATGACAAGAAAAAATATGACATTGAGGCTGCGGGCATGCCGACCGCCGCTTACTAGCGTCTGAGACGTACTGTGCAGAGCACCGACATGAATGATCAGATTACCGTAAAAATTAAAGCGCAGATTAGCCAACCTATAAAGTAAAATTATCGCGCTACTGTACAGAAATAATTAATAAGAACACCACACAGTAACACAAACGAAAACACTGGTTTCACAAAATAATGAAATACACGATAAGAACTGCCTCAATGCTTCGAGCGACAACTGCGAATAAACTAGTGTTGGCGCCGATTTATTTCCAACTGACACACACACACACACACACACACACACACACACACACACACACACACACACACACACACACACACACACACACACACACACACACACACACACACACACACACACACACACTACCAATTACAATTGTGAATATGCAAAATTTTGAAATAAACTGTTTACAAAGGCGCTATTTTTTTGTATCTACCAATCAGGCATCATCAGCTTTAATTAGCGGTTTTAATAAATTCGTGGGTTATTTGTATCAGACTATCCCATTGGTTGCGTCGCTGTGATGCCACTGTGGCGTTTTTGGATGTTTTTACCATCGATGGTTCAGTTGCGATGTTTTCATACTATCGATGGTTTCGTTTCGATGTTTTACTTTGAACACTTTTTTTTAATTTGCAATGAGGACTTTTTTTAAGTTGATTGTTAAATTTAGTTTATTTTAAATTAACAAATTTTTATTTTAGATATTAATAGCTATGTAGTTTGCTCCCGAACCTAGGTAAACGATAAGTACCCTGTATATGAGCTACATAGTAGCGTAGTGACATAATAATATGGTAAAACTAAACAAAACCATTTTATAGGAGACTGTTACATAGGTTTCAACAGTTTCAAAGTTAGCTTTAGCTTACATATGTACGAAATAATGGTTTACCCTTTACGTTAGTCGTATTTGCTTTTCATTCAGATATAGTTTTAGATTATTAACATAGTTTTAGATAAATTAGTTTTAGAAAAGTATTAACAGTGTTACTTTACACTGTGATTTTAAGCTTTTACTGTTTAAAAGAAAATAAGAGAATTTATAGGTCTACCTCTCTTTGGGAATACTAATTTAAAAATGTTGAACAAAGTACGCGAGTCAAAGTCGAAAGACAAAGAACAAGCGAAGTTTGGCACTGAGGAGTTTTGTATCAAAATTACAGTTTGGTAATTCTCACTAAATGCTTTGAAGGACTACCGTTTGACAAATTAGTCTTTCGGACTCCAAACATTTGCAAAAAAGGTCACCTTTTGACAAAGATTGCTTGACAAACACAAACTTATTCTTTGAGCATTACACTCTGGTTATTTTTGCTTGTCTCCGTTTCAGCTTCAGTTCAACTCTTCAGTTAAGGAAGTTGTGATAGCATTTTTCATTGCTGAGCACTACCTTAGGACAGAGTGAAGAAGGTAAAATTTGTCTTTTGAGAATTACCAAACTAACTTAAACTTTCACTTGGAGTAAACAAACCTGACATAGATTTAAAGAGGTTTCTGTTTTTGTTAAAGTAGGTGGTTTTATGTATGTTTGTTCAAAACACTTTATAATCATTATAATAATAAATAATAATGAACAGATTTAGTTAATTATGAATATGAGTTTATTTTAACGTCACCTCGCCTTTACCTAACCTGTTCTCAACGAGTTCAACAACCCTGGAAATTCTGATACGGGGAAGTTAGATGTATTTAAATTGTTTTCTCGGGTACAGTGTTGAGGTTTCCACTTTCAGAATCTTCTGATAAGGTAAGTGAGTAAAGTATCGGGGTATATTATTCTTCTCTTTAATTATTTGGTATACCAATTATTTTTATTTATTATTCATCCCCAATTATTCAAATAATTGTATGTAATATTACAAACCTGTAAAAAGCATAGATTTTTATTTGAATTGCAACATTGACATAAAAACATCGATATTTTCAGTCTTATAACATCAATGTTTTAATACTGATGTTTTTTTTAACATCGATGTACTTTTCACGATGTTAAACATTGATGGTTTTACATCGCGTCACAACAGCTGGACCTCCTCTGTGTGAATATGTTCAAAAGCAAGAGGTTAGTGGTGCTATTGTGAACTGTGATGTTTGTGATCCAAAACTATAGTGAAACAATTCGAAAAATAGTATACAGTGATATCATTGAAGCCATTATCGCATAGATGTCACCGTGGCATTTTAGTGGCAATATACAAAAAGTTATAACATCCCAAACAACCACAATATTTTTTAAATCCAATACACTTTTGCCTTAATGTAATTCAATTGCCTACAACGCAAAGCATTACATTTCGGACTCGTGGGTGGCCGGCTCATCAGTTTCCTATAGTATCCACCGCTGAGTGATTTTGGGTAGCCGGCTCACCGCACCTTTAGTCTCCGGCGCCTTCGGCATCTCCGAGGTTACTAATAATAAACTTGCGGTGGGCTCAACGCAAAGCTTTAAACGGCCGTTTGGGCCCAACGCAATTTTGAACATGTAAGAATCATGTACACTTTGTTTTGAAAAAGCATCAACATGATTTCCAGTCAAATTCGGATCGGCTGGTTTTGTACACACAGTGACGTCACGCGTCAACAACAGCTGGACCTATGTCATTTCTCACCGTCTACACAGTCAATATGGCGCTCATTCACCATTGCATGCGTTCTTATGGGAGTAATAATTTAATTTTTTTTCTTTGTAAATAGGTTCGACCGCCGTTTAAAATTATTTGTCTCGTGTTTATGTAACATAGAAGAATAGAAAAAAAATATATCACCGCAATATCAGCTTTGATGAGAAATGTCATAATTACCAAAGTTTCATTATAATACATTTTACTAAGTTCTAAAAAATTTAATTATCAAAGACAACATAGTAACCGAGTTGTCACTGATCAAAGGGTTAAATAACCATGTTCAATTATTGTCATTAATTCATGTCTGAACAGGAGTTCTCCAACCAAGCAAAATACATGTGTACACAGGAATCACCCCTATTGCAGCGGAATACCTGTTTCTGGTGGTGGACCACACACACGTGCACGCACACGCACGCACGCACACACACACACACACACACACACACACACACACCACCACCACCACAGCTTAAAATCGACGGGCATTCTTTTTGACTTTTGACAGGCTAGAGCTTGTAATCTTTCCAAGTACATAAATGTAACACTACTTAAAACTATTGATAACAACTTCTCTTTATTAATTACTTACAAAAATACTTAAATATGCAAATGTATGTGTGTATGTATATTGCAGCAGTACGCCTGCGTACGTTACTGTGCATTGTCGCAGTTAGTTAAAAAATAATGCTAAATTAGAATAAATAATTAATATCGTTAATATTAAAAAAAAATGCGTATTGAAAGCTGTAAGTAACCAGCGAAGAGAAACATCGAATGTGCAGGACGTTACTGGCATATCACTCCACACTCAAGCTAAGACTGTACAATGTAAGTGTTATGTGTGTGTGTGTGACCCAGTAGAAACCGGCATAGCGTCACCCCTGAATAAATGTGAATTAAATGTATAATTTATTTAAATTTTAGTAAGTGCACATAAGATATGACAAAACACATTACACCATGTTATTAATAATATAAAGACACACACATGTGCAAAATCTAGTGGGAAACAAATAATACATATTAATGCAGTGTAAATAAAAGTGAATAGAACCAAGAACAATTAAAGTATAGAAAAACTGGTAACATACAATTATACATAAAAAAATTTGCGATCATATAAACATCGAGTAATAAACAAAAGACTTCACATGTTGTGAATAAAATTAAAATAAGTACGAAAAATAAACGAATCTGTAAAGGGACACTCTACAAACTATAACAATATATAGTTTATAGATACATCGTGCACAGAATGGTTGAAACATGATTTTTGCGTCTGACAGTATAAATAACCAAGGAGCACCAGCCTCGACCTTCATTCACTGGAACACATCTGCAGCCGAAGGCAGTGCCCGATGGAGGACCATCCAAGGTCGATATCCCAGCAGTATGGAGATAGCACCGTACAAGTCATCTGAATGCTGAGTGGACCAGGAGGACCGGATGACGGACTTCAGCAGGATCAGACGACAACGGAGGATCGACACAGGACTCAGGATCATGATGAGGAATCACTGAGTATCACCGCACAGCAATAAGGTGACATGAAACAATTTTTACTCGTCAACCAACGAGTCATAAAAGACATTAAAAAGAAAAGAGTAAAGAGACAATGATAAACTTTAATAGTGTAAATAATAATTGTAAAATCTAATTGGTTAAATTGTAGTAATTTAGAATGATATTTAAGATTTACGAAATTATTTTTGTAATTATAACGTAGCATAAATGTTTAAGTAATTCTAAAATTGATTGATATTTCATAAATACGATATTCATATGTAGGCACACAAAGCAAAGTAGTAATAATATAAAAGATATAGAATTTAAAAAGAAATACAATCTGAGCAAGTCGAGACCACATTATATATTATAAAAATTTCTATTTATACATGTCAATTTATATGTTGTGTATTATATTTATGAATATTTGTGTAATGTTATTTGTATAGTGACAGTAATTGTGTGTATGATGAGCACACACAAAAGAAAAATATTAAGCGAATAATAATGACAAAACTTTAATTCATAATTTTTGAAAATTTTATTTAATAAAATTTTGAATGATTTTTACAAAGTTGATATGATATAAGAAGTGTTATTATTATTTTAAAAACACACCATACACCTCTTGTTATAATATATATATATATATATATATATATATATTGCGACAACACAAATTACTAAACTATTGGCGCATAGGATATGGTAGTATGTGTATCTTAAAGCACAAGTCTATATTGGAGGGTTTAAGATTATTTATTCCACAAGACATATGTAATTGTTTATATGGTATATTTGATAAGTATAATAATGGGAGTGTTTGATATATATAGTCTTATAAAGTGTTAATCACTGTTCATACACATGATGTGATACGTTACATAAGTGATGATTCCCACGATGATGTTGCTGAAGAGAAAGGGGGGCTTTGCTGCGTTGTAGAGTCATCAGGCGTGGCTTATTGATGATAGACGGTTCACCCTGGAAACGCTTTCAGCTGGGCTGGTGTCCTGTAGTTCCCACGATGACACAGACGCTTCGCACACCACAACGGTTCTATGGATATTATTGGTTAAATTTCATATAGAGTTTATAACTTACAAGTATCTCAGGTAACAGTTAGTTATATATATAACAACGGTATATTAAACTTATACCACTCCGGACTCTTCAAGTGTTCACGCGAATCACAGGGTCTACCGCGATCAGCAGACCTCCCTATGCGGAAATCTTCCACTAACTCGGAAACTTCTTGATGATAAAATTTACTATTGTGTAATTATTGAATCTTACTGACACTGCAGAAAATCTCAAACAGTGCTACAGTTCACACTCACTTATTACACACGTAATGCTTTAATAATAATGCCGTGTGTAAAGAGGTAATATACAACTGTTCTGAGTCTTTGCACGCGTTACTATCGCCGAATAGTCTTTACAGAATCTTGCAAGCGGAAAATTCTTGAACAAGAACTGCGCGACCCGATCGTGATAGCTGGTCGAGAAGAACTCTCATAATTAGGCACACAATGCTGTAATAATAATACAGTGTGTAGACGTAAAACTCGAATAACTCTGAGTCTTCACACGCGTTACTACCGCCGAACAGTCTTTACAAAATCTTGCAAGCGGCAGAATCTTGAACAAGAATTGTACGTCCCGATCGCGATATCTGGCTGAGAAGAACTCTCGTAATTATGCACACAATGCTGTAATAATAATACTGTGTGTAGATGTAAAACTCGAATAACTCTGAGTCTTCACACGCGTTACTACCGCCGAACAGTCTTTACAAAATCTTGCAAGCGGCAGAATCTTGAACAAGAATTGTACGTCCCGATCGCGATAACTGGCTAAGAAGAACTGCCTGTGTAACAACAGGCTTAAGAAAAATTCGGACTACCTTCCAGCATTTAATTGGTGGAAGGAAGTCACATGGTTACATACAACATGACATGCAACTTTTCATGCTGTAAAGTGCATTAAAATTGTAAGAGCATGCATAGCGGTAATCACAGAATACCCTTATCTCATGCATAACTGCATACTTTAATAATATCATATATGAATGTCAAATAATAGCCAAAAATATACAGGGATTGTAGCGAATACATTCGTCTATGTTCAACTCAGTGTCACAACACAACGATAATTTATTCACGCACAGCCGGGGAAACGTTTATCACTCGCGCACACGCGCACATTTCCACAAACACAGTACATGAATAAACAATAAATAAATAATACACAGTTTTACTAAACTTAAATTCTTATCCTTACTAAAATACAACTGATATCACAACCAAATCTGAGAAACTACCAATTTAAACATGAATGTTCATAGTCTGTGTATTATAAGAGCTTGCCCTGCTTATCAGGATCCTGTGATTCATTGCAATATATATATATATATATATATTATATATATATATGTTTATTAACATTTGTGCGGCCGTCTTAACAAATTTTATCATCATTGAGCTCTGTTAGATTTTGACGTCCGTATATCGGACGTCAAAATGTAATCCTTTATAGAAAATGTGTTCTGTGGAATAAAAGTTTATAAGTTCCACAAAAGTCCTTTATGAGCACATCGTTAATGAAACATCTTAATTTTTTTAACTTTCAACTCATTATTTTGGCACCACGAATTTTTAAATTTTTACCTGCGGGTGCCAAATTGACAGACTTTTGAAAATTGATATTCAATATGTAGTTCATGGTTTGTCCACCACGTAGTACTACCATCGTCTGTATACACTCTGCGCGCATTTTTTTCATTTAGTTTGCAATCATTATGGAATCCTAGATTTGGCAACACTGTCATAGCATAAACGCACAGGTCAAATGACAAACGCAATCCAAGCCTGATGCAGACTGTGCTAAGTGGGCCGAAGATTATGTCCTTTTTTAATGATTCGCTTTGTTTTTCTGATATTCTCATGTTCACTTATCAGTTCATTTTCCCACTTAACCTCATTTTACTTTCTCCTACCTTTCGCACTTTTGATTTTATTCTCTTTATAAACCGTTTGATATGTGCTTTACAATAGTTTAAGTTTGAATCAACAGAGAAAAAGTGTTCGGGGCAAAAACGTTAAAAATTTGATTCTTCACAACAGTTTAATTTTTGTGTGAATAAAGAGAATGTGTGTGTGTGTGTGTGTGTGAATAACACTTATATTAAAAAGTTATATCCTTCTGTCGAAGGGTTAGAGAGAGGTAAAACAAAAGGATACATGGTGTGGGAAAGAGTGAGTGTGAGCGAGCAACAGGGAAGGAAAGAGAAAGAGTGAGTGAGAGGGGTTGGTGACAGGGTAAAGATATTAAAAATTTGATTGTCATTTGCAATTTAATTTCTATTAAAGTGAGACAGGGGAGAGAAAGAGAGAGAGAGAATGAGAAAGAGAGAGCAGGCAGAGAGAGAGAGAAAATAGAACGCGTAATACGTGCATTAGCGTTCCTACCGAGATGCCTGAGGAGGGGGAGAGGCTTGTGAATGAATATGCGACTATGCTACGTTTACACTGCGAGAAAATTTTGACAGGAAATACGCAAGCAGCGTCCAGTAGGTGTTTGCACTAAGACGCAGTTTCTACCGCGAGAGATAGTCCAAGTGTTCACTACGTGCTTGCGCGAGCTATTATCGTAATTTATTCCGACAGATATTTGAAACTCCGTTTACACTAGACTAAGTTTTGGCAAGTAGTCCTGTCACAACTTTTCCCGCCGAGCACTCTTCAGAGAGGTGTCAGCCATGGCATGACGTTTATTAAAACAGTAAATTAAAAATAACTATTGTATGTATTTGTTTATTTCCCATTTAAATGATTGTCGAATTAGATTTATTACAGTATTGATTCAGTAAAATACAGTATGATTTTACATGAAAAAATATAATTTTCTTTTAGAGAGAAGGTTGAATTTTCATAATGTTTTTTATGAATCATCATGTCAAACATGTATAGCTGCTTGGCGACTGAACAAACTAAACGAATAAATTATCTTGGCTTCATAATAGACAGTAATCTCTCACAGAAAAGTTTTATTTGTAACCTGAAGAAATAGTTGCAAAAATTCTTACTTAAATTCTATTTGTTACGAGATTTTTATCCCGAAAGTAACAATTGCTTACTGCAATAATGTCATGTGTAAAAGTTTTCATATTGGTGATTAACAAAATTGTTTTATGAAGGTATGCAGCAATTGTTGTCAGCTGTGGTACTATCAAGGAGAACTATCTAATAACAGACATCAGCTGTCTTGTGTATACGCACACGAGGCAGTTGAAGACATAATATGCAATCCTGTTTAAATAAACAAACTCGTATTCTCTCAGCGTGCGATCTTCCATAAGTACTCATAACTAACTGTTACGTGATTATAAACATCAGACAGGTTGAAGAACGAAAGAAGCCATGCTTTATATTCTCGTACAAACAAGTGATATTTTAAAATAATAATGTCCATTTTAGATCATTTATTTACATTTTCTGATAAACCTATACGTAAATTACACGTAACAGTCTAACAAGTATTTACATTACTACTCCTACTTTATTAGATATTTATACAAATACTCTAGAAATATTTCAGTGTTCACGTAAGTTTTATAAGAACAAAAGTAATGTTCTCTTAATTTAGTGTTTATCAGTTTAAAATGCTTTAAGCATAGCAAATAAAACAGTATTGTATTATTGCTATTATTTTTATGACGTGGCATAAATGCGCGAATACAAACACGCGCACCCGCACGCATACACACATTAACTCATGAGATTTCGACAATCTGATGATGAAAACTCCAGTCGTGGATATTTTATAGATACACAACTTTTTAGACTTTGGTTATTGTGAGAAACATATTGAATAGAATACCGTAACATTAAACGAAATGTATTTACTTTATTCAGCTGTTAAAATAAGATACTTAAATTCGATTGCGTTTTGTAATGTATTTGTATTAAGTATGAGCTACATAGTTCTAAAATTAAGATTGAAAGTGCCTTTGATTCACAAGAATTTACTGTCATGAGTTCTTCTCTGATACGCTTTAAATAACGACAACTCACATTTTTAAATTTACAATTCAGGTCAAATCAGGTAGTAATCCAGTCCAGTTCTCGATGTGTCACTATTAAAGAAGGAACATAATTCCTATTACAAATAATGAAGCTTTTTAGACCTGGTATTACTAGATGGTAAGTAAATAATCAAAATGTTTTATACAATTTGTAGGTTCCTTGTCATTCAGTTCATACTATTTATAATTTAGTTAAAAATATTCGCTAACATTTTATATTTAATTCCTTCAAAAAAAGAACACTCACGAGGAAGTTTTTAAAATGGTTCGAGTAGTTGTCAATATTGTTCTTTTGAAAAATAAGGGCAGTACAGTCTGTGTTATGAATGCCAATTTGTGTACGTTCTCAAAAATATCGGTATGGAGAACCATACATGACTTCCATGTTCTAAGATTTATATTTAAAATCATTTACGAAATAAAATGTTTCCATAGAAACTACTTCTTTCCACTTATTGCTTCAGCCTTAACCACAGTACTGTGGTCACTAATGTATACCACCTCACGTTATCGCACTCGATTTTCACTGATGATGGTAGTTGATGGCAATGCCAAAACGTCTGGTTTTGCAGAAATCTTTGGTCTACGGCCAAACAGAACGGGAAGGAATTTTAACAACAAACTACTTCTTTGTTGCCGATAACGTAGTACATACATACAAAATTATCCCCCCCCATTCAACTATAATTTTCATTTACAGAAAATTACTCCAACCCCGTTCAACTAGACTCTTCATTTGTAGATATTTCACGTACGTTTCTACAGTGGATTATTAAGATCTTCTTATCAGGATACTTCATTATTCAAAATTAAGTACTTTACTCTTGTTACAACAAAAAATGTTTCAGGTAAACTACCCTTTCCCTGTAACCGATCTTCACCAAAATCAAAAGTCCTTGAATCCTCTACAACTCAGGCACATATGTAAATAATTATTTGATTCTGTTTGCATTTACGGCAGTTATCGTTCGTCATGAAAAAATGTCTCTTGTTACAACATAAAATGTTAAAGGTAAACTACCCCTTTCCCTTAACCGATCTTCACAAAAATCAACAGGCCTTGAGCACTCTATAATTTAGGGATGCATGCAAAACATTATTTGATTCTGTTTCAATGTGCAGCAGTTATCGTTGGTCATAGAAACAGTTACTCTTGTTATCACATTAAAAGTGGCAGGTAAACTACCCCTTTCCCTTAACCGATATTCACCAAAATCAATAGGCCATGAGTCCTCTACAACTTAGGCACATATGTAAAAAATTATTTGATTCTGTTTGAATTTATGGCAGTTATCGTTCTTCATGGAAAACGTTCTCTTGTTACAACATAAAATGTTGCAGGTAAACTACCCCTTTCCCATAACTGATCTTCAACAAAATCAATACACATTGAGTTATCTACAATTGAGGAAGGTATGCACAAAATTATTTTATTCTGTTTAAATGTGCGGCAGTTATCGTTCATCATAGAAACAATTACTTTTGTTAAAACATAAAATTGTGGCAGGTAAACTACCCCTTTTCCTTAACCGATCTTCACCAAAATCAACAGGCTTTCAGTCTTTTACAATTGCTTGTTAAAACAAAATGTTGCAGGTAAACTACCCCTTTCCCTTAACCGATCTTCACCAAAAACAATAGGTCTTGAGAACTCTACAATTCAGGGCTGTATGCAAAATATTATTTGATTCTGTTTGAATTTGCGGCTGTTACCGTTTGCCATAGAAAAAATTACCCTTGATTAAAAAAAAATGTTGCCGCTAAACTACCCCTTTCCCTTAACCGATCTTTACCAAAATCGACAGGCCTTGAGTTCTCTACAATTCAAGCTTGCATGCAAAACATTATTTGATTCTGTTTTATGTGCGGCAGTTATCGTTCGTCATAGAAACAATTACTCTTGTTAAAACATGAAAAGTGGCAGGTAAACTACCCCTTTCCCTTACCTGATTTTCACCAAAATCAACAGGCCTTCACGTCTTTACAATTCAGGACAGCATGCAAAAAAGTATATGATTCTCTTTGAATTTACGGCAGTTATCGTTCGTTATAAAACAAATTACCTTGTTAAAACATAAAACTTTGCTAGTAAACTACCCCTTTCCCCTAACCGATCTTCAACAAAATCAACAGACCTTGAACACTCTATAATTCAGAAAGGTATGCAAAAAAGTAGTTGATTCTGTTAGAATTTACGGCAGTTATTGTTCGTCATAGAAAAAATTACCCTTGTTAAAACATAAAATGTTGCCAGTAAACTACTCCTTTCCCCTAACCGACCTTCACCAAAAACAATAGGTCTTGAGAACTCTACAATTCAGGGTTGTATGCAAAACATTATTTGATTCTCTTTGAATTTACGGCAGTTATCGTTTGCCATAAAAAAAAATTACCCTTGATAAAAAAACGTCGCTTGTAAACTACCCCTTCCCCTTAACCTATCTTCACCAAAAACAATAGGTCTTGAGTACTCTACAAATCAGGGCTGTGTGGAAATAATTATTTGATTCTGTTTGAATTTGCGGCTGTTATCGTTTGCCATAGAAAATACTCTTTTAAAACATAAAACGTTGCTGGTAAGCTACCCCTTTCCCTTAACCGATCTTCACCAAAAACAATAGGTCCTGAGATCTCTACAATTCAGGGCTGTATGCAGAAAATTATTTGTTTCTGTTTGAATGTGCGGCTGTTATCGTTTGCTATAGAAAGTATAAATTGCCATAGGAAGTCGATAAATATTTTTTGGAGATCAGTAGTAGCCAACAGTACCAAGTTGAGATATAAGGGAAATGATTCTAGGCTGTCTTATCTTTGGAATATTACAGGCGCAAATTAAGTTGGATTTAATGGGTTGTACTATTGTGTACAGGGAAATTTGGTCTCTTTAGTAGGCCTATGATAAGATAGTCAGTTTATGGGAGACAACCTACAGAAATCGGACTCGACGCTAAACCCAAAGGTGGCAACCGCACTATCGCATTGCCGTGCGATATGCAAGTAACATATTCAGGAGACATATTAGTTATCAAATGGTCGCAAGCAAAATGTAACCGGAGGGAAAACGTCAAAAGTGTCTTCCAAAAAATTTTAATTTTGCGTATTTATTAAGTAAAGAAATTAGAATAAATTTGTAATGGAATGCTCTAACAGAAAACCTATGTTTCACTCACATTGTTTATAACTTTTCTCTCATTGTGTTCACAAACCGTAATTCTTATTTTTAAAAATCTCATTAGCCTATAATGACATTGCACATTTAGTTGCCATGGAAATTTGTAAACAAAGATATGATGAAAGAAAATGTGTATTTTAATGTGTCTAAAAAACACTGTTGTTTCTGTGACATTTTAAAATATTTGTTTTCCTATAAATAATAGTTTTATATAATTGAAAGTAAATTAACAAAACAGAAAGAAAAATTCAAGACAATACAAAATTATGGGCGTGACGAGATGTAAAACGAGCAGGCAAAAGGCTAAAACAAATGTTGAAGGTAGAAGAGAAATAAAGCAAAGATAAATAAGGAAGACCGATTCGAAGATACAAACATAGATGGGGGAAGGTAATATATTATTTACTATCAGGAAATAACACATGAAAGTACATCAAACACAATAAAACCAACAATTTTTTTTTAATTATAAGTGAGGTCTTGTATTAGGCAACAATAAAAGTGAAAGAGCGGATTCTTCAGTACAAAACGTGTTACCCCAGAGAGTCCTCTTTAGTTAGGAAATTTTGGACTAGTTATACATTTTGTGGTGCAAATCCTCTAATCGACACCATATCTAGAAAATTCATGTCCCCGTTTGTTTAACACAATCCGCTACGTGAAGCTATTCAGTAATATGTTTTTTGAATTCAACGTTAATTACTACATTTTAATTTATAGTCATTATTAATGAAACTTTGATTTACTTTCACAAATTTACAAAATATTGTTAATGCCTTTATTTCAACAGCTATTTGTGAGCGGTTTGACAGTTGCAGCTTGATACATGCAGCAGGCTCAGATATTTGGCTGTATTGAGTGAAAAACTAATAACTAGCTTTGGAAAGGGAATTGATCACTTGACATTGCCCGTAGATATGCCACTGCCTAATTTTATTTTAAGAAGTACCGAGGATTCCCATGCCGTACCCCCTTGCAAACCAATGTTCACGTATGTTAGTCTCGTCTATACAACGATTCTATAGATAATAATGCTTTATTTATAAAATTTAAAATGCTCAAGAACTGGTGTAGCTATCATGGAAAATAAAAGCGTAAGTAACGCAGTATTAAGTTACCAGCGGGAGTTCAGTAGTTATTGAACTACACCCTCTCAACTCTTTAACATGAATACATACAGAGTAAGTAAACAACTCATTTTCGGAGTTTGATGACACACATTAAGAAGAATTTTATGCAATACTGGAAAGAGACAGTAAAAAAACTGTTAATGCAAAGAGTAACTATACTTACAGACTTAAATAAAAAAAAAAATAAAAGAACGGCTAGAGAATAAAAATTATGGAAAACTGGATTAAGGTCACGAAATGAATATGTGAACAATAAATTTACTTCAGTTCTGATAACAATCTTTATTACTTGTAAGCCAGAAGTCATCATTACGTAAGATAATATGTTCATGACGTTCCCCTACTGATAGCTTTTGAAATCAAGTAGACTACATCTTAATTATCGCTAGGTGGACTCCACAACCTTTCCAAACAGTTAAAAGACTCTACGAGCTCCCCAGAGAAAGATTTCCACAGTAATCAGATTCTTGCACCTAAAGTAGAACTAAATCTGGAAAGGCATACATCAAAAGGAAGTCAACAAACATGATGGTGTTTAAAAATAGACATGTCATATAAGCAAAATGCGGATATAAGAGTGAAGAGGAAAATTGTTGGTCGGCAATGAACCTATGAGGCATGGAGATAGCTCCTAGCTAAAAGTAAAAATTATATAAGAAGAAACTTCTAGAGTAACCACAAACCTGTAATTTCAGTAAAAATAGTGTAAAAATGGATAAATAAAGATACGTTTAACACATACAAACAGCAAACGGGACTACACAATTAAGAGACAAGTATCTTCAAGTAAGCAAAGCCAGAATACAGCAATGTAGGTACGACACGAATAAATACGTAAATAAAATGTAGAAAGATTAAAAACAAATAGAAACAAGTATCAATTATAATGTCTTCAAATTTAAAACAGTACAAGATAATTTATAACAAATTAAAGAACATACGATGCCAATATAAATGAACGACGCAGAAGCTACTGCATACAAGCCTATTCAAAGATAAAATAAAAATAAAACTTATAGTTTACCTTATTTCTTTTCCATCTTGCGACTTCGTTATATGTCATACACGACATGTTTCGGGAAACATGTTCCCATCTTCAGGTTTAAAAACTGTTTGTTCTCACATGAAGAACTTGTTAATGCAAATAAAAACTTATACTAACATCATTAAAAACACTATATTAATAACGTACCGTGCGAAGAATCAGTGCTCACTGTTCGGGTTCATAATCGCAACTGTTGATTTCTCATTTGTCCATAATCTGATAAACAGGTTGTAACGCAGTATCGTACAAGCTGTTCGAGTTAAACGACAATTGATCGTTGAGCACTAGGTCTTTTTGTGTTCTCGATGCTTTGTAGATTTCGAATTCCTCTATGGCGCTCATAATTCGCCCTTTGTTGCAAATATGTTACGGTTTCAAATTTTTGGCACAACTAGTGTATCCGTGGTTATTATTAATCAAATGTAACGCGAAGTTGGAGGTAGTATATCTAATGCTGCCCTTCGGTATGTGTTCACTAAATCTATCTTTAAATTTTCTCCCTGTCTGGCCAATGTAAAACATGTCACAATCATCGCACACTATTTTATAAACACCCGAGTTATTTTCAAGTTCTGAACGTTTATTATGTCTGAAGAAATTCCGCAAGTTATTCGTGGTTTTAAAAAATACATTAATGTTTAGTTTTTTAAATACGTGTTTTATAATGTGTGGAATCTAGTTTAACTAAATTTAACTAATCTACTTCCACACATTATAAAAAACGTATTTGAAAAACTAAACATTAATGTATTTTTTAAACCACGAATAACTTGCGGAATTTCTTCAGACATAATAAACGTTCAGAACTTGAAAATAACTCGGGTGTTTATAAAATAGTGTGCGATGATTGTGACATGTTTTACATTGGCCAGACAGGGAGAAAATTTAAAGATAGATTTAGTGAACACATACCGAAAGGCAGCATTAGATATACTACCTCCAACTTCACGTTACATTTGATTAATAATAACCACGGATACACTAGTTGCGCCAAAAATTTGAAACCGTTACATATTTGCAACAAAGGGCGAATTATGAGCGCCTTAGAGGAATTCGAAATCTACAAAGCATGGAGAACACAAAAAGACCTAGTGCTCAACGATCAATTGTCGTTTAACTTGAACAGCTTGTACGATACTGCGTTACAACATGTTTATCAGATTATGGACAAATGAGAAATCAACAGTTGCGATTATGAACCCGAACAGTGCGCACTGATTCTTCACGTGGTACGTTATTAATATAGTGTGTTTTTAATGACGTTAGTATAAGTTTTTATTTGCATTGACAAGTTCTTCATGTGAGAACAAACGGTTTTTAAACCTGAAGATGGGAACATGTTTCCCGAAACATGTCGTGTATGACATATAACGAAGTCGCAAGATGGAAAAGAAATAAGGTAAACTATAAGTTTTATTTCAATAACGCGACTTGGAGACCATAAATCACAAATTATGAATCAAAGATAAATGTAGCCTATAGAGAGAGAATACAGGCAACTTTGCGTTTGACCTGGAAGTCAACATTATCATGCAATATTAATAACTACGTTAGAAAAAAAATAAAACAAAATAAAGCTGCTGAGAAAGACTGCATAGTAATAGCAATGATTATGTCTCGGTGAAATGGAAATCTAAGTGGTGTTAACAATTTTGATACAAACAGTGAAATTCTGAAACAGGCTACATGATTGAAGAAGTTCAGTATATGTCCCAATACATAAAAGTACTTAAAGATCACTGTGACAGAATAATCTTATTTTTCACCTACTATTAAAGTTTAGTTACAAGAATTCTATAACAATTAAAGTATACCTACTACCCCAAATACAACATAAGCAAGCAAACGTTTTGCCATATTATTCAATACTAGCAAGATTTAAAAAAAATGTAGGTAATCACACATTATTTTTCAAAATACAATTAAACTTAGATTATTTTAGAGGCTAGAAAATGTGGATAATCTAGCCGACATTAGGACACCGTAACACATAATCACTTTATGTAAACAAGGAAGGGTTACAAGAAATCAGTATCACTATCATCACAACAGGAAAGGTAAATCAGGGTTAACTCCCTGCTCCCGGAATTTCTCATCGTAAAGAAGGGGTATGACAAGGATCCATTCTCAATCTTATACGATTTAATTTCTAAGGGTTTAAATAGACAGGAGCCACGGATGAATGGGAAGGAGGTATCGCAATGTTAAGTAAGAAGGTTTGCAATTTATAATATCATGATGACATAGTACTTCCAGATGCAAGTAAAGAATTTCGTTTATCCGCAGAATGAAAATGCCAACAACGATGCAACGTTACAAAATAAAGAAATATAAGACAAAGTAACGACTGTAGACAGACCAGATAACAAACAGCTAATCTACTTCCGACATATACAGTGAGTGGGCAGAGATTCCAAAAACACATGTTAAAGTGGAAGCACAAGGGAAGAAGGAACCAGGCTGGCCAAGAAGTAGCTGGAGAGGTAGTATAGACTCGAAACTGAAAGGGGCCTTGAGGACCACCGCGATAGGTGATTGATCATTGGACCCCACACAATAATGTAGTCTAACACGTATTTTATTTGTGTGTGCATGCGTGCGTGTCTTAGGTGGGAGGGGGAGAAGGGAACATTAAGAAACTGCTTTATGTTATGAATGGTTAAGCCTACAAATTGTTATTACTATTGTTGTTATGTTTTTACTATAAAATATTCATAATATTTTAATATTATTTTCTTAAGGAGTACGAACACATCAGCCTACCAACACGTTTGGTGGAAAGTGGAAACGTAAAAACAGACAGATGTACATATAAATAAGAGGTTGCATTAGTTCAGACGTAGATCTGTTTATATGTGTCAGCCAAAACAGTAGTACGTTTTGTAAACATACACTGCTGAGCTAGTAAACATTAGGCATGTTATTTGACCTTGAATACTCTGTTGGCGGGAATCTGATGAATGACAAATCTCTGTGCTGGTGACCTGTGGTGTTACGCTGAATAGACACAACACATTATCACGCTACACAGCAGTGGCTGACATGTATTAACCATTTATGAGTTTGCGATACAACAGCTCAGACTAAACTGTGCACAATGTTTGTAGAAAAGACTGACGTGTGTGACGTAGACGCCAGTTTGCAAAATGCATCTTTCATTCCCGCCAGAAATTTAATCATGTTTCTTGTTTATTTTTTTCATCAAAATAAACATTACTGTGCGTTTACCATGTTCCAGTGTCCTTCATAGTTCATAAACACTTGAGAAATTTTATTGTTTCTTACAGAGGCACCCTTAGGGGTGTCCGGCAGGTGTAAATGCACATAAGCTCCTTGGCTCATCTTTAACAAAAATGAGGACAAAAATAAAACTAATAAGGAAAGAAAGAGAGAGAGAGATGGCGAGGGGGGAGAGTAAGAAAATGAGAGAGGTAACAGACAGAGGTTATCTGTATACATTTTTCACCATACTTCATTTAGAAGTCGCATGACAATTTGCATAGGCCATCAATTAAACGAGCAGCCAGCACGTCGCACTCTACATATAATGCGACACCAGTGGCGTAGATAGGCTTTTTGGCGCCCGGAGCAAGGAGATCGTCGGCCGTCTCACCTTCACAATTAAAAGGGGACAAAAGAACAAAAATGAAGGCCCATCCACTGAACAAAGTACTTAATAAATGCAAATATGTAGATTTTTTTATGAAAACCCGTCCAGCAAACGTCTTAAGAATATTTGTTAAGTCAAAATTAAGAAATTGCATATTATAATATTACCGGTATGTTAACTGATTTATTAATTACCTTTTAATTAATTTATTAATACACTTTGTATACTTTTATATACTTTCGGCTAGTAAAGCCGCCATGTTGTCTAGTACCAACTTTATACTCACCATGTCCAGGATCTCTAATTAGACGTGTTGAAAAACAATATGGTTGTTTGGAATAACTACTAATTCACATTTAAATATTCTAATCAATATTACTTTATTAAATTCAAAAAAAGAAAAAAGAAAAACATCATTAAATTATATTGTTTCTGTCAAAATACAAAATTTCCTTTCTCCCTCTTACATTTTAAATTTAGTGATATTCAAAAATACGTATTCATAAAATAGATCATTTGTTTAAGTAGTCTTCAAAGTAAGATATAATATAAATACAAATTATTCGCTACAAATATAACATAACGGAAACCAGCGCTTTCACACACACACACATATCTACCCCCAGATTTTAAGAGCTCTATTAAGTATGAAAATATTAAACTTTTGAAGATTTTAGCCAAAAAATTGAAAGCTTTGTTTTTATGTACATTCTTGTAGATTACTTAGCTGTTATATTTTTTTGTCCAGAAGACGTCACTTGCCTATAGACGCGCACATTCTTTATTTTAACTGTTCATTTCCGAAAACTGTTCATTTTATGTTAATTAGGTGTAATTTCAATTTAACGTCAACTTTAAAAACTGTTATTCACATTGTGTTGTTTTGCGGGCGATGTAAACTTCGTCTAAACCGGCGAGCCGGCGGACGCGAAGGTTATTTGCGTCCGACACTGGTAGTTGTTATTTGCCGACTGTCTTTGTTTGCTGTGTGTCTGACGAAACTAGTGGCACTTCTACACCCACATTCCTCGTTATGTAAGGCGCTGACGTAACATCGCCTGATGCTCAGTTATATAATTTGTTTACGCTGTTTTTTATGTCATTGGTTGACCTTGGCACAATTCCAGCTTGTTGATTTTGTCGCTTCAGAAATTCACATACATAATGTCCCAAGCAGTGCTACCACTGTCGCTAACAATAAATATACCTTTTGTTTACGTTTTGTCCCAATTATCGAAAAAATGTTATTTGCTTTATTAAAAAATACAAATTTCTTTATTACCCCAAAAATAGGCCCAAAATGTCCCGTTACAGGTATTCAGTTTCTAACATTTATTATTTTGACTATAAAAAATGTAGTAATATAAAATTTATAACATAAAGATGTTCTAATGAACATACAAATTCCTTGTAGGTATAAAGCGCATCTTCAAAACAATATCCTAACACAACATAAAGTTAAACAAAGAACTACATTAAAAGTAATAAAATAAAGCGCTTACCATTACAGGTTTATGGTTCCGTCTTCTATCAATAAAGACTTAATATTTATTTGTAATATTTAATAAATATTTAAAACGAGACATTTTAAAATGTAACTTTCCAGGTCTTAATTGCTGCAAAGTCGGTTATTAAATCAGTATAACATAAAGACGGAGCAATGTCGTTTTCAACTAAGAGTATCCGTAGATTTGATACCCTGTCTTGAGATATTGTTAATCGTAGGTATGATTTAATCAATTTAAGTTTACTAAAAGATCTTTCACAAGAAGGCACAGTCACTGGTAAAGTAAGAAATTTATTTAAATCTATCGCTAGTATTTTGTAGGCTTCTAATCCCATTGAAGAAATGTACTGTAGCAGTCCCTGAGTGTAAAGTCCATTTGTTCTCCTGTAACCTTTGCCCTTTTTTTAATAAAAGTATGACGTCTTTTAAGTCACTGAACAATTCTTCACTCTTTAGGTCATGTGGATACAGTTTTACAAGCACTGTGCACTTGATATTGATTTGGGAAAGCTGTTCCTTAAAATGTATATCCCCATCATTTACATACGCCTCAAATTTATAGAGGAACCCACAGCGTTTTTCCAACTCTTTTTAATGTAGAGAAACGGCTTGAAATTTTAACTGACAGTTTGTCCAAAATTTCTATTTAAGAACGTAGCATTTCTTGCCGAACGGTTAAGGCAGAATTGTCTGGATACTCCCCTGGCATCGTATGCTTCCTTCTTATTCTTTTTGTGATACTGACATCCCATTCATTACATACCTGTTCGGCCTTAGAAATGACATTGTCACACAGCTCATTCCTCCAAGCGTTTAAATTGTCCGTTAGCTTCTCCAGACGTTTTAATGCTTGACTAAAGCTTATTTCTTTGGTCTGCAAGATTTTCTGGATTTTGTCTATAGAAGAAAGAATATATGTCCAGAAAAAGAGCAAGGTCACAACATTAAAGTTTTCTATCGCATTAATTATTATTGCTGCATTTTCCCTCATATCAATTGTTTCAGTCGGTGTATTCCTTTCTCCAGTGCAGCGATCATTTCATCCAGCTGAGTGGATATTGCTTTCACCACATCTGCTTCTGAACTCCACCTGGTATCACAATGTCTTTTAAGAATATATACGAAGTCTTTAAGAACACTCAATTTATAAGTGGAACAGGAAAAGAAGGTGAATAGACGTTTTACTGTCCCAAAAATTGTCACTGCCTGAACATTTACATGAGCTGCTGAACTCGAACCAAGTTAAGTGAACGGTTGTCACAAGGAACAAATATAGTTAGTGGATTCAAATCTAATATTTTCTTTTGAACTCCTGAATGGATACTAGCAATTGTTGTTTGATTGCCATACGACAGATCTCTGCAATCGCTAAGATTCAATCCATCACTCTCAAGTTTTCTTGTAATAGATTATGTGATCCCCTCCGCTGTTTTCACTTTTAAAGAAATAAAATCTATGAAGTATTAGTATGATGTCATACACGTGAAGTATTATAGATATACCCATAAGACACACAAACCAAAAACAAACCGCACATTCAAGATACTCATTGATGATCAACACGTTCACTGCGGCGAATCGGGAAAAATTGCACATACCTAGCCCACGTAACGTTTTTTTTGCAAATAATATATTCGTCTGTATACGAACAGCAATTAACATTATCTATACAAAGCTAATACTGTATGATTATCAGTTCTCCTTTCCAGAATAACAACTCGCTACAAAAAACATGTCAGTGAACAGTATAATAAAATAACCTTTTCCTGGTCTTACAAAAAGTGCAGGTATCCGACGACTTCTAGTACCCTCAGCCCAAAACATTTTAATATTGCGTGTATCTCTCTCCCTTTCCCTGCCTGCGTATCACATCATCTAGCTATTATCTTTAACACAAATAGAACTAATATTATAAAAATTTTTATATAAAAATTTATGCTATCTCACAACCCTCTGTCTCTCTCCTTCCTTCTATCTTTCTCTCTTTTCTCCCAATTTTTTATATTTCTTAATAATAAAAATAGAACTCTTATTAACAAAAAAATACGTACAGTAGCTTTCTGTGTTTGTCTGTGTATCTGACTCTTTACTCCCATTTAGCTTTCTCTCTCTCTCTCTCTCTCTCGCTCTCTCTCTCTCCACATCTCTCTCTTACTCTCTTAATTACGCACTTTTATCATTTTACTCTCTCTCTCTCTCTCTCTCTCTCTCTCTCTCTCTCTCTCTCTCTCTCTCTCTCTCTCTCTCTCACTATCTATCTATTTACCTATCTCAATCCCAAACAGAACTATAGACTATTAAGAACTACAGAACTACAAACTAAAATTATACAATTTTGTTAACCGCAAAACTGATACAAATAAATGTTTTATAGTATTACTTCAAAATACTGTATATATTTTGAACACTGACCAGAAATATAACTGATTATACTGTTTATATAACTCGTATAAGTTCATAACGATTGGCGTTACATTTATTATTTCTGACTGCCAATATGCACAGCAAATTTCTTTAGTAAAATAAATCGAAGTTACATTATCGCCCAGTGTCAATGCATGTGAGAAAATACTAACATGCCCGTTAATTACGTTATTTGATCCGACGAGAAGTGGTCAATCTTTACATAATTCGAAAGGCCAGTACGCTACGTTGGCATGCTTCGTAAAACATAATACAGTGGAACTTGGTTATTACGGCCTCGGCTGTTACGTCAACTCGGGTGTAGTGTTATTTTGTCATAAGTCCGGTCAAACTGATATCTTTAACATTACAAAAATTCCCGGTTTTAATGTCACTAAATATTGTACTACTCTGTTATAGCGTCAAAAATTTCTCAGATATTTTACTCTAAATTTCATATAAACGTATATATGTGCGCGCGCTACGCCCATGGCTACAGACATACATTGTATGCAAGCGATAAGCACTGTAACAGGACCGCCGGCGCCGGCGCCAGATGGAGAAAAAATTAAAAAAATTAGGAAATGCGAACATGGTGATGTGGATGCAGCATTATTGAAATGGTCCCAAACAGTGTCTATGTTCAGATATTCCTGTGAGTGGACCAGTTCTGAAAGAGAAAGCTACAGAATTCGGAAAATTGTTTGGTATTGATTTTACGTGCTCCAACGGATGGCTAGATCGATTTAAGGCCCGACACTTGATTTCCTTTGCAAAAATTCGTGGTGAGGCAAAATGCGTAGATCTGAATGTTACAGGCGTTTGGGTGCGTAACACTTGGCCACAAATTAGACGATCATATAAAGATGAAGACATCTTTAATGGAAATGAAGCCGGAATTTTTTATAAATTAACTCCAGATAAGGCTTTCAAATTTAAAAATGAAAAGTGCGTTGGTGGGAAGCTCTCTAAACAAAGAGTTACAGTTTTCGTTTGTGCGAACATGACGGGAACCGAAAAAAGGAAACTTTTAGTTATCGGGAAAAGTTTGCATCCTAGATGTTTTAAAAACATCAAAAAACTTCCTGTAAGTTACACTGCCAACAAAAAAGCATGGATGACTTCTAGTATTTTTGAAGATGAACTAAGAAAGTGGGATAAAGAACTGCAATCGAAAAACAGAAAAATTCTACTTCTAGTTGACAACTGTGCAGCCCATCCAAAGTTAAATTTGACAAACATTAATCTGGTCTTCTTACCGGCCAACTGTACGAGTGTCCTGCAACCTATGGACCAAGGCGTCATTAGAAGCGTAAAGTGTCACTACCGCAAGCAACTTTAAAACAAAATTATTTTCTGTATGGACACGGCGCAACCTGCCACAATTTCACTCTTAGATGCAATACAATTCCTAGACGACTCTTGGAAGAGTGTAACACAGAAGACGATAGCAAAATGCTTTAGTAAAGCACAACTTGTACATGAAAATTTACCCGACGATGACGAAGACGACAACTTCCCGCTCTCGGAGTGGATTAAGAAATTCGACGTAAATGAATTTGGAAATGAACTTGATTCCTATGCATCAGTGGATGACCAAGTAGAAACATTCCAAGTGTTGAGTGACGCAGAAATTATCGTGGAAGTAAAAAACATAGAAGCAGAAGATAGTGTTGAAGAAGATGCTGAGCAAGAGGAGGATGCCGACATCGTTTGTCCGACAGTACAGGAAGCAATGAGAGCCGCCGAAAATCTTTCACGATTTTACTGCTTTAGAGAGACGTCTGACGACACGTTCAATGCAGCGCAGCATCTCCACAGCACAACAGAAAGAATTTATTTTTCAGAAAGGAGCGTTCAAAAGAAAATTACGGATTACTTTTGACAGTAAGCCTAAATGTAAGTTACATGTACTTTCTTTTTGATCTTTTAAAATATTCTTCATGCTGTTTGTATAAATGAAATGCAGTTTGTAAACTTTAGAATAATGTTAATAATGCAAAGATCTTTTTTTTTTTATTTCTCCTTCCTTACTAGTGATTAAAAAGGGACTTTTATAACGACTTTTATAACGTCACTCGGACATAACGTCATTATTTTTTTGGTCCCTTCAATGACGTTATGACCAAGTTCCACTGTAATTATATTACCACGGTTAATAGAATTGGATAGTGAAGTTTAAAAATTGTTGATAAATATTTAGTTAAAATTATGATGTAAAGTTGGCACGTGAACGAAGGAAAAGAATAATTTTCATTCGCCTGGAGTTAGTCACTCTTTCGTACAAACAAATAAGCGTAAACGTAAACTGGAATACCCGGGGTTGAAATCTGGCAACGTCACTGGAAGCAAAAACGGCAAAAATTCGAAAAAAGTATACATTTCAGATGCTTAATTGTTGGGAAATTGAAAAGACGCCCTATTGTCGTAATTATGAAAAGATTCCATAATGACAGCGTTTTGTACAAAAAAAATTATTTGCTTATTTTAAGAGTATATTGAAATATAAAATGCAAAACACAAATAACATAATCACAAGAACGTAATGTTACAATATAATTTCAATATACTCTTCGTTTTCGGGTAGACGCCAAAATGTGTACATTTTGAAAAGACGGCAAAATGTTAGAAAAATGTTTATATATATATATATATTATAATTATATCCTTGGCCGAGCGTGTTTTAGTATTCTCTGTAATATTATTTCTTTATAACATTGTTTAATGTGTTTTAATAAGTCACACGTTGGTAGTGTTACTCTGTGTATAGCTTGATATAGTGGTAGGATGAGAGAGATTGTATTTGTCGGCTAGTGCTTTTTGAATTTTCCCGCACTTCTGGTTAACACGGCGACCAGCTCTAACCGTATTTTGGCAGTTGTAGGTTAATTTATTTCTAGTCATCGGTGAGGCTACACCGATACTATTCGCCTACATACCTGCTCGCTCCCAATAATACCTGTGAACAAACTCTTATCCTATTTGCATATTGAAATGATAACTCGGTTACTGGTAATTATTGGTTTTTCAGTTTTCAGCTTCTTTGGTTAAACAATAGTAAATGGTTCGGTCTTGGATCGACCTTGACAAGTTCGTATCGATTCCGACCTTCAACGAATTGTAAATAATTATAATGTAAATTTATTAATCTCAGGGTTTGGGTTCTTTGGGCCAGTTAAGAAGTCAGAAATGTTTTAAAAAGGTGTACAACACATTACAAATACCTTAAAATAAGAAATCTTAATTATTAGTGTTAACAAGTATGAATGTTATGTTTTTTACTAACTGCGTCAACGACGACTTTGTCTACACTGGCAATGAATTGCTAAACAAGATGGCCGCCCTGGTCAGTTAACCAAGCGTCATGTGCTCCCTATGTTTTTTTGTTTAAATAAAATGTTATTACTGTTAACCACCGTATTAATGTTCAGTGGTTATTCCAATTATCACTGTAGATAGTTTATTTAGTGTAGTGAAGTTGATCTATGTGTAGTGTTGTGACTAAATTACTTCAGAATTATATTTACGTCTGTTCGATATTTCGGATCGAACCGGTCATTCTTTTCATTTTCCGAGGTTGGCACTATGGCTTTTGTAGAGTTCGTACATGCACGTGAACTTTTAGCTCTGTCGTACGCCAGCCATCTCAGTGTCAACGTCCACGAGTCGGGCCCTTCTCGGCAGGTAGAAATCCATGCATTTCACCCATCCTTTTCCCAACCAGTCTATCCTGCCTTGAGTGTCTGGATCACCCAGTCGTGAGATACGGTAAGTCATTTTTTTATATTATTTATGTCTGATTAGCAATTCTGCATGCTGCTGCTTTCGAGCTCACCAGAGGCTATTAAATTATCATGGAAGAAAGCCGTCTTACTTTCCATCTTTTTAAGTGTACCGTCACTTACGGGCTGGCTTGCGCCCCTTTTCAGGCGTTGCGAACCTTGCAGCGGCTGGCTCAGGATGAGGCAGTTAATTTTCCTGCGGGAGCGGCGGTACTTAGCCGTAATATTTTTGTGGATGATATTGCTGCTGGCGCTGATTCAAAATCAGAGTTTTGCAAATTACAACGGGAATTAATTCTGTTGTTGTCTTCAGGAGGGTTCAATTTGAAAAAGTGGTGCACTAATCAACCCGACTGCCTACCTGAATCAGCCGCTCCAAGTGATTCCGTCGTTGCTAAGGATAAGGATATTCTGGGTTTAAGTTTACCGAATTACCATTTTACCGATTGCTTCTCCTTTCCTCCTTTGGCCTGTTGCAGCAATGCTCAGGTTCAATTTACCAAACGTGTCGTGTTATCTCAGATGGCACAATTATTTGACCCATGTGGTTGGCTTTCGCCAGTGATTTTCAGGGCCAAGGCTTTTTTCCAAAAACTCTGGGCTGAGGGCTTGGACTGGGATGCTCCTCTAAGTGATGACTTAAACGATTATTGGAGTCAATTCCTGTCCTCTTTGAATCATCTTCCGGTAATTACTATTTCCCGGCCATTCTTCCCTAAAGGTGGGCATATTGAAAGGGTAATATTGCATGGTTTCTGTGATGCTTCCCAGTTAGGTTACGCGGCCATCCTCTATCTGTCCATTTATACTGACTCTGGTCCTCCGGTGGTTTCGTTGGTGTCGTCTAAAACTAAAGTGGCACCTCTTAAAACTTTATCAATCCCACGTTTGGAGTTGTTGGGAGCTTATCTTTTAGCCAAACTTGTTCGTCATTATGTTGGTTTATTCTCATCATGTATTCAATTGAGTCAGGTTTTCTTATGGACGGACTCGACGATTGTCTTGGATTGGCTGAATATGCCTACTTTTAAATTGAAGACATTTAGTGCAAATCGGGTGGCTGCCATTACCGAGTGGACCGATACTAAATCTTGGCGTCATGTTCATGGTGTTTCTAACCCCGCTGATTTAGCCTCTAGAGGTACGTCACTCTCCAGCCTCCGGTCGTCGACATTGTGGTGGTCAGGGCCAGATTGGTTAAAGCTTGATGGTCTATGCTGGCCCCCTATTAATTATCGCCCGAATCACGACGTGCAAGATGTTGCCTTGGAGACCAAGGTCTCTTCGTTTCTCACTCAGGAGCCCCGGGTGGAATTGTTTGAGCACTTATCTTCGTGGCCCTTAGTGGTAGGGGTTACCTCAGTCATCTTAAGGTGGGCTATGCCTTCGCGGATTGAAGCTTCCACAGCCATGGATTGTAAGAAGTTGGCTGTTAAGTATATTTTACGCTACATTCAGCGCAGCGTGTTTGGACAGGAGCTCGCGGCTCTTCGTTTAGGTAAGCGGCTCCCGGTCCGCATTCAGCGCCTGGTCCCGTTTATAGATGATTTTGGCCTCATTCGAGTACGCGGTCGCTTGACCAACTCTGCGGTTACTAGAAATCGTTTTCCGATTTTACTGCCCAAGCATCACCACCTAGTAGGGTTGCTAATTCATCACACCCATGTGTGGTTAGGTCATGCTGGGCCCTTGCAAGTTCAATTTCAGCTTGCCCAAAATTATTGGATTTTGTCCGCACGTCAGGCAATAAGAACCATAATTTGGAAATGTCTTCCTTGTTTCAGGGCGCGTCCTCGCCACACCAACCCGTTAATGGGGGATCTGCCAGTTCCTAGGGTTAATCCGGCACACCTCCATTTTATTCTTCCGGCATGGATTATGCTGGCCCCTTTTTGGTACGGGCCTACGCTGTTCGGAAGGCACCTATAGTCAAAGCGTATCTCTGCATTTTCATCTGCTTAGCCACTAAAGCAGTTCACTTTGAAGTGGCTATGGATCTTTCATCGCCCCAGTTTATTGATGTGTTGAGACGGTTTATTAGTCGCCGTGGGGCTCCGAAAACACTGTATTCGGATTGTGGTAGGAATTTTGTGGGGTCGCGCTCCGAACTGAAACGGGAGCTCCAAAATGTGCTTTCCAATCCTGACCAGTCAGCTCAGATAACAGCTTTTGCTGTTGACAATAACATTGAATTTAAATTTATCCCTCCGTCTGCCCCTCATCAGGGTGGCTTGTGGGAATGGGCTGTCCAGTCGGCCAAGTTTCACATGAAACGCATGATTGGGACCAGGTCGGTGGCCATAGCAGAATTTTCGTCGTTATGCATTCGCATTGAGGGAATCTTAAATTCCCGTCCTTTGACTGCTCTATCCTCAGATCTGAGTGATTACCAGGCTCTAACGCCTGGTCATTTTTTGGTTGGCCGCCCCATTACCGCGCCCCCGGAAGCTGAAGTCTCATTAAATGAAGGGACCGTCCGTCATTACAAACAAATTGCCGCTTTGCTCCAAGCCTTTTGGAAAAGGTGGCGTTTGGAATACTTGACGGCACTTCATGCCCGATCGAAGTGGTCGTCTAAGTCAAGAAATTTAATGGTTGGGGACCTGGTGGTTATGGAGGAACAGAATTCTCCCCCCTGATGTGGCCTCTTGGCCGAGTTTCAGCTGTGTTTCCGGGGAGCGACGGGGTTGTTCGTCGCGCTTCAGTTAAAACATCCACAGGTTCTTTTGAACGACCGGCTATTAAATTATACTGGTTGCCCATATCTTCTTAATTGGGTTTATCTTGTTTTTTCGGGTGAGCAGAATTAATTTCAATGATTGTTGTGGACTTACTGGACACTTTGCTGGGATTTCCCAGGTGATTCCTTCCAGCTGTTGTCCGCAGTGAATTTTACATTGTGGAATGTTTCTGGCATGGCGTTGTGCCAGTTCATTGGGAGTTATGGATGCTCAACAAATCAACAAGAACAAAAATAAGTAAAAAAAAAAAAAGGAAAAAAGGGGGGTAATAAAGGGGGAAAAAAAAAAATGTAAAAACTAGGGAACTAACTAAGTTGATTTGCTGAGTTTTACATTGTGTTTGGCTGGGCCATTGTTTATTGTATGTTATTGGGTTTTGTCTACTCTACCCGAACCTTTCGGATTGCTCGCCTGGTCGATGTGCCCGCGGCGGAGTTATTCGGCAGGGTTCTAATTAATTGCATGTTTTGCATGATTTTCTGTATGTTTGTATTTTCTTGTGTTTGCGTGTGATTTCTATTTGGAGGGTAATTTTCAGAGAATGTTCCTGTTCACCAAAAGCCAAATTTTTGTACTGCATTTTTGGCCATGTCTTTTGGTGTAGTTGGTGGTTGACCCATTGCGGTCAACGGGGGCCGGTGTTCGATATTTCGGATCGAACCGGTCATTCTTTTCATTTTCCGAGGTTGGCACTATGGCTTTTGTAGAGCTCGTACATGCACGTGAACTTTTAGCTCTGTCGTACGCCAGCCATCTCAGTGTCAATGTCCACGAGTCGGGCCCTTCTCGGCAGGTAGAAATCCATGCATTTCACCCATCCTTTTCCCAACCAGTCTATCCTGCCTTGAGTGTCTGGATCACCCAGTCGTGAGATACGGTAAGTCATTTTTTTATATTATTTATGTCTGATTAGCAATTCTGCATGCTGCTGCTTTCGAGCTCACCAGAGGCTATTAAATTATCATGGAAGAAAGCCGTCTTACTTTCCATCTTTTTAAACTATTATCTCACAACGTCACTTGTATAACGCAGCTCTCTCGGCTTTTTGATGTTGGTGTTGATTTAAGCTTCCATCGGTCAGGGGTAGTTCTTTTATTTTCTCTATAAGCTTTTTGGTATATTCTCCTCTTCTGTGGTCTTGTTTAGGTCATTATTTTAGTGTAAGTTGGATTTTTTTATCTTCACTCTAAGCGTCAGCTATACGACTTTTGATCCTTTCTATCTGGCGTTCAACAATACAATCATCCAATCTTCTCGTCTTAGTAATGGTTTTTTGACCAGTAAACTCTGTTTTTGATTGGTCAGTTTGCACGAATTTGAGGTCAAGCGGCATATAGTACCGAAAATCATATCCTTGCCTTTCATGTCAAAAAATACTCCTTTGTTACCTTTTGTTTAAATTAAAATTAATTTACATAGCTTTGTTCCTATTACAAAGATCTACATTTTGATATATAATTTTGTATGTTTTGACTTTATATTAGGCGTTTTTACACCTTTACAAGAATTCTAAATTTGGACCATAGTACTGCCCTAACTTTTATTATACAATACTTAATGTTTTGTTTGATTAATTTAATTTGATTCACAATTATTCTAAAACTTGTCTCTCTTACTTAAATTTTGGCCCTTCTTTGTTATTATTGTCTTATATTAATTTGGTAACTTAATCCTTTCTGACTTTATCTTATTTTATATTACATGTTCGGCCTAGGCCTAAGATTTGATTTCAGTATCCTGTTCTAATTCATATTAATTATTAACTTCTTGGATTTCATTGTCCATGACGTGTCCGTTACTTAACTAATATCACTATAATATTGACGACTCGGAACACTAAGTTTTTTATAAGTAAAAACGTAAAGTTTTACCTTACAGCCTAAACCGGCTTTCACCTATAGAAGGCTTCATCAGAGGCTGTCGTTAGTAGCGCTGTTCATCTTGTTGTTGGCGACGAGATAGTGTTTCAAAAGATCGAAGCTGTGTGTGTGTGGTGAGATGTGTTCGAATAATGCGTGCGATTTGAATTGTGTCTGTTCGTTTAGGATGTCGTTTTTATTTGTTTTTGTGTGTTTGTATATTTCTAATTGTTCTAGGGTGTCTAGTTTTCGGCCTTTTGTGTGTACGTGTAGTATGTTCATGTTATTGTCGATGTTTTTATATGTGTGGTTTGCTTCAATGAGGTGGTTTGCGAAGGTAGATTCTGTAGTGGTGTGGAGTGCTTTTGTGTGCTCAATGTATCTCTGTTTGAAGCTACGTCCTGTCTGGCCTATGTAGAATTTATTGCAATTTGAACAATTTAGTTTATATACACCGGGTAGATCGAATTTGTTTTGTGCTTTGGGCATGCGTTTTGATAGTGTGTGTTTGATAGTCTGTTTTGTTAGTAGTTTTGTAAGCGATTCTGTATCCTGCTTTTTTGAATTTGTGGGCAATTTTTTCTGTTTGTTTGTTGATGTATGTTAGTGTTATGAATTTGTTGTTTTCTGTCTTTGTCTGTTGTTTGTTTTGTGTTTTGTGTAGGAGTTTACTGACTATTGTTCTGTCATAACCGTTAGATTCTGCTAGATATTTTATCGTGTTTAGTTCGTCTTTGTAGTCTTTGTATTTCATCTAAGGGGATGTTGTTAAGTCTATGTATCATGGTTCTAAAAGCAGCTAGTTTGTGTTGTATTGGGTGATTGGAGGTGTTGTGTATTAGTGTGTCAGTTGTAGTTGGTTTTCTGTATATACTGAATTTGTGCCTATGTTCTAGTTTTGTGATGGAGAGGTCTAAGAAGTTTATGGTATTGTTGTGTTCGTATTCGGCAGTGAAGGTTATGTTTTTATGTATTTTGTTTATGTGCGTTAGTAACTGTTCACATTGTCTTTTGTTTCCCCTGTATAGTATTAGAATGTCATCACCGTATCTGTGCCAATATAGTATTTTATGTGAGTGTCTGTCATTGTTTGTGAGTATTTTTGTTTTTTCTAAGTGTTGGAGGAAGACTTCTGCTAGAATGCTGGATATGGGGGAGCCCATGGGTAGGCCATCGTTCTGTGTGTAGTATTTATTGTTATAAGTAAAGTAGTTTTGTTTTGTGATAATGTTCAGAGTTTTTGTTATTTCATTGATAAGTTCGTCTGGTGTGTTGTTCTGTTTGAGTTTGTTTTGTAGGATGGTGATTGTTTCAGAGATGGGGATGTTTGTGTACAGGTTTTTAATGTCAAAGGAGGCTAATGTGGCGTTATGGGGGATGTGTATGTCTTTTATTTTTGTTACTAGGTCAGTGTTGTTTTTTACTGCAATGTTGTTGTCTATTTGTGTGTGTTGTCTAATAATTTTGTCTAGATATTTTGCCAGTTTGTGTGCAGGGGCATTATGGTAGTTGATAATGGGGCGGAATGTCTTCTTCGGAAGAATAATGTAGAACAATAAAAACAAGATAAAATAAGAACAGAAGCCTCAATGGAAATAGTAAAATACATCAAAAAATATAATAACCAAAATCATCATATTAAAAATAAAAATAAACAAAATAACACCATTAATAACATAAAATAGAAACTATCGACTAATAACCTCACTTTAACCAAAGCTGATAAGAGTAATAGTACAATAATAATTTCTCAGAAAGATTTAGACGATAAAACAGAAGAATTTATAGTTAACAATAATTGCATAACATTAAATAAAGATCCCACAAATAAATATCAAACACAAATAACAAATATACTAAAAAATAGTAACCAAATCATAAATCCTAAAGACTCCTTTAAATATAAACTGGATAATCCTTGTGCACCAAAATTAAATTCTTTAATAAAATTACACAAAATCAATAAAACTATCAGACCTTTAATAAACGCTAGGACCACAGCAAATTATAAAATATCAAAATTACTAACACAAATCTTAAAACATAAAATTGAACTTCCAGCAAAACACAATATAAAAAATAGTATCGAACTCACGGAACAACTAATAAACGTAGAAGTAAACAGAAATACAAAATTGTATTCATTCGACATATCAAACATGTATACAAACATTCCCATTGAAGAAACTATAATTATTGTATTAAATAAACTGAAAACAAATAACGAACATAACACGTACGTTAAACAGTTAACTAATACTTTAAAAATAATTTTAAATCAAAATTATTTTCAATACAACAACAAATTGTACTATCAAACAGATGGCCTTGCTATGGGAGCCCCAACCTCCGCTATCATATCAGAAATCTTCCTACAAAAACTAGACGAACAAATAATAAATATAATAAAATTAAACGACCCATTAGGATATTATTTTAGATACGTTGATGACACTCTGTACATTTCCCAAAACAATGGTATAAATATAAATAAAATATTCAACTCCATAAATAATGAACATTCCAAAATAAAATTCACGTTAGAAGAAGAATCTAATAATAAATTAAATTATTTAGACTTAACAATAAAGAAAAATGAAACAAATTTTGAATACTCAATATACAGGAAACCTTCTCAAACTGACTTAGTAAAACCAAATACTTCTAATCATCCTCCCCAACACAAAATGGCAGTATTTAATTCCATGATTTACCGAATGCTTAGGATCCCATTAAATAACACAGAAAGAAACAAAGAAAGAAAAATTATCCAACAAATAGCAGTTAAAAATGGATACAAAATAAAAACTATTAATAAATTAGAAAATAAAATTGAACATAAAATCACTAATAAAATTTCTAAAAACACTACACTACATTTAAAAATTCATCTATTAATAATAATATAAAATATACAACCTTCACTTATTACGGAAATATAACTCAAAAACTAAATAAAATATTTAAAGATACTAATTTAAAAATATCTTATAATACAGATAATATAATTTTTAATAAAATAAAACCTAAAACTAAATCCAATACTCACAATAAAAATGGAATATATAAAATAGAATGTCCAGATTGCAATAAATTTTACGTGGGCCAGACGAAGAAAAAACTACGAGATAGATTCGTTCAACACCGCAATGCATATTTAAAACCAAATATTTATAAATCTAATTTAGCCACACATTGTCTAAATAATAACCACCAGTTTCCAAACATTGAAAATATAAAATTAATTAAAAACATACAAAAAGGTAAAAAAATGAATATTTGGGAAAATCTTAACATTTACAAACACAATAACAATAATTTATTAATTAAAGAACAAGCCCAAATAAAAACAAAACAAGACGATCTATTTAAAATTATAAATTTACTAAAAAATAAAAATAAAAATGAATAAAATATAAACAAAATTTCAAATATAACCGAGAAAACAGATGCTGAAGAAAATAAACATTAAAACAATTGTCAACTAATCGACCTAAATCGATTATCAGTTATTTTATTTTGCATTAAAAATGATACAAATTCGATTATTCGTTAATTTTATATTAATAGAATTATTTCGATTGTTATTAATTCACTTAGAAACCTCTGATGATACTGATATTTTTCAGTGAAACGTGCGTCAGGTGTTAAAAGAATATACAATATTATCTACTTGCAGAAGAAACAAATTGAAAACATCACAAATTATATAATTACTGCAAGAAACATCGAGTTACTTATATAGAAAATGATATATTTATATACATACATATTTCTATCATGTTGGCGTCTTTTAAAAATGTATACATTTTGGCGTCTACCCGAAAACGAAGAGTACATTGAAATTTTATTGTAACATTACATTCTTGTGATTATGTTATTTGTGTTTTGCATTTTATATTCAATATACTCTTAAAATAAGCAAATAATTTTTTTTGTACAACCCCGTCATTATGGCATCTTTTCATAATTATGACAATAGGGCGTATTTTCAATTTCCCAACAATTAAGCGTCTAAAATGTATATTTTTTCGAATTTTCACCGTTTTTGCTTCCAGCGATGTTGCCAGTTTTCAACCCCGGGTATTGCACAGTTTACGTTGACGCTTAATTTGTTTGTATGAAAGAGTGACTAACTCCAGGCGAATGAAAATTATTCTTTTCCTTCGTTCACGTGCCAACTTTACATCATAATTTTAACTAAATATTTATCAACAATTTTTAAACTTCACTATCCGATTCTATTAACAGTGGTAATATAATTATTGTGTTTTACGAAGTATGCCAAGGTAGCGTACTAGCCTTTCGAATTATGTAAAGATTTACCACTTCTTGTCGGATCAAATAACGTAATTAACGGTGTAAAATTACTGCTTTTATAAATATTAAATAATTGAATAATTGAGTTACTCTATTACGCCTCACTTTGTAAGCGCCAAATCTGTATAAAGTTTGGATAATTATTTGATTGTATATATATTTTTTTAGTCACAATAAAAATAATTAATTAATTTGTTGTTACTTTTCGCTTGACGTTGTGAACACCAATATTTAATGTGTCAATAATAATTGTTTATTAATTTTGTTTTACAACCAATTCTACGCCTCTCTGTGTCGGCACCAATTTGTAATGGTCATTAACAAATATAAGTTTTATTAATTTTTTGAGTTGTTTGCTTTATTTTGTTTTAATTAATTCCTTTATTTATTTCTTAATTACTTACCTAGTTTAACAATTTAAACCTCACGTTGCACCCCAAAAATGTAATGCCAACTTACTCTTCAATTTTTTATGAAAAAACGCCAGCACTCGTTAATTGAAAAAATAATAATTATTAGAAATAATTACTCGTACAAAATTAATTCCTTTCAATATTCTTTTTATTTATGTTTGAAATCCTTATTTTCTTTCTTAATTTAAAATAAATAAAATATTTCTTATCATGAATTACCCAGGCTTAGTATGTAACGCTCAGTGGTTGGTACCATTGAAACTCCCAATCTTATAGTAGGTTATTCGTTAAAAAAATAAATAAATAAACCTCCGCTCAACAGTCCGTTAAGGACCAAGGCGTACCGCGCGGCTTTTGTGTTAGTGTGACGGTGTATGGCTAGTACTACGCGCCACCAGCCGCTAAGGTTATTCGTTACGCTATATAAATATAACCTCGTGTTTTCTCTTAGACTACAATTATAGCGAAAATGTCTTTAGTGAAGTACAAAACATCACAGTTTAAAATTATAATATAACAAAGTAAATTCTTATAACTATAGTAATGAACAGTTCATGAGTGCAGAACAGTGTCCTTTTTACATTAAAGAAGATTACACTCCTTTAGAAATTAAACACAAAGAAATAATTACTTAACTCCTAAAAAATTACAATAGTGTTAGTGTTTTATAGTTCAGTGGTGGTGGAAAAATAGTTCACTAGTGTAATATAGTGTTGCAGGTTGGATTATGATAACTTGTTAATAAGTCGTTTTAAAATTGAATTACAATCACTATACTTTCCTTTTTTATGAACACACTTTCTTATTCACTTTTAGTTATTTGCACAACATAATTCCTTTATTGTTATTTAAACAATTCACAATATTGATTTATCACTCGATGGTCATTTAACTATGGTTCACTATTCACCTAACCTGTATTGTGTTCGAATTTGATTGTACTTTCTTGTATAAAAGTGTAGTGGAGGATTCTTTACTGCTCGAAGTTTAACAATCAACTAACTTGCTTGGTTTCAATTTTGGGGCTTGCTGGTGCAAAATATGCAAAATTCCCATTGGCTGAAACATCAAGCATTGTCAGCTCATGGCGGCACATTTTCTGATCAAAATTACCAAAAAATATTAATTTTAACATAACTCCCTTATACTAGATACAATCGTAATAACATATTTACCAATGAAATTCTCTTTTCCTACTGATGATTTTGAGATCTCACAATATAGGTTTCTGTTCAGTATTTCTCAAAATAACATTTTTGAATTTTGGCCTAATATAACATTTTATGTTTAAAAGTATTCTTTTTGATACATAACTATTTTCCTTTACTTTACATGTGACTTTAGTTGTTAACAAAACTGATTTTAATACTACTGATTATAGATGTGAACATTACTTTCTTATAAAACATTTGGATTGTACCAAAGACCTAATATTGTCTAGTGTAGCCTTGAATATTATCTGTTTCTTAAAGTAGAAATGCTTATTTCTAATACATATTATTATTCAATATCTATTCTTTATACATTATGCTCTTCTTTTTTACCTTCTAAAGTAGACAGGTTTTGTAAAATCAATATCTTACTGAATACATTATTAGTTTGTCTATTACAAATAATTGTTATTACTTATTCCCTAATATAATAGTCAAATCATGTTTCACTTTCCTATTACTAAATTTTACATAACAGTATTCATTACATCTTGATCCTTCTTCATTATATAATAATGGTCCTTTTTACAACTCAACATTGTAACAGTTTTAATTCAATAAAACTTTTATCACACATTTAGGTAATACTAATTCCTTTCTGCATTGTCTATCTGTTCATTTGTCACAGGCAGATACAACTACCCTATCTAGTTGTACTGTTTTTATTACATTTTGTCTAATTTATACAGTCATTATTTAAGATACTGGTTACTCGGCTATACTTGATATTATAGGCTTTTACCTATTCTGAACATAACTCACCATGAAGTCTACTGGAACTGTGGTTACAAAGTTTTATCTAGACATGTTTACTATTTTTGTATTCTTATTCTATTTTATAATAGTCTTAACTTCACCTATTAATACCTATATTTTATGATATAAGTTTATTACCTTCCTATTGCTCTGTACTTCAATATAATTATGTTTTAAAATCTTTATTCTAAGGGAACCATCACGTTATAAAGGGCATGTTAATATTTTCTCACATGCATTGATACTGGGCGATAATGTAACTTTGATCTCATTTACTAGAGAAATTTTCTGTTCATATTGACAGTCAAAAATAATAAATGTAATGCCAAACGTTACGAATTTATACTAGTTATATAAAAAATATAATCAGCTATATTTTTTGTCAATGTTCATCATTATACATACAGTATTTTGAAGTAATACTATAAAACATTTATTTTTATCAGTTTTGCGGTTAACAAAATTTTATAATTTATTTGTAGTTCTGTAGTTCTTAATAGTCTATAGTTCTGTTTGGGATTGAGATTGGCAATTAGATAGATAGATATATAAATAGGCAGGCAGATAGATAGGTAGATAGATAGTGAGAGAGAGAGAGTGAGAGAGGAATAGTAAAATGATAAAAGTGCGTAATTAAGAGAGTATGAGGGAGAGGATGAGTAGCGAGGGAGAGAGAGAGAGCTAAGTGGGAGTAAAGAGTCAGATACACAGACAAAGACAGAAAGCTACTGTACGAATTTTTTTGGTATAAGAGTTCTATTTTTATTAGTAAGAGTTATAAAGAAGGGGAGAAAAGAGAGAGAGAGAGATAGAAGGAAGGGTAGCGATGAGCTGTGCAAAAATGTACATAATAATAATTACTTCTTGTGTTAGAGACAGATGGAGAGGAGGGAGACAGAGGGTTGTGAGCATAAAATTTTATATAAAAATTTTTATAATATTATTTCTATTTGGGTTAGAGATAATAGCAAGATGATGCGATATGCATACAGGGAAAGAGAGAGAGAGAGAGAGAGAGAGAGACACGCAATATTAAAATGTTTTGGGTTGAGGGTACTAGAAATTCGTCGGATACCTGCACTTTTTGTAAGACCAGGAAAAGGTTATTTTATGATACTGTTCATTGACATGTCTATTGTTATATAGGCTTGTGGTTTCTCCACAGATTATAAACATAGTGGCTATATCCAGTGGCTTGAAAGGCATTTTCTTACAGAGAATGCTCATGGCCGCTAATACTTGTATAAGAGAAATCCTGCTACTTATTTCAAGAACAATTACTTCACTTACTAAAAGCGGTCAGTGAGGCCTTGTAGTTTTTTTACCTCTATGTTTATATATTTACATCTATTTTTATTTTATAATTTTATTTATTTTTTAGATTTGTTCTAATTTACTTGTACTTTAGCAAAATTTATTGACTACAAATTACTGTATATTCAATTTAAAAATTGTGTGTAAAAATAATGAATAGTTGCTAAAAAATCATTAAACAATACTTCTGCAGAAACACATTTTTCTCCAAACATATTCAATTAAATGTGTCTGAAATGTACTAACAGACATTCTGCTGACTCTCATCCGCATATCATGCTTAATTTTTGGACCATTAGTTCTCGATCGTTTGGGTGTGAACAGCAGAAATGCGAGGACACACAAAATTATGTATACTCTCGAGTTGTACCCATGCCACATATCTGCAATTATGTGGTTCCTGGTTCCATATTATTTACAATTACACAATTTAGTGTTTCCATTGTGTTTATCCACCACCTTTAGGAACCACTTCTTTATCCTCCTGCAAATTCCCCAAGTACCCACCGAGTTTTGGTTATTCAGCCCCTGTTGTACTTCCTTCAAGTGAACGCACTTCCTTCAAGGATCTCCCTGAACTCGTTTATTAATTTTTGCATAGTTTTCCTATTTATGTCGATCTCTTTTGAAATGACTGAAATTTGATATTTCAAAATCCAAGCGACTATCACACACAGTACAGATAATGCAGGAACACAGCGCTATTACGAACAAAGTGTCATGATGTGTTTCTTGTAGCTCTGCAATTCCGTCTACCACATCTGAAGGTGACGTTTCTTTGTCATTTTACATTTGTTAACATATTACCATCACACTTTACACATTGTATTAAAAACGGAAGAATATTTCAATCACAAACATTTTCTGATAGCTTTTTTTTTTAATGAAACACCAAAAATTATTAACACTTTTGTATTCCATTTCAGTAAGATACAGATGTGAACAACGCTGATGAATGAATGTTAAACAAAATCAAATAGATATAAAGATATAAACATACATGTAAAAAAATGAGAAGGCCTTATGGCCGCTTTTAGTAAGTGAACAATTGTTGAAACAAGTAACAACATTTCTCGCTTATCATTTGCGTCATTCTCTGCATGAAAATGTCTCTCAAGCCACTTTTGGTAGCCACTTACATTTATAACCTTTGGGGAAACCACAAGCCTATATAACAATAGACATGTCAGAGAACAGTATCATAAAATAACCTTTTCCTGGATTTACAACCAGTGCAGGTATGCGGCGACTTCTAATACCTTCAACTTAAATGTTTCTTTATCTTCTTCTTCTTCTACACTTCATGGTATAGGCAGAAATGTCTGTTCTGTCTCCACAATGTCATAGTTGGTCCCATCTTGAAAAAGGTCTTCCAACGTTACGCTTGCCCGTTGCCGTTGGTTTATAAGATCTTATTTGTTGTGGTAGTCTACATTTGTCCATGCGGTCGATTTGTTCCCACCATTTCTGTTTGTAGTCATCTATTCGATGATTCAAATTGTAGATGTTTAGCGCATTCCAGACGTCATTATGTATTCTATCTAATCGTGTACAACCCTTGACTCTTCTCAGAAAGCACATTTCAGCTGCCTGAATCTTTGATCTATCTAGCTTTGAAGGAACCCAGGTCTCACTGCCTTACGTCAGAATTGGGACAACCATGGTTTTATATAACTTTAATCTTGTCTCCTTACGCGTTTTATTTCCCAACGTTCTATTTATCGTGCCCCCTATGTATTCAAATCTCTGAAGTTTTCTTTCTATATCATGTCCTTTTAGATAGCTGACATCCGATCCTAAATAGCAAAAATGTGATACTTGTTCTACAGGATGTCCATAGATCATTAATGGTTTCTAATGTGTACACCGATCTTTGCAGGCCATCTTCAGTCATTTGAATTATTGCTAAATCATCTGCAAAAAGTAACGAATTTAAAGTGGTGTTGCTGTTTATTTTAATACCTCCACGGACTTCTTCCTTCCATATCCTGAAGTTCTGTAGTTTCTTTAGAATATGAGTAATTATACAAGTAGTTATATAAGTGATAAGTAGGTGAATAGGTAGATAGAAAGGGAGCAAAAGACAGAAAGAGAGAGAGGTGTAGGTAGAGAGAATAGTATAGATAGTGTATGTCAATCTCATTTAACTCATGTTTTTTCGTTTCCCTTTTTTTTCTTAGTTTAAAGCGAAGGTCTAGTTTGATCACAACTGTCACACAATCTCAGGGCACTTTATATTTTATAATACTTTATAATTTATAATAAATGTTTTACATTGTGTTACAATCGTTTATTTAAGTACTAAGTAGGCCTGGCCGTGTAATGTGAACGCTGATGTTGCTTGGTATAAGTCTATGTAGGCCTACTTGTGCTTTGTATTAGGTTACTAATTAATGATGGCTACATGTTCATAATAGTTACGTTACATCTTATAAATTGTATTTTATCTTTGTTCCTGCACTACTAATGATGGCCGTAGTGGGCACAGTAGAAACATCTGGAAATTTCTACATCAGTATTCAATGAATGGCAGCCTAATAGCCCGCATAATAAATTTAACACTACTGATAATGGGAGTCTTTTAGACGAATATGTGGAGGGACAGGACTATAAAAACACCTCAACCTGCATTAAAAGCTAGACTTGTAGTCCTAATAGGACTGAAGGATACGAATTTAAGAAAGCTTCTTTTCGAACAATTTTCTTTTTCGCCAGAAACGTTTTGTGAATTACAGTGATGGTACGGACGATCCACAATTTGAACAATAGTGTAGAGACACCGTATCTTAAAAACAATTCTGTTCTTGTTATGGGCAATGTCTTGTTTAAATGTAAAGCAGTATCAACGACATCTTATAGGGAAGAAATGTATGAATTGGTTTGAAGGAAAAGTAATAAATTTTTCAGAGGACAGCGTGAAGAATCAATTATTGCGTTTGTAGGAGGCATAAAGGCAATATTCAGTGAGTATGATGATAATGTAACTGAAGAAAATGAGTGTCTTGTGCGCTGGCTTACTCCATTCAATACCACTGTGAAGTCAACCCTATAGAATGAATTAGTACTGAGTACCGTAATGCAACCTGTAGCAAGAATTATTCGTATAACCTGTTGTGTATAGATTCATCTTGTGCAATTTAAACAATAAATTACTAACGTGAAGGTCATTAACATAAAGACAGTCTAAAAGTTGTAACATACTTACGAAAATCAGTGTAACGTCCATTACTGAACGCAACGAATTTGTTGTAATAACTTTTAATGTGCTCTTTATTAATAAGTACCAAGCAACATCAGCGCTCGCATTACAGGCCTACTTAGTACTTAAACTATTATAAAGCAATGTAACACATTTGTTATAAATTATAAAGTACTTAAGTAAATATTATAAAAAGTAATATAGTAGTTACCTAAAAGAAACTTATGTGAACTGTACAAATGTAACGTATTGTCTCATTATATGTAGAGTGTGATGTTCTGGCCGCGCGTTTAATTGATGCTCTATGCAAATTATGTCATGTAACATCTAAATGAAGTATCGTAAAAAATGTATACAGCTCCCCTCTGTCTGTATACCTCTCTCTCATTTTCTTACTTCACTCACTCCCCCTCTCTCCACCCCCCCCCCTCTCTCTCTCTCTCTCTCTCTCTCTCTCTCTCTCTCTCTCTCTCTCTCTCTCTCTCTCTCTCTCTCTCTTCTCTCTCTCCTTATTCATTTTATTTCTTTCCTCATTTTTGTTAAAGAATGAGCCAAGGAGCTTATGTGCATTTACATCTGCCGGACAACCCTAAGGGTGCCTCTGTAAGAAACAATAAAATTTCTCAAGTGTTTATGAAGTATGAAGGACACTGAAACATGGTAAATGCATAGTAATGTTTATTTAGATGAGACAAGATAAACAAGAAACATGATTACATTTCTGGCGGGAATGATGTTACATTTTGCAAACTAGTGCCTACGTCACACACGTCTGCCTTTTCTACAAATGTTATGTACAGTTTAATCAGAGTTGTGGTATTCGGAACTCAGAAATGGTTAATACAAGTCAGTCACTGCTGTATAGAGTGATAATGTGTTGTGTCTATTCAGCATAACAAAACAGGTCTCCAGCACAGAGATAAGATTTCTCATTCATCAGAATCCCGCCAACAAGAGTATTCAAGGTCAAATAACATCCTTAATGTTTAATGGTACAGAAGTGTATGTTTACAAAACGTACTACTGTTTTGACTGACACATATATACAGATCTACATCTGAACTAATGCAACCTCTTATTTATCTCTACATCAGCTGTCTGTTTTTACGTTTCTACCAAATGTGTTGGTACGCTGACGTGTTCGTACTCCTTAAGAAAATAATATTAAAATAGTATGAATATTTTATAGTAAAAACATAATAACAATAATAATAATAATAATAACAATTTGTAGACGTAAGCATTCATTACATAAAACAGTTTTTTAAGGTTCCCTTCTTCCCCTCCCACCTAAGACACACACACACACACACACACACACACACACACACACACACACACACACACACACACACACACACACACACACACACACACACACACACACACAATAAAATACGTATTAGACTACATTATTCTGTGGTGTCCAATGATCAATCACCTGTCGCGGTGGTCCTCAAGCCCCCTTTTAGTTCCGAGGCTATACTACGTCTCCAGCTACTTCTTGGCCTGCCTGGTTCCTTCTTCCCTTGTGTTTCCACTTTAACATGTCTTTTTGGAATCTCTCCCCATTCACTGTACATGTCTGAAGTAGATTAGCAGTTTATCTGATCTGTCTACAGTTGTTACTTTATCTTATATTTCTTTATTTTGTAACGCTACATCGTTGTTAGCTTTTTGATTTTCCAGATAAATAAAATTCTCGTTCGCTTACATCTAGAAGTACTATCTCATCAGCATATTATAGATTGAAAACCTTCTTACTTCACATTGCGATTCCTCCTTTACATCCATTCGTGGCTGAAGTAGGGCAAGTGAATTAGTAATTGAAATATTTAAATTTGTCCCTGTTTAGGGCGTCATTTGAAGTGTTACAGGTTGATTAATTATTAAATTATTGAAATTTGAAGTGTTACTCATTAATTGGTAATTAAAATATTGAAATTTTGTATCACTTACCTTTATCGATAATTTACCAGGGTGTTGTCTGATGTACTTCAGCAGAGAAAAACAACGGGCGATGCAATGACAAACACATATTTATATGTCTAATTAACACACTTTATTCTTTATCTTATTTTATTGTCAAATGATATCAAAACTCCCACATTAACAATTTCACCTTTCTATTACGTTACATTGATAATAACTACTGGAATATTCATTCACTTTAATTTTATTTATTATTCATTTTCCTCAAAAAATATTAGTGTCTTTCTATTACTTTCTGTTTCTTTTAAAATATAAACACAAATCTCTAGTCTACTTTACTATTGTTTCTTATTCTACTAACTAGTGTAATATTTCTTCAAAAGCAACCCAGCATTGCCTATTCGTACTCTCACGCAAACTTGAGACATCTCATTATTCCTTGTAAAAGTTTTATTTTATTATTTCATTTTATTTTGTTTGAATTTAGCTAGTCGATCTACTTTACGTATACGGTCTCCTCCACGTTGTTAGACTAGGCACTTCATTGTTCCTTTGTTCGTTCCAACTGCGTTTGCTCGGCCACGTTTCGTTCACTGCCGATAATACGTTTTCAACTAATCAAATTTCAGTTACTGCTTAAAATGTTAATGTTCACTGTTTCTCATGGTTTATTACTTCTGGTCGACTCACACTTTTAGGAACTTTATAAAAATTAGACACACGTGTCTATGCGTCTACCGGGCCGGGTTAGAATTTTCTTGTCGACTGGCGCTTACTATTTTCACATTTTTGCTAAAAAATTGCCTGGCCGGTGACGGACGCCACTACCTGCGTCTGTTACGTATAGCTGTTAATCGTCGACTGCCGCGGCAACTGTGCACACAGCTCCCTCACCTAAACTTTGTTACTCCAATGGAAACACACAGTCTTCATGTTCGTCAGTGTACAGGTAGCATGGATTTTCAATGTGCCCAAGTTGTTGACGATATTAAACGGCGACGATACAGGAGGTTCAGGTAGGTGGAGCCTCTACAGTTTTTCTGCCGTCTACAAAGCACATTGTCTGACAAACGTTATGCCTAGCCATTTTTCGTGGCGTCCTTTAAACTGGGTACGCGTCGCATCTGCGCATGTGCTAATGTGGCGTGTACTAGTACGTGACAAACACTTGATTTACCAAAACAGTATTGCGTTCTCTGGCAACACCCCGCTCAAAAAGCTATGCCAGCGTTCATTGTTTGAAACCACTATTAATTTACAGGGGACTTGCTGCACTGATAGCAAATAAATTTATGAATTTAATAAAAATAAAGCCCCCTTTTTGCCCCATTACATGGCTCCTGTCTATTTAAACCATAGACTTTAAATCATATAAGATTGAGAATCCATCCTTGTCATACCCCTTCTTTACAATGAAAAATTCTGTAAGCAGGAAGTTAACCCTGACTTTACCTTTCCTGTTGTCGTGATTGTGATACTGATTTCCTGTTATGCTTCCATGTTTACTTAATGTGATTATGTGTTGCAAAGTCCTAATGTTGGCTAGAATTATCCACATTTCTGGCCCCTAAAATAATCTAAGGTTCATTGTAATTTGAGAAACAATGTGGGATTATCTACACTTTTTTAAATCTTGCTAGTATTCTATAATATGGCAAAACATTTGCTTGCTTACATTGTATTTGGTGTAGTAGGTATTATACTTTAATTGTTGTAGAATTCTTGTAACTAAACTTTAATAGTAGGTGAAAAATAAGATATTTCTGTCACAGTGATCTTTAGGTACTTTTATGTATACAGACATATACTGAACTTCTTCAATTATGTAGCCAGTTTCAGAATTGCACTGTTTGTATCAAAATTCTTAACATCACTTAGATTTCCATTTCACCGAGACATAATCATTTCTATTACTATGTAGTCTTTCCCAGCAGCTTTATTTTGTTTTATTTTTATTAATGTAGTTAAACATTATTATTATTGTTAAACATTATTATGTAGTTACTATTATTAACATTAGTTATTAATATTGTATGGTAATGTTGATTTCCAGGTCAAACGGAAAGTTACCTGTATTCTCTCACTATGCGTTTATCTTTGAATAGAGTTTTGCAGTAGGTTCTCCGCTGTTCTCATAGATTGGCATCGTCTATTCTTTTATTTGTTACAAATTTTCTTGTAGTGTTTTAAGTTTGAACACATTATAATTATATTTGTTTCTGTTTGTTTTTAATCCTTCTAGATTTTATTTATGTATTTATACGTGTCGTACCTACATTGCTGTATTCTGGCTTTGCTTATTTGAATATACTTGTCTCTTAATTGTGTAGTCCAGTTTTCTGTCTGTATTGTGTTACACATATTTTTATTGATCTATTTTTACACTATTTTTACTGAAATTACGGGTTTGTGGTTTCTCTAGAGGTTTCTTCTTATAATATACTATTTGCTTTTAACTAGGCGCTCTCTGCATGCCTCATAAGTTCATTGCCGACCGACAATTTTCCTCTTCACTCTTATATCTGCATTTTGCTTATATGACATGTCTATTTTTAAACACCGTCATGTTTGTATGACTTTCTTTTGATGTACACCTTTCCAGGTTTAGTTCTACTTTAGTTGCAAGAATCTGATTACTGTGAAAAACTTTCTCTGGGGAGCTCGTAGAGTCTTTAATTGTTTGGAAAGGTCGTAGAGTCCACCTAGTGATAATTAAGATGTAGTCTACTTGATTGCGAAAGCTACCAGTAGGGGAACGTCATGAACACATTATCTTACGTAATGATGACTTCTGGCTTACAAGTAATAAAGATTGTTATCAGAGCTGAAGTAAATTTATTGTTCACCTATTCATTTCATGACATTAATCCATTTTTTCCATAATTCTGATTCTCTAGCCGTTCTTTTAATTTTTTTATTTAAGTCTAAGTATAGTTACTCTTTATGTTAACAGGTCTTTCCAGTATTGCATAAAATTCTTCTTAATGTGTGTTATCAAACTCCAAAATTGAGTCGTTTACTTGCTCTGCATATATTCATGTTAAAGAGTTGAGAGGGCGTAGTTCAAGAACTAGTGAACTCCCGCTGCTAGCTTAATAGTGCATTACTTACGCGTTTATTTTCCGTGATACTTACACCAGTTCTTGAGCATTTTAAATTTTATAAATAAAGCATTATTATCTACAGAATCTTTGTATAGGTGAGACTAACACACGTGAACATTGGTTTGCAAGGGGGTATGGCATAGGAATCCTCGGTACTTCTTACAAATAAAATTAGGCAGTGGGACATCTACGGGAAATGTCAAGGGATCAATTCCCTCTCCAAAGGTTGTAATTAGTTTTTCACTCAACACAGGCCAATATCTGAGTCTACTGCATGTATCAAACTGCAACTGTCAAACCGCTCACAAACAGCTGTTGAAATAAAGGTATTAACAATATTTTGTAAATTTGTGAAAGCAAATCAAAGTTTCATTAATAATGACTATAAATTAAAATGTAATAATTAACGTTGAATTGAGAAAACAGATTACTAATAGCTTCACATACCAGATTGTGTTAAATAAACGGGGATATGAATATTCTAGATATGGTGTTGATTAGAGGCGTTTGAACCACAAAAAGTATAACTAGTCTAAATGTTCCTAACTAAAGAGGACTCTCTGGGCCAAACAATTCATTTTTGCTAACAGGTTTTGTGTGCACTGAAGAATCCGCTCTTTCGTTTTTATTGTTGCCTAATACAAGACCTTACTTATAATTTAAAAAATTGTTACTTTTATTGTGTTTGATGCAGTTTCGTGTGTTATTCCTTGACAGTAAATAATATACTACCTTCTCCCATTGAAGTTTGTATCTTCGAATCGGTCTTCCTTATTTATCTTCGTCTTATTTCTCTTCTACCTTCAACATTTGTTTTAGCCTTTTGCCTGCTTGTTTTATATCTCGTCACACCCATAATTTTGTATTGTCTTGAATTTTCCATTCTGTTTTATTAATTTACTTTCAATTATATAAAACTATTATTTATAGGAAAGCAAATATTTAAAAATGTCATAAAAACAAAGTGTTATTTAGTCACATTAAAGTACAAGTTTCTCTTGCATCATATCTTCGTTTACAAATTTCCACGGCAACTAAATGTGCAATATCATTATATGCTAATTAATATTTTTAAAAATATGAATTACAGTTTGTGAACACACTGAGGGAAAAATTATAAACAGTGTGAGCGAAATATGTTTTCTGTTAGAGCATTCCATTACAAATTTATTCTAATTTCCTTAAATACACAAAATTAAAGTTTTTTGGAAGGCACTTTTGACGTTTTCCCTCCAGTTACATCTTGCTTGCAACAGGTTGGTAACTAATATGTCTCCTGAATAATATTCACTTGCATATGTTATGTAATATGTTACTTGCATATCCCACTGCAATGCAATAGTGGGGTTGCCACCTTCAGACTTCATGTCCAGCCCGATTTCTGTAAGTTGTCTCCCATAAACTGATTATCTTATCATACTAAAGAGACCAGATTTCCCTGTACACAATAGTACAACCCATTAAATCCAACTTAATTCGCACCTGTAATATTCCAAAGATAATACAGTCCAGAATCATTTCCCTTACGCCTCAACTTGGTACTGTTGGCTACTATTGATCTCCAAAGAATATTTATCGACCTTCCGGTCTAAATCCATACCATTCTGCATCAGAAGGGTAACCTCTTGCAAGATATGGCAGTTCACCCCGCAGAACCGTCTTGGGTGGAGAGAGGCTGAAGGCTTCTTTGAGAGCTAACATTACTTCATCCAACACTAAGAATTTGAGGACCAGTGCCTAGTTATCCCGGTACAATGAGTACCCAACCCTTTTTTCTAAACAAAGAGTAAAGAAACATGCTAGAAGTTCTACAAGGTGACTCTTCCTTGTCTATGCGTTTGAGAATTCTGACTTCTAAGAACGGAATCCCAGAGCAGTCGTTTTCAAGGGGTCTCAGGCGCATGATATGATATACTCTTCACAAATACTGATCGCAAAAGAAATCTCGATGTACGGCAGGAACTGAATATTATGTGTAGGCCTACATTTGATAGGACTGCCCATTATAGGCTAAAATGGTTGGAACTTTTAAACGAAACGATGACTGAAGCATTCTCAGACAACTATTGAATTATAAGCCGAAATCGATGGAGAGGTGTGGGGCGTCCCAAGAAGCATTAGAATGACCAGCTCTAGTCTATCTGCTTGGCCCGGAACAAACCACTTCTGTATAACCCTTGCTGATGATGATGATGATGATGGTTATTACTTTTGACGTTTTCATTTGTTTGCTTTTCCTCTAATTTATGGAATGGTAAATGAATTTAGTGAAGTAATCCAATATGGTTCTTAAATTAAAAATAGTTACTGAAATGTCCTTGATATGATGAATTATTAGAAAGCTAAATAAAGTGTAGAGAGAACATTTCAATTTAGATCATTACAAGCAGCATACATAATTGTATAAATTTTAAACAAAAATATTTATTTTGAGAAAGTAATCAATGATAACTTTGTGATTAAAAATAATTATAAACAAAAATTTTGAAAATTTATAATTCTAATAAAATATAGCCTTCAAAAGTTCAAAATAAAGATAGCTAATTCAACGTTAAACTGCAGTTTGATTGAATAAGTCAGCATTTTTCATCTATTTGAGAATTCTAAAATGTTAATAATTACGATAAGTTGGTTAACCACTAGTGTTAATCTTTTTGAAATTTAAAAATCCTATGGACACATTAAAGTTAGAATTTTAAAGCCTAAGAGTGGTGTTACAGGTAATAATAAGAAAACAACAGAGTAAAAACGTTTTTCAATAAAAAAAAAAATCATAAGGCGGGAAAAAAATAAGTTATGCATATCAAACGTCTTGATAGCGATCTGCATCAAAGTAGAGCATCAGTATCATAACAAATTGGGTCCAAGAGTAATTCAGGTACAAGAACATTTGGATATCCAAACAGACATAAAATTTGTAATAAAATGTATTCAAATATGAGGTTGGCTTCATACACTGTTCAGATATATACTTCAGTAGTGTCAATACTGTGAAATACTGATTTACGGCAGGGCCGCTGAATAGGGAAGGGCTGTCTCACTACTTTGATGTTTCCACTGCCACCACGGTACTCGGTAGCATGGAGGGGGGACAGTGCCTTGACGTCACCACTCAGACAACTCAAGTCTTGCACGTGTTCAGTCAGTAGGGTTGTGACATGTCAGCTGTGTTGTGAATCGAAGCTGTTTATGTTGTACAGTTATTGTTGTGTTATGAGTGGTGTAGAGAAATATTTGTGTTGTGATTTGCAAGTAATTAAATTACGAAAATGAGTTGTTGTGCAGTCACAACGTGCAATAATTATTCCTGTAAAACAAAGAAACTAGCAATTGACGTTGTATACCACTGTTTCCCTAAAGATCCTGAAACTGCAAAGTTATGGGTGTTAAAGTGTAAACGGTTGGACTCAATAAACTGTAAGTATGCTCATATTTGTAGCAGCGATTTTGTGCCAACAGGTTATTGTGATGACATGAAAAACCGATTATTAGGGTTGCTACAAAGGAAGATATTGAAAGTAACCGCAGTCCCTTCTTTAAATTTGCCCTGTCAAACTGACCAAAATGAAACCGCTTCGACTGTTTTAAGAGAAGAGCGATTTAATAATAGACGGACTCAGTTGGACGCTTTGGAAAGAATTGAACATTTAAGCCCTAAAAAGCCACGTCCAGAATCTAGTGACATTAGTCCTGCACTAATTGAAACCGGTCCAGGCAATGATAACTGTAATTGTGAGATCTACAACCTCGTGGTAGAAGAGAACGAATGTTTAAAAAAAACTGTTGTTGATTTAAAAAACAAATAGATTTGTTAAGAAAGAGAGGCGAATGCTTTTGAGGAAAATCTCACGGAAAACAAACAACCATTGTATGTTAAGTAAAAAAAGAGCTGGCGGAATTAAAGAATTAAAACAAAAAATAGTACAATCGAAACGTGAAAGTATACAAAAGTCAAATGTGATCACCTCAGTTAACAAAATCCTTACACCGACTCAGCAAAAAGCGTTAGCTGTAAAAGGAAACGTTCGATGGACAAGTGAAGATGTGTCACATGCTATAATGATCAGGGCCTTGTCTCATAAATCATACGATTTTTGGAGAGAAACTGTTGGTTTTCCTTTGCCATCTGCCGCCACATTGAGTCGATGGTGTGCAAAATTTACTTGTTTGCCAGTTCTGAATAATGTACCGACGTTAGTCCCCAAGTGCTGTGAACACTTATCAGTAGCCGAAAAGTTGTGTGTGTTAAGTTTTGACGAGATGGACATCGACAGCAAAGTTGTCTACGATGTTGGCTTTGACCAAATTCTCAGGCCACGTTCAAAAGCCCAAGTAGCTCTTGTTAGAGGTTTAGTTTCTAGGTAGAAAACAGCCTGTGTTTTTTAACTTTGATGTTACAATGGACAAGTCGTTAATGTTCATAATCATTGATGCTATTGAATCTAAAGGAATCAAAGTTTGCTCTATTGTATCCGATTTGGGTGGTTGTGGTACACTGTGGAAGGAACTTGGCGTATCCACCACGAGCACGTTCTTTACCAATCCATCAGACAGTAAAAGAAAAGTATGGGTTTTTGCTGACATGCCACATTACCTGAAGCTGTTGAGAAACCATTTTCTTGATGAGGGACTAGTCTTGGAAAAAGGGACGGAAGTAAATGTTGACATTTTAGTCGATGTACTAAAAAAGAACACAGGAGAGATTAAACTGTGCCATAAACTTGAGCCGGCTTTTTTAGCTTTGAAAGGAAACGAAAGACAACGAGTTGGGCCAGCTAAAGCAGTATTCTCCAGAACTACGCTAAAGCAATACAGATGCTAAGCGGTAATAAAGAAGTAGCAGAATTTTTTGAATTGGTAGATTCCTTTACCAACGTTATGAACAGCAGTATACCGCACTCTTCCAACTCACCCTATGAGAGCTGGTTTTGGCTTTACGCCTCATTTTGACAAGCAAGCAGTAGTGCTGAATAAAATGAGAAATGTTACGTCTACAATCCGAGTTAAAAACAAAAGAAGTTTGTTGCCATTTCAGAAAGGTATAATTATATCTCTAACATCCCTTTTTGGACTATTTGAAGATGTCCGTGAAATGTATGACATTAAATACATATTAACTACACGGCTAACGCAGGATGCTCTGGAGAGCTTATTCAGCCTTATCTGAGGAACTGGACAGTTCTATGACCACCCTAGCCCAACGGAATTCATATCTCGAATTAAGAAAATAATGCTGGCTAACAAGATGCCGAAACCATCTAACAAAACAAATGTCACTGAGGTCGAGAAAGACAGTAGTAGCATACCAGTTTACTTGACAGCAGAGTACCTACAAACTGCATTTCACCCAGCCAAAGTGGAGGAAATCTGCAGCCTCCCTGTGGAACATAAGCCTTGCATTCTTAAAATCACATGTAAACAATACTTTTTGTATCTCCTATGAATAAAATTGATTACAATTTAACCATAGGTATTGTATTTACATTATATTTATTTCTTTGTTTTTTTTTTATTTCTATAAATATGGATTGCGTTGTTTCTATTTCAGAAAACGAAGTTGACGAATTTTGTATCTTCCCTTATGACCCTGATCATCAAAAAAAAAGATGCTGGGCTGAGAGAGAAGCCCTCTCTTATGTTGCAGGGTATATAGCGTACAAAGTACGGGACAAGGATCCAACACTAGGCGCCTACTCGAAAAATGTCCCTTCTAATAACAGTGACAAATGGGTTGACTCTTTCCCACGGGGGTTTGACTGTGCCAAGTGAATTGTGGAAAAAAACAGTGGACGATTTTGAAATTGTTTTTAAATCACTCCATGGCGAAAATGATTTCTACAGTGTCCAGAGAGGAGTCATTAAAGAACTCCGAAGAAGACTTATGGATAAATTTCCAAATGTGTGTCCACAAGCTATTAATGCCTACGCTAGATTAAGGACATTTATTAGGATCAGGCGTTTTAATGAGAACAAATCAAATGATAGAAGCTGTATGAACAAAGCTAAGAAATGGATACGTTTCAAAAAATAAAATTGTTGGTTGTAAAATTGTTGTTTGTGTTATTTCATATCCCTGATGTAATATGATTGAGTATTCTACGCAGCCCTTAATACCCAGAATGTTATTATGTCACATATTGTTTTTAGAATGTCTTATATTATTTACACGTTATAGCTAGCTATTGTTTTACAAATAATGTTATGGATAATTGCTATTTATAGAAGAGTATATACATGCAATGAAAGTATAGACATTTATTGTTAACTCATTAGGCTTATTTTAAGATGAGTAGCCGAGAAAGTATTAAATGTGTAACTAGCGCAGAGCTGTGGCGCGTCAGTGTCTGAGCAGTGACGTCACAGCCGAGCAGCAGTGGGTACAGCTTCCCGCACGCCGTGGACAGCCCTTCCCTATTCAGCGGTCCTGGATTTACTGTTTCTTTAATATATGTTTTCAGTACACTTGTCACACTCTATACAAAAAGTGCAAGTCACAATAAAATGCTCAGTGTGAGAACGGAATGTTTTAAAATTGTATTTATAACTTTTTAAGTTGGGACATAACAAGCATAGTAACAAATTGTTAGAAAATATAAAGTTATAATAAGCTAGCAGTTTTGGTATTTATTTGGTGCTAATTCTGTGCATGCTACATATTTTGTAATAAAACGTTTTGGACATATATTATTAGAGGGCACAGCTACGTAATTAAGTCTACACAAAATAAGTATCTTACTACAGACACATCTAGTGAATACACAGTATTGATTTTTTGAGAACGTAAAACAAATTGGTATTCATAACACAGACTGTAATGCCCTTATTTTTCCAAAAGAACAATATTGAAAACTACTCGAACCTTTTTAAAAATTTCCTCTCGAGTGTTCTTTTTTTGAAGGAATTAAATACAAAATGCTAGCGAATGTTTTTAACTTGATTATAAATAGAATGAACTGAATAACAAGGAACCTACAAATTGTATAATAAATTTTTATTATTTACTTACCATCTAGTAATACCAGGTCTAAAAAGCTTTTAATAAATTATTTGGTAATTACCTTTATCCAGTTCCTTCCTTGCAACTTGATTATTTGCGTAACGATGCGTTTCAGGAACACAGTCCCATCATCAGGTTATAAAAATTAAAACTTAATGACGAGTGACTAGTTCATGATTTAATTTTTATAACCTGATGATGGGACTGTGTTCCTGAAACGCGTCGTTATGCAAATAATCAAGTTGCAAGGAAGGAATTGGATAAAGGTAATTACCAAATAATTTATTAAAAATACGCAACTTGGAGACTGAACCAAAAATGAACTAATAAGCTTCATTATTTGTAATAAGAATTATGTTTCTTCTTTAATAGTAGCACATCACATAGGGCAGTTTAGGTCTAAGTATATTAATTAGTTTATTATTGGTTCTAAAAGACATAGTATAACCAGTATTGTTCATCACTGAGGATAACATTTTTATCCTGCCCTTACCTATTGAAGAAAAAACAGGCATTTATAAACTGGTTTGCAATGATTGTAACAGCTTCTATATAGGTCAGACCGGAAGAGGTTTTTACAAACGCTTCCGTGAACACTTACCAAAAAAGACACACAATTACAATGATATAAAATCTAATTACACTCGTCATCTGACCCAACACAATCACAATTATACAGATTTTAAGTCCAATCTAATGCCTTTGCATATATGCAACAAGGGCCGTTTTATGAATGCCTTGGAGGAGCTGGAAATTTATAATGCATATAATAATGATAGCAGTCGTGATTGTGTTCTGAATGAACAATTGAACTTTGTATCTAACCGCCTGTATGATACTGCTTTGAGACTGCTCAACGGATTCCAATCAGTAGCAGACAACACTTGAACGGGTGCGCACCCTACATCACGTGCACATAATATGCTTGCTTCTGTAATTTTATTTTTTTGACAAACGCAGTTTTGTGTGATATATGTGTTTTTTGTTTTTAACGTCTGATGATGAGGCATACGCCTTGAAACGCGTAACGTAATAAGTTTGAGAAGTCACACGGCGGACCGCATACAGGTAATCACTTATTATTACATAATAGTGACTTGGATACCATACGAAACATGAATGTTAAACTCTTGAAGTGGACTGAATATTATGTCTTCAACTATATACACAAGACCTGGTGTCTTATTAAATAGTTCTCCTTGATAGTACCACATCTGACAACAATTGTGAAGCTGATACCTTCATGAAACAATTTTGTTAGTCATAATTATGAAAACGTTTACACATGACAATTGTAAGCAATTCGAACTAACCAATTACCCGGCCGTGAATTGATCACAGGACTTATCTGGATGTTATCAAGGAATAGTTATTTTCAGGACAAAATCTCGTAACAAATAGAGTATTCGTAAGAATGTATACAACTCTTTCTTCAGTTTACAAATAAAACTTTTCCATGAGAGATTACTGTCTATTATGAAGCCAAGATATTCCATTGGTTTAGTTTGTTCAGTCACCAAGCAGGTATACATGCTTGACATGTTTGACATGATGATTCATAAAAAACAATATGAAAATTCAACCTTGTCTCTCAAACAAAATCATATTTTTTTACTCAAAACGATACTGTATTTTATTAAATCAATACTTTAGTTTATCTAATTCGACAATCATTTAACTGGGAAATAAAAAAATACATACAATAGTTATTTATTTTTAATTTATTGTTTTAATAAACATCATGCCATGGCTGACACCTTTCTGAAGAGTGCTCAGCAGGAAACGTTGCGACAGGACTACGTGCCCAAACTTACTGTCTAGTGTAAACGGAGTTTCATACATCTGTCGGAATAAATTACGACATTAGCTTGCGCAAGCATCATGTAGTGAACACTTGGACTATCTCTCACAGTAAAAACTGCATCTTAGTTCAAACACCTACTGGACACTGCTTTCGTATTTCCTGTCGAAATTTTCTCACAGTGTAAACGTAGCTTAACAGTCGCATATTCATTCACTAGCCTCTCTCCCTCCTCAGGTGTCTCGGTAGTAACCTAATGCATGTACTATGCATTCTTTTTACTGTATCTCTCTCTGCCTTCTTGTCTCTCTCTCTCCCTCTCTGCCTTCTCTCTCTCTCTCTCTCTCTCTCTCTCTCTCTCTCTCTCTCTCTCTCTCTCTCTCTCTCTCTCTCCCTCCTCCGTCTCACTCTAATAGAAATTGCAAATGACAATCAAATTTTTAATATTTTTACCCTGTCACTAACCCCTCTCACTCACTCTTTCTTTCCTTCCCTGTCGCTCGCTCAATCTCACTCTTTCCCACACCATGTGTCCTTTTGTTTTACCTCTCTCTAACCCTTTGACAGAAAAATATAACTTTTTAATATAAGTGTTAAGTGTTATTCTCTCTCTCTCTCTCTCTAACTATCTTTGTCTCTTTCCCACAACACACACACACACACACACACACACACACACACACACACACACACACACACACACACACACACACACACACACACACACACACACACACACACACACACACACACACACACACACACACACTTTCTCTTTCTTCACACAAAAATTAAACTGTTGTGAAGAGTCAAATTTTTAACGTTTTTGCCCCGATCACTCTCCTCTCCTCTACCACTTTTTCTCCTTTGATTCAAGACTTGCACTATTGTAAAGTACATATCAAACGTATTATAAAGGGAATAAAATCAAAAGTGGGGAAGGTAAGAGAATGTAAAATGATGTAAGTGGGAAAATGAACTGATAAGTGAACATGAGAATATGAAATTAATGAAGTGAATCATTGAAAAAGGACAATCTTTTACTCACTTAGCACAGTGTGCATCAGGCTTGGATTGTGTTTGTCATTTGACCCAGTGCGTTTATGCTATGACAGTGTTGCCATATCCACGGATTCCAAAACGATTGGAAACTAAATGAAAAAAAGGCGCGCAGAATGTACATAGACGATCGTAGTTCCACGTGGTGGATAAACAATGAACTACATACTGAATATCATGTTTCAAAAGTCTGTCAATTTGGCACCGGCAGGTAAAAATTCAAAAATTCGTGGTGGCAAAATAATGAGTTGAAAGTTAAAAAAATTAAGATGTTTCATTAGCGATGTGCCCATAAAGGATTTTTGTGGAAGTTATAAACTTTATTCCGCAGAACACATTTTCTATAAGGGATTACATTTTGGCATCCAATATACGGACGTCAAAATGTAACAGACGCCACAATGATGATAAAATTTGTAAAGATGGATACACAAATGTTAGTAAAACATATATATATATTTTCAAACTCTTTTTGGTACAGTACGTTTCTTAATTTATATTGAAATTACCGCAAGATATTTTATTTTCCTTATTAGGAACATGTTTCGAGAGCTATTGTGCTCTCATCTTCAGCCTTCGCGATTCTGCGTCTAGTGAAGTACCTATGTGTTGGTCTGTCGCCATTGTGGTTTCCTGTTGTTTTTTTGTATCTCAAAGTGGTATGTTTGTGTGTGATTGTGGTGTATGTATTAGTACTTTTGTGTATTTTCGATGTTGAGTGCTTTGAAAATTGTGTCTTGTTTTGTATTGATTTGTATTTGTTCAGGTATTAGTTTGTTTTGTGTTTTATGTTTGTATATTTGTAAATATTTGTATACATAAAACACTAAACAAACTAATACCCGAACAAATACAAATCAATGCAAAACAAGATACAATTTACAAAGCACTCAACATCAAAAATACACAAAATACTAATACGTACACCACAATCACACACAAAAATACCACTTTGAGATACCAAAAACCGACTGGAAACCACAATGGCGACAGACCAACACATAGGTACTTCACTAGACGCAGAATCGCGAAGGCTGAAGATGAGAGCACAATAGCTCTCGAAACATGTTCCTAATAAGGAAAATAAAATATCTTGAGGTAATTTCAATATAAATAATAAATATAATATATATATATATATAAAACACACAGATACCAGTATATTATATAAAAATTTGTTTTTATACAGATCCATTCTTCATATAAATAGAAATGCAATACTGTGACCATATGTAGGGTAAGGTTAATTTTTGCAAGCTAAAAGCTACTTCACGGATAGTCCATGGTTTCTAGCACTAGTGGTCTCTAGTGCTGCAGTGTTCTAGTTATTTATTATTACAGTTTCATATTCATTTGTTCCAGGGTTACGTATCTACACCAGTGAAAAATATCCGTGCAGAAGTGGATCGTACTCTGGATTCTGAAGTATGCAGCAGACAGTCAAGTCAGAATCAATCTGTTTGCAAAAAGAAGCACAAGTTAATACAGTATGGCATCAAGAAATACCAGTGCGACGTTTGTTCAAAATCATTTACCAAGTCTGGCAATTTGTCAGACCACAAGTTAATACATTCTGGCATCAAGAAGTACCAGTGTGACGTTTGTTCAAATTCATTCACTAGGTCTGGCCATTTGTCAGACCACAAGTTAATACATTCTGGTATTAAGAAGTACCAGTGCGAAGTGTGTTCAAAAACATTTACTCAGTCAGGCCATTTGTCAAGACACAAGTTCATACATTCTGGCATCAAGAAGTACCAGTGTGACGTTTGTTCAAAGTCATTTACTGAGTCATGCCATTTGTCAAACCACAAGTTAATACATGCTGGTATTAAGAAGTACCAGTGCGAAGTGTGTTCAAAAACATTTACTCAGTCAGGCCATTTGTCAAGCCACAAGTTCATACATTCTGGCATCAAAAAGTTCCAGTGTGACGTTTGTTCAAAATCATTTACAGAGTCAGGCACTTTGTCACAACACAAGTTAATACATTCTGGTATTAAGAAGTACCAGTGTGAAGTGTGTTCAAAAACATTTACTCAGTCAGGCCATTTGTCAAGACACAAGTTCATACATTCTGGCATCAAGAAGTACCAGTGCGACGTTTGTTCAAAATCATTTATAGAGTCAAGTAGTTTGTCAAGACACAAGTTAATACATTCTGGTATGAAGAAGTACCAGTGCGATGTTTGTTCTAAATCATTTACTCAGTCAGGCAGTTTGTCAAAACACAAGTTAATACATACTGGCATTAATAATACAAGTGCGATGTCTGTTCAAAATCATTTACAGTCAGGCAGTTTGTCAAAACACAAGTTAATACATTCTGGTATTAAGAAATACCAGTGTGAAGTGTGTTCAAAAACATTTACTCTGTCGGGCCATTTGTCAAGACACAATTTCATACATTCTGGCATCAAGAAGTACCAGTGTGACGTTTGTTCAATCATTTACTGAGTCATGCCATTTGTCAAGCCACAAGTTAATACATGCTGGCATCAATAAGTACCAGTGCGACGTTTGTTCAAAATCATTTACTCAGTCTGGCCATTTGTCAAATCACAAGTAATACATTCTGGCATCAAGAAGTACCAGTGCGACGTTTGTTCAAAATCATTTACTGAGTCAAGTAGTTTGTCAAGACACAAGTTAATACATTCTGGTGTTAAGAAGTACCAGTGCAATGTTTGTTCTAAATCATTTACTCAGTCAGGCAGTTTTGTCAAAACACAAGTTAATACATACTGGCATTAATATACAAGTGCGATGTTTGTTCAAAATCATTTACAGAGCAGGCAGTTTGTCAAAACACAAGTTAATACATACTGGCATTAAGAAGTCCCAGTGCGATGTTTGTTCAAAATCATTTACAGAGTCAGGCAGTTTGTCAAAACACAAGTTAATACATTCTGGTATTAAGAAGTACCAGTGCGAAGTGTGTTCAAAATCATTTACTCAGTCAGGCGATTTATCAATACACAAGTTATTACATTCTGGTATTAAGAATACAAATGCGATGTTTGTTCAAAATCATTTACTGCGTCAGGCCATTTGTCAAGACACAAGTTAATACATACTGGCATTAAGAAGTACCAGTGCAACGTTTGTTTAAAATCATTTACTCAGTCAAGCCATTTGTCAAAACACAAATTTATACATTCTAGCAGTTAAAAGTACCAGTCAAATGTTTGTACAAAAACATTTACTCAGTCAAGCCATTTGTCAAGAGAAGAGTTATTACATTCTAGCATTAAGAAATATTGGTGAGATATTTGTACAGAATCATTTACTGGATCAGGCAGTTTGTCAAAACAAGTTATTACATTATGGAATTAAAACACATGGTAGTATTAAGACGTACTAGTGCGATTTTTGCACATAAACATTTACATGTCTATCCTATTTGTCATGTCATAAAGTAATAGATTGCGTCATTAAGAAGTAACAGTGAAATGTTTGTACAAAAATATTTATTGTGGCAGAATGTTGTCATGAATAACATACTATCATAAAATGAGAACAGCAGTGTGATATGTGTAACCAATTTTTTGGTTGAGTATTTTATCTGAGCATAAATTATACTATATAATTAATCCAAAATTAATTAATTTTATAATTAATTCATTATAGTATTTGAACCATCACTATCTAGTATGTAGGAATAATTTCTATCACCCAAGAAGTTTTAGTATAGAATGAAACATCACTAATGTTTGTAAACAAAAACCTCAAAACAAGCATAATTAACAAATAAATTAATTATACTGCAATAATTTTTTTATATTTGGCACTGAAAAATAACGTGAAAATTTTAACAAAATTTTACCCTATGAATTGAAATAACTAAATTATACATTGTGATATAGTGTGAAATCATTGATACACGTCTATCTTGTAATTCAATTTATCACTGCATGAATTAAATTAACATTTGTTTTTATAGTGAAAATAATTTGAAAGTTGTTTTTGCCTTATGTAGATATACTTTTAGTGTATCACACAAGATTTTGTCTGCCTCCGACAACTTTCAAGATGAGAGAGTCTTGGTGGGGCCTTAACATATTTGAGTTATTGCTTGGCAAAATGGTGGGTGCAGATACATCCCCAAATTTACGCGGCTTGGCATTTCTCTGCGTCTTTGTGTTGTATATAAACCATGTAGGTTATCTGCCACCATATTTTTAATCGCTGCATGTATACTGTTTCTTTATAATTCAACATTAGTTCAGTATATTACTGCACAGTTTGTGCTATCTACGATGTCCAAACTACTAATTTCCAATGCTTTATGTGTCAGTGTTTGTGATCTCTCCTTGTTGTGAACTACATGTTTGGTATAGTGTTGGCTTGTGCAGTGTTTGAATTTTTAAAGTGCAATTTTCTTGTAATTCTACATTCCAAAATGAGTGATGAGTTCTTGACTGAAGGTAAATATTACGGTACTTTAATGACAACTAGAGTTAACTGCATGGAAGTAGTACCGTCAAGGTCACTCACTTTCACTGCTTCTTCCTGTCACCTCCACACCCCTCGCCCAGCATTGTTGCCGACTAGTACAGTGTGTAGCGTTTTAGCAGTGTTACGAAAACAAATTTTGTACATCCACCTTATATTCCTCGTTTCAAATTTATTTATGCGTATCGCGTAAATGAATTTGTTTTATCAGGAACAATTAGTTGTGGGTAACACTACTCAGTTAAATTCTGGGCGCCAGTATTTGAGCTATAAAAATTTGTGTGAGTCGGCAACATATTTTTTGTTGTCGCGTAAATATCTACGGAATTTCTATCTTTGCGTTTCTTCTCTTTCTTTGGCTTTTTTTGTTATGATTTGCAGTTCTCTGAAACTACTATTTATACTGCGCTGGTTTTTCTTATGTTAGAATCTAAAGCTTTTAGCAATACACACCCTAACTTTACGAAGTACTATTAGGTCAGTTATTTTGTGATTTCCGTACAGTGAACTTACTTATTTAAAGTTTTACTGTTTTCTTCATGGGTGGTTATCCTACAGACTGTCAGTTGTCTGAGAACGCTGACCTTGCCTGCTGTTGTTGCTTTAATTTTTTCATACTCACGGTCTTTTCCCTTTTGTAAATGAATCTGTTTTTGTTCTCTGCATGGTCGTTCCTAAGCCATATGGTTCGGAAGTTTTGTTAGGTATATGTACACATTTGGTATGCAAATTGCGTATACCCTGTCTGCATGTCTTTTCAGTAAATATTGCTGTCTGACACTTTTATGAATGCTTTGTCATTTTACACTCCCCTCAAAAATGTGTATGTTTACTGGCCGCGCTACTACCTTTCTTCCGTTGCACAAAGATAAATAGGACTGAGCAATTTCTGTAAACAAAATTGTCAATGTTGTGGCAAAAGCCAATCCCATTACAGTTACAGTACCCCATTCCAAGTAGGTTGGGTGAACGAGGTGAGGAAGAGACGAATTAGCAACAAACATCCAAAATATTTATTGTCCTTAGTATTGTTGACAGACATTTTGTGCGTTTCATGTGAACGGTTGACGTCTTTATTGTAGACAGTGTGTGTATTAGTTTATTTCAACAATTTCTATTTATTATGAGTGATATTGTGGAACAGTATCCTACATTTAGTTCGAGTACAAGCAACGGTGGTGTACGTGCGGGCCGAGAGGACATTAGAAAAAGTAAAGTCATCATAGCAAGCGTTTACAAGTTTTTTAAAAATCTTGCGTATAATGAAGAAGCCAGGAGGAACATAAACTTTGCACAAGTTCGAAAATTGACAGCAGAAGCTTGTAGCATTTCTGAACAGTCGGTGCAACGTATTAGCAATACTGTTGCTTCGGCAGATGATCAAGGCACGAGTGTTGTGTTCAGTTCTCCAAGGAAACACAAAACGCTGAACTGGACGATTTTAATAAACAAATAGTCCACAGGACCGTACTAGAATATTACGACTGAGGGGAATACCCCACTGCAAGCAAAATTTGAGCTGATCTCTGTCAGAAAATCAATTATTCTGGTTCAGAAACCTCCGTACTTTGCCTTCTGAAAGTGCTTGGTTTTAAATTTAAGAAGTGCAATGATGGACGAAAATTTTTAATGGAGGGCAGAGACATTGCTGCCTTGAGAGCAAAGTTTGTGAGAACCATGCATATACATCGTACGGAGGACAATTAAATACGAACAGTAGGTACTCTCACAACAGGTGGAACTTGAGATGTAGGAAGACTAGGTGGAACACTCCGTGGCGTTTGCTGTTGGTAGTAGGCAGTAATGGTTCCTATTCCAGTTCGCACTCTCATAAATAAAATAGCTGTTAAAGGATCTTTAAAAGTTACTTGGTGTATCAGTACCCAAAATTTCTAGGTTTAGACATATATTCAGGTATAGTTTTCCTCTTTCTTAGATTAGACCCCATAAACTTTATATATATAGTTATTTTAAGAGTTAATTTCTTATACTCTAACATTAGTACATGTTGCAAACATTAATAGATCCAACACTCACATAAAAACACAAATATTTTGGATTTATTAACCCAGTCAAGATTTTAATATCATGTATATGAGGTTCAATTATATCATCGCAGTCTCCGACTCTGTTTATTTTGACGAAGGCATGTTTAGGTATTCTATTATTTTTAATGCACTCTTGATTGAACTTTATGTGTAAATTTGTTTTTAGTAGTCTTATTTTGATATTTTGAATGAAATTTAAATACTGTATGTGCTTGACAAGCCTCTAGTTTCAGATCTATGCTATTTGTGAATCCATTTTCAAATCAAAAGGCATGCTGAAACAATGTGGATGAAAGAGGAACTTAAATATTTGTATAAGAAGAAAGCAAAATTAAACAGAGATTTGTATATGACTCATTTAAATCTACTCGATAGCATTCATGTGGCCTTGCTGGATAACGTAATTCAGATTATCTACAAATACATTCATGACATACTGCAACATGTTTATCAGAAACAAAAGATAAAACTTCAAGCTCTTAAACACAAACAGATAAAGGAGGAAAACTTCGTATGTAAACAAGTTCTACACGCATGTCTCAAATTACGACACAGCGATAAGAATACAAAACAAGGTTCATAGTGCGCGACCTGTAACAACATGAGCACAGCGGTCGACTATAGTATTTCGTGGTGCGCACCAGCAATATCGCGTGTGTTCTCACATTTGGGGGTTTTTATATGTTTTTTGTGTTTATATTTATATTTATTGTGATGTGTGTAAAATTGTGTATAAAGTTGTTTTTAATATTTTAATAATTGACGAACTTTACCAAGGGATATTCCTGATGATGGGACATATGTCCCGAAATGCGTAGATATTCATAAAGGATAAAGGCCACCAGACGGAAAAGAAAAAAGGTAAATCTATTTTACTATTTATATACATATAGTGGCTTGGATACCAAATAGCATGGATCTGAAATTATTATTTTGTTAAGTTAGTTTTATGAATAGTCAAATACAGATTTTAACAATCACACAGACATAGAATTAGAAGACAAGTAACTATAATTAGTCTACCTAAAAGGGAAAAAAATTAAAACATAAATCGTTTGATTTCCTTGTGGTCATTACAGACCTGTACATTATTCATCCACTTCTATCACTTGTTTCTACAGGAATGTATCAGTCTGACAAATGAACAAGGCAGTGTAAATTGTAATGGAAATATGGCAGACACAAGCAGACATATCCTGAGTTTTAGAAAAGTGATTGATACAGTTTAACAAATATCTGATCATACTGGATAAACCCGATCATGAAAAAGAAACAAAAATATGACTGATACAAAGAAGAAGAACAGCTTTAAAGAGTTTGCATCCTAGTAACATTAAAACCAACCAATATCAAGGAGAATTACAAGTTTTAAATAAAAGATCACAGTGGAGGTGATAGTAGTTTATGGATCACAAGTGTGGAATATACATAAAAGAAATAGGGAAATGTTAAGTTCAGTTGAAATGGGGCACTGGAGGTGAAGTTGTAACTGAACAAGGCTAGACATGGGTTGGAAATGATGAAATAACAAGGTGAACTAGAATGCATATAAATATTACAGGAAGAGTCGAATAAAATAATTACAATTTTATTGCTACTTGCATAAACTGGCTGAAATGAGGTGTTCTAAGCAACTGTTGAGTAAAGACAACAACAAGAAGTAATGGTAGACCATAAACTGTGACATTCCTGGTTCAATGGCATATAAACTGTCATGAGCAGCAGGGTCATACAAATTACATACTGTGAAGACAGAAAATGTTGGTGGATGTTGAAATGTGGCAGACATTGAGAGACAAACTGCATGTGTGTGTTTATAAACTATCCAGTTGAAAAACGTCATTTAATGGTACAAGAGAGGTTAAAATTTGATTTGGAACATAAATCAGTAATGGTACTCATTTATAAAAAGCTGAGTGCTAAAGAATAACAGAAATTATACGGAGGGAGTTTGACTAACATGGTAGGAAGTGCCATTTCATGTTTTACATATTATGTTAAGCAGATAAATTAACAGAAGTCTGGAGTAAATACATTTAAATTTTTTGGTAAGAAATATACAAGATGTGAGTAGAAAATAAACCAGAAGTTCAATTTTTCTCAAGTTAAGTCGTAAATTATGATCAATTTCCCATTTTTAAAAACGATTGATGGTAGTGATTCAGGTGTTGTGTGTACTGTGTGCAGCTCCAGGTTGAGTATTGGATTTGGTGGCCAGCAAGATATGGATGATTTGGAAACTCAAAAACATTTGACAACCGTACAGAGGACAAATGCAAGTTGAACTATGGACTTTTTTAAAAAATCAAGTGGCAAAGACAGATATCCTTATTATTGCAGTAAGAAAACCCACATTTTCATACCAAAATGTAAGACATGAACAGTGTTTCAGATCTACTGTCAGCGTAAGCTTATCACCAAGTTGCATGACCCAAAGTTTATTCAGTCCTAGGACTAAATCTGAGGCCATAGCAGTTAATGTCCTTGCTCCTAAATTTTTGTTGGTGTCAAATCTGAACCCAACAAAGCCAATTTTGAAACTGTCACAAATGATTTATCTACCAGTAACAAGATTAAGTTGTCGCCAGTTATGTGTAGAATTTTCATTACGACATGAGGTGTTAAAATCAGAATTTTGGAGTTTAACAAAGTCAGTAGACAAACTGCAGAAATTTTATCTGATTATATGTCAAACGTGTTGAAGAAGTATGGCTTAGATAATGAATAGCTTTGTTACTGTTCCAAAACACAGTGCAAACTTTTGTAGGGGAAAAACAATGTAAAACAAATGTTCATACAAAACTTGAAAAGAAGTTTGGGAAGAGATATCAGACATAGGATGTGCACTATATAGTGTGCACAATTGTGTTCAGCAAGCAATTAATGGACAATATCTAAAACTTCTGTGATTTTGTTGAGGTGGAATATAACAAAAATTTTCCGTCTCAGTTAAAAACGTTTCTTAGTCAACTTTCAACAGAATACTTCTAAATTTTGATGGGTTAGAATCATACTTCTTACTGGAATCATTATGACCAAAATATTTCTTTGAAAATCCTATGAACGAGGTGTGGTTATGTTTTGTTCATGGTTCTCCAGAAGTGTTCAGCATCACCATCCCTGCGATTGAGCAAAATAATATTTCAGCAACGTAGGTGTCAATAAAGTATTATGAGCTCAAATACAGGCTGATTTTGAAGAAAGAAAATATATTTACTCCCCACATGCTAAAAAGAAGCTCTCAGCTTGTATTACCGGTGGAGATGTCATGCAGGAAGGTTTTAAGAACATGCATGTTTCATCAAGAATGGATTTTTTATTGAGGGGGATTTGAGGGAGTGGATAAGTTTTCCGGATTCCTATTGAATTTGGAAGAAAGGTGAGCAGTCTTCTGTAGAAAGTAAAGCTAAGTTTATAACATTAGTAATTCCCAGTGCCAGCAAAAAAAAAAAAATAAAGATGAACTTTTTGATTAGGTGGCTTTAGTACTTTTCGATGAGGTGCTTTAAAGAGGCTAAAACATATTCAGGAGGAACAAAAAGAAATGAGGAAGATATTGTAGAAAACTGAAAGGAAATGAACTTTAGTTGAAAATATTTCATTGGTTTCATACCAACCACAACACCTGCAAGAATTACAAAAAAAGACCTCATTTTCTGCCTTCCAGTTAAAACTGCTACAATTGAAATAGTTTTTCTGTGCTGAAACATGTGGGACTCTGAGAAAGTACAAGTGAGAATAGTCCAATTGAAAGCTTAACGTTTTCTTAAAATTAATTCCTAACTTGTGTGTAGTGTCTTATACAGGGTGGCGCAGGGAAACGGGAAACTTTGAAGTTGATGTTGGCAGCCCTGTAGATGTAGCAGAAGTGAAACTGTCTGTCTAGGAGTAACGGACATTTAGTTACCTTGGTGCAGAGCGTGCGGTCGCCGTAAGGGCGTTTTACCGACATGGTGACAGTTTGACAGCTGCACACCGAGAGTTTCAGCGCCACTATCAGATTCCAAGTTTCGCCCCGTGGTCAAGTTCCTTTGTTACACGCATTCGAAACGTGGGTTCGTAATTTTGAAGAGACTGGTTCAGCTTTGAAGAAAAAGCCTAGTGGGGGTGTACGGTCTGTACATACCCCAGAAAACATTGATGCCGTGCGAGCTGCCACCTTAAGGAGTCCTCGTCGTTCGGTGCGAAAAATTGCCTCGTCATTGCAGATTGGACGTCGGAGCGTTCAAAGAATACTCCATGAACTTCAATTTCATCCGTACAAACTTCAGATTGTGCAACAACTGAATCCTAATGATTGTGTATTGCGCCTGCAAATTTGTGAACAATTGTTGGCTAAAATGAATGAGGATGCTAACTTCATTCAAAATCTTTGGATGTCTGATGAAGCCCATTTTCACTTAAGTGGATACGTGAATAAGCAGAACTTCCGTTACTGTGCTCAAGGAAACCTTGCTCAGCTTGACCAGCGTCCATTACACAGTACCAAAGTTACAGTATGGTGTGGAGTGTCGTGTCATGGGGTGATAGGCCCTTACTTTTTTGAAGATGAAAGAGGCACTGCTGTCACTGTGACGTCTGAAAGTTATGTCAACATGCTAGAAACATTTCCACGATCATCGGACGCAGCCGCCGAACATCTCAGCGCGGCACGACCAACATCAGTCTTCTCGCCGCACGGTCCTTTTTAGGGCCACCAAAAACACTAGAGTGTACGATTGGCGCCATTTGTCATGCGGCAAGCCTTTTGTCCGGTAACAAGGGGCGCCCAACTTGGGGGGACGATCATCTTGCTGATGCAAGATCCAGCCACGCCAGCGAGCTACCAGCCGGCACAACAATCAACATGGCGCCCAACAGATACCTCTACAACATCCGGAGAAGAGCAGTAGGCTGGGTACCTACTGAGTAGTATAGGGTAAGAGTAGTAGGGGTAATATGAGAGTGCTAACCCGAAAGTAACGTCATCCCCACCCTTTTGGCGCGAAATTCAAAACTTACGGTGGTGGGTGTAGACTTTTGTTGGTGTGTGTCGCACATGACAGAGGTGGTGATGGAGTGGGGTAGGTGGTGGTTTCCCACGTGAAAGTGGTGGGCGTGACGAAGGTGTGGATCGTAAGTCGGCCATGTTGTCGGCGTCGGCCATTTTGTCGTGCGGCGATGGTGTAGGGGGGTATTAATGCGTTGATTGGTGGAGCTATGGCCGCAGTTCGCCGCCCGGCCGCAGCCTGGTCACCGCCCGGCGCCGACTGGACGTAGATTGGTCGGCGTATCGTCCATTTTGGAAAAGTCGTCGGTCTTGCCGCCGCCTGGATATCGTCGATCATTGGTCGTCGCCCATTTTGAAAAAGTCGATGTTTTCCAAAGAGAGTGTACAGGTTTAGATTTGGCTCGGTGGAGCTATGGCCGCCGTCCGCCATTCGCAGCGTGGTCGCGGCCCGGCCGTATATTGGTTGCATTGTTGTCAACTTGTGAACTGTGTTAAATTTGAACGCCGCTCGCCATCCGCCACCTGGCTGCCGCCCGGATGTCGTCGATGATTGGCGAAAGAGACTGGGTGTATTGCATTGTTGCCAACTTGTGAACGTCGTCCGGATATGTGAAAGTAGGTGTCAGTATATATTGTGAAAAAAAGGTAGTGTTTAACGGTGTAGTGTCATCTTCTTCTGCATCTGAAACTCTCGGTGCATAACGGACTTTAGCCGCCGTCCGCCGCCCGACCGTAGATTGGTCGGCATAAATTTGAATTGAATAGGCGGGGGGGGGGGTCGATGTATGTCCGTGGTAAGTAAATATTGTAAAAAAAAAGTAGTGTGTTCAGCATCAGTGTGTTCTTCTTCTGCGGTCGTCGTAAGATTACTCATGATGACATGTACATAATGTCTTGTGCGTATAATTCAAAACCACTTCACTTGTAAAAATTGTGCAACGCACATCATACATGGAAAAGGATAGTTGAAAATAAACATTTAAGCAATGAAAAATGTACACGTATATTGTAAACAATAAAAGTACAAACAAACATTTAATATATACAAACAATACACAACAACAAACTATTACAACAAAATATACACATATACCGTATACAAATATACATTGTCAAAATCGGGTATATATACAAAATATACATTGACAAAATTGGGTAGGAATGTTTGTCCATCTGTAACAGAAAAAAAGAAACAGTATTAGTGACGTACGATTAATGTGAGTAGGATGGTTTAGAATAACGTTTATGAGCATTGTAACATACCTCAAAAATGCATACGCGTGTAGAACTCTCGTTTAGGCTTCTCGAACGCGTAGAACCGACGTTGCGGGCATCTCGGTTCCGCCCCCTCCAACGCCATGATCCGAAACCAGTTGACTATACACCGATAATGGAATGTGTCGGTGCATACCAACCCGAGGAGTCTCCTCCGTGTACGGTTCACCACATGTGGTGTGCGGCAGCATACCCTGGACGGAGCAGGCCTCAGGTCTAACACCGCGTTGGTAAGGAACTTTGTAGCAGTAGTCTCATAAATATGGGGTTGTCGTGCGACCTTAGTTCCAGTGTATCAAGAATTTCGAACATGACCCCCGTTCTTAGTTGCGTTGGAACATCTGGGGACGGCAACCGAGGACCCCGACGATGTGGCTGCGATTAGGGCTGCGGCTGATGGTGTATCTGCTTCGGACGAGTGTGTGTATCCATTGCGACTAAGGGTGTATCAGCTGCGGTTGAGGGTGCATCTGCTGCAGTGGTGTCCGAGGACGTAGCGGCTAAGGCTGTCGCTGTTGCGGTTGTGACCATTGCTGCAGTTGTATTTTACTGAGAAATAAAATATAACAACCTGTACAGACGTGGAAATAAAATATGTACTCATAAGATGATAAGACTCCCCACCATCACAACGTTCACACGCTGCGATAACATATGACCAGTCAACATCTTGTACGCGGATAACAATAACTGCATACTCACCCTCCCACCGCCCCCTGATCACGTGTACATGGTGTTTGAAGGTCTCAGCGGCAGTCCATTACTTCAGGCACGGCTCGCATCCTGTTAAACAAATTAACTGTTAGCGTCTACTCGCCTACTCCCCCTTACACGGGGAAGGTCTATTGAATTTGTACTCTGTGAATTGTAATAAATCATTTTTATACACGAAATACGAGTTTATTCTTACCGTCAGTTACTGGTCCGTGTACCTCCGCCTCTTCATGTTAGGACCAGTATAATCGTCGAATAGCGTACGTTTACGCGTTCTGTAGTGTCCGTACGCGAGTGTAGTTACGCCGTCGTCCAGTACGTACCTATTATCGTCATAGGGTGGCAGGGAAGGTTTCGTTACACGTTGCGTGTACAGCTTATGACGATCGCTTCGTATACACTCGGCAGAGGTGAAAACCGTACGACTGTCGAAAAGACACTCGCTGTACAATCGATGTCGTAACATATTTTTTATTGCCGACCTTGGCACACCTTTAGCCACCTTTTTGTCGGTTCGGTCGGACAACAGGAGCGAGTAACATTTCACTTTGAGTCCGACAAATTACCTGATGGGTTTCCCATTGGTTTCATCCTTGAACATCCCCACGACCTTTTTGTTGTCGTCGCAATGACAAGGATGATCCACGGGTTAGTCCGACGTGTCGAAAAGGTGGAGATCGTCTTTCATATCAGAGTACACATCGTCAGTCCGTATGCTGTAAAGCAAACTGTCCGTGTCAGTAATTAGTAATGTCAATCGTCGTCCGTACTTGGCGACAGCGTACCGATGATGAAAATCGTACATTATCAGCTTGCTGACGTCGAGTACTGTGAAGCCGACGTACACCGGACGGGAAAGGAATATCGTCCTGTTTCGTAAGGCTAGTCCGACCAAGTCATCGGTGTAGCGGATCATACGCTTTAGCCGTGGATTGGAAACCAGTTTCTGCAGCCGTCGTTCGTTAGAGACTAATTGGAAGTCTATTCGTTTCCTCACGTTCTCCAGCGATTTGCCATAGACGGCGTTGAACATTAGTTTGAAAAAATCCTTTTCAAAACTGTTTGTGGCTGCTGCTCTCTTTTGTGTGTTGAAATCGATAAACGGTTTCATCCACGCTCTCTGTTTAAAACTCAACACCCTATGGATCGCTGTCAACTCTAGGCCAAGACTTAGATACAACTTTAAATTTCGAAAATGGAGAACGTATTTTTGCTTGTCGTCCAAAGTTGTCAGCAACTTGGAACGGGCGACGCGTTTCCGATCCGCTATACCCTTTTGTATAGTGCAGTCGTGTGTGGAGTCGACGAGAGTATGGTGAAAGTGTGTCGGGATTGACCCAGGAACGGACGGGCGCCAGCGGATAATCGGAGTGGAGGTCGTGAAGTTCAGGTGGATAGTGTAGGTCGACCTCAAGTATGTAGCCCATATCACCGTCATCGCTCAGAGTACGTACGTCCAGTGAGTCGATCTCGTTACGATCGAGCCATCTGAAGTCGGCGTAAGGGAGCGGTTGTGACATGGCCGCATCGTAAAGGTTGTTGCAGTCGGTGTACAGTATGAAAGAGGTCGGCTTTGAAGCATCGTACTGATTAGCTGGTTGTTGGCCTTGGCATGGCGGTTGGGTACCATGCTAACGCCACAGCGAACGGCCGATTCGATAACAGATGCTGATCTATATCCGTCAACAGCTCCAGTCGCACTCCGGTCATCTTTAACATCGTGTGCCAAGCGACGCCAGGAAGCGAGTAAAGATGAGCCGGATCGATCTGGTAGTACCGCATGGCCATCTCACGGAACGCCTCGAAGACGACGGTCAGCAGCAGTACGTTTGTTTTAAAATACAGATCGTGATATTCTCCCAGCGTACGGATTCCGATAGTCCGCCACACGTTCTGCGCGTGAGCGTAATCTTCGTCCGACACTGACGATTCACTCAGCCTGTTGAAAAAGTGTTCACGTGCGGGCAGACGTGTTTCGTCGAACGTCTCGCTACCCGACACGTAATCGTAAGGGTACACGCCCTTACGTACGAGTAGCTCGCAGTGTTCTTCGAAACATTGCTTCGTTAAAGCGAAATCCGCACCGCTCGTCCGCAGGTTTCCAACAAGTGTGTCCAAGGACGTGTTGAGAAATTGAAGCGTGTCTACGAAACGCAGGGCACCCAACGAGACCGATACGAAGCGTTCACTAGTTGTAGCGATACAAGTGAGATTGTCGTATTTACCCAACCCTTGTACCAAATGATGTGCGTCGTAACCTCGTAAGTTATGGAAAAAGACGGGTATGTGTTGTGGAGTATTGTAATTGAGGTTACAGACGTTGTGGGCTGCGCCCAGGTATAGTCCATTCAGATGACAATGGTTGCGCACCTTGTCGTCGTCGGTCAGTGGTTTTTCGCAGAGATGGCGTACGACGGCATTCACGAAAGATAACACGTCATGGTCACTCATAGTCATGGGCACAATGGTACGCATGATCCTGAACAGTTCACGGTCTTCGGCGACCAGTTTTTCGAGAAAGGTCTTTACCACGTTCTCGCCGCGATAAACGACCTGGGGTTTGAAAATATTACGCTCGTGGTCGACTATGAGGTAGGAGAAACCTGAAGGAATGTGTAACGACTCCGTTGTGGTTGACGATGTGTGCGGAGGAGCGTCGCAGCGATGACAAGGGACGATGAAAGATTCAAAGTCTGCGTATATCGCAAAAGGGAACTTATGGCAGTAGGTGTAATTTTTGAAACACATCACCTTCTCCTCCTCCTTCATGGGTAAACGAATTCTCTGTTCGCCGTACGGTGAACAGTGGGGGACGTGTTCGGTAAGGAGTCGTTCTTCGCAGACCCTGTGCAGACAGTAATCACAATAGAAAGAACCACCGTTGTGTTTGATTAGTGAAGACAGTGAGCGACTCGTATTTTTTATTAAACAGTAATGTTTTCGCTCGGCAGTGGTAAGAAGTAATAGATTAACGTGATGTTGTCTGCCACTGGAAGGAGTTATTCTTAACGGGTAAATTTCATTTTCTTCGTAATCGAAAACATTTATAGAAACGACAGAATTGTCTCGTTCGAACTTCACAATGTCGCATAGACGGGAGGGATAAGTCATACCAGAAGTGATGATACTGTGGATATGTGATTTGTATTTGGATACACGCTCGCTGTCTCTGTGTTGTGGAAACAGTGCGGCCAACACTGACCATACGAAACACATTTGATCGCCGGTATTGTTTACGTTGATGATGGATTTAGTACGAGACAATTCGGGGTGTGTACGGATGAAACTGGAGGCGGCCAGCGGTTGGTACCATGAGAGAACGAGTTCTAAGGAGACGATGTGGTCCAAGGCCCAACCGCTACCCTCACGTGTGAATTTATAAATCGATTCAATGATTTTTTTCGTATGAAGCTTCTAAACGATCGGGCAATACGTCTTGATCACCGATCAGAGTCGTATGACATCGTCCGTGAAAATAGGCTTCGGTCGTCACTTCTTCGTCCTCGTCTGTGTGAACGTTTACGATGTACTTGACAAATCTCGCTTTAACCGTTATATGCCACTTTATAGTAAGCAATTGCTTCAGTTCGTTTAGAATGTTCGTACGTAACGTATTGTGCATTTCGTCAAAAAAGGTTATGACATCGTTGACACATCCTTCGTCCTCCGTAACAGGTGTGTAGACGTACGACACCAACGCGCCACGCAACGAATGTTTACGAGCAACAGCGAACGACTGCATTGACGGAACTAATAATCACAACACAAAACTTGAAACGATAAAATCAAAACAATTACTTGCTCGCATGAGGAACAGTGGAAGACTGATGCGAAGTTAGAAAATAATCGACGCTTTATATACGGTACGAGATTACATCTAGACAGGGTGATATCATCGACTCCTGTCGAGAGTGCGAGAACGGAAGGGAGGAGGAGACGCCACGAATCGTTTATGCGTCTAGACAGGGTGATGTAATCGACATCCGCCGAGCGTGTGGGAACGGAAGGGGGTAGACGAAGGCAGTTATTTTTATGCAAACGAAATGATGTTGTGAACGCCTGGCGACGATCTTCTCACCGCTTACAATACTGGCTGCGCGCGCAGCTATCCGCTCCCACTACCATGGTTTATTTCATACCGCTCCCACTATTTATTGTCGACAGCGATCCCTCATCTCCGGCTGCGCGCGCAGCTATCTCCCTAGATAGAAGTCGACGCACGCAAAAACGGCTCTTTTCAGAGTCGACAAACTCACCTACATACCCGTTTGGGTAGTAGTAGTAGTACTATGTGTTACTACTACTACTACTACTACTACTACTACACTACTACTACTACTACTACTACTACTACTACTACAACTAAACGACAGTAGATAGTCCAAAGTCTGAGTGATGGTGCCTATGTTAAAAAAATTCCACAAACATTATGCGTATACACTTTAAATATCGTATCAATGTCGAAGCGCGTATCACTTGCACCGCGGATCACCGACACAATGGACGTCTATCGATACAACGATGGGAAACATTTCACGTTAACAAAACCGTTACGAAGCGTGATACGGTCCAACCTGTGTTCCCAAAGACATGAATTCCGTCAAGTCCGTACGAGCGATGGACACGAAACAACACGTGCTCATAAGATATTACAGCGGAATGGAGCTCGTGCGTAAAGGGCATATGAAAATCAGTTTAGCTCACGTCTTAACGTACTTGCGCAATCGCAAGAAGAACGCGCTGTTCCTCCGTTCGCTCGAGATGATATAATTGGGTGTGGAGCGGTGGTGTCGTGACAGTCACGTGATGGAAGGCGGTCGTATCTGAACGGTACTACTGAGAGTTACGTTCAGCACCGAGCCGACGGTTTACTAGGTTCCAGCGTATTGTGAATCACGGTTCGCACCACGTCGACGTGAGAATGAAACGACGGACGAAGAACGTACAGCAGAGCGTTCGTAAGACTATCGCGATGGAGTTGCACAGACCGGTAAGAAGGAATTTTTCGAGACGAGCGGTCGAGTTGAAGGGACTTCGCGATTTGTACCAAGCGGACCTGGTAGAGATGATACCGCACGCGAAGCTGAACAAGGGATTCAAGTACCTCATGATGATGATTAACGCGTGTAGCAAGTACGCTACTTGTACCTACAAGACCGGTGTAGAGGTCGCACGAGCTCTGGAACCAATTCTGCGCGCTAATAAAATGAAATGTCTGCAGACGGACAACGGGAAAGAGTACTACAACAGAGCCGTACAAAAGTTGCTGAGCGGATACGGTGTCACACTGTATTCTACGTATAGTGAGAAAAAGGCGTCCATCGTGGAACGCTTCAACCGTACGTTGAAAACGCACGTTCAGCGAACAAGGTCATTACTTTTGGTTGGATATGTTACCGGAACTGATCAGGGCGTACAACGACAGCGTGCACAGAACGATCGGAATGAAACCGCGTCAGGTGAACGAATCCCACGAACGCACGGTGCTACGACGGATTCACAAGAACACGGCGAGAAGCATCGACTATAAACGACCAAAGTTCAAAGTAGGTGATCGAGTGCGTATAAGCAAACACAAAATGACGTTCACCAAAGGATACACGCCCAACTGGATAAACGAGATATTCCTCGTTCACGCGGTACGTACCGGCAGCGTACCCGTCACTTATTCGCTAAAGGACCATACGGGAGAAGTGTTGAAAGGTGATTTTTATTAACACGAAATCAGTAAATCGAACGTCGGTGACGTGTACTTGGTAGAAAAGATCGTGCAACTTAAAGGCGATCGTGTGAAAGTCAGGTGGTTAGGATTCGACGGTAAACACGATTCGTGGATACACAAGAAGAACTTACTATAACAAAGAATCGACCCACGGAAATAGAACCAGTATGTGCCGATGCGTTACGATGAAAACATGCGCGTTTTGTACAGCGTGAAAGACGTTGTGTCACATCCCGGCTATGACGAGTACGTCGTGAACACGAGTGCAAACGACGTCGAACGCATGCGCAGGATCTTAACGGTACACGAGTACTGGCAACGGGTTACCAATCGTGTGACGAGTTTCCGACTCAACGAAATAGTACCTAGTGGCACTGGATTCTATCACTACAAAGAATGTGTTTGGTCGGATCCGAACTGTGAAACGGGTCCGGACACTTGCGTGTGCAGTTACAAATCCATCGATTGTACCAACATAGTGCGACTATTAAATAGACTGTGGACGGGACAACATGAAAATATTGCAACAAGCGCACAGCCTAAAAATAAAGGACGTGGACTATTCGAAATTGTGTGGCGATGGTGGTGGCGGTGGTTGTGGCAGAAAAAAAACGTAAGCACGGACGTCTTCTGCCTCATACCGTATGTTCGATCATCTGTGGACCTTCCGCGTGCGGTGAGACTAACGTCATGTTTAACCTATTGTTCGATGTGAACGGGTTAAGATTCGCGAACCTGTACGTGTTTTATAAATCCTTGTTTCAACCCAAATATCGGATGCTGGAGACCCTGATGACACGACTTTCCGACGAAGGAATGGGTTATCACGCGTACAACGATAACGACGAGGTACCACCTCCCGATGAGGTCGATCCTGATTCAATTATGGTGTTCGACGATGTGTCTTGTGAAAGACAACACAACATACGCAAGTATTTCGCTATGGGACGACACAGCGGTGTGGACACGTTCTACCTGTGTCAGACGTACAATCAAGTGCCGAAACAGTTGGTTCGCGACAACGCCAATCTAATAGTGTTGTTCAAACAGGACAACTTGCTGTTTGTTGGACGATCTCAACTTGTACAACAGTTCAAACAGTTGTACTCATGCGTACAACGATCACGTCAACACAGATATGAAATACGACACGTTTAAGAACGTGTGCTCCGAAGCATGGAAAGATCGTTACGGCTTTCTCGTTGTGGACCAGGATTCTTCTATCAACGCCGGCAGATACAGAGCCGGTTTCAACCGTTTCATAGTAGTCGCGCCTAACGATTAGAAAATAAAAAACAGTTGTGGACTGTTCGCACGTAACAGCTGTTCACCAAAAATGTCGTCGTCCGTTCGGGTAAATACAGGTGTTCCGGAAAAATAAAAAACAGTTCTAGACTGCTCGCATAAATGCACGTAACAACTGTTAACTGTTAACTAAAACAGTCGTCGAGCGTTCGGGTAAATACATGTGTCCCAGAAAAATAAAAGGTTTGGGTGCGTGTATCAGTACGTGTGCACACGCGGAAGAAGTGAAACTTCTTTGGGTTATATCCATTATTTTTTGTTTATCCTTTATTATTATTATTATTATTATTTTTAACTGTATACTTAAAATTTGATAGGATGGGAGAGGTATCAGTATAAGAAAAATTTTCATTTTTAGTAAATTAAAAATATTTTATTATATACATTTACAGAAATTATTATTATTATTAATCTATTTCATAATTGTCTTGTTGATACATCCTCTTCATTCACTTATTTAAATATTATATATATTCAAACCTTCACTATGAACACTTACTTTTGGTTTTTGTCCCAAACGTTTCGACGTGGTGTCCGTCTTCCTCAGTGGGATTTGAAATACAGAATGTCGGTACAAAGTAACCATTATGGGTTGTAGGTGTGTGTGGTGGGGGTTGCTGGTGGGAGGGAATTGGCGCTGAGATTCTGAAACCCCTACTTCATTTTGAGTAGTTAAAACAAAAAGAATATTTCTTTTTGTAAAGAGGGGTTACAAGTTAATTAAAACTAGGCTAAGGCCTAGAGAAGCTAAAAATTGCGCTGGATCCAGTAAGACGGGACTTGCAATAAAAACTCAAGAATTAAATAATTAACAATCCCATTTTATTATTCTATCTCATATAATAAAAATAACAAAAAAAACAACAGTGATTTATAATTCCCCTTTTAAATGGTTAACTAAAGAAGTATACCCTCTCAACAAGGCCACCTGAAAAATATTAACTGAATCCACGAAAATAATTGCTATGTCACCATCAATGAATTGAAAATTTAAAATAATCATTAACCTCAAAATAAAACTCCCATTAAACTATTTATTAAAATATAAAATTTATATCATATGTTTCTTTTAAAATGCAGTATATAAATTGATGAAGGTAAATGATTTCATTCACAGTTACTATTAATAATTAAAATAATTACTCATCCAATTTAAATGAACTTTAAAGGTGACACTTACTATACTTGTTAAATAAAATAATTAATTTAAAGAAATGATCAGCCACGATTATTGAGATAGAATACTCGTCTACTGGTGTATATAAATTCTAATAATAAATCCCTATATCCCACCAAAAGTACAGCAATGCATAATATTTATATATATATATATATATCCCCCAAAATGTACACAGAAATATCCAGACATAACATGTTCCACAAGACAAATTACATATACAATAGTATACAAATACATAAAGGTCTCTTGCCACGCCCTTTTTTATATTACCCTTCTGGTGTATATAAATTCTAAACTTCTTCTTTATAGGAATCCCAATTAGGATTAAAGATTTATTTCTATAAATGTACCCCCATGGTGTGGGTTAATTGCACGTCATGTGTATCATAAACTATTGCATACAAATGTCCCCAGGACATTAAAATTTAAAAGAAGTGCCTAAGTGGCTAAGTGCTAAAATACTTAATTAAGGTGAGAAATAAAAATTATTTAAAATAATTAACGACCCCCAGTTACCATGATTAATATAAAGAATTTATATAGACTAAAATAGGGCCAATTAATGAAAAGAGAAAAATTGCACCATATTAGCACCTTATATAAAAAAATACATTTGTGTGTCAGAGACGGACATGTTTCTTCAACTTATAACCAGTCTCAACAACCTTGTTTCGACAAACAAGTTGAAAAGTGTTTCGACAGGCACAGCTTGGTTGAAACTAATTTAAAATAACACCTACCTCCCCAGTAATCTTTTATACAAATGACATAACCAGATTTTAAAAATAAGAGAAAATATGTGTTTTTATGCATAGTAAATTAAACTTGAGAAAATTACTAATAACAAAACTGACTTTAAATCTGTAGCGAAAGCCCTATAAAGAAATGAGTGGAAATCTAAGTTGGATGCTGTGTTGTAGACATGTCAGTCTCTGAACTGACAATTTACTATACATGTATTGAAATTTTACAATTAATTCTTAGTGTTCACACTAAACTGTCCCATCAATTGGGGATCCAAATGAATGTATACTTGAACGGTAAAACTGATGATTATGTATAACTGGTGCCATGTTGATTCTACGTGTGAATAATAAATGGATATTTTTCACCTGCTTATATGTGCCCAGAAGGATGATCTCTTATTTATAGCGTGGCGATCTCATGATTGGCATGTTGTTGTGGTCTTATTCTCTTCGGTGTCGAGTGTGGAGCTTTTAGGATGTCATTCTTTCAGTCGTGTAGCAGGACTTGTCTCTATTCGGTGAACCCTGTTCACACATTACATTTTTAGTGAGAGACCACACACAAATGCCCCCACTGTTTGGACACCCTCCAAAATCATAAATAAAAACAACACCTAGTTATGTTGTACATAATAAAACTTGGTAACATTATTTTGGCCAACATGCCTTACTTAAAAAGTTCTCTAACAATGATTCTTTATAACGCTTTATAACTTGAACCTCACTGAATGTGAGTTGCTTTTGCAATATAATAATTTATCTTGGCTCTGTAACATCTTATGAACTTATTACTTTGAGTGAAATTGAGGTTACCACGTGGCGAAGAATTTATTTAAAACACATAGTTTTTTACTCCATAGAATCTGAGAATACTACTACTTTGAATGAGACATGATTTACGTTTAAAACGTGCCTGAGTAAGTTCCCAATTATATATGTATAAGGTTTTACTGTCATTGTAGCAAAACTTTATACCACTTAATGACGACACATTGTGTAACAGGTTAAGTGCTCAACCGAATCTCGTTACATCGGTGTTAATGAAAGTGCAATATTAATTATATTGTGGTTATTGTACTTTAGGTATTAAAGCCGAGATTCTGACACTCCAATAATCAAGTTTTATTGGTTTATAAAAACTTTACGAACAATTACGTCTCTCACCATGCATGATTCAACAAGTGGGCACGCTTACTCAAGCTTACTAAAAAAAACGTTTTCTCCTTTAAAAATTTAGTATATAAATAATATAATGAAATCAAAACTCACCGCAGTCGTGAAGAGAAATTTATCTAGACATAGTTATAATAAGTTGTAGTTGGAATTCCTTCCTCTCCACCGAAGAGAAAAAGCGTCCGTCAACCCTGAAGAATTTTGTTAGACAAAACTTAGATAATTCGGCATTGTCTCGTTTGCGTACCGCAATTAACGCCAGGGAGCAGCACGGGAATTTTCGTACCACCGAGAGTCGGCAAGTGCCGCCCCCCGACCGCCGTTGTCCAAACTATTAATTTTTCCTAAACACGGGTAGAGCGCAGCACTAATTACTGCCTTAAATTTCGTACTGCCAATAACGTCAAAACTGCCGAAAAATTTACTGAACTCGCGCTGAATCTTTTGACTCAGCACAATTCAAAGTGTGTGTTTGTACAAGTGTATCAAAAAGTATATGTGATCTATAGTGTAATTGTTCATTTAATATGTTGTTTGGTTGTAGTGTGTGATTGTGATGTCTGTATATTTCATATTGTTCTGCTGTGTTTAGTTTTCTACTTTTGGGTAACTAGTGTAGTATTTCCATGTTGTGTTCTATGTTTGTGTAACCGTGGTTTTCATTTTGTAAATGTGTGGCGAATGTGGAGTGTATGTAGTTTGTGGTAAGGGCTTTTAAATGTTCAGAGTATCTTGAGGAAAGAGATCTTTCCGTCTGGCCGATGTAGAACTGGTTACAATCACTGCAGTTTAATTTATAAACACCTGTTTTGTTGTATGTGTCTGTGTCTTTGTTAGTGTTATTTATGTGTTTCCTGATGGTGTGTTCAGCAATCCCACTTAGGAAGACGGACACCACGTCGAAACGTTTTGGGACAAAACCAAAAGTAAGTGTTCATAGTGAAAGTTTGAATATATATAATATTTAAATAAGTGAATGAAGAGGATGTATCAACAAGACAATTTATAACACCCCCAACACAGTGTACTACATCCATAAATACAGAAATGTCAGAATACAGGTAACAAAAACTTCCTTGAACATCGCATACAGCAAAACATGCCGCAAACACAACATTATACCCACACATGCACAAATCACAATAAAAAATAACACATACGCCGCACTAAAAACCAAACGTAAAGCCGAAAAAATACACTTGGACAACATAATCAACGATTTATACTACAAAAAAGATACACTAAACAAAACAGCATACAACCTACACGTAAAACTTACACAAATTTTACACCACGTAGAACTCGAAAACATAATACAGCATACACGGAACAACATAGAGAAACTCCAATCAAAAATACAAGAAAGACAACACAGGAAAATCAATAGCATCTTAACACGGAGAAACGATACAGTCCCTACACCGACACACAAATTTCACACACGTACAGTAAATTTACCAAAGACCAATTTCACTAAAGCAGAAATAACCCTATTAGATAAAGGCCTAAAACACAATTTAAGTAACAATACAACCAATAACAACAATAATAAAAGGTATATACGTGACATAGTCATAGACGCTGAAACGGCCATACAACACACTCATAACAATGACCATGACACTATACGTCACGACATAAAACGCAAATTACAACACACACAACAACATGAACAAAAACACCATAAAAACGAAATCCAAACACTAAAAATTATAAAACGTAAATTACAAGAACACAACCTAACCATACTCAAAGCAGATAAAGGTAACATAAACGTCATAATAGAAAAACAGGATCTAAATAACAAAATTGAAACATGTTTTACTGAAAACAATATAACCAAATTAAATAAAAACCCCACCATAAAATATCACAAACAAATAAATAAAATCATAAATAACACAAAACACATAATCACACCTGACAACATCAAATATCTGAAACAAATTAAACCCAAACCCCCCTACACTGAATGCACTACCAAAATTACACAAACCTAATATACCATCAGACCACTTATTAACAACACACAAGCACCCGCACACAAAATAGCTAGACACTTGGATAAATTAATCAGAAACAACATAAATTTAACAAACAACACCACCGTAAAAAATAATTTAGATCTGGTGAATAAAACTCAACATGTCCACATTCCACACAATTCAACACTAGCTTCTTTTGATATAACAAACCTATACACCAATGTACCCATAAAAGAATCTATAACAACATTAGAACAGTTACTAAAACTAAATACCACACCAGAAACACACATAAAAGAGATCATCCATCACACCAAAATTATCACCGAACAAAATTATTTCTCACACAATAACATGTTTTACACACAAACAGATGGACTACCCATGGGCTCCCCTATATCAGGAATATTAGCCGAAATATTCGTAAATACCATAGAACAAGAACACATATTAGACAATAACAAATACACCAACAAAATCATATATTGGCACAGATATGTTGATGACATTTTACTCCTATACAACGGCAACAAACGACAAATTGAAAATTTCCACAAATACATTAACACTATACATCAAAAATTAAAATTCACACTAGATTTAGAACAAAACAATAGCATAAACTTCCTTTACCTTACAATTACCAAAACAAACAACACACACACATACAAAATATACAGAAAACCCCACCACAACAGACATGGTCATACATAACTCATCCAACCACCCAACACAACACAAACATGCAGCTTTCAACTACATGCTCCATAGGCTCACTTCAATACCCCAAAACACACATGACTACCAAGAAGAACTCAACACAATCAAATATATAGCAGTCAAAAATGGATTCAATCCCGATTTAATAAACAAACTACACAAACGCATCCTAAACACAAAAAGTAAAACACATAAAACCAACAGTACACAACCCAGTAAATACATCACACTCACATACTACAATTCCAACACACAAAATTGCTAACACATTCAGGAAACACAATTATAAAGTAGCCTACAGAACTAATAACACCATCAGGAAACACATAAATAACACTAACAAAGACACAGACACATACAACAAAACAGGTGTTTATAAATTAAACTGCAGTGATTGTAACCAGTTCTACATCGGCCAGACGGAAAGATCTTTTTCCTCAAGATACTCTGAACATTTAAAAGCCCTTACCACAAACTACATACACTCCACATTCGCCAGACATTTACAAAATGAAAACCACGGTTACACAAACATAGAACACAACATGGAAATACTACATTACTTACCCAAAAGTAGAAAACTAAACACAGCAGAACAATATGAAATATACAGACATCACAATCACACACTACAACCAAACAACATATTAAATGAACAATTACACTATAGATCACATATACTTTTTGATACACTTGTACAAACACACACTTTGAATCACAGCGCCAATTCCCTCCCACCAGCAACCCCACCACACACACCTACAACCCATAACGGTTACTTTGTACCGACATTCTGTATTTCAAATCCCACTGAGGAAGACGGACACCACGTCGAAACGTTTGGGACAAAAACCAAACGTAAGTGTTCATAGTGAAAGTTTGAATATATATAATATTAATCTATTTCATTAATATTTAGTGATATTTCATTATACACTTTTGTAACCAAATGCTTATGGTAACTAAAATAAGAAATGTATGTTTTACATTCAATATTATCCAGAAACCTTGTGAATACTGCATCAATTGTCGTATTCAATTTTGTCATAGATATTTTTTTATCATTTTGTATAGACAGGTTTAAATTATCTTTTAAAAATTCAACCAGTTTTATAGATTTGTCTAATGCAAAATTGACATTGAAATCTCCACTTAAAATCATAGGTATTTTATGATAATTGTCAGATATTTTGTTTTTATAACAATAGTTAAACTCACCCTATCTATATTTCATTATCTCTAATAGAATGCACTCCCATTACCTGTTTCAAAGTTCAATTCACATTGTAATCAGCAGTCATAATTAGAGCGTTTTTCTCTCCTGTAGTGTACGGTATATCGTGCAGTTCAGTTCTTTTTCGTTTATACCCGCATACCGCAAGAATAGAAAGACTATTCAACGCTCTTGTTATTTTACTTTGTGCTTTTTTTTCATGTGTTTAACGTTTGTTGGGATATTATTGTTAAGTTTAGGTCTGCCGAGAAAACGCCAAAGTGTTGCTTACAACAGGACATTTACAACGCACAAGTACAAGGTCAGTAAACGCTTAATTTTTATGCATTGCTGATTACATGGGAATAAAGCCTTTTAACTATTTATTTTGACAATATACAGTCCACTGCAAATCAAAAAGAACACCACATTTTTGGTCCGTCCAGCCCGGATAGCATCTTTCATTCAGAATCCAGCACGTTGGAAAGCAAGATTTTTATTAATTATTACGCTCTTTATTATTATGTTTATTGAATTATTGTAACGCTTAAATAAAAAAAAAAAAACAATTATTTACTACTGGCAAGTATTGCCAATACTCAGTGTTCTTTTCATTTTGTTATGATTTTCTCTTGTTTTTTCATGCAAGCATAGTTTTATTGATTCATTGTGCAGCGTGTGTTATTTCATGTTTTATCTAGCAAGCATAGTTCTGAAGTGTAGTGTGTTTCTTCAAAACCGACCTCTGTATTAGTTTCTAAAATACAGTAGCCATATTCCTTTATTACCATATTACCATTATTATTGTCATCTACGCTATTGGTATTAGAGTGATAAAAAATAAATAAATTAAAATTATTTGGACTGGAAATTACTGAATAGTGGAAGAACATTGTGAATTACAGCTTTTACTCAACTCTTTTGTCATTTACATCTGAATCTGTTTTTTAAACCGAGTGTATTCATAAATTACCAAAATGAGATTTTCTTCTTTTGTGAAGCAATGTGAACTGATTGAGAGTAGGCTTCATAATATTAACAAGCAAATTGTTGCTCTTGAGGTTATTGGTATAGGTAATTTAACTGAACAGCAAACACAAAAAGTTAGTTTGCTTAGTTCCACCGCAGAACATAAATATGCTGAATTTGAAAGGCTTATAAATAAACTATTTAGTACAACACCTTTACCAGAAGATCTGGATAATGAACAGATTTCAAGATTACAAGATTCTATATCAGACTTAAATATATCTATACAAAGTTTGTGTGCTCCTCTTCTACCATCGCAACCGCAGGAAACCTTGGATCAGTCTCACACTGGTGCACCACAACTAGTTGCACCCACTCCCACCGTAAATTTACCTCGCTTAAACTTGGGAACATTTTCTGGACAACCTGAGAAATGGGTAGCCTTTCACAGTCTGTTTGAAAATGCAGTGCACAAAAATGAAACCATTTCTAATGTGGAGAAATTTACATACTTGCTTTCTTGTTTGACTGATGAGCCGCTAAATTTAATTAAATCGTTGCCTGTTACTAATACAAACTATGCCATAGCCTGGCAAACTTTGCTAAAAAGATATCAAAATTCTAGATTGTTGATAACACTTCACGTAAACAATATATTTGAGTTACCACAATTGCACAATCCTTCAGTTAAACAAATGAGGAATTTTCTGTCGACCTACAATGAAAATTATCAAGCGCTCAAAGCACTAGGACATGATATTGCTAGTGAAAGTTTGTTGTTGACCTCATATATTTTGCGTAGATTTGACACGGAATTCAGGACCAAACTTGAACGTTCTCGAGATAATTTACAAAATGTTCCTACCATTACAGAAGTAATTACATTCTTAGAAAATGAATGTTCTTGCAAAGAGGCAGCGGGTTTAACTAATATCATCTCAAAAAATGAACCTTCTCTTCAAACCTCTCAAAAAATCAGTGGCTTTAAAATGAATACAAACCAGTTTAAACCGCACAAAATAGCGATGGTCACTACTCACACTCAGCATTGTATCTTCTGTTCATCAAATTCACACAACATATATAGATGTGCAGATTTTTCCGCACTTACTGTACAAGAGAGACAAGCTTTTGTTAAAAATAAGAACTTGTGTCAAAATTGTTTTGGAACACATAAGTTAGTCACCTGTAAGTCCGTCCACACATGCAATGTATGTCATAGGCGTCACCATAGCCTACTACATTTTTTTGTTGAGAACCGCTCCGCACAACCGCAACAAAAATTGACTCAGTCAAATAAACCTACCTTGTGCCCTTCTGTTGAAACGACGATGAATAAGCAAAACCACTCTGCAGAGTGTCACCAGGATACTACCTTGATAGGTGTTTCTTGCAACCAGAATAACACTGTGTTACTCGCAACCGCTTTGGTGCATATCACATCTGCCAATGGAAATGCAGCAGTTGTACGAGCTGTGCTTGATAGTGCATCCCAAACAACAATTATTTCAGAAAGTTGTGCAAAGACGTTGTGTTTGTACCGCTCTCAAACAGATGTTCCAGAACTTAGTGGCATCTCTACAGCCCCAGTGAAAACGAAGGGACTTACCTTTGTGACATTGTCTTCGCTCAGTGGGAATATTTTAGCAAAATCTCACCCAGTCATGATTCTTAATAAAATATCATGCAATCTGCCTCGTGTTCAGCTCCCACCAGAGATTAAGGAGCGACTCAAAGGTTATATGCTAGCGGATCCAACTTTTGATGTTCCGGGTCCAGTTGACCTTCTGATTGGAGCAGATTTATTTGCATTGACTCTTAATGGTACCTTTATCAATCTCGGCAAGAATATGCCATACGCTGTCAATACAATCTTTGGCTATGTTGTGCTTGGTCCGACACCTGTTTCACTTAAGTCTAATCCTTACTCAGGCTTAGTGACTCTTTTATCGACGAATGATCGTGATCTGCACGCAACATTGCAACGTTTTTGGTCCATAGAGGAACCACCTCACACTACAAAACTCGCTCCACAAGATGAAAAATGTGAAGCTCACTTCGTCTCTACTCATAAGAGAGATGCCTCCGGCAGATATGTTTGTCACTTGCCTTTCAGCGGCAGCACTCCAACAGCAAATATATGTTGATGATGCTCTATTAGGGAGCAATTCCCTGGAAGAAGCTCTCCACCTTCAAGAGGATGTTGTTTTACTTTTGAAAAAGGGTGGATTCGAACTGAGCAAGTGGTCTTCAAACCATCCTAAACTCTTAGAAAATGTCATGCAAGATAATCCTGAGACATCCCTCATGTTACGCACATCGGAACAGCCATTTTCAAGTGTATTAGGGCTAAAATGGATCCCAGATATTGATGTCTTTTCATATGTGATGCACACACCTTCAAGTAATTACACAAAAAGAACTTTACTTTCATCAATTGCTCAGATTTATGATCCTTGTGGTTGGATATCCCCAATAGTTTTTTGGTCTAAAGTCTTAATGCAGCATGTATGGACCTTAGGCTTAGATTGGGATTCTCCATTACCTGATCATATTTCCGAGAAGTGGTCACGATTCGTGAAAAAACTTCCAGAAATAGAAAAGCTAAGGATACCACGTTTCATATCCTTAGCAACTGCAGTCAAATCCAGCTTCATGGATTTTCAGATGGAAGTGAATCCGGATATGCAGCTTGTGTCTTCCTGCGCACAGAAGACGCAGAAGGAGATGTCAACATACGACTGCTGATCGCAAAATCAAGAGTAGCTCCACTGAAGCGTGTGACTATTCCCCGCTTGGAACTTTGTGGTGCGCACATGTTAGTCAAATTGCTACATTACTGTACAGAACAGCTCTCACAACATCACAGGATCGACAACATTTCAGCATGGTGCGACTCTACAGTAGTTCTATCTTGGATACGCACTCTATCTTTTCGTCTCAAGGTGTATGTTGCTAATCGTGTGGCACAAATACAAGACTTAGTTTCACCGCACATCTGGAAATATGTTTCAACTGTTGACAATCCTGCTGATTGTGCTTCTCGAGGCTTGACACCCACGGTTCTGATGAAACATAGTCAGTGGTGGCTAGGACCACCATGGCTCGCTAAATCAACGCAGACCTGGCCACAATCTATCCTTCATCCAATTTCGGAGGAGTCTATTCCTGAAATGAAACCAAATGTGCTTAATCTTATGATGACCACAAAAGAAGTCCCAACATTTGGATTTCTTACAAAGTTTTCTTCTTGGAAGACTCTTCTTCATGTAATGGCTTATGTCCTTCGCTTTATAACCCGTTTGAAATTTAAAACCACCATAAGTGGATCATTTACAGTAACAATTAAATAACGCCTGTAACCGCATTTGCTGGCTCATTCAGAGACTTCACTTTGCAGAAGACATAGATCTACTCTCCAAGAAAAGGACATGCTCAAACCGCATCCAACGTCTAGCACCCTTTATTGATGATGCAGGAATAGTCCGTGTCGGAGGTCGACTGAAAAACTCTGCGCTTACTTACAATGCCAAACATCCTATTCTTCTGCCAAAAAATCATGTCGCTATTCATTTACTCATTGATTACTATCATGGCATGTACCTGCACGCTGGTCCCCAGTTCCTCCAAGCAACACTATCTCAACGCTTTTGGATCCTCTCCGCCCGCAGTGTTATACGCTCAAGAATATTTAAATGCGTACGATGTTTTCGTGCAAAATCAACAAACACGTCTCCGCTCATGGGTGATCTACCAGCCGGTCGTGTTTCAACGCTTCTGGAGTTGATTATGCTGGCCCTTACACGGTCAAGTTTTTTACACTTCGCAGGATACAGCCTATAAAGGTGTACCTCTGCCTGTTCATCTGTTTTGCAACAAAAGCTGTACACTTGGAAGTGGTTACTGATTTAACTACAGACGCCTTCATTGCAGCCCTTACGAGATTCATCTCTAGGAGAGGTCTTGTATCAGACCTGTACTCTGATTGTGGGACTAATTTCATAGGAGCTGCTTCTTCGCTCAAAAGATGTTTTCAAGATCTCATGAAGCAACCAGAGATGCAAGATTTTGCTACGACCAACAGTATCACATCCCATTTCATTCCTCCGCGTGCACCTCACCAAGGTGGACTTTGGGAACGTGCCATTAAAGGTGCAAAATATCATCTCACCAGAGTCATAGGTGAACACATTTTAACGTACGAAGAATTTACCACCTTAGTTGTGCGTGTTGAAGCTATCCTTAATTCGAGGCCGATAGCTCCTCTCTCGAATGACCCTTCAGATCTTGAACCTCTTACACCAGGACATTTTCTAACTGGAGGACCTCTTAATGCCCTGATCGAACCTCAACTAACCAATGCACCACTTAATCACATAAAACGCTGGAAATTGGTTCAAGCCTTCACACAACATCTCTGGAAAAGATGGCAAATGGAGTACCTCCACACACTTCAAGAACGGTCCAAATGGATCAGACCTCAAGAAAATCTCAAAATAGGAGATTTAGTCGTTATTCATGAAGCGAACCTGCCACCCCTCAAGTGGAAGCTCGGGAGAGTCATCTCCGTATCTCCAGGGAATGATGGAGTGGTACGTGTCGTCAACATGAAGACTGCCGGTGGAACCTTGACCCGTCCTTCTGTTAAGGTATCCCGTCTTCCCATTTACTAAAATCCTCGACCAGTCAATTGGCTACTGCCCCTTATAATTTAGTTTTATTATACTCTTCCAAAGGATCAAATTTGTTCTTATGTTCTTTTAATGTTTCTTGTTGAACCAGTTGGTTCAAAGGGGCCGGTATGTCAGATATTTTGTTTTTATAACAATAGTTAAACTCACCCTATCTATATTTCATTATCTCTAATAGAATGCACTCCCATTACCTGTTTCAAAGTTCAATTCACATTGTAATCAGCAGTCATAATTAGAGCGTTTTTCTCTCCTGTAGTGTACGGTATATCGTGCAGTTCAGTTCTTTTTCGTTTATACCCGCATACCGCAAGAATAGAAAGACTATTCAACGCTCTTGTTATTTTACTTTGTGCTTTTTTTTCATGTGTTTATTTATGTGTTTAACGTTTGTTGGGATATTATTGTTAAGTTTAGGTCTGCCGAGAAAACACCAAAGTGTTGCTTACAACAGGACATTTACAACGCACAAGTACAAGGTCAGTAAACGCTTAATTTTTATGCATTGCTGATTACATGGGAATAAAGCCTTTTAACTATTTATTTTGACAATATACAGTCCACTGTAAATCAAAAAGAACACCACAATAATCTTTACGAAGTATGGCAGCACCTTGTGATGTATACGATAATAATGAACGATGGAGAAAATCAATAATATCATCTAATTTTTTATTAGGAGAAATATACACTGCTACAATCACAACTTTTTGCCAATTTTCCATTTTACATACAGCCATACACAAATCGCCAACTGTAGATGCCATTGAACCATAGACATCAGATTGAGTAACGGAAAAATCCATGGATGGAGTTATAATATTAATAATATCGTCAGAATTTTGAAATATCCCGACACCTCCCGTTCTAATATTTGGTCGTTTATATTTCACAATTCAGTTGAAATTAAGAACAGATACGTCATCTTCATTGGCTAGCCAAGTTTCTGATAAAACTATGACATTTGAATTTTTCACAACTATATCTTTTAGATCAACAGCATGAGCTGTAAGACTTTGGCAATTAAAAGTGAATATTGATAAACCTTTTCTGTTATTGATGAAATTAACTAAATTTTCATTTATAGTTTCTAGTTTGTTTAGTGAAAGTCGTTTAAATTCCTCTTGCAAATCAATTGTTGATGATGATCGTCTTCGACAATGGTAGAATATCTTCTCGTTGTTCTGTGTCGTAATATGTAATCCTTCAATACTCGTCACACGTGATAAAGCAACGTATAATAATGATTGAGAATGACGTCGATCGTATTCATAAACAATTTCTGAGTATGTGTTTATAATTGTTGTAGCACATGCACAAACCAATGGAATGTGGGTACGTTTAACAAATACTGTTTTGTTGTTTTTGAGTGGAATAGTGGAAGATCTTTGTACAATTGGTACAGCCATTCTACTGACGTTATTTTCTGCTGGGTGACCTGCTGCTTTTTGTCTCAGTTTTTCACCTATTTGAGGTAAATCTGGAAACTCGAGCCATATTATTTTAATTATTCCTTCATCATTTGTCTCTACATGAACTTGCTTTCCAACGGCACCATTCTCCAATCCGTCTGCCACATCAATATTTGTGGTAATCATATAATAAATATTTTTCACAAAAACTGTTTGATAAGGCAATCCATTTGTATCAATTAATGACATTTTATGCAATTTTTGATGTACGAAAGTTTCGTGTTCTTTTGAAGTACAACCAATGTATACATCTTTTGCAGTCGAAATTATTTTCTCCGCATATTAATTCAATATTTTATTATTGTACTCATTGACTGAATTGTTAGTGTTAAATAATCGTATACCTTGAGGACACCTAATTTCAGCTTCTTCTACAGTACAAAAACTAGACTCAGTCAGAGCTATTTAGATGTCATCAAGTCGTTCACCATTTCCAATTTTCGTAAGTATAGAAGAAAATTGTTGATTCGCTTGACGCATGACTTGATTCAGTTCATAAAATTTTAGATTTCGCCATAGAATCGGTCCAACAATGGTCTGTTTGGGTTGCTTGTAGATGGGTGTAGAACGAACTGGTGGCAATTGACGTAAATCTCCTATCAAACTAATATCCAAACCAGCAAAATTTAATTGGAAATTCCCAGTTATTTGTTTTAATCTGGAATCAATCTTCAATAATAACTGAGCACTAATCATGCTTATCTCATCAATGATTATGACTTTTATATATTTGAAAACAGTTCTGTATTGCTGGGCAGTTTCAGTATTTAAAGGAAGTAATTTTGATAATGATATTTTTAAAGCTGTATGAACAGTCGTTCCTGAAATAGCTACTGGAGCTTTACCAGTTGAAGCACAAATTATATATGCATTACAGTATCCATCATTGTCCGTCTAGCGATTATAAATTTCCATCAAAAGTTTAATGACAAACGTTTTACCGCATCCAGCAGGACCGGTGAAAAATATTTGAAAAGGAGTTTGATCTGATGATAAAAGATGCGAAATGACGTGGAGTAAAAGTCCTTTTTTTTTTCGTTTGCCATTCTCATTAATTTATAGAAATCTTCATTGGGCATTAAATTTTCTCTTCTTTTTGCGATAGGTCCCAGTTTATGTAATGTTGCTAAATAAATGTCATTATTAACATCTGCATTTGGATTATTATATAAATGCTGAAATGGATTTTGTTCAGCAATAATGTTAGTTGCTTCTTGTTGATTATAATCATCAATTCCATCTTCACGACACAAATCACGACAAATTTCAATGGTTTTTTGAATATCTAAATCAGATTCAAATTCTTTTCTGCGTTGTAGAACAAGATCTTCATTATTATTGTAGATATCAATGAACTTCATTTCTGCTAAGATTTCGGCATCCTCATTTCTGAACGGAATATGTAAAGAGATCATCTCCCGTTTGTATTCCATCAAATTTTGAGTCATGTTATAATTGCGGTAACGAATTACTCGAGGTACTTTTCTTTTTGCGTAGGATCTATCACCACGAATAATATAGTATGCGACAAACTGAGCAAGCGTGACATCATTCAATTCTTCAGATCTTTTTTCATATTTCGTAAACCAGTTGTCCTTCCAAATATTGGTTTAATCATCATCGATTCCAATTTCATTAAGCTTTTTATGGGTCTTTTTAATTTTTTGTCGATCATCAGGCCACATTGTTGGAATGGATACTATAATAGCCGAACTTTTTGACATAGGTTCTCTCAAAAGATACCATGCAGCTTCCTGACTTGTTATTTCAACATTGTTCAGCATATCAACTCCCAATTTTCTTGTTATTTCAACGATGTCAAACTCCGGATGTTCATCCATACATTTAATAATTTCACGTTGTAAATTACTTATACCGCGATTGGTTTTGTTTACATACTCAGCTACATACTGAGCACATGAATACTCTTCTGTTATAAACTGGATGTCCATGTTAGATTTATCAATGTTTAACACAAATGGATTAAAAGGATTATGCCACTTTTCACTGGGTTCACGTTTTAAAAAGACTCTTGGTCTTTTGATTCCTGCTCGAAGTATATTGCGATATTCTCATCTGATGAAATATTATTTTGTTGATAAAAACTATCTATATCGTGATAACCATTATTCTCTAGATTGATTCTAATATCTTTGTAACGTTTGGAATAATTTTTAAAATCAGGTTCGTTTTGTTTCATAGGTAATAATATATCAGTAGATCGACTAGGCATAAATGGTGCTTCGAAACGACATTGTTGAGGTTTATTAGCAGACATTTTTTTGAAACACGTAAATGTGTGTTTGTGTTTGTAATTTAATATGTCCTGATGCTTCATTAGATGAAATCGATGTAAGATAATTAATTAATGATATAGCATCCATTTTATCATCACCTAAAGCATCATTTGGTGCATTTGCTAGCCATAACAACATATGAGCATGTGGACTGCCTCGATGCTGGAACTCTATTCGCTTGAAATAGTGTACCACATAATACTTTCCGAATGGGCTCTTTTTTGGAGATTGAAATATATTTAACAATAAATTTACCAGTTTATTAAAATAAATTGCGCACATTACGGGATCTTCGTTAATAAGAGTAACTTTCTCGAAGTAGTGTAATTGTTCAGCATCTTTTTTCGATAACTCAGCTCCGTTTTTTTTTTAATTTATATAATAATTGAAGTAAATCAGTCCATCCAATTTAATTTGCACTAACTGTAAGAAATACTGTAGGTTTGCCAAACTGCCTGATCATAGCAAACAGATTTTTCTTTTTATGAGCCCAGTACCACATTGAGTTAGGAATTGATCTAAGAAATGCAAGGTTTGTTTCAACGCAATTATTAATATATCTTCATCTTTGATTTGTTTACGAGTAATTTTTGTGTCTTTTCCTACGTGTTTGAAAGCGACTGTAAGTGAATCACGAACTCGGAGTCTCATAATTTTCATCGCCACGTATATTACATGATATGGTGTAACAGCGCGACGATCCGACCGTCTAAGCTCGCTTGTTGCAATCATATATGGTGTTACTTGTACTCCATCACGAAATTTACGGAATTGTCCCAAATAAATTGAGGGGAAAGACAATTCCTCTGCATGCTCATCAAAAAGCAAACTATGTGGAAGATTTTTTTCTCCTGGAACAATTCGTAAATACTTTTCTTCATTCCACATCAACGTTTGCTGTTGAGAAGATAAACTTTCTTAAATCGGTATATGCTCACTTATTTCATCTTGAGGTATAATGTCAAAGTCACCATCATTGAAAAAAGACTGATCAATTTTTATGTCATACATAGTATATAGTGGAGATGCTATTAAAAACTGCAACCAAACTTTTATGGTACCTTTGTTGATTATACCGTGCAAATAACTTGACTTATGGATTTTTCTACGTTTAATGTGCACATTGATGGAGTGATCATCAGCAATATTTCTAGGAAGGCTATTAACCATTGTATTAACGCAAACTGGAACATTAATTACTTGACCATAAATACCATATTGACCATTAACGTGTCTCAGTCGTCTTATTTGCATAAATGGGATTTGCGGAGAAATTAACCTTTCTGATACTAAGTCTAACGGTGGTAAATATTCAGTTTTTTTTTTGGAAATTTGAATCCATTATAAATTGTCATGGTTGGAATATTTTTCTTATTCAAAGATTGTCTACACGTATTACATATGGGAATGTTCTCCTTATCAAGATGTGGAATTATTTTTAAAATGTCCTCATGTTCAGGAGATGCAGATTGTAAATCATTTTTAAACCATAGTCTTTCACAAACTGAATAAACATGACCAAACGGATTTTCAACAAATTTGTTTTTGAATTCATCATGAGAAAGCCGATGACGATAAAAATCGCTGTAAAATAACAGACTAGCATCTTCATTTTCTTCAACGTATGGTACTTGATTTTGTGGTCCTTGAACCAGCCCTGATTCAACGGAATTTTTTCTTCGAAGTCTATATCTGCACATACGCTCAGCTGCTGTTTGCCGACATTCCGTGTTAGTATCTTGATTAAGCCATTCGACAAATTCATGCACATTTTCTAAACCATCATCAGCTTGTAAAATAATATTATCTTCTTGATGATGAATAATTGAAGGAACATCACTTGTTGATTGAATTTGATTCTGTTTCCGGGCTCTGTACTCTCGCATACGCTCAGCTGATGTTTTTCTACTTTTAAGGTTGATGTTTCGAATAAGCGGTTCCACAATTTCAGGTAAATTATTTTGATCGTCATTAGCTTCAACAATAATATTATCGTCCTGATGATGGATAATTGAAGGAATATCACTTGTTGATTGAATTCGATTCTTTTTCCGGGCTCTGTACTCTCGCATACACTCAGCTGATGTTTTTCTACGTTTGAGGTTTTTGTATCGAATAAGCGGTTCGATAATTTCAGTTAAATTATTATGACCACCATTAGCTTCAACAATAATATTATCGTCCTGATGATGGGAAATGGATGAAACATTACTGATTAGTTGAATTTGATTTTTTTTCCGGGCTCTGTAATCTCGCATCTTTTGGGCTTGTGTTCTTTTTTTTGATGGCTCATTTTGATTAAAAATATTGGTCTGATTGACTTGAGAAGAATGACGGTGATGAACATCAACTGCTACGACTTCAACATTTTTCTGTTTCATTTGATTCACAAGTTCACTAGGTACAATATCATTATTTTGGTTTGGAATAGGATTTCCAGCTACAGGCGAATTTTGTTGAAAATTACTCTGTACATTGATACTGTTATTTTGATGAATCATTATTGCAGAAGTGTCACTTGTTACTTGAGTTCAAAGCTTTTTCCGGGCTCTGTATTCTCGCATCCGTTGGACTTGTGTTTTTTTTATGACTCATTTTGATTAAAAATATAGGTCTGACTGACTTGAGAAGAATGACGGTGATGAACATCAACTGCTATGACTTCAACAATATATTCTGTATTTCTTTACGGTTGCAACTTCATTCATGTGAGTGAAAATTAATTTATATAAATCTCAAATCATCACCTGGAATCTACACTGTTGACTGTAAACAAATACAATAAATTCCTTTTGTGATCACTTTGGGCCAATATGAATTTAATAGCACTAGCCGAATAATAGCAATAACTGATAACAAGATTATGCAAGATTTGCCATAACTTTCCCATACCTGTGGTTACAGGCATATTGATATACCTGTTACTATGTATAGAGGTGTTACTATATATATTGTATGTTAAAACTGTGAGGTGTATTTTATAATCTGGAACATTTTATACCAAATGATTTAATCACAAAAGATTATGTAAAACAAAAAATTACAACAAACACACCAAAAGTAAGTTATCTATAGAAATTAAAAATAAACAAAATTATATAAATGACAAATTATTCAATAAATGATTAAATATGTACCATAATTTATTAAATACAACTATTATATTAACGACTCGGAACACAAAGTTTTTTATAAGTAAAAAGATAAAGTTTTACCTTACAACCTGAACTGGTTTTCACCTTTAAAAGGCTTCTTCAGAGGCTCTAAAGGTGAAAACCGGTTCAGGTTGTAAGGTAAAACTTTATGTTTTTACTTATAAAAAAATTTTGTGTTCCGAGTCGTTAATATAATAGTTGTATTTAGTTAAGTAACGGACACGTCATGGACAACGAAATCCAAGAACATAATTTATTAGATACTGCAATTATTTTTTATAGAAACAAACATCCACTAGCAGCTACAAAACCAATTTTCCCTATAATGTACCTAGCAAGATCCTGATCTTTTCGATACATTGTTGGATTGTTAATGCTAGCATATTTTTATTCTTTTCCCTAAACATTTTGAAACCATTATTTCAAAGCGATACTACCTGAGATGCCTTTCCATTGTGTTTCCTTTTGCTCCAAAAAAATATTTTGTTGTGGTGTTGATAATGTCTTTATTCTTTAAAGTTTTGTGTGAGGGAGATTGCAATATTTTTAACTGAACTGTAGCATTTCATTGTCTCAGTTTTTGTCATTTTTTGTGCTACTGTAAAGTGTTTACTTTTTATTTACACTTAAGTCATGCCGTTTTTATTTTACATTTTTACACTTTCTGTCAAGCTACTGTAAAGCTACAGTAAAATATACAATTTTATTAAAAAAAAAAAAGATCAAACCAAACACTTGTCTGTAATGAACAGAACACTGTGTAATAACTGAAATATATGAGAGTTTTATTTAAGGTTATTGCCGGCTCTCACATCCTACCTTCCAGTATTTGCGTATCATCCGTCAGAACAGTGAATAACTCAACAGGATATTAAGTCATTCTTACCACTGTTCAGGTGCATTTAGCATGTACACCAGAGGCAGATTTATGCATAGGCAAAGTAGGCAACTGCCTACGGGCGGCAAATTTTGAAAAGGTCGTTATGTTGTTTTTATACCTAAGAGATTTTTAAATGCCGCTCCATTTCGTCTCAATATGATAAGAAGCTTTTAAAAATATATATTGTTTAGTAACAAGGCTTATTACATAAACAGAATAGTTCATCATTTACTTCTGATCTGTATATGAAGTAGGCCCTACATCGTTTTTTCACAATTACATTTACATACATTATATATGTGATACTTCCATTATATTAATTATTTAACTATCAATATGTTTACATTAAAATTTCGAACATCCTTTACCGACTCTGTAATTTGACATGAGTGTTTGACAATAGATGCCACTAGCTGCTAACAGACAGACTATGAGCATAGTATAATTTCATACCCAACTCTAGTGCCAATTGAACTTCGACCTGCCGAGGAGGGAAATAAGAGGTCTACACATAGTACGTGTCCGTTAAACACCTGTTGTATTTTACATAAATCGGTAAATTTATATTCATCAAATAAATTGATAGGCAAAAAGTGATAAGGGAAAGGATGATTATGTCAAAAGACGTGTATATAATGTATTTTCATTTATTACGTTAGGGTAATATTAGTGGAATGATAATATTCAACCACTAACAAATGTAGTGATATATCTTAGCACAATACTATGTAATAAATTTGGATAAAAGGCTCATTTCAAATAGAAAGGATAGCTGGTGTGATCAGACATAACAAATTTGTATTAGTTTTTTGAGAATTTATTCCTATCAAACTGCAATATTTTCAAACCTTTATGGATGTGTGTCATGGAATTTACAGATTGCGCCAAAAGAAACAGTTAAAATATATCTTTTCAATTAAACATGAATGAAGTTGCAACCGTAAAGAAATACAGAATATATTTTCTATGACAACAGACAAGACAGAACACTTGTATTTTGCCTTTTATGTGTGTACATACATTCAGACATCATTTATTTGGATTGACTTCTGCAAGCTTGAAATCAGACAACAAAAATGTTTTATATTTTACATTAGTGTATATGTAAAATTGTAATCCTCAAAGTATAATATTGAATTAATTGGGATGTTTTGTTAAATTGTTATGACGGTCTCACTGATCGTCACATAGTACAGTGGAAACCAAAATAAAACACTTATGAATTTGCTAATTCATTTTATTAATATTATCTCTAATTGGTGTTGTTACAGGCTTGTTCAGTTTCGTTACAATTTTTAATCAGTGTTCTTGCTGCAAGTTTGACATTAATTATTCATAATGATTAGCTATGATGGTTAGAGTGTTATTGGTACAGAAGAGGATGCTGCAGTTTCTTTTCTTCAAGAAAAAGGTTTGGTTCACAATCCTCGTCGTTGTGTTAACGGACATGACATGGTGTCGAGCCTTGGGCAGCAACAGCGTTGGTGTTGCTATAAGAAGACTTGCCGTGAGTATAAGGTAGTTCGCAAGGACACATTTTTAGAGGGGTCCAAATTACCGCTGAGAAAAATAATAAAATTTATTTATTTCTGGTGTGAAGGGCGTATTAGTGTGAAAAACAGTAAAAATCAACTGGAAATTGGCGCCAGCACACACACAGAGTGGACGGCTTACTTTAGATATATCTGTGCATCTGTGCCTTAGACATCATGAGCAACCCACGGAAAATTGGAGGACTGAATTTAACAGTTGAAATTGACGAGAGTGTCTTTGCCAAGAGAAAAAATAATGTTGGCCGGGTGTTACCACAACAGTGGGTATTTGGTGGATACTGCCGAGAAAGCAAGGAATGCTTCTTGTGTTGTGTCAAAGATCGGTCAGCAGCTACCCTCCTACCTCTCATAGTGGCAAATATTGAACCAGGGTCCACTATAATGTCAGATGAGTGGCGTTCATACAGTCAAATTGTTAATTAGCCACAACAGTACAGTCATTTGACTGTAAACCATAGTTACAACTTTGTGGATCCTCAAATGGGAGCGCATACACAAGGCGTAGAAAGCATGTGGCGGTCCTGTAAACGCCAAAACATGATTGAATGTGGTACGAGAAGGGAACGCTTAGATTCTTATTTAAGTGAGTTCATGTGGAGGTCCGCAGAGGTCCAGAATATCTTCCAGGTAATGTATTGAGAAGCATGTAGAGTCACCTCCTTACCACTCACGACTTCCTGTGGCTAGCTGGTGTTTCTGTAAAAACACAATATTCAACATCTAACATTTTCTAGATAAAGAAGGAACATGCATTATCGTTAATAAGTTAGTATTATTAAATACACAGTTTTATTAGGTTAGTATTAGATATCTACCACTTTTAGATAAAGAAGGAGTATGCACTACGGTTAATAACTTATGCTACAAGATACATAAGTGTTTATTTTAAAAATTAGTACAGTAACATACAAGACAGGTTACATGAACAATTGCTGGAAGAAACGGAGAATAAACAGTTACAGTGAGGTCAAAAGACATATAATAGAGCACTACAGAGTCAATTGGGTTTGTAAAGAAACATTAAACCCAATGTACTATCATTACACACAACAATGTACTATCATTACCTAACCAACCACAACACTCGTGTAAAGTAGATGTATTATTTAAAAAGTATCTGTGCCTCAACCCAGTACTAAATCCAGTATACTGTAACAGGATCTACTGTTCCACACTGTAAATAAAGAAGAGGCAATAATATATATCTATGTGTAGGCTGAGGAGAATGGAATGGCTGTTTTCTTACCACTTTACCTGGTATTTTGGTCACTTAACCAAAAACTTGTCCATTTTAAGTACAGGCTCTAACCTATCAGATTGCAATGTAACTGGAATTTGTTGAAAACAAGATTAAACTATCACTCATATATTCAACCCCCCCACAGAGAGAGGGAGGGGAAGAGTGAGAGAGTTATATATCATTGTTGAATAATTAAGACATTCCTTTTAACAAAAATATACTTTTTAATTAAATTATTACAACTATTTATTTTCACTTTAATTATATTTATGTTTCTGAAGTAATATTAAATACAATACAATAATTAAAATAAAAGTATATTTTTGTTAAAAAGTATTTTATTTTTTATTGAATAATAATAATAACATAAGAATATAGAATAAAGTAATTTGTAAATATATCGTTATACTTTTGACATGTAAAGTAGTATACATCAATAGTCTACTCTCATACAGTATACGAATTTGTTGGAAAATATCACGCACACTACTTGGCAAGTGTTCAACACTGATTTAAAAATGTTTTGTTTAATGCAAACACTGAACCACACTATACACAAGAAATAGAACTCATCATGAACATAACGTGATTATATTACTTCTTATGGTATAAGAATATATCGGTTTTTTGTTTAATATCCACTTGTAAAGGAAAAAATACATCAGATAATTATTTTATAAATAACTTTGTTACAGCTGCTGTGAAGTTGTTTAGATTAAATAATGTAACCTAACCAACTTTAAGTATTGAATTTTAAGTAGGCTATAAGTATATTTAATCCTGAGAGAAAATGAAAAATTAACACCAGTTTTTGAAAGAACCATGAAAGGAGAGAAGATGAGCTTGTGTACGAAATGCAAAGTGGAATATCTTATGTAGAGATGAAAGCTCAAAAGTTCAAGCCAAATACATATGAATGGAGATGATTGGTAATATCTGGAACCTGTCACACAACAGAACACCATACAATGATGATACTGTGTATGTATGATGTTTGTGTGTATGTGTGCTTTTAATAATATTCTCAAAGGATTTTAATACTTTGTTTCGACTGGTTTCACTGTGTAAATTACAAACCTGAATATAGTGCTGGAAGTTTCAGTTTCTCAGCCTGGGTAATGATGATGTAAATGTTTCTAACCTTTTCTTGTGCCTGCAAAGAAAAATAAATTACATCACCGGACACACAAAGAACTGACATATGAACATTAATCAATTATTTTGTTTAATCAGTCAACATTCTAGGACATCAATATCAAAGGGTTTACAGATTATTGACCCATCCACCAAAACACACACACACACAGGTTCTGATATGTGTTACAATTGTGTCTTATTTTCAGCCAACCGTTCTTTTACAGGTGAAATCAGTACAATTATACCTCGTGAGTATAAGGTTAGTTTAATCTGTAATCTATGATATTAAAAATAATAATACACTGAACATGATTATTACACTTTATATGATATCAGCTTTTTGGCTAAATATACACTTGTAAAAGAAATAATACAAAATGATTATTATTTTATAATTAACTTTGTTAGAGCTGCTGTGAAGTTGTTTAGATTAAATAATGTAACCTAACCTACTTTTAAGTACTGAATACTTTTAATGTGTCATGCACTGTGTTCAATAAGGAAACAAAATACTTTTAAAGAATACTTAAAATACTTGAAAATGATATTGGATTAAGCTTGAGCAATGAATAATTAATCTAAGCACGTGATTTCAAAGTCAATATCATTATGAAATACGTATTCTAAATAGAACATACTTACCAAAATCATATTTGTTTTTAGTAAAAAGGGGCCTCATATTTGTTGATGGTTTCTAGCATTTTCTGGAACAAATCCTCATTTCCATTTCTTGTTCGCCACATGAACTCACTTAAATAGGAATCTAAGCGTTCCCTTCCCGTACCACATTCAATCATGTTTCGGCGTTTACAGAAATTGGTTCCTCTTCTCTACTAAAAACACTTGACAGTTCAACATAGCTAATCATTCTTTATTAAATTGATGTAAAACTCACAACACAACACTGATTAAAAATGTAACGAAACACGCGAACAAGCCTCACAACCATTCGCGGGTATGCCATTGTAACAACACAATTTTACCATGTGGTGTACAAAAATGGCATTGGGTCTTTGGCTATTCTAAGCAAAATTCAAGAGCTTTAGGAAAAAACTTTAAAACAAATTTAAAGACGCCCTGTATTAAGTCTTGTAAAGTCTACTAAAATTATCGTTTCTTTTTCATACACATGTTATTACAATTTATGTTCATAAAAATTAAAATTAATAGAGCTAACTGAAGATAGAGACACACCATACATTTGCGGTTAGGTGGGGTAATTGTAAACGGAGAATGGATTGAAACATTTTGATTGATTAAAAATTGTGTATACGTTTCAAAGTTGAAATAACTGCAAATATTTCAACCTTTGTTATTACGTTGCATACAAAAAATTGTTTCAATAGAAATAATAAATACCTACAGCTCTAAAATACAAATTTACAATTACTCTTGACATCTTAGAGGTAATTGTAAACAAGTGTTTTCTTTATCCTTTGAAACTAAAAAACTGACACTCCTCTTGAAATTGAAAAAAGGATTTTAATGTACTTGTTTGGTTATACTGTAACCCCTCTTTTTATTTGTGTTTTGTTTTATAATAATTTTTTTTTTTTTTTTTAGAGAGGATATTAGATATTTAAGACTAGGCGGAAAGCCTAGAAGAAGCATAAAGTGAGCTGGGTCCAATGCGACGGGACTTGCAATTAATACTCGCTATCAACAGTAGGATAACAACTTTTATTATTGCATGCATTTATATTATTATAAGCATATTTCCTTTTGTTAACGTTATAAATATTCCAATATTTCAAATATTATTATCATTATGTGTATAAATATTATTCATTATTCCAACACATAATATAATGTACATACATATACATCACAGAATCACAGACAAATTACAACACCCTGTATCTTTTAGAACAACCCCATTTGGAAATTTCACATGCCTATATTTATAGTTTTATAAAAAAAATACATTCATAAGTTTAGAGACAATCTGGATTGGCCAAAATAACAAGAAAATACAATTATAAATTTAAAGTGCCAGTACAGCCTGTATAGTTTTGTGAAAAAGTACATTTATAATTTTAAAGAAAAATCTGGATTGGCCATAATAACAAGAAAATATAATTATAAATTTAAAGTACCAGTGCAGCCTGTATAGTTTCGTAAAAAAGTACATTTATAATTTTAAAGAAAAATCTGGATTGGCCATAATAACAAGAAAATACAATTATAAATTTAAAGTGCCAGTACAGCCTGTATAGTTTTGTAAAAAAGTACATTTATAATTTTAAAGAAAAATCTGGATTGGCCATAATAACAAGAAAATACAATTATAAATTTAAAGTGCCAGTACAGCCTGTATAGTTTTGTAAAAAGTACATTTATAATTTTAAAGAAAAATCTGGATTGGCCCGTTCGCTGACACGTTCCACGCAACATCCTAAAAAACAATAAACCATAAAAAATTAAAAACCGCCAAGGCCGGTTATTCCATACATATTAAAGGTTACTCCATACTTATGACTAGGCAGAAGGCCTAGAAGAAGCATAAAGTGAGCTGGGTCCAATGTGACGGGACTTGCAATTAATACTCGTTATCAACTGTAGGATAACAACTTTTATTATTGCATGCATTGATATTATTATAAGCATAATTCCTTTTGTTAACGTTCTAAATATTCCAATATTTAAAATATTATTATCATTATGTGTATAAATATTATTCATTATTCCAACACATAATATAATATACATACATATACATCACAGAATCACAGACAAATTATAACACCCTGTATCTTTTAGAACAACCCCATTTGGAAATTTCACATGCCTATATTTATAGTTTTATAAAAAAAATACATTCATAAGTTTAGAGACAATCTGGATTGGCCAAAATAACAAGAAAATACAATTATAAATTTAAAGTGCCAGTACAGCCTGTATAGTTTTGTAAAAAAGTACATTTATAATTTTAAAGAAAAATCTGGATTGGCCATAATAACAAGAAAATACAATTATAAATTTAAAGTGCCAGTACAGCCTGTATAGTTTTGTAAAAAAGTACATTTATAATTTTAAAGAAAAATCTGGATTGGCCATAATAACAAGAAAATACAATTATAAATTTAAAGTGCCAGTACAGCCTGTATAGTTTTGTAAAAAGTACATTTATAATTTTAAAGAAAAATCTGGATTGGCCCGTTCGCTGACACGTTCCACGCAACATCCTAAAAAACAATAAACCATAAAAAATTAAAAACCGCCAAGGCCGGTTATTCCATACATATTAAAGGTTACTCCATACTTATGACTAGGCAGAAGGCCTAGAAGAAGCATAAAGTGAGCTGGGTCCAATGCGACGGGACTTGCAACTAATACTCGTTATCAACTGTAGGATAACAACTTTTATTATTGCATGCATTTATATTATTATAAGCTTACTTACTTACTTACTTTAGCCAACGCCCGTACGTGGTTCTTCAACCATTCGACGTCGAGCCTCCCAGTAGCGATTGGTTATGTCGTCAGTCGGGTACGTGAGTGCTTGGCAGTCCCGTAAGTGTTCTCCGTCCATTCTTCCGGAGTTGCAAAGTGGACAGGTTTCGTTCTCAGCTAGGCCGATGCGGTGTAGATGAGCTTGCAAGTAGTCATGTCCGGTAGTAAGGCGGAAACGGGCGACGGCCTCAGCTCTGTCCAGGTGTCTCGGTATTGGTCCTACAGTGGCAAGACTTTCCCACTTTTTACCAGTACCCAGGGTTTTTAGAGTTCTTTGTGTGGAGGAGTTTATAACGGTGGTGATGAGGTTATTGGCTCTACTGAGAGTAAGCGGCATGTCCGGCTGCTCCGATTCTGCTCCTTCTTTGGCTTTGATGTCGGCTCTTTCGTTGCCAGGAATACCTACATGGCTTGGCACCCACTGTAGGGTAACGATCCATCCGGTTGACATCAGCTCTGCAAGTTTCGCGCGGCATTGAATTGTTCTCAGGCAGTCGGTGGGAGCGTTGCTGGTGAGCTTATTATATTATGAATTATTATAAGCATAATTCCTTTTGTTAACGTTATAAATATTCCAATATTTCAAATATTATTATCATTATATATATATATATATATATATATAAATATTATTCATTATTCCAACACGTAATTCAACAACACATAATATAACATACATACATTTACATCACAGAATCACAGACAAATTACAACTATAAAGCCTGGTGGACAGCCTGTATCTTTTAGCACAATCCCATTTGGAAATATCACATGCCTATATAGTTTTATAAAAAAAATACATTTATAAGTTTAGAGAACATCTGGATTGGCCATAGTAACAAGAAAATTCAATTATAAATTTAAAGTGCCAATACAGCCTGTATAGTTTTGTAAAAAGTACATTTATAATTTTACAGAAAAATTTGGATTGGCCATAATAACAAGAAAATACAATTATAAATTTAAAGTGCCAGTACAGCCTGTATAGTTTTGTAAAAAGTACATTTATAATTTTAAAGGGAAATCTGGATTTGCCCGTCCGCTGACACGTTCCACGCAGCATCCGAAAAAACAATAAACCATAAAAAAAATTTAGAAAAACCCCCAAGGCCTGCCAGGTAGTGGAGGGCTGGACAAGAGTCATACCCGACATAATGTAACATGTCTGGAGGCTTGCATGGATTTGCACCAACAGGTGACTACCCCAGATTCTGTGATTTTAAGAAAGTAACCCGGCCTGATTGCAGAATAAAGAAAAGCCCCAACCCTATTATGAAATGTATAAAATAATTAACAAGCAGAAATACCCGAGATTGTAGTAGAAGCTAGACCAGCCGGTCTAGCCCCAGCATGTACAACCTGCACCCACCTACTTCACTAAAATACAGGTTCCCCACAAACTTTTACAACCCCATTCAGTACCACAAGAAGGTAAAGCATAAAAAAAAGTTAATGACAGCAGGACACATGCCGGCGAGCGGGCCTACATTTGATCTCGAGATTAATTACTTATCAACGCAATGTTACAGATAGTTTGCATCCAAAACTATGTCCAGCTGGACAGGAGCACAATTAAAACGGCATTAAGATGTAGAAAGTCAATACAAGTAAAACGGAGTTTTCTGTGTATGTTAATGCACGATACAACTTGTTTTCTGTAGTGGCCAAATTTATGAAAGTATTGGTTTAATGTCACCTCATTTTGTGTCCAGATGATTTCCAGGAGATCCGTGCCCGGTTGGAGAGTCAGACGTCTAGCTGATGGGGGTTTACAGAGGCATGCTTAGCTTATTCCTCCTTCCGGCAGGTGAAGACGAGAGTCTGTGTGTGGGTTCAGGACATGATGGATAGAATTTCAGCCATGCTCGGATCAGGTCCTCGGCTATTTCAGGAACCCGGAGGTCTGTGCGCGTCTACCAAATCATGATAGGATAAAAAAAAATACAAAAACCCAAACTCAATCTGCCGAAAGGGGTAGGCTTGTTGACGATCCGGTAGAAGCTCGTCGACTGAACAAACTCGCTAACAGATGCTTAGAGTCGGGAAACACTATTACCCGTTTTCACCAACAGATCGCGCAGGCATGCGGAGAGGCAAATCACGGCAATGCAGACCGTCGTTAAATAATGATAATTCGCAATTCCATTAATAAATTCTAATTTTTATACGTGGCCCTGTTTTTTTTGAAAAACCCCGGCACACCCCCACCCCAAAAAGTCAACATGGTTGCCAACCACTTGAAATTGGGTACCCTGCATAGTACCCTCAATTTTCTAGACCACTAGGCTTCTCCAGTGAGTCTCAAGAAAATCGCACTTAGTAAAACAAAGCATTTGGCTAGATGGGAAAATCTCAGTATACTTACCGCACTCAGGAGAACAGAGGCTCAGTGTGAAAACGAAGGAAGAGGAAGAAGAAGTGTAGTGTGTAAGCATGTGTGCATGGGGTTTATTTATGTAAGTGTGCGGGTACTGCATGCTGACTTGATCAGGGTCAGCATACAGCGACAAGAGATAGAAGGAGAAAAGACAAAAGACAAGAATCGTGGACGCCCCTGAGTTCTGATCTCCCGAGACCTCCCAAATTACAAACTGATAACCCAGATCAACATCTATCCAGGACCTTCCTCTGCCCCCCCTTGACTGAACAACATTCTTCTCACCAACGATCATCCCCACGCGACCCTCTCCGCCATGCCAACCATTACGGGACCGCCCCAACACACCACTCTCGCTGGTGACCACCACCTACTCCTGCTGCTGCCACTCACATTCGCGTTCATCGGACCAAACAAGGTGTCACTGACCTTAATATGTGAGTGACCATACTACTACTATTGTCCACCTCTTGGACCGACCAGCCATATGCAGCAAAACAAGGCATTCACAATCCTTGACATATGACTGGCCCACATCCCTACACTAGTGCGAACGGACCCGAATAACAAGGCAGAGAAGACCGTATCGAGGGCACTGCGAACATCAATCGCATCTCACCTACGAATCACTAACCTCAATAAGTGTGTAAAGGGGGGGCATCTTCTATACAGCCTGGCCTTCTTTCGCCAGGACGAGGGACCGTCAGATGAAACAGGGGACATCTATCCAAGAATGCAGCCTGGACCAGACGATAAGTCTCTTAGGGGCTCTTTTATACAATTCACCGAGAAAAAAATGTTTTAAGGTCCCAGATACAACATGCCTTGTGGTTAGGCCTAGTTACGCAATTCTATCCAAAAATCATTTACTTGATGTCTAATAAAAGAGGGTTTGACCAATCCTTGTAACAATCCCCGGCCAGAATTACTTCCTTAAAAAAAACACAAACACCCACAATGTAACCCAACACATCTCAACACCTAACACAATCATAGTTTACAGAAGCAGAAAAACTTGAGTAATGTTCTTCCTTCAAGTAGACCCCGGGCTGCCTAACGTTGCGAGGACTTGACCAACTATCCTGAACTATCTTTCGTTCACACCACACAAGAGGACAAACAATTTCTGACACTAACAAAATACATAAAATATACAACACCTAACATCTATCACGACATATCACATTTCACAAATACATACATGACAACCACAAAAGACCAACATTGAATTTCCCAAAATAATCTTCAAACAATGAACTCTGCGCCAGTATCCCCGACGATACCGACGTCCGATCTGGCCATACCGCATCCCGCTAAACCAACACTATATTAATTTAATATCGATCAATAATAAAGTCCATTCCCATCACAACGCCCCAGATCTCCGGTAATTGAAAAGTCTCAAACGACCTCAAAAATATTCCTACTAATATGCATCCATGCCTCGTGGTGGCACCCAATTTACAATTTTTTTTTAAGGGTTACTCGATATTTATGACTAGGCAGAAGGCCTAGATGAAGCATAAAGTGAGCTGGGTCCAATACGACGGGACTTGCAATTAATACTCGCTATCAACAGTAGGATAACAACTTTTATTATTGCATACATTTATATTATTATAAGCATAATTCCTTTTGTTAAGGTTATAAATATTCCAATATTTCAAATATTATTATCATTATATATATATATATATATATTATTCATTATTCCAACACATAATTCAACAACACATAATATAACATACATACATTTACACACAGAATCACAGACAAATTACAACTATAAAGCCTGGTGGACAGCCTGTATCTTTTAGCACAACCCCATTTGGAAATTTCACGTGCCTATATAGTTTTATAAAAAAAAATACATTTATAAGTTTAGAGAAAATCAGGATTGGCCATAATAACAAGAAAATACAATTATAAATTTAAAGTGCCAGTACAGCCTGTATAGTTTTGTAAAAAGTACATTTATAATTTTAAAGAAAAATCTGGATTGGCCATAATAACAAGAAAAGACAATTATAAATTTAAAGTGCCAGTACAGCCTGTATAGTTTTGTAAAAAAGTACATTTATAATTTAAAGAAAAATCTGGATTGGCCATAATAACAAGAAAATACAATTATAAATTTAAAGTGCCAGTACACCCTGTATAGTTTTGTAAAAAAGTACATTTATAATTTAAAGAAAAATCTGGATTGGCCATAATAACAAGAAAATACAATTATAAATTTAAAGTGCCAGTACACCCTGTATAGTTTTGTAAAAAGTACATTTATAATTTTAAAGAAAAATCTGGATTGCCCATAATAACAAGAAAATACAATTATAAATTTAAAGTGCCAGTACAGCCTGTATAGTTTTGTAAAAAAAGTACATTTATAATTTAAAGAAAAATCTGGATTGGCCATAATAACAAGAAAATACAATTATAAATTTAAAGTGCCAGTACAGCCTGTATAGTTTTGTAAAAAGTACATTTATAATTTTAAAGAAAAATCTGGATTGGCCATAATAACAAGAAAAGACAATTATAAATTTAAAGTGCCAGTACAGCCTGTATAGTTTTGTAAAAAAGTACATTTATAATTTAAAGAAAAATCTGGATTGGCCATAATAACAAGAAAATACAATTATAAATTTAAAGTGCCAGTACACCCTGTATAGTTTTGTAAAAAAGTACATTTATAATTTAAAGAAAAATCTGGATTGGCCATAATAACAAGAAAATACAATTATAAATTTAAAGTGCCAGTACACCCTGTATAGTTTTGTAAAAAGTACATTTATAATTTTAAAGAAAAATCTGGATTGCCCATAATAACAAGAAAATACAATTATAAATTTAAAGTGCCAGTACAGCCTGTATAGTTTTGTAAAAAAAGTACATTTATAATTTAAAGAAAAATCTGGATTGGCCATAATAACAAGAAAATACAATTATAAATTTAAAGTGCGAGTATAGCCTGTATAGTTTTGTGAAAAGTACATTTATAATTTTAAAGGAAAATCTGGATTTGCCCGTCCGCTGACACGTTCCACGCAGCATCCGAAAAAACAATAAACCATAAAAAAATTTAGAAAAACCCCCAAGGCCGGCCAGGTAGTGGAAGGCTGGACAAGAGTCATACCCGACATAATGTAACATGTCTGGAGGCTTGCATGGATTTGCACCAACAGGTGACTACCCCAGATTCTGTGATTTTAAGAAAGTAACCCGGCCTGATTGCAGAATAAAGAAAAGCCCCAACCCTATTATGAAATGTATAAAATAATTAACAAGCAGAAATACCCGAGATTGTAATAGAAACTAGACCAGCCGGTCTAGCCCCAGCATGTACTATCTGCACCCACCTACTTCACTAAAATACAGGTTCTCAACAAACTTTTACAACCCCATTCAGTACCACAAAAATGTAAAGCATAAAAAAAAATTAATGACAGCAGGACACATGCCGGCGAGCGGGCCTACAATTGGTCTCGAGATTAATTACTTATCAACGCAATGTTACAGATAGTTTGCATCCAAAACTATGTCCAGCTGGACAGGAACACAATTAAAACGGTATTAAGATGTAGAAAGTCAATACAAGTAAAACGGAGTTTTCTGTGGATGTTAATGCACGATACAAGTTGTTTTCTGTAGTGGCCAAATTTATGAAAGTATTGGTTTAATGTCACCTCATTTTGTGTCCAGATGATTTCCAGGAGGTCCGTGCCCGGTTGGAGAGTCAGACGTCTAGCTGATGGGGGTTTACAGAGGCATGCTTAGCTTAATCCTCCTTCCGGCAGGTGAAGACGAGAGTCTGTGTGTGGGTTCAGGACATGATGGATAGAATTTCAGCCATGCTCGGATCAGGTCCTCGGCTATTTCATGAACCCGGAGGTCTGTGCGCGTCTACCAAACCATGATAGGATAGAAAAAATACAAAAACCCAAACTCAATCTGCCGAAAGGGGTAGGCTTGTTGACGATCCGGTAGAAGCTCGTCGACTCAACAAACTCGCTAACAGATGCTTAGAGTCGGGAAACACAATTACCCGTTTTCACCAATAGGTCGCGCAGGCATGCGGAGAGACAAAACACAGCAATGCAGACTGTCGTTAAATAATGATAATTCGCAATTCCATTAATAAATTCTAATTTTTATACGTGGCCCTGTTTTTTTTTAAAACCACGGCACACCCCCACCCCAAAAAGGCAACATGGTTGCCAACCACTTGAAATTGGGTACCCTGCATAGTACCCCCAATTTTCTAGACCACAAGGCTTCTCCGGTCAGTCTCAAGAAAATCGCCCTTAGTAAAACAAAGCATTTGGCTAGATGGGAAAATCTCAGTATACTTACCGCACTCAGGAGAACAGAGGCTCAGTGTAAAAACGAAGGAAGAGGAAGAAGAAGTGTAGTGTGTAAGCATGTGTGCATGGGGTTTTTTTATTTAAGTGTGCGGGTACTGCATGCTGACTTGATCAGGGTCAGCATACAGCGACAAGAGATAGAAGGAGAAAAGACAAAAGACAAGAATCGAGGACGCCCCTGAGTTCTGACCTCCCAAGGCCTCCCAACTTACAAACTGATAACCCAGATCAACATCTATCCAGGACCCTTCCTCTGCCCCCCCTTGACTGAACAACATTCTTCTCACCAACGATCATCCCCACGCGACCCTCTCCGCCATGCCAACCATTACGGGACCGCCCCAACACACCACTCTCGCTGGTGACCACCACCTACTCCTGCTGCTGCCACTCACATTCGCGTTCATCGGACCAAACAAGGTGTCACTGACCTTAATATGTGAGTGACCATACTACTACTATTGTCCACCTCTTGGACCGACCAGCCATATGCAGCAAAACAAGGCATTCACAATCCTTGACATATGACTGGCCCACATCCCTACACTAGTGCGAACGGACCCGAATAACAAGGCAGAGAAGACCGCATCGAGGGCACGCGAACATCAATCGCATCTCTCCTACGAATCACTAACCTCAATAAGTGTGTAAAGGGGGGGCATCTTGTATACAGCCTGGCCTCCTCTCGCCAGGACGAGGGACCGTCAGATGAAACAGGGGACATCTATCCAAGAATGCAGCCTGGACCAGACGATAAGTCTCTTAAGGGCTCTTTTATACATTTCACCGGGAAAAAAAAAGTTTTAAGGTCCCAGATACAACATGCCTTGTGTTTAGGCCTAGTTACGCAAATCTATCCAAAAATCATTTACTAGGTGTCTAATAAAAGAGGGTTGGACCAATCCTTGTAACAATCCCCAGCCAGAATTACTTCCTTAACAAAAACACAAACACCCACAATGTAACCCAACACATCTCAACACCTAACACAATCATAGTTTACAGAAGCAGAAAAACTTGAGTACTGTTCTTCCTTCAAGTAGACCCCGGGATTCCTAACGTTGCGAGGACTTGACCAACTATCCTGAACTATCTCTCGTTCACACCACACAAGAGGACAAACAATTTCTGACACTAACAAAATACATAAAAACCACTAGACCTAACACTTATCACGACATATCACATTTCACAAATACATACTTGACAACCACCAAAGACCAACATTGAATTTCCCAAAATAATCTTCAAACAATGAACTCTGCGCCAGTATCCCGGACGATACCGACGTCCGATCTGGCCATACCGCATCCCGCTAAACCAACACTCTATTAGTTTAATATCGATCAATAATAAAGTCCATTCCCATCACAACGCCCCAGATCTCCGGTAATTGAAAAGTCTCAAACGTCCTGCACAGCCATTTGTGAAGTAATTAAATTATAACACATTTAGATCATAATACAATTTATCTCCCACTTACCTTGTTCTGCCCAGGTTTACGTCACACGAACTGCGAAATGCAAGTATGATTTCAAGGTTATCTGAATAACGGGCGCAACTCTCATTGATATAATAGAATTCAGATTTTATTTCATTTTATATTAATTCAGATTCTTTAATTACTCATATTACTGTTTATTACCACATGAATAACACGCCAATCATTTACTTTACTCTACCTACACGTTTACTTAAAAGGTTCATTTGCATATAAAATCTTATTCAAGTGGCTTCTGCTTAATTTTCTTTGGAAATACAAGACATTCTTTTACATGATCAACATTCTCTTATCTAGCTGCAGACTTTAACATAAACGACTAATACAACTAACTCCTTAACCTAAACAGACAACCCAGTAATTGCTCACTCACTCATTCGCACACATACCCTCGTGGCGGCACCCAGTTTACAATTTTTTTTTTTTTTAAAGTTTACTCGATATTTATGACTAGGCAGAAGGCCTAGAAGAAGCATAAAGTGAGCTGGGTCCAATGCGACGGGACTTGCAATTAATACTCGCTATCAACTGTAGGATAACAACTTTTATTATTGCATGCATTGATATTATTATAAGCATAATTCCTTTTGTTAACGTTATAAATATTCCAATATTTAAAATATTATTATCATTATATATATATATATATAGACTTAGCGCCGCATAATTTCTTAATCACACCCCAATTTTTACCCAGGGTATCTAAAACAAATTTGACGAACTTGTATAAGTACATTTTTAGGTGATGAAGTTATTTTGCCCAAGGTATGGTGTGTCAGCATACGAAAAACTTATACAAATTTTTATACATCGTATTTTTGCTGTACGCTGAAGCCAGACAACCTGTTCGATATATACAAATGTATATAATGAAATATGGGTAGTTAGTCGGCCATATTGGCATTCGTAATAATGATTCTATAAAATTTGTAACATGTGTAAAAAAGACAGACACTACAGAGGGAAGTGTGTTTTTATTCTGTTTAGTTGGTATAACGAAATATTGCGACCTGCCATATTTATTCTGTTTAGTCGTCGCTGTGCGGTAATTCGTTTTCGTTTGTTAACGTGTGTGGGACAGAATTTTGTTATTCGTATGAAGTGTTTGTGATTGCAAGTCGAAGTAAAAATATGTTGGAGGCGCTAGGAATAATAATGAAAGGTAAGATGATCATTTATTTAGTGTAAGTTGTACGTTGTTTGTAGGAAATTAGCTGTTAGGTTATGTATGAATGTCTCGATTACTTTGGGTTGTAACACTAGGCCTACCGGTTGTTATAGACCCAACTATACATAATATCACTGTGTTCTGTCCAAAATTTAATAATGGAGCAAATTAGCATTCTAATTTAATTAATACAATATACCTAGGCTAACACCATGCGTTCTTATGGGAGTAAAAATTTAATTTTTTGTCTCCGTAAATAGGTTCGACCGCCGTTTAAAATTATTTTTCTCGTGTTTATATAACATAGAAGAATATAATAAAAATATATCAGCGCAATATCAGCATTGATGAGAATCTTCATAATTACCCAAGGGGTAATTAACTAATTTTTAAAAAAAGTCCCTGTAAGGCACTGAATGCAATTTAATTAAATAATGTTTCTTTATTATAGATACTCCTGTAAGTCTGACAATTATTTTGTCTACTCTAGCCTACCTATATATGTGTAATGTATCCAATTTGTAAATCATTTTATTCGTAAAATGTGGTCCTACATAACACAAGATGGTACGCCTTACTATAATATATTTAATTTGAACTCTGCTCGTATTTAACTAGTTACAAATTTTATTTAATTCTTCAGTCCAGCTATATTACTCTAAATATACTTTCAAATTCAGCATTTTTCAGAGAAACGTAATTACTTAATAAGATATGACTTAGTAAGTTAAGGTTAATTTTAAGACCTAATATAACAAAATTTATAATATAGGCCTATGGCTACTGTATCCTCACTGAAGCAAACTGTTGTAATTTTTTGTACACATAGTTACTTTCATACCATTGAGTCCATTAAATTGTAATATATTTGTCATAAAAATTTTGTTTTAACACAGCTCTGCTTTAAAAATTAAGGGCTAACATTTTTCAGGTAAAAGAAAAAGTGAAAAGAGAATATGAACTGTGACTTCTTTAATTTTTGACTTAAACATGCATTTTAATCTCGATTAAATTTTTTAATAAAATTGTGCTGTTTTTAAATTTTATAATATTAACTTGCAGACAGAAAAGGTTTTGCTGGTGACTAAAGAAAGCATCGTTCTTTTATCTTATGTAAAATTTATTATTGCATGCAAGTCTGATTAAAGCTCACTAAACTAAAATTATCACTGCTTACAGCAGCAGGTTCTTAAACCCGATAATTGATGTAGGCCTATAGTGTTATTTTTATTTAATTTCTTATTATCTGTATTTATAATCTGTAACTTAATGTGTAGAATTGTATTTATATTGTTTAACCTCCTAAATGATACTCAACTAATATCACATGAAATTTTAAAAAATTAGTATCTTAATATTCTAAAATATTTTATGGGGTGTGTTATACTTAATAGTAGATTTAAATGATACGGAGTATGGATGAATTATCCGTAATGTATTTGCTAGTTATAATACCGTTATAATCAGGATTATATTATTCAATGTTAATCATTTGAACAGTTTTTGTTTTTCGAGTTTGTATGATTATATTGGAAATCTTTTTCAGGAATCTTCAGTGCAGGGATCTAACCAAGCAATAGTGACTTGAGTTCATTTAAATTAAAATAGATTACTACAAAATAACTACTAGATTATGCTGTAAATTTACACAAAATCCATTAACTTTTTGTAAATTCATAGTGCTAACCTACAAATATTGTGCTAGGTTAAGAAAATAAATTATTCTCTTAATTATTAGCTTAATATTATTATAATTATTAACTTAGTGAAAAATTATGTATGAGTTTTGTAATGATCTTTCAGGTTTCTCCTGAACTTTCCAGAATTGACTGGGAAAAAATGACTATTATTGCACCATCAGTAGTATCGACATCAGATGATATTGATGTGGAAAACATATGAAGTGGAGAAGGTAATATAATCACAGCAATTTAGCCTATAGATAATTAAAATTTTTTTTTTCTGTTTGTGAATTTTGTAACATTAGCATATTTGATTTAATGTTTGTTTCATATGTAGTGTTAGGTTTACCTAAATTATCTTTACTTGACAAACTAGACTTGTATAGGTACTTTAAATCAATTAAGAAAATCAGCTTTGAATGTAGCACAATTAATTCATACCATATTTCATTAATGTTTTGTTTTCAAAGCATTTTTTTGTTTGGGTGTTAGCCTATTGAATTTGTGTTATGGCAAAGTTAATTTTCTGCATCAGGAATGTCCTATTTCATTGAGCAAGCTTTATAGGAGATTTTGAAGTTTGTGATAAAATAGCCATTAATGATTGTTTTATCTTGTTAATGACAACAATATAAAATTATTAACAGTCCCATTTACATTTTAAATGAGAAAATTTAGTAACATAGTAGTTGGAATCATTTTTAATTAGTAGTATTATGTGTCAATGCTTTCAAATCAGGGGCTTCCTTTGGAAAGTATAATCATATGATAATTTTAAGATAAGTATTGTTAGAAGCTCTAAATAAGTTTGTTTATATTATTTTTTATATAAAGAGTTTTGGAAGCTGCTGGAAAACAAAAGTTCTTAATAAAGTACATAATTAGTTTAATAACATTATTTCCCATGAAATTGCAATTATTTCATTTAGTAATTTGCACTTTTGTTGATACTGGCAATGATAATTATTTTTCTCTGTTAGCTAAAATTCTTTCTTTGTTACAGAGTCCATTGTTGTAGAAGCTCTTATATCGCCAGATGATTGTGCAAAATTTATAAGTTTGGAGGTAAATTTCTCCTTATAGAACTGCTGTATTCTTATATAGTTATCTCTCTCTGACCTCTATTTTGCACTATGAGGTGTACACTTATTTCCATTCTTATTTGGTATTCTTTTATCTCTTTCTACTATTATTTAGTTACAATAGTTTAATCATAGTAGTCTCTTTATAATTGGTTTAGTGTTTTTTGTACACTGGTCTGTCCCTTAGTGTATATCATTGACTAACATTACTTAAATGTGGTGTCACATGACAGGTGTTCTTAATTACGATTATAATACATTATGTCCTTTCTTATAATATTCTTATACTATTACAATTGTGGCATTACACCTTACTTGTGGTATAGACATTAACCTTTTACTTCTATTTGGTATTATAAAGTGGTTTTGTTCACGTTTTACTTAGTGAATCCCCTTTTGGTCGGTTTTGGTTCACTTTATTTACTTAAATTCTTATTTAAAATCCATTTTGGGTATCTTATATTGGTACCTGTAGAAAGCTTATCAGTTCTTCTTGGTTTAAGGCACAAAGCATTTTGGTTTAGGTAGGCTTTTCCTACTGATAGATGTGAATTTAGGTGAAATTTGTACCAACAATGTGTATGTTAGGTTGATACAAATTTATATTCTTTTAACCTTATTTTCTCAAGTTTGGTTTTATTAATGATAACTAATAACTCTTTAGTTATTGCCTTTTCTTATCTTACATGATTGTTTGACTATTTGAGTAATATTTGTTATTATTATGAGACAATTTTAATACTTCTTTATGTTACATGGGTGCTATGCATAACATGTTACTATGCTTTTATTCACAGCTTCTATTCAGTTAACAGTATAGTTACTTTCATTCTTTTATAACATATCTTGTCCTATACATTTATAATATTATCTGTTGTATATTGTACAGGAATGGGTTTGCTCTCCTTAAAACCCCACTGTTGTGTTTGTCAATTTGTACATACACCTATGCCAATGTGTTTTGAATTATTTTCATTATGTAAATCTCGGAGATATTTGGAGTTGTGGGATGTATTGATGTAAGTAATTAATTATTAACTTAGCTCTCTAAAAACTATCAGTGTTTGTGTACCTGTAACTTAAATAATTAATGAGTTCTTTTATAATTCCGTTCAACCCTATTATACCTTGAAGAGAATTCTGTCTAATTTTGTATTTTTACGCTCTCTCTTTGGTGTCAGATAATTCCGCTATAAGCGCTGTAGTATCGGCTCAACGAAACTTATAGGTTATTTCAATGTTTATGTTAACCAATTATTCTATACTTATTCAGTTACTTTTTTATTCCTACCTCATTAAACCATACTCCAAATAACAAGATTTTGCCAATATATAAAGGTTCTTTATTTGTTTACTTCTTTAACATTGAATAATATATGTTCTAATTAACATATGCTTGGGCTATAGATTGTATGAATCGATTGTTGATTATTCTGATACTTTATTTAAATTTAGTTATATAGTGTGTTTTAATTTGTAATTAATTTAATTCAGGGTGTGAAGGTTCTTGTAACTGTGGGGAAGATTAAAAATACATAGATAAGAATGCAAGATTTACATATTTAAAGTGTTGTGTAGTTAGTATGATTAATATAATAATAATTTACCAGACTAGAACGAAGCCAATCGTGTAGGCGGTTGATTGATAAATTTACTGTTCTGGACAATTATGCCGTACGATTTTCTTTCTTCGATTTAATAGAATGGAATTCTTCTCCTGTCCACTTCGGAATTACAACTTTCTGGATTGGTTTACAGCCCGATTGATGCTTCTTCTGCAACGCCAGGATCCAAATACGTTCTTCTCTTGGTTGAAGCAATTAGTGTTGTTCCGTGTTTTTGAAAGGTTATAACTTCTGGTGTAGTGAATATTATTAATTGTGATACTGTTAATTCTTTCTATTTGGTTTAATATATCATCAATTCCCTTCGGATATGGGACAGTTCAAGTTCTTCCTTGTATAATCCAGTTATTTATTCTCTATTGTGATTTCATACTGTAGTGTTATTTGGATTAAACTGTACTGGTGATAGTCATAAATATTGTCATTAGGATTTTGTGTTTTATAATCGTGTCTGATGATTTAAAATATTCCGATTAAATAGATAATTCTTGGGTTTTTTAATCTCATCACATTCAGATCATCAAAGCAATTATTGTCAAATTAACAACTTCCTCTTCTTCTGTCGTCCCTAGCAACACATGACTTCTTCCTTCCACATGTTTTGAATATAGTGTTTATTTCATATATTTTTTGTCTATTCCTTATCAATTTGCTATCCTATCGGAATGTAACTTTACCGATAGTTGGTTTATTATTTTCTACACATATTCTGCTGGTTTTTTGATATAAGCCGGTTTTTTTCCTTTTTTTATATTTAATCCACTTTCGATATTAAATGTTATTAATCGATATCATGGCATTATGGTATTATTATAATTTGTATAAATTTTATTATATATCATTATTAATTTAATGTTTTTTCTAGCTCTTCAAATCGTATTCATTAATTATTATTAATTGATGTACCTAACCTTTATGTTATGAGTGGTTATATAGTGGTTTTGGCTGTTAGGCCTTTTATTGTAAACAGATCTACCTGTGTTTATAACTGGTACACATGTATAGCCCCTTTTACATAAATTCATACATATAATTAAATCTTAACTATTAACATTTACATAAACAATTATTTTTTCCATATCTAATAACAATTTTATCTTGACCTATGGATCACATATAAGAAAATTCAAATCTATTAACGTTAATTAGCTGCTTCACACTTCATTCTACAACAGTCATTGAATAATACATCTTGTTCATTACCTTTCATTAACTCAACACATATTTGGTATAACATAACATAAACTTTATCATAACATTTGTTGTCACAAAATAATACCTCTTAACTCAAAATTCTTATTTGCTATTAGTAAATTATTGTTTCATTTTTTGTTTGTTTTTCATTAAACATATATCATCAACTATTGTCTAACTTACAGGTTCGGTTATTCTTGTTAATATTACCTTGCATCCTTATTTACCTTTATCTATGATTATAAATATAATTATTAGATCTTTGTTCTATCATGGGGTTAAATATTGACTTGTTTATTATTCTGTGAACCTTGTTTTTATGTAACTTGAATGCTAGCATTTCTGTTGCGTTACATATGCTCCCCCTCCTAAAAAAGTTTAGTTTACCTGAATGAAGTTTAGGTCAAATAAACTTGTCTGTTTCACATGCCTTTTCTTCATTTCATTGTTACTGGTTGACGATGGGATTCTCAATGTAACTTCATTAGACTAGTATTAATATTTTTTTTTTATTTAATAACATTTCATCATTTTAATTAACATTCTTGATCATTTTTAATGTCTGTAAACATTATTTGTTGATAGTTGGCTACAATATTCTATGATACATTAGTTTCACATCTCTTCTACTTATAATTACTATTATCACTGTATTTCTCAATTATTCTTCTGTCAACTCACTTCTTTTTGTTTTCTTCGTCCTATTCTTTTGGAAACTGAAGTCATTCTTGCAACTATTCTAATATTCCTTAAATATTTAATTTCCCTAACAATCCCTAATACATGCGTTGGTACAGTTCAGAGAGGCACTGTTTGGCTTCATACTCTGCTGCCCACACCACATCTTAATATAGTACTGCTGGAATTCATCTACAGTCAGCTATAAAACATAATAATAATCTCCTAATAATCTCTTTAATTATTTAATAATAAATATTTGTGGAAAAAAATTTTTTTTTTCTTTGTTGCCTTTATATTTCTTCATTACTATCCTTCATATTTTGTGATTTCATTTTAGTTCCTTATACATTCTTTGATATTGAATTTGACAGTTATCATTTGTAATCATTTTTGTTTTCATTTTTGTTGTGATTGTAATGCTAAGTATCTTCTTCATTTGTTTTTTCTCTGATCTCAATATTTTCTAAATTGTTGTTGTGTGATGATCATTATAATTGTATTTCTGACTAAATATATATTCCTTATCCCAACTACTCTTCTTTTTATCGTATTTCATTATTCTGGCTGTTTATTTTTCAATGAATTATGTTCATAAATACTCTTTCTTTCTTGTCTTCTTTAACATTACATTGGTTACATTCATCGTTTACTGAAGTTGTTTCCATCATTTGGCAATGTAGTATGTATTTTAGGTCATATGATTTTTCTCTTTCTTTATTTTGCATAGGTAGATTTGAGGTAAAAACTTTTATCTTGGGGTTTCATTCTTTATCATTCACACTATTCCTTTATAAACATTTAATAATAATTCTCGCTTTCTTCTGTAATCTTGGGGTTTCATTATTCATTATTCACACTATTTCTTTATAAACATTTAATAATAATTCTCGCTTTCTTCTGTAATCTTGGGGTTTCATTATTCATTATTCACACTATTTAATACCTTCTTCATAACTATTTTTAACTCAGACTTACTTCATTCTGAATGACACATTTTTTTCTATTTATTTTATGGTTCAATAAATTTTCTTTTATTTACAAGTGTTTTTTTTTTTTTTTTTTTTTTTTTCAAATCGATAATAAGCTGTTCTTATTGTATTTTAGAATTTAGTGGTAGTATTCAACTCAAGTTCTTTTTAAATTCCAAGTATTTTCTCTTCAAGACTGGTAATAAGTTGTTCTTATTATATTTTAGAATTTATTCATTAAATAATATTTCCGTATCTTGTCAATTGGTTGCCTGGTCAGTTTTCATAACATCAGTCCCATTTTTCTGGTTGACTGTTTCTTTTTCTAACCATGGTCCATTAATTCGACTGCACCCGTTGTCCGGATGACTGCAGTGTTCATACCAATTTTTTCACTTTTTTCGTATCTCTTGTGCATGATACAAAGCCAGTACTGTAACTCAGCTAATGCAAAGTCTTCATTTAAGTCAGGGTATACAGTTATATTTAGCTCCTTTTGAATTATCAGGTATCGTATCTCCTCTATTCTAGCATAATCACTGGTATATTCTATCCTTCCATTCCCTTGGACATCTAGACTATTTACCAAATGTTTTACGGGTATTTTCCGTATTAACGATATAATTGACTTGGTCAAATATTCTCTAATCGTTGATATTTTCAAATAATATTTAAATTTATTTAAGGTTTTGGTGATTGTTCTATGGTGGGTTATTTTGGTTATTTTCATAAAGTTTCTTCTATATTCCATACCTTTACATAACTCCCTTCGTTCATTAATTGGGATGTTAAACGCACTAATTAATCCACCTTTCCTCATCTCCATTTCTTCTTTGGTACTGACTATGTTCTTTCTGCATGTTTTTCTTATTTTCTGGTTATTCTCTTCCCTAGTTTGTATCTTCTCCTTGTCCTTTCTATTCTTATTTTCAGAGAGCACTGCATTTTGATCTTCTCTAATTTCGGTTTCCTTTCTACCTTCAGGAGTGGTTTCTAGTGTTTTATTCATATTCTTTACACACCTATCCATTGTTTCCGCTACCTTTTTGAAACCTTCATCCATGGTTTTCCTGAAACTCTTTAATTTTTCCTCCTGTTTTTTTAAATAGTTCCCCCTGTTTCCTAAATTGTTCCCTTAAGGTTTCCTTAATTTCCTCATTCCTTTGTCTATTGCTTTCCATTATAATCCTCAACAGCTCCCGCATACTCATGTCTTCCTTTTTGTTGGATTGATCTGGTATTTTCTTCTGTTGCTTCACTTTGACTATTTTTACTTCTTTTTGTACACTGGATTGTTCTAGCTTTTTATTATTTGGCATTTCTATAAATTCATCTATTTGATTGTGTTCCTTCCTCCATTGACACATATCTTCTCGGGATAGTTCAAACATCACCCTGATCCATTCTCTTAATTCTTTGTTTTCTGTTTGTATTGGGTTTTCAGGTGGTCTTATTTCTCGTTTCCATTGTTCATAGTCTTCCTGAGTATATTGTTCTGTCACCTGGGCGTATACTCCTATTCTTTCGGTTTTCATTTTTTCTTCATTATCGTCCCATCTTTCCCAATCTTCTTCAGTCATCCTTTCCACCTTGTTATCGTCTTTTTCGTTAGTCGTCCCAATAGTCTTTCCCTCATTACACCTGTCATCTAACTCCCACAATTCATCATAAATCTCTCTCAATGTCATTTTGTCGTCTGGTGTTCCCAACGCATTCGCGCGACTCATTTGCGCTCTTTCGTGATCATTGGTATTCTTTTCTATGTATCCCATCTCTTTGCTGAATTTCTTAAATAGTACTGTCGTCCATTCCGCGTAACTTAATCGTCTCTCTTGTCCTTGCATTTTCGTTTCCTTTTGTATCATCTTTCTTTATTGCATTTCTAGTCTCCCACAGTTGCCTGCTCTGGTTAAGTAATATTAATATATTTATGGTTTTACTTAACCTAAGCCCTACACTAGTTGAGCGCCAATTTGTAAAGGAATGGGTTTGCTCTCCTTAAAACCCCACTGTTGTGTTTGTCAATTTGTACATACACCTATGCCAATGTGTTTTGAATTATTTTAATTATGTAAATCTCGGAGATATTTGGAGTTGTTGGATGTATTGATGTAAGTAATTAATTATTAACTTAGCTCTCTAAAAACTATCAGTGTTTGTGTACCTGTAACTTAAATAATTAATGAGTTCTTTTATAATTCCGTTCAACCCTATTATACCTTGAAGAGAATTCTGTCTAATTTTGTATTTTTACGCTCTCTCTTTGGTGTCAGATAATTCCGCTATAAGCGCTGTAGTATCGGCTCAACGAAACTTATAGGTTATTTCAATGTTTATGTTAACCAATTATTCTATACTTATTCAGTTACTTTTTTATTCCTACCTCATTAAACCATACTCCAAATAACAAGATTTTGCCAATATATAAAGGTTCTTTATTTGTTTACTTCTTTAACATTGAATAATATATGTTCTAATTAACATATGCTTGGGCTATAGATTGTATGAATCGATTGTTGATTATTCTGATACTTTATTTAAATTTAGTTATATAGTGTGTTTTAATTTGTAATTAATTTAATTCAGGGTGTGAAGGTTCTTGTAACTGTGGGGAAGATTAAAAATACATAGATAAGAATGCAAGATTTACATATTTAAAGTGTTGTGTAGTTAGTATGATTAATATAATAATAATTTACCAGACTAGAACGAAGCCAATCGTGTAGGCGGTTGATTGATAAATTTACTGTTCTGGACAATTATGCCGTACGATTTTCTTTCTTCGATTTAATAGAATGGAATTCTTCTCCTGTCCACTTCGGAATTACAACTTTCTGGATTGGTTTACAGCCCGATTGGTGCTTCTTCTGCAACGCCAGGATCCAAATACGTTCTTCTCTTGGTTGAAGCAATTAGTGTTGTTCCGTGTTTTTGAAAGGTTATAACTTCTGGTGTAGTGAATATTATTAATTGTGATACTGTTAATTCTTTCTATTTGGTTTAATATATCATCAATTCCCTTCGGATTATGCAAGTTCTTCCTTGTATAATCCAGTTATTTATTCTCTATTGTGATTTCATACTGTAGTGTTATTTGGATTAAACTGTACTGGTGATAGTCATAAATATTGTCATTAGGATTTTGTGTTTTATAATCGTGTCTGATGATTTAAAATATTCCGATTAAATAGATAATTCTTGGGTTTTTTAATCTCATCACATTCAGATCATCAAAGCAATTATTGTCAAATTAACAACTTCCTCTTCTTCTGTCGTCCCTAGCAACACATGACTTCTTCCTTCCACATGTTTTGAATATAGTGTTTATTTCATATATTTTTTGTCTATTCCTTATCAATTTGCTATCCTATCGGAATGTAACTTTACCGATAGTTGGTTTATTATTTTCTACACATATTCTGCTGGTTTTTTGATATAAGCCGGTTTTTTTCCTTTTTTTATATTTAATCCACTTTCGATATTAAATGTTATTAATCGATATCATGGCATTATGGTATTATCATAATTTGTATAAATTTTATTATATATCATTATTAATTTAATGTTTTTTCTAGCTCTTCAAATCGTATTCATTAATTATTATTAATTGATGTACCTAACCTTTATGTTATGAGTGGTTATATAGTGGTTTTGGCTGTTAGGCCTTTTATTGTAAACAGATCTACCTGTGTTTATAACTGGTACACATGTATAGCCCCTTTTACATAAATTCATACATATAATTAAATCTTAACTATTAACATTTACATAAACAATTATTTTTTCCATATCTAATAACAATTTTATCTTGACCTATGGATCACATATAAGAAAATTCAAATCTATTAACGTTAATTAGCTGCTTCACACTTCATTCTACAACAGTCATTGAATAATACATCTTGTTTCATTATCTTTCATTAACTCAACACATATTTGGTATAACATAACATAAACTTTATCATAACATTTGTTGTCACAAAATAATACCTCTTAACTCAAAATTCTTATTTGCTATTAGTAAATTATTGTTTCATTTTTTGTTTGTTTTTCATTAAACATATATCATCAACTATTGTCTAACTTACAGGTTCGGTTATTCTTGTTAATATTACCTTGCATCCTTATTTACCTTATTCTATGATTATAAATATAATTATTAGATCTTTGTTCTATCATGGGGTTAAATATTGACTTGTTTATTATTCTGTGAACCTTGTTTTTATGTAACTTGTATGCTAGCATTTCTGTTGCGTTACAATATTGGTCATCTCAGTTAGTCAGTTCTTGTCCATCTCTTCAATCTGTAAGTTGTTCAGTCATTGCATATACGGGTAAGATGTTCTATAGTTGACTGGCTCTTGGAATCTATATTTTATGCCATGGTTGTTAGGTGTCTTTCTCGTAGTATGTTTCTTCCTTGTCTTCATTGATTCCTTACTGACCGAAAACTATTGGGTTGTTGGTTCCTGTGGTACAATCATGGTTCGGTGCATCTTCTTTTTCTTATAATGTTATTTCACTTGTTAGTTACCATTAGTTTTATTAACTCTTATTGTTGTGAGTTTATCCTTGGTGATGAGTAGCTCATGTAGTTTCATGCTTGGCCTTTTAGAAGAAACACTTGGTTTGTCTCTTTCACTCAATTATTGACATGCGTTAATATTTTGTGTTACTGAAATATTTGGGCTCATATGTCTTGTTACAATATTAACTGGTTGTAGGCATATAAACTTATACACTGTTGTGAGAATTGTACAAAAGTACCTTTAAGCTAATTTCAAAACACAACATTTCAGAATTAGTCACATTTTTTTCACTTTATAGGCTATGTCACACCAAAAGAAAATGTACAGGTCACTTTCAACAACAGTTGACAACAGCTGACTGAATATTATCCGATGACAAAATACTAAACAGATGGGAGATAGTCACACCAACCAACCATTTTGTATATAGTCTTTAAAATGAGATTTTTTTGCTTGTACACGGAAAACCTGGATCACTGTATTAAGATATATATTTTAGATATGTAGGTCAATTTATTAATTTTGAGCTATTAATTTAGCTAGTGCTAAGCTTTAAAACACAGTTATTTGTATGAAAGAAAAGTACAATTTTGTAGGCCAAGTAATAAATCCAACTATGATTCTGAAAAATTGTCACGGGTAGGAAAATAAAAATAATAATAATTCACCGATCTGAATGACGTTTTACAGAATCGTGATAAACATAAAATTACTTTTGATAGTGATCCCATGCTCATCCCAAGTCGATACTTTCAGAATATGTAGAGGAAAACAATATCTTTCACATATATTTTTTTGAGAATTTTAAAAATACAGTTTTTCAAAATTCAGTAAATGCAATAATGATGTGTTTATAAAAAATATATATATTTTCAACTAATTATGTTTTATATCATATGAACGCCCTTTAAAAGAGCTTTCAAATGAACTCGATGTCATTGTTCTAGCTTAATTAGAACACAAGTTGTGAACAAATCAATATTGTTGCGCAAGTCAAAAATTTTTTTTTTTTTTCATTTTTGAGCACCCATTACTCAGTAACCTTTCGTCAGAAAAATGTGAAAAAATTGATTTGTGTTACTATTTATGAATACTACATGCATACTTAATTTCAAATAAATCTAAGAGGGTCAGGTTGTAGCACTTGTTGATTTGACACGGAATATCTCTTAAATGTAACTTGAAGTTTTCATTTTGTTGTAAACATACCAGTCTAGTTTTTCTATTTATAGTTTGTGCTATTTTTTTTTTAATAATTTGAACTAATTGAACCCCTAATCAATCCTACACTCCCTCGCAGAAAAACCTATATTTAGTTCATTTATATTGTCATCTGAGTTTAGTTGTTTGATGTAATAAATAAAATGTTTATTTAATCAAAGGTGTTTTCACTTTTTGTAATTATGTTCTTGTAAATAAATATTCTATGTACTTTATTAATGTAATCTTATAGTTACTGATAAAGTAACAAAGCCCAAATGTCTGTGTGGTATTTTTGTTGTAATAATATTTGTCTGATATGTATTATTTTTGCAATGTTTTTATGTATCTTCTCTGAAGAAATAATTTGTTCACTATCCTTAATATTTATTAATTATTGATAACTTAGAATTGAAACTGTTTTGTATAAATTTTGTAATAAAAATCAATGTACTTGTAAGTCATTTTTTATCAATAACGTATTGAAAATAACACATTCCTTGTGCAATGCAAGTAGGCCTACCAAATACCTACCAAAAATGTATATCTCCAATTTTTGATAGAATATTTGATTTTTGTTGCCATCAGAATTTTACTTTGATTTTACTTTCATGTTCCATAAGGAAATGGAAGTATGGTGATGGCAAAAAAAATCGTGTTAGAGATTTTTGCAGATTCTGATTATACTACCCTCAAAACATGAAAAAAATAATTTTTCGAAAAGTGTCTGTCTAGATTTTTTATGGCAAACGATAAGAGCCGCAAATTCAAACAGAATCAAATAATTTTTTGCATACAGCCCTGAATTGTAGAGTATTCAAGACCTATTGTTTTTTGTGAAGATCGGTTAAGATAAGGGGGTAGTTTACCTGCAATATTTTATGTTGTAACAAGAGAAATTTTTTCATGACGAACGATAACTGCCGTAAATTCAAACAGAATCAGATATTTTTTTACATATGTGCCCGAATTATAGAGGACTCAAGGCCTATTGATTTTGGTGAAGATCGGTTACGGGGAAAGGGTAGTTTACCTGAAACATTTTTTTGTTGTAACGTAATAGTTTACCTGATAATTTTTTGTATATATGTACTACGTTATTGACAACAAAGAAGCAGTTTGTTTTTAAAATTCCTTCCCGGCCTGTTTGGCCGTAGACCAATGTTTTCTGCAAAACCAGACGTTTCGCCAGTGCCATCGACTTCCATCATCAGTGAAAATCAAGTGCGATAACGTGAGGTGGTATACGTTAGTGCCCACAGTAAGTGGCTGAAGCAGTAAGTAGAAAGAAGTAGTTTCAATGGAAATATTTCATTTCGAAAATGATTTTAAATATAAATCTTAGAACATGGAAGTCGTGTATGATTCTCCATACCAATATTTTGTTCTTAAGTGTGCTATTAAGTATTAGGAATCTTCTCCATGTCAAGGTATAGGATTACAGCCTGTTTTGCCTTCACTGAAGGCACCTCTTTTCCTTGCCCTACCTATATCTCGTCTTCCCTGAGGTCTGTATCTTATTACTTGTTTAGGTAGTTCCATGTTTTCCATTCTCTTGATATCCTGCCTCTATTTTATTTGTCCTTCCCTTCTTCTGCCGGCTATAGGATATACATTTTACTTGGTTCTTATATTTTCATTTCATATTTGATATCTAAGGGTTTGTATTATGAATACTCGACACAATATTTTTCTTGTTAGATTCGAAGTTTTAAGTAATTTTCTCTTAAAAAGTGTGTATGAACATTTTAGCACGACGAGATTGTCTGTTTTATTATTATTCTTAACGTTTTGGTTTTTATTATTAATTTTTGGTTTATTGATTTATTCTACCCAATTCAATCTATTATTGAATCCGATATGAATAAATCGGTTTACTTACTCTTTGACATCGTTTATTAATTTTGTTTAAATAGTTTAGAATGTTTTTTGTTCCATTTCATGAGTTCGATTCTGAAGAAGTTGCGTTGACTCTTCTATTATTAGCTGCTGTGAGTTGCTCTGTACTTTCCTGTATAGACACTAACATAAACACAACATGTACATGATACTTACTATTATACTAACATTAATAGTTAATAACATTTTATTATGGCCTATGCATACTGCATTGGTCATTGTCACTTCTGATAGTGTCCTTTTTCTTCATCTTGTGGTTTTATTACCTTAACTATAGTTTGTTAAGTGAGTTTACTATACTTTAGGAAGTTACCTTTTTATATGGGTTGTAATCCTATCAAATTATTCTCATTATTGCTTGAATATCTCTTATCATTGTATTGATAGCACTGTTATTATTGTGCAGTAGTTCATTCTGCATTTATACTGAAAATTGCTTTGGTTTAAAGTAACCAAGATTACTTGCTTCTAGCTGTCAACATGGTTTATTTATTATTATTGTTATTATTAGTATTTGGGTGGCTATAATCCTTGAATTTACTTATTCGAATAGTATTCTGCCTCATTCAATGTTGTTGGTTTAGTTCCTACTCTTTTATGATAAGTTTACAAGATAATTTTGTTCATCATGCATCCATTCTATGGCAAGCATATAGTTATAATATACAACAATGGATTATTGTCAGTTTTGTGTTTCTGTATTACATTTGATTTATTTGACTTTATGTAGTACTGGTATATCTATTGGTTATTATTAGATTACATTTTGTTTATCTTTTACAGTCTTTACTATTGTTAATTAGTGGTTATTTCTAATATCAATTCCACTTTTCAATTGGTCATTGGTGTTTTGGACATAGCCCTCTTTTCATGTCTACACATAATTTAGCTAAGAACTTATTATTATTCATTCTCTTTGTTACTTTTTATGTTCAATAATTCATTCTTATTGATTATTGTTTGTATTACATTGTCAAGGAAGGTATTCACTTAATAAGTTTTGGTTAGTGTCAATTTGTTTTGCAGCTTAGGGGTTTAAATCATGTTGTTTATTCCATTTATTCTTTCTTCTTTTATAATAATTCTTTTATTGCCATATGTTAGTTCATTATAATTCATGTTATCTCCCTTTTTTGTGTTTGATCTGGATATTTTCTTCTTCTCTTCACCGATTCCTTCCTCCCTCTTAATAAGTTTCTTCATGGCGTTGTTTTCACTGGTTTCCTTCTCACGGTTAATAGGTTTCTTCTTGATTTTGTCTTTAATGTGTTTCCTTCTCACGTTTGATCTATTGGGTAATTATGTATGTCGTCTCGTCGTTAGTCTTGCTTTATCTTCTTTAGTTGCACATTTACTGGTAATTCCTTCTTCATTTTAATTCACTTGGTTTTGGCTTATGATACTTCCTTTTTTATCCATGATCGTATGCTTGACCTTGTAGGTATTCTTAATTGTAGTGGCTTTCAACTTATTTGTGGTACGCTGGTGTTGGTAGTGTTATATGTACCATTACAACATACAAACATTTGACAGATATTTTTGTCGCAAAAAACTTTTATGATATATTGTGTATAAATACACATATAAAGGTATTTTTGCCACAAAAAACGTTTATGATATATTGTGTATAAATACACATATAAAGGTATACAATACATTTGATTTGTTTAACAGTCGTTATAAGACAGTATTACCATATAGGGGAGAGCAGAGAGACATAAGTTGATACTTTGTACTTCTTCAAGTGTCCCTTAGTCGCAGCACCTCTGCAACTGTATAACGTTTTTGTTATAGCTCGTAGTACATGCTCCTCCAGTCTGATTATAGCAGTGTACAGTAAAATGAGTCTTTGTTCCCTTTTGTATTTTAGAACGTGTAAAGCAACCTTTTTGTCACTAATTTGCTATGGGTGTTTACAGCTACGTACTTTGTTGGATCCATGGTAAGTGTACAATTGAATCATACTAATACAAAAGCAATGTGGCAACATGAGGGCAAGTTATGTTTCTCTATAACTTTTAAAAGAAAATTAATTCATAACCTAACAGATCTCAGAATTAATTATGTGTCAGTTACTTGTGATCTTATAATGAAGATTACGTGTTTATTAAATCCTAAAAAACTAAAATTTTTAAAATGATAATAGTAATAATGGCTCCTTTTTATGCCGCCTAGGAAATTTAGAAGGTAGAATAGGTTGCCTAAAGTGAGTGTTCGACACACGCACTAAAGGTAGAGTGGCCAGCAGCACTACACTTCAGCCACTAATTTTAAAATTAAAGGTGTACCTTCAATTTCACCAGAAGGAAAGTGGTATGTTGGTACAATGTAAGTAAAACATTTTGTTCTGTTTTCTTTTTTTCATATTTGGTTCAAACGTACAAGTGAAAAACTTTCTGGGGCGATGTAGCTCACAAACCCTAAACCCTACAAAGACTCAGCGTTTTCCACAACTTGTATTTAGGAAAGAACAAAAAGAAAAATCAGATTTTTGTGTTATGATCTGCACTATTCTGTTAGTTATTATGGTTTGTACCCTAAGAATATTCGTATGTTAGCCTCCGAATACGTGTTAGCAAATAATGTCGATTTTCTGGTGAACTGGGCCGGTAAAAGATTGTTTTACTGGCTTCATGCAGCGACATTCAAGGTTGTCTTTTAGAGAGGCTGAAGCAACAAGTTTTGCAATAGCATTTAGTTTTAATAAACATAACATAAAACTTTCTTCAATATTGGAATTCTGTGATAAGTCGCCTTCATTTTTATTGTCACAATATTTGGAATGTGAAGGAAACCAGGCAGCATAACAACAGTGCACTGTCCTAACAAAGTTGTCAGTTTGAAGGGAAATAAACAAGTCAGCAGGGTTACCCCTTTGGAAAAGGGTGAAACCAGTGGTATTTTCATAGATGGCAGCTGGAAACCACCACTTATCGTTATATCCACAGAATGTTATGTAGATATCACTTTGATTATTTATGGACCAGCAGGTTGTATTGGAGTAGCACATCCATCAAGATAAATTACGGCCTCTCTTTTTTTACTATTTATGAAACAGTTTATACCTCATACCCGTTACAATCTGACTTCAGCCATTAGACAAGTGTTTATATGGCCTGTTTCGGTGCAGCCGCTGAGAGCTGGATGACAATAAACCCAGGTAAAACCATGACATACCTGGGCTAGCAAAAGATACTCTTTCAAAGGCAGCTACACCATCTAACTGACAGCAGGTTTTAGTTCAACTGGAATTTGGCCATTAAATGAAAATATATTCAGTATCGAAGAGTTTCTGTGTTCACCTGTAATTGACAGAGAGATAGGAGACAAAAGTAATTATGAAGGAAGATTAACACCAACAAAAGATTGTCAAGAGACCACAGTAGCCGGACCTCCCACGTCGGGAATAAACGAGACATCTGCTAATACCTTATCACAATTGACACCAGAATAAATTCGCCCTTATCCGAAACCGACTGCAAAAATAAAATAAAAATGCGCCAAGAAGAAAAAGTCAAGTATTCTCACTGACTCCTATTAAAAAAGCAATTCGTATTGAAGAGGGGGCATGACAAAAGATAGAGCGATCAAAACGGAAACTAATCATGAACGGTAAAACGAAGGCGATTTGTGGACTGTATAGAAACGGTCAATCAAACTCTCCAAGACTTAAGAAATTGTAACAAATTAGTGGGTAGCGTAACATTTCTTATTTCAGAGGATTCTCGCTAGAGATTACCGGTAACTGCAAGAGGAACCCGCGCTGATATTGTCTCAGTGTGTTTAAAGTCTTCGGCGATGTGGAATGCTATTCAGACTAAATTTGCAAAGCAATATGAGAGCCCATTTAGGAGGAGGAGGAGATGGTGATTTTTCTACAAACTTACTGCACCTCGGTGACGGTAGTGTTCCTAATGACGATAGCTTCACAGAAATTGACGAAAAACTGGGACATAGTAAATAGTACAACTGTATTAATTGCTAAATTCTGTGCAAAACGTCAAGTGTTTACTTGATAAAAATTACAAGTGGTTATTCCCAAAGAATCGAATCTGTGAAGGAAAATAATGATACAAGTTTGGAAAAATTTTCTGGGGATAATAAAAAGTCCGAAGAATCTATTAACACCGTATTTAATATTGAAAATATAGTGTACTATCTCCAAGAATTTTTGAATTCTTTAAATCAATCTTGCATTCCGCCACAAAAAGGTTGGCACTCCAACAATGTTGTTGAAAAATTTACATCCTCCGAACGTTTGCATAATACAAAATGCAGGTGACACGGGAATTTCTGTGTCAAGTAGATAATAGCGTTATTATCGACTCAAAACCCCTCTTCACACACACATTCGAATCAGTAGGCTACTGGTTGTTAGCATTACCTGTTTAAGCCTACCTGGTGTAATTACCAACTTATAAATTGTAACATTCTTTACTTTAGTACACACTTGAAGGAAATTAACAGTTTCGAAATTACATCCGTTCCATTTACATAATTTTCATTAAACCTACTTAATATGTAGTAGTGGACGATAAGCTTTTCCAGGTTTTACTAGTACTTGACCTACAACGGTCTGATCTCCTACACTCAGTGCCTCTGTCTTTAATGATCACTGCTTTTTTTTACATAATAATTTTCCCATTCCTGCATAGAATTTACCCACTCGTACAGAAGGCAACAGAATTTAGTGAATCCAAGCTGCAATCGAAGTAAAACTACGTTACTTTCACATCTCCGTAGGTATGCCACGAATATCCGTCATACTGAATTCTGCTCAATAAAAGTTTCATACTATCACATGACTCCGACATGTAAGCAGTAAGTTATAAACTGAAGGGATTGGTGAATTATTAAAAATGGAGTAAAATCAATAGGTTAAAAAAAGTTCGTAGAAGTCTTGAGAGGAGGGAACGTTAGAAAACTGTTTATGTTATGAATGCTTAAGCCTACAAATCGTGATAGTTGTTATTATTATTATATTATTACTATAAAACAACATTTGTATTATTTTAATACAGACAGGAGTGAATACAGCCTTCGAATGAATTAGTAGTACGAACGCGTCAGCCTGCCAACACACATTAGATCTGTATATTTGTGTCGTCACAACGGTAGTAATTTTGTAAACATAGACTGTTGTGTCATTACGACATTAAGAAAGTTGTTGGCGTGATTTTAATGCGACAGATTTTTTTTACCTCTGCCCATGTTTCTCTCTTTCAGTCCTCTCACTCACTCACTCACTCACTCTCTCTCTCTCGCGCGCGCGCACACGCACGCGCGCCAACTCGTACAGTTTCTTCTTTTTCTTGTCAACAATTTCAGTGTTACACACAATCCTTCACTGTCCTTTATCTGCCCCCTCGCACTTTGTTAATTTCTCCCATATAATATCTAATACTACTATATAATACGTAATAATAATAATAATCAAGGTGCATTTATATCATTTATATCACGCGTGGGGTCATGTTCTTCTAGTACCATATGTTTAATTTCTCCATTTATCGATTTACGTATAGTAGTATTAAGAGCTAAGGGCATGTCTACTTTGAAATTCTGAGCGGGGAGAGGGAAATGAAAAATCAGCTGTTAACATGTAATCACTGCTGGTGTCGCGTCAACTTAAGGTGTTGGCAACATAAATGTCGCGTTTTAGTTCCGTTGGTAATTAAAGTGTTAATATTATTATCTCAGTCCAGCTTGTGCTATTATCAGCGTTTTCTTGGTCCTACTAAAAATAGAAAGTAATTGTAAGTACAAGTAAAAAAAGTACAGTCTAAAAATTAAATGTAGAATATTGAACATCGTATTGTTACGACGGTCTACTGATCGTCGTATGGTACAGTGGAAAACAAAATACAAGACACCAATTAAATCACTAATCACCAGCTTAAATTATCACAATTATACAGTTTGTAATCAACAAGATAGTCTCTTGCAACAAATCAATTAAAAATTGTTCACACGCAATAAAAATGTCAACTAATATAAAAGACAGTTACTGTATTGTATTACAATTGTCCCGCACAATTATAAAACACTTCGCTACAATTACTTCGAACAGCACTCGATTCAATCGCAACTCAAACTGAACTGAGCGTCGCTGAGTACCCGATAAGGTTCCAGAATATTCGCTAATAGGCGTCTACTACAAAACACTAGAACGTAATTGATTGCGGCCTTGAACACAGCACGCGCGGATCGGTATGGTCTCGTTGCGGATTCATGACACGTGCCACGTAATTGTCCATCTCAAAGTAGCAGCAATGTGTACGCACATACGCATTACAGCCGGATTCCACTGGAATAGCCGAGAAACACGTAGATTGTTCTGCAATGTCGTAACAGTATGTTAGGCCTATAACGTTTTCGTTCTGTTTACAACGAAAGGAAAAAAGGTCAGTTATTTCGCCGACTAGATCCCATGTATCGTTGATCTGTTTCTTCATTTCCCTGTTCCACCAATTTTGGGATTAATAGACATTAGGTTTGGAAAAAATTAAAACGATTTTGTTTTTTCCTTGCCATAATTAAATACATTTATTTTGTTTAGTATTAAAATCTGTTCGCAAGTAAACTAATACAAACCACACCTCCCCAGACAGTTGGTCCTAATTACTGACGATAAAAATATAGATGGGAAAATTATTGCGTACAGTAATTGCGTAGCGTAAGCGGGTATTTACACAGTCCACATTGCGATAAGAGCTGGCAGCGCAAGGGTTCCAGTTTTGACTCCCCAATAGTAGAGGAAAGCAACAGGAAAATACCGAGAGACTCGAGTGCGCACTCATGTAATGCGGACATGTGTAGAACTGTTTTAATATTTGCAATTTTGATGTTTAACGACCTCACTTTGAGTGATTTTTTTATTCTGAAGACAAAACACGTTTCGAAACGCGTAAAGATATTCAATCGAACGCAACACGAAGTCACACGACGGAAGAAATAAGGTAAATATTATACAGAATTTTTATAATATTAATACAGAAATATTATATATATATTAATTGTAAATGCAAATGTTAGTGTTTAACACATTATTCAGGTTTGTAAGGAGCTAGGACAGGTTAATGTCGTGTAATTCCCCGTTTCAGAGGCAGTACTGTGCGAAACCAGAAACGGTGCGGCAACCTCTTCGCTCGCAACGTGTATAACTCTGTCCTCTTCTTCGGCACGCCCGCGAGCGTATATAAGAAAAAGAGCACAGTAATAAACCAAAATTGAATAGCCTTTGTTACGACGATGCAAATTTACGATTGATTTATGGATCGTTGGGCTGAAAATAATAACTGCGACTTGACAAAACCCATAAACATTGCAGATGCAGACCAAGCGTAGGCACATACTACGTCCTGCTCGACGAATGGTTGACCATAAATAAACAAAGCACTTTGTACATCTTGTCAGTAAATATAATAATTTACTGTAAATCTGAAAAATGTAGCTTACTGGAAAACTGTAATAACAAAACTTTAATGCTGTTAGAATGTAAACAATGTCATCTCGTGGTTAGAGGCGTATTTACGGGAGGGATGAACTAGACCGGACCCCCAGGGGTTGACAAAATTGACGAATGGTGTTAATATCTTAATGTTTAGGTTCTTCTATTATTTTTTCAGCTAGCAACTTTTTTACTTCCATGTTTCGTAAGGAATGGAAGTATGGTTATCGCGAAAACATCGTGTTCGAGATAAGGGCAGATTCTGATTGTACTACCCTCAAAACATGAAGAAAAATCATTTTCTTTGTTCAAATTCCTTACCACGGCTATTGTTCTCAACATTGGGTGCAAGGTATAATTACTTTCTGTCTGTAGAACATCTGTTCAGTCTTGATTGTGATTCTCTTTAGCAAACAGTAGGTGTGAATATTGTGTTTACAATGGCACAGAATCCGAGAAGGAAGTTATGGAATTATTGATGAAGAGTAGTGACGGGGAAGACAACATTTTCTCAGACAAAGATATGGATGCTCCCGGGCCTTCTCATAATCGTTCAACACCACGTGCAGCTTCATCAGAAAATGAAACATCAGCAGGAGAAGATGATGATGATGAAGAAGAAGAAGAAGAAGAAGAAGAAGAAGAGGTAAGAAATCTTCAGAAGCGAAAAAGAATTTACGATTGGTCGGCCAACAGTCCTGCGACAAAACGTCACTCTTTTGATAAAGCAGTTAGCGGATTACGAATTAGTTTCGAAGACACGGCAACTCACTTAGATTTTTTTAAATATTTTTCCCCTTAGAATTTATTTCTGTCATTTGCACAGAATTAAATAATTATTACAAATTTGTTACCGCAAAATTGACATTAATATCCCGATTGTCCCGATGGAAAGATATAGAGCCTGCAGAATTTAATTTCTTCTTGGCGTGTTCACTGCTGATGCCAAGAGTAAACAAATTAGAAATAGACGAATATTGGGCAAAGGATTTGCTATTACTGACGCCGATATTTCCCCAAATTATGTCTAGGGACCGATTCAAACTAATTCTGCGACTTTTACATTTTTGTGACAATTCTACCCCTACTCAAGATAGCCTTGTAAAAATACGGCTTATTGTCGAACACACAAGAAAAAAATTTAGAGAGGCCTTAAATCCATTTGAAAATTTAGTAATTGACGAAAGTTTGTTGCTATTCAAGCGGGCGCACCTCAGATACGGCCTGTCCGCAAGCCTCCGGTATAGAAATACTTTTGGAATTTTGTCATCCCTCTCTCAGGTAGCAAAAGGCCTAGTGTCCGCAAATCTCCGGAAATAGCTTGTGTTCGCAAATCTACGTGTCCGCATCTCTCCGGTATTCGTTTAGATAACCTCGGTATGATACTGTCGGGTTCGTTCGCCTCACTGCAGCTACATACACTTCTTCGTCTATATATTCTTAAACTGTAGGGTATTGTGCGTCCTGTTAAAATAGAAACAGTGCTCCGTTTGAAAGGACAGGCAAGAAGATCAAATTCTTTGGAAGTATTTTTGGTCGTTAGAAATCTAATACCAAAGATTGTTTGTCGTAGACTAACAAAAATAGAGTGGGCATAAAGTGAATGGAAGAAGCAAAACGGTACAGAAGAGATACAGCGATACTCTCTAGAGTGTCTTTCCAGAACTCGTGTCACCCCGGTCTATAGTAATCACTGACTGTTCGAGAGGGATCAGGTAGTTTATAAATGGAAACTTCAGCCACTTTCTTGCACATAAAAATGTATAATAATAGTAGGCCAGAAAATTATAGGAGTCCAAACACAAAACTTTGAATGCCTGGGATCATAGTCAAAGAGAGACATCCGGAAAAGAATACCGTACATATAAAGATCGGAGAATACTTCAAAGGATCGGTGTCACAACATTCAAGACCTACGTAAATAAAGATGAATTGTAAATATTTCACGATCCAGCAAGGAATTACTTTTTGATGTAATGAAGCCAATTAAAAAGAGTTATTTCTCCTATTTATCCTTAACGATTACATAATAATTAAACATATAAAAGTATTAAAAAGTTAAAATAAAAATTAAATAAGAAACGTGAGATGACAGTCATATGTACATATGCCTGTCCAAGGTAGTGTGGTGTGCGTGTTTGTTTAATCATTCATTGTGTTCGTATAGACTACACATTCAAACTTGAGTAATCTGTTTGTAGCAGTGTAACATTTCAACAAACACTTAAAGAGGCGCGCTTTGGGTGCAGTCGCAGAAGGACCTGCCGTGCTAACTTAATGAAAATAAAAGGAAATTAATAGTGAGGTAGTTATGTTTAATTAAAGGTAGTAGTGAGGTTTGTCCCTATTAGTGAGGTAGATGGGGAAAATTGACAGAGAAAGAGTGAGGGGGAGAAGAGAGACGGGGGAGAGAGAATTACGAATTTTTAATTATTCTCATTCATACCGAATATCATTTGTAAGAATATAGTTATGCAGTTATTGGTATACAGTAGTACCGAAGCAACATGTTTCAAGTTGACTCCCATCCGTTGGAAATTTATTCACCATTCTGATTAATAAAAATTTCTACAAGTACCAATAATATAAATAACAACCTGCAGAAGCAGAAGAGTTTATATCTTACAGAGTTGAAGAGTTGTAATGTTACATTAATTATATTTTTGCTTTTCGTATATCACAGTGAGCAGTAATCTAATTTTTTTGAAATAATACGTGAAGGCTTATATATTAAGAATTAATTTTTTTTTTATAGTTTCCGTAACTTGCTTGTAAAATAATTAGGTATCCAAAAGGTAAGTTACATATTTTAATAGCAACTTATAAGCTCCTCATCCTCGGTTTTTTCCTTTCTTCAAAATGTACCACTTCTTAATTGCGAATAAATTATTTAACGTAATAATCGTTTCACCAAAGGCTGTTTGGATCCTGTTAATAAAACTCTTGAGTCTGCTGCACATAATCCTCGCTTTTGGTTCATGTCTCGTTAACTTTCTACATTACAATAAGTTTAATTATTTTCAAGTTCCTTATAAGTAGCCAACTGTAGTAAACCTCATGTACTTTGACCTCTCTCTCTCTCTCTCTCTCTCTCTCTGTCTGTCTCTCTCTCTCTCTCTCTCTCTCTCTCTCTCTCTCTCTCTCTCTCTCTCTCTCTATCTCTCTCTCTCTCTCTCTTTCTGTTACTCTTGTTCTTCTCAATAACTGTATCTCAGGAAGTATGAACGTAACAGGTTCTTAAGTAAACTTCATATGACTTAACGTGCAAAATCTTAAACATCATTTGGGCTTCAGTTATGTTATAATTTTGTAAGAAAGCTTTACAAAATACTTTTTACACTGCTTCTGTATACGAAACTAGGTGCAGGTATGTAATCAAATTTTTAAGTAGGCCTATTTATTCTAACACTGTTACAGTTTCTTGAAAACGCCGTATGTAAACAAACATTAAAACTTAGTAATAAGGTTTATCAAACTACTATTTTTCTTGGACGCATTAACGCAAATCAGTAATCTAGAGACCAATTTTATATTGAAAAATCGATGTCTAATAAACGGAATTTGATATGCAAAAATCCATCGGTTAAGAAAATAAAGTAAACTTGGTTAGTAACAAATAATTTTGGCAACAATTTTTAATTTGATATAGGCTATAATTGATTCCAATTTTATTACAATCTGAGAAATGAAGCCAAATAGATTTTCATAAACGTTGGTCTAGTAACAAAAAAAGTTTCATTCTTAAGCGCACAATATTATAATTTCCCTTTCATCCCGGAAAAAAGACTGTATTAAGCTACTATCATACTTGTCTAGTCTACACTATTTAATGGGTATATTATAGGTTTCACAAAAATTGATTATCTTACACATGGTTTTAATATATCACTAAACTTTGTGAAAAGTCTGAGTGAAAAGAATTATATACACAACGGTTGATGTTAATACAGGTCTTAATTCGTTTCAAAATTTATAGATAAATAAAAAATTAAAATTATCACATATATTGTGTGGTGTATAAAATAAATTGTAATAATCCTTTCTAATATGATTACTTAAGCCATAATATCCGAAGTTGGACCGTTCCTTTATTCTTCTGTAGCCTCCTACATTCTTGCATATCTGCTGTCATATTCGCGTCTCACAGTCATAGTAGACAGTAGGCTATAATATTATACCTTTTTTTGCGTTGTCTGAGACTTGTCTCAGAGGATAAGACTCAGGCTGATCTGGGGCAAGCACCCTTCCGCCGATTGGAGATTTAGAGGAGTCGCACGCCAGCGCAGCGCGGACCGGTGGCGAAGTAGGTGGAGGCATTCAGGATAGAGTGTAGTGTATGGATGTGTATTTGTGTGTTTACGTAGTGTGCAGAGCCAAATGGGTGATGAAAGAGCCATAATAAAAGTATAAGTCAAACGACAGCCAAGACGAGGTCGAGTAACGCAGGACGCCAAAGCTGGAGGGAGGTGTCAGAGAGGCGTCAAGGTAAGGCGGGGAGGCACAAAGGAGAGGGATAAAGACCGGATAGGTAGATAGGAAAATTTAAGATGTTAAGTTATCAAGAAGGAAGCCAGGTGTAGTAAGTATGACGAAGAGACTTAATTATTTCTATTTCTCCGTTGGCGGGGGTTTCTGGGAGGAGGTCCATCGGGAATGGTGAGGAGACGGTTTATGACAAAGGAAGGTCTGCGGGAGTTACAGGTAGTATTAATATTATACAATACCTCCTTCACATTTAAGTTGAGGAATTCCAATCAGCCTTCCGTTGCGTTACTTCTCTCTTGAGCCCTTGATATAATTCGTTGCCTGCTCTTTATTGCAGCTGTAATATCTCCTTCGTTTTATAATTCGTAACGTTAAATATTCTTCCTCACCCTGGAATTTTCCATTCTCTTTTACTAATTTCTTTTCACTTCATAAGACTTTTCTATACAAAAGCAAGTATATAAAAAAGTTATAAGGTCGGGGATTAGCAACCAAACGGCATTGTTTAAAAACATTTATCTACAAGTTTCTTTTCTATAGTTCATCGTACACACCCTTGCGAGATAAAAATAACTACACGGTAGTTTCTTTCGCAATTTTTCGCATTATTTTGAGACAATCGACTGGTGATTTAGAGATAAATACTTAATATTAATGCGGTCTCATACATTTTATATTATATATGTTTTCTATCCTACTGATAGAATTAGAAAAACGGTAGCTATCTCTCTTTTCCTTTTAAAAGCACAATACATATTAATTTACCAAGTAGCAGTTTCCTTCTTCATTTAAAATTTCTATCAAATCTACTGTATATTGGACAAAACAGAAGGGGAAACATACGTGCTTACAAGGTAGTGTAAACATCCTGTAATGCTGTCAAATCAAAATACAAAGGAAGGGGAAGTGAATACTGTAATGAGTAGCCCCTACATTCATATTTATGCAGGTGTAGGTGATGATTAAGGCCCGGATTTTTATGTAATTACATATTTGAATGCTGAGTGCACATTTACACGGAAAAGCCAGATATCGGCGAATCATACCAATAGGTGTCTTATCCGCGAGTTTAATTTTACATATTTTGTTCATATTATATATTTCACTCCATCTTACATATTTTAGCTATTTTACTATACTTTACTTCAATTTGAAAATTGAAATGGCAAAAAATAGTTAGGCCTATAACAACATTACTCAGATGCGCAAATGTGCAATTAATCAGAATCAGGTCCAATTAAATTTATTACAAGAAAAGGCAAAATAATTGCATCTGTTGCAATTGCACACATAGATTCTACTTTCAAGAAGTAAAATTTTTTACGAGCTCAAGCGACAAGTAAGGCATTTTGCACGGGATGTTAGATGAGAATGGTATGCGCGGCCCCACTCATTTACGTTTCGTTCGCACGTTCAGCAGGCTCGGTGGGGAAAGAACGTGCTGTCCGCGGTAAATAAATACTCTTCGCAGATCTTGCATTTCTCGCAACGGATTCCATCTACCTAAACAAACAAATATCTATATAACTCTATGCTATTGTAGGGCACAATGTGATTTTTGACGCCAGTATTATCGACGCTCTCGGAGTGTAAACCTTCACGTAAATAACAATCTGGTGTGCAGTGTGGTGTGTTGAAGTTATTGTCAAGTCAGTGTTTTGTCTTTCGCCTACACTTCTGCGCTTGCTTGTTTCTTGCCTTGGCGGATTCTCGTTGTTGGACAAAAGACGTCTTAAATAATATATTGTGCGGTATTGTTCAACGCAAGTTCTTAAGAGTTTTAAATACAAATATCCTTGTTTTATCATGGCACCGACCGCATCATCTTTGTCATCTAAGTTAAAATCATGGGCACAGATTGACAGTGCTTTTACAACTGACGATAAAGCTGTATTTTGCCAAGTTTGTTATAGCCAAATGGTGTTAAAGAAGAGAAGGTACTGCTGTTGTATACAGATGCAGCATCATACATGTTAAAAGCAGGTAATTCTCTAAATGTGTTTTACCCCAACCTACTACATGTTACATGCCTGGCTCATGGATTGCATCGAGTAGCTGAAACTGTCAGAGACCTTTTCCCCGAAGTAAATACATTAATATCAGCAATAAAAAAGGTGTTCTTGAAAGCTCCTTACCGTATCCAGTGCTACAAACAAAGGCTACCTGACACACCTCTGCCTCCAGAACCCGTAATTACAAGATGGGGAACCTGGATCGAAGCCGTAAATTTCTACAGTGACAACTTTGAAGCTGTGAAGTATGTGGTGGAAACATTATCTCCCGATTCTGCAGTGTCAGCGAGCGAATCCTTGTCTGCATTCAACAACTCTAAGGTGATATGTTCAGTTTCGTACATCAAAACGCATTTCAGTTGTATCAAGAAACTGGAGACTGCAGGTCTGACTCTCCAAGAAGCCATAGGAATAGTTGAAGAAGCAGTTAACAAGTTAAATGCTGTGCAGGGTGAAGTCGGTGACAAAGTTTCTACTAAATTAAATGCTGTGCTGAATAGAAACCCTGGTTACTCAACTTTACATACCATTTATCGCATATGTAACGGCGAAACTGTAGAATCGATTGAGAATATTCTTCCAAGTACGATTCCTCTATATAAACATGCGCCGGTGACGACATGTGATGTCGAGAGATCCTTTTCTATATATAAAAACATACTCTCAGACCGAAGACAGTCCATGTCAACAGACAATATAGAAAAGTATTTAATAATTAATTGTGCAACTAAACAGTGGAAAAAAACTTACATGGACACTTTATTCTTATGCAGAGTTATATATATATATATATATATATATATATATATATATACAATATAGATTTTCAAGTCAAAAATCTACCTTTAATTTTATAGTAATTTCAACTCTCCTAGTAAAATACTTTGTTAAATAGTTAATAATTCTCAATTTTTTACTTTATACTCATGTCCTATACTACAGAAATCCATAGGTAAAATACTTTGTTGTTAATTTTATAATATCAAGATTTCTTTTTTAATACTGTTTTCTAAAATATGTTTTCATAAATTTTCTAAAGTACAATAAACAATTGAAAAGTAATTCATTTCTTATGCATGCTGTCTTATTGTAAACTCTTCAACAAAGAGTTGAACTTTCAGATACTGTGTATTCTGAGGGTTAACTTATTTTCTGTAACAGAAGTGGTAATCTAACTGGTGATTAGTGTCAGCCCCGAACTTGATTAGTATTTTATGGATTACATTGACTTTGCTCAAAATATATTTGCATGTTTTGAAAGTGATTTTAAAAAGTTTAAAATGAAGCACCTATTATTTTCAAAACCTTTCAAAGAGGGCACTGTTATGTTCTCGTAAAATGTAAATTACATTGTTGATGTGAAAGTATTTTAATACTACATATTTCTTAAATATTACATATTTAGCTACATATTTTCCTTATTTTTCCTACATATTTATGTACATAAAGGGACAGACTGTGCGCTGCGCCGTAAGCTAGACAGAGAGCGTATAATAAGCAACTATCTCTCTCTAACTTCCTCACAGTGAAACTCGCGGGCGGATGATTTTAGACGAATTTTATTCAATTCATTTTTGCAGTTAAACCTGCGATAACTTAAAAACCAATAAATATACAGCAATTCTGAAAACTGCATTGTGTTCAGTAATTAAATCTCTATAAGTAGCCAAAATCTCAATTAATATAATTAACAATTACAGAAGATACACAGAAGAAGAACGTGTTTTTTGAGTAGTATCTTTACATCCCTAACCATTTCGCTAACCAAAATTGCAAAAATTAGTTTGGAGATACGTCAGAATATGGGAGGTTCCGGATATCACAGGTCCGGATGTGACAGGTTGTACTGTACTTTTTAACTACATATTATGCTAATGTACAATGAAGATATACTTATTATATCTTTATTTAGTATATAGTTATTTACGTGTCAAGAAAAGAACGTGTGAATAAAGTGATCACAACATTTAATCGTAATTATTTTCGTTGACCGTAGGACTTGTAATAATATTCGTTATGTGTCGGTATAGTAGTAGTAGTAGTAGTAGTAGTAGTAGTAGTAGTAGTAGTAGTAGTAGTAGTAGTAGTAGTAGTAGTATGTCTATGTTAAGTATATAGTAATATATATATATTATATATATTTTTATTTGATATATATGTATGTACATCCATGTGGGTATATCCTTAACAAAGGCCGACAGCAGCAAGTCGGCTGTCGCCAGCGCACAACATACGCGAACCGGCGGTAAAACGTTTCGCCGTAAGGATAACATGGGATCGACGATGGAGTAGACGACACGTAAATTTTGTCGCTCTTTTCTCGGACCAACCTCCGCCTCGGCTCTGGGGGTGGTGAACACCACCCCCCGTTTTATAAATAGTCCACCCCTATTTCTGCTTCGACCTTGCTCGTTTTTCGTTCGCCGTCTACTCCGTCGTCGCTCCCGTGTTATTCTTACGGCGAACGGATTCACCGCCGTTTTGCGTATGTCGGGTGCTGGCGACAGCCGATTAGCAGTCGGCCTTTGTTAAGGCCATACCCACATGGATGTACGTACATATATATCAAGTAAAAATATATATATAATATATATATTACTATATACTTAACATAGACATACTACTACTACTACTACTATACCGACACAACGAAAATTATTACAAGTCCTACAATCAACGAAAATAATTACGAGTCCTTCGGAGTAATTTGTATTTTCGTATATATTCTGATGACGATACGTAGTATCGAAACACGTAAATAATATTCATTGCGTTAATACATGTGGTCATGAGACATGGAATAAGGTAAATATATTTATTACTTGAAAATGTAAAATAATCACAACGACCCGTTTTACTTGGACCGGCAGTATCCAGGCCGGCTTATAATTTGTAGCGTCTCGTTCAATTTGAGCGACGGCTTTAAAGCGCCAAGTCTCTAATTTAAGCGTTATGTTGTAAAAATTTGTTATTAAAACCAGTTAACTTGTACGAATCTAACGATAATTTCTGTTGAATATCTGACACACGCATAATGTTTCTAGCAATTTATTTATGTGGTTTTTTATACGAGCTCGACGTGTGTGTGCTTTTTTGTGCGAGCTCGGTCGCTAGTGTAGATAATTTGTTGTAAAAATTTGTAATTAAAACCAGTTAACTTGTACGAATCTATCGATAATTTCTGTTTGAATGTCTGGAACACACACTGATGTTTCTAGCGCTTTATTTAAGCGCTGTGTGTGTGGTTTTTTGTACGCGCTCGGTCGCTAGTGTAGACAATTTGTTGTAAAAATTTGTTATTAAAACTAGTTAACTTGTACGAATCTATCGATAATTTCTGTTTGAATATCTGGAACACACACTGATGTTTCTAGCACTTTATTTAAGCGCTGTGTATGTACTTTTGTGTGCGAGCTCGGCGGCTAGTGTAGACTGTATTATAAAAATATGTTAGTAAAACCAGTTAACTTGTACGAATCTATCGATAATTTCTGTTTGAATATCTGGAACACACACTGATGTTTCTAGCACTTTATTTAAGCGCTGTGTATGTACTTTTGTGTGCGAGCTCGGCGGCTAGTGTAGACTGTATTATAAAAATATGTTAGTAAAACCAGTTAACTTGTACGAATCTATCGATAATTTCTGTTTGAATATCTGGAACACACACTGATATTTCTAGCACTTTATTTAAGCGCTGTGTGTGTGCTTTTTTTGTGCGAGCTCGGCCGCTAGTGTAGACTATGTGTTGTAAAAATTTGTTATTAAAACCAAGTAATTTATACGAATCTATCGATAATTTCTGTTTGAATATCTGAAACACACGGATGTTTCTAGCACTTTATTTAAGCGCTGTGTATGTGCTTTTTTTTTGTGCGAGCTCGGCCGCTAGTGTAGACTGTTGTAAAAATTTGTTATTAAAACCAGGTAACTACGAATCTATCGATAATTTCTGTTTGAATATCTGGAACACACACTGATGTTTCTAGCACTTTATTTAAGCGCTATGTGTGTGGTTTTTTGTAGTGTAAACAATGTGTTGTAAACATTTGTTATTAAAACCAGTTAACTTGTACTAATCTATCGATAATTTCTGTTTGAATATCTGACACACGTACACTATTTCTAGCACTTTATTTAAACGCTATGTGTGTGGTTTTTGTACGCGCTCGGCCGCTAGTGTAGACAATTTGTTGTAAAAATTTGTAATTAAAACCAGTTAAATTGTACGAATCTATCGATAATTTCTGTTGAATATCTGGAACACTCACACTGTTTCTAGCGCTTTATTTATGCGCTATGTGTGTGGGTTTTTGTACGAGCTCGTAGTGTTTCAAACGGTCTGATACTTATACCGCCACAAGTGACTTTACTCCCGACAGTGTAGCGTTTCGTCTTTTACCAGTTATGACTTTTTACTCTGTTAACCGGCTGACTTATAATTTGTAGCGGCTAACGCGCCCAATGTCCGGCTCTTGTAATGTTTGTCTAAGACGGCCGTCTGTTTTGTTTTTTGCAGAATCAATGGAAGTATACTCTCACCAGGAGACAGTCGCTGCCGTCGCTTCTTTGACCTATGAATCCCTTTCGTTTGACGAGACGCCGGTTCCTGAGGCGGAAGACAGTTTCATATGGGAAGAGATGTTTAACAATGTGTCATTATTGACGCCAATACCTGCCACTCCTGACGCCACTAAAACCACCACCGACACAATCGCCATCAGTCCGCCATCTATTGTTTTTGGGCCTAACGATGTACCAATAGTATATTATCGGCACGGCTTGACCCTACGGATGCAGTAACCGCAACTAGACCGCCGTCGTCGCCGTCGCAGTTAGTAACGTCTGATTTAGATCTCTTTAGTGACAGTGCATTACTTAAAAAAATAAGTAAATTATACACTGAAAAAAATGAATTACTTAAGAGACTCGTTGACGAAAAAGAGTGTGCGGACATTTCTAATCAAGTGCTCGTTATAGATGGGAAAATTGAAATGTATAAAGACGCAAATCTTGTACACCAGTACAGGATTTTATATGCCAAGTACATTGAAACAAAAAAGCTAATAGAGCAGTACCACGATTCTATGATCGCTCCCCCTAACCATGTCGAGGCGGATTTCAAAACACTCAATACTTTACTATCGTATGTCGACACTCGGCTGAATAAGACTATTTACACGCCCGTTCCAATTCTCGACACGAAGATGAGTAGACCTCTCGCAGTGCCTGAGCCTAAAGCCGACACGCCCGTTCCAATTCTCGACACGAAGATGAGTAGACCTCTCGCAGTGCCTGAGCCTAAACCCAAGAAGGCCAGACGGATTGTTAAGTGTAAGCCGGCCAAGGTTTACAAATCGAAGGAGTTTGTTCAAGCAAGCAGCAGCAGCGATGAGGAAGAGGTGAGGTCCAGGCCGCCGCCGAAAATGGTAACAGAAGGCGTCGATACAACCGCTACTGTTGCGACGTCTGTATCAATAAAACCCATACAACATATTGGTGGTAAAAACTTGAGCATGCTAAGAGAGATAACTAAGCAGAATAGGACTAGCAGCCGCAACAGTGGTAGTAGCAGTAGTGGTAGTGACACTGAAGAAACTGTTAGCAGCGAAGCGTCAAAAAATACCGCGACACCTCGGCTTACCACAGGCAATGTCACGACGATGGAGACATCCAAGAATCCACGAGCAGTATCAGAAGGAAGCAGCAGCAGCAGCAGCAGCAGCAGCAGTAGCAGCAGCAGTAGCAGCAGCAGCGATAGTGAAGACGACGAAAATTCTGACGAAACAGTGGATAGAGAAGGACCGGCAGTGATGACACGACGCGCCCAATTAGATCGAGTATCAAAAGACACGCCTGAGCAAGCGGCAAAGAGACAGTGCACTTACGCGGTGAGGTTGAGCAACTCTATTGCGTACACCAGCGTACCGCCGACCAGCCAGATCGAGATGGCCAACAAGCTCCTAGTAAACCCCACCTCGAAGATTAACAAGTTGAAGCGAGAGATGATTGTGGCTAAGCGCGGCGTAACTACGTACCGAGAAGTCCGTGTCGGATCCGATTCGCCAGACGATGCTTTGGCCGTTTCTGACACCTGTGATCGAATCGTATATCCGACCCACTATAACGTAGTCTCAATAAGAGAGCTGATAGCCAAAAACATGCCGGACTACAAAGCGACTGACATCAAACTGGCCAAATCAGAGATGGGCGAAGCGCTCATGTATTACGCGTTCACCAAGGCTGACACCGCTGATTTGGAAGATGTTCACATACACACTAACTGCAGACAAGGCCCCACGGTGTACCACCTAGTGTACGGAGCGGTGCACACCGCCTACAAGCATGTGGCACTTCATTTACTGAACGGCATTTTGACAAAAAAACATATGGTTAAAAAAACGCCACATGACGTAGCCTTGTTGTCAGAGGGAGAAATCGAAATAATGGTGTACATATATTGGCAATTGGTAACCCAGGATCTGCTCACCTGGAAAGACGATGTGCCAAGAAGGGCGGCGAAGATGATGGCCGATTGCTGGACTCGGCTAAAGAAAACAGCTGCCAAACTGAAGTCCGAAGAAATCAACGCCGCGTCGTACGAGTCTACGCAAAAAGTAGTACGCAATATACAAAAATTCGCTAACTTTGAGGACACGGTACACTTGTCTGCAGCGTGCATGCACGTGGTGCGGAACTCTGTGGAGCTGTTCTGGGCCGAGTTGGACAAGGAAGACCGAGCGCGATGGCAACTGCTACTAAAGTACTGTGGGCTACACTCCTACTTGTGCACGCATACGATAAGTGTGATGCATCAGCGCCGCAAAGAAGTGATGCAACTAATAAAGGCGAGATACGCAGAAAAGACTGTTTTGGACGGCGCTCTGTTGAAAATTATTTTATATGCATCAACGTCGGCTAATCCGAGGAACGATTCAGGAATAAAGAGTGTTCTATCAGCGACTCTAATCCACGAAGTTTTCAAAGTGTGGATAGACAGACCGCAGAAAGTGACCAAAGACCTGTGCATTACTTTGGACAACCTCATGTACACAATGTGCCGTAGCTTCGCCGCGCACATTGTCATGAACGGTCTCCATGCTTACGCGGTTGACGTGGATCAGATGGGCGGCTTTCTATCAAAACACATGGTCGCCACTAACGTTTTGGAATCGATACCAATAATCGGTTCTGAAGCTGTTGTTAGAACACTCCAGCGCCTTATAGTCTGCACTGCACACACATGCTTCCCGGCGGCGGCGTCTCTGGCAGTTGGAAACGTAAATGTACCGTCAGCATAACATCGGAAGCGATGAAGTTGTTTATGGCTTTTTTAAGGTACATCATTTCATCGGCGATATACGGACTTGTTAACAGCTTCGAGCCGACTCAATTCTCGGGCCGAGAATGGGCGGACAAATTTGCCGAGTCCATAAACAGCTACTTGGAGACTTACTGCACCAGTGTAAGAGACGTCGACTCTTGGACCATGATGAACGAGCCAGACGTTAACAAATACAATGATGACGGACACCTCGTTCTGTCTGCCGCGGAACTTTATGCGGCGGACTCTGACGACGAGGCCGACGATTTGGAGAGTACTAGTGCCGATGACGCGGACGACGACTCTGGCCTAGACGCTGATTCCGACGACGAGCTCCAAGAAGAGCTGAACGAGCTGGCAGCCCTCAGTCGACAGTATCCGGACCTGCAGCCGGCAGATACGCAAATCATTGGTATCAAAAGGAAAAAAGTGCCAAGAAATATAGTCGTAACGAAAAAGACGTCCGGAGCCACTGCTAACAGTTCCTCCAACATAAGCCGTAACGGAAAATTCAAACTCACCGAGACAGACAAAGTGAGTCGTACAAAGTGTGTACTTTGCAATCTGATCACCACGATACGACTCATGGAAGTCTCGCCAGCGATAGCCGTTGCTTGTTGTCAACCGTGCCTCATAGCAGTTAATGAATACGCCGACCAGGAGGCGATGAAACAGATCCTCGTGTCAAGAATCGAGGCGCGTCATCGGGCTCCAATAGCGTTTAACGAGGCGAGATTATTGATTAAAACATTACCGCCTATCGTTACCGCCAAAGATATGGCGCGCGGCACGTATAATCGAAGAGATCCTAATTATGGCAAAAGGTTGGCAACTGGAATGGCCAAACACCGTTATACAGCAAAGAAAAGAAAAGCAGACACGGATACTGATCGTTCGAAAAAAAATAAAAAAAACTAACAGATAGGAGTATCGAACTCACTATGGGAGGCGTTGCAGTGGAATAATCAGCGCCGCAAAGAAGTGATGCAACTAATAAAGGCGAGATACGCAGAAAAGACTGTTTTGGACGGCGCTCTGTTGACAAGTATTTTATATGCATCAACGTCGGCTAATCCGAGGAACGATTCAGGAATAAAGAGTGTTCTATCAGCGACTCTAATCCATTAAGTTTTCAAAGTGTGGATAGATAGACCGCAGAAAGTGACCAAAGACCTGTGCATTACTTTGGACAACCTCATGTACACAATGTGCCGTAGCTTCGCCGGATATCGGCGACTTCTTGAGCTCCTGTTTCTGGTGTCAACCTACTCTCTGACAGTTGATATATACTGATATAAAACACCTGTTTCTGGTGTCAACCTTCAGACTTTCATTGTCTGGTTACTCTCTGACAGTTGATATATACTGATATAAAACAGCAAATGGATCGCAATAAATGTTACTGTTATAAATGTCTTATTGTACAATGTCTTTGTAGTTATATGTATTGTACTTTCGTATATTGAACGTGCCGGTTGTAAATCTCGTTTAAGCATGTTTTAGTTACTGTACGATGTCACTGTTATAATTATGTCTATTAGTTTTGTAGTTAGTATGTTTTGGTTACTGCAGAATAAATGTCACTGTTTATAAGTATGTATAGTCTGTTTTGGTTACTGTGTTTCAGTTACCGCTGCACAGTAAATGTCACTGTTTAATTATATGTATGCGTAGTATGTAAGCCTATTGTATAGTTTTGTAAGAAGTTTTTAGTTACTGCAGAATGTCACTGTTATTGCAGTAAATTATTACAAGTCCTTCGATGTCGGCTAGGCTAGCACTTACTCCGCTCTGTAAAATCGACCGTTTCTACACACGTATTTGTAATATTTCATATTGTCGGCTAGGCTAGCCGACGTTCACTTATTCCGTCGCTGTACAATCGGCCGTGTTTCTATGTAATTATATTGTCGGCTAGGCTAGCCGACAAACACCAGCAGAAAATATTACAAGTCCTACAGTCATGACATATGTCAGAATGTCATATTTTAAAGGACTTGTAATATTTTCCGTTAACGTTCGTCGGCTAGCCTAGGCCACACCGAGGGACTCGTAATTATTTTCGCGTTCACTGTGAGACTTGTAAAATTTTTCGTTAACGTTCGTCGGCTAGCCTAGCCCACACCGAAGGACTCGTAATTATTTTCGCGTTCACCGTGGGACTTGTAAAATTTTTCGTTAACGTTCGTCGGCTAGCCTAGCCGTCCTTCGTAATTATTTTTGTTCACTGTGGGACTTGTAATATTTTTCGTTAACGTTTGTCGGCTAGCCTAGCCCACACCTAATGACTCGTAATTATTTTCGCGTTCACTGTGGGACTTGTAAAATTTTTCGTTAACGTTCGTCGGCTAGCCTAGCCGATACCGAAGAACTCGTAATTATTTTCGCGGTCAGTGTGGGACTTGTAAAAATTTTCGTTAACGTTCGTCGGCTAGCCTAGCCCACATCGAATGTTTTGGTTACTGCAGAATAAATGTCACTGTTTATAAGTATGTATAGTCTGTTTTGGTTACTGTTTCAATTACTGCTGCACAATAAATGTCACTGTTTAATTATATGTATGCGTAATATGTAAGCCTATTGTATCGTTTTGTAAAAAGTTTTTAGTTACTGCAGAATGTCACTGTTATAATTATGTCTATTAGTTTTGTAGTTAGTGTGTTTTGGTTACTGCAGAATAAATGTCACTATTTATAAGTATGTATAGTCTGTATTCATATGTGTCTATTGTATAGTTTAGTAAGTTTGTAGGTACTACTGTTATAATTATGTCTATTAGTTTTAGTATGTTTTGGTTGCTGCAGAATAAATGTCACTATTTGTAAGTACGTATAGTCTGTTTCGGTTACTGATGCACAATAAATGTATGTATAGTATGTTTCAATTACTGCAATGAAAGTTACTGTTATATTATTCATAATAAGTCACTGTTTGTAAGTACGTATAGTCTGTTTCGGTTACTGATGCACAATAAATGTATGTATAGTATGTTTCAATTACTGCAATGAAAGTTACTGTTATATTATTCATAATAAATGGTACTGTTATATTATTGAAAACTGTTGTCTTTACATCACTACCACTCTCAGCTGTTGCTTCCTTTCTCGACAAGTTTAGTTGTCACAAATGGTAATGTGTCTAAATGCAAAATGGTAGACCAAAAAAATGAGGAATAATGCAGTGTATTGGATATTATATTGTCGTCTGTTGCTTCCACACGTTCTTGACAGATGTACCAGTGCAGTGAGTGCTGCTTCAATACGTTCTCGAATGACATGGCCTGTGTGTCAAATCATCACCCTCTTTGTGTGTAAATTGTCAAAATACCATTATCCACTAACAGTAAGGTTTTAAACAGTAGAAAAGGTGAGACATTTGATTTAGTAAAGACGAGACATTGGGGTGATTTAACATTAGTTTATTGAAACACATTTACAACAAAATTAGGCCAGCTTTGAAAACAAAGATAAGTAGTAGTAGCCGTTAGATGCGGTTTACTTTACATACAAAACAAACCCGTATTATTTACAGTATATTGTTTACAGTCTAGAACATCTCTAAGTTTTACAGTCAAGTAAAATATAAGGTTGCAGTCCTGAGCGTAGACGTTACATATTGCACAAAACAAACTCGTATTGTCTTACAGTCTAGAACCTCTATTTACAGTCAAAAAGTAAATACAAGCTTGCAGTCCTGAGCATAGAAATTACATATATAAACTATTATCATAAATCGTACAAGAAAATATAATACACCGCAGCCATGTATAGTTAACAATCCAGAACATAGACGTTCCGTATATAAATTACAATGAGGTAGATGAGGTAGATCTCTGATAATTAGCAGATGCTACAACCTACGATTCAGTATTGGAAACACTATGCTTTAAACATAAATCTTACAAGAAAAAATAACTAGCAAATACAAATCGCCTGACATTGTTAGCAGCCTAGCAAATACAAATCGCCTGACATTGTTAGCAGCCAACAGCCAACACAAGGTAGGTCTCACTATGCGTACAAATACACGTTGAATCGAATACGATTCGATACTGAAAATACAATACTTTAAACATATAACGCAAACAGAAACCATGATGTATAGTTAATAACGTCAGGAGAACTAATAACTAGCAGATGCAAATCGCCTTCACTCTGTCAGCTAGGCTAGCTAACTGACATTGCTAGCAACCGACACTAGTACAAGACGCTCACTATGTGTACAAATATACGTTGAATCGAGTACGACTCGATACTGAAACACAAAGGTAACTCACAAGAAAAAATACAACAAACTTGTATAGTTAACAGTCCAGAACTAATTCGAGCCATCGAAGCAGCCAGCCTCGGATGCCCGTATTAAGAAGTAATAGTCCAGAACATCTTACAAATAAAGTAGATGCTACAACGAAACCAAAAATATAATACACAATAACCCTGTATAGTTATACACATTAACCCTGTAACAAAATATGTACAAAATATTCTACACTAAAAGAGTACTATGTTATGTGATGTACAGTACCGTAAAAGAGTATTATGTTATGTGATGTACATACCGACAGTGCCCTACAGTAAAAGTGTATAGAGTATGCGGTTAGGTGATGCACAGTAGTAGAATACCACGGTGTTATTTTTCTTGAGAGGCTATAGACGCTACATCGTTTGTATCATACGTTAGAGTATAATATTTAGAATTAGGCTTTGTCAAACGAATGATTTTGTAGTCGCTGGTGAAATCTTCGACATCGTATAAGGTACCGTCGACTACGCTAGACTCCGATAGAGATGTCGACTGCTGTGGCGAACGACTGTGTCTGCCAACCGGTATACGCTCGGCAGATACAGTCATGTCGTTCTGTAGTCGAGCCTTGTTGCTAGTACCTCTTCCTCCGAGAGTGAGTACGAGGATGGCCATAACAGCGAGCGATGCTATCACAATCATTACCATGCATATGTAGCGTTTGGTCATTTCGTAAGGCATCGTACAAAGAAATAGATTTAATACTGACTGAGGTATCTATAGTGAGCAATGCCGGTAGTAGTTTTAAATACTGTTCTAAAATAGGAACTATATAGGAGGTTATAAAAAGAACACATAATATTACCTGAGTATCAGTCACAGCGAGCGTTAACATAACGCTCGTGTACAGACGACTATCGCCTACTATTTGATTGTAAAAAACAGTTGCTACAGTCTAGTTAAAGTCAGATCGATCGGGGTACGGCAAAATGCTATTTCACGGACGCCTAAAGGCATACGTATCGCGCTTTAGAAGCTTGACAATTTTAGAAAACCCAATCGACGCTAGTCATCGATATAAGACTCTATACCAGAATCGTCCGAATTGTAATCCTCGTCGTCTTCGTTTATACGGTTCAATATTGCTTGTCGTATAGCGCTCATTTCTTCGCTGGTCACGCCATAAATGTATCCATGATCCCATGTCTCGTCGTCCGAGTCGTCCGTGTCGGCAGCTGCATTCGTAGCAGCAGACCCGTTCTGAGGCTGTGGCGCGTTGCCGTCCGAGCTGGAAGTCGAACATGACGGTTGCTGGCCGTCAGCCTCAGGCTGCTCGGTCGTACGGCTGTTATTTGAGGCCGTCGACCGCGATTCTATTGTGTTCGTATTCACGCCACTACTATTGCTGCCGGTTGAATCCATTTCTTGCGGTCGCTCCATCTAAACAATATAGCGGCTCTAACCATATCGGACCTTATACAACATAAGTTATTGTCGTACAAAAAGATTAGTAGTAGTAGTAGTAGTAGTAGTGGCACACACAATTGTAGGAACTATGCTGCTGCGTCCATCTCTGTAAACGTGTATCACTATATCACTCGACCCGTTCTATCGTAACCGAGTCCTTTTCGGTACCTGCTCGGTTACTGTTACGTTTGATCGGTACTGACTTGTGTTCTTCGAGTCGTTTGTAATATTTATAGGCTCGGATGTTATCTGCGATTTCACTTTTCACCCACTCCCAGTGAGCGAGCTCCACCTAGTCGGATAGTTCGGTCACGTCTTGTGACAGCCGGTAGACTTCCAATTCGTTAACGTTTCGTGGCTGCGCATGCCGGAATTGGTAAAATTCGTTCATGTGGCTCATTATACCGGCTTTGATTCTGTAAACGTCGTTGATATCTTTACAGTCGTCAGAATTTTTAGTGTTTGTTATAGCCATATAATAAGAAAGTGATGATTATATTTTTGTGTACGAGTTGTCGAAAACGTATACAAATCCATGACAGTTTGACTCTGACGTTGCCGCAGTCGAGGTGCGAAGAATTAAAAGTCACGTCTAATAACCAGCCGCTATATATAGTATGCTATTAGATTACACTGTACATTTTGCTGTTATGTCACATGCATCCAGGTTTCTCGTTTTAAGCACGTACCTCAACTCGCCGTCTCTCTAGACACATAGTGTTCGAATAGAAACCACTTTACAGACATCATTCTCCTGATAAAGAACTCCATACAGAGAAACATAACTATCGCCAGACGTGTGCTGCAAGCACACACGTCTATTGTCCATATTATCAACTAAGTTTTGGATATAGGATTTGTTGCAACTAGGTTTTAGATATAGGGTTTGTTGCAAGTCACAACTACAAGATTTGTTTAAATAATGTTTAATTAGAAAATATGTGACTTTAGTAAAAACAGTGCAGTCATCACAGACATCATGGTTACAACATATACAATACACGACAAAAAGATATATATCATGACTCTAGAAAAAAAAATGTATGATATTTAGTAAAAACAATATATTCATACTATATACATAATAGACATAATTATAATAGTGGCATTGTGCAGTAGCCAAAACATACTATGGACAAGAGATTAGCGGATAGTGTAAAAATATATATCCTGAGACTAGGAAATATGTATGACTTTAGTAAAAACAGTGGTCATAAAATTACAACTATGTACACAGATATCGTGGTTACAACAGATACAATACACGACAAAAAGATATATATATCATGACTCTAGAAAAAAAAATGTATGATATTTAGTAAAAACAATATATTCATACTATATATAATAGACAATTATAACAGTGGCATTGTGCAGTAGCCAAAACATACTATGTACAAGAGATTAGCGGATAGTGTAGTTGTATGAATCGCTGATATATATATTTTCTTGTATTGAATGTCCTAGCTGTAAATCTTGCTAACCATATCGAGACGAATGAAATTGATCTCGAAATACGTTAACAATAATTACAGCCGGCACGTTCAATACACGAAAGTACATATATCAGTGATACATAAACTATACACTTATATCTAACGACAAAAGTACATGTATCGATGATACATAAACTATACACGCATATCCTCTAGAAAAAATGTGACATTTAGTAAAAATACATTCACAAAACTACAACAATGTACACAGACATGGTCACAACAGCTACAATACATGACAAAAAGATATATCATGACTGGAGAATATGTATATGACATTTAGTAAAAACACTAGATTTATAAAACTACAACAATGTACGCAGACATTATGGTTACAACAGCTTCAATACACGACAAAAAGATATATCATGACTTTAGAAAAAAATTTACAGGCATTGCACAAATGCAATGCACAGAAAAGAGCATTGAAAATGCTTCAATAAATTAAAAAAAATATATATATATTTTTTCTTCATTTACCAATGTACATATTATAAGTTAAATGTAGTCGCATTCATAAGCGAAGTTTTATATGTGTACTACGTTATTGACAACAGAGAAGTAGTTTCTGTGGAAACTCACCGGTTCCCATTTTCGATCATGCACCAGCGATCGGCAGCAAATATGCGACACCTCCTTATAAACATTTTCAATGTTAAAACATACTATGTATACATGTAAACAACAAAACTATACAATAGACATTTATTGTGCTTCAACAAGAGAATAGCGGATAGTGTAATTGTATATATCGTCGATACATATACTTTGGAGCATTGAACGTCCTAGCTGTAAATTTTGCTAACCATATGGAGACGAATAAAAATTAGTCTTGAAATACGTTAACAGTCGCCACGTTCAATACACGAAAGTACATATATCGGTGATGCATAAACTTTACATATATATATATATCTAACAACAAAGACATAATTATAACCGTAACATTTATTGCCTCCCCAACAAGAGATTAGTGTAGTACTGTATGTATCGCTGATATTTATATTTTCGTGTATTGAACGTCCTGGCTGTAAATCCTGCTAACCATTTCGAGTCGAATGAAATTAATCTCGAAATACGTTAACAAGATTTACAGCCGGCACGTTCAATACACGAAAGTACATATATCAGTGATACATAAACTATACACATATATCTAACGACAAAGACATAATTACAACAGTAACGTTTATTGTGCTCCAACAAGAGATTAGCGGATAGTGTAGTTGTATGAATCGCTGATATATATATTTTCGTGTATTGAACGTCCTAGCTGTAAATCTTGCTAACCATATCGAGACGAATGAAATTGGTCTCGAAATACGTTAACAATAATTACAGCCGGCACGTTCAATACACCGAAGTACATATATCTGCGATACATAAACTATACACATATCCAACAACAAAGACATAATTATAAGTTACATTTATTGTGCACAAAGACATAATCATAACATTAAAATTTTTTGTGCACAAAGACAATGGAATTACGGTTACAATATATCGCACCTGTGTTGTTGTATCTCCTCTGGAGTCCTTCACAATGTGTAGTTGTGGGTCCGTAGTGGAGTTGGTGTTGCTGTGCGCCTCCTCGTGACGATGCCGAGTTCAATTTTTGCCGCTGCCAATTCTCGGTTTGTAGGCGGAAAGCTAGCTGTCCGTTTCTATCTGGATTGTAAAGTTCAAGTGTCGCCATCTTGCCGTGCTGCCAATTCTTGGTATCTTTTAAATTGCTGTAGACGGAAAGCTCTCCGCTCAGGTTTGGTCACACATGGCGGTATCGGCAAGATGACGCACTTGTTCTTTAAATCCAATTGAACAGCGGCGAGGGTCGAAGACGTAACGACGTCGTCCCAATTTTCGCCGTCTTTCGGGATGTATCCGCTGTTTATGGGAACCAGTCCTTCCGTCGAGTCCGTAGTGGAGTCTGCGTTGCGGCGCCTTCTTTCCTCTGACCAGTCGTCCCATTTTTTATCATTCCGAGCTGCCGAGGACAAATTCTTGTAACAATAGCGGCAAATTGTGTCTCGACAGCTCGGCAGGGCGTTAATGTTGCTGTTCTTCCGAGCTGTCAAGGATAACTTCTTGTAACAATAGCGGCAAATTGTGTCTCGACAGCTCTGCAGGGCGTTAATGTTGCTGTTCTCTGGTCGGTCGTTTCGATCGTCCCAGTTTTCTTCTGATTCTCGCCGTCTTCTACTGCGTATAGGTTTCGGCAGGGCGTTAATGTTGCTGTTCTCTGGTCGGTCGTTTCGATCGTCCCAGTTTTCTTCTGATTCTCGTATAGGTTTCGGCAGGGCGTGCGTCTCTGGCCGGTCGTTTCGATCGTCCCAGTTTTCTTCTGATTCTCGCCGTCTTCTACTGCGTATAGGTTTCGGCAGGGCGTGCGTCTCTGGCCGGTCGTTTCGATCGTCCCAGTTTTCTTCTGATTCTCGCCGTTTTCTACTGCGTATAGGTTTCGGCAGGGCGTGCGTCTCTGGCCGGTCGTTTCGATCGTCCCAGTTTTCTTCTGATTCTCGCCGTCTTCTACTGCGTATAGGTTTCGGCAGGGCGTGCGTCTCTGGCCGGTCGTTTCGATCGTCCCAGTGTTCTTCGCCGCCACGTGCTGCTCCTCGCCGCCTTCTGCTTCGTGTAGGTTTCGGCAGGGCGTGCGTCTCTGGCCGGTCGTTTCGATCGTCCCAGTGTTTTTCGCCGCCACGTGCTGCTCCTCGCCGCCTTCTGCTTCGTGTAGGTTTCGGCAGGGTGTGCGTCTCTGGCCGGTCGTCCCAATTTTCGTCCGGGTCTACCCAGACGAGGCTGAAAGTCTCGTTCAGCCAATCTCGCACCAATTTCGCACCCTTTATTAAGCCGGGCCCGACCGTAGGACATCCTTTCGGGTCCTTCACTTTCTCGTAACACCGTACATTACGACCGTTCATCGTATTTCAAAAAAACGCACAATGCGACTGAAGTTAAAAAACACCACAACACGTCAACTCTCTCAAGTAAGACGTACAACTGACGAAGTTGCCGTTAGCCGCCTGAATTTATACTCCTACTCCTCCTCCTCATCCATCATGGCCGACTGTGCTGGTGGTGGTGATATTCCCCTTACGTTAATTACGTTACGTCACTACATCGATACTGCATTTAGAATACAAGGCGTTGCGAAAGCACGAAAATGATGAAGGGGGAGTTGTAGCCGTATTGAATGCAGAAAACAGTATTGCAGTTAAACTCGTTCACCACCACGCTGTCGCCGAGGTATATAAATCGTATTGTATCGTTGTTTTCGGTTTATTCCCAGTTAAACCGTTAAGAAGACGCAAGTGTTTGATTTTACAGTGATTTGATCGAGTTTAGCTACATTTCTTTGTCCTTAAAAACACTCTTGCCTGTAACGACTACCCCTGCGAGTCTGAAATTAAACGTTATTTCCTATGGAGGTAAGTCGATCATTTTTTCGTTTCTCACTACGTCGTGCGGTTTTATAAAAGAGAGTTTGTCAAGAATCGTAGCAATAGTTCATTTTTTTAACCGTATCAATCAACGATTATTGCATATATAATGCAGCGTGTTTCGGACCTGTTGACTAGTATGCAAAACGTTGTTGGTATCGATGAAAACTGCATTTATTCAACTTACAGGCGTATATTAATTCGACACGTTACACTGTACGATTTTGAAATTTTAAAACGGGTGGCATCGATGGAAAACGCATTTATTCGTATTGCAGACGCATAATAAATTGACACGTTACACTGTGTGATTTTGAAATTTCAAAACGGTTGTCGTGAGAGCGATCCTGCAAACGTACTAGTCCATATGACAGCGGTCGAGAACGTGTAGAAGTGCGGCGTACGACAGCAATACGATTGATCCAAACCTGTTGTCTTCGGGCTTTACAACAGCAGCTACACTGCTCTTGTTTACGTAGACGAACTGATGAATGTTGCAGACGCGTTGTTTGAACAAGTAATTGTAATATCGTTGTTACCGCGTCTGACATTGTTGACGGTGTTCTCCTAAGCTGCGAATCGTTGCGAGTGACGGTGATCCAGCCCGAATATATGCGGTCCGAGTAATCTGTCGGAATCATATATCTTGACAACATATATGTCCGTCCTAATATATCTTTGTTCTTTTCAATTTATATCGCTCGCCACACTTGTCATTTTATTCGACGGATCTTCCTGCAATGTTTTATCACGGGTCGACTCAACGACATCATTAGGCTGGGATTGTAGGTCTGCACGGTTTTATGCCTGCACTTTCGATGCGCTCTGCAGTAGACCGGGCTGTTGGCGCACTTGAGACACTGGGCGCAGACCGGGCACTGACGCGCTTCCTTGATTTCTTCCAAGGAAGTCTCGTCCATGTCGCCCATCATAATGTATATGTCGTTCCACGGCACTTGCTGGATGCAGAAGCGACGCACGGTGTGGTCGCGCAGTTTCAAAGACCATCGGCTGCAGCCAGGACTGCACGTGGACGCCGCCTCGTTTTTTAAATATACATACAGCTTGCGCGGCCACACATGCTGCATGCCGCTCACCAAGCACCGCTTGTGCGTGTCGGCGATGTCTTGACGTTCGGTGGGTATAAACCCGTAGTAGACGCAGACGTTACCCCCGATACTGCCCTCGCTGTACTGGTAGGCCAGTATCTCGCCGCCAGTCACTCGGGCCTGCAGCGTGGACCTGGTTACGGCCCTACGTACGGTGGTCGACACGTGAGCCACGTAGATCCAGTTGTCTCGTACGGCCTCCTTCAGACTGGTGGGCGCAAATTTGATGTACTCAGTGAACTCGCAGTTGGTCACCAGTGTATAGTCGTCCAGGTCTGTCAGATAGAGCGGTTGGCCGGTAGAGGAGACGAGCACAGTCTTGCCGATGGTGACTGTGGGTCCGTAACGGCGGCACTCGTTCGCATGCTGAGTCGTCTGTTTTGAAGCCGGTGTTGTCGCTTTGCCGGCGCCGTTACTGAGTGCGGCGGTGGTATCATCTTCATCATTCGTACAAGAGGAACCAGTCGATAATGGTAGTAGCATAGTGTACTGATAATGACAATACTATTAATACCCGTATAATAAAAAGTGCGCTCAGAGTGCATTCGACTGCACAAAAGTACAGTTTATTTGCATTTCCGCAAGTACTTATAGAGCACCAAAAATACAATTATAAATCTCGTTCAGAACGCATGCAACTGCAGAAAAGTGCAGTTTAGCGCATTTGTAGCATATTTATAGTGTTGAAAAAGTCGACTTTAGACTTGAAGTTCAACGCAGGCATGTCGTACACAAACCTGGGATGTATGTCTGCAAAATTTTTTATAAACTGTTGAACGATCAACGTCTCGACCAGCTCTTCGGTCACGGAGTTGGAAGAGACCACTTCGCAGCGAATCTCGTGTATATGTCGCCACTGGGCAAAAGCGTCGGCGTCAAACTTGTGGCCGCGACCTCTCGCCTGTAGGAAAGCCTGGTAGTTGCGTCCATAACAGTCGATACGAGCGCGCTCGCTGTTGCCGGCCGACTCGCAAATACATATTCTCTTGGACGACGCCATTTGAGTGTGTACGTCTCGTTGTCGTGACTGGGATTATACTAAACGGGTCCGTATATATATAGTGAATATATATAAACCGCAGTCTATCGAACCCCACTTAAAGTCGATATGCCGTGTCTACAGTACAGTCACGATTTCACCTACAATACGTATCTGCGAAAGGCAGTGCCGGGCACCAGACTATTTAACAGAATACACGCTTCGCCGCCGGTCGTGTCGTCAACACTGCTCACCAAAAATTTGAACGTTACGGACATGAACGTTTACTACATGACGACGGAAAACAAAACCCCAAGTGACAACAGTGCTAAGAACTAGTGTGCGAATCAATACATATATGAAAAGGATCACTATAAAAAAGGGGGTGAATACATTGAAGGTACTTCAATGATGAATACTGTGTTAGCGTAGCAAGTTATTTGTTTATATCCGATATGGACGCTGCCACTGCGGATAGATTCGCCTTGGACCGCCAAGTGCGTAACGAGGCTCGTGAACGGTTACGCACGCTGGCCGACTGTAAGAACTTGCAAGAGCCGCTGTTTGTCACCGAATGGTTCGACGACGGTACCAACATCGTGGGCGTCGGCTGTACCAGACACAGCGGCGGAGAAACGGCCAAACTGACGCTGGACGTCAAGCCGGGTCTGTTCCTGGTGAGCGGAGACGTACAAGTGTTGCGCATAGTGGTCGCCCTGCTGGGCTTTCCCAACGTGATCGAGTATACGGACATCCGATACGAGGCGAACAATTTCAACTTGTACGACATCATGTGCGAGCCACAGCGAGCTACAGACGTGCCGCTGGTGAAGATCGAAACGCCCACGTTTTTAGACTCCGTGATACTCTATCATCGACTGAAAAGAGATCCCAAAGCGTATCGGTACGCTTCGGTCACCCACTACTGGGACGCTACAAAGCAAGTGATGTTCGAGCTGATTGTGCGACGACACCAGCAATCTCACGACTACGCGGTGCCTAAACTTACGTACCGTTGGTTCAACTCGGCGCTGCAAGTGATTCGTCTGCCCGAACCCAAACTGCCGGTCATCACGTTCGACATAGAGACCGTGTCCACGGACCCGGACCGCGTGCCCACCGGAGAGGACGTCAACGATGTGCTGTTTACCACCTCTATACACCACGTGGACGAGCATATCGTCTACACGCTCGTCTATCTGCCCATCGTGGGTCGGACACCGCAATCGCTGAAAGAGGAAGTGTTACGACTGGACAGTTATCCCGACTACGGCACAGAGACCAACGCGTTGGAAGTGTTCACCAGCGAAGTGGACTTGTTACGACGAACCATGGACCTGTTACATCTCAACGGCCGCCACCACTATTTGATGGGGTACAACTCGCTACCGTACGACATCAAGTACTTGCTGGTGCGCTGCCATTTTTACGGCTTGTACACGGACAGATTCGTGTGGAAAGACGGCTACACGTTCGGATTCGACCAGATTCACCTCGACATGTTTCGCATCGTGATGATGCGTTACTCGTACAAAAAGTACACGCTAAACAACGTGTCTAAGGAGCTGCTGAACGATAACAAGGTGGACGTGGACGCGGTGGCCCTGCGATACACGTTCACCGCATGAAGAAACGACAACGGCTGTACGCTCACGACGACCCGGAAGGCGCCAAGAACAAGTGGCCCTCGTTGCGAGACACGTTACACTATAACAATTACGACACTCTGTTGGTCAGTAAACTGATCGAGCGCACCCGTGCCATCGACTATTTGGTGGACTACGCACACGAATGTCGAGTCCCACTGTACAGCATGAACACCAACTACAACAAAATGCAATACAAGGTATTGAACGAGTGTCTGGTGTTGGGACTGGGGCGGCGCAAGTTTCTGTCCACATTCAAAACGGCCACCGCAAATATGGTGATACCGTTGCCCGACTTGTCTCAGTCGCAAACGATGCCGGATGTTGTAGACAGCGGTCTTGTGCTACAACCACACGATTATGTTATAGTGTCGCAAAACCTGGACACGCTCATCACAAGCAGACCGGACGAAGTGGTGTCGCGCCAACAGTACGCCCAGCAGAAGAAGAAATACCCCGGCGGAGCCAATTTTAGTCTGGGCGAATACAGTGTAGCCAACGTGCAATCGTACGACTACTGGATAGCATATCCGCTACTCATCGACCGCAAGAACCTGTCGGACGAGACGGCGGACGTGATACCGGCCGACAAACTCATGTTCATGTACGACTACATCTGTAACAGACACGAGTACACTGCCTATGACTACATGACTCACGTGGGAGACACAAAGTCGGAAACCAAGATCCTGTATTACCAATACCTTTACTGCGGCACCTACTGCGGCGGACAGTTCCCGTTCACCAAGTACGAACTGCAACGACGGGGCACGGCGCCCGTCATCATCGTGTGGCACGGCCGACGCGGCGTACTGTCGGACATCATCACCGTGTTTAACAAGAACCGCGAGAACACAAAGGTCAGACGCAATAAACTGGACGGCATGTTGGCCAAACTCGAAGACGTGCAAAAAGAGTACAACGAAGTGGAAGAATATACGAACAACGAAACTACAGACTCGCCGGATAGCTGCGAAGAAGAAGAAAAGTCTAACGCGGACAGCGATTTTGAATTCGACGACACGACACCGCTAGCCGATGACCGATACCTCGGGTGCGGCGCGACCGAAAACGAACCGACAACACCACGGCCACAGAAGACCACCGTCACTACTACTGGTGACGCTACGCATAAAAAGTTTCGGTTCGAAAACGAAATCATACAAGTGCTTGATAACGGAACGTGTTTCATCGACGAGGCGGCGATACAGCGGTCCGAACGGCCGGTGGCCGTGTTGGAGCAGCTGAAACACGACGTGAGCGTGGAACGGGACGAGTGCGAGAGTTCGTACCGGCTGCAAAAGAGTCGGGTGGCCAGCATATACGGCTGTATCGGCTCACTGAAACCTCGGCTGGCCGCGCTCACCACGTGCATGATTCGCACCACGCTGTTACAGAGCGGCCGCTACTTGATCGACACTCACGGCTGTACGGTGTACTATTGCGACACGGACTCGTTGTTCATAGCCAATCCGTCCGGCGAAGACATGTCCGCCATACTGAACGAAAGGTATCCGCACACCGAGATCGAGATGAAGACGATCGTGCGATGCGTGTTTGTTCAGACCAAAATATATTACTATTGGTCGGACGGCAAGATAAAGTACGGCCACAACACGAACGGACCGAGAGCGTGGCACGATATGGTCGAACATTTTTCCAAACTGACGACGATCACCACAATCGACGATGTGTACCGTGCGTTCGCGGACTTCTTCGCCTCCGAGTACCGACACATTCTGGACGACACCGCCAGCCCGGGACTGAACGGCCTGCTGCGAGTGACACAAGACATTAAAGTAAAGTCCACCTACAAGACGATGACGCCGGCCAACGAGTTGAAGATCTATCTGAGCGCCAACTATCCGGCGCTGGCCGGCGCTTTTCGTCAGAACGTGTACTATTACCAGCATCCACAAGACGTTACCAAGACCGTGTACCGACCGTCTATCGAGCTGATGAAGGTGGACACTACCGCGTCGCCCGAAGAATTGCGTCATCTGAAACTGGAACGACTGAAATCGGTCAATCTCTTTAAATATTATTACAACATGTTCAAGACGATATTCAACATCGTCAAGTTTCACGTCAAACGGAACAACGAACCCTACAACGTGACACTGAACGACGGCAACGTACGGGTCATAATGTTGCGAGCCTACTTGGACGTTACGGAAAACAACAATACGCGACTTGACAACGAGACGGTGGAACAGATGGCGATGACACTGTCCGGCGAAGACAAGGACGACGACGACAACGACGACGAAGAAGACTTGTAACGACCATCTAGTATAGTCTATTTGTGTATAGCGTTTTTTGTTACCAATGAAGACTTGTAACGACTGTCTAGTATAATATATTTGTGTATAGCGTTTTTTGTTACCAACACAATAAACATCACTATGTTTAAACTGTTGTCTTTATACGGCATCCCAGATCCCACAGAAAAAGAAACACGAACCACAAACGGCTAGGCTAAAATCATACGATAAAACCGTTAAGCGTATACTGTAGTAGACCAGTAGGTGACGGACGGCTCACCGATGAACGCTATCAGTGTGCGGTATACGATTATAGTTATGGTGTGTGTATGAGTGCGTGCAGTAAATTATTACAAGTCCTTCGATGTCGGCTAGGCTAGCCGACACTGTCAACTAACGAATTTTAGCTGTAAACACCGAATAATGTCGGCTAGGCTAGCCGACATTCGCTTAACGCACTCTGTAAAATCAACCGTTTCTGCAATTTCATTGTCGGCTAGGCTAGCCGACAAACACCAGCAGAAAATATTACAAGTCCTACAATCATAAAAAACACGAGCCACAAACTGCTAGGCTAAAATCATACGATAAAAACGTTAAGCGTGTACTGTAGTAGACCAGTAGGGGATGGACGACTCACCGATGAACGCTCTTCACCGGTAAGTGTGCGATATACGATTATAGTTATCGTATATGTGCGTGCAGTAAATTATTACAAGTCCTTCGATGTCGGCTAGGCTAGCCGACGTTCAGTTACTCCGCTCTGTAAAATCAACCGTTTCTACACACGTATTTGTAATATTTCATATTGTCGGCTAGGCTAGCCGACGTTCACTTACTCCGTCGCTGTACAATCGGCCGTGTTTCTATGTAATTATATTGTCGGCTAGGCTAGCCGACAAACACCAGCAGAAAATATTACAAGTCCTACAGTCATGACGTCATAATGACATCATATTTTAAAGGACTTGTAATATTTTTCGTTAACGTTCGTCGGCTAGCCTAGCCCACATCGGACTCGTAATTATTTTCGCGTTCATCGTGAGACTTGTAATATTTTTCGTTAACGTTCGTCGGCTAGCCTAGCCCACATCGAAGAACTCGTAATTATTTTCGTTCACCGTGGGACTTGTAAAATTTTTCGTTAACGTTTGTCGGCTAGCCTAGCCCACATCGAAGAACTCGTAATTATTTTCGTTCACCGTGGGACTTGTAAAATTTTTCGTTAACGTTTGTCGGCTAGCCTAGCCCACATCGAAGAACTCGTAATTATTTTCGTTCACCGTGGGACTTGTAAAATTTTTCGTTAACGTTCGTCGGCTAGTCTAGCCCACATCGAAGAACTCGTAATTATTTTCGTTCACCGTGGGACTTGTAAAATTTTTCGTTAACGTTCGTCGGTTAGCCTAGCCCACATCGAAGCACTCGTAATTATTTTCGCGTTCACCGTGGGACTTGTAATATTTTTCGTTATGCGTCGGTATAGGATGACGTCATATTTTAAGCGACTTGTAATGTTTCTGACACGAAGTGCACGATTTGTAGGACTTGTAATATTTTCCGATAAAGTTTGTCGGCTAGCCTAGCCAACAGCGACACTACAAAGTCGGCCTTTGTTAAGGACATACCAACATGGATGTACGTACATATATATCAAGTAAAAAAATATATATAATATATATATTACTATATACTTAACATAGACATACTACTACTACTATACCGACACACAACGAAAATTATTACAAGTCCTACGGTCGACGAAAATAATTACGAGTCCTTCGTTGTGGGCTAGGCTAGCCGAGCGCACAACGTACGCGAAACGGCGTTAAATCGTTTCTCCATAAGGATAACACGGGCTCGACGACGGAGTAGACGGAACGAAAATTTTTCGCTCTTTTCTCGGACCAACCGTCGCCTCGGCTCTGGGGGTGGTGAACAGCACCCCTGTTTTATAAATCATTCATTCCCTATTTCTGCTTCGACCTTGCTCGTTTTTCGTTCGCCGTCTGCTGTGCTGGCGACAGCCGACTCGCCGCCGAGTCGACCGCTTTACTACCTCGAATTAGCAGTCGGCCTTTGTTAAGGATATATCCGCATGGATGTACGTACGTATATATCAAGTAAATATATATATATAATATATATTACTATATACTTAACATAGACATACTACTACTACTACTACTACTACTACTTTGGGACAACTGAACTTGGTACCGATCTACGGCCGTACAGTCGCGTCTTGTCCGCGGCAAATAATAATCGGTCGGCACAAATCATCCGTCTGTGTTAAGGATATAACCGACGTATATGTATAGCTTAGTATAGCCCTAACATAGACATACTACTACTTTGGACGACCAAACGCGTGGTCGATCGACAATGATCCGACCGATCTTGTCGAGATTCCTTTCCGACGGATGACTAGCCGTCCCAGGGTCAGAATGTAACACAAACGTACTACTGTTTTGGACGACCAAACCCGGTACGGGCCGTTCACCGTTGTTGTAAGCGTTCCGTTGTCATAACGTATATACTATACAACGCGACGTACTCTTAACAAAGACAGACCGGTACTGTGTAAAACCGAGGTCTGTTTAACGCAGTACAAACGTTCCGCGTTCAGAATGTACACAACGAGATGTATTCTCAACATAGACTATTACCGTGTACAACAATGTCGTCTACACCATACATACGGGATCCGAATACCGTGCTGTCTACTAGGTAATGCTTGGCGATTTGTTGAAATCCGATCGGTTTTCAGCTTAACGATGTTGGACGTTGGCGACGCTCTTTTCCGGACCAAACCTCCGCTCCGCTCTAGGGGTGGTGAACATCAACCCCCGTTTTAGAAAACATTCACTCCTATTTTCGATTTGACCTCGCTCGTTTTTCGCTGTCGTCTACTCCGTCGTCTATTCCCGTGTTATTCTTATGGCGATCGTTTCAGCCGTCGGTTCGTCTATGTCGGATGCTGGTGACAGTCCACCCTCTTACGGACCCGTCTCTTCACACGGCAAAATAGCCGTCCGCCTTTGTTAAGGATATACCCACACAGATGTACGTACATATATATGAAGTAAACATATATATAATATATATATTACTATATACTTAACATAGACATACTACTACTTTGGACAATCAAACTCGGTAACGGTCGACACGATCGCGTCTGTTGTGCGGCACAAAATTGGTTGAAACGAGGGATCCGTCTATGTTAAGGATATACCCAACACGTGTGTACAAATACATACATGTCTTGATATATTCTTAACATAGACATACTACTACTTTGGACGACTAAACTCGGTACCGTAGACACCGCTATACAGTATATTCTTAACATAGACGTACCATTCATTTGGACAATCAAACGCGGTACCGGTCGCCAGTGATCCAACCGATCTTCTTACGGAGTCGATTCAGCAAACTACCCGTCCGTCTATGTTAAGGACATACCCAACATATATGTCTAATATATATCGTACTATAGTATTAACATAGACATACTACTACTTTGAACAACCGGCCGACAGCCACGCGTTGGTGATTCGTGTGCGGCAAAACATCGGTGGGTACAAGCGTTTCGTAGGGTATCGGCACAAGCGCCCCGGCTACAGCACCGGCCGTGCAGACCTCCAAACTAATAAATCAGCCGTCTGTGTAAAACACGTATTGTATATAATTTACTAGACTCTTAACATAGACATACTATCACTTTGAACGACCAGACTTGTACGAACCTAGGCTGGAGCACAAACGTCTGTCGGGTCCCACAAACTAGTAGTATATGTTGGGCTGGGCAAAAACTCTCGACATAGACATACCACTACTATTACTTTGAACGAACGAGACTTGTATCGGTGTCGACATGACAAGACTTGTTTCGGTAGACGAGAGCATTCACAAACGTCTGTCGGCGCGTTGGTCCAGGTCTGGTCTGGTCGTTGTAAACTAGCATACAGACTACTTTGGTGAGGTTCGCATAAATCCGCTTGGTGTTGTTGTCGCTAGATGGTGTAGTAGGCGACGGGTCAGCGCGGTGTTGGGAATGATAGTTTTTATATAGTGTTCTAAACTCGGCACCATGGAATCAAAGTCGAGGAAGAAACGTAGGCGACTGGCGGTGACCGCGGTTCCTAGCGGCAGCATCGGCGGCGGCGGTGTTATAAAATTGCCCGGTGGGTACGCGTGTAAAGCGGTGATCGACGAGGTCCCCGACACCGTGGCGTACCGTGTACGCTCCTATTTGGACGAACTGTTTGGCACCATCATGTTGCAAGTGAAAGAGTCCGACAGTTGTTTCGACGCCATACCGGATTGTAGTGAGCAATATACTCAAGTACAACAATATACAGTTTGCCACCGTAGACATGTACAAGACGAGCGTCAGTATACCCGAGCCGTTGTGGTTCAAGTTTGAACTGGACAAACGACACTTAATCTTGTATCTGAACGAAATCATGTACAACGACTACTGTACCACGACTACTGTACCACGACTACGCCTACCGAGGTGCCGGTAGTGTGGTCGTGCGGACACGTACCCGTAGACAAGTACAACCCGTATCGCTCGCATCCGGAGGTGAGCGAGTTGGACACGGCGAAAATCAAGTGCGCCGTGGCCTGCGATCACGTGGCTCAGCACATTATCCACCGTTACTACAACGACACGCCGTTGTTGGCCAACACGGAGCTGCACGAAGGCGGTTGGACGCGGTGCGGCACCACGTTGCACTCGATGCTCGACATCGAGATCGTGGAGAACCCGTGCGGAGAAGAGCGCGGAGGCACGGCCAACCAAGTGCTGACCATGATGCCGCAACACAACGGCGGCGGCGTCAGTCTAGGACTGATAAGTAGTCGTGAATACTCGCTGTAGTTTAGAAGCGAGCGCACACCATGTACACGAGCACGGATCAAAAAGAAGAAGAGTACACCGTAGAGGTTCGGTGTCAGGCGTTGAAACGGACGTGGGGCCTGATCGATCATTACTTCTTGGTGATCGGCGAGTACGAGTACCACATGGGTCGGTACAGTAAAGGGTCTATACTGCCGGTAGGCACGACTAAAGGCGCGCACGTTGTGTCTGTGAAGACCATGTGTCGCGCGTGTTACACAAAGATTGTGGAAAACTACAATTTGCGCGAAGACAAGCGGCTGTTCGACTACTATCCGCTAGTCAACTGTGAAACGCTGTCCACCGGACTCAGTGTGCAAGCGATTTCGTTTCTAGTGCTGCCGTTCGTATTCACCCTGTTATTACTCGGTCATCTGTTGTGGGCCGTACTGTTGACACTGGCGGCGCTAGTCTTTTTCCTGATGTGCAGAAAATACGTCTTTAGTCGTACGACCAAACACAAGTGTCGTCATTTACAACGGTATATATAGTGTTAGAATTCTGGCAAACACGTCGTTAGTCGTATCACACACACAAGTGTTGTCAGTATAAATAGTGTTAACATTCTATACACGATGGCAAACAATAACAGAGGATCGGCGGTTGTAAACACGCTAACGAAACGCTGTGTGCACAGCAAACGTTTCGACCGTCTAGTCGCGTTATGTTTGTTAATCGTGAGCTGTTGTTGCGGTGGCGGCCTGACGAGCCGAGACGTGTTGACGGACTCGGTATCCGACGTTGTAGTCACCTACAACGAAATGTTGGGCTCGTTTGAGCGTAAACGGATTTCCGTGGCGATTTACAACAACGTTGTCAAGCTGGGCGATCAAAGTACGCTGACCATAGACCAGATCAAAGAGAGCGGTGACACCGGCATCAAGTGGTTCTCCAGTAACTCCGTCATGTATCCCACGTTTGCCAATTACGCCGAAGTGTACAAGTACTCGGCCGATGAAAAGGATTTAGACGGTTACGTTAGTAACGGCATAGAATACTGGGTGGTGAAGGATACATCCAGCGTGTCGTATTTCAGCATTACATTCTCAAGGGTTAAACTGTGGCAAGTACGCGTCACGAAACGTTACAATTATATTCAAGTGCTGTCAGATATAATCATGAACGATCCAGAATGTATGATGTATGTGAATTGTATAGACAAACACTTTGACATAATGTTACCTGTCGGTTATAGAAATGTGTTTGTGAACGGTGTGATCACAACGATCCACCGTCATACTCAGATTGCGGAACCACCATGTCTTAACGTTTGTCATAATAACGAGGCCACAACGACGACCAGCATCGAATTACAAACGACCGCCGGTACAGAATCGACGTATACGACTAGTGCCAGCACCGAATTAACGTCCACCGCTAGAGACGTGACTATCACCGAATCACCAGAACTGAGCACCGAATCACCAACGACCCACAGTCCAGGACCGATAGTTATAACTAGCATCGGGTTATCGACAGAACCGAGAGATATGACTAGCACCGAATTATCAACCCCCAACACAACAAAATTGACAGATATGACTAGCACCGAATTACCTTCCACAACTGTTACCGTATTATCAACGTCCAACACACCAGAAGTAACGTATACGACTAGCACCGAATTACAAACGACCAACAGTACAAAAGTGATGTATACGACTAGTGCTAGCACCGAGTTACCAACTACCAACAGTACAAAACTGACGAGTAGTAGAAGTAGTAACCCCGTATTAATAACGACTAACAATACAGAGCCGACAGATACAACTAGTACCGTATCGTCTGCAACAACTGGCACGGTACTATTAATGACCGACAATATAGAGCCAACAAATACGGTAACTAGCATCGTATTGGCAACGACTAACGCTTCAGAAACGATAACTACGTCTAGTACCGAACCACCTGCAACGCCTAACGCCGTATTATTAACGACTGCCGGTACAGATACCACAATTAGCACCGTATCGGCAACGACTAACACAAAAGAACTTTCAAATACTACTAGTGCCCAATTACCTGTTATAACTATTACCGAATTATTAACGACCAACAGAACAGAACCGACAGTTACGACTGGTAACGACCCCGACAATATAGAACCGACAGTCGCTAATCCCGTATTATTAACGACCAACAGTACAGAACCGACAGATACGACTGGTACCAGCGCTGTACTGTTAACGATCAAACCGACAGATACGACTGGTATCGAATCACGTACAAGAACTAGCACCGTATTACTGACGACCAACTCTACAGAACCGACAGGTACAACACCCGTACTATCATCGACTAACGCTACAGAAGCGACAAATACGACTAGTGCTAAACCGTCGGCATCTATTGTGACGACAGTCGTTCCTCGCATTGAACCGACTACCGAGACGAGTTCAAATGTGTTTGCTGGCACACCATCGGTTACCAAGTCGATTAACGGTACGACTACCGTGCCGACATTACAGACAAACTACATGAGGGGTCAAATCTAATATTAGCCAGATCCAGTGATAGTAGTTTAAAACACCGTTTTAGAAATAACACTAGGTTGTTGGTTTTAGTAGTAGTATGATTTTTGACGTAAGAACGAAATACAAAGATAGAGATAGGTTTTTTGTTTATTGACGTATAGAAAAAAAATATACATTAATTTACAAATTATAGTGTGCGTGTACACACGCCGTCATTTGAATATACCGGTCGCTATCGAGTACTCTGTGTCTTCGAGGTAGTGTCCGTCCGGTTTTCTGGCCAGCTGCAACGGTCCCTGTTTCAACGGCGTACCGAATATATTCTTGATTTCCTCGGCCATGGCCCGGTAGCGTTGGGGTTGAAAGTTGCGCTCCTCGTCGTACGGCACACAACGTACGGTCCATCCGTACAGTCGTGCCGCCATGTAGTATGCTATACACTGAGTGATTGGGTACATGCGTATCCTCGCGCGATACGCATCTCCGCCGGTACACCGACTCATCATGCGCGCCCTGTTGAGGCTGGGATACGGGTCGATAAAGACGACCACCTCCTGGCGTAACATGTAGGCGATCACATGCTCGTTGATCGTGGCGTTGAAGAACTTCAACAATTCTTCGACGACCCGGTCCTTGTACTGTGGGTCGCACAGCGTCATTATGATAGTCCACAGTGGGTTGTCTATGGGGCCCCTGTCGCCCAACACGTCGCCTCGGTGTAGCGCGTTCTCAAGGGCAGCGTGCAGTCCGGCTATGGCCGGTGCCGATTTTGACTTGCCAGAAAATGTGCCCAAATCGCCGCGGCTGCAAACTTTCCAGCCGTACCTCTTGAGTCTGTCCAAAAGCGTGGTCTTGCCGCAGCACGCTTGACCAGTGATCACTTTCATCGGCGTGTTGTTGTTGCCTGCGCCGGAATAGTCGGCACAAAATGCAAACGGTGACGCCATCGGCTTCTCCAGCATGGCGATTTCGTGATGGGTCATCGATTCGTCTAGCAGCCACTGGTAGACTTCTTTGAAGTGTGCAACCAGGTCGGACGATACGTATCTCGTAACGGAGAACGTAGGATATTCCACTTTGTGGACCTTCTGCTGTTGTCGTTCAACACTGTTGAAGTACCGCGACAGTATGCGGAACGATGACCTGAGAAAGGGTACGCCGTCTTGGGGCACCACATACACCGGAGCTCGTTCCCTTTCCGTCACGATTAAAAGCTCTATTTGCTTAAAGTCTTTATAGCGGTCGCCGTACTTTATCAACGCCTCGTAAGTCCATGTCGCCATAAACGAGCAGATGGCGTACACCACACAGTCGTATCGATCGGTTCTTAACAACTCCTTGTTAAACTCTTTCGCAGTCATGTAGTCGTGAACGTGCCGCATCTCCAAGTCGGTGGGCGTGGTGCTGAAGTCGGTCCACTTGTCGAACGGACCGACAGCGTTCATCGGATCAAAGTTTTGAAAGTAGCGCACCAGTCGTGGTATGCCTCTGTCGCCACACGTGTCAAACTTAACGTACGACGGCACAGACGACACGCGCGTGTATTTGGCGACAAACAGATCCATAATCACGTCCAAGTCGTCTGGGCTCGTGTGCAAGCACTGGGTTTTCTCTCTATCTATGTGTCGGTCGATTATTCGCATAGACAGATCCAACAGGTCTTCGTGTTGATTTCCAAACATAGCTGTAAAGATAGCACTTTGCCAACGAGTGTAGTAAAATGGATGTTCAGACAGAGACTATTCTTTACAAGCGAATACTCCAACCAATATACCAGTGGCTAGATCACCACATCGAGTTTCCACCGCTAGTCTATACACGGGTCGATCGGTTGGCTGTACCGCCCATCGACGTGCTGCGTATGGGCGGCAGTTATGCGTGTTTCGCCGACCGACCGTGGTTCAGAATGCGTGCGATGTTGTGCGAAGAGAATGTGTTGCCTTACGACTTGAACACGGAGAACTTTCAAGTACGTTACGGTGTGCTCCTATGGTCTCGTTTCAATCTGCACGCGTTCACCGATCTGCAAAATCCGGACACGGTATACGTGCTCGATCGTGAAACGTTGACCCGTTGGATAGCCAGACTACATTTCGGCGAGACGCAAGTCACGTTGACCGAACTAGCCGCGTGACAGTGTTGTTTTTTCTCTGAAACCTGGTAATAATAGTAGATGTAATACTGCGCCTCACCGCGACTACACCAATATGGCTAGCTTGAGCTTTATGTTTAAACTGGTCTTTACGTTGACCGTAATGATGACACTGGTGTTGTTGGTGCTGATACCTGCACCGTTAAAACCGCTGTTGTTCGACACGTACATGCCACCACATTACTACAAGTTGGCTGCAAACGGCAAAGAGTACAGTTACTACACAGTGTATACGGGCGCTAGTAAATTGAACAAACGCAACTTGTTGGTGTGGTTCACCGGCGGTGCGTTCTTGTACAGCGATCGTAAGACCACGTACGGTATGTTGAACGAACTCAGCGCTAGAATGCCCGACTTTGACGTGCTGGTGTTTGACTATCCCGTGCGGTTCAGACACACTGTGCGCGAAGCGATGCTCGCGGTTAACAAAGTGTTGTCCGAGACGACGGTGGGACGTTACGACAATTACTACGCCGGCGGCATGTCTGCCGGTACGCTACTGATGGGTACGTTTCAGTCCAAAGAAACGACACCGGCTGTCGCCGACGAAATAAGAGTACCTGCCATAGGGATCAAATTCAAAGCTATGGTGGGTGTGTGCGGCTTGTACAGATCCGCGTTCGACAGCTGCTTGTTGAACCTAATGTTTAAGTGTTACGTTATGCGAGGTACACCGGCCGCCAAACTGTACAGTTGTTACGGTCTGACAGACACGCCGAAGCTGGTCATCAGCGCCACCACAGAGTATCTGTACTCGCAAACGTATGAGTTCGTCAAGATAGAGCCGTGCGAGTCCAAAGTGTACACCAACGATCTGCTGACACACTCGTTTCCACTGCTAAACAACTGTCCCGAAGCGCAAGACACGGTTAAACTAATTACCGCGTTCATCACAAAATATAGTCACTAAGCTTGTATCGAGTTTGGGTGTCGTCACACGTTTCGCGTATAAAGGAGCTCAACATACCGGTATGTATCATTCTTTCGGTGGGTACGGTGCCGTCAACATATATTGTACCGGTGCTTAGATTTTTTACAGTTTTGCTAACACACGATAATATGGCAAGCAAGACCAGGAGAGAGTACTGCGAGGATTCTCGTTCGCGTATCGACGAGCTGTTTGAGTCGACAGAGGACATTGTAAATCGCAACATGAGTCTGACGATTTACGGGGAGAAGTTAACATTCGACCAACTACAAAAGGTTATGATCGACCAACCTCCGTTCATCAAGACCAAAGAGGTGTCGTCTCGCGTCGACTTGACGAGCATCACGAAGCAAAACGTAGACGGCATTCGCAACTCGTTGGAGCAGATGATACCACGCACCAGCGTCCCGTGTTTGATGCAGTGGGTGTGCGTTAAGAAATTCAAAGAAGTGGTCTTCTCCGACTCCGAAATGAAGGGTGGTACTTTGAAAACGGCGTAATTTTGAACGGCATAACTGCCTACGAAAAAAGTATCACTTGCGGACACATGTTCATCTATTACGAACTACACCCCAAATATAATATTGTAACACCTCTGTCGCAAAACTATCGTACCAGTGCGCAGACACGGCTCTTGTCTATGGCCACTACGTCCTCATCGTTGCCGTCGTTCTTGGTGGGTCGTAGACGGCAACCGCCGGACCCGAATCCTCCGACTAGTAATACCCCCACTTCAACTATACCAAATAACCAAGCAGCAACTACTACTACTACTACTGCTACATCTGCCACCGCTCCGAACCCTAGTTGTAATCCACGAACACAGTTGTGCTCATTTCTGACAGCACCCACCGCTGTATCAGACTCGGGTTTCAACGTCATACAGGCTACAACGTTAAACTCAAACATTGCGCCTATAGTAAACACGCTGGCTAGACCGATTATACAGACCAACGACTCACAAGAAGTGCCCGACATGGACATTAAAACCGTAGTACCGTCCATGTTTTGGTTTGTACAACGCAGCAAGGAACTCGACGCTAGATGTATATCGTACTTTCTGCCCAAAGATTTTAAAGCAACACCGGACATGGGGGGCAGTAGTTTTCTAAACAACGCGTACTACAATATGGGTCTGCCGGCAGTGTCGTTACCTCAACTCAGTAACGATGAACAGAGCTACTGACTGTAGATTTTTGAAAAAAAATATATACGACCACATCTGCATCAGCGTATAGTGACTTCTGGTCCGTAGAATGTCAAGTCTGGCAGATTGATTATCTGATTCTGGTAGACCAGTTCACGGTTCGACATCTGCACCATCGAGTCTTCCGACTCGGTGTCGAACCAGTTACGCGCACATTGATCCGATCGACTCGGACAATAGTCTGTGTGTTCAAAGTGTTCGTACATAGTATGATAAAGACGGGGTGTGATTGTTAGGATATCGCTGTTGCCATTACCGCGATTGGCCAGTGTCATCGAGTGGTATTTGAGCATGATCGCCATTTCCACAGGCGTTAGATCTTTGTTGTAGTCGTAAACAACGTTCGGTATCCGTTCGTCTATGGTTATAGGCGTTGCGTTTGTGTCGTATCTCGACACGCGTATCTTACTGTAACTGTACACCCGATGGACGACACGATGACGCCGACTCATGGTGTAAATGTTGACATCCTTACACAGGACAATAGGATTCACAGCCGCCTTCGTCCCGACACATATCGGTCGTGTATCTTTTCCGTACTTTTTGACGAGATATTCGTCTGCGCGATTACTCACACCTATAGGATCGTAGTTCTTGATCGCGATACCGTCTACAAATAGACTCTCGTCGTAGTATAAATTCGAAGACATCGCTGACAGCGAGCGGCAGCATTACTACTACCTATAATGTGATGTAAAATAAAATTCATAGTATCATTGAAGCACGTCCTTACACGCCGTGTGCATGGTGGTGGACGTCAGCTTCGGCTTGGGTTAGGAAAAGAAAATAAAAAAATATATGTACAAGTATAAAAACGTTTATTGTACGTATATCGTTACACAGGATTGATCAACTTTATAGACTCTAAAAACGCGTGATATTCTTTGGTCGTGCTGCAAGTCATTCGGTCTACACGTTGTCTCAGTATTTTAAAGTTGGACGACATCTCGTATATACAGCTCTTTACACCGACAATATCGTCGTCGAGTTCGCCTGGCTCTGGTAGTTGTATTATGGTGGTTTGATTGGTGGAGCCCACCATGTACTTGTACGGTCCGATACATTTCACATCTATTGTAGGCGGTTTCTACTTGATCGTCAGATCCTCTTGCACGATGATGAAGCCATCGTACTTGCTATCGTCAAAGTGCTTGGGAAAATACGTGTTGTAGAACGTCTGCACTGTCAAACGTTTGTCGCCAACAGTGACCTCAGACTCGGTCAGCACAGCGTGCAGATGGCGCAGTACCTCCGCGTTTGTCAACGGCTCGGTAGTGTAAATCTCCTCGTAGTAGGCGGCTGCGATGACTTCAACAATCACTATGTGGTCGTCCATCAGTTCTACCTGCAAACACATACGTTCCATAAACGTTAAATCACCGCGATAGGCTTCTGTGTATATCTCACTGGCGTCTGGCCATATGTAAGCGTGGCCGTTGACGTACATGAACTTGGCCTTTACGCCGTTCCACTTGTATGCCCACAAGTAGCGTTAATGTGGATTGAAACAGTTCCACATTTGAACTTTCGGCACTACACACGAGAAAATCTCGCCCAATGTCAACTTGTCGGGTGTCACTTGAATGCGGTTAAAGTAAGGTGACATTTTCTGCACCAACCGCTGTTCGTACTCTACGATCTGGTCGTACGTTGACGTGTGCGGATATTCAGCTTCACACGTCAGCGTGTAGCGAACGCCGTCTTCAATCTCTTCCTTGTTGTACGCCAGACGCATCTTACAGCGATCATGTTCGTCGTCGTACACGATGAGTCTGTGCACCGCTTTTTGTATAGACAGTGTAGGATCTATGTTGGTCGTCTCTTCGGTGGCCTTTGTCCTGCGTATCGGGTAGAAACGACCGTTCGAGTAGCCCAACACGTGTTTCTTTTCCGTCACGACTTTACGTTGTACCGTGCGCGAAGACAGTCTAGACCCGTTGGCAAAAATTAAAATTACATCACTCGCAATATTTTTCTTTTCCAACACCGCTTCGTATTCACACTTGTCGATATGTATAGTTATAGTGCTCTCCCACTCTATTCCCTTTTTAAGCATATTTTGTGTCGGTTGTTGTGCGTTCGTCATAGCTGAGAGTCTGCTTCTCACAGCTGGCGATATCTCTAGTATTCAACGCCGACAACTTGATGCTCTTCGATACGCCGCCTCGGGTAGTCCAGCTAGCGTAACCAGGGTGGTTCACATTATGCGTCTATCATAGCTGAGAGTCTGCTTCTTACTGCTGGCGGTATCTCTGGCGATCTGGTTTTATAGTAATGTATCCCCAAATTTTTTTCCATGCGTGTATAGAAAAAAATAATAAATTATCAATAATATTTTATAGTCTGTATTGTTGAGAATGATGGAGCACTATAAAGTCGTGTGGTGAAAAAGGCCGCTAGTTCGACGCTAAGCAGACGGCAGTCGTTTTTGAGGCTATCGAGTACTGCCACATTGACGCGAGCAGACCCACACCTATCACTACAGTCGCCGCGATAGACATGTAGCTGATTATTTTGTCCTTCTTGCTGTCTTCCTCGGTGGTCGTGGTCTTCTTCATATGATTGTATACAATCGCCACTACCAATAGTATTAGCGCTATCCCAATCACTACCATGAGCGTTATCGCCGACAACTTGATGCTCTTCGATAATTGGTTACATTCCGGCGTTAACGCTGCCTTGGCTCGTCCAGCTAGCGTAGACATTTTGTAGCACGACCAAAGAGTCTGGAGGTGAGTTCACAATGTACACTACTTTATACTTTAAAATTAATTTGACTATATCTCGAGCACTGTACGCACAGTTTCTGCAGTCAATCACGCGATACGAGTTGTCGGGCACCGTCCACAAATAATAGTCTCGTACGTATGTCGCCAACACAGCGTCTGGCACAGGTGGTAAACACTGGTCTGACACTACTATATTACCGCCAGGGTTTATAGTCGTGTGTTGTCTGGTTACTATAGTGATCGGTTTGGTCGCGTGCAAGAAGCTGAGACAGTACGACGAATCGGGCAACGCGAATCTGTAAGTCTGCTCCTTCTCCAACAACACGCAGAAATGTCTGCTGGTGGTGTCGGTCATAGTAGTAGTAGGAGTAGTGATGGTGGTGATGATCGTCAGACGCTATTTGCCAGAGGATCGCCTACTACTCGGTGGGATTGTCACGCGCACCACTCGGGCGACTGCTCTATGGCCTACGTGAACGGAGTACAATACCACGTAGTATCCGTAAAAGAAGTGTCTTTGTACACGCAGACTCGCTACAATAAGAGTACAGATGTGGGAATCAGTAACAACGAATTTTGGGAAGCTATGCCGAACACTGCAACAGTGTATCTGACGCCGGTCGCCAATTGCGATCTTATAAATGACTACAATTTTGTGCGCAAGATATTCCTAAAGTACGCCGAACTGGACGCCGAGTCGGTCGTGTACACCAGCGACATGGTCAAACGACACGTGTTGACCGATTGTCTCGGCAACGTGGCGCTTTGCAACAAGCATTTGATCCGACCGGTGGCGCGCAAAGGCCAACAGATAAAATACACTAGCGCCACGTGGGAACGTAAAACACTCAAAGCGTTGTTCCCGAAAGCTATGTCGACGACGAAAAACAACATACCGACCGGCATGCAGGCCTGGGTACTGGAGATATTAAAAACAGCGACACGATCCGGCCAACAGTAGACTGTGATTACCGACCGCGGCAAACGCACACGCAAGATGAATTCTGCTCGCGCTCTAGCGGCTACACTGGCCAACGCTTATCCGCAGGTCTGTGTCTGTTCTCTAGCGTTGTCACTGTCACGGTCATCGGCTCGATACTAACGCGTTTATGTTTCAGATTTGGCAGTACTTACGAGAACACAATCCAGCGTTGTTCTACTACGCGCTCAACGACAACGATACTTTAGCGCCGGTCGGGCTGCCGATCGTGACGACCGACAAAATTACCTATTTCATGGGACCGGCGCTGCTGTACAATCGTCGCATTATAGTATGTACACACAGATACAATGACGTGCCAAATAGTGAACCTCTGACAGTGGTACGGTTGAAAAACGATAACCGGTCTTGACTGTACACTTGTAAATAAACATTTGTCAAGTCTTTGTTGGTTGATATTTTTCTTTCTCCTATATTTTCTTTATATGTAGAGGCTATAAATAGTAATGGACTGGACGTATGGTGCGTCATCTGATCGAAACTGTTTTTATTTCGGATGCGTATAATTGGAGGTTATAAGTAGTAATGGACTGGCCGTACGGTCGATGGAACTGGGCGTCATCATAAATGAACTGAACGAAAATGTTTTTATTATGGATGTATATAATTACAACGTTAGTATCGCTGTTGGGCCTAATGCTGGAGATTGCGCGTATTATAGCCGACCAGAACTTCAACCAGTTGCAGACGCCAAAGAACGGGTGTGTACATGGAAAAACGTCGTGAACAACAAGCGGCGGTTGGTGTACGACGATACGTTCGTACACCGACGCCTCCTTTGTTTATCGAACCCGTGTTGACATCGCCCGACGACTATGTGCATCTGAGTTCGTTACCCAAACGGACTAAACTGGACGAGTACTATGTACGATCCACTGTGCCCAGTATCGTGCGCAACACGTTACTACAGAGACCGCACTATGTAGTCGTGTCGGATCCGTTGAACGCGTTGAGTGGCGACGGCAACGACAGCAGTACACGTTTGATGAAGACAAACCTGTACGGCCCCGATATACGACGACCGCAGCAGCAGGAGCCAGCGTCTTCCGTGTCGAACGATACGGAACCGCCACCCCTTCCTCCGCCACTACCGTCGTCATTGATACCGCCTACGCCAACCGTTAACGTTGGGAATACTTCAAACCCGTCGACGTTACCAAGAGACGAATTCTTGAATGAAACACGGCAGGGGGTATCGTTGAATCCCGTCAACGACAGACCGAAAAAATCACAGCAGCCGGTCGGTGTGAGTCCTAGAAGCGAGTTGTTGGAAAGCATACTCAAGGGGGTCAAGTTGAAACCTGTCAACAAGAAGCAGTCGGCTCCTTTACAACAAGGCAAGGGCTCTATAATGTCTGTCGCGATGGCTAAACGTAGAGCCGCCATCAATCCGCTGGACATATTGAATAAAAGCATAAAAATTATGGAAATAGTGCCCAGTGTTAACGACAGAACCGAATCGGTAAACGATGACACTAACGACGACGAAAGCTTTCAAGACGAAGATTTTCGAGACGATGTATAAGTAATATAGACTTGCATGTCGTGATTCGTTTTGACAGTATATATATATAGTATACATTTCTCACACATACTCCAGAAATGGATTCTACCGTCAACACTGGTACCGTCAGTTCTGCTCAAACGAAAGACTCCACACCGTACTCAATCACAACGGCCAAAATAAATATCTCCGTCGAAGATATGGTTTACCCCACGCCTAAGGCTGGATCAAATGGCGATCCTTCTACGGTTATTCCGAAAAACTTTGTAGAGTTGACAAACGCGATATGTTTCAGACTGCACCAGTTTACCACAGCGGATCTGCTGGCGTACGGGATACGGTTCATCACCATACTGCTGTTCGCCTCCATCATTTTACCCTGCAGTCTGTTTCAGATACTCTTGTTTATATTGATTATATTATTGGCAATCATATACATAGTGGGTAAAAACGCATTCAACGCCGACAAGGCCAACGCGCCAGTGGACAAGCAACGTCTCGCAGAGTTTAGAAGTAGATTGACCTCTCTTGACTGTGTGTCGGGTCTGAAGCATCGAAAACCGGCGACAGCGACAGCAGAAACAGCCGCCGGTACAAGTACTGAACAACAGCGACCGGCGACAGCGACAGCACCAACAGCCGCTGGTACAAGCGCTGAACAGCCGATGGTACATTAAACGTATAATCAGCAATATATAGTGGTGGTAGTGGTAACACAAAAAAGTCTTATGCATAGTATTATCTCTCCAGAGTCTGCTTCTAATAACATGGACAACCGTTGTACAAACGCTGACTGTCTAACGTTCGGTGAACTGGTCTTGGTCACGTTAAACAGCGTGCCAGCCACATACTACAATTGTTTGGCCAGATTCAAAAGCATCATCACACAGTTGCCCGAAGCTAATGCTGAAATTACCACATTCTCAGATTTTATACACACTTACGACTTCATTAAAACCAAACTGGCTGCCTATCTGAGCGACCAAGAGTACAGGGGATTAAATGAGAACGAAGCGTATATCAAAAGCTTTGTATTTAATATATATGTACAGTACTTTACATAAATTTTTACATCAAATATTTACGTATACATGGTAACAAAAAAATATCACAGACGAGTTGACGAGGGTTTGCTTTTTCTCTATACCGATCCTGTAACGTAGGTCGTGGGATAAAGTAAGCCGTTGTTGCCGCTGCTGCTGCTGCTAGTGTCTGTAGACGTGTTCGACGCGCCAAACTCGTTGCCGTCGTAGCTGTCTGTCGTGTCGTGTAGAAACCTTATGTCTGTAAACAGGCGCCTCTTGTAGTCGTAGCACGGATTCTTCCTCTTGAAATATTCTCTAGCGTTGGACTGGTTGAGTTGTGTGCCGTATACTTTAAGGCGTTCCTCTAGTTCGGCTTCTGTAATGTGTTGACCCTCGCATTTCACCGTTTCCATAGTGGTCTTTATGTGATCTACCAGTGCCGTATACTGTAGGCCCGGTATAATTTTCATATGCTTTAATTTGACATTGTAGTGGACGTTGAATTGCGATTCAAAGTCGTTGAACGTGGGTACAGTTCTGGCGTGCACTTTATCCTCGATGCTGCGCCGCACGGTGGCGATCAACGACCGTTGATCGATGACAAAACCCGGCTCTTCGGTGATGCCCGACTGTACGAGGAAGGCGTACAGCGAGTTGTTCTGATAGTAGACGCGCTGTTGGTAGGCCAGCACGTCCGGATTGGTGGTGTGCAATATCGGCCTGTTGTTTTTGTCTCTGTGATGGTAGTAGACGTTGAACACTATCCAGCCCATCGCTCGTGCACACGTCTCTTCTGGATCTTTCATTAAGCCGGAAAAGAATCTAGACTCGGCCACCATCATAAACAGACTGTCGTTTCGATACTTTTCCTCAGACTCGTTCACCTGTTGCCCGCTTAGTGTGACGGCGTGTACACGTTGGACAGTGGTGGGGTCGATGTTGTACATTTTCTTATCGCAGTCTTTAAACATGATGACTCCGTTGGTAGCGCCGTATATGAGTGACTGAAATTTTTGCATCTCGTAATTCTGTGTGTAAAACACTTGTGCCGACTCGCCGTCGTTGCCGGTGACGGATTTCATGTGGTGCGGATTAATGACGCTCGCTTCATTAATGATTGTCACGTTGGTTTTAGTGGTGATGTTGGCTCGTTCTACGGCCTGGCGTATGTCTTGGAATCGGGCGACGCCCGGAGCGGTCAATAACACGATCAAGTCGCAAAAGAACGACTTGCCAGTGCCTTGCGGTCCAGTCAGGATCATCATCTTTTTCAATACGTTACGCGGCACGTAGATGGCGGACACCATGTTGATCAACTCGCGCGTAGTGTCCGGGTCAAAAGACGTAGACATACCTATCCGAATGGTCATTCTGGCCAACGCCTTTTCAAACTCGGTCAGCGTGTCACCGAACACAGTCTTCAGTGTCTGATCCAGTATGCGTTTGTAACAGTCTAGCGATGCTCGATATTCCACGTCTCTATACTGTTCCGGTGTACGCTCCTTGTTGGTACACACTGGTAACTTGTGTAGGCCGAACGCCTGTACCAACGGGCGAAACGAGAAACACTGGATCATACAGACGGAGATCAACACGCTGTAAAGACAAAAGTCTTTAGTGATTTCACCGTCGAAGTCTGTGCCGCGCAACGACAACAATGTACCCATGTGATCAAACGCGTTGCTGTCGAATGTTACACGATCTAGTATCGGTTGAAACGTTGTCGCCCAGTCTTCGCTAGTCACGTCCGTCTTGTACTTGAAGACGCTGTCCACCAACTTGTTGTAGTTCAACAGCGCGTTAAGATCGTATTTGGTATACAAATACATTACCAAATAGACAAACTTGGGGTCCACGGGATAGTAGTCGACCAGAAAGTGGGCCGAATCGATATTCTCGTGGTTCTCAAAGAGCTCGAAGAATCGACACAACTTCAGGTCGTCGATGTTGTACACTTGAGGTATCTGTATCATGGCCGGTATGATTTTATAGTGTAGAAACAACTCCGTAATGTGGTCGTACGCAATGTCGGCAATGCGTTTAGTCGTCTCGCTTAATGCCAGTATGTCTTTATTCTGTTCGTCGTACATGGTCAGCGGTCGCTCTGGCTCCCACACAGCGTAATTGCGGCTTTTGGTGAATCGTAACAGCGGCACCTTGGCCGTGTATAGACCGGTGACGCTATTGAACACGCCTACCGAAGTTGCAAACATAAATTCGCAAGTCGACCACATGTTGGGTTCTTCAAAGCGAGACGATTGGTTCTCGATGTAGCGTTTGGCAGAGTCGTTCACGCTCACCCCCATCGATATACACGGTAGTGCGTTAATCGATATGCTCTTGTGATATCCCTCGTTGGTGTACACGTACCACGCCTGATTATAGTGTATTAAATACTTTAAACGCTCCATTACAGTGATATAAGCGTCCAAAGCTGCAAATTTCCTAGCCTCCTTGTCGGGACCCTGCTTAGCCCGGTTGTACGCTGCAGACCACGACTCTACAGACTGCACTTTGAGCATGGTGCACATAATTTCGTTTATATGCGTCTCCACTGTGGTCTCCACCGACAGTTCGTAAATGTATATTAGACTCAGAAATTTCAACATATTTTCGTACGTATCGTTGTAACAGTTGAAAGTGTAGTCGTCGTATTTTTCGATTAGTCGTGCCACGGTGGGATCGGTTTCGAGTACATTTTTGTAAATAACCGTCAACAACCGTCTAAAGTCTTCGTCTTCAATGGGGCGCATAATCTTGTGTAGCGCCACCACATAATGTTGTAGATACAAGGCTCCCTTGTCTATCTCGGATATCTGTACAAAGCGAGTATAATTTGGCGTACCGGTAGTGCTAACGGTCGGCGGTTCTTCGTTGAAGTGGGTCAAGTCGAACGTCTCTATGAAAGTCTTGAAATTTTTCGTGTTCAACAGAGCGACAATGTCTTCGGGTTCGTCTTGAACCATCGTATTTACCCCGTTGTCGGGAACCGCTACCGATAGCGTACTGGGCACTGGCGATGACGCGTTAACGTGAGCAATGTACTCTTGTAGCGGTTTCAGGTAGTTTCCCATCTGGTTGAACCGAATGCCGGCGACCGCAGACAACTTTGGCGCGTTGAACTTTTGCACTGTAGACGGTTCGCCGATCAAGTACAGCGGACCGCATCGCGTGTCCATCTCAGCCATTACAAAGTCTTGATCGCGAGCCAGCGTTGTCTTAAACTCATAGCGATCATAGTACGGGTTACTGCCCAACAACGGCACACTGGACTGGCCGATCAACAGCGGTCGGTACGGCTCGCCACTTGTCTTGGCCGAATAAGGCAGAGGCATGCGAGACGGCACCTCGATGATCACGCCGTGGTTCCTGTAATCGGCGTTCAAGCGCTCGCCCAGTTCCAGGTGCAGCGGCATAGACACAGACACGTTGGTGTACAGATGGTAGCCGCAGTCCTTCCTCCACACCACGCACGAGATCTTTCGTTTATCCGTGATTTGAGACAACATGGATTCCACCTTCGCGCGTATAGAGTTGACTAGCGCCTCGCTGAGGTGTTGCGATCCAAAGTTTCTGCGACACATACAGTCCAAATCGAAGGCGCACATGCGTATGTAAGACTTCGTGTTGTCGACGGCCAACGTGTGGCCGACGTCTTTAAACGGTTCCAAGTCGACAGACGTCAAGAATGTAGGCTGCGCGGCGGCATTTAGCGTTCGGTTATTAATGTGTAATTGCGAAATGTCTTCGTCTCCGTGCCAAGTGTAGTACGCTTGCAGCGATCGTGAATAGATCACCGTTTTCGTCGTCGGAGTGCTGTTCGTATACACTTTAAACGGTTTCGGGTTCAGAAAGTTTTTCTCCAGCTCTCTGGTCACTGCACACGAATTGTTTGGCAAATCTGCAAACGGTCGTGGAAACGCATCGCTGTTGTCCCCGTTAGGCATTATCAGACCGTGTTCCGTAGACGCTACGGAAATTCTTGCAGTAGGCGGCGGCGGTGTCGACGATACGGATCTGGCAGACAGCTGGTGGATTTCGTTACCGATGTCTGCCGCCGCATTTGTCCTTCCGTAAATTTGTGAGAACCTGTCATTGTCACACGCTTGGTCTCCGCCGTTACTGTGTTCGTAGGTCGCTAGTAAGTCGCTCGATGACCCGTTGTTGGAATGATGCGTGAGTTCACAAAATCCGGACGAGTCGTTGAACACGTCGTTCTTTTGTTGCTCCTGTAGACGGCGTTGAAACACGGTAAGACGCGGTAATGCCGACATCGTCTGTTGGTAAAATAGAGTTCAAGAAGACTTTTCTTTATATACACTGCAGCAAGGGCTCATGGCGTCTATAAATCTCGCGGCACTGGTGATCACGTCTATTATTACACTCGCTATACTCGTATACGTTTGTGTCAAGAACAAAGAGGTGAATATCGGGAGTATCGTTGATCGCGCGGCGCAAGAGGCCGCTTTCAACAGTACCGTATTTATAATTCACGACAAATCTTCGGACACCGTATGTAACCGATTGATAACTGTGCGCCCGTTCGACTGGATGATTTGGGCCTGCCGCGGCGAACTATATATACTGAACCCGGAGGGCGTCGTACAGTGTTCCGCCGGGCATACGCCGACCGTCAAAGTGTACGCAGACCAGTTCGTCGAGACTTGTCTCACACTGTCGTACGACGCAATAATCGGCTCGTACGCGAAAAGAAACGGAGCCAAGATCAAGCACGTGCCGTACGAAATCGAAGGCACGACGTTCACTATACTCACGGCACTGAATATGCTGGCCAAAGACTGGATAACGTTCGACGTTGACGCTACGGCTAAACCGAACGAGTTACGAGACGTAGAGCACGGTAGAAACGAACGTTCCGTTCCGACGGGACGTACACTGACACCGCAACAAGTGATTAGTTATGCAGAGCCGCGAATCAAAAACTACTTGACGACCGCCGAATTGGACAACGTGTTCAAGCATCTCGCCAGACGTGAAAACAAGTACGACAAGTTACTCGTGCAAGACAACTATCGTCCTAGCATCATCGAACGAGAGCCCAATTATACGCGACACCCCAATAATGCTTTGGTACTCTAGATATATAGTTACGTGTTGTTGTTAACTCTAAACATGGCCAGAGTTGTAAATACCATACACCAGGTACGCAACGCGACCAGATCCACGACTCGCAAGTCTAGAGCCATCAATTTGGCGTACAACTCTATACCGTTGCGAAGCGGCGCCACTAAAAACTGTGTGTTACACAAGCACATGAACGGCTACCTGTTGATCGCACTGAACAGACACAACGAACCTGTGCACGCGTGGCGAGACTGCGACGGCATCTTTCCCATCCGCAGTTCTCGGATCGAGACCAAGCGCATAGCGCGTCTGGTGAATCGTATCGCACCCAAAGTCTTATATATGAACGACGGCGAACCGCTGAAAACGTTATTTCGTACTAACAGCACCTCTATAGCGTCGTGTATCGAACCGTATTCCGGTTCTCTGATAGATTTGTTGTTTAACATACGTGACGCCAAGAAAGCCGATGACGACTTTATCAACGACGTGACAGTCAGTTACCAAGACGTACTCCGTTTGGATCCGACTATATCGTACGAAGACTATTGTTTTATATACAATATACAGGAGTAATGACAACACACGCTCTCTTTAAGTATTTGGGTAATAACCAACAATAACGACTGTATAGTATATATATTTTTTTATTTATTTCTCTACAAAGCCACTTTAATATCGCCGCATTTGGTGCATGTTTTAATCAAAGACTGCGCTTTGTCGCCACGTCGCAGCTGTTGCATTCGTGTCTCGTACGTATGGTCGCATTTTGTGACACTGTATTTGTAGCTGGTTCTCGTCTCGGGATACCAGTAGTGCGGTGATAATACGGGACCCGGCAGATCCGTAGACGCCGTCTGAAGTAATACGCTCTTGCCGTCAGGCGAGTAGAAAATATTTAGACTCGAATTTTCTGTGTAACAAAAAACATACACATCAACGCACATAAAACATTATGTAGTTTTAATCAAATAGTCTGCTGTAGTTTTTACGTACCAGTCAGCTTCATAGCGCACGGCTGTGAGTACGCCGAATGTGGGCGGCTGAGATCGGGTGTAGCGAAACAACAGGTTGTCGCACTTTACCAGGTCCACGTTCAATTGTAAGTGGTCGGCCAACGCGAACACGTACTCTTTGTAGCCAGTCTGTCGCAGTCGGTGTACTAGGTTGGAGAACAGTTCGTTGAACGGCGACAGTCGAGACTCGTCTGGCGGACAGTCGCTAGTATACGCCGGACTCTCTACGCGTATGTCTGTGCCGATATAGAACTGGAGCGTGTCCGTGGTGGCGTCTGTAGAACGACTGCGGTAGACAAACGCGTCCGTCGTATATATCAGACGGCTCACGTTGATACACATGAGCGGCAGCTTGGACGCGTACGCTTGCAAGTAGCCGGCCGTACGGTCCCAACAGGCGAGCGACACCAGGGCACGGGTGTCCACTTTTACGGTGATACCGATCTGCTGGCGGTGCAGCGTTTCCAGACGGTAGCCGCATCGCGACTTGGGTATCGAGTCAGAAGCTTTGGCGGCCGCCACAGTGGCCTCGGTCAGACGTGCGTCCGTCCGACAGAGCTTTACGTTTCACGCGCATCAACGCTTCGCAGTGCAACATCGTCGCTCTTTGTTTGAATATATATATATAGTGTAAAGACTTCCACAGAGTGAGCTCGGTTGCCGTGAATCTTTTACCAACGTTTTATATATATTAAATTGTATCGAGCCGACTATATTCCACCATGAGCCCGAACACGAGCAACGCCGGCAATGCCGCCGAAGAGTATTACAGTTATGTCAAGCGGACGGCTCACAGCAAAGTCAAGCCGGAGCCGCCGTTGAGTCTGCACGACACCATAGCCGCGTTCGACGAACACTCGTCGTTCAAGAAACAGTTTATCGGCTGCAGCACCATGCTGACAGTGTTGTTCAGACAGAAGACCGTGCAACAGCGTAAAATCAACATGAACGAGATCAAGGCGAATCCCAAGTCGTTGAAATCCCCGAGTAAGACAAACAGCAGTTTGAGTCGTGTCGAGTTTGTGCCCGACGTGTTCAAACGGTGCAGGTCCAAGGCGGCCAAAAGCGCAATCGCCATGTTCTGTCTGCTCCCGTACAAAGAGACGATCCGCAGAGACGTGTTGTTCGCCGTACTGCAAGACACGTTTGACTCTGTCAACGACATTATCAAACTGGCTAAAGACAATATCAAGAACATCAAAGAGACGATCCAGAGTAGGACGTCTTGTTCGGACGAGATGCGCAAAACGTTGATCCAAGCTATTCTGGAGACGTCAGACGTGCTGCGTGAAAAAGGCTACTCCAAATTAGCCATGGCCGTACAGCCCAAGATCTACGTGCTGGCCATCAAGTATTACATTGAAAAGAAGCCGTTCGCCACCATCTGTCCGTACGCCGCTTTGATAAACAAGTACATTCAGACTTGTATCGCGTCCAAGTCGCAAGCTTCGGAACGCGAAAAAATCGTCAACCAATTCAACGTAAACGCGTACGCCAACGTAGAGAACATGATCGACAGTCTGCCCGATGACAACGAGACCGTCAAGTCGGTGAAATTCGAAGAAGGTCGCACGTACTATGTGTTCGAAGGTCCGATAAACTTTCCACGCGACCTAACTTACACGTACAAAGAGTACAACGGCAAACACCATCAGATTGTCACTTACAAAGACTGTCTGTACGACGTGATCGGCACAGAAGACGAGTTATTCAGCAACAAGACGTGGGAAGAGCGGTTAGACTCGATCGAGTATACCGCCAAAATTATAATCCAAAAGAAGACCGGTGCCGAACTCAACGAGTACAACGGTAACGCCACACTGGCCACCGCTTGGATGGACGACAACAGATTTCATTGCAAACACTACACCTTCGTTAAGCGAGAACACAAAAAGGCAAACAACTCGTGAACGGAAAACACGCGGTGTCGTCTTGTAAATAACAGCGTTTACACTAAGTCGTACGGTGCTTTTGACCGGTTCGTATTTATATATTATGTTATTTTTTTGCTTAAGAGAGAGAGACGAGGGTTTTCACCAAAAAACTAAACACGATAATATTCACAAAGATAACACGAGCTCGTATCGTTCACTATACAACCGAGCCTAGTTGGACGTGTGATATGTAATATTTCTCTTATAGAGCGCAAGAATCACACTCGTCCAGACATCCGCTGTCCTCGCATCGTGCCTGTATAATGTTGAGAGACGGTCGCAGTTGTTTCGGCACGACGTAGTAGATGCCGGTCTTTAGGCCGCTCCTGTGTGTCCGCTAGACGAGATCGAACACCGTCTGGCTGGACAGATTCACGGTGAACATGGTAGACTGCGCGTGGTCGACGAACGGAGCCGACGCCGCGTACATGTTCACTTGAGTGTCGATGTCGTTGGGCAGTTGTAATTTGTACGCGTTGTCTCGTAGTTTACGGCACATCAGGCCGTACATCACCGTCTTGTTACGACCGTTTTCGCTTTCTCTGGACACCACCAGATCCATGGGTACGGTCACCGACTCGGAGACGCCAATAAACAAACTGGTAGTGGCTGTGGGCGCTTGCGACGTGAGCATAGAGTTGGCCATGCCGGCGCGCATTTGCAACATCAGTTCGGTCCAGTCGGAACGTAAGCGATGCTCGGGACGTTGTCTCAGTTTCCACTGCGGCACGCCAAACTGGAACGGTGATCCGACCTAGTTGTCGCACACGATGCCGTGAACGCGTGAATAGTCGCAGCTGGCTTGCACGGCGCCTTTGTACAGCGCCTCGGACACCATGGCGCACACGCGTACCGGGTCGTCGCCAGCGTCCGCAAGCACTGCCGCGTCGTACACGCCCAAAGGGTTGACACCAATTTCTCGGCGCTTTCGATCGCCCAACAGGTTGTTGAGCGCCACAGTGGCCATGTAGCCCAGCGTGTACGAGTATCTGGCCAGTTTGGCGTCCTCGTCGTCGCTGCCGCAGTCTTCGAATCATCGGACGCCGTATCGGCGTTCCATGTGCTTGCGGATCGATTCTTGCACCGCCGAGTGTTCGTGGTACATCGCCACGTTGGCGGTCATCAGAGTGCACGAAGACGAGTTCTCGCAGTCCGCGTAGTTGGTAATCTCGGCACACAGATTCAGAGTTTTTATCACGCCCAAGAGTTGTTGGTTGTTGTAGCGGTTGACAGCGTCCACCCATACGATGTACGGACTGCCGCTCGTGCACAGCGATTCGACGATCCGTTTCATCAGTGCACGCGCGTCTGTGGCCGTCGTGTACAGTTTCATGTCGACCCACGACTTGTACACCGCCTCGTACTCGTCCGGCCGCAGATCGTGCAGCGAGACGCCTGCCACTCTTAGGTCGGCCGGGAACAGATACCACGCGAGATTCTTGTACACGCAGCTCATGAAGTAGTCGGACACCAACAGACCGATATGAACGTTCTCGCAGCGGTGTATCGAGTTGGGTTTCTTCACCTCTAATGCTGCGAACACCGTGTCGTTGTGCACGTGTATATAGACGGCCGTCCTCGGCTTACGTTCGTGAAGCGGCAGCAGATTGCACGAGTCCAGTCGTTTCACGAACGACGTGAAACCGGATCGGATGCGTCCTTTCTCGGCGCTACCGTGTAACGGCACTGTGGACGCGCCCAGACCCACGCCGACACCCATGTTCACAGTGCAGCACACGCGTTCCAGCTGACGTATCAGACCGGCGTTGTAGTCGAGTCGACACACCATCAGACGGCACGCCTCGCCGGGCACTATCGTCGTAGCGTCCGCGTTTTCCGCGTCCGCCAGTATGCTGGAGACGTGCAACATGCCCGTAGACAGCATATCGTAAAACACTTTGAGCTCTTCCAGGTCATTTTTCACAAAAAGCATGGCTATGCGCAGCATAGCGTATTGTATCGGCTCTCTTTTCAACAGATACCTGTTGACCAACACTTGTACGCCGGCCGCCGTAAAGATGTAGTCTCGACGAGCGTCGATCCATCCGAACGGTATGTCCGTGTGAACGCGATCGCCGAACCACTCACGAAACGACGTGAAAGTGACCGGATCAGACGCGGATCTGTAGTTTTGCACCGCCACAGTGTCTCGGGCTAGAGCGCTGTAAATCATGTTCGTGTCAGCGTCGTCCGGTTGCATGGTGACGGCTATCAACTCGTCCCTAGTCAACTCGCTCAATTCGAGCCGTACACTGTAAGGCGTCTTCATTTTCTCTACTATATAAATGCGCAGATGCTCTAAACTGATCGGTACAAACGCAGTACAAAAAAGAACAAAGTACAGTAGACGGCTGCGGCGTTAATCGAGAGCGGATCCGTTACTCATCAAATCACAATCGTGGATACTGGCTTTCGGCGTTAATCTCGTGTAGTTACGTTTCGAAAACGAGTACAGATCACAACGCACCGGGGACCCGTTTCTGTCGATACAACGTTCGCGCGAATTCGGCACTTTACGCACCACGTCCAGTAGCGATTCGGGATGCAGGATCAGCTTACGGTGTTTAAACGTGTTTACCATGAACGCCATGAACTTTACTACCATGTCTGTGCCGCAATTGTTCTTGTCCAATACCACGGTGTACGCGCCTTTTGGTACATCGTTAGTATCGGCGTTCGCCGATATCACCACTGTATTCTTGAACCGCGGCAAGTTGTTCATTATACGGGTGTAACTGCGATTCTTAATGCCTACATCGAGGTAGACGAACGAGACCGTATTGTCAGCGGCCGTGGGATCGGCGAACATTATATCCGTGTCGGGACACATGGCTATAGGCGTGTCGTACAGTACTCGGTCTTGGTCCGACGATGTGCTTTTCACACTAGTACAGACACACGGATCGGTACACCATGGCGCCGATACGATATGACGCGGCAACAGCTGAGCAACTTGATGCGGCAGGCTGGGCACGTTCGAATCTATTGTTATAATCATGACTCTGGTGTATATGTGTGTGATCTCTCTCTATGTATACGAAAGAAATATACACATTAATTAGAATTTTTTACGGTAGCCTGGTGTCATAGGCGTCGGCGGAAACACGTATTCGGGCACAGTCGTCTCGTCATCATTACCGCTACTGTCACCGGCTTCTTGTCGAGCGTCGTCTATAAACAACTCTTTTTCGTCGTCGTCGTCGTCGAATGTCACCGGCTCCTCGTTGTTACCGTCTGTAAGCGGCGGTGTACGAGGTCCCAATTCGGCCATCAGAGTGTCGATCCGATCGAACGTGGACTCGGTCGTTTCCGCGCCCTGTATATGGTAGTTGGATAGCGTGGTGTTGAGACTGGTGTGGTTGTTGATGGCTTGCGCCACGGTGTGGCCGCCGCCTTCCACCAGTACGGTCGTGTGACCGTCCGGATCGTTCTTGTCTGCCGAGCCGTCCACGTCTTTGATACGCACTCCGAACGAGGCCGCTATCTCCTTCAGTTTTCTGCGCATATTACTGATGGACGTGAGCAGTATGTAATCGGCGGCTATCCGCTGCGCCTTGTACTGGGGCGACCGGTTGTTGGCCAAAGTGTCGGTGGCGGCGCGCACCGCTTTCTCGCGTTGCTCTTGTATCGAGTTCAGTACGGTTAACAGCAGATCGTTGGGCGAAATCACTCGCCTTTTGCCGCCGCCGCGAGGCCCTTTGCTACGCACCACTACCGGTTCGTTGCGTCGTATAGTGTCGATGTCGGTGGTCTTGAGCTGGTACAGTTCGGATACGCGCATGCTGGTGCAAGAGGACAACAACACCGCAAGCGCGGTATCGTATTTGGCCAAGTCGCTAATGTCCTCTTCGACGTAAGCCTGCTTCAGTACGGCCGAGGCGGCGTCTATAATGCGACGCATCGCCTGCATGAACGGTTGCGACGAGACTCGCGAGACTTTACTTTCGCGCGCTTTGTTGTATTTGCGCAAGTCTATCGATATGTCGTTCGGGTACATGCGGCGCAACGTGGCCGCGATCTGCAACTTGTACAACGGCGTGAGCTTCTTACCTTTAGTCGTGACCAGCGAGTCCAACAAGCGGACAGGATCGGCGGGCAACGCGTGCTTGTTGATCGGCACTTTGTTTCGTTTCAACAGATTGACGTGCGACACCATCGACTCTACGACAGCTTGCTAGGGTCGAACGACGACGCGGCACCGATATTAGTCAACGTTTTGTTGTATCTGGCGCTGGTGGACATGGCTGTGAAACACTATTAATACGGCCACCATTAGACGTGAACGACTTTGTGTCAGAAATCATTATCGCTGGGTCGTATAAACAGAGCGCGTGTACCGTAGCGGCCAGTGTGCAACGGACCGCTCACCGATAAACGTTCTTCACTGGTAAGTTTGCTACATACGTTTATGGTTGTGGTTGTGCGTGTTACTACCTAAGTCATCTCAATGTCGGCTAGGCTAGCCGTCACTGTCTATTGAAAATCGACCGTTTCTACACGTATTATTCGTAGATTCACTGTCGGCTAGGCTAGCCGACACCGTCAATCGAAAACATATCGATGAGTGTAGCCGACACATCGCTTACTCAATCGATCGTTTCTATACGTATTATTCGTAGTTTCACTGTCGGCTAGGCTAGCCGACAAACTTTATCGGAAAATATTACAAGTCTTACAAATCGTGCACTTCGTGTCACTTACTCCGCCGCTGTACAATCGGCCGTGTTTCTATGTAATTATATTGACGGCTAGGCTAGCCGACAACCACCAGCAGAAAATATTACAAGTCCTACAGTCATGACGTCATTATGACATAATCGTACTACCGCTAGCGAATAATATTACAAGTCCCACAGTAAACGAAACGACCTTGTGATTTACATTGTCGGCTAGGCTAGCCGACATTTACTTACTGCGTCGCTGTACAAACGACCGTTTCTATGTAATTTTATTGTCGGCTAGGCTAGCCGACAAACGACAACGGAAAATATTACAAGTTCCACAGTTAACATCATACTTAATGCCGGCTACACTCTCTTTCCGAAACCATTGTACACTGTCGGCTAGGCTAGCCTCGACATTCACTCGCTACAAATCGACCGTTTCTACACACGTATTTGTAATATTTCATTGTCGGCTAGGCTAGCCCGACATTCACTCGCTACAAATCGACCGTTTCTACACACGTATTTGTAATATTTCATTGTCGGCTAGGCTAGCCAACAAACGACAACGGAAAATATTACAAGTTCCACAGTTAACATCATACTTAATGCCGGCTACACTCTCTTTCCGAAACCATTGTATACTGGACGACGTGTCGACTAGCCTAGCCGACATCGGACTCGTAATTATTTTCGTTCACCGTGGGACTTGTAATATTTTTCGTTATGCGTCGGTATAGGATTACGTCATAATGATGTCATATTTTAAAAAACTTGTAATATTTTCCGTTAACGTTCGTCGGCTAGCCTAGCCCACACCGAAGGACTCGTAATTATTTTCGCGTTCACCGTGGGACTTGTAATATTTTTCGTTGTGTCGGTATAGGATGACGAATATTTTCCGTTAACGTTTGTCGGCTAGCCTAGCCCACACCGTCGGCCTTTGTTAAAGACATACCCACATGGATGTACATACATATATATGAAGTAAAATATATATATAATATATATTACTGTATACTTAACATAGATATATTACTACTATATCGACACACAACGAAAATTATTACAAGTCCTACTACGGTCAACGAAAATAATTACGAGTCCTTCGGTGTGGGCTAGGCTAGCCGAGCACCCGACATACGCAAACCGACGGCAAAACGTTTCGCCATAAGAATAACACGGGATCGGGGCTAGGCTAGCCGAGCACACAACGTACGCGAACCGACGGCAAAACGTTTCGCCGTAAGAATAACACGGGATCGATGATGGAGTAGACGACACGAAAATTTTGTCTCTCTTTTCTCGGACCAACCTCCGCCTCGGCTCTGGGGGTGGTGAACAGCACCCCCTGTTTTATAAATACTCCACCCCTATTTCTGCTTCGACCTTTGCTCGTTTTTCGTTCACCGTCTACTCCGTCGTCGATTCCCGTGTTGTTCTTACGGCGAAACGTTTTACCGCCGGTTCGCGTACGTCGTGTGCTGGCGACAGGCGACTCGCTGCCGAGTCGACCGCTTTACTACCTCGAATTAGCAGTCGGCCTTTGTTAAGGATATATCCGCATGGATGTACGTACGTATATATCAAGTAAAAATATATATATAATATATATACATATTACTATATACTTAACATAGACATGCTACTACTACTACTACTATACCGACACATAACGAAAATTATTACAAGTCCTACTACGGTCAACGAAAATAATTACGAGTCCTTCGGTGCGACAGCCAGTTTGCCGTAGCAAACCGATCGACTCGGGCGAGTAGTCGACTGTCGCCAGCACCCGACATACGCGAACCGACGGCAAAACGTTTCGCCGTAAGGATAACACGGGGATCGATGGTGGAGTAGACGGCTGTCGCCAGCACCCGACATACGCGAACCGACGGCAAAACGTTTCGCCGTAAGGATAACACGGGGATCGATGGTGGAGTAGACGGCTGTCGCCAGCACCCGACATACGCGAACCGACGGCAAAACGTTTCGCCGTAAGGATAACACGGGGATCGATGGTGGAGTAGACGGCTGTCGCCAGCACCCGACATACGCGAACCGACGGCAAAACGTTTCGCCATAAGAATAACACGGGATCGAGGCTAGGCTAGCCGAGCACACAACGTACGCGAACCGACGGCAAAACGTTTCGCCGTAAGAATAACACGGGATCGATGATGGAGTAGACGACACGAAAATTTTGTCTCTCTTTTCTCGGACCAACCTCCGCCTCGGCTCTGGGGGTGGTGAACAGCACCCCCTGTTTTATAAATACTCCAACCCTATTTCTGCTTCGACCTTGCTCGTTTTTCGTTCGCAGTCTATTCCGTCGCCGATTCCCGTGTTGTTCTTACGGCGAAACGTTTTACCGCCGGTTCGCGTACGTCGTGTGCTGGCGACAGCCGACTCGCTGCCGAGTCGACCGCTTTACTACCTCGAATTAGCAGTCGGCCTTTGTTAAGGATATATCCGCATGGATATACGTACGTATATATCAAGTAAAAATATATATATAATATATATACATATTACTATATACTTAACATAGACATACTACTACTTTGGACAACCGAACGTGGTACAAGTCGACAGTGATCCAACAGATCTTCTTACGGAGTCTTACTACTCTGCTTCGGCAAACTAGCCGTCCGCCTTTGTTAACGATATACCCAACACAGATGGACAACCGAACGTGGTACAGGTCGACAGTGATCCAACAGATCTTCTTACGGAGTCTTACTACTCTGCTTCGGCAAACTAGCCGTCCGCCTTTGTTAACGATATACCCACATGGATGTACACACATATATATGAAGTAAAAATATATATATAATATACAGATATATTACTATATTCTTAACATAGACATACTACAACTTTGGACAACCGAACGTGGTACAGGTCGACAGTGATCCAACAGATCTTACGTAGCCGCCTACTTTGCTTCGGCAAACTAGTCGTCCGTGTATGTCAAGGATATACCCGATATATATGTACATATATATATATATATCTTGATGTATTCTTAACGTAGACGGACTAGTAGTCGTAGTCGACGCGAGCAAAAATATTCGGATCAGAATATCGGTGTCTACTTTTTTTGATAGAGACAAAGTCTGTGGAGAAAGAAAGACGGGACACGTTACTGCACACGGTCGACAGCGTTGTTGGTCAGTGTAGCCAGTTTGTTAGCAACGTCGTCCGATACACGGGACACTAGCGTGTCGTTCATCGACGTGATAAGAGTGTAGAGTATGCCCACTTTCAGCGTGTCTTTGTTCAAATGTTGGTTCTTGCCGGAGAGCACGGCCTGCACGGTGGATCTCGGCACGGGCAAGAATTGGCTCGCTTTCGACATCACCGATTCTTTGGTGCGTTGGTCGCTGTAGTTGATCGAACCGTCGACCAACATTATTTCCACGGCCGTATAATCGGTACCGAGAAACCTTTTGACGGCCGTTTCGTCGAGAGCCAACGGTTTTGAACCCAAATCCAGCAGTCTCTCTATGTTCGTGTCGTCGCCGCCTGCGTTATCGACACCGGACACTTTGAATATGGGATAGCCTTTGTTGCCTCGGTTCGTAAACGCGGTAGGCGGTCGGGGTTTGACGATCACCGGTGTGCCGCTGCCGCCGCTCGTCGAGGCGTCGTTGATCTGCGAACGTTCTGAGCCTTCGACGGGCACCATGCGAAAGTCGGGTAATTCTTGGTGGAGAAAAGTGATCTTGTCGTATATGCTGCCTCGCGGCAACGAAAGCACCGTGTTTGGCAGGTACTGGATGGCGTAGTCCAACGGATTCGGTTCGGTCAGTTTGTCTCTGATGTCGTAGTAAGGATAACCGCGTTTCGTCCACTTTTGGAACCGGTCGATACGAGCCGGCGCTTTCTTCACCACCAGTCTCGGGTAGAGGCTTTGCGCCGCTAGCGGAAACATTTGTTTCGTTAAAATTGTACAAACACTACAAATAGTACGTGTACGATTACTATATATAAATACCGTGATAGAACGTAAGGCGCGTCAGTTATACATTTGACACCGCCATGGACGCTCTGATTATAGATTTTGAAGACGATCTGTTTATTTACGACAGGCGTGGCGTCGACAACGCCGCTCAACAGCAAGGCGGCGATGAAGACGACGAGGTTATGGCCGAGTGCGATGATGTACCGTTGTCTAAAGACGGTTATACACCGCATCGGCCGTCCGATGCGAACAAATCGTGGTGGTCTGAAGACAGCAGCAGCGACGATGAAGACGACGATATAATCATCACTATAGACCGAGAGTCGTACGCCAAACGTATGGAGACGAACAAGCTGAAGGAAGTGCTGGAACACAGCTACTATCCGACGCTGCCGATTCCGAGCGACGATCGACAGCCGCCCTACTACCACGGCTACAAGAACACGGCCAACAAGACGGGCGGCGGCGGCGCGGCCGTATACCAACTGCGGCCGGACGACATCGAGTTGAACAACGAGGTCGATCGGCTCATCGCGAAGTCTGTGAACCTGCGCACCACCGACGTGATCACCGTGTTTGTACGCAACACGTTGATTCTGGTGCCCACGGATGTGCCGATCTCGTCGCGGCTGGCCGACTGTATATGGCCGCCGGAGAAGACGCTCACCGCCAAGTTCGAGTTCAACAACATGCATCTGTTCAACAGAATGATGCCCGAGACCGATCGGACGGAGACTATGGCCTTCTTCGCCGCCCGTTACAAGAGGGTGCACGTGGGTACACAGCTACAGTACCGGCCGCCGCAGTCGACCCAGCATCAGTTGGCGCCGCCCGTGCCGCAGAACACCGCTTCGGGCCAGTACCTGTACGACGACTTCGCTCTGGTGATCGTGGTCGGCGGCAAAGTGGTGGACGCCGCCATACACGGAGTGCGAGGCAACATCAACGATCTGGTAGCCAAGTACAAGCCGCGACGGATCTACTGCAACACCATGCCCGACGACGCGCTGCACGTGTTCCTGCGCTACCCGTACCAGCCGTTCTACCAGAGTTTTCAGAATCTGATGGTGCCCTTCTTTGTGGACACGACCAAAGTGGGCATGAGTACCGTACCGTTTTGTGACCGCTACGATCCGTTCTGCGCGTTTTGCAAAGCGCTGTTGACGGTGCGCGGCTTTTTCCAGCAGGATATTCCCAACACGCCTAGATTCGTGCAACGAATACGAGTGCCGACCTGCCAGCGGCGCGTTTCCAACGAAAGACGTCCTCAACTCTGGTGCAGAATACGAAAGCCTGAGTGCGGAGTCGAGCCGATTGTACGTCCGACCGATGATGGCGGTTTTGTCACGAAACGCTACGCCAACAGACGGCGAGGAAGCAGCGGTGGCAGCAGTTACGGCGTGGTGTTCAAATCAAACAGTCGCAGCCGCATACCGTTGAGACCCAGCCGCAGATCCGCGTTTAACCAGTCCGTCAAGAAGGAGTATGCGCGTCGAGTCGCCAGCACGCTGCCGCCCAGCGGTCCGAAAAAAAAGACACTTTCAAAACGCAGAGTCGTCGTATTGAAACATTACTAGATACATCTGTCTCAAACACCGCAACTAACTATTCATGTGTATCTGTATATACTGTAATATAAATTTTTCACTAGTATATATTGTAAATAAAAAATTTTTACTACATCTTATATGGTGTTTCGTGTATCTCACTCCGACCCCTCATCATCTTCAATTATTGCTTCTGAATCGAGCATCGCTTTAAAGTTGGGCAACGATTCGGCCGCTTCGAGTATCGCTTCCAAGTCAGCAGGCAACGATTCCGCCGCTTCGAATTCGATGAACTTGCATATCGAATCCGTGTCTGTATCGTTTCCGTCGGTACGCACCGACATTTGATCGGCCTTTACCGATGCCGGTGACACTAGATTCTCCTGAAACGTGAGTATTTTCGGCCGACACGTTTCAAACAGACCGCTTGCGTCTTCCATCGTCACATCGTCGTCACCGACAACAATTTTGGCGGTGTCTTGAGCCGGTGTAGTCTTACCGAAGTAATCTGCCGCTTTGTGGACGACGCGATCGAACTGTTTGTTAAACACGTCTATGTCGAACGGTCGGCTCTCGTCGATTCGGTTAGGTCTCCGCTTGTCGGCCGGCGGCGGTTGTTTGCGTCTATGTTTGGGCGTCGGTGTCCAATCCGGGTCGGAACCTGCATCCGATGCCGTCGCTTCGAACGTTCTTTTGGTGTTGGCCGGCAACGCGACCGCTTGACTAGTGCACGCCGCGTTCGCGTCGTCAGCAACGGTTTCAAGTTGTTGTCGCTGGACGACGTTCGTTTCAATGTCTTCGGGTGGTTGTATACTTGTCGGGTCTTCTTGTACGGGTATTTCAGCCGTCTGCACTTCTGCGTGCGCCACGATCGGCTTGGGCTTGGGTATTTTGACGCTGAAGAAATCCAAGACGTTCGCCTGCACTTTGGTCAGCACGTCGAGAATAATGTTTGTCACCGGCTCGTTATAGTCCATGGCCGCTTTACTGCCGGCGTAGTAGGCTCGCGCCTTTTCCAACGATTCCGACACCCGTTCGTACAGAGTTTTAATCATTTCGTACTCGACGAGACACGTTTTAGTCCGGTCGTTGAGCTCTGTGGACTCGGACAATTTTATACGCAAAGCGTTTAACTCTTTGTTCAGCTCGTCGATTTGTGCCGTGTACTGACTGACGTTTGTCAAACAGTCGTTTCTAGCGGTGGTCAGCGACAAGAGTGTCAAGTCTCTAGCCGCAGTGATCTTTTCGATTTGCTCGTTTTTATGATTCACACTCTGTTCCAACTCGGCGACTCGATCAGTCAGTCGATCCACCTGCGCCTGTTTGCTGATGTCGCTCTCAGTCAGCTGATTTATACGCGCCTATTTGCCGGCATCGCTCGCACTCAGTTGGTCGATACGCTCGCTGAACTGTTTCTGTCCGTCCTCGGCGGTGGCGTTCAGTTGGTTCGCCTTTTCCTTTAGCTTTTCTTGTAGCGTTTCGATTTGTTGTTTCATAGTTTCGTGTTCCTGGCGCTGTTGCAACAACTTGTTCACACTGTCTTCCAAGTCGGTCCACGCGGTCGACACTTTGACTCTCTGCGCAGGCAGGCCGAACGCGCGCATCAACGCCATCAGTTTGGCGGTGTGTTTACTGTTTTGCGTTTTTAGTGAGACGATTTCTTTGACGGTCTTGCGTTCGTATTCGTTGCGCATCGCGTTAGCGTTACCGTTGTCTCTCCAGTACAGATCTTTGACAAACACCAACTCTTTGTTTAGCGCGTTTATTTTGCGCTGCCGTTTGCGCTGTTCGTCCAAGCACTTCGTTGGCGTACGGCAGTCGTATTTTGATATCGTTTACTTTGATAATGTTACCGATCATCTGACGCAGTATCAGTAGCGCCACGCCTTGAGATTCTAGTCGGTCGGCGTGCAGAGCGTACGCCAGCACGTCTTGCAGCCGCAGTGTACACGCGGTGTCAGCCACGTCTTGTTCCAGCGTGGACATGTCGCAAATCCGTTCTATGGTCAACGTCACACTGGCTCGACGCGGCAACCCCACGTCCAGATACAGTATAGAGCCGTCGGGCCGTATGTAGTGGCCGTCCTTGAAGGGAAACATCAAGAATACGCTCATGCATTCGGGCGGTACTTTGTCCACTCGCCGCACGTCGAATCCGGCTCGGTATATCAACAGCTTTTCCACAGTCACACTGTCGTTTACCGTGTCGTCGTGCGACGACTTTTTATGGTTGATACACTTGGAATCGGTACACTGTGGCTGTTTAGATTCGGCCATATCGCAGCCGATTCGCGACGCCGGCGTCAGACTGTAAACATCGTAGTTGGGGACAAACGACGTGTCATAACCGACACCTCGGTACCGGACCGTGTCTTCGTAGAACGCGGCCATGCTGACGATGTCGGCAAAGTCTGTGCGCTTGATGAGCAGAGCCAGACGCGCTTGCCACCGTTCGTCGGTCTCTAGCCGTTCGGCGTCCGACAGGTTAAGCATATATTTCGCGTTGTGGTAAAAGTATGCGGAGAAAGTGACGCCCTCGTAGTACTGGTAAATCACGCGATTGTTGAACGCCATCAGTTCAAAAGCGAACAACGAAACACCGGTGGTAGGACGTAGCGGCAGATTAAAGTCGTACGTAGGCGGTGGTTCGGGCGAATACGCCAGTATCGGTGTACGTACCGCCAATTGTAGAACGTCATTAACGTCTACAGAGGTGCCATTTATTAGCGCTGTAATTTTGTTCTTGACCGCGTGGCGTATAGTGTGTTCGTTGAGAATGTCGTCGTCGTCTGCCGTGTTTTCGGTCAACAGTTGTACCACCGCGCCCAGTGATTTGCGGATCTTCACTTGGTACACGGGATCAATCTGACGGTGGCCGTATATAGCGGCCGTCTTCTTCTTCACTGTCGACCAGTTCGCGTCGAATCGTGAGTCCAACACTGGTGCGCCGCGAATCACGGACCACATCAGATCTTGGCGAGCCACCTCGTCGGCGGACGCAAATTCTGCACGTAAGTTAAACATTATAGTAGTATACCGAGCGTATATACAATGTTGTCGACCACTAGACGCAGCGATTCGGCCGACGATGATCTACTATATAGACCCCATTATGAATCTTACATCTTAGAGTTCTGTAAAATCACCAACGCGCCAGAGTTTTATTTGCGCGATATTTCGAGTTTGGTCGAACTGTTGAAAGAGTCGAACATAGTGTCGGTGCTGATGTGCGAGCCGAGAAACACGGACGCCATCACGTGCGTGAAAAACTATTTGGACAGCAAACCGCAGCTGCCGCAGTCGTTTGTCACGCGTCTGTTGGCACTGTCCAACACGAAGATACGTCTGACACCGGCCAGGTTCGGCGCCTCGTCCCCCGACTCGTACGTGGCGAAAGTGATACCGGGCAATACACAGCCGATGACGAAAATGACCGAAATGACTGTGCGAACGATGTCGGAAGCGTTGTCGTGCGACATCCAGTACAACCGCAAAGTGTACAGCCTGACAAACGGCGGCGTTCGCAACGTGCCCAACGCGGTGAAAATAAAGTTTACGCCCACGTTGATGTCTCAGTTGGTGCGCGCCCAGGTCGACTTGTATCGCACGATAGAAGAGGCGAACCGGCGTAATTACATCAAAATCAGCCCGTACATACAGTCGCGTGCGGCATCGACATCGACGAACACGTTGTTGCGATAAAATTGTTAATTTTTCCTGCAATATAGTGTTAATAATCGATATGGACGACAGCCTACTGCCGGCGGCGGACCTTTTGTCTAAACGACTGGCGATGTGCGATCTCGAACACCACCGGAAACGGCCGTCGCCTCTGCTGAAAGCGGTGTACATCGGTGGACCGAGCGCGGTCGGCAAGTCGACCACCATGAATAAGATCAAGGCTCGCTACCCGTGGGCTCGCGTCGCCAGCGTCAATTTCCAGAACCTGTTTGCATCGTACGGCGGCGACTCGGCTAGAGCGGTGCGACATCTAGTCTACTATCGCAACGACCCGATGATATACGAACACACCAACGAATGTACCGTGCTGTATCGAATCGCGCACAAGTACGTGCGCCAAACGGACGGCAAAGAGTTGACCGAAGGGGACGTACAGTCGTGTTACCACGAGTGCGTGAACGAGCTCACCAAACCGTCGGCCAGGACGATGATAATCATGCTAGACACTACGGAAGCGTTTCTACGGCGGTACGCGTATCGGCTGGTCTCCGACTACAACGGCATAGATTACGACGACGACGACGACGGCATACGGTACTTGTACTTTCAAGTAGCCGCGTACCTGGCGTTTCTGACCAAACGTCATCTGTACCCGTTTATGAGTGTGTTGATCGCCACAGACGACTACGACTCGACCGCATCGCCTCGCATGTTCGGTGAAGCGGACGACTACGGTCTGATACCGCTGTTGCACAGCCTAATAGACACCAAGATCGACATCGTATCGGACAAGTTTGACTACGACACGGTGTCGAGGATAGTGGCGGACTGTCATATGTCACGAGTCGACGACTCGTTGGAACTGTCTTGAAGACGCGGCACAAAAATAAACCCCAAATCGAGAGTGATATTTTTCAAGGTTACAGTCGATACCTTCGCCGAGTTTTTACCAGGTTTATAGCAAAACTTTACCTGATTCTTACACTTTTTAGATGTTTTGAAATGAACGTGGGGCGGGCGATAATTAGAAATCACACAATCTTGCGCGTCAAAATCAAATTTGCGAATTTCAAAATCACGACCAAATCAGGTCGTCTAGTGTAGAAAAAGCGACCAAATCAAGTGCGGCGTATGTTTTGTCGAGTCGATTGAATCGAGTGCGTAGAAGGCGAGTCGACGCATGTTTCGGGTTTATCTGGTACGGGACCGGGAATTAGACCTCGACCTGGAACGGCGTCTGTTGGAACTCTTGGCTGCCGGTGATCGCGATCGGGATCTGCGTCCGCGTTTAGTGCTTACGCCGATTGTGGCCGTTCGCCGCTTGGTGCTCGGACTCCGGCTACGAGATCTGGACCGGGATCGTGATCGTGAGCGTCGTCGAACCATGATCGTCTTGTTATTATCGATGTCAGTGTAGTTGTCGTCGTCGTCGTGTATAACTATATTACCGTCTACAATTTCGTCGTCGTCTTCGGTGGTGTCGTGATACACGTACGTCAAGTTGGCAAACGGCGTTCGGTTTTGCCGTAAGAAGTGTATACTATATGATGGGTACAGATCGCTGTGCACTTCGTTGCCGCCAAACGCCACTTGGACATCGTTTACCGTCACCGTCGGCAGCCAACATTTCATAGTGCTGATCAGCCGGCGCTTACTGTGACCGTACACCGACCGGTTGATGTACACCAGAGCGGCGATCTCCGGCTCGGAACAAAACAACAGTTGTCGGTTCGACCGTATCGTTTTGTGCGTGTGCAACGCTCTACGGTCGTGTCTGTAGTCGTAGCACTCGAACCGAACGACGCCGACTCCGTGCACGTATTTCAGTCCTCTACCGCCGTCGATAATGTCGTTCACTTCGTTTTTAATATTCGTCACCATTTCAAAATCGCGCGGTCTGAGTTCGTATTCTTCTATAATATAGTTGTACACCGAAGTCAAAAACTCGGGGTACTCTTTCACACGCACGACCGTAGGTTCTGTCATTGCGGTCGGTATCGCTGCCGCCACTATTACTATAATTACCGGATGAACGGACATGTTCCAGATTCCGGGCATACCCGTATCTAACAGTCGTCACCACCGAACAACTTCACCGCGTCCGGACGGCGCGCGCCACCAAACGGTGAACGTCCGTCCGGACGCCGCAAAACAGTACGACAGATCGACGCAACCGTATCGACATCCGGCTCAGTTTACCAATTTTAACACGAAAACTACCGACGAGGATGAAGACGAAGAAGAATCGAAGTCTTCGCTGACAAAGCATTGGGTCAACGTGCACGCAAACTCGTTTCAACCGATCGTACGTGAAAAGCGTACACCGTCGGCAGACAAGTCAAACGCTCTGTTGTACGGGCACGCGACAGATCAACCTATAGTGTCTACGTACGCCGACGAAATAGCGGATACTCGTGACGGTGAGGAGGAGGAGGAAGAGGAGAAGGCTGCAGACAAAATCACGTCGAAAGACAAAGACACCGACGCGGACGAAGAAGTCGAGTCGATATTGGGCGAAAAGCGTCTAGAGCAACGGTACGACCAACGTCGCATGTTAAAGCGACAGAGAAGCCTTAGCCGCATGTCGGTGGTGCGTGGCGGCCGTAAAACACCGGCACGATTCGCTAAACGACGTCGATTGAACGACGGCGGAGCTTTTACTACCAAACCGGCGACAAATACAAAAAGCGTACTCTCCAGCATAATTAAATACGCCAAGTATCCGGTGTACATATCGTTAAATATCGCCTCTATATCTGTTATACTCTCGTGCATGGGCGTCGATATGTCTCAGTATACTAACTTGATTCGCGTGTCGACCTCGACGTTGAGACACGTCGCCGCTACAAACGGTATCGACGTGTTGCGACGTTTAACTGCCGGCGCATTGGCGAGCGCTTCAGAGCTGGGCTCGACTCTTACGTACATGGACTAACCGGTATTTTTTTTTCAATTACTTGCGTAAATATATAGTGCTGGGTTTGTATGTTTAATCCGTTCGCGTCGTCAACATGCTTCCAGTAATCAAATCGGACCACTGGGCCAAAAAGGAGGAGCAGTCGCAGACGGCGAATGTCCAGAAGCCGCTTCAAGTACCGGTCGTGTACGTGCCTTTACAACAACAGGGCGTTCCAGTGATGTATTCTACCGCGCCAGTGACTATACACCACGCGCCAAATGCTACGTACCACAATAATCCGGGACCGGACACGTATCTACCGTATTTGGAACGACCGCCGCCTACGTACTGGGCGACCGCTCCAAACGAACCTGCAAAATTTCAGATACAGCACGTGAGTAACGTCACACCGCCGGTAGTGACGCTGGACAATGTGCAGACGCTAAACAATAACAACAATGACGACGACGGCGATAAAAAAGAACCTGGAAAACAAACCCTATTGAGTAAATAAAAATGTCAAAACCGGCCAAGAAATGCGATACGAGTAATGCGAAGGTAAATAGTATAGTAGAACTGAATACCATCGACGCGTCGAACATAATCGAAACTTTTGACACCATCGAAGACGGTCTGACCGACACTTTGCAACAAGAAAAGAACCGAAGTTCGGTGTCATACAATATGCTGAAATGTTGTAGAGTGAGTGTGCGCACAGTCAAACACGTACTTATCGCGTTGGTCGCGTTCAGTGCCGTGTACACGGCAGGAATTCAGATGTACGAGCATCTGCCCGTCGGCGGACTTCTTTTGAATATCTTTTCAACGAATCAGTCGAACCATCAGTCTCCGGATCTAACAATTCTGAACCAGACTTCACTAGAAGGACAAGGAAATATTTGGTCCAACAGTACCGTCGCTCCTCCAGTCGTCGACAACTCGTCTAATACGGCCGTCAACGCCCGTGATGATCCGAGTCGCGAGGGTAAAGACTCGAGCGTTGCTACTACGCCCGGTCCTGTTACTAGCGTTCGCGTTGGTAACAAAACTACGGCGACTTCGATTCCCGGCACCGATACGCCTAAACCCACTACGTCTATTAGTTTCGACGCCGCTGCGGCTAGTGCTTCTACCTTGGTTAGTGTTGTCGACACCACCGTGGCTAGTGTTGTTACCGTTACGGCTAGTGTTCCGACTACTACGACCGGCACTACCGTTACTCCTAACGCCACTACGCCTACTGGTTTCGACACCGCTGGGGTTAGTGCTTCTACTGTGGTTAGTGTTATCGACACCACTATGGCTAGTGTTGTTATCACTCCTGAGACGATTCCTGCGACTAGCGCATCTAGTGATGCATCGAGTATTAATGCCGACACTCCAAAAAATAGCTCGATTGATTCAAACGAGCGATCGTTAGATACTCCGATCAACGAGCCTCCGAACCATAACGATGCCGATAGCGTAGATACTCCTACTAGCCCTGCATCGAGTGCTAATGCCGACACTCCAAAAAAAAGCTCGATTGATTCAAACGAGCGGTCGTTAGATACTCCGATCAACGATCCTCCGAACGAGAACGATGCCGATAGCGTAGATACTCCTACTAGTCCTGCATCGAGTGCTAATGCCGACAGATCGATCAATCGGTTGTTTGGTGCGCTATTAAACGCTCTGAAGCAACGCTAACGTAACGATCATGGGTACGAACAACTGTACACCGCCGTATCCAACAGAAAGTAGTGATACGAATGAACCGACACAACTTAACAAATATGTAGATTTTGTGATAACGGAAATAATAACAAGACACTTGTTTAGTTTTATTTACGTATATATTTTTTTTCATTATAAAAAAACAAAACATTAAATTATATCGTGTAGACTCGACGAGTCCAATGAAATATTCGACACCACCTCTATGTAGTTGGAACGTGCGCCCAGGTCCGAGCTCTTGTTCATCGTCTGCATCGCTCGCGTTCCTTCGTTGTTGCGCTCTTCGCCGTGTCTGAATTTGGACAACAGCACTTTGGGCCGTTCTCCGGTGTATGCGACCAGTGGGCCGTGTGTGTCCGTAGACATGTTGGTCAGATTGCCGGTCGACATAAACAAAGCCCATTGGGTCATGTACAGTGTCATGGCTTTGATCTCGTCGTACTGTTTTGGATCGAAAATGTCTTGATTGAGCGAGTAGCAGTAGGTAAATTTTACAAAGTTGCTGATAAACAACAGTGGATTTTCGATAAAGTATTTCAACTCTGAGCAAAAAATCAGACTGTACGTGTCGTCGGTGCCGTACCGATTCAGCAGAGAGTTAAATTTGATACTGTTGCTCGCCGTAGACGTTTTAAACACGTAAATCTCGTACACTTTGTCGCATACTTTGAATATCTTTACTTCGTTACTGATGACTGTCTCGTATTCTACATTCTTACTGTACTTGATGTCCGAGAGTTGAGTCGTTGGAGATGATTGAAGTTTACTGACCGTGCTAAAGCGTCCGCCTCTTTCGCGCACTGTGGTCAGTTTTGTCTTGTTGGCGGTGGCCGACTGTTTCGACACCGCGGTGACGCTAAACTTTTTTACACCGCAATAATGCGTTTTAAAGTATTTGTCGATGTCTTCGAGTCTCTTGAACGTTCGAGTTTCGTGTATAACGAACGGACGCATGCATTCCTCTTCAGACAGCCGGTCGCAGTGTACACGTACCCACATAAAATCGTTGTCCGAGTACAATATATTGTTCTTGACGTTGGGCGTGATACGATCCAAACATGTTTCCGTCTTAATTTTCTGATAGTGTTTGACGTCCAACGATTGCTGAATCTTGCCGGCCGTCATGTAGGCGACAATGTCTATGCCCAACGCTCGTGGAGTGGGTCCCATAAACTCGGATTCGCAGTCGAACAGTTTGTTGAGCAATCGTTTGGCACCTGGTCTGGCAAAGAGTGCGGCGCATTCGTCCGTCGACATATCTTTACACACCATCATGTACTGAGCTATAGCTCGGGCTTGCGGCTCGACAGATTCGTCTTCACACGCTCGCATTATGCACGATGCGAGGTAGTCGATATCCGTGACCAAACTCGACTGTGTAGACGATGGAACAGAACGCGCCATAGTGGACGTGCACGTCCAACGTTTTCACTTGAACAAAGCGGTCGTCTTCGTCTTCAGTCAGCCGGTGTTTGTAACGTCTGTGCAAATCTAGACTGATCGTGTACGGAATGTACAGTTCAGCGCTCTTGGAATGTACTATAAAAGTATCGAGCACAATATTATGGCCGATCGCCTCAGTGGACATTATATCTAGAGTGACATCTGTAGAACGCTGCTCCTAATGACGATACTCGGGCCTTGTCTCAGTTATATAAGAATTCGTTCGGGTTACATCTCATCTTCGTCTTCGTCGTCGTCGAACGTTAACGACGCGACAGAAGGAGGCGGCTTCGGTGTCGGCGAGTATCTGTCGTAATAACGTTGTTGCCGGCGATTATCTAACGCGTTGTCTTTCTGCGCCTTGTCACCGTCGTTCAATAGACTGGTATATTCGGTTTCTATTATCGACATGAATTCGTTGGCGCTTATAGACCGCAGCGGTTTCGTCAACTCTTCGTTGTTGGAAATAATACTGGGAAGAGCCTGTTGTTGTTGTTTATGATGTTGCGGCGGAGACAGAGGAGGCGACAGTAATAAGGGGCGCGGCTGGTGTTCTTGAATATACCGGTCGACTATATCCGCGGCATCAGTGTCGGTAGCTTCCGGCAGTTGTTCGCTAGCAACCGACACGCTATCAACAGTGTCCTCTTCCTCCTCTTCAGCGGCTTCTTCCACGTCCATGTCCGTGTCGTGTCTGTCGTCTACCATGTCGTCGTCGTCATCGTCAACAGTGCTTGTCGCGGACGTGTGTATTTCGGCGCGATGTAAACCGACCACCGCGTCTCGTTGATTCTGTCTGCTTGTCGCCGCTTCTGTACGTTTCTTTTCGCGTACACTTTCGACACTCACCGTGTGTTCGGTAGTGTTCTTCACAGACGACGCAGTCGGTGCATCGGAGTTGTTGTTATCGTTTCTAGGCGACTTGAACGTGTCGGCAAAGTTGGTAAAATGTTTCGATGCATCAATGTCCGGTATAGCCTGTTGTACAGAATTGATTTGTATCTTATTGGCTACAAAGGGCACCTCGCTTCGTGCCGGTATCGAGGCGCCGGGTTTGATCGGTTCTACAGTTTTGGTTATTAGTTCGCGCAACGATTGTATAGACGTGCCTAACACGCTGGCGGCTATGTTTTTAGCCACGATCATGTATATGCTTGGCTGGAACGTACCTCCTTGTGCTGGCTCCTGTACCTCCAGACAAGCCAGCTCGTCCGCTTCTATGTTCGTCGACATGTTTTCCGGGTTAATGTAGGCGCGCAGTCGTGGCATTTTCTCTGTGACAAACGTCATGCCGAATTTTACCAACACTTTGCTGATGACGATGGGGAATTCGCGCATACTGAGCGCGTTATTTTTGTTGACTAGTTTGCGCAACGTTTGCGTGTCCACATTGTCCAAGTCGATGTTGCGTAGAATGTTTGACTTTAAACACGTCTCGTAGAGAGCGGCCTTTGTAAAAGCGTCGTCGAGTTCCATGATATTGCAGTTGTATTAATAGTAGTAACATATAAGACTACATTACACGAGGGTGTTAGCAAATGGGACTGTCGTTAATGGTGTCCGCGTCATCATGGATTGGCGTATGCAGGTATTTGTCATGACCGCTTTCTGCATTATCGCGTTGTTGGTAACGACACTATATTACTATCGTTTCGATAAGAATATCGGACCAACCGTGGACCGTATCGCGATGAAACTGTACGAAAGCGACGCTACACGAGCCTTGTTAAACGGTTCGGCATCAATAATATTCCGACTCTGAACTTGGTCACTACAAATCCAGAAGTCGTCAAAGCGAACAACTGCGGTAAAGGTCCGGTATTTATCGGCGCTACCGGCAAAGACTCGGACTGTATACGTACGTGTGCCAACGACTCGGCGAAAGCCGTTTACGTCAATGCCGGTGAAACGTTTACGTACCAATCGTCGATACTTAAACCGGGCGTACACTGTACACTTGGCCCTCGGCCGGAATGCAACATGAAAACCACGGTAGCCATGATGACCGTCAACTCGATCGTTTGTCGAACCAAGTACCCCCGTCTGATCGGCGGCAAACTGGGCGGCGATCTCGTTGCGTGCAACAACAGTCACATCAACGATCCGCAAAACGTGCTGTGGGACTATCTGGAGAACCGACGAGTCGACCCGTGGCGGTCCGCGATACTAGACGAAGACGAACTCATGCCGGACGGCAACTACCGGTATCGATGCAAGTTCAACGGTACGGACGTGCGCGGCAACCATTACATGGAACACCCTCACAATCGGTTTCATCCGATCGCCAATTACTGCGCGGACCTCGTGTACCGGGCGCATCCCGGCGTGCGCACCGTGTTTGGTGACGACCGCCAGAGATTCGTCTGCGACTGCGGCGACCCGGCAGAGACTCGGGTGGAAAACCTCGTTCCTGGCGATCCGTCTAGCCAGTGGTCCGACGTGACGTACGGTGTTACTCAGGACGTGAAACAACGGAAACGAATCACCGTGCCGTACAAGTGCGTGACGTTGTACTCGCCACTAACAGATATCGGTCGCCACCCCGTGTGTCCCGAAGACATGTTGACACGACAAGGCAGGCAGATGGCGGCTGTGGAACTAGAATTCACCACAGACGAGTCCCAACTCATAGAGCATCCGCTGTACCAAGATTTTAGCAGTACTAATCCAGGAGTGTATACACCCAAGGAGCAACGAATTTACTGACAAAAGGAGTAACGTTAAAAAGATATTTTATAATTTTAATTTACATACACATATTTATACCAAAATAACTGATTTGATACGCGTCCAATTCAAACACCAACTGCGGTGGTGTCAACGGCGCCGATGCTGGTGCTGGTGCTGGCGGCGGTAGTCGTGGACTTGGCTTCTCGTCTTCGTCACTGCTGCTGCTGCTGTCGCCAAACGCTATAAGCAGGGCGCGCTTTTTCGACGGTTGAGCTGGCTGCTTTGTTGGTTCCGGCGAGTTCAATTTTATAGATTCTAGTACGTCGTTTTTTTTCGGCCAGGATATGTATAAACGTTTCGGCCGCAGCTATACCGGCGGTGATGTCGTTCGGCAGTACGGTGATCGCTTTTGGTGCGGACGCAGCAGGCTCGGTTCTCGACGCTGTCGGCGGTTCGTACGTGCCCAGATGTGCGTCTAGATTCATCAGACACTCGTACAGAGGCACGGTGTTGGCCCACCTGATCAGTTCTCGTTTGACGAACCGGTCGTTGACACCGGCACGCATGGCGTACACAAAGTGTTTCACGGCCAACACCGTGTTGAATTTCGGTATTCGCTTGTTGGGCATTACGCCGGTGGATATGTATTCATAGTATATGGACACCGTGACTGTTATGTCGTACGGGTTAAATTGTTGATATCTGTTGACGGTGCCCAGTCCTCGTTTAATCTCTCCGCCCCCTTTCAAACCCATGTAAAGGACACTAGCTACAATTTTTGACACGTCTTTGAGCGTGTTGATGTATCGTTTTTCGTCAGCGCCTGCCGCGCTAAAGAAGCCGGTGAACATGCTGGGCGTCAACATCGAATCGGTAAAGTCTGTGCCGCACATCGCTGCAAACGTGCGAAACACCATGTCATTATAGCCGACCCTATGTGCGCAGGCGTCGAATCCGATGGCTTGCATCGGTTTCGATCCACTGCCGCACACGATCCACAGACACGAGTCCAACACTTTGACACCGTCCTCGGCCACGTGGGTGTAGGCAGCGTTTGTGTCGGATATTCTGTCGTCCGAGAATATATTTACACTGGCCGTATTCCGTCGGCACACCCCGAATGTCGTGTCATCGTCGTCTTCCGCCGTCTCTTGGATCGTGTCGGTTTCGTCTAGAGTCGACGCCACCAGACCACGTCGCTCCATGTCCGCGTACTGTAACTCTGTGCCCGTCTTTGTGCACAAATATTTGGGCGTGTGGTTGTAGCATATGGACAGCATGTCGGAGTCGCGTGTCAACAGTATGTTGAGATCCACGTCGCGGTCTCGTTGGAGATACATCTGCAGTTCCGATTCGCCGTGATCTAATGCGTGCACACGATAGCCGTGTTCGGCGCACAGTCTCGTGAACGTCGTACGTATCAGACTCACGTCCAGCGCGCATTCGGGTCGGGCCGTCGTCTTGTTGGCCACACGAGCGCCGTCCATGTAGACGATGACCTCGCGCGCACAGAGACCCATGTACGTATGAATCCACATAATGGTGCGCACCAAGTACTCGTACGAGGTGTTGGCGATAGCCTCTTCTGCGTTGTGCTGGGTCATGTTGGTGTTGACCATACCCTTGTATCGGATCAACTCTCCGTCCACAGATATGATGTAAGACGCCGGCTTGTGATTGTACAGGCCGCGTCGAAAGTGTTCGATAATACGATCAGCGTGCAATATACCCATGGTCTGTTGTACACTAGTTATATAGTTATTTGTCTGGATTGTATATCTGCGTATCACTTACGAGCGCGTGTAAGGCAATACGTTAACTGACCACTCGACTGCTCTATTTTATAATTGAAAAAATGTCGTTGTTTAACTGTACCCCGTTGGCACAGCCGCCGCGCCGTCAAGATACGACGTGCGTGTTTAGCTCGTTGGGCAACTGCAAGGAGCACGTGTAAAAGTACCTGTGCAACAATCACGCTCGCATATTCGGCTTGGTGTACAAACACGTACACTATACGGACGGCGACAACGAGATAGTTAGCCGTATAGTCACCTACACCAGCGCGGTGAACAATCTCAGCATACCGTTGTTCTTGGACGACGACGGCAAAGTGCTGTTGAACGAAGTCTACACGTTCGCTACCAACGTGGCACACAACTATCAGTACATCAACGCGGACGATCTGTCCAACATTATCGCTTGCAACTTGGGTTTGAGCGCGCAAGACGACGTCTGTAAACTGGGCGGCTGGCTGGACGATCCCGACTCCGAGATAATTCTGCACGACGTTACGTCAGGCGAACTGCGCTACATCAACGACATTCCAAAGTTGCATCGCATTCTACTGCATTATACTATCCCGTCGTTGACCTGGAATGAAACCACCCAATCGCATGTGTATTTCGTCGACAATATCGCTCTGTCCCGGTGCCCGGTAACCGGCACGTACAAATTCATGCTGTTAAACAAACAGAGCGTGCTAAAGTATACCGACCACGCAAACTGTGTTGCCACGCCGTTGGTGTTGACCGGTAAACACAAGATCGCGTCCACGTCGCAAGATCGCGTGTTTCGGCAACTAAACAACCGCTACGTAAACTGTTAATACACACTTAAAGCATCAAAAAATTACATATCGTATTGCAAATAATATTTTTCAACGTCAGGGTATGTATATATATAGGTATAACACGTAATCAAACCATTAGCAGTCCTTTAACTAGAGCGTGCGTACACATACGTTCAGATTCAACAATAATACGAAAATATTACTCTCGGATTCAGTCGATGGAAGCTAACGCGGAAAAAACGGAGGCAGGAGTCGCCACAACCGGACTCGATAAACCAAAGGATTTCGAAGACCGAGTGAACATATGCGCAGACGACGACAACGACAACGATGATGGAACCAACAACAATAATATCGAGACGGATGGCCAGTTGGAAAGTATCTTGGATCCCAAGAACGCCGACTACAACAACGGACTCGTCTACCCACCGAATCCAAAGTTTCTCCACTCGTACAACTGTTATACCAATCTGTCGTGTGGACCAGTTTCGAGAACCATCCCGAGGCGGACGAAGGGAAATTCCATCAAGCCGAAGAAAAACTACAGGACATAGCGTTGCAAATGATCGCGTGCCTAATGTTCGGCGACACCGTGGTGTTGGACACGTTAGCGTGTGAGGAGTTTAACCGCATTACGGCCACCGAGACGCTGGTCATGTTAGACGACCAGGTGGTTCGCGAAAACGTGCACCAAGAGGTATACAGTAGAATGTTGGACGTGTCACACAAGGGTGCGTACTACCGGAGCCAAGAATTTTACGAACTTCGGATGCAACGATTCCAACTCCTGGTTGAGGAGTACACCAAGGCCAACGTCGATTTGCACACTAAGCTGTACTTTATCATGGTCTGCGAGAACATTATGTTTGCGCCGATGTTTCAGTGCATCTGCTACTTGGCCACCACAGGGTACGCGCCAAAGCTGTGCGACGCCAACTTGCAAGTGATGCGCGACGAGTACATACACTACAAACACGTACGCGGTCTGTTGGCCGAGCTTAAAGTGAAACTGAGAAGACCCAAAGCGAGGTCCATACTGGGCGCTTTCGGGACGGCCATCACGGAACTGTTACAAGAGATCATCGGCGACTACGTGTCTGCTGACGGCATGTACTCGTACGACATCGCGTTGGCACACTTCAGACACGTGTGTCACGGCTTTATGCGCGAGAACGGACTCTACTACACGAAAGAGGAGGAACGGATTAATGAAAAACTGTACGGCACGTCTCCTGCAGCCAGTTACATGTATCTGCCGCAGCACGAAATTAAAATCAATCTTATGGAGTCCAATTCGACGGTCTACATGGTCGAAGGTGGCGACTTTGATATTTGCATGAGCGACGACGAAGAGTGCACGAACAAATCAGAGAACATGACGAGAGCAAAGATCGATAGTGACTCGGCCGACCTGGTGTCGGATAGAGGTGTACGCAGCCCAACGACAGTCTTGTAAAAAACATTATAATTTATAAGGTATTCTGTAGAGTGTTGATATTATTTGAATAAAAACATTCTTGTCATACAAATAATAATGTCGATATTCTTTGTCCTGTAGTAATAGTGTTATTCTACAGACGCGCAGAGACCTGCTATCCGTTTGATCAGTCTTTTGTCTATGACAATCATGTGAAAACATCTGGCGTTGTAACAGATGTCGTTCAACTGGCCCGGCATGTTTGCCACATGAGTGTAACCGTCGGCGTGCAACCGTTCGAACACGGAACGCAAAGAGGTCTGTTCTATACGTTCGTCTAGACTGGTGTAATATTTCAATTTGTAGCCGCGATTCTTGACTATAGCTTTGTCGCTAGTGTCGGGCTTAGGAAAGTACAGAGTGGTATAAAATACGCCGGCCATTTGGCCTCGCGCAGACGTTTAATACCCCTTGAAATAGTTACCTATATGGGATACAATGAACGTGTACGACGTTCAGTCAAACAAGGCTCGATTCATTTACACTATATCTCTGACGCCGAAAAAGACTGACATCCAGGCAGGTTCGAAATTGCCGGTACGTCTGGTGAACGGATTCTATTTTAGCAAGGAGACTAGATCTGACGAAAAGTTGATTTACACGGAACACGACATGACGTCTATACTGCGCACCGTACTGTGTATGCACGTCTTTAGAATCGCTCCTTGCGAGTCTATACAAGAGATCATCTACAGCGGTCTTGTCACGTTCCCGAACGATGGCGCCCATCTGACGGTCTACGAACCGGACCTGTCTATAGAGCGCATCAGTGATATAGTAGATTCTCTTTTGGGAAAAGGGTTTTGTAGCGTTGTCGCCCGACCGCTGACCAACGTGTACTCAGAATACAAACACGCCTGGCGTTACCACACGTACGGCCAACCGGTAGCTCTACCGAGCGCTGTCGATTTTATTCGCCTGTACAGATTCGTAAACGCGTCCAACTACAGACTGAGCGCTGCCACTCAATTTGTTTTGCTTAACAGTGACGATCACAAGATACCGCTACAGGGTAGAGTCAAATATCTGCAGCTATGAGTGTGTCACTAGAGTCGTGGGAAGGTGTAGCCAACACTGTAGGCCGCTACTTTAGTAAATCAATGCCGCCCTACTACACGTCGCGATACTTGGAAATAGCTGTAGAGATTATAGGCGATCTGTTGGGCAAAACTTCCTACACATACGTAGAGACTTGTGTCTCGCTACCTGAGCTTATATGGTAAGAGAAGAACATCGTCTTCTTTTCAGTGCCCATGATGTCGTTGTTCATCAACCAGCCGGTGGAACTGCCGCAGGACACGGTAAAGTATGTGGCCCGGTTTGATATATTCGACCGCATTGAAGTGGAGGACACGAAGAACAAGTCATACGATCAAGACGGTGTGGGATCGTTACACAAACGAAAGCGCAAGAATCGTAACAAGCGACTAGAATCGTACGACACTAGCAACGGCTACATTGTAAATTGGAACTCTACAATGATTGCCGGCAACGTGTCAGACGAGTTCGGTCTAAACGAATCAGACACTACGGTGCTGGTGCAATTGTTTCGCTTAGTGCTGATGATCGGTCACTGGTACCAACACGCGTCAGGCCGCACCACGTATAGGGACCACGAAAACTTTCACGAAATAGAAATGGCCGACACCGATCTGTACAATGCTCTAATGTCTGTTGATAGTGCAAAGACTGCCACAACGGATGAAAGCAGTAGTGGCAGCGACAATGAACCCGAAAACGATGCTAGTGTATTTACTCGATTTCACTCGATTTGTAGAACGAATACGCCTTGAAAACAGTATCATACGTTTTTGACAAAAAAAATAAAAATCCGAATTATTTAAATCACGCCCGGCGTCAGCGTCTAAACGTTCTTCGTACGATCCATCGTTGTAACCTCGACTCGACAAATCTCTATTGTGTTTCCTTTTTAGCAAACGAATCGTATAAACTATCCAAATTCATGTTGTCGTTATGTTCGACTGACATACGACGATATGTGGGGAGCGCGGTATAACTTTGAACCGCTGTTTGACCTCTCGTGGTGTTGTCGTCGTCTCACTCTTTATACTTTAACAAGACGGTACGATTCAACCACGGCTCTTGCAGCATACGTTGGTAGGCAAACAGTTCGCGATTGATGTAGCTGTCTTTAGCAAACGTTATACAGACGAGTACTACGAAAAACACTAGAATCGCTATAACGTACAACATCGGGAAGAAGACAGCGTTGGCTATACTACATTACGTTGTATTATAAACCATGAGTGCGCCTTTACAGAAACAAAAATCACAATATCGACATCCAACCACTTGTAATATCGCCAGCTGAGTGAAATAATGTTTTGGACTTGTATATGTCGGCCGCCACCCTAGTCGTGGTTTGAACTGAGCGCTATATATTATGGTATGCAACACGGACAGTAGTCCAGTCTGTCTCTCGGCGTAGACTATAGCACATTCTATCGCAACATGGAGCCGTTATTCCTAACGCACAAGTTGACAGTCAACAATCTGCAGTCGATGTACAACGTGTACGATTTTCAGTTGCGAGACCACCTGTTGACCACCGAAGACATTTACTTGTCACGATGCAAATGCTATCACACGCACAACAAGCAGGACTGTCCTCTGGTCACCACGGCCTACTGTGTCAAATGCAAAGTGGCCAACGAACGGTACATTAACTATCGATCTTTACTGTTCCACCGGACGGCGGCGCAAAACCGGCTGGCGCGATGCTGTACCCACTGGCACTGGCCGCCTTGCGGCCACTGTCTCGGCTGTCGGACCACTTCGACATGCATAGTGCAGTTACCGTTCGAGTGCGATTACACCACGGAAGCCACGTGCACTGCGTCGGGCAGCGGTGCGCCGCACTTTACCAAGCCAATGAAACACGCTCAGTTGATGCGCGAGCACATTTACAATACGCGTATGCCGGTGTTTTACTTTTGCAGCCAGCACACGCACGTGCACCGGCATGAACACAAGCCTTACAGCCGGCTGCAGTGCTGCATACAAACGCAAAAGTGTTGCGAATCCGCCACCCTGGTTACCGAGTTCGACTCGAGTTTTGTCATCACTACGGTAACTAAGAAACGGGCCAAGACCAAGGCGGCGGCGGCAGACGCCGCTGCTGACAAGACTAAACGTTCAGCCATCGAAAAGAAGCAGTATGTGATTTTTGATCCCACCTTGTGGCGCGAACAGTCGATGAACCACTTTATCTCGCTGTTGCGCGCCGTGGTCAACACGCCCGAGCTGGTGACGGAGCGTTACCGCCGCTTCGAGTCGTCCAACTTTAAGGTGTCCAACATTAAAAAATACAAGAGCGATAAACAGTCGATCGTACGCACGGCCATCACGGGGTTCGAGACGAAAGGCATCTACCAGACGGCCACCATATCGTGTACGCTGCCTAGCCGCACGGTGTTGATTCCGCAAAAGATCTACGACCTGATGGTGGGCGACTACGACTTGTCGCTGGTCGCTGTAAAACGCGACCCGTCCATCAAGCAGACGTGGATGTTTGTGTGCAAGGGTAAGCGCAACCCGGACCCAGACGTGGACACGCTGGTGATCTCGGACGCCATCGCCAAGCCATTGAACCAGGACCAAGACGGGGACAAGAACGGGGTGTACGTGCTGTCGAACCGCGCTCGCGGCGGTTACGACAGGCGCGAGTCGTTCCTACATCGGCTGGCGCGGCTGGAAATGGCCACCGCCTATGCAACCGACAAGACGCTGATCGCTACGCCTCGCTTTTCGTTCTCCGAAAACAACCTGCTGGTGATCCATCGCAAGCACCCCGAACTGATCGAACGCAGCGAGTTTTACCGGCGCACGCATGGCAAAGGAACAAAGTGAGTAAATTCATTAGATATTGGTCAGGTTTTTGTTGAAGTTTTTGAATATACGTGCACGATTTAATAAGTTTCGTGTCCGTTTCAGCCACATGATCGATGCCGGATGCGGCTATCTGCGCACGGAATACGAGGAATTCTGCCTGCTGCTGCTCGAGATTAACTCGAGAGACGAGACGACGTGTGTAACGTTGGACGATTTAGTGTTGAAAACGGACATTTTACCCGACATAGTCAAGTCGGGCGCCAAGGGACACAATGAATCGCTGCACATGCTGTTTGACAACCTTTGCTACAACCGCACACTGTCTGAACAGAGGAAGGACATGATCGACCAGATGAATCGCTACATCTCGTCCAGCCAAGAGTTGAGGCACACGGGTCGTAACCAGTTTATCTCGCTGTACGCAGCACAAGACATGACGGTAATCATGGGTTGTGTGTACGTGAACAAGCGGTTCTACGCCGACTACAAACCCTTCGCCAGTGTGGGCACACTCATGTACAACGAAGGCTCGCTGGACGAGTTCATCGAAGATTTGAAATTATTATAATGTTATGGTCAATAAAATCTTTCTATAAATACAAACCTTATCATTTACTACAACCGATTTGTTACAACTGCTAGCCGACGATTCGATTGTCTAAAAAACAGCGATTACGGTGTCATGACGGCGCATTTAAAAGTATGTCTTTATTAAGTCTTTTGTTTCTTGAAATCTTCCAAATGTTTACACAATTCAGTGTATGGAGTGGTAGCACCTGGAAGAGTTTGGGGTGTAACAACTATTTCCATCGGTAGAGCACTCGGCTCTGGTGACATGGGCAGTGGCGGTGTACTTCGACCCTTTTTGGCGTTACTTCTCGTCACCTTGTTGAGTTTGGAGGATTTAGGTGGTGTGTTGGTAACTGGCTGTGTCTGTGACGCGTTCGGCTGTAGCACTAGGATATTTTTGCCGATAGACTTGCTGGCAGTCACGGGCGACTCTGTAGGAAACAGCGTGTTGGACGATATAGCCTCTATGGGAGACATGGTTATGGAGACCAAGCCTTTAGCATCGCCCACGGTAGTTGTCACCCTCAGATCCGACAGGTACATTGTAGTGTCTGTAGTGTGGCGCGTGGGATCGAACGAGGAGGGTTTGTCATAGTAGACACGATTCCGGTTGCTAATCACGGCGTCCACTAGCAGGTCGTCTTCTACGGCCAACGTAGCTGCCATATCGTCCATCATGTACTGTAGTGGCCAGGAATCGCTGACAAACGCGCCACGGTAGCGGTTCGGATGTTTGATATAGAGAGCGGCTAACAAGACCAGCGCACCGTTGGTCGCGTTCATGTCGCTCATCTCGGTGTGGTATTCCACAGCCTCGTACAAGCGCGTGGAAACCACCAGCCCGTCGGGTGAGGCGATACCCCGGCCGCGCGCGTCTATGTTGGTGGGCGCTGTGCGGAGATCGCACACGGCATAGTGGTCGGGCAGGTGATGACGGAATACCGCTTCGTGGCCGTGCACATTGAAGTTGCCCACAATCACGTAGTCCGCGTCCGCGTGGAAGCGCTTCAGCGTGTTTATCGCTTGAACTACGGCCGTGTAAGACTGATCATCGGTATAGCTGTTTTTATACGTTTGAGTAAAGTGGACGTAGTAGAACTCTTGCTTGTCCACCACGCGTAACAGGCGCACCACGTGCATGCGGCTCTGATATGGGTCGTCCGACTTGTAGCACACCGCATCCGAGGTGGCACGGAACTTTGCCTTGTTGGCCGCCACGTACTCGTTGTTGTGCCACAGCTCGGGCATGCGTGACGACCACTGGTGGTGAGCGTTGTCCACGTACGGGTCTTTGAACGAGCTGTATGCGTTCGGTACGGGATTCATAGCGCAAAAGGTTTCGCTGCGCTCGAGTTTGTCAATCATCACGTTGCTGCCCGACACCAGGTCAGCCCGATACCCGTTGGCCAAGCGTACAAACTGCGGTATCGGCAGGTTGGCCGCGTTATGGTGTACCAGTATATCGCAATACGTAGGTATACTCTCTGCGGCCGCCGCCACGTCAGTTTCCATCATCAGGTCTTCCCTTCGTTGCGGTTGCAAAGCAAACTGTTCGACGTCTCCGTACACTTCGTCCGGATTACCCTGGAAGTTGTCGTCGCCCATAAGAGATTCTCTGTCTCTCTTTACGGTCAGCGTAGATTGTGCCGTCTTTATCCACACCAAACGTATGAACAGCACCAACGCTGTGATCGCGAATATCAAATTGAACAGTGTCTGCGGTTCCATGTCTAGACATGATACGTATAAGACCAGACGAAGCCACTATGTTCACCGGCTAAATTAAACTCTTTTACCCTGTGCAGTCGTTCATGTTTCGTCGCGTACGTTAGTATATAGTGGTGCAAAAGAAGCGGTCGCTCGTGATGGACCGTTACCGGCCGACAAACGGCGTTAGCATATTTACGTGTATAGTGGCCATAATGACACTGGGCCTACTGATACTCTACGCTGTATTCGTTATAACGCAAAACAAAGGCTTCTGTATAGGCGGTTGCAACAACATTCTGACCGACCGCGGTTCATCTGCTGAGCCTCGGTCGCAAAATGATCGTTTCAGTTTGGCCAAGGCGAGAGCCAACATCAGACCCATGACTACGGTGCACGACAACTTTAAAAAGTACAAGTTCGATTTCACTAAACCCACCGGCGTACACACGGGCTGGGACACGGACGAAAAAACTTTGTCCACAATGTGTAAAATGCTGACCGAAGGTTTGAGATACGCGCACGGCGTGTTCATGGGGCGCTCCAGTCTAGAGAGGGTGCGAAACGCTCGTCTAGTGCTGGCCGTGACTGAAAACTTTATCATCCTGTACAAGCTCAAGCTCGACGCCAAGACCAAACCGTTGACCGGAGCGCCGTTGGGCACCGACTGGAAAGTGTTCAGCATCGACAGTACGTGCATGCTGGCGCACTATCTGCTGCTGGGAGAGAGCGCGGCGTTGAAACGCGAAGCCGTCAACTTGATTCTTTCGTTGATCCAATCACCGATCAATCCGTTCGGTACGCCTACGAGCGAACGGTCCATCATTCTACGGCTTGTCGGTCCTTGGATACTGGCAAAGTATTTGAACGGAGAAGGAGACGCCGCTGCGGACACGGCCGACTACAAAAACGCAATGGATCAGGCCAAAGTGGTGGTGCGACACGTCAACACAGAAAGGGGCACACACATGGATCACAGTTTCTTCGAACGCAATTTGGGCGCGTTCTACAAGTACCTGGAGAGTATGTGCGACGACAAGGCGTTGTATTACTACGGATTCGACACGAAACTGGTGCAGACACCGGTTGCCGAGTGGAACGCGGTCAAGAGTATTCTCCTGCATCCGACCGTAAAGTTCGGCAACGTCGGTCTGCTGGGCAGAACTCAACAGTTGAAGTGCGACACGTACGATGAATCGAAGTACAGCATCCAGGTGATGCCGTTCAGCGGTTACATTAGATACTTTACAAAGGACAGACAGTTTAATGCGCGCGCTCAAATAAAGACTTTGGCGTATTACGAGAGCGACAAGAATGTCAACAATATGGGGCAGTACTGGGTACAGTACAGAAACGTACACAGCTCGGCCAGCACGGACGAGGTCAAGTTTCCGGACATCGGCTTCATCAACAAGGCCGCTCAGACACAACGAATCGTACTGCCGCTACTGAACGAAAATGTCGACACACAGACGTACATGCCGAAAAATGCAAAATCGTTTGTGGCCGCGTACAAACACTTTGGCGTGATGTACCAAGAGTACGAAATTGAAGAGTTTGGCGATTTCGTTGTGTACGAACTTATCGTGATAAACGCGAGGACCAAAGTGGTGGACGTGAAGTTAAAGATTGTCAACAAAGAGGCCGCAGAGCTAAACTATTGCGGCGCCAATCGCTCCAAGCACGTTGTGCCGGCAAACGGTACGAAGACGTACACCACCACCATGAACATGGTGAGCGGCGTGTTAGAGACTAAAGATCTGGCTGAATTCCCGAGCTTCCCGTACAAACTAGATTCGAGTGTAGTGATTAAAGACGTGGCGAGCATCAAATCGTACATGCTGTACGAAAACGATGTGCCAGTCATCTGTACACCATACGAGTGGACTTACGAACTGCCCAACCTGGTGCACAACATAGACAATACGTACGAGGTATTCACGTTTGACACCAAAAATAATCAGTACACGAACGTTAAACACACTACCGGTTCATCACGTTACACCAATTATCACGATATGGTCGCGTAATGTAGCCGGCAAACAGGTATCGGACCAAAAAGAAGTCGCTCCGTCTGTGCTATTATATTTTTGTGTATGTCAAAATCAAAAAAGTCAGCATCTGTCCAAAGCGTAGGCTATGTGCGCCACAGACTTGATCGTTGTGGGCACAACACAGTGCGTGTACTCGGGTGTCCAATTGTGTACCGAGTCGTCGACCAACACGGCTTCAGTAAAATACGTGTCTGCAAAGTAGTTGTATAAATACAGTAGGTTCTTGCAAGATTTTTCACCGCTTTGCGCGTTGCTCAGCACCAAGTCGAATCGAACGCCGTATTTCTCGGAACTTGGCCGCTTGTTTGTCCACGTGTAACGGTGATCCATGAGACCACAGCACCACAGTGTCGTACACGGCACGAGCGTGTTCCAACACAGACACTGCCCCGTCCAGCACGCGGTCCTCGTCGTCAATGAGCGTGCGGTCCAAGTCGAACACTACGATAGACGTGGTTTTAGTAATCAACATGTTTCTGGACCAGTCTATGGCCGTGCTAACGGCGTTGGACAGACCAAACACGTCGGTGCGCGCAACCACTGTGGCGCACACCGGCAACGGTTCGTCTACAGTCCATATAACGTATCTCGGTGCGCGTTCACCTACCCGGTACATGGGCATCTTGTGTTCGAACGTGTACGAAGTAACGTTTGGTCGTACCCCGGTGCCGATACACTTGTCGTAGTACGGTTCAAGCTCGACGCTCATTTCGAACACACTACCGTCTTCACAGACTACACTGACCGTAGTGTCTGTGTAAACGGTCAACTGTGTCGGCTGCATAATGTTGAAAAGGTTCTGCAGATCTTTGACATTGCACAAATGATTGTAGAAACTAGGATGTACCATTAGGTCGGGTAGTGAATAGTAATTGTAACTCATGTTTACTAGGAAACGACAGTGTTTATTTCAAAACAATAATGATACACGTACAGGTTCTATCGTGCATCAGCACAACACGCTGTGCTTCAGTCTTAGATCTATATCACAGTTTTAGTTCTATATGTAAATTGATTGTGGGTCTGTAGTAGATTTACTCAAAGAATACCTCGTCAGACGGTGTCCACAAAACGGTGTTGTTGTCGTTGTGATTGTTGTTCTTCGATTCGTTGATTTTTATATGGCGAAACTGTTTATCGTACTCTATGCCGGTCGTCTCTGTCTCGTTAGAGTCTGAAAAGTATACGTACGTACAGACGCCCAGATAAGTTACAAACTCCGCGACTGACGGATTTACATTCGCCGTGTCCGCTTCTGTATCGACAGTAGGCCACGCTACTAAACGCAGCGTGTCGATGATTCGACGTTGTTCTTCGGTCAACTCGGCAGTGTAGAAGTACGACTTTTGAAACAGCTTGTGGTTGCCAATCACAGGGTCTATCGAGCGTTCTTGTGTCTCGTATTGGTACAAGTAGTACATGTACAACGCGTAGAACATCTGGCCAAACAGATCGCCGTTGATCGGATCCTCACATTCGATGTTGCATTCGACGTGATTGTGCGAATTGAGATCATGTCGAAAGGCGATGCGAAAGAGGTAGGACTTGCCGCAGTGTGTCAACGTGACGCCCCAAAACACTAGTCTACGGCTCTTGGTCGCCTTGATCAACGGCACGGCGCTGTCTGTAGGCGGTCTGATCTGGCTGACATTCCAACCGCGCATCGGCAGCTCAATGGCTCTGCTCAATACCAGTGTGGTTTTGTTGGACCAATTGTATTTCGACCGACACACTCGCAGTTTGACCGATGCAGACACGTTGTTCGCTGCGGTCACATCGTCGCCAGGGTCGCAGTCTACGCGTACAATCAGTTTGGTAGTAAACTCGGAACAATTGTCGAAATACCGGGTGGACATCTTTTGAGTGTCGTAAAATATAGTGTACGTGTCTTCGTAATAGTGTCTGATGATGTGCTGGATCGCGTTTTTGCCATCTTCTAAGCGTACTGCGTGTTTCAGACGAGGATTCAAAAACCAGATGTTTGAAGAAAACTCGTGTTCGTTTAACGAACCAAACAGACCGGCCAACGGTTCGTTGGCGTCGTACGTAGCGTTCGTATTGTCTGGCAGCACGAGTTGTTGTAGCCAATTCGTACACTTCAAATACACGTCGGCCTTTTGCTGCTTCCCGTCTTCGCTGGCGTACCCGATAGGGCGATGTTGCTGATGCGCTAGCAGTGGCGGTAAATTCGATTGCGATGGCTGCGCGCTAGACGTCGCCGCTTTATCAGAGGCAGCGGTCGTAGTTGCAGCATTGATGACGTTGTCTTTATCGCCGAAATGTGATGTAGGCTGTGGTATGTCTGCCGTGACATAATGTGCGTTTACGAACGATGTTGTGTATTTCATGACTTTGATCTAATAACTATCATCACAGCCTATATGAGGCCGGTGTACGCGCTATCACGACGACACTAAACGACTGTGCCGGCGTATCGACTATATATAACCGATCGCTTTTACACGTGGTTATATAATTAATATTAATAGCATCATGGATCTGTTTTTCCTAGCGCTGTTGGTCGTGCTGACACTCGTACTATTAGAAGTGTACGTATTAAACAACGTGCCGCAGACTAGTGACCTGCTGAAAGTGTTTACCACGTTGCGGCAACAGAATCCCTCTACATTAGCGTTTTCGCTCGGCTACGATCGACAGCGAAACAAGTAACGTGTACACCAGGCCTGTGGCCGGCGCTACAAACGATCGGATAGAGGCTTACGTGTTGTGGGAAACGAACCCGGTCAACTCGGACGGCAAGTACGTGGTAGACAATGACCACGGTACAATCACTGACAAGTCGAACGTATTCGAAGTGTCCGGCGTGAACGCGGCTCGGTTGACGTGTCCCGAAGGTTACGAGGGAAGTCGGTGCCAACTGAGTCCGTTGTGCACCGATGAAGACTGCGAGTCGGAGAAAACCAAGCTGTTGAGGTACACGCAGTTTAACGCGTTGAACCTGTACAAAAATACTATCGCTCGTACGGCGGCCGACTTGGTCGCACGAACCGAAACGACGCATCCGCGCATTCGGGTACAGTGTCTTCAGACCGGCGCGTACGAGTTACAGGTGTGTCCCGACAACAATCTGTTGGACACGGCTACGGTACAATGTCGCGAGTACGACATTTGTCAAGACCGCGGCAACGGCTATAAGCACAACTATCGTATAGACGGTTCGTCTGCTGCTTTACACGATGACGAGTACTACCTGTGTGCCGACAACAAGAGTGTGCTCAAAAAGTGTGAAGATCGCACAGTGTTTAGTATGACTAACCAAGGATGCATAGTGCAGTCCGTCTGCTTCAACCGCGGCAAAGAGCAAATAGCTGTGGACGACAACAATTATATACAGTGTAGCGCGGATACAGGCCGTAAAGTGCACTGTGAACACGGTGTACAAAAGAAAGGCAACGTGTTGTCGTGTAAAATCAAAACGTGTAAACCGTACACCTTGCGTTACAACGACGGCACTCTGAACTACGTTTACGGTCAGAACGTGTGCGACGATCAAGACAAAGCCACGTTGACAGTGTGCGACATTACGCCGATCGGCAAGAGTTACACATACACATGGGCGGAACGGTTTCAATTGACTCTGGCCAACTGGCCTACGGCTGTGCTAGACGAGATGACACAGACGTGTGTCGCGCCCACTGACAACATTACCATGGACACTGCTACGATAGATCTGGCCTGGTCGTCGGCTATGAGCGCTGCGCACAAATTTAACATACGCAAACAGGAATACGTGTGCACAGACAAGTACCGTTGGGATTATATCGAAGGCGCTGTCGTACCTGCGCCGCCACAATCCGATATGTTTGTGGACGCTGCTGCTCCGTGTCAGTCGACTGCCGTGGCCAACAAAGACACCGCGTGGTGGTCGCTCGCCAACAGCTATGCCGGCGCGCACACTGTGGTTACGTATCCACCGAATACAACGCCGCCGTTGGTGTACGCGGTGCGTCTGACAATCAACAGCGTAAAGAGACATGACGACTTTTGGCCGGTGTACGTTGTAGACACGAAAAAATATACCGGCAGCGTGTGCACGTACTACAGCAAAACAAAAACGCACACGATAACCAGATACACCGATACTATACCGCCGTTGGGGTTCGCTCCCGTAGAAACGCCCAACGGCGACGACGATAGGTCGACCATACCGATCTCTCTGATCGGTTATACCGGGTTTCCTATGAACGTCCTCGACAACTACAAGACGTACATGTACTACTTTATAGCGTCTGGCAAAACTGGAAGTTTACACTTTTCACCGTCTGCACAACAGTCGGTAGACAAGCTTGTCTTGACGCCAAAGCCAGTTTCACGCAAACCCTCTTAAACATAACCGGCTCAACGACAAAGACACGTATTATTTTTTACAATATCGGCTAGTATATCCGACATAAATTCCCGTGTTATTCTTATGGCCGTCGATTTCTCTATGTTGGCTGCTGGCGACAAGCCACCCTCTTACGGAGTCGACCACCGCTTTGTTACGGCAAACTAGCCGTCCGTGTATGTTAAGGATATACCCGACAGGTGTACGTATATATCTTACTATATTCTTAACATAGACATACTACTACTACTTCGGACAACCAAACTCGTTACCGTCGACACCGGTCACCGTTGTTGTGCGCGGTACAAGCGTTCTGTTGATGGCGAGACTCGCGCTTGTACCTCGTCTCTGCTCGTCCGTCTACGTTAAGGGGATCAGAACATATATATAATTTATTATATTCTTAACATAGACAGACTACTGCTTTGGACGACCAAACTCGCTACCGTCGACAGGTTATCATAATGTACGTATATAATATATAACTTGATGTATTATTAACATAGACAGGCTACTACTGTGTACTCTGTCGCCTACACCATACATAGACTAGGCGATTTGTTGAATTCTGACCGGTTTACGCCTATAAAACACACAAATAAAGGTGCGCGTCTAGACGCATGGCGTTGGCACCCGTCTTTCTGTTACTTCTGATAGTACTCATGTGCTTCGTAGTGCTCTTTATACTATACAATATAAGGGACTTCAATGAGACAGATGTTCGTACGGCTAATCTGGTCGGCGGTTCACAATCGGAAATGTACAAACGCGACTGCGATGTGGAAACAGTATACAGTGTTACCGACTCGCAATGCCAGGCCGTGTGCAAACAGCCGGGCATCTTTAGTTCACGCAACGGAGCGTGCATCAATGTGTTGGCGTTCACTACAGACACCATGCTGAACAAATGCGATCCGAAACGTGGCGTACTGGCGTATCTACTGGGAGATCCCCAGTTTGGCAACACGAAAATGCGTTGTTACAGTGTCGATCCCGGCATACAGCCGGACGATCCCCACGGTAAAAACATTATATGCAACCACGGGAGTATAAACATCGACTACGTCAAGTCGTTTCCACAGCCGACTGTCAGTGTACCGATCCGACCAGAAGCGTTCTAGCATTTGTGACCAACACCAAAGAGATGCGCAAGTATGGGGTGTGTGTCAGTGAAAAAATGATACCACTGTATCGATACAACGACTTGCTCTATGACAGTTCTGTAATTTAAACTCTAGTGTGTGTGGTTGAGATCGACAGTATGTATTTGACAGAACCGTAACCGATTCAAAGATATACATGTTTTTTTCTCCACCGGGGTTTATTATTCATTATAGATAACACATATAAAGTCCACAGTAAATGTATCTACCGGACCATATATCGTCAGAGATCTTATTTATGTTCTCTAGAATGCTTGACTGAACATATCGTTGTCTAACACCGCGTTGTGTGTCGTGATATGCAGTTTCCTTCCGGACATACTGTATGCTGTGCGTATCGTATCCGCCGCCTGGCGTACGTATGCTAACGCCTCCTTGTCCTCGACCTTGTTTTGCTTTTTCGGTCGTCTGTTGGCAACACCGTACGACAATACGTCGTATAAGTCATGAACCGAAGTGGCGTACTCGAATTGTCGATCTTCGACGGTATACACGGTCGGCCTGGGATACATCTGCATCAGTTCGTCGGAGGAGCTCGTGTGGCGTTGGTCGTACATACGTTTCAAATAATTCGACACTCGACTGTAGGACACGTTGAAGTTGATGACGAGTATCACGGAGACGCTGAGGTGTAACGGCGACTGCCAGTCCAATCTGGGTCGACTGTACTCGCTGGATTTGTGCGCTTTCTCAGCGGTTGTTGTAAGCGGATAGCAGTGGTAGTGTTTGGCAAAGTCGATCGGTGTGAACGTTCGAAACGGTGGAATATTCGCGTCTTTGGTGACCATCGGGTATCTGTGTCTGTAAACGTTTTCCGATATAACGTTGTGGAACTGGTACAGACCCTGTATCACGTGGCCGAACGACATCATCTTTATCAAGTAACGGACGTAGTTCTGGTGTTTCACGCTCAAATAGTGCGCGATGCACATGCTGCACGGCAGCATCTTGTCGATGTTGTACACTAGAGTGGAGAAATCCTTTACGTCGTCCGTGAATCCTGTGTACAGGGCGTATTGTAACAGTATCGACGCGTAGTGTAGAAACGACCAGTACAGCGAGCCCCACATGTCTGTGCTGTATTTGCTCGTCTGCACCAGCATCACTGTGGTGGACAGTTCGAACGTTGACTTTAGAAACGCTATAAACGCCGACAGACGGGTGCGGTACGCTTCCGGTATAGCGATACCTTCTATATACGCCTCGAACTCGCTCAACACGGGCACGAACGCGGCCACCACACGGTCAATGGTGTACGATTCTAGTTGCTGTTTAGCGTTGTTCAACAGCCACTCTATGTCGCTGTCGATGCGTTCGTTTCGCGACATCGTTCACGTTGTACGCGGTATAATAGCTATATTAATATACGCGATAAAAACGATGCGTGGAGTAGACGCGTGACCTATAAAAACGTGAAGCGACGTACGACCCGACAGTCACTCGGTCGGCTCAGATCGCCACCAGCACAGTCTAAACGTTTACATAGTGTCTTGGGTTCATTTGTTCCGAGCGTATATATATATATATATATATAGTATAACTATGGAGTCACAACCGCAGCAGTCGCAGTACTACCAACAACCGTATTATCAACAACAATCGGCTTCGTCGGACCAGAAGCAGATGCCGCTTTTGTTGCCGCCGCCGACACCAGTCTCTCAACCGTATACAAATCCGCCGCAACAAATACCGTTGTCTCTACCCAACACGACACCGACACCGGCGGTGTCTCAACAGTATACAAATCAGCCGCAACAAATACCTACACCGGCGGTGTCTCAACAGTATACAAGTCAGCCGCAGCAACAAATACCGGTGTCTCTACCCAACTCGACGCCGACAACGGCGGTGTCTCAACAGTATACAAATCAGCCGCAGCAACAAATGCCGGTGTCTCTACCCAACTCGACGCCGACAACGGCGATGTCTCAACAGTATACAAATCAGCCGCCGCAGCAGCAGCAGCAACAACAACAACAACAAATGCCGTTGACTCTACCCAATTCGTATGCACAGACACCGGCTAGTAACCCACCGATGCCCGATATGAACATGTACAACAGTCTGGTAAACAATTCTGTGTTTGGCGGTTTGAACGGCATGAACGGGCTTGTCGGTAGCGGTGGAGGAGAAAAGACCCGACAGCCGGTGGAAATTACACGGTTTGCCAACGAACCGAAAGAGGTTCAACACAAATTGATAACGCAAGATTTGAAAGACGATTGGTCCCAGATTCAGAAATTCAACATCTTGGATTCGGAACAAATGGACCAACTGTATATATACGCAGAGGCTTTTCAAAATGACAGAAAGTTTTCTCTGGTATACATGTTATTGCATTATCGTCTTAAGTACAGTAAATACTTTGAAAAATACGAAAGTCTGGACGTGTGGTTAACGTTCTTAGCGCTAATGGTGCTCTACGGATCGGAACACGCGTTGAAACAAGCGTGCGATATAAACGGCTTCGTACAAGTACCTCGAGTCTGTGAGTCTGCTTTTAAGTTGCGGATGTTTAATAGAAAACGTAAGGCAACGATTTCGGATACACCGACCGCTGTTCCAGTCGACAATGAAGACGAAGCGACTAAACGAGCACGATTGACTGAAACTGCAGAACAAAACGTTGCTGACGACCATCCGTTTCTTAAAGAATCGCTGTATTTATCTCACATGTCATTGTTCAAGTTGGGCGAGATGGCCAAGTACTGTGTACCGTCGGAATTCGCCATCATGTTCTGCAACGCCAACCTGGCAATTGTAAATGTGTTTATACAGGGCGACAATAAACTGCCGTACAGGGGAGTCCGTGTGGCGTTCAGCAAACCCGTGGTGTCGCTGATACGAAGTAGGACCTGCAAGACGTACAACTATCAGTCTTTAGAGTCGTACGGTTTGCTGACAGACTTTATGGCCGAAATCACTGGCGAGCAGACCGATCAAGAAGCGTTTAAGCTGAATTCATTAAAGGAGATGAAGATGGAAGACATGATAACGCACGAATCACAATCCCAAGTAAAGTGGGACAATAATACTGGTTTTAACGTGGCGCTCATCACGAACTTCAGTTGTACACACACCACTGCAGGCGTCTTGAACAATAGGACCTACAGCTCAACCGTCTATCACATTCCGAAGAACTTTGTCGACGTAACGGACGATGAACTAGACGATATGTGCAGCAAGGCTACCAACCACAAGTCATACGAACGTCGTGTGAACCTACTAAACGAACACTACGACCGCATGGAAGGCTTGGTCAACGCCGATCATACCGAGACGACAACAGCCATAAACTGAAAAATATTTAGCGCATAAATATATTCAACGTTACCATACTTGTGATATAATATGTTATCATTCTTATATATAGTGTTACGTTTTTTGAGTCTATATAAATAAATCGTTACTGTTATACCGAATATCTTTGTTTTATACCTTTCAGATTTGCTTCGTCTCAAAGGAAGATAGTACTGAATTTACAATATCCACTGCAGCGTTTAGTGATATAGATGTAACCGCCATCATTTCCCTCCCCTACTGACGATATATGTCGCTCTGTTAATAGTGTTGTGTACTATAGCAGTTATATTGTATACGATATGTAATGCTACAAAAGATAATAGTACAACCACTACCAGTACCGCCTACAGCAGAGGGACCTATATTAGAGACAATCGCTAAACGATTGTTTCCGTTTAAAAAGTGTTCGGACCGTGTTCTTGGTGAAATATTTAATAACCAACACACAAACATGGAGTTGGCTCATTTGAATGTGGGCACTGGGTTCAAGTCTTTTCTGACCGAATTGAAAAAGCTTAGCGGCGCGTCCAAAGCGACTGTCGAAGAGGCGTCTTCGCTGTTGAAGCGCGTCGATAGCGGTATTAAATCCACAGACGAGGCGATCAAAAGTCTCAAAGTTACCAAGAATTCACAAGGAGTCGTCTTGTTGGGCGACAAATACGTCGGAGTTATAAACAGGATATTACGAGAGGGCGACTTAAAGAAACTGGTCAGTGTGTCTAAACAAAATATACCGGTGACGGCCGCAGACAGTTCTGCGTTTAAAACCTTAGTGGGCGCCACCCCAGAACGAGGGCTGAAAAACGTAGACGATGTGGCTGCTGTTACAAAACGCGAACGACCTCACTTGGACGCGCCGTAGAGAATCTTAACAAGATATCCGATACGGCCAAACGGGATTTGAAAAAAGTGGAAAACAACTTGTACAAGCACTTTAAAAACGGTGCAGTCGTAGCACTGACTGTCGGTGTAGTGTACGTCGGCGCGGACTGGATATCTAAAGCCACCGAGGCGCGTAAAGGGTGCTTCATGGTGACCACCGTCAACGGAGTGACAACGTCCTGCAAAGTCGCTGCGTACACGTGTTCGACTGATGAGGACGCCGGCACGGGCAATAAGTGTACGGGGACGACGAACTATTACAACACTACATTGGTGCTCATGAACTTGGCGAACGCGCCAGACGATGACCCTAATAAAATCGCTATTGCCACGGCTACAGGCATCGCTGTGATCCAGTTGAACGCACAGTTGGCGAACATCATTGACAACCACTATCCGGCAGTGGTAACCGCCATCGAAAAGATGGGCGCCCAAAGACCGAAAACATTTTCGATATGCGATATTAAAAATAACGCTGTCGAAGGCGGTGTTGTGCCTCCTTGTCGCATGTGCGATCCTACAGCGAATCCGGTCAGTACGTCGTTTATAGATCCTGCTCAGTACGGTGACAACATCACGTTTCAGTGCGTAACAAATCCGTCAATACTGGACACCATATCTGACACTGTTCTCAGCACCGGTAAGAATTTGTGGGACGGCGTGTCCACTGTAGTCTCCGGCTCTTTAAAACAAATCGGCATTATAGCCGCAATCATATTGGCAGTTCTCATACTGGTAATGTTTATAGTTCGCTTATTCACTAGAAAGCAACCAGAATACATGGACTTGGACAACATGTCAGTCCGTTCGCAGTCAGTAGTCGTGTAGCAACAGTATTGTGTAACTTTGTGATTGATTTTTCATACTAGCGCAAAAAGAAAGAGACTTGTGTATATATAATAAACTTTTATTCAGACGTATTCCAAACGCTATGAACTGGACCATACAACGATTGTAACAATGAAGTGTCTAGCCGATAAATATTCTTCAAGTCCTGCTTTACAAAGTGTACATTTTTGGCGGTAGTAGGTATAGGATCGTTTCTAAACACCACGTTCAGCTGGTGGTGTCGCAACGTGTTGATGATCTGTGCCCAGTTGCCGTTTAGGATAGGCGACTCTATACGGATCGGGTAGAGTTGGTTCGTATGTATGAACCCGACCATTACGCCGACCACATTCTTAAGACTGCATCAGCAATTCACAATCACGACTCACGTAACTGAAAAACTTCCATCTGCAATAGAAAACAAAGACATGTACAACCACATACACTGGTGCACACACACCGAGACAAGCATTATAATAGTGGTTCATCGTTACCTGTTGTTGAGATAGGCGAACCATACTGAGCAGGGCGGTAGAACGAACCAGTATTCCCCACTGTATCGACACTCTTTGTGGAATTTGTCCAGCACATAGTTGAACGTCGGCTTGTTTAGCTCACGACACTCCAGAATCAGTCTACTGTCACGTGTTATACTGGCAAACAGGTAGAACGACTCTATAATGTTGATGTGGTAGTGTCTCACCATGTTTATGAAAAGCTCTGGGTTCACGATTTTTGACGCCATAGAAGCGAGAATCAATAAATAATTGCTCATCGTCAAACACTTGTTGCCTGTAAAGATGTGTGCGTTTGCGCGGATACCGTATTTCTTGTTTATACCCATGTCTTTTGGCAGTTTAATAAACGTCTTGGTACACTTGTTTAAGTAAGACTCTATGCTCTGCATCTCGTCAATCTGTTTAAAGTCGTTGACAAACAGGTGATATTGTCCTTTGACGTGGTACTTGGCAAACGCTAACATAAGTATATTTATACCCAAATCTCTGTTTGACACACCGGACCCTCGGTGTAACGTGCTCGTCGCCAGATCGTAGAGAGGCCGTTTGACGCTGTAACCGCTCAGTACGGCCGCGTCATTGGTGGGGGTCGTTATGCTGCTTGCACCGTCTGTCTCGTTCAACGTACAACAAGTCGGATCCTTGTGTACGGCGTACAGAAAGGTTTGGACAGGAGAGTCGTGATTCGATATAAATAAAATCAAACCTATAACAGATAAAACAAATCTATAAACAGTTGACAAAAATGCGTGAGGTAACCACCGCCATCGCCATCATTTGGTACTGTAGTCGTACACCATAGTGTCGTCGTGCTTGTCACAAAACTCGTGCAGCATTATAGACTCTTTGCGTTGTGGCAACTGTGGCGTGGTTTGATCGAGCCGGTGTGGAATGTCAACACGATGTTTCACTTTCATGTGTATCTCGTCCAGTGTCATGTGGCCGTCTTCGAACAGCACACTCAAATCAAGTAGCGGTGCGTCCAACAGATCAGCGAAATACTGGTACACGTGGTACTGTGCCATTTGGTAGTTTCGTTCTTTAGCGTCGTACACGTCGTTGGCTCCGCCACGAGACAACAGCGCCTGCATAACGAGTCGCAAGTCGCTGCACACTATGAACAGTATAGGGTCTGCGCATATATCCTTCATGTAGCTGACGGTCGTGAACAGTGCGGTGCCCAACGCCAGGTTGTTGATGTAGAAGATCGGTCCTTCGTCGTCGGGTCCGGGCATCGGCTCTTCCCCGTACACGTTCATCAAATAGTGGATGTAGTAAAAGATGAGATTCGAATACCGACATCGGTCCCACACGACAAACGCCTCCTTCGTCGTACAGAGCGTGAAACATCATGTACTCTAACGCGCGTAACGGATCGTGATTATAACTCGACCCACTGGTGATGTCCGGACAGTGTATATTTATTTTCATGTACATACGGTTCATGGAACGAGCCAACGTGCTTTTACCGGTCCCGTTCATGCCGTCTATGCTTATGCTGCGGTAGTCTCTCCAGTTGTTCAGCTTGTCGAGAATTTGGGCCGGCGTTGGACGGCGCTGTTGTCGTTTGACCCGTTTGGAGAGCGGATGGTACTGACACACAGGCCACGGCGGATTATAGTTAACTATGCTTCTTTTGCCGTACCACGGTATGTCGGTCTTGCGCTTGTTTTCAGTCTCGGCTATAGCGTTTGATGACGATGGCGATGGCGATGATGCAGTAATGCTACTGAACGATAACGAACGATCAGATATATTACCTTCTAGCGTGTCTGCGTCGGGGACGGTGGGTTGCGGTACTGTGTTAGCAACGAGATCCATGTTTGTGGCTGGCGATACAGTTCACTATACGTTCGGTACAATATAGTAAACGAGCGATGGAGTTGTACAAGAACGCGTATAATACGTCAAAGTATGCGTACGCTCGTCCGTATACGACTTCGATAACGGTTGGAGAATATCGACAGTTGATGACTGGCGGCGATGAAGAGTCGCAACAACGGTTCGTGGATATCTATATAGTCGGCGTGGCGGATGGCGTATCACCGAAGGTCCACAAGACAATGATTCCGGTCGGCACGCCGCGTCGTTTATATATATTTTCCGACACGCGGTTGGATGAAAAAACACTGGCCACCGTCGACTCGCACTACAAAGAACGTCGGTACCCGTTGCTGTCGTTGGACACTCCGTGTGCGCGACTAGACGGCAACCGAGTGCCTACGGAAAACTTCTACACCGCGTTCGTCGGTGAAGACATGTTTGACGCGGCCGTGAATCGCCGACAGGACGCCATGTTTATCGAGTACAGGTACGTGCAACAGCGACACACGGTGGCAAATATTTACTACGACGAGTTTACAAACTACGTGTACCGACTCGCGTTACCTGCCGACAACGCTATGCTCGTGCTGATTATGCCGTCCAATTTTATACGAACAGGTCTGAAACAAGGCTACTTTCTATTCGACGACATTGATTTGATGGTACGAGTCTACTCTAAACACGTGCTGTCCGCAAAACAGACCTCACACACCGACGAAATGCTGGTGAACGACATTTGTACTGGTAATCGACGTATGACGGATATCGTACGCGCCTTCTACAGCCGTATGGGCGTGCACAACGTGTACACACCTAGTGACAACCAGATTGTTGGCTGCGACAAGTATCTGACACTGGTCGTCGGCGACGTTTCAAATATTAATGTATAAACGAACACTAGTGTCACTCTGTTTCAGCGTCTTGTAATATAGTATTTAGTAGCATACCCGAACAAATGATGATGGACACAAGTGATCCGCAGCCGTCATCTGGTGCAGACGAATTTATGGTACCGTTGGCCGACGTGGCTGCACACGGTGTGATTATACCGGACCGGTGCCCATGATCTGTGTAAACTGCAACGACCTACAAGAAGACCAGGTGATCAAAAACTATAGGGTCATACGTTACGACGTGTTGGAAGAGCTCATGAACAAAGGCAAACAAATAGAGACGGCCGGTTATATCGAACAATTGGAGATAAGCGAACGATTCGTCAAAGACATGATCGCTTTGAACAAGCAGAGTAAAGAAACTGAAAACATGTTGAACTGCATTACAATATTCGGAAACTTGGGTCGGTCCATAGACGTGGACGACACGTTCATAGACGCGTCCACCGAAGGCATCAGTTTCGATCCGATCCGTGTGTACGAGAACGACAAGACGGGACTACTGGTTGGTCACGCGCACACAACATGGCACGGTGTGTCTTTTTACTCACAGTTAGGAGACGACGAACAGCTCAAGGCGCGACTGCGCCAAGAGATGAACGAAACGGACTTAAACCAAATATATTTCATGTTGGAATGCTTTGAGAGGTCGCTGTTGTTCCACAAGGAACGCGTGTGCAACACACGATCAAAGTTACCAATTTGTGTCTGTTTTACTTGTCGTTGATCGACAACTCGCAACCCATCGAGAACTTGTGCGACACAGATATAAAATGCAACATCATGGGTTACTTAACAGACGTTATTGTGCGCAGCCGGGTCATCACAAAGTGGCGACAGAACCCGTGTTCTAAAAACCTGCTTTTAGACCTTGTCCGTAACTGCGACGGCCAGAACCATATGGTAGCGATGTGTAAACTGGAGACGCCACGTGAACGTGCCGAGTACATATTGAAAATGCTCTCCGAATCACCAGAAACACAGAAAGCCGTAGCCAACCTGTCCTACAGCGAGTACGAGAAAGTTCTCGAATATAGCGCCCACATCATAAACGGTAGCAGATATTATGTGTTTAAGAGTCAATTCATCCACGCTATAGTAGCTACACAAGGGTTTGACTCATTAAATACGGTCAACAGCGACAGTGATTACACCGACTTATAAGACCAGTTACCAGTGTCATGACTTGATACCGTAGTATCTTCATTTGTGCAAAGCTGAAAGGAGTAGAGACAAGACGTGTGTATTGTACGTATTCATTATTTATTAAAACAAAGTTACAATTACAAATTGTACAGTTATCTTTACAATAAGTAGACTAGTTAATTTTTGTTCATCGCCGTGTCCTTTGTACTATCCGTGTTAGTATCCGAGGTTCATCGTAGCCAAATTGATAGTGTCCGTCTGTAAAGACTTGATAATGGCGTCAAACTGCGTCGACTTGCCGATGGCTTTTATGAGATTTCCCAAGTTGTTGGGGTCGTTGATAAAAGCGGTGAGGTTTTCCACAGACAAGTTGGCCGTTCCGTTACCGTCTTTCGGTGCGGCCGGTGGTTTGTACTCGCGTACGTTGGTGATGGGGCTACCGCTGAGCGGATCCAACTTGTTGCCATCTTTCAGCTCTACGCATATGGCGCGTGTAAACAGCCGAAAGTCCGGTTCGTTTTCAAGTCCCAGGATCTGCGCCCTTCTATTAACCGTTTCATCTCTTATCAGAGATATCGTGGGTGGTGATGGTGGTACAGTCGTTGTGCCCGACTCGGGGGCGTTAGAGTCTTGTAGTCCGACTACACCCAGCACCAACGATGCAGGTCCAGAGTTCACAGTGTTCAATCTGTAGACGAGATCGCCGTTGTCGTTTTGGTGGGCCAGATAGATGGTATTGTTTTGCACACCGATGGCGGCCAACGTGTGGTTCGGCTTGTAGTGAATGTAAATTGGTGCGTCGTGCGAGAACATCGACTTTTGAATATAGCTGCCGTCAAACTTCGGCTCGTCCAACGACATATGTTTAATGTCTTTTAACGTCTCTGTGATCAGTTGCAGTCGTTCCGCATAACCTTCGGGTATGTCAAAGTTTTGTTTGTTAGTTGCGATTATGTCTATCACTCGCAGCTTGTTAGCCAGCAGTACGTCCAGCACAATATATTCTTTTCGCTTCAGCTGTGCCGAAGCAATCATTCTGGCCGTGATATCTCGCTCGATGTTCGGTGTCGGTAACACAAACTGGGTGCCGTCGTATAGCAAGATGACTGACTCGCTGATCAGTACGGCAGCACGCTTAAAATTCTGTATTGGAATGCACACATGGTCAGGACGGTACGTGTCGATCTTGTCCACCGTATACTCTACGTCCTCCAGTCGCCATACAAGGTTACGATATAGAGTTGAAGGCAACGATATGCCCGTTTCCACAATAAATCGGATAGCTTCAACATCTGTAGACTCGCATCTACTCAGGTTACTGGCGAACATGTACGGGGACTTGGAGTACTCCACCAGTATGGCTCCGTTATGTAGACGAGAAGTCGTTTTCTGTTTCTTGGCGGCAGCGCCTCCGTTCTTTAGTCGATTGGTGTCGACAAAATCACTCACCGTGATGGACCGTTGGTAAGTAGCCAGAAAATACTTCAGGTGTTCCCTCAAAAAGTGAAGGGTTGCGTTGACGCCTTCCAACGCGACAAACAACGCGTTCACCACACAGCTGTATACCGTTCGTTTCGATTTGAGCGGAAGTTTTTCAAAGTCTTCGTTAATTTTCGCTTCGGCGTTGCTCACCGTAGACGAGGACGTACTGTCAGTAACTGGGGCGCACAGTTTCATCCGCTTAGACGGTGTAGATTCACCAATCCTCTTCGGTGTAACGACATTGGTTGAACCACTTCCAGAACCACTTATCTTCAACTCCTCAATATAAGGGGCTATGACAGCGTCGTTGACTGTACTACCTCGAATGGTCACATCGACCGCTATTCGTAGCACCAACTGTACAAATTCCAACATGGTAACGTTAATCACGGCCTTCCGTTTGACTCCGCTCGCGGTCGGCGTTCCGTTCTTTCCGTTTAGAAACAGATTTGTCACCGCATGTCTCGCTTTCTTTGACTTCGGTGTCGCAGCCGGCAGAGGCGGTGGAGAGTCCGTGTCTTCGTCTTCGACAGTATCAGCAGTACTGTGCGACGCTGTCAGAGCATGTTGTTGATTACTGTCGTTCGGTTCATCATCAGCAGCAGCAGCACCATCAGTGGTTTCAGTCAGCGCAGAGTGTGTAGTTTTAAACTCCTCAGTATTTTCGTTCTCGTACTCCATTTAGTTAAGAAATCAGTGACCGCGAGCGAGTGTGCGGTTGTTGCAAAACGAAAGGGTTAAATAAATCACATCGCGTGTGGCGCCGTATTTATACGTGCGCTGTCAAAATCACTTGCGAGACGACGGCGCTTCTCCCGTCTTGATGAACGATGACATGTCTACTGTGGTCTGGTCGGACTTGAACGCCAACACTGATGGGTGTCTCAGGGAGCGGTTACGATCGGTAATCTTGTCGGCTTTCACGCTGACTATGGTGCGATCTTTAAACAGTCCGGTACACGGGTCCACCATAAGTCGGATATAGTTGCGTATAGAGTCTGAAAATCCACTGCCCACATTACACACGTGTACAAACTCCGATGTTTCCGGCTTGTAGTAACCGCACTCCAACACACCGTACCGTCCGTTCTTGTCTTTTAGCGCTCGATGCGCGTACAAATCGTACTCTTCCTTGTATTTGTGCAAGTGTAGTTTCTTCACCTTTAGCCAATCATCTCGTCCGTCCGGCATGTACACCGTGTTCAACGGTTTCACTATCAGACCTTCGACGTTGTTTTCTATCGCTCGTTGGAACGCTTCACGCAGACTGTCCAGAGACGAGCACACGGTGTACGGTGTCAGTACAACGTTGCGCGACTCTTGTACTCAAGCGGACAACAATCGTTTCCTCTCGTGCAACGGTGTGGCGAACATGTGCTGCCCGTTGACATACTGAACGTCGAACACGCGGTAGCACTGGCGCAAAGTACTGCGCACTCCTGTATCGGAGATCGGCACCAGTTTATCGGTGACTGCGTCCACGTACACGCGTTCTCCGTCCAGCACACAGTCGGTGTAGCCGGGCTTCAGTGCCACCTCGTACGGAAATGCGGTCGGTTTCAGAGTGCGCGTGTAGAACGTAGCGGACGTGTTGTGATCTACCACGCACAATAGACGTTCCCCGTCGTACTTCTCTTCGTAAATTGCTGCGCAGGACAACGTGTTTTGACACAGAGCGACTATACTGACGTCTTCGAAACTGCGTATAGGTCGCGCCAGCATTGGTACGCTCGGGGTCAACTTTAACATATCTTTGACCTGTTGTGATAGAGACACGGAATGCATCGGCATCGATACCGGTATATTGTCTAGCAGAACGGTACGAGCGGCTGTAGTAGTCGATGTAGCTTGCACAAGGCCGGTCATATCTAGTAGTCGTGTATTGTTCTTGGTCGCTTTGAAGCCGCGTTTCTTTCCAGTCTCTTTATATATAGACATTTTTGTAGCGAAACGCTACACTATAAGACGCCACGCGTTACTAGTGGCACACTAGCTCGTAGGCTGTCAAAAGCCATACATATATATAGAGAGATGATTGGCACATAGTGACCACGCGCATAAGGCGTCTTGTCTACTTCTGTTGCGTCTATATCATTTTTGCACATACACGGTGTCGTTACAAGCGCCTGCTGCTGCTGCCACCGCCATGTATGGAGAATACGTTCCTCAGTCGCCGACATACAGCCCTTCGTCGCCTGCCTGTCGGCCACCGTCTCCGTCACCGTGGTGCAATACAGCGCCGGCATACATGGTGGTGCAGCAAGAGAACGTAGAGTTTATAGACGCCAAAGAGCAAGAACGCCTAGTCAACAATGCGCGCTACAAGGGACCCGATTTTACCAAACCTCTAAAGCTACAGCACAAAAAAAGACAACGAGCAGTGGCTTCGCGTAAACGTATCTACGGAGAAGAGTATTGTACGTTAACTGATTTTAATGTTGTCCCCCAATTTAAAATGATGAAACTCGACCGACCCCAGTACGAACTGTTGGCCACTAACGCTACAATGAATTCTACGACCACTACGTCCTCGTCTGCACCGGACAGCGACGTGGTGACGTACGACGTAGAAGTCAACGACGGCTCGACCGAAGAAGTTAAAAACAGAAGCGCCAAGAGGTACGCCAACCCTACGCCCACCGTAAGACAATCGTCTGTGTTTAAATTGACAGCGGTGCAAATACCAAGAATATGCATGGAGTGTCTATCCACTCGGTGTTATTGTGAAAGCTACTAAAGTAATGATATCTTAGATGTATTATTAGTTTTAAGCGAAATGCATAATATGTTATAAATTTGTATTGTGTTTAGGAGAAGAAGTGTACGCACAGCTTCTTAAAAAACGTTTAGTTTATTTAACGATATACCCAAAAAACATACAGATTGTTATAGTCTAAATATTGATGTCGTTTTGATTGTCACATTCATCGCCGTAGCGGTGTTGAAGGTCCGAAGTCACACGGTCCTCTACAAGTTGGGCGGTCGAATCAGTCACCGTCGTGTCTACAATAGTTTACACCGCCACCAATGTAGTGTTTCTACTTATCGAATAAAACAACCGTTGGTGTTCGGCTTCTTCGATCATATTGCCGCTCATACGCGGCAGATAGACAATCACCTCTTCTTCAGCCGTTTTACACTCGCACTCTATACCGTCGTCGTGGTGGTAGTTCGGTTCGTCTTCCGCCGCGTTATGATGCCGCTTGTACAGACCTATGCTTCTGGTGTACTTGATCACATCGACAATGTCGCGCACCCACAGACGCGTGGTCTCGTCTGTCGGCGTACGATCCACTACGATCAGACCGCTTTGGGTGTAGACGCAAGAGCCCAGCTTTAAGTGGACGTCGTCCAATGCATCGGGCGGCGCCCACAAGTCTTTGGGATCGCGTAAAATATCGCCGTCGGTGTTGGCGAATCTGACCACCAGTTTGTGTTCGCACATTGTGTTACTATATACAATTCGAGCGAGCGGAAAAAATTACTAAATCTACGAATCTGCGTTTTCGATTTCCATCGCTTTACCGTTTCTGTCGTTGCGCATAAATCCCTCTGCGATCTGCAGCGTTTCCCTCAGCAGTTCGTTCAACTTCGGTTTCAACAGCTGTTTGTCTTTGGGGTGCAGTTTCTTCAACAGTCGTTTGATGTAGGCCGCGTTGTCATACACCGCGTCCTTTTGACGCATCGTCACGCGCAGCTTGTTCAAGACCGCGGTCGGCACGGCTCCACGTATTTCCCGTGTCAGCTCGGTCAATTTCGACTTGTTTGTCTCCGTTTTTACGTGTTCTTCGGCGAAGGCTATCCTCTTGTCTACGGCCGGTCTAGTGTTGACCGTGTACAGTTCGTTGTCCGCTATCTCCTGCAGATCCTTGATCAGAACGTACTCGTTCGGCACCTCTGTCGGCCCCAGTGTCTGTACGAACGACTCACGGTTAGACACTTCGTTGATATTTGGCATCATACCGGCGTGCAGCGTAACTTTTATTTCGGACGTGTTTATTATTTGCGCCAATTCTTGCTGTACGCGCACCAACGGCGAGCCTCTGTCGTACAATGATCCGATAGTCTCGCTCAGCTCTACCAGATTGACGAACTTACCGTTTGGAGTACGAATGACGCCTTGGTTGAAAGCGCTCAACTCTGACTCTAGCCGAAACAACGCTTGGCGTATGGCTGTCTCTGCGTTCAACGCCTTAGTCTTTTGTTTGTGCAACGACTTCGCCTTGGTGCGATTCTTTTTAGCTAAAGTCACGGGATTGATTGACAGGCCTATACTATACGACTGTTCGTATTGCAGTCCGTAACTGAGTAACAGGTTCTTGGCGTCCGCGTACTCTCTACTATTGTCCCATACGTCGGAAACGATGTCTTGCACATTCGCGTACCAGTCGGTCAGCGATTTCAAAACCTTTTTGATTTGTGGCACGATCAGGTTCAACTTGTTGAACAACTCTTCGCTGGCGTCGTACTCGGTAAAATACTGTTCGAAAATCTCCTGCTTCTCCGTCAACCACTGTTTGTACTTGGCGATGTTGTCGTTCAACGCGGCCATCACTCTCGAGACGTCCGCCTGTAGCCGGTCGATGTCTAGAAATTCGCCGTTAAACGTAATGTTAGGCGATGGGTTGAAGTTCGCGCTGCGAACAACGTTCAGTCCGCTATAGTACAACTTGGACCCGGCAACGGTGCACGTAGAACACACGAACGCCCGATCGTTGGAAGTGATCAGTGTATCGGGCTCACCATCGCCACTACCGCCGCCGCCGCTGTCTGCATCACCTTCTACTACTGCAGACGCCATACTAATACTACTATATAAAAGGACAGTTCGAGGGGACCAGGTACGCAATATACACACGCGTTGGCAAAACACATACAGTTTTATATTTATATAAAAACATTCCATAACAGCGTTCAAAACATTGAGTCCGTATCCGTCTCTTCTTCCACAGAGGCGACGGCGGCGGCGGCGACTGCGGACCTTATCGGTTCTCCGACGGTCGTACGTTTGGCCGCTCTTGCCCACGACTCGCCGTTCGGCCCGATCACGTTGCACACGTCCACGTAGTTGGGCGTGTAAGGGTCCACGTCGAACGTATCGACGGAGTTCAAGATACGTTTGACACCGGCACGATCCACGGACCGGTAGACGTGCGTAACGATGTTGTGCAAGGTAAAGTCCTGGTCGTGTACCCTCACTGTGGGCGGGGCCAATCGAACGACGAACGTGGGTTCGGCGGCGGTGTTGGCGGGATTGCGCTCGGTTATGTTACTCAAAAGATTGTCGAGAAACACAGAAACACCTTCTACAACCACGTCGGCAGTGGCGTCGTTAAACCAATCCATGTCTACGACCGCTTCGGGATACAGCACTTCGTACATCAGGTTCTGGAGCGGTGTGTAAAACAGCCAAGAGGCTCGCTCCTCGTCGCTGCCCTCGTTCCTGGTCATGTGCATGAGATCGCATCGGTCCACGTTAGAGTCGATGAATGCTATACCGTTTATACGAGACCTAAAGTGGCGGTAGACGTACCAAGATTTCAGCGCTGAAAACACACTTTTAAAACATTCTAGGTATTCCGTCATGCCGGGTATGTTCGGGTGCGGACGCACGTAACCGAACAGTGCCACGTACAGCGCCATCAGTTTCCACAACAGATACCATTCCAGCACGTTGAGTGGAGAACGGTCGTTGAATTTAACTCTCTTGTCGTTCGATTGGTTTACCATGCCGGCCATCAAGTAGCCGATCATAGAGGGTCCATACGTATTCGCGTTCTCAACTACGTATACGTATATACGTGAGTACAATATATAAGCTTATTGTTGTTGTGAGTGTGTGCGTGCAGTTGCGAACATACGATCGGCCAACGAAAAAATATTACAAGTCTTTCAGTGTCGGCTAGGCTAGCCGACAATGATTCTGAAAACATCACATATTGTCGGCTAGGCTAGCCGACATTCACTCGCTACAAATCGACCGTTTCTACACACGTATTTGTAATATTTCATATTGTCGGCTAGGCTAGCCGACGTTCACTTACTCCGTCGCTGTACAAACGGCCGTGTTTCTATGTAATTATATTGTCGGCTAGGCTAGCCGACAAACACCAGCAGAAAATATTACAAGTCCTACAGTCATGACGTCATAATGACGTCATATTTTAAAGAACTTGTAATATTTTCCGTTAACGTTAGTCGGCTAGCCTAGGCCACACCGAAGGACTCGTAATTATTTTCGCGTTCACCGTGGGACTTGTAATATTTTTCGTTAACGTTTGTCGGCTAGCCTAGCCCACATCGGACTCGTAATTATTTTCGCGTTCAGTGTGGGACTTGTAAAATTATTCGTTAACGTTCGTCGGCTAGCCTAGCCCACATCGGACTCGTAATTATTTTCGCATTCAGTGTGGGACTTGTAATATTTTTCGTTATGTGTCGGTATAGGATGACGTCATATTTTAACTGACTTGTAATGTTTCTGACACGAAGTGCAGGACTTGTAATATTTTCCGATGAGTCCTTCGTTGTGGGCTAGGCTAGCCGGCACGCGGTCAGCGCACAACGTACGCGAAACGGCGTTAAATCGTTTCGCCGTAAGGATAACACGGGCTCGACGTTGTGGGCTAGGCTAGCCGGCACACGGTCAGCGCACGACGTACGCGAAACGGAGTTAAATCGTTTCTCCATAAGGATAACACGGGCTCGACGACGGAGTAGACGGAACGAAAATTTTTCGCTCTTTTCTCGGACCAACCTCCGCCTCGGCTCTGGGGGTGGTGAACAGCACCCCCCGTTTTATAAATCATTCATCCCCTATTTCTGCTTCGACCTTGCTCGTTTTTCGCTGGCCGTCTACTCCGTCGTCGCTCCCGTGTTATTCTTACGGCGAACGGATTCACAGCGGTTTCGCGTACGTCGGGCTCTGGCGACAGCAGATTAGCGGTCGGCCTTTGTTAAGGATATACCCACATCGATGTACGTACATATATATCCAGTAAAAATATATATATATATTATATATATATTACTATATACTTAACATAGACATACTACTACTACTACTACTATACCGACACACAACGAAAATTGTTACAAGTCCTACGGTCGACGAAAATAATTACGAGTCCTTCGTTGTGGGCTAGGCTAGCCGGCACGCGGTCAGCGCACGACGTACGCGAAACGGCGTTAAATCGTTTCTCCATAAGGATAACAGGGGCTCGACGACGGAGTAGACGGAACGAAAATTTTTCGCTCTTTTCTCGGACCAACCTCCGCCTCGGCTCTGGGGGTGGTGAACAGCACCCCCTGTTTTATAAATCATTCATCCCCTATTTCTGCTTCGACCTTGCTTGTTTTTCGCTGGCCGTCTACTCCGTCGTCGCTCCCGTGTTATTCTTACGGCGAACGGATTCACAGCGGTTTCGCGTACGTCGGGCTCTGGCGACAGCAGATTAGCGGTCGGCCTTTGTTAAGGATATACCCACATCGATGTACGTACATATATATCCAGTAAAAATATATATATATATAATATATATATTACTATATACTTAACATAGACATACTACTACTACTACTATACCGACACACAACGAAAATTGTTACAAGTCCTACGGTCTTAACGTAGACATACTACTACTTTGGTCAACCAAACGTGGTACGGGTGATTCGATCGATCTTTTCACAGAGTCAACTCGTTTACTTCGCCAAACCAGTCGTCCGTCTTTTCTAACGCTATACCCAACGTATATGTACGTATGCATATCTAACATAGACGTACTACTACTACTACTACTACTACTACTTTGGACAACCAAACTCGGTTCCGATCGACCGACATTCACTCACGTCTGGTCTGTGGCAAAACATTTGTTGGCACAAGGCGTCCGCCTATGTTAAGAGTGTACCCCAACATATATGTACAATATATATCTTGACGTATTCTTAAAAAAGACATACTACTACTTCGGACAACTACAGTCGGTAACGGATTCGTCACCCGGGATAGTCGTTGTGCGCGGTACAAGCGTGCCGTGATCAGAACTCTTAAGAGAGACAGACTAGTAGTACAGATTGAATACAACCGAGAGACCTGACCGTGATAAACAGTGACAACCGTGGTGTATTTCGGTTACAGAATACTGGATCGACGACTATGACATTATATATACGGCGGTGACGGTGGTACTGAGAACGTTTAAAGTTAAACTGTTGTGAGAGGAACGACGTTTTTTTAAACGAGTATGAATAACGCGAGTGCGACCACGAATACTGCCGGCGCGGTTAGTGAAACCGGTCTGTTGTTGAATTTGATTGTGAATAACGTTGTAAACGCTAGCAACGTAGAAGCGTTTATGCAAATCGCTACTATGGACAAAGACTGGTGTTCGTTCGACACGAGAAGGAAGCTTTACAGCGATTATAGAACATTAATGGAACAACGTCAGAAGAACTATAGATCGGAACGTTATGACCGTTATGGTTTGTCCAGATATCTATCGCAATTACGCGTAGCTTTCGACCTGGTCGTGCCTCTGATGCTTGAAAAAGGTTACGCCACAGCTGAAGATCTCGAAGGTCTGATGCATTTGCCGGAGCTGTTCAATCGTACGAGGAAAACGATCGCTTCCAAGACGCTAGAAAACGCACCTATACTACCCGTATCGAGTGCGGACGAAAGTGAAGCATTTAGGTGTATCATGGAAGACGAGAGCGAGGAGTGGTTTTATTATCGGGGCCACAACGAACTCGAAATTTCACCACTGCGTTTACTGAATAAACACAAAATCGAAACGTTACGAGACTTTCCCGTACCGTGTTCGTTGGTTAAAGAAGCTCGTGTACTTTTCATCGAATACATCACGACGACGGTGAACGAACCCGAATCGACACTGCCCGGCGGACATCCGAGGAAAAACCATTTCACCAATTACGGCGGTCTAGCGCGGTTCTACGAACGTGCGTGTCATTATCTAGGCATTTTATTTAAAATTAAACGTGTCCGCTGCCGTAACGTGATGCACCTGTTTCAACGTATCATGTGGCTGTTCGGCACGTACGATCTTCTCAGTATCCCTGAGATGTGGTCCTTTGCAGATAGCACATCACAAATTTTCGGTACGTGCGTCTTCAAATGCGACGACGAAGACTATCGTCTAGAATTGTGTGCAGACAGTGACGTTGTTTGGAATCCATACGAATACTACGAAGTAGTCTACGCGCCGCCGTTACAAGAGCGTATAAATCAACTTAAATTACCGCAAGTACCGCTCCGCAATTATCGTTTAAAAATGGTATGTATGTAAGAATCAAAAACAATGACGGCGAGAACGGTGACGAAAGGAAACTTTATATCATACCTAAAGGAATAACGCAGGTACGATGGGTAAATAAAACCGTTTGGTCGACAGACGGAGGAAGCTGCCCAGTGATTATGAAAAATCCATAAAACGACATAAGAACTATTACGAGTCGGGTGAAAAATACGATGTGTGCAGATACCTATCGCAGCTACTAGTCACCGCTATACAGTCGCGTCTAACGTGTGCGCCGGAGATTAAAAGCATATGTATAAATAGAATACTGTATCCGGTGACGGCGACGACGACGGGAAGAGTATATAAACAGTGGTGACGGCGGTATTGAGATCATTCAGTGTTAAACTGTTGTGAGAGAAACACGCATAGTAAAGAAGATCAACAAGTGTAAATAACGAGAGTGCGAATATGTATACTACCGGCGCGGCTAGTGGAGATACAGAAACCAATACGTACTTGAAGTTTTTAGACGAACTCGCGAAGGTTACCGTTTTGCCAAGAATCGCGAGTAACAAGACATCGACTGTGAATACTACCGGCGCGGCTAGTGGAGATACATCAACCAACAAGTACTTGAAGTTTTTAGACGGACTCGAGAAGGTTACCGCTTTGCCAAAAACCGCGAGTAACAAGACATCGACTGTGAATACTACCGACGTGGTCAGCGAACATAATACCAGTTTGGTGTTGAATTTAGTGGTAAACAACGTTGTAAACGCTAGCAATGTTGAAGCGTTTATGCAGCTCGCCACTATGGACGAAAAGTGTTGTTCGTTCGATACGAGAAGAAAGCTGCACAGTGAGTATGAAAAACTAGTGAAGCTACGGAAGAACTACGGTGGAAAATACGATGTGTGCAGGTACCTATCGCAGTTACGGGTAGCTTTCGACCTGGTTGTGTCTCTCATGCTTGAAAAAGGTTACGCTACAGCTAAAGACCTCGAAGGACTGATGCATTTGCCGGAGCCGTTCAATCGTACGAGGAAAACGATCGCTTCCAAGACGCTAGAAAACGCACCTATACCACCCGTATCGAGTGCGGACGAAAGTGAAACATTTAGGGGTATCATGGAAGACGAGAGCGAGGAGTGGTTTTATTGTCGTGGCCACAACGAGCTCGAACTTTCAGTACTCTGTGTGGATGAAGAAAAAGGTGGCATATTACGAAAATGTCCCGTGCCGTATTCGTTGACTAAAAAATGTCGTGAAATTTTCAACGACTACATTGGCGACATGATGAACAGACCTGAATGGACGTTCTCCGGCATGCATTCGAGGAAAAACCATTTCAGTAATTCGGCACTCTTAAAGTGGTACTACAAATTATCGAATCGTTATCAAACGTTTTTATTTAAAATCAAACGTATCCGCTGTAACGATCCGATTAACGTGTTTCAACGGGTCGTCGATCCATCTGACGACAGGGCGGTCTCGTGATGTATCTGAACGATTTTGGGTTCAAGTTTCCGCCATAATAGAGGCTGGCGTCACTACGAGTGTCGTTGTCTGTGACGCTCAACGTATGGTAGTACTGGAGAAACTTTTGCGTGATGTTTCTCATGTCCGCGGATTCAAACTCGTTGCGATTGCAGTGCATATCGTCGGGCAACAAGAAGTGCTGTACGTTGTGCACAAACTGGGTGTAGTAGGCGGTGCGCAAGTTGTGCATCGCCACTCGTTCTCCCAATGTGAGCCGTTCAAACACGTTGTTGTCTCGTACGATATGCATTAGGCCTATTATGGTCAAATTACCACGAGCGTCACGTAGGTCGTATATATAGGAGTCGCCGTGCTGCACAGGTCTCAGTTGTCTGGTGACAGTCACACGTGTTAGATTCAATGTCGGTGTGACGGCCGTTTTGTAAAATCTGTCTGGAGTCGGTGCACTGTTGCTGTCGCTGTCGGACCCTAGAAGACCGACTGCGTTCGCATCATCTTCCGATGTCGGTAGTTTTAACGTTGTAATCTTGCGTGATTTGCTCACATTCTCCAGCAGGTAGAGTAGCGCGGCGCAGTGCACCGGGTGTATGGTTCGCACTATTTCCCATACACGGGTGCGCGACGGTTCGTAGTTGTCAAACACTTTTAACAGATCCGATACCAATAACATAGACATGGTGTTCTTTGAAGCCTATTTACTGTGTTCGTATAACATGCAGATCGGTAAACGGTTAATGATCGACTGCAAGTGCTACGAAGACTACAGGGACGAACAGCAGATTATCGAACGCATTATAAACGAACGCAAGTCTTATTTGGCGTGCATCACGTACGAGTCGCAGACTCGTAAACGTATCGGCCATAAGTCGGTACCCGTAATGTTGGGCAGCTACATCGACTACCGCATTCGCGGCAAGGAGGCGGTGGAAAAGAGTCGAGCCCAGTGGGGCGCGGTCGTACTGAAGGGTATGCTGAAGATTTATACCTCGTTTTCCACCTTTGACGCCCTGTCGATGCACGTTCGCGAGACGAACGAATGCAAGAGCATCGAATGGTTTACCGACGTGGACGGCGAAGGCATAGCGTTGCGTTACAGCAACAAGATGGTCGAGTGGACGTACAAGCACGAGTCGCACAACCACGTGCAGTCCAAAGAGTGGATAACGCTCATCAACCGGGCCAACCCGTTTGTAAAGAACCGTCAGATCCAGTCGTCCGAGTACATCGAGATGTTTAACAGAATCCTAGAGTATCCGTACGACATGAACGACTTGAAAAACCGACAGTTCCTAAACGGTGTGACAATCGTCAACAAGTACATTGACTACGATCTGACCAAGCGGAAGCGCAAAAGGGGAGCAGGCTGTATGAAAATGTCGACTGCGTTCGAGTCGGGCAACTTGGATACGGTGTTGAGTAAGAAAAACACGTACGAGACCGAAGAGTGGTGCAAAAGCTATCCACAGAACTATGACAATACGCTGCACGACGGGCGCAGCAACAAGACGGCTCATTTTCTGCAAAACGTGACCAGAGCGTCTAACGAAGCGTTCCGCAATAGCAAGGCGTTAGTTTTTCCCACGGATGCGTTCCACTTTTTCTGCATTCTGAACACCAAGGACTTGAAGTCTGCCGGTGAACAGAACGTGCTGGCCGACTTTGTCATCATGACCGAGGAGAGCGATCCGATGGACGCGTACAAGTATCTGGACAGCGTGTCTACGGGCAGGGGTAACCATATGATTCTTAACGGTTTCATAACCGACTGCCGGAGCGAGTGGACTTTCGAAGACCTTCTGGCCATGAAGCGGCAACTTCCACACGTCACCACCAAATACTATCGCCCGTACATTGTGTTCAGCACCAAGGCGTCGATACCGATAAAGTACTCGGATCGGTACGACGCGTATTTTTCACCGGCCGAGACGATAGAATACAATGTGCGTTATCCCGAGGCGTCCATGCTGTCGCTGACTGCGAAAGCGTTAAACGCCGACGGATTGCGAAAAACTCCGCCAGCCAAGTCCACTGTGGCCATCAACAACATCAAAGGAAGCATAGCCATGGTGGCGTCCGATTTCCACAAAGCACTGATGAAAGCGTCGTTGGGTACCACCTGTTACATGGAGATTGACGACGCCAAGCGCAAAGCTATAACAGACAGCGCCATAATGTCGTATAACAACGACACGACCCACTTTGAGGCGTGCCGCAAGGAGATGGTTGCCACTTTCAAGTTTGGCGACATGAAACCGATGGCCGACACCAATGTGTCCAAGGCGATACAGTCGCTGTTGCGACTGTACAACATGAATGATCTGCTGCACGAGTATCGTGTGAGCACCAGCAAGCCGTACGAAAGAGAACGAAACATTGACAGCGCACCTTTCGTGCATGACTACTTGCTCACCGTGTTTGGCGCCAATAATTACGAGAGTCCCGAAGTATGGAACTTGCGATTGTGGGCAGTATTTGGTAACAAGCACGGCGCGTGTGTAGAGGTCGGGGTGGTGATGGATCGCAAAACGGTCGAGGGGATACCGCCCATATGCTACAACGCGTGCATAACTGTAGACTTTACGTTCAAGACGACCAAACAGCCGGAAAGCGCCGTATTTGTGCCGGTACGCGAAAATATCGGTCGCATCAGTGAGGAAACGTTGATAGGCTGCCTGATCGCGGAGGCGGAAGTGTACGTCAAGAACAGTCGGCACTGCAACATTGTTTTGGCTAAGATTGGCAACCACTATTACTATCTGCTGCACTTTCTGCCCAAGAAGAACAACACGTACACTGATCTGCGATTGCGCTACATTCGTAACTCCAAAGTGATTACGGTGGTGATCACCGGCGTGCACTGCACCCGGGTGGGTGTCGGCACCAAAGTGGCGAATTCGTTTGGTTAGAAGAACATTTGCAGCATGCTGGACGACCTGTCCGACTGTTGGGGCGTCACCAGGGACGGCCGCAAGGTGCACGCTTAGATCATGTACAGCGACGTGTCCATCATCGGGCGCATAGCGTCGGGCCAGCTGTACTGTATGCTCACCTCGCCGGACGTGGCGTTCGGCCCGAACAAGGAGATCATCGCGCCCATAGACTTGGTCATCCACTCGCTGCACCCGTACACCAACATCAAAGTGTTTGACGTGAAGGTGGACAAACTCACCAACATCAACGGGTTCGACGCGCAAGCGTTGGGCTCAGTCAGTCTGGCGTTGCGGCAGGAAAAAGTGCTGGAAAAGGCGCTGCAAGTCATCAGTTTGCACGGCTACGAAGTGAAAATACTGGCATCCGAACAAGAGACTGGGCTTCAAAAACGAGACGATTACGAGAGCCGAGCGGCTGAGGAGGAGACGGCGGCGGCGGTGCCTGAATTAGTCGACTTTATGATGCGCGCTATAGACGCGTTAAAATCTCTTAAAACCATAGAGTAAGTATGGGCAAGCGTATGAGTGTGTGTGAGTCGTTTCGTCGGGCAGGCTAGCCGACAGACACGTTTCAAATCTTGCGGTCGGCTAGGTTAGTCGACAACGTATAGTCTCGATACCATCGTTTTAGCGGTAGGAGTAGACGATATGACGGCTAACCTAACCGACAGGTTCGATGTAATTATAGCTAGCCACCTTGTCGAAAAAAAATACTTAGGCTAGGCGTTGTCTCAGACAGTATAATAGTTGTAGACTCTGCAGCAGTGACAGCTGCTTGTTGTTGGTGTCGGCGTTTAGACCGATTAGCGGCCTGTACATTATCATGTAGTTACTGTAGTATATCCACACTAACACCACCATTGTGATTGCAGCCATGATGGAGACGAAACAGGAGAGTGTGACGGACCATATCCAAGCCGCGCTAAGCGAGCTCGCCGTTCTGGGCATAGTGAAGAAAGTGGACAGGACACGGCGCACAGTGACTCTGGACGTACCGCGACTATATAGCATCGGCTACAGCATCGTGTTCGAGTCTACGCGCCCCGTGTTTGTGCGAAACGAACACATTGTCTACTTGTGGGATAGCATCGTGTACTTCGACGATACTATTCCTATGGAATCAATGTACTCATATTGTATGATGAAAATAAAATGCGAAGGACTGAGTCCGTGACAAAAGATTAAATGTATGTATATTATTCTCTACTCACGGTATTCTGTCTATATTCACTATACTTTATTTTTAAAGGCAACCACAGTTACCACCAGTATGGCTAAGTATAATATAATCAGTACGCATTTCACTATGGTGGACACGGACTTTTGAAACACAATTACCAGCAGAGAGATTGCCGATATACCCAGAACGATGGTCGGGTACAGTATCTCAGAGTTGTTTATCGATTTTATGAGATGTGAAAACTTGGAATCTTTGACTGCACTCGTATCAGAGACTGCAGCACCGCTACCGCCTCTCTCTTCGTCCGACAATACAGTGTCGAAATTTAACGCTTCGTCGTACGTCTGTTGGGGTGATTTGTAGTTTAATCTAGGCGCTCCGGTATGTACCGGATCCGGTTGACGTTTTGGCTTATTCTGCTGCTGCTGTAGCGACTGTAACTGTCTATTAGTCCTACTCATTACGGGCCGTTGCGGTGCTTTTTGTTGTTCGTCCGCGTCTTCGTCTTCGAACATCATGTTGTCTTTGAGCCTTTTCGGATCGCTAAACGCCGAATTGGGCGAAGCTACTATGATATTATTTGGAGCAGATACTTCTGTCGTAGTGTTTAAGATAGCTATGTTACTCACGCTACTATTATGTTGTATACTACTTTAATACGTTCGCTAAACCTGCCACCATGATGAACGAATCGTTGACACTGACAATCGTACTGATTCTAGTCGCCCTGGTATTGATCGTGGCGTCCGTTTTTATGGCGGAGAAACGGATGAAACCGCTACAGTATCGAGAACAGCCCATACCGAAGTTTAACGTGCGTGTGCAATATAATCCGTACCCTACCACGGTGGACCTGGGCAACAGGTACGACTGCAACGCCAAGAGTCTGCACAAATGTCTGACGGACGATGTTACTACGTTGATGGGCTGCAAAGAGTTGACCGTACGCTGCCACCGTTTTAACGAGGATACGAATTTCCACGACAACGGTGTCGTGTCTGTCATTCCAAAGAACGTGGCGCCCAACGAAGGGTACGCGCTGTCGATTGGAACAATAGCGGACAATTGCAACCCGTTCCACGGCGACTTGGTATTGATATCCAACACGGTCGATTCCGAAGACTACATACTGGGTTGTCGGTGTAAGAATCCCGGCTACATCGGCAACGAGAACGTGTTAAACTCGTGCAACATCGTGCACATATGCGGCGGTAAAATAGACAACATCGACCAGCCGCTGGAGAAGATCAACTGCGTGTGTGACGTGACAGAGACGTCCGTACGCTACAGCGACGGCCTGCCCGTGTGTAAACCGATCATCGTACTCGAGGCGAACGAGAAATTCGACGACTGGTCGCACATAGTACCCTGGAGTTCGGACCGGTTGATCGACAAGCGAGTGTACAACGCCACGGTGCGCGACAACCTAAAGACCAACCGCCTGTTGGATCCGTGCGCCAACTCCTTGACAGACGCCACCCAACCGATACCGGGCGCGTACTATAACGAAATGTTAAAGACATGCTCTTACACGGATTACGGTTTGCCGGTACGTACCGGCGCTCTTGAACAGAACAAGGACACAGCCACGTCGAAGACTATAGACGGAGCGTTGCCGAGTGGTCGCCACAAGTATCTGCGTATGATCGACAACGTTGGCGGCAAACGTAAGGTTGTTAACGTACGGACTACGGTGAATCTGAACCTCGACACCGGTGGGCCGAGCGATCAAGAGACGGAAGCTAACATAACGTTGCCGGCACCGTTGGGCATCGGCCAACGAGCCCAGTTCTCGCTGAGCACGGCCGATCAGATGCTGGGCGGTCGGTGTACGGGCGTGTGGCCCTACTACGACTGCGTGATGACCGAATACTTTTCTTGCAACGTGTTCGGTGTGCCGACATCCGGGTACCGTGCGCCTCCCGGCGCGTTTCTGTGGGCCACCGAGTACTGGGACAACGCCGAGCGCATGATGTCTTCAGGGATGGTCGGACAATACACCGGCCTGGTGTTGGACAACAAACATTTGGACGCCACCGGCGACACAACGCTCTACTACGGTATAAAGTTATGCCACAAAGACGAGGTAGAGTGCTACAACGGTATGCTTTCGTTCAACAACAAGGAGGATTACACGCGTCATCGTAACATCTTGACATGAACCGAAAGGAGTAAACATGGACTTAAATTGTTATACAGCGGTAGTATATAATACACCCCACAACTCGACTCGACTCATTATTACAGTCGTCACAGTTTTTTAAGGTATCTAGCTCCTGATACTGCTTTCTCGTTTTTTACGATAACTACCCATCGACTGTAAGTCAAAAATCTTAAGCATCGATTCCCTGCGTCAAGCGTCTATTTCTTCAACACGTCGCACAGATGTTGGAACGTCGCCTCTTCTAGGTTCGGCTCGTACTTGCCGATAGCTTTGAGATCGTAGTTGGTCAGATCGTAAGTCGAACCTTTCTCTATAATCGTACTCGGACGTTTAGTCATTCTCACTTTAATGAAGTTGTTGTAGATCGTCTCGTGCATGGACGGGTCGGTCGGCCTGTTCGGATCGATCGGACGGTTTAGAATCTCAGCGATCAACGCGTAGTGTTGCGTGGACGTGGTAAACATCGGCTCGGCCAGATCGAAGCGCACGCCGTACGGCACCAACGACTTGGAGATGAACATAAAGTCGGGCGTGTGACAGCCCGAACTGTCGTTGGTCGTGTAGAAGCCGGCGTCCGCGATAGGCGACATGTATATGTCGGCACCGAACACGATTTTACCCACATTAGACCAGATTTTTGATAACACATTGGAGTCGCCTGCGATTACGTAGTGCGTGACATTGTACTTGGCTATATACTGTTTGATATAGTTCATGGCGCCGATAAAAGACTTTATGATCTGATCCGAGAACGTCTCGTACAAGTACGTGTAGTTGACGATCACCGCGTTCTTGTCGTCGAAAACGAACGGCATCAGTGTCAGCTTGGACAGGCTGGTTTTTGTTCCGTTCACCTCTTTCAAGATGCAGTTTTTCGGGTATCTATCTTCGATATATTTTGATTTGGCCCACCACAGCATCCTGTGCCCGTTTTTCTGACCCATATACTTGTTCAACATTATTGCGTCGCCGTCACCGGACATGGCACAGTAGTAGGAGCCGGCATACACCTCGCTGCCCTCCAGATAGAGAGCGTTGTCTGCGGACATGAACGGCGTTTTGGACAGTGCCTGTTGTTTGTTGCCGAACAGCAGTTCGTTCGGTCCGTTGTCGTATTCCTTGTCGCGAGACGCCAACCGATGGAACGTGTACACGTCCACTTTCTTGCCTTCCAGCGCGTTAGCTCTGCCCATCATAGAGTCGAGACCGTGCGTCCGTTCTATAGAATAGTGCGCCAGTCTGATCGCCACGTCGGACGCTGCCGAACCTGCAGGTCCCACCGGGCCCACTGGACCCGGAGGACCTGTAAGCCCCACTGGACCTGCAGCGCCGGTCGCCTTGCGTTCTTTTCGAATAAACAGTAGTAGAATCAATACGAGCACCAGCAGGACGACTAGAATCGTTATAGCCACAATACATCCGTCTGTTGAAGTCATCGGTTGAGCGTTACTTGCGACAGTGTTTGATGTCTATGTTATAGATTCGTACAGAGTAGGTGTAATGTGTCGGCAATTTACCGCGAATTCGCTCCTAGCCGACACCGGTATCGGGACTTTATGTCGTTTAGCGCTTGTACACATGCCTCATATACTGTGATAACTCACGGGTTCCCATTTTCGATCACGCACCAGCGACCACGCGCAAATGCGCGAAACACCCTTATAAAATATTTTCAATGTTAAAAATCTATTAACTAAGCCGCGCGTTAGCGAAAGACGTCCACATTCAAAAGTCCGTTGTTATATCACTTTGGCGGTCGCCAGGTTGTGCATCGCGGTGTATAATTTGTCGCGAGCCGCCGAAGAAGAAGAATAATAGCAGTGAAACACCGCGAGCGCGACAAAGACTACGACGGCCAACATTAGAGCCGTTACACAATTCAGTCGATTAAAGACGAAAGTTTGCGACGGTAAAGTCTGGTTGTTGGCAAAATACATGGCCGTTTCCAACATGGTGGGCAGTTTCAGGTTCAAATCGTCGGTCAACATCACCGGGTGGGTCGTGTCGAACCCGTTTATAGACGTGACACCGCGTTGCGCGGCGTATTTCGGCGCGAACACGTAGCGCATAAAGTCTAGCCAAAACAGACGTGTAGACGTCTGGTCCACAGGGCTGTTGTACGCCACACCGCCGTATTCGCGCAACACCCACTGTAACGGGCGTATACGCGCAAACTCTTGCTTTGTTAATTGCATCTATCGGCCCGACGACCACTATCTAGCGTGCTAAAGACTGTATAAACGGCATACGGTTATATAGAGGCGTTCATTTGCACGGAGTGACTGTACACTGATACAATGTCCAGTCAACAGATGACGGACTCGCAAACTCTTGCTTGGTTAAACGCATCTATCGGCTCGATGACCGTTATCTAGCGTGTCAAACGGTATACGGTTATATAGAGGCGTCCGTTTGCTGTCTAATTAACACGAAATGACTGTACACTGAGCTCCGTCGTGTACATACAATGTCAAGATTCAACCGATTCACAGTAGCCTTTATGTCTTCGGACGACGACGAAGACGAGGACTGCTGTTCGAATGCCACAATCGCTCTAGAATCGGAGAAACCTTCGACACCTTTGCCGCCACTAAACCCCGTTTGCCCATCGATCGATCCCGAGGATGAATCTCATACTGTCATCGCTACTATTAGTGACAACAACGATCGTTGCACATCGCCGCATCAGGCGAAAAAGCGAAAGCAACTGCCGCAGCAGGTGGACCAAACGGACGCCAAAAAAATACATCAACACGATGAACGTGTAGGATCTCCGTCGAGCCATATACTTCGAGACACAGCGTCAGTACTCAAAGTCACGGTAGCTAAACACAGGAGACGCGTGACAAACGACGACGCGGCCGGGGGAGTAGAACGTAAGAGAAAGAAACGGGTAAAACGAGATCCAGTCGTGTGTACCACGGCAGACCAGATGGTGCGTGCGGCGTGTCTCAATATACACAACACCGAGAATATCGACATGATGGAGTGGAGCGAGGCGGTACTGCTGTGTCTGGCTTCGTCCACGGCCTACGGCGTGTTGGACCGGCTCAGTTGGCCAGACGTGCAGACGATTTGCGCCGACAACGAGTGGGGCGTGAGTATCTCGTCGGCCATCAAACAGCACCTATCCAAGAGCGATACATTGAACACGCTCTTGTGCCGCAACCGGAGAGAAAAGGTGCGGAGACAGTATTTAACGACCTCGCAGACGGACATGTTTTACGAGACCCCTTATGTGAACATGAAACTCTTAAAATCATATTCACCAATTGTTTAAGTGCACGCTCGCACGAAATTTAATAGAGTAATGTCGCACCCGAGATCATAGCGGCTACACCGCTGTGTTATAATTTTGATAAAAATAAGTTTATGTGGTTGTTACACACATGTATGCATATATTTTTGGTACAATAAATTTGTGTCTGTGAAAAATAATCACGTTATTATTTATTTTTATCCCTTCCTATGCCTTTATATACTTATAGTTTAGTCTGTAGCATTAGTATTAGTGTCAGTGGCATCAATTACCATATGTTCGCCCTCCCCATCATCTTCAGTGTCGTGCGGACGAGTCAAGTTTAGACGTACGTTGACAAATTGTCGGTCGGTGAGGCGGTTAAACTCGTCTCTGATGTACTTGAAATCGGTCTTGATGTACCGTTTTGTAGTCTCTACCGATTTGTGCTGCAGAAACAGCTGTATAGCCGGCAGATTCTTTGACGTCTCGGCCATTATTGAGGCCAACATGTTGCGGCACGAGTGTATGCCGAACCCGAGCGGTGGACTCGAGCCGTTGGCTTTGTAGTACGCCAGGCGTATACGGTTGGCCAACGTTTTCGGTGTCACATAAAATAGACAGACTGTTATGGATGAGTTTGTGTAGGCCGCGTACTCGGCACTGTACAATTCAACCAGTTTGTCTGTAAACTTTTTCAGATGCGTGGTGTAGATCGGCCGCCAGTAGATGGGCTCGTCGTTGATGACCGTCTGCTTCCGTTTCACGTTCACAGTGTGCTGTCGGGTCTGCAGTTGGTACAGTGTGAACCTGGTAAACTGGAGAATCTCCATTGTGCGGAGACCGGTGTAAAAGGCCACCAACAGAGGTGCCGTGTATTCGGACCAATTACCCAACAGATACTTGAACAGTCGCGTGAAATTCTCGGTGCTCACGATTCGCGTGTGCGTACGACCTGTGAATACCGACGGATCCGGCTGTATGGACACGGCACCGGGCGGCCCGAAGGTACCGTTCCGTCGCGCGATTTTAAAGTACCGTATGGTCGTGTTGAGCGCATAGTTACGCACTCTACAGTAACCGATAAACATTTTCGCCCGACGCTCGTAGTCGGGCTCGTCCAACAGACACAGTTCAGTCACGATGCTGTTCACCGCCTTGTTTACGGGCGGTTCCAGTGTGCGTCGTCTGACAGACCTTTTCTTTGATGGTTCTGGCAGTACGCGTTGTATAATTTTGGCCGCTTCTTCTGCCGACACAGCGTCTAGTAACGCGTTTAGGCTGGTTTCGTCTATACGTCTTACGCCCGGCTTGTAGTCGGACACCTGAACGTTTGCCATAGTTGTTAGCAGAGGTAGAACGGCCGTTGTAGACATACGCAGAAACACAAGTGTTCTGCCCAATTTTTACCACACGTTAGATACGACTGTATCGCTGTCGATCGGTGAGACATGTTTGTCGATACTATATATACAGGAGGTTTGGACGAACGCGGCGTGTCCTAAACGGCAACTGGACAGATCATCACACCGTTGCGACACCACGGTGTTTGTACTTTTCTGAGAAGCAAATATGTGACAATGACGCTATAGCCGACATTCAACGAAAAATGTAAATTACACCGCAATCGTACTCCGTGCTAGCCGACACTGTCAAATAAATTTTAGCTGAAAACGCCACATATTGTCGACTAGTCTAGCTGACATTCACTACTGTACAATTACTGTTTTGTAATTTTACTGCTAGCCGACACACGCCGTTACAGACTTACCATCTGATGCGTGCAGGAACTCTAGTCTAAACAAGTGTGCGACTAGTTTAAGCGAGGATTCAAGAGATAATGACAGTTTTTTGGCATAACAAAAACAACTTTATTTAACATCAAATATATATCGTATACAAATCACTAGCATTAAAAGTATATTATATACAAATCACTTAGTTTATTTCCCACTCCTTTTGGTGTGACATCATGGCGTATGTATGTTTACTGGTGCACGCCATCGTCTTGTTAAGGTGTCGGTGGTACGGACACGACGGTGGATTGTAGATGCGACAAAGATCACTGAGGCGAGGAGCGTCTTCCAATGGCGTGAAAAGATGCCGCGGTATCCACAACTTATTTATCAGTATGTTCATTTTCTGTTTATTGTTGACTATCACGGGCCGGTCCTTATTGAATAAGTTGCTTATACAGTCGCGCAGCGACACTTCGTCAATGACGCCGTCATTCCACTCTATTCCGTGCACGTGTCTCACTGCAAAGGAGTTGCTCGGAACGCTCGGTATATCGCCAGGCGGAGATTTTACGACAATCCACGCAGGAGGTGCTCCGGCACACTCCGCGGTGAACTCTTTTATAATTGTATCGTTATTCGACGAGATTAGCCACTGTATATCGATATATATAGGAGTGTTCAACGACTCTATGGACTTAATAGCTTTGTGAAACTCGCTGACGATACATTGTTTCTGCGACGGCTGCTTGGGAGTCGAAGAGTTTCGGTGTCTGTATACACGGCGGTTCGATGCTGGCGGCGGTGGTTGTAGTGTTAGTTTTTCTTCTTTTTCACTACAAGTATTAAGCATTTGCCTATTCCGTAGTTCTAGTTGTAACTCTAGCAAACTACGGATCCGACGCAGTAAGTACGGCATCGGCAACGGCTTCTCTGTCTTGTTGAATTCTTCTAACTGGTTCAGGAACTCGGCGGCTGCAGAAATCATATCGATGCGATGCGATGCGCTACTGACTGTGTCTGAACGTATACTGACTCGCATCGCGACGGCCACCGGTATTTATACCCGTAAGCTTAGTGAAAAACAAACAGAAAATCGAATCAAATTGGGTCGATTTATTTCTTAACCACTGTCGGCAACACCAGTACCGGACTTGATGTCGTTGTAGTGCCGCCCGTGAATCTTGTCGCGCTCGGCTGTTGGGCAATATTCAATGCAACCATCGTGGTTATAAGCACGATGAGCGACAACATGAACAGAAACGTCAAGTTCACAGTCAACGTGATGCCGTTCTCGCCCAGCTGGGAGCGTAGTATATCCTTAAACCGAGTGTCTCGGTCTTGTTTTACCGTGTTTTCATCGCTCATCGTGTTGTCGTCGTCTCACTCTTTATACTTTAACCGATTCAACCACGCCTCTGTAGCTATCTTTAACAAACGTAAACATTAGAATCGCCGGGGACGGAGTCAGCGTTCGAGCTAGCGATATTAGGCTTGACACCGCTAGCTACTGAATCCATAAAGCACTAGCGACAACTAAGAAGATTACAAGTCCGTCGAATTATGCAGTAACTATAGCCTATTCTCTGTCGTGAATGTCGGCTACACTAGCCGACGTGAGCGGTGAGAAATGCAAGCGATATAAAAGCGAGACGCCGAGGCAATACTTGTGACGATCATAAAATTTCTCGACCAAACCGCGCGGAATCTCGCTCGAAGTAATGGCGGAGTGGTAAATGTTGACATTTAACAAGGCGCTTGGTAAGAGTCCGAAGTGGAATCATTTAAAATTATTTTTCGGGTTTTTACCAACTCACTATGGTAATTGTCAGGTTCTACCGGTAAATGTCAGGTTACACTGCTCTCCGGACTTTTACCGTAACATATATATATATATATTTATATATATTGCGACAGTACAAATAAGTGATGTACTGAGCATTGAATATAAAAATTTAAATATACCTAATAAACTGTAAATAATTAATAATATATTAGAAATAAGCATGTCAGGGATTGGAAGCTTGGCTCAGACAAAAATATGAACAGGTGTTTCGACCTGAATTGACGTGCACACACACACAAATGTAACTGAAAGTGTGTATACCAGTATTTTGCTAGTGTGTGTGAACGCAGGTCTATGCAGGCGAGTTTACCACCCCAAGATGAATAATTGCACAATTACGGTTTTCCGTAATTATTCATAAACTATAATTAAGAATTAAAATCCAAAAACACAATAAGGGTTAAGTTGCAATGTCCAAAATTACAGTGAACATGTGTTGTAAAAATAGTTATAAGATAAGTATAAGAGTATACTTACAGGACTGTGCAATTCGCAGAAATATAAGAAATAGCGAATTTGACAAAGAGTGGGGGAACTGAATCCAGAGACAGTTTCTGACATGTCGATTTCGTACCACTGCAGGTGTCGACCAAGACATGGGTATAAATAGGACACGCAAGCTACAGTGGTTCTCTTTCTTAAATCATCCACGGTGCAGCGGGAGCTTATGCCCGTCCGCACGGCGTATTTATTTTTTTGTAAATAGTTTAAATTTTCCAGTTACATACAACTATGTAACTAAGTTGTAAATACAATCATTTTTAAGTAATAACAACATTACATAAGAAGAATTACATAAGAAGATCCATTGACGTCAGAAACAGCACGAGGAGAGTTCCAGAGAGTGATACGACGCTGGATAAGAAGAGTGATTCGACGCTGGACAAGAGGAGAAGAGAGAGAGCCGACGCTGGACAAGAGGAGAAGAGAGAGTGATGCTGAAGTGCGAGACGAGGACGACTACAGATGGATCAAAATGATTGAGTATGATTGACGACAATAAGGTGATAAACAACTTATTTATATCTTAATCGTACAATGAACTCAAAGACAATTAAAGACATTTCTATTTTATTTAAAAGTAAGAGCTAGTGTTTCTTGTAAAGTAGAATTAAAATCATAGATGTTTTAGAAATACGATTAACGTAACAAGAGCTCAAATTAATATGAAATAAAATGAATACAAAGCATTTAAATGACAATAACTATTAATATTTTGAGTACATTACAATATATAAAAAGAGATTTAAATATTGATATTTTGAAACACATTAATTGACTGAGTAGTCTGGAAATGAGATTTTTCTTTAATACAATAATTAGTAGAATAGAATATTTAGTCAGTAAGGATGTATATAGCATAAGCCTTACGGCATAATAACAAATAATAACGAATGTTTTAAATCGAAGTCAGTGCCATGTGCACAATTTTTAATAATATCAAATAAATTTGAAATACCGTTACAAGTTACATAGAGTTCTTATTGCAGATACACCTGAAACCCAATTTAAATGTTATATTGTTACATAATTTGTCAATCTTGAACGTGAGACCGGTCACGCTAAATTTGTGTATATGTATATGTATTGTTGCATATTTGGCTCCCAAAGAACGTGGGGCTATACAAATTAAAGTACATATAAAAATTCACACACATAAATTGTTGCATATATTTGTCGCCCTGGACGTGGGGCACGACATGCCTAAATTTATGTACAAAAATTTGTTACATAAATTGTAGCCCATGAACGTATGGCCCGATCCCCATCATTTAACTATTGAAATTTTTTATGTAGCTAAATGGTTGCTCTAAAATAAAAGAGTGTGTTAAATGAAAAATGTATAATATGTAATTATTATTTATATTAAACAGTAACTGAATGTAATGTTAATTGTTGTGTAATCACACAGCTGGCGCCCACAATTAATATTGTTTGTCTATGTAACCGGTGTAACTGTAATGATTATTAATAATAACTATTAATAAAAATACAGAAATAAATAAATAAGTAGGGAACGGTTATCAATAATAATTGTTAAATAATAACTACGAAATAAATATTTTAATAATAATTCACCATGGCAATATCAGGAAGTTTAAGGATGGGAGAAGCACGTGAAGCTATGATGCAAGCCGTATTTGGTGAAGTAGAGAACAAACAAACAGAAAAAGTAAAAGAAAATAATATTAGAACGCAAATAGAAGAGTTAACAGAATTTTTTACAAAACATACCGAAAAATTAAGAGAAGAAAGGAAAGCAAAAGAGGAATTAGTAGAAAGAATTGACGATTCTAATACGCACATTGCGGCAGTAGAATATAAACAAACCATAAGAATTAAAAATAAGAGAGAAAATACGTTTGTAATTACTAACGATAAATATAAATGTAATTAACATTAAGGAAGAGAAGCAAATTAAGGTTAATAAAACGTACCTTATTAATAGCGATATTCCAAGTGTGAAACACACACACAATAGTAAATCACACAAGATGACACATTTGAAACACATAAGACACCACACTTACGGAGATAAATATCATTGTAGGTATAACAAGAAACGTAGTAAGTTATCTAGACGAAACACTACACAAAATTGTGGTAAGTATGATGTTAGATATACGCACGATAATTATAAAGCGAACGATAATTATAACTGTAATTATAATAACTATGGTGAGTATTATCATAAACGACGAATGAAAAAACCGTCGACAGCTGTTCAGGTAGGTTCACTCAACCGAACTAGTGACGAGAGAATTGAGAAAGAGCGAAGAATTTGTAACGAGAGAAAGAGGGTAGATTTTGTGTGGCCGACAGGCAAGATGAAAACATTGCTCTATGAACAGGTGACTTATACGATTAAAACAAACGTTCACACGGTAAGTACCCACACTAACGTCGCAGTAATACAATGGAAATTTGTCGCGAGGGTGAGCACAATGAATTTCCTGTGTGCAACAACCAATTGTTATAACGAGGGGTGTAAGATCGAACTGCACACTGAACTCAGAACTCAATACCCGAATGGAATGAATAATTATTTTTAAAATAAAATAATATAACTATTAATTATTAATAATAAGAAATAGTATGTGTAATAATATAAGAGAGTATAATTAAGAAATGTTATTTATTAAGGATATGATAGCAAATAAAAAAAGAAATATTAGTGAAAAGAAATAAAGAATATTATTTGAAAGGGTTAATTAAGAAATGTATTATTGATGGTAAGGAATGCTATTGTAGAGAAATATTTAAAAAAGTAATGGTAAAAGATGTTATTGTTGTTATTAATGTGAAGAAAGGGTTAGGAATGGAAATAATTGCCATAATTATTAGAACGGCTGATCAAGCGAACACTTAATGAAGATACAAGGACGCAGAAGAAAGCGAGAGTGAAAAGTCAAAAGGGCAGAGACTACTTAGGATTAAGGACTTCGAGAAAAATATCGTTGTTTTCCAAGACAGTTCCTCTGTAACCGATCATGCGACACACTACAAAGCTAAAATAGTATTCTGTTACGGAAGTGTATTTCAGGAAAGTAGTAGCGATCAGAAAGGTAATGTTAAAGAAATGTAATAAAAGGTAATGAATGTTAATGTATTGTATAAGTAATGTATTAGATAAAGTAATGTCATGTTAAGAAAAGAGCTAAGGAAGATTAGAAGCGAAGGTAAGAATGTATGAGTAAGATAATGTAAAATTAAGGACCGAATTTACACACATATGTAGGAATGCAGAGTATACAGAAGGAGAACAAAGGAGAGCTAATTGCAGTGGATTTTCTGGGACCACTACCACGATCAAGTCGAGGTGTGAAGCACATATTGGTATGTATCGATGTGTTTTCCAAGGCAGTCCGACTGTACCCAATTATGCGATCCACAACCAAAGTTGTTCTAAAGATACTACTGCAGAAATATATTCCGTTATATGGAAAAATGAAGAAGGTACTCAGTGATCAAGGTGTACAATTCCAAAGTGGAAAATGGGAGAGGACGTTAAGGGAAAATGGAATACAACCTGTACTCACATCCATAAGACATCCTCAAGGAAACCTTGCTGAGAGAGTTAACAAAGAATTAGGTAAATATTTACGAATATATTGCCATGATCAACACAATAAATGGGCAGAATATTTACCATTTCTTGAAAAAGCCATTAACGAAAATTATAGTGAAGCAACAGGATACACTCCCATGGAATTAGAAGAAGATAAGAAGCCAAACAGATTTTGGACTAAGTATATAAACAAACCTAATAACCAAAATGTACCTGTACCAATAAGTGTGAAAATTGAATACGCAAAGCAACGGATAATAGAAAGTGGTAACAAGAGAGTAGAGAGATTTAATCTAACTCACAAGCTACAACAATTCAACGTGGGAGAAAGTATACTACTCAAAGCTAATCCAGTGGGAAAACGGAGTGATAATACGGCGAAGAAATTCTTCAGACTTTATAATGGACCGTATATGTTAAGACAGCGAGTAGGACAACACACTTTCATCGTATATGATGAGATACAGAAGAAAGAAATTGGTAAATTCCACGCAACGTCATTTAGGAAGTTCTACACATGAAAACGACGAGGTCAATGAAACCAGTCAGATCAGCTGTTTGTTAAAGTCACCCTACTACAAGGTCACGAGCAGTGAGCGTACGAAGAGGGGAGGTAAGACATTTGTATACACTCCAATTAAGGGTGAAATGACGAATATTATTCTTTATTATTTGTTACATTTTTTTTGCAAATATAATAATAATAAATAAAAAAAAATTATAATAAATAAATTAATTAAATTTTTGTTGTTACCAAGCAGAGGGATAATGCGACAGTACAAATAAGTGATGTACTGAGCATTGAATATAAAAATTTAAATATACCTAATAAACTGTAAATAATTAATAATATATTAGAAATAAGCATGTCAGGGATTGCAAGCTTGGCTCAGACAAAAATATGAACAGGTGTTTTGACCTGAATCGACGTGCACACACACACAAATGTAACTGAAAGTGTGTACACCAGTATTTTGCTAGTGTGTGTGAACGCAGGTCTATGCAGGCGAGTTTACCACCCCAAGATGAATAATTGCACAATTACGGTTTTCCGTAATTATTCATAAACTATAATTAAGAATTAAAATCCAAAAACACAATAAAATGTAATAAAATTTACTAAATACTTTGTACGAAAACCAGGAGAAAGTGCCACACCGTACGAGTGTAATAGTGAAATAACTGTGTACAAATCGAAAGGGTTAAGTTGCAATGTCCAAAATTACAGTGAACATGTGTTGTAAAAATAGTTATAAGATAAGTATAAGAGTATACTTACAGGACTGTGCAATTCGCAGAAATATAAGAAATAGCGAATTTGACAAAGAGTGGGGGAACTGAATCCAGAGACAGTTTCTGACATGTCGATTTCGTACCACTGCAGGTGTCGACCAAGACATGGGTATAAATAGGACACGCAAGCTACAGTGGTTCTCTTTCTTAAATCATCCACGGTGCAGCGGGAGCTTATGCCCGTCCGCACGGCGTATTTATTTTTTTGTAAATAGTTTAAATTTTCCAGTTACATACAACTATGTAACTAAGTTGTAAATACAATCATTTTTAAATAATAACAACATTACATAAGAAGAATTACATAAGAAGATCCATTGACGTCAGAAACAGCACGAGGAGAGTTCCAGAGAGTGATACGACGCTGGATAAGAAGAGTGATTCGACGCTGGACAAGAGGAGAAGAGAGAGAGCCGACGCTGGACAAGAGGAGAAGAGAGAGTGATGCTGAAGTGCGAGACGAGGACGACTACAGATGGATCAAAATGATTGAGTATGATTGACGACAATAAGGTGATAAACAACTTATTTATATCTTAATCGTACAATGAACTCAAAGACAATTAAAGACATTTCTATTTTATTTAAAAGTAAGAGCTAGTGTTTCTTGTAAAGTAGAATTAAAATCATAGATGTTTTAGAAATACGATTAACGTAACAAGAGCTCAAATTAATATGAAATAAAATGAATACAAAGCATTTAAATGACAATAACTATTAATATTTTGAGTACATTACAATATATAAAAAGAGATTTAAATATTGATATTTTGAAACACATTAATTGACTGAGTAGTCTGGAAATGAGATTTTTCTTTAATACAATAATTAGTAGAATAGAATATTTAGTCAGTAAGGATGTATATAGCATAGGCCTTACGGCATAATAACAAATAATAACGAATGTTTTAAATCGAAGTCAGTGCCATGTGCACAATTTTTAATAATATCAAATAAATTTGAAATACCGTTACAAGTTACATAGAGTTCTTATTGCAGATACACCTGAAACCCAATTTAGGTGTTATATTGTTACATAATTTGTCAATCTTGAACGTGAGACCTGTCACGCTAAATTTGTGTATATGTATATGTATTGTTGCATATTTGGCTCCCAAAGAACGTGGGGCTATACCAATTAAAGTACATATAAAAATTCACACACATAAATACGTTGCAATATATATATATATATAAATATTATTCATTATTCCAACACATAATTCAACAACACATAATATAACATACATACATTTACATCACAGAATCACAGACAAATTACAACTATAAAGCCTGGTGGACAGCCTGTATCTTTAGCACAACCCCATTTGGAAATTTCACATGCCTACATAGTTTTATAAAAAAAATACATTTATAAGTTTAGAGAAAATCTGGATTGGCCATAATAACAAGGAAATTCAAATATAAATTTAAAGTGCCAATACAGCCTATATAGTTTTGTAAACAAGTACATTTATAATTTTAAAGAAAAATTTGGATTGGCCACAATAACAATAAAATACAATTATAAATTTAAAGTGCCAGTACAGCCTGTATAGTTTTGTAAAAATACATTTATAATTTTAAAGAAAAATCTGGATTGGCCATAATAACAAGTAAATACAATTATAAATTTAAAGTGCCAGTACAGCCTGTAGAGTTTTGTAAAAAAGTACATTTATAATTTAAAGAAAAATCTTGATTGGCCATAATAACAAGAAAATACAATTATAAATTTAAAGTGCCAGTACAGCCTGTATAGTTTTGTGAAAAATTACATTTATAATTTTAAAGGGAAATCTGGATTTGCCCGTCCGCTGACACGTTCCACGCAGCATCCGAAAAAACAATAAACCATAAAAAAATTTAGAAAAACCCCCAAGGCCGGCCAGGTAGTGGAAGGCTGGACAAGAGTCAGACCCGAAATAATGTAACATGTCTGGAGGCTTGCATGGATTTGCACCAACAGGTGACTACCCCAGATTCTGTTATTTTAAGAAAGTAACCCGGCCTGATTGCAGAATACAGAAAAGCCCCAACCCTATTATGAAATGTATAAAATAATTAACAAGCAGAATTACCCGAGATTGTAATAGAAACTAGACCAGCCGGTCTAGCCCCAGCATGTACAATCTGCACCACTTACTTCACTAAAATACAGGTTCCCCACAAACTTTTACAACCCCATTCAGTACCACAAAAAGGTAAAGCATACAAAAAATTAATGACAGCAGGACACATGCCGGCGAGCGGGCCTACAATTGATGTCGAGATTAATTGCTTATCAACGCAATGTTACAGATAGTTTGCATCCAAAACTATGTCCAGCTGGACAGGAGCACAATTAACACGGCATTACGATGTAGAAAGTCAATACAAGTAGAACGGAGTTTTCTGTGGATGTTAATGCTCGATACAAGTTGTTTCCTGTAGTGGCCAAATTTATGAAAGTATTGGTTTAATGTCACCTCATTTTGGGTCCAGATGATTTCCAGGAGGTCCGTGCCCGGTTGGAGAGTCAGACGTCTAGCTGATGGGGGTTTACAGATGCATGCTTAGCTTATTCCTCCTTCCGGCAGGTGAAGACGAGAGTCTGTGTGTGTGTTCAGGACATGATGGATAGAATTTCAACCATGCTCGGATCAGGTCCTCGGCTATTTCAGGAACCCGGAGGTCTGTGCGCGTCTACCAAATCATGATAGGATAAAAAAAAAAAAATATAAGAACCCAAACTCAATCTGCCGAAAGGGGTAGGCTTGTTGACGATCCGGTAGAAGCTCGTCGACTGAACAAACACGCTAACAGATGCTTAGAGTCGGGAAACACAATTACCCGTTTTCACCAACAGATCGCGTAGGCAAGCGGAGAGGCAAAACACGGCAATGAAGACCGTCGTTAAATAATGATAATTCGCAATTCCATTAATAAATTCTAATTTATATACGTGGCCCGGGTTTTTTTGAAAAACGGCAGCACACCCCCACCCTAAAAAGGCAACATGGTTGCCAACCACTTGAAATTGGGTACCCTGCATAGTTCTAGACCACAAGGCTTCTCCGGTGAGTCTCAAGAAAATCGCACTTAGTAAAACAGAGCATTTGGCTAGATGGGATTATCTCAGTATACTTACCGCACTCAGGAGAACAGAGGCTCAGGGTGAAAACGAAGGAAGAGGAAAGAAGATGTGTAGTGTGTATGCATGTGTGCATGGGGTTTTTTTATGTAAGTGTGGGGTACTGCATGCTGACTTGATCAGGGTTAGCATACAGCGACAAGAGATAGAAGGAGAAAAGACAAAAGACAAGAATCGTGGACGCCCCTGAGTTCTGACCTCCCAAGGCCTCCCAACTTACAAACTGATAACCCTGATAAAAATCTAACCAGGACCTTCCTCCGCCCTTCCTTGACTGAACAACATTCTTCTCACCAACGATCATCCCCACGCGACACTCTCCGCCATGCCAACCCTTACGGGACCGCCCGAACACGTCACACTCACTGGTGACCACCACCTACTCCTACTAGTGCCACTCACATACGCGTTCATCGGACCAAACAAGGTGTCACTGACCTTAATATGTGAGTGACCATACTACTAATATTGTCCACCTCTTGGACCGACCAGCCATATGCAGCAAAACAAGGCATTCACAATCCTTGACATATGACTGGCCCACATCCCTACACTAGTGCGAACGGACCCGAATAACAAAGCAGAGAAGACCGCATCGAGGGCACGCGAACATCAATCGCATCTCTCCTACGAATCACTAACCTCAATAAGTGTGTAAAGGGGGGGCATCTTCTATACAGCCTGGCCTCCTCTCGCCAGGTCGAGGGACCGTCAGATGAAACAGGGGACATCTATCCAAGAATGCAGCCTGGACCAGACGATAACTCTCTTAGGGGCTCTTTTATACAATTCACCGAGAAAAAATGTTTTAAGGTCCCAGATACAACATGCCTTGTGGTTAGGCCTAGTTACCCAATTCTATCAAAAAATCATTTACTCGGTGTGTAATAAAAGAGGGTTTGACCAATCCTTGTAACAATCGCCGGCCAGAATTACTTCCTTAACAAAAACACAAATACCCACAATGTAACCCAACACATCTCAACACCTAACACAATCATAGTTTACAGAAGCAGAAAAACACGAGTACTGTTCTTCCTTCAAGTAGACCCCGGGCTCCCTAACGTTGCGAGGACTTGACCAACTATCCTGAACTATCTCTCGTTCACACCACACAAGTGGACAAACAATTTCTGACACTAACAAAATACATAAAAACCACAAGACCTAACACTTATCACGACATATCACATTTCACAAATACATACTTGACAACCACCAAAGACCAACATTGAATTTCCCAAAAAAATCTTCAAACAATGAACTCTGCGCCAGTATCCCCGACGATACCGACGTCCGATCTGGCCATACCGCATCCCGCTAAACCAACACTCTATTAGTTTAATATCGATCAATAATAAAGTCCATTCCCATCACAACGCCCCAGATCTCCGGTAAGTGAAAAGTCTCAAACGACCTCAAAAATATTCCAACTGATATGCATCCATGCCTCGTGGCGGCACCCAGTTAAAAAAAATTTTTTTTTTAAGGGTTACTCGATATTTATGACTAGGCAGAAGGCCTAGAAGAAGCATAAAGTGAGCTGGGTCCAATACGACGGGACTTGCAATTAATACTCGCTATCAACAGTAGGATAACAACTTTTATTATTGCAGGCATTTATATTATTATAAGCATAATTCCTTTTGTTAAGGTTATAAATATTCCAATATTTCAAATATTATTATCATTATATATATATATAAATATTATTCATTATTCCAACACATAAGTCAACAACACATAATAAAACATACATACATTTACATCACAGAATCACAGACAAATTACAACTATAAAGCCTGGTGGACAGCCTGTATCTTTTAGCACAACCCCATTTGGAAATTTCACATGCCTATATAGTTTTATAAAAAAAATACATTTATAAGTTAGAGAAAATCTGGATTGGCCATAATAACAAGAAAATTTAATTATAAATTTAAAGTGACACTACAGACTGTACAGTTTTATAACCAAGTACATTTATAATTTTAAAGAAAAATCTGGATTGGCTATAATAACAAGAAAATACAATTATAAATTTAAAGTGCCAGTACAGCCTGTATAGTTTTGTGAAAAGTACATTTATAATTTTAAAGGGAAATCTGGATTTGTCCGTCCGCTGACACGTTCCACGCAGCGTCCGAAAAAACAATAAACCATAAAAAATTTTAGAAAAACCCCCAAGGCCGGCCAGGTAGTGGAAGGCTGGACAAGAGTCATACCCGACATAATGTAACATGTCTGGAAGCTTGCATGAATTTGCACCAACAGGTGACTCCCCAGATTCTGTGATTTTAAGAAAGTAACCCCGGCCTGATTGCAGAATAAAGAAAAGCCCCAAGCCTATTATGAAATGTATAAAATAATTAACAAGCAGAAATACCCGAGATTGTAATAGAAACTAGACTAGCCGGTCTAGCCCCAGCATGTACAATCTGCACCCACCTACTTCACTAAAATACAGGTTCCCCACAAACTTTTACAACCCCATTCAGTACCACAAAAAGGTAAAGCATAAAAAAAATTAATGTCAGCAGGACACATGCCGGCGAGCGGGCCTACAATTGATCTCGATATTAATTACTTATCAACGCAATGTTACAGATAGTTTGCATCCAAAACTATGTCCAGCTGGACAGGAAAACAATCAAAACGGCATTAAGATGTAGAAAGTCAATACAAGTAAAACGGAGTTTTCTGTGGATGTTAATGCACGATACAAGTTGTTTCCTGTAGTGGCCAAATTTATGAAAGTATTGGTTTAATCTCACCTCATTTTGGGTCCAGATGATTTACAGGAGGTCCGTGCCCGGTTGGAGAGTCAGACGTCTAGCTGATGGGGGTTTACAGAGGCATGCTTAGATTATTCCTCCTTCCGGCAGGTGAAGACGAGAGTCTGTGTGTGTGTTCAGGACATGATGGATAGAATTTCAGCCATGCTCGGATCAGGTCCTCGGCTATTTCAGGAACCCGGAGGTCTGTGCGCGTCTACCAAATCATGATAGGATAAAGAAAAAATATAAAAACCCAAACTCAATCTGCCGAAAGGGGTAGGCTTGTTGACGATCCGGTAGAAGCTCGCCGACTGAACAAACTCGCTAACAGATGCTTAGAGTCGGGAAACACAATTACCCGTTTTCACCAACAGATCGCGTAGGCAAGCGGAGAGGCAAAACACGGCAATGAAGACCGTCGTTAAATAATGTTAATTCGCAATTCCATTAATAAATTCTAATTTATATACGTGGCCCGGGTTTTTTTGAAAAACGGCGGCACACCCCCACCCTAAAAAGGCAACATGGTTGCCAACCACTTGAAATTGGGTACCCTGCATAGTTCTAGACCACAAGGCTTCTCCGGTGAGTCTCAAGAAAATCGCACTTAGTAAAACAGAGCATTTGGCTAGATGGGATTATCTCAGTATACTTACCGCACTCAGGAGAACAGAGGCTCAGGGTGAAAACGAAGGAAGAGTAAAGAAGATGTGTAGTGTGTATGCATGTGTGCATGGGGTTTTTTTATGTAAGTGTGGGGGTACTGCATGCTGACTTGATCAGGGTCAGCATACAGCGACAAGAGATAGAAGGAGAAAAGACAAAAGACAAGAATCGTGGACGCCCCTGAGTTCTGACCTCCCAAGGCCTCCCAACTTACAAACTGATAACCCTGATAAAAATCTAACCAGGACCTTCCTCTGCCCTCCCTAGACTGAACAACTTTCTTCTCACCAACGATCATCCCCACGCGACACTCTCCGCCATGCCAACCCTTACGGGACCGCCCGAACACGTCACACTCACTGGTGACCACCACCTACTCCTACTGCTGCCACTCACATACGCGTTCATCGGACCAAACAAGGTGTCACTGACCTTAATATGTGAGTGACCATACTACTAATATTGTCCACCTCTTGGACCGACCAGCCATATGCAGCAAAACAAGGCATTCACAATCCTTGACATATGACTGGCCCACATCCCTACACTAGTGCGAACGGACCCGAATAACAAAGCAGAGAAGACCGCATCGATGGCACGCGAACATCAATCGCATCTCTCCTACGAATCACTAACCTCAATAAGTGTGTAAAGGGGGGGCATCTTCTATACAGCCTGGCCTCCTCTCGCCAGGTCGAGGGACCGTCAGATCAAACAGGGGACATCTATCCAAGAATGCAGCCTGGACCAGACGATAACTCTCTTAGGGGCTCTTTTATACAATTCACCGAGAAAAAAATGTTTTAAGGTCCCAGATACAACATGCCTTGTGGTTAGGCCTAGTTACCCAATTCTATCAAAAAATCATTTACTTGGTGTGTAATAAAAGAGGGTTTGAACAATCCTTGTAACAATCCCCGGCCAGAATTACTTCCTTAACAAAAACACAAACACCCACAATGTAACCCAACACATCTCAACACCTAACACAATCATAGTTTACAGAAGCAGAAAAACTTGAGTACTGTTCTTCCTTCAAGTAGACCCCGGGCTCCCTAACGTTGCGAGGACTTGACCAACTATCCTGAACTATCTCTCGTTCACACCACACAAGTGGACAAACAATTTCTGACACTAACAAAATACATAAAAACCACAAGACCTAACACTTATCACGACATATCACATTTCACAAATACATACTTGACAACAACCAAAGACCAACATTGAATTTCCCAAAAAAATCTTCAAACAACGAACTCTGCGCCAGTATCCCCGACAATACCGACGTCCGATCTGGCCATACCGCATCCCGCTAAACCAACACTCTATTAGTTTAATATCGATCAATAATAAAGTCCATTCCCATCACAACGCCCCAGATCTCCGGTAACTGAAAAGCCTCAAACGACCTCAAAAATATTCCAACTGATATGCATCCATGCCTCGTGGCGGCACCCAGTTTATAAATTTTTTTTTAAGTGTTACTCGATATTTATGACTAGGCAGAAGGCGTAGAAGAAGCATAAAGTGAGCTGGTTCCAATACGACGGGACTTGCAATTAATACTCGCTATCAACAGTAGGATAACAACTTTTATTATTGCAGGCATTTATATTATTATAAGCATAATTCCTTTTGTTAAGGTTATAAATATTCCAATATTTCAAATATTATTATCATTATATATATATAAATATTATTCATTATTCCAACACATAATTCAACAACACATAATAAAACATACATACATTTACATCACAGAATCACAGACAAATTACAACTATAAAGCCTGGTGGACAGCCTGTACCTTTTAGCACAACCCCATTTGGAAATTTCACATGCCTATATAGTTTTATAAAAAAAATACATTTATAAGTTAGAGAAAATCTGGATTGGCCATAATAACAAGAAAATTTAATTATAAATTTAAAGTGACAATACAGACTGTATAGTTTTATAACCAAGTACATTTATAATTTTAAAGAAAAATCTGGATTGGCTATAATAACAAGAAAATACAATTATAAATTTAAAGTGCCAGTACAGCCTGTATAGTTTTGTGAAAAGTACATTTATAATTTTAAAGGGAAATCTGGATTTGCCCGTCCGCTGACACGTTCCACGCAGCGTCCGAAAAAACAATAAACCATAAAAAATTTTAGAAAAACCCCCAAGGCCGGCCAGGTAGTGGAAGGCTGGACAAGAGTCATACCCGACATAATGTAACATGTCTGGAAGCTTGCATGAATTTGCACCAACAGGTGACTCCCCAGATTCTGTGATTTTAGGAAAGTAACCCCGGCCTGATTGCAGAATAAAGAAAAGCCCCAAGCCTATTATGAAATGTATAAAATAATTAACAAGCAGAAATACCCGAGATTGTAATAGAAACTAGACTAGCCGGTCTAGCCCCAGCATGTACAATCTGCACCCACCTACTTCACTAAAATACAGGTTCCCCACAAACTTTTACAACCCCATTCAGTACCACAAAAAGGTAAAGCATAAAAAAAATTAATGTCAGCAGGACACATGCCGGCGAGCGGGCCTACAATTGATCTCGATATTAATTACTTATCAACGCAATGTTACAGATAGTTTGCATCCAAAACTATGTCCAGCTGGACAGGAAAACAATCAAAACGGCATTAAGATGTAGAAAGTCAATACAAGTAAAACGGAGTTTTCTGTGGATGTTAATGCACGATACAAGTTGTTTCCTGTAGTGGCCAAATTTATGAAAGTATTGGTTTAATCTCACCTCATTTTGGGTTCAGATGATTTACAGGAGGTCCGTGCCCGGTTGGAGAGTCAGACGTCTAGCTGATGGGGGTTTACAGAGGCATGCTTAGATTATTCCTCCTTCCGGCAGGTGAAGACGAGAGTCTGTGTGTGTGTTCAGGACATGATGGATAGAATTTCAGCCATGCTCGGATCAGGTCCTCGGCTATTTCAGGAACCCGGAGGTCTGTGCGCGTCTACCAAATCATGATAGGATAAAGAAAAAATATAAAAACCCAAACTCAATCTGCCGAAAGGGGTAGGCTTGTTGACGATCCGGTAGAAGCTCGCCGACTGAACAGACTCGCTAACAGATGCTTAGAGTCGGGAAACACAATTACCCGTTTTCACCAACAGATCGCGTAGGCAAGCGGAGAGGCAAAACACGGCAATGAAGACCGTCGTTAAATAATGATAATTCGCAATTCCATTAATAAATTCTAATTTATATACGTGGCCCGGGTTTTTTTGAAAAACGGCGGCACACCCCCACCCTAAAAAGGCAACATGGTTGCCAACCACTTGAAATTGGGTACCCTGCATAGTTCTAGACCACAAGGCTTCTCCGGTGAGTCTCAAGAAAATCGCACTTAGTAAAACAGAGCATTTGGCTAGATGGGATTATCTCAGTATACTTACCGCACTCAGGAGAACAGAGGCTCAGGGTGAAAACGAAGGAAGAGTAAAGAAGATGTGTAGTGTGTATGCATGTGTGCATGGGGTTTTTTTATGTAAGTGTGGGGGTACTGCATGCTGACTTGATCAGGGTCAGCATACAGCGACAAGAGATAGAAGGAGAAAAGACAAAAGACAAGAATCGTGGACGCCCCTGAGTTCTGACCTCCCAAGGCCTCCCAACTTACAAACTGATAACCCTGATAAAAATCTAACCAGGACCTTCCTCTGCCCTCCCTAGACTGAACAACTTTCTTCTCACCAACGATCATCCCCACGCGACACTCTCCGCCATGCCAACCCTTACGGGACCGCCCGAACACGTCACACTCACTGGTGACCACCACCTACTCCTACTGCTGCCACTCACATACGCGTTCATCGGACCAAACAAGGTGTCACTGACCTTAATATGTGAGTGACCATACTACTAATATTGTCCACCTCTTGGACCGACCAGCCATATGCAGCAAAACAAGGCATTCACAATCCTTGACATATGACTGGCCCACATCCCTACACTAGTGCGAACGGACCCGAATAACAAAGCAGAGAAGACCGCATCGATGGCACGCGAACATCAATCGCATCTCTCCTACGAATCACTAACCTCAATAAGTGTGTAAAGGGGGGGGGCATCTTCTATACAGCCTGGCCTCCTCTCGCCAGGTCGAGGGACCATCAGATGAAACAGGGGACATCTATCCAAGAATGCAGCCTGGACCAGACGATAACTCTCTTAGGGGCTCTTTTATACAATTCACCGAGAAAAAAATGTTTTAACGTCCCAGATACAACATGCCTTGTGGTTAGGCCTAGTTACCCAATTCTATCCAAAAATCATTTACTTGGTGTGTAATAAAAGAGGGTTTGACCAATCCTTGTAACAATCCCCGGCCAGAATTACTTCCTTAACAAAAACACAAACACCCACAATGTAACCCAACACATCTCAACACCTAACACAATCATACTTTACAGAAGCAGAAAAACTTGAGTATTGATCTTCCTTCAAGTAGACCCCGGGCTCCCTAACGTTGCGAGGACTTGACCAACTATCCTGAACTATCTCTCGTTCACACCACACAAGTGGACAAACAATTTCTGTCACTAACAAAATACATAAAAACCACAAGACCTAACACTTATCACGACATATCACATTTCACAAATACATACTTGACAACCACCAAAGGCCAACATTGAATTTCCCAAAAAAATCTTCAAACAATGAACTCTGCGCCAGTATCCCCGACGATACCGACGTCCGATCTGGCCATACCGCATCCCGCTAAACCAACACTCTATTAGTTTAATATCGATCAATAATAAAGTCCATTCCCATCACAACGCCCCAGATCTCCGGTAATTGAAAAGTCTCAAACGACCTCAAAAATATTCCAACTGATATGCATCCATGCCTCGTGGCGGCACCCAGTTTATAAATTTTTTTTTAAGTGTTACTCGATATTTATGACTAGGCAGAAGGCCTAGAAGAAGCATAAAGTGAGCTGGTTCCAATACGACGGGACTTGCAATTAATACTCGCTATCAACAGTAGGATAACAACTTTTATTATTGCAGGCATTTATATTATTATAAGCATAATTCCTTTTGTTAAGGTTATAAATATTCCAATATTTCAAATATTATTATCATTATATATATATAAATATTATTCATTATTCCAACACATAATTCAACAACACATAATAAAACATACATACATTTACATCACAGAATCACAGACAAATTACAACTATAAAGCCTGGTGGACAGCCTGTACCTTTTAGCACAACCCCATTTGGAAATTTCACATGCCTATATAGTTTTATAAAAAAAATACATTTATAAGTTAGAGAAAATCTGGATTGGCCATAATAACAAGAAAATTTAATTATAAATTTAAAGTGACAATACAGACTGTATAGTTTTATAAACAAGTACATTTACAATTTTAAAGAAAAATCTGGAGTGGCTATAATAACAAGAAAATACAATTATAAATTTAAAGTGCCAGTACAGCCTGTATAGTTTTGTGAAAAGTACATTTATAATTTTAAAGGGAAATCTGGATTTGCCCGTCCGCTGACACGTTCCACGCAGCGTCCGAAAAAACAATATACCATAAAAAATTTTAGAAAAACCCCCAAGGCAGGCCAGGTAGTGGAAGGCTGGACAAGAGTCATACCCGACATAATGTAACATGTCTGGAAGCTTGCATGAATTTGCACCAACAGGTGACTCCCCAGATTCTGTGATTTTAAGAAAGTAACCCCGGCCTGATTGCAGAATAAAGAAAAGCACCAAGCCTATTATGAAATGTATAAAATAATTAACAAGCAGAAATACCCGAGATTGTAATAGAAACTAGACTAGCCGGTCTAGCCCCAGCATGTACAATCTGCACCCACCTACTTCACTAAAATACAGGTTCCCCACAAACTTTTACAACCCCATTCAGTACCACAAAAAGGTAAAGCATAAAAAAAATTAATGACAGCAGGACACATGCCGGCGAGCGGGCCTACAATTGATCTCGAGATTAATTACTTATCAACGCAATGTTACAGATAGTTTGCATCCAAAACTATGTCCAGCTGGACAGGAAAACAATTAAAACGGCATTAAGATGTAGAAAGTCAATACAAGTAAAACCGAGTTTTCTGTGGATGTTAATGCACGATACAAGTTGTTTTCTGTAGTGGCCAAATTTATGAAAGTATTGGTTTAATCTCACCTCATTTTGGGTCCAGATGATTTACAGGAGGTCCGTGCCCGGTTGGAGAGTCAGACGTCTAGCTGATGGGGGTTTACAGAGGCATGCTTAGCTTATTCCTCCTTCCGGCAGGTGAAGACGAGAGTCTGTGTGTGTGTTCAGGACATGATGGATAGAATTTCAGCCATGCTCGGATCAGGTCCTCGGCTATTTCAGGAAACCGGAGGTCTGTGCGCGTCTACCAAATCATGATAGGATAAAAAAAAAATATAAAAACCCAAACTCAATCTGCCGAAAGGGGTAGGCTTGTTGACGATCCGGTAGAAGCTCGTCGACTGAACAAACTCGCTAACAGATGCTTAGAGTCGGGAAACACAATTACCCGTTTTCACCAACAGATCGCGTAGGCAAGCGGAGAGGCAAAACACGGCAATGAGGACCGTCGTTAAATAATGATAATTCGCAATTCCATTAATAAATTCTAATTTATATACGTGGCCCGGGTTTTTTTGAGAAACGGCGGCACACCCCCACCCCAAAAAGGCAACATGGTTGCCAACCACTTGAAATTGGGTACCCTGCATAGGTCTAGACCACAAGGCTTCTCCGGTGACCTCAAGAAAATCGCACTTAGTAAAACAGAGCATTTGGCTACATGGGATTATCTCAGTATACTTACCGCACTCAGGAGAACAGAGGCTCAGGGTGAAAACGAAGGAAGAGAAAAGAAGATGTGTAGTGTGTATGCATGTGTGCATGGGGTTTTTTTATGTAAGTGTGGGGGTACTGCATGCTGACTTGATCAGGGTCAGCATACAGCGACAAGAGATAGAAGGAGAAAAGACAAAAGACAAGAATCGTGGACGCCCCTGAGTTCTGACCTCCCAAGGCCTCCCAACTTACAAACTGATAACCCTGATAAAAATCTAACCAGGACCTTCCTCTGCCCTCCCTTGACTGAACAACATTCTTCTCACCAACGATCATCCCCACGCGACACTCTCCGACATGCCAACCCTTACGGGACCGCCCGAACACGTCACACTCACTGGTGACCACCACCTACTCCTACTGCTGCCACTCACATACGCGTTCATCGGACCAAACAAGGTGTCACTGACCTTAATATGTGAGTGACCATACTACTAATATTGTCCACCTCTTGGACCGACCAGCCATATGCAGCAAAACAAGGCATTCACAATCCTTGACATATGACTGGCCCACATCCCTACACTAGTGCGAACGGACCCGAATAACAAAGCAGAGAAGACCGCATCGAGGGCACGCGAACATCAATCGCATCTCTCCTACGAATCACTAACCTCAATAAGTGTGTAAAGGGGGGGCATCTTCTATACAGCCTGGCCTCCTCTCGCCAGGTCGAGGGACCATCAGATGAAACAGGGGACATCTATCCAAGAATGCAGCCTGGACCAGACGATAACTCTCTTAGGGGCTCTTTTATACAATTCACCGAAAAAAAATGTTTTAACGTCCCAGATACAACATGCCTTGTGGTTAGGCCTAGTTACCCAATTCTATCCAAAAATCATTTACTTGGTGTGTAATAAAAGAGGGTTTGACCAATCCTTGTATCAATCCCCGGCCAGAATTACTTCCTTAACAAAAACACAAACACCCACAATGTAACCCAACACATCTCAACACCTAACACAATCATAGTTTACAGAAGCAGAAAAACTTGAGTATTGATCTTCCTTCAAGTAGACCCCGGGCTCCCTAACGTTGCGAGGACTTGACCAACTATCCTGAACTATCTCTCGTTCACACCACACAAGTGGACAAACAATTTCTGACACTAACAAAATACATAAAAACCACAAGACCTAACACTTATCACGACATATCACATTTCACAAATACATACTTGACAACCACCAAAGACCAACATTGAATTTCCCAAAAAAATCTTCAAACAATGAACTCTGCGCCAGTATCCCCGACGATACCGACGTCCGAACTGGCCATACCGCATCCCGCTAAACCAACACTCTATTAGTTTAATATCGATCAATAATAAAGTCCATTCCCGTCACAACGCCCCAGATCTCCGGTAATTGAAAAGTCTCAAACGACCTCAAAAATATTCTAACTGATATGCATCCATGCCTCGTGGCGGCACCCAGTTAAAATTTTTTTTTTAAGGGTTACTCGATATTTATGACTAGGCAGAAGGCCTAGAAGAGCATAAAGTGAGCTGGGTCCAATACGACGGAACTTGCAATTAATACTCGCTATCAACAGTAGGATAACAACTTTTAATATTGCAGGCATTTATATTATTATAAGCATAATTCCTTTTGTTAAGGTTATAAATATTCCAATATTTCAAATATTATTATCATTATATATATATAAATATTATTCATTATTCCAACACATAATTCAACAACACATAGTAAAACATACATACATTTACATCACAGAATCACAGACAAATTACAATTATAAAGCCTGGTGGACAGCCTGTATCTTTTAGCACAACCCCATTTGGAAATTTCACATGCCTATATAGTTTTATAAAAAAAATACATTTATAAGTTAGAGAAAATCTGGATTGGCCATAATAACAAGAAAATTTAATTATAAATTTAAAGTGACAATACAGACTGTATAGTTTTATAACCAAGTACATTTATAATTTTAAAGAAAAATCTGGAGTGGCTATAATAACAAGAAAATACAATTATAAATTTAAAGTGCCAGTACAGCCTGTATAGTTTTGTGAAAAGTACATTTATAATTTTAAAGGGAAATCTGGATTTGCCCGTCCGCTGACACGTTCCACGCAGCGTCCGAAAAAACAATAAACCATAAAAAATTTTAGAAAAACCCCCAAGGCCGGCCAGGAAGTTGAAGGCTGGACAAGAGTCATACCCGACATAATGTAACATGTCTGGAAGCTTGCATGAATTTGCACCAACAGGTGACTCCCCAGATTCTGTGATTTTAAGAAAGTAACCCCGGCCTGATTGCAGAATAAAGAAAAGCCCCAAGCCTATTATGAAATGTATAAAATAATTAACAAGCAGAAATACCCGAGATTGTAATAGAAACTAGACTAGCCGGTCTAGCCCCAGCATGTACAATCTGCACCCACCTACTTCACTAAAATACAGGTTCCCCACAAACTTTTACAACCCCATTCAGTACCACAAAAAGGTAAAGCATAAAACAAATTAATGTCAGCAGGACACATGCCGGCGAGCGGGCCTACAATTGATCTCGATATTAATTACTTATCAACGCAATGTTACAGATAGTTTGCATCCAAAACTATGTCCAGCTGGACAGGAAAACAATTAAAACGGCATTAAGATGTAGAAAGTCAATACAAGTAAAACCGAGTTTTCTGTGGATGTTAATGCACGATACAAGTTGTTTCCTGTAGTGGGCAAATTTATGAAAGTATTGGTTTAATCTCACCTCATTTTGGGTCCAGATGATTTACAGGAGGTCCGTGCCCGGTTGGAGAGTCAGACGTCTAGCTGATGGGGGTTTACAGAGGCATGCTTAGCTTATTCCTCCTTCCGGCAGGTGAAGACGAGAGTCTGTGTGTGTGTTCAGGACATGATGGATAGAATTTCAGCCATGCTCGGATCAGGTCCTCGGCTATTTCAGGAACCCGGAGGTCTGTGCGCGTCTACCAAATCATGATAGGATAAAAAAACATTATATAAAACCAAACTCAATCTGCCGAAAGGGGTAGGCTTGTTGACGATCCGGTAGAAGCTCGTCGACTGAACAAACTCGCTAACAGATGCTTAGAGTCGGGAAACACAATTACCCGTTTTCACTAACAGATCGCGTAGGCAAGCGGAGAGGCAAAACACGGCAATGAAGACCGTCGTTAAATAATGATAATTCGCAATTCCATTAATAAATTCTAATTTATATACGTGGCCCGGGTTTTTTTGAAAAACGGCGGCACACCCCCACCGCAAAAAGGCAACATGGTTGCCAACCACTTGAAATTGGGTACCCTGCATAGTTCTAGACCACAAGGCTTCTCCGGTGAGTCTCAAGAAAATCGCACTTAGTAAAACAGAGCATTTGGGATTATCTCAGTATACTTACCGCACTCAGGAGAACAGAGGCTCAGGGTGAAAACGAAGCAAGAGTAAAGAAGATGTGTAGTGTGTATGCATGTGTGCATGGGGTTTTTTTATGTAAGTGTGGGGGTACTGCATGCTGACTTGATCAGGGTCAGCATACAGCGACAAGAGATAGAAGGAGAAAAGACAAAAGACAAGAATCGTGGACGCCCCTGAGTTCTGACCTCCCAAGGCCTCCCAACTTACAAACTGATAACCCTGATAAAAATCTAACCAGGACCTTCCTCTGCCCTCCCTAGACTGAATAACATTCTTCTCACCAACGATCATCCCCACGCGACACTCTCCGCCATGCCAACCCTTACGGGACCGCCCGAACACGTCACACTCACTGGTGACCACCACCTACTCCTACTGCTGCCACTCACATACGCGTTCATCGGACCAAACAAGGTGTCACTGACCTTAATATGTGAGTGACCATACTACTAATATTGTCCACCTCTTGGACCGACCAGCCATATGCAGCAAAACAAGGCATTCACAATCCTTGACATATGACTGGCCCACATCCCTACACTAGTGCGAACGGACCCGAATAACAAAGCAGAGAAGACCGCATCGATGGCACGCGAACATCAATCGCATCTCTCCTACGAATCACTAACCTCAATAAGTTTGTAAAGGGGTGGCATCTTCTATACAGCCTGGCCTCCCTCGCCAGGTCGAGGGACCGTCAGATCAAACAGGGGACATCTATCCAAGAATGCAGCCTGGACCAGACGATAACTCTCTTAGGGGCTCTTTTATACAATTCACCGAGAAAAAAATGTTTTAAGGTCCCAGATACAACATGCCTTGTGGTTAGGCCTAGTTACCCAATTCTATCCAAAAATCATTTACTTGGTGTGTAATAAAAGAGGGTTTGAACAATCCTTGTAACAATCCCCGTCCAGAATTACTTCCTTAACAAAAACACAAACACCCACAATGTAACCCAACACATCTCAACACCTAACACAATCATAGTTTACAGAAGCAGAAAAACTTGAGTACTGTTCTTCCTTCAAGTAGACCCCGGGCTCCCTAACGTTGCGAGGACTTGACCAACTATCCTGAACTATCTCTCGTTCACACCACACAAGTGGACAAACAATTTCTGACACTAACAAAATACATAAAAACCACAAGACCTAACACTTATCACGACATATCACATTTCACAAATACATACTTGACAACCACCAAAGACCAACATTGAATTTCCCAAAAAAATCTTCAAACAATGAACTCTGCGCCAGTATCCCCGACGATACCGACGTCCGATCTGGCCATACCGCATCCCGCTAAACCAACACTCTATTAGTTTAATATCGATCAATAATAAAGTCCATTCCCATCACAACGCCCCAGATCTCCGGTAATTGAAAAGTCTCAAACGACCTCAAAAATATTCCAACTGATATGCATCCATGCCTCGTGGCGGCACCCAGTTTAAAATTTTTTTTTTTTAAGGGTTACTCGATATTTATGACTAGGCAGAAGGCCTAGAAGAAGCATAAAGTGAGCTGGGTCCAATACGACGGGACTTGCAATTAATACTCGCTATCAACAGTAGGATAACAACTTTTATAATTGCAGGCATTTATATTATTATAAGCATAATTCCTTTTGTTAAGGTTATAAATATTCCAATATTTCAAATATTATTATCATTATATATATATAAATATTATTCATTATTCCAACACATAATAAAACATACATACATTTACATCACAGAATCACAGACAAATTACAACTATAAAGCCTGGTGGACAGCCTGTATCTTTTAGCATAACCCCATTTGGAAATTTCACATGCCTATATAGTTTTATAAAAAAAATACATTTATAAGTTGGAGAAAATATGGATTGGCCATAATAACAAGAAAATTTAATTATAAATTTAAAGTGAAAATACAGACTGTATAGTTTTATAAACAAGTACATTTATAATTTTAAAGAAAAATCTGGATTGGCTATAATAACAAGAAAATACAATTATAAATGTAAAGTGCCAGAACAGCCTGTATAGTTTTGTAAAAATGTAAATTTATAATTTAAAGAAAAATCTGGATTGGCCATAATAACAAGAAAATACAATTATAAATTTAAAGTGCCAGTACAGCCTGTATAGTTTTGTGAAAAGTACATTTATAATTTTAAAGGGAAATCTGGATTTGCCCGTCCGCTGACACGTTCCACGCAGCGTCCGAAAAAACAATAAACCATAAAAAATTTTAGAAAAACCCCCAAGGCCGGCCAGGTAGTGGAAGGCTGGACAAGAGTCATACCCGACATAATGTAACATGTCTGGAAGCTTGCATGAATTTGCACCAACAGGTGACTCCCCAGATTCTGTGATTTTAAGAAAGTAACCCCGGCCTGATTGCAGAATAAAGAAAAGCCCCAAGCCTATTATGAAATGTATAAAATAATTAACAAGCAGAAATACCCGAGATTGTAATAGAAACTAGACTAGCCGGTCTAGCCCCAGCATGTACAATCTGCACCCACCTACTTCACTAAAATACAGGTTCCCCACAAACTTTTACAACCCCATTCAGTACCACAAAAAGGTAAAGCATAAAACAAATTAATGTCAGCAGGACACATGCCGGCGAGCGGGCCTACAATTGATCTCGATATTAATTACTTATCAACGCAATGTTACAGATAGTTTGCATCCAAAACTATGTCCAGCTGGACAGGAAACCAATTAAAACGGCATTAAGATGTAGAAAGTCAATACAAGTAAAACGGAGTTTTCTGTGGATGTTAATGCACGATACAAGTTGTTTCCTGTAGTGGGCAAATTTATGAAAGTATTGGTTTAATCTCACCTCATTTTGGGTCCAGATGATTTCCAGGAGGTCCGTGCCCGGTTGGAGAGTCAGACGTCTAGCTGATGGGGGTTTACAGAGGCATGCTTAGCTTATTCCTCCTTCCGGCAGGTGAAGACGAGAGTCTGTGTGTGTGTTCAGGACATGATGGATAGAATTTCAGCCATGCTCGGATCAGGTCCTCGGCTATTTCAGGAACCCGGAGGTCTGTGCGCGTCTACCAAATCATGATAGGATAAAAAAACATTATATAAAACCAAACTCAATCTGCCGAAAGGGGTAGGCTTGTTGACGATCCGGTAGAAGCTCGTCGACTGAACAAACTCGCTAACAGATGCTTAGAGTCGGGAAACACAATTACCCGTTTTCACTAACAGATCGCGTAGGCAAGCGGAGAGGCAAAACACGGCAATGAAGACCGTCGTTAAATAATGATAATTCGCAATTCCATTAATAAATTCTAATTTATATACGTGGCCCGGGTTTTTTTGAAAAACGGCGGCACACCCCCACCGCAAAAAGGCAACATGGTTGCCAACCACTTGAAATTGGGTACCCTGCATAGTTCTAGACCACAAGGCTTCTCCGGTGAGTCTCAAGAAAATCGCACTTAGTAAAACAGAGCATTTGGGATTATCTCAGTATACTTACCGCACTCAGGAGAACAGAGGCTCAGGGTGAAAACGAAGCAAGAGTAAAGAAGATGTGTAGTGTGTATGCATGTGTGCATGGGGTTTTTTTATGTAAGTGTGGGGGTACTGCATGCTGACTTGATCAGGGTCAGCATACAGCGACAAGAGATAGAAGGAGAAAAGACAAAAGACAAGAATCGTGGACGCCCCTGAGTTCTGACCTCCCAAGGCCTCCCAACTTACAAACTGATAACCCTGATAAAAATCTAACCAGGACCTTCCTCTGCCCTCCCTAGACTGAACAACATTCTTCTCACCAACGATCATCCCCACGCGACACTCTCCGCCATGCCAACCCTTACGGGACCGCCCGAACACGTCACACTCACTGGTGACCACCACCTACTCCTACTGCTGCCACTCACATACGCGTTCATCGGACCAAACAAGGTGTCACTGACCTTAATATGTGAGTGACCATACTACTAATATTGTCCACCTCTTGGACCGACCAGCCATATGCAGCAAAACAAGGCATTCACAATCCTTGACATATGACTGGCCCACATCCCTACACTAGTGCGAACGGACCCGAATAACAAAGCAGAGAAGACCGCATCGATGGCACGCGAACATCAATCGCATCTCTCCTACGAATCACTAACCTCAATAAGTTTGTAAAGGGGTGGCATCTTCTATACAGCCTGGCCTCCCTCGCCAGGTCGAGGGACCGTCAGATCAAACAGGGGACATCTATCCAAGAATGCAGCCTGGACCAGACGATAACTCTCTTAGGGGCTCTTTTATACAATTCACCGAGAAAAAAATGTTTTAAGGTCCCAGATACAACATGCCTTGTGGTTAGGCCTAGTTACCCAATTCTATCCAAAAATCATTTACTTGGTGTGTAATAAAAGAGGGTTTGAACAATCCTTGTAACAATCCCCGTCCAGAATTACTTCCTTAACAAAAACACAAACACCCACAATGTAACCCAACACATCTCAACACCTAACACAATCATAGTTTACAGAAGCAGAAAAACTTGAGTACTGTTCTTCCTTCAAGTAGACCCCGGGCTCCCTAACGTTGCGAGGACTTGACCAACTATCCTGAACTATCTCTCGTTCACACCACACAAGTGGACAAACAATTTCTGACACTAACAAAATACATAAAAACCACAAGACCTAACACTTATCACGACATATCACATTTCACAAATACATACTTGACAACCACCAAAGACCAACATTGAATTTCCCAAAAAAATCTTCAAACAATGAACTCTGCGCCAGTATCCCCGACGATACCGACGTCCGATCTGGCCATACCGCATCCCGCTAAACCAACACTCTATTAGTTTAATATCGATCAATAATAAAGTCCATTCCCATCACAACGCCCCAGATCTCCGGTAATTGAAAAGTCTCAAACGACCTCAAAAATATTCCAACTGATATGCATCCATGCCTCGTGGCGGCACCCAGTTTAAAATTTTTTTTTTTTAAGGGTTACTCGATATTTATGACTAGGCAGAAGGCCTAGAAGAAGCATAAAGTGAGCTGGGTCCAATACGACGGGACTTGCAATTAATACTCGCTATCAACAGTAGGATAACAACTTTTATAATTGCAGGCATTTATATTATTATAAGCATAATTCCTTTTGTTAAGGTTATAAATATTCCAATATTTCAAATATTATTATCATTATATATATATAAATATTATTCATTATTCCAACACATAATAAAACATACATACATTTACATCACAGAATCACAGACAAATTACAACTATAAAGCCTGGTGGACAGCCTGTATCTTTTAGCATAACCCCATTTGGAAATTTCACATGCCTATATAGTTTTATAAAAAAAATACATTTATAAGTTGGAGAAAATATGGATTGGCCATAATAACAAGAAAATTTAATTATAAATTTAAAGTGAAAATACAGACTGTATAGTTTTATAAACAAGTACATTTATAATTTTAAAGAAAAATCTGGATTGGCTATAATAACAAGAAAATACAATTATAAATGTAAAGTGCCAGAACAGCCTGTATAGTTTTGTAAAAATGTAAATTTATAATTTAAAGAAAAATCTGGATTGGCCATAATAACAAGAAAATACAATTATAAATTTAAAGTGCCAGTACAGCCTGTATAGTTTTGTGAAAAGTACATTTATAATTTTAAAGGGAAATCTGGATTTGCCCGTCCGCTGACACGTTCCACGCAGCGTCCGAAAAAACAATAAACCATAAAAAATTTTAGAAAAACCCCCAAGGCCGGCCAGGTAGTGGAAGGCTGGACAAGAGTCATACCCGACATAATGTAACATGTCTGGAAGCTTGCATGAATTTGCACCAACAGGTGACTCCCCAGATTCTGTGATTTTAAGAAAGTAACCCCGGCCTGATTGCAGAATAAAGAAAAGCCCCAAGCCTATTATGAAATGTATAAAATAATTAACAAGCAGAAATACCCGAGATTGTAATAGAAACTAGACTAGCCGGTCTAGCCCCAGCATGTACAATCTGCACCCACCTACTTCACTAAAATACAGGTTCCCCACAAACTTTTACAACCCCATTCAGTACCACAAAAAGGTAAAGCATAAAACAAATTAATGTCAGCAGGACACATGCCGGCGAGCGGGCCTACAATTGATCTCGATATTAATTACTTATCAACGCAATGTTACAGATAGTTTGCATCCAAAACTATGTCCAGCTGGACAGGAAAACAATTAAAACGGCATTAAGATGTAGAAAGTCAATACAAGTAAAACGGAGTTTTCTGTGGATGTTAATGCACGATACAAGTTGTTTCCTGTAGTGGGCAAATTTATGAAAGTATTGGTTTAATCTCACCTCATTTTGGGTCCAGATGATTTCCAGGAGGTCCGTGCCCGGTTGGAGAGTCAGACGTCTAGCTGATGGGGGTTTACAGAGGCATGCTTAGCTTATTCCTCCTTCCGGCAGGTGAAGACGAGAGTCTGTGTGTGTGTTCAGGACATGATGGATAGAATTTCAGCCATGCTCGGATCAGGTCCTCGGCTATTTCAGGAACCCGGAGGTCTGTGCGCGTCTACCAAATCATGATAGGATAAAAAAACATTATATAAAACCAAACTCAATCTGCCGAAAGGGGTAGGCTTGTTGACGATCCGGTAGAAGCTCGTCGACTGAACAAACTCGCTAACAGATGCTTAGAGTCGGGAAACACAATTACCCGTTTTCACTAACAGATCGCGTAGGCAAGCGGAGAGGCAAAACACGGCAATGAAGACCGTCGTTAAATAATGATAATTCGCAATTCCATTAATAAATTCTAATTTATATACGTGGCCCGGGTTTTTTTGAAAAACGGCGGCACACCCCCACCGCAAAAAGGCAACATGGTTGCCAACCACTTGAAATTGGGTACCCTGCATAGTTCTAGACCACAAGGCTTCTCCGGTGAGTCTCAAGAAAATCGCACTTAGTAAAACAGAGCATTTGGGATTATCTCAGTATACTTACCGCACTCAGGAGAACAGAGGCTCAGGGTGAAAACGAAGCAAGAGTAAAGAAGATGTGTAGTGTGTATGCATGTGTGCATGGGGTTTTTTTATGTAAGTGTGGGGGTACTGCATGCTGACTTGATCAGGGTCAGCATACAGCGACAAGAGATGGAAGGAGAAAAGACAAAAGACAAGAATCGTGGACGCCCCTGAGTTCTGACCTCCCAAGGCCTCCCAACTTACAAACTGATAACCCTGATAAAAATCTAACCAGGACCTTCCTCTGCCCTCCCTAGACTGAACAACATTCTTCTCACCAACGATCATCCCCACGCGACACTCTCCGCCATGCCAACCCTTACGGGACCGCCCGAACACGTCACACTCACTGGTGACCACCACCTACTCCTACTGCTGCCACTCACATACGCGTTCATCGGACCAAACAAGGTGTCACTGACCTTAATATGTGAGTGACCATACTACTAATATTGTCCACCTCTTGGACCGACCAGCCATATGCAGCAAAACAAGGCATTCACAATCCTTGACATATGACTGGCCCACATCCCTACACTAGTGCGAACGGACCCGAATAACAAAGCAGAGAAGACCGCATCGATGGCACGCGAACATCAATCGCATCTCTCCTACGAATCACTAACCTCAATAAGTTTGTAAAGGGGTGGCATCTTCTATACAGCCTGGCCTCCCTCGCCAGGTCGAGGGACCGTCAGATCAAACAGGGGACATCTATCCAAGAATGCAGCCTGGACCAGACGATAACTCTCTTAGGGGCTCTTTTATACAATTTACCGAGAAAAAAATGTTTTAAGGTCCCAGATACAACATGCCTTGTGGTTAGGCCTAGTTACCCAATTCTATCCAAAAATCATTTACTTGGTGTGTAATAAAAGAGGGTTTGAACAATCCTTGTAACAATCCCCGTCCAGAATTACTTCCTTAACAAAAACACAAACACCCACAATGTAACCCAACACATCTCAACACCTAACACAATCATAGTTTACAGAAGCAGAAAAACTTGAGTACTGTTCTTCCTTCAAGTAGACCCCGGGCTCCCTAACGTTGCGAGGACTTGACCAACTATCCTGAACTATCTCTCGTTCACACCACACATGTGGACAAACAATTTCTGACACTAACAAAATACATAAAAACCACAAGACCTAACACTTATCACGACATATCACATTTCACAAATACATACTTGACAACCACCAAAGACCAACATTGAATTTCCCAAAAAAATCTTCAAACAATGAACTCTGCGCCAGTATCCCCGACGATACCGACGTCCGATCTGGCCATACCGCATCCCGCTAAACCAACACTCTATTAGTTTAATATCGATCAATAATAAAGTCCATTCCCATCACAACGCCCCAGATCTCCGGTAATTGAAAAGTCTCAAACGACCTCAAAAATATTCCAACTGATATGCATCCATGCCTCGTGGCGGCACCCAGTTTAAAATTTTTTTTTTTTAAGGGTTACTCGATATTTATGACTAGGCAGAAGGCCTAGAAGAAGCATAAAGTGAGCTGGGTCCAATACGACGGGACTTGCAATTAATACTCGCTATCAACAGTAGGATAACAACTTTTATAATTGCAGGCATTTATATTATTATAAGCATAATTCCTTTTGTTAAGGTTATAAATATTCCAATATTTCAAATATTATTATCATTATATATATATAAATATTATTCATTATTCCAACACATAATAAAACATACATACATTTACATCACAGAATCACAGACAAATTACAACTATAAAGCCTGGTGGACAGCCTGTATCTTTTAGCATAACCCCATTTGGAAATTTCACATGCCTATATAGTTTTATAAAAAAAATACATTTATAAGTTGGAGAAAATATGGATTGGCCATAATAACAAGAAAATTTAATTATAAATTTAAAGTGAAAATACAGACTGTATAGTTTTATAAACAAGTACATTTATAATTTTAAAGAAAAATCTGGATTGGCTATAATAACAAGAAAATACAATTATAAATGTAAAGTGCCAGAACAGCCTGTATAGTTTTGTAAAAATGTAAATTTATAATTTAAAGAAAAATCTGGATTGGCCATAATAACAAGAAAATACAATTATAAATTTAAAGTGCCAGTACAGCCTGTATAGTTTTGTGAAAAGTACATTTATAATTTTAAAGGGAAATCTGGATTTGCCCGTCCGCTGACACGTTCCACGCAGCGTCCGAAAAAACAATAAACCATAAAAAATTTTAGAAAAACCCCCAAGGCCGGCCAGGTAGTGGAAGGCTGGACAAGAGTCATACCCGACATAATGTAACATGTCTGGAAGCTTGCATGAATTTGCACCAACAGGTGACTCCCCAGATTCTGTGATTTTAAGAAAGTAACCCCGGCCTGATTGCAGAATAAAGAAAAGCCCCAAGCCTATTATGAAATGTATAAAATAATTAACAAGCAGAAATACCCGAGATTGTAATAGAAACTAGACCAGCCGGTCTAGCCCCAGCATGTACAATCTGCACCCATCTACTTCACTAAAATACAGGTTCCCCACAAACTTTTACAACCCCATTCAGTACCACAAAAAGGTAAAGCATAAAAAAAATTAATGACAGCAGGACACATGCCGGCGAGCGGGCCTACAATTGATCTCGAGATTAATTACTTATCAACGCAATGTTACAGATAGTTTGCATCCAAAATTATGTCCAGGTGGACAGGAAAACAATTAAAACGGCATTAAGATGTAGAAAGTCAATACAAGTAAAACGGAGTTTTCTGTGGATGTTAATGCACGATACAAGTTGTTTTCTATAGTGGCCAAATTTATGAATGTATTGGTTTAATCTCACCTCATTTTGGGTCCAGATGATTTACAGGAGGTCCGTGCCCGGTTGGAGAGTCAGACGTCTAGCTGATGGGGGTTTACAGAGGCATGCTTAGCTTATTCCTCCTTCCGGCAGGTGAAGACGAGAGTCTGTGTGTGTGTTCAGGACATGATGGATAGAATTTCAGCCATGCTCGGATCAGGTCCTCGGCTATTTCAGGAACCCGGAGGTCTGTGCGCGTCTACCAAATCATGATAGGATAAAGAAAAAATATAAAAACCCAAACTCAATCTGCCGAAAGGGGTAGGCTTGTTGACGATCCGGTAGAAGCTCGCCGACTGAACAAACTCGCTAACAGATGCTTAGAGTCGGGAACCACAATTACCCGTTTTCACCAACAGATCGCGTAGGCAAGCGGAGAGGCAAAACACGGCAATTAAGACCGTCGTTAAATAATGATAATTCGCAATTCCATTAATAAATTCTAATTTATATATGTGGCCCGGGTTTTTTTGAAAAACGGCGGCACACCCCCACCCTAAAAAGGCAACATGGTTGCCAACCACTTGAAATTGGGTACCCTGCATAGTTCTAGACCACAAGGCTTCTCCGGTGAGTCTCAAGAAAATCGCACTTAGTAAAACAGAGCATTTGGCTAGATGGGATTATCTCAGTATACTTACCGCACTCAGGAGAACAGAGGCTCAGGGTGAAAACGAAGGAAGAGTAAAGAAGATGTGTAGTGTGTATGCATGTGTGCATGGGGTTTTTTTATGTAAGTGTGGGGGTACTGCATGCTGACTTGATCAGGGTCAGCATACAGCGACAAGAGATAGAAGGAGAAAAGACAAAAGACAAGAATCGTGGACGCCCCTGAGTTCTGACCTCCCAAGGCCTCCCAACTTACAAACTGATAACCCTGATAAAAATCTAACCAGGACCTTCCTCTGCCCTCCCTAGACTGAACAACATTCTTCTCACCAACGATCATCCCCACGCGACACTCTCCGCCATGCCAACCCTTACGGGACCGCCCGAACACGTCACACTCACTGGTGACCACCACCTACTCCTACTGCTGCCACTCACATACGCGTTCATCGGACCAAACAAGGTGTCACTGACCTTAATATGTGAGTGACCATACTACTAATATTGTCCACCTCTTGGACCGACCAGCCATATGCAGCAAAACAAGGCATTCACAATCCTTGACATATGACTGGCCCACATCCCTACACTAGTGCGAACGGACCCGAATAACAAAGCAGAGAAGACCGCATCGATGGCACGCGAACATCAATCGCATCTCTCCTACGAATCACTAACCTCAATAAGTTTGTAAAGGGGGGGCATCTTCTATACAGCCTGGCCTCCTCTCGCCAGGTCGAGGGACCGTCAGATCAAGCAGGGGACATCTATCCAAGAATGCAGCCTGGACCAGACGATAACTCTCTTAGGAGCTCTTTTATACAATTTACCGAGAAAAAAATGTTTTAAGGTCCCAGATACAACATGCCTTGTGGTTAGGCCTAGTTACCCAATTCTATCCAAAAATCATTTACTTGGTGTGTAATAAAAGAGGGTTTGAACAATCCTTGTAACAATCCCCGGCCAGAATTACTTCCTTAACAAAAACACAAACACCCACAATGTAACCCAACACATCTCAACACCTAACACAATCATAGTTTACAGAAGCAGAAAAACTTGAGTACTGTTCTTCCTTCAAGTAGACCCCGGGCTCCCTAACGTTGCGAGGACTTGACCAACTATCCTGAACTATCTCTCGTTCACACCACACAAGTGGACAAACAATTTCTGACACTAACAAAAACATAAAAACCACAAGACCTAACACTTATCACGACATATGACATTTCACAAATACATACTTGACAACAACCAAAGACCAACATTGAATTTCCCAAAAAAATCTTCAAACAACGAACTCTGCGCCAGTATCCCCGACGATACCAACGTCCGATCTGGCCATACCGCATCCCGCTAAACCAACACTCTATTAGTTAAATATCGATCAATAATAAAGTCCATTCCCATCACAACGCCCCAGATCTCCGGTAATTGAAAAGTCTCAAACGACCTCAAAATATTCCAACTGATATGAATCCATGCCTCGTGGCGGCACCCAGTTTATAAATTTTTTTTTAAGTGTTACTCGATATTTATGACTAGGCAGAAGGCCTAGAAGAAGCATAAAGTGAGCTGGTTCCAATACGACGGGACTTGCAATTAATACTCGCTATCAACAGTAGGATAACAACTTTTATTATTGCAGGCATTTATATTATTATAAGCATAATTCCTTTTGTTAAGGTTATAAATATTCCAATATTTCAAATATTATTATCATTATATATATATAAATATTATTCATTATTCCAACACATAATGCAACAACACATAATAAAACATACATACATTTACATCACAGAATCACAGGCAAATTACAACTATAAAGCCTGGTGGACAGCCTGTACCTTTTAGCACAACCCCATTTGGAAATTTCACATGCCTATGTAGTTTTATAAAAAAAATACATTTATAAGTTAGAGAAAATCTGGATTGGCCATAATAACAAGAAAATTTAATTATAAATTTAAAGTGACAATACAGACTGTATAGTTTTATAAACAAGTACATTTACAATTTTAAAGAAAAATCTGGAGTGGCTATAATAACAAGAAAACACAATTATAAATTTAAAGTGCCAGTACAGCCTGTATAGTTTTGTGAAAAGTACATTTATAATTTTAAAGGGAAATCTGGATTTGCCCGTCCGCTGACACGTTCCACGCAGCGTCCGAAAAAACAATAAACCATAAAAAATTTTAGACAAACCCCCAAGGCCGGCCAGGTAGTGGAAGGCTGGACAAGAGTCATACCCGACATAATGTAACATGTCTGGAAGCTTGCATGAATTTGCACCAACAGGTGACTCCCCAGATTCTGTGATGTTAAGAAAGTAACCCCGGCCTGATTGCAGAATAAAGAAAAGCCCCAAGCCTATTATGAAATGTATAAAATAATTAACAAGCAGAAATACCCGAGATTGTAATAGAAACTAGACTAGCCGGTCTAGCCCCAGCATGTACAATCTGCACCCACCTACTTCACTAAAATACAGGTTCCCCACAAACTTTTACAACCCCATTCAGTACCACAAAAAGGTAAAGCATAAAACAAATTAATGTCAGCAGGACACATGCCGGCGAGCGGGCCTACAATTGATCTCGATATTAATTACTTATCAACGCAATGTTACAGATAGTTTGCATCCAAAACTATGTCCAGCTGGACAGGAAAACAATTAAAACGGCATTAAGATGTAGAAAGTCAATACAAGTAAAACGGAGTTTTCTGTGGATGTTAATGCACGATACAAGTTGTTTCCTGTAGTGGGCAAATTTATGAAAGTATTGGTTTAATCTCACCTCATTTTGGGTCCAGATGATTTCCAGGAGGTCCGTGCCCGGTTGGAGAGTCAGACGTCTAGCTGATGGGGGTTTACAGAGGCATGCTTAGCTTATTCCTCCTTCCGGCAGGTGAAGACGAGAGTCTGTGTGTGTGTTCAGGACATGATGGATAGAATTTCACCCATGCTCGGATCAGGTCCTCTTCTATTTCAGGAACCCGGAGGTCTGTGCGCGTCTACCAAATCATGATAGGATAAAAAAACATTATATAAACCCAAACTCAATCTGCCGAAAGGGGTAGGCTTGTTGACGATCCGGTAGAAGCTCGTCGACTGAACAAACTCGCTAACAGATGCTTAGAGTCGGGAAACACAATTACCCGTTTTCACTAATAGATCGCGTAGGCAAGCGGAGAGGCAAAACACGGCAATGAAGACCGTCGTTAAATAATGATAATCCGCAATTCCATTAATAAATTCTAATTTATATACGTGGCCCGTGTTTTTTTGAAAAACGGCGGCACACCCCCACCGCAAAAAGGCAACATGGTTGCCAACCACTTGAAATTGGGTACCCTGCATAGTTCTAGACCACAAGGCTTCTCCGGTGAGTCTCAAGAAAATCGCACTTAGTAAAACAGAGCATTTAGGATTATCTCAGTATACTTACCGCACTCAGGAGAACAGAGGCTCAGGGTGAAAACGAAGCAAGAGTAAAGAAGATGTGTAGTGTGTATGCATGTGTGCATGGGGTTTTTTTATGTAAGTGTGGGGGTACTGCATGCTGACTTGATCAGGGTCAGCATACAGCGACAAGAGATAGAAGGAGAAAAGACAAAAGACAAGAATCGTGGACGCCCCTGAGTTCTGACCTCCCAAGGCCTCCCAACTTACAAACTGATAACCCTGATAAAAATCTAACCAGGACCTTCCTCTGCCCTCCCTAGACTGAACAACATTCTTCTCACCAACGATCATCCCCACGCGACACTCTCCGCCATGCCAACCCTTACGGGACCGCCCGAACACGTCACACTCACTGGTGACCACCACCTACTCCTACTGCTGCCACTCACATACGCGTTCATCGGACCAAACAAGGTGTCACTGACCTTAATATGTGAGTGACCATACTACTAATATTGTCCACCTCTTGGACCGACCAGCCATATGCAGCAAAACAAGGCATTCACAATCCTTGACATATGACTGGCCCACATCCCTACACTAGTGCGAACGGACCCGAATAACAAAGCAGAGAAGACCGCATCGATGGCACGCGAACATCAATCGCATCTCTCCTACGAATCACTAACCTCAATAAGTTTGTAAAGGGGGGGCATCTTCTATACAGCCTGGCCTCCTCTCGCCAGGTCGAGGGACCGTCAGATCAAGCAGGGGACATCTATCCAAGAATGCAGCCTGGACCAGACGATAACTCTCTTAGGAGCTCTTTTATACAATTTACCGAGAAAAAAATGTTTTAAGGTCCCAGATACAACATGCCTTGTGGTTAGGCCTAGTTACCCAATTCTATCCAAAAATCATTTACTTGGTGTGTAATAAAAGAGGGTTTGAACAATCCTTGTAACAATCCCCGGCCAGAATTACTTCCTTAACAAAAACACAAACACCCACAATGTAACCCAACACATCTCAACACCTAACACAATCATAGTTTACAGAAGCAGAAAAACTTGAGTACTGTTCTTCCTTCAAGTAGACCCCGGGCTCCCTAACGTTGCGAGGACTTGACCAACTATCCTGAACTATCTCTCGTTCACACCACACAAGTGGACAAACAATTTCTGACACTAACAAAAACATAAAAACCACAAGACCTAACACTTATCACGACATATGACATTTCACAAATACATACTTGACAACAACCAAAGACCAACATTGAATTTCCCAAAAAAATCTTCAAACAACGAACTCTGCGCCAGTATCCCCGACGATACCAACGTCCGATCTGGCCATACCGCATCCCGCTAAACCAACACTCTATTAGTTAAATATCGATCAATAATAAAGTCCATTCCCATCACAACGCCCCAGATCTCCGGTAATTGAAAAGTCTCAAACGACCTCAAAATATTCCAACTGATATGAATCCATGCCTCGTGGCGGCACCCAGTTTATAAATTTTTTTTTAAGTGTTACTCGATATTTATGACTAGGCAGAAGGCCTAGAAGAAGCATAAAGTGAGCTGGTTCCAATACGACGGGACTTGCAATTAATACTCGCTATCAACAGTAGGATAACAACTTTTATTATTGCAGGCATTTATATTATTATAAGCATAATTCCTTTTGTTAAGGTTATAAATATTCCAATATTTCAAATATTATTATCATTATATATATATAAATATTATTCATTATTCCAACACATAATGCAACAACACATAATAAAACATACATACATTTACATCACAGAATCACAGACAAATTACAACTATAAAGCCTGGTGGACAGCCTGTACCTTTTAGCACAACCCCATTTGGAAATTTCACATGCCTATGTAGTTTTATAAAAAAAATACATTTATAAGTTAGAGAAAATCTGGATTGGCCATAATAACAAGAAAATTTAATTATAAATTTAAAGTGACAATACAGACTGTATAGTTTTATAAACAAGTACATTTACAATTTTAAAGAAAAATCTGGAGTGGCTATAATAACAAGAAAACACAATTATAAATTTAAAGTGCCAGTACAGCCTGTATAGTTTTGTGAAAAGTTCATTTATAATTTTAAAGGGAAATCTGGATTTGCCCGTCCGCTGACACGTTCCACGCAGCGTCCGAAAAAACAATAAACCATAAAAAATTTTAGACAAACCCCCAAGGCCGGCCAGGTAGTGGAAGGCTGGACAAGAGTCATACCCGACATAATGTAACATGTCTGGAAGCTTGCATGAATTTGCACCAACAGGTGACTCCCCAGATTCTGTGATGTTAAGAAAGTAACCCCGGCCTGATTGCAGAATAAAGAAAAGCCCCAAGCCTATTATGAAATGTATAAAATAATTAACAAGCAGAAATACCCGAGATTGTAATAGAAACTAGACTAGCCGGTCTAGCCCCAGCATGTACAATCTGCACCCACCTACTTCACTAAAATACAGGTTCCCCACAAACTTTTACAACCCCATTCAGTACCACAAAAAGGTAAAGCATAAAACAAATTAATGTCAGCAGGACACATGCCGGCGAGCGGGCCTACAATTGATCTCGATATTAATTACTTATCAACGCAATGTTACAGATAGTTTGCATCCAAAACTATGTCCAGCTGGACAGGAAAACAATTAAAACGGCATTAAGATGTAGAAAGTCAATACAAGTAAAACGGAGTTTTCTGTGGATGTTAATGCACGATACAAGTTGTTTCCTGTAGTGGGCAAATTTATGAAAGTATTGGTTTAATCTCACCTCATTTTGGGTCCAGATGATTTCCAGGAGGTCCGTGCCCGGTTGGAGAGTCAGACGTCTAGCTGATGGGGGTTTACAGAGGCATGCTTAGCTTATTCCTCCTTCCGGCAGGTGAAGACGAGAGTCTGTGTGTGTGTTCAGGACATGATGGATAGAATTTCACCCATGCTCGGATCAGGTCCTCTTCTATTTCAGGAACCCGGAGGTCTGTGCGCGTCTACCAAATCATGATAGGATAAAAAAACATTATATAAACCCAAACTCAATCTGCCGAAAGGGGTAGGCTTGTTGACGATCCGGTAGAAGCTCGTCGACTGAACAAACTCGCTAACAGATGCTTAGAGTCGGGAAACACAATTACCCGTTTTCACTAATAGATCGCGTAGGCAAGCGGAGAGGCAAAACACGGCAATGAAGACCGTCGTTAAATAATGATAATCCGCAATTCCATTAATAAATTCTAATTTATATACGTGGCCCGTGTTTTTTTGAAAAACGGCGGCACACCCCCACCGCAAAAAGGCAACATGGTTGCCAACCACTTGAAATTGGGTACCCTGCATAGTTCTAGACCACAAGGCTTCTCCGGTGAGTCTCAAGAAAATCGCACTTAGTAAAACAGAGCATTTAGGATTATCTCAGTATACTTACCGAACTCAGGAGAACAGAGGCTCAGGGTGAAAACGAAGCAAGAGTAAAGAAGATGTGTAGTGTGTATGCATGTGTGCATGGGGTTTTTTTATGTAAGTGTGGGGGTACTGCATGCTGACTTGATCAGGGTCAGCATACAGCGACAAGAGATAGAAGGAGAAAAGACAAAAGACAAGAATCGTGGACGCCCCTGAGTTCTGACCTCCCAAGGCCTCCCAACTTACAAACTGATAACCCTGATAAAAATCTAACCAGGACCTTCCTCTGCCCTCCCTAGACTGAACAACATTCTTCTCACCAACGATCATCCCCACGCGACACTCTCCGCCATGCCAACCCTTACGGGACCGCCCGAACACGTCACACTCACTGGTGACCACCACCTACTCCTACTGCTGCCACTCACATACGCGTTCATCGGACCAAACAAGGTGTCACTGACCTTAATATGTGAGTGACCATACTACTAATATTGTCCACCTCTTGGACCGACCAGCCATATGCAGCAAAACAAGGCATTCACAATCCTTGACATATGACTGGCCCACATCCCTACACTAGTGCGAACGGACCCAAATAACAAAGCAGAGAAGACCGCATCGATGGCACGCGAACATCAATCGCATCTCTCCTACGAATCACTAACCTCAATAAGTTTGTAAAGGGGTGGCATCTTCTATACAGCCTGGCCTCCTCTCGCCAGGTCGAGGGACCGTCAGATCAAACAGGGGACATCTATCCAAAAATGCAGGCTGGACCAGACGATAACTCTCTTAGGGGCTCTTTTATACAATTCACCGAGAAAAAAATGTTTTAAGGTCCCAGATACAACATGCCTTGTGGCTAGGCCTAGTTACCCAATTCTATCCAAAAATCATTTACTTGGTGTGTAATAAAAGAGGGTTTGAACAATCCTTGTAACAATCCCCGGCCAGAATTACTTCCTTAACAAAAACACAAACACCCACAATGTAACCCAACACATCTCAACACCTAACACAATCATAGTTTACAGAAGCAGAAAAACTTGAGTACTGTTCTTCCTTCAAGTAGACCCCGGGCTCCCTAACGTTGCGAGGACTTGACCAACTATCCTGAACTATCTCTCGTTCACACCACACAAGTGGAGAAACAATTTCTGACACTAACAAAATACATAAAAACCACAAGACCTAACACTTATCACGACATATCACATTTCACAAATACATACTTGACAACCACCAAAGACCAACATTGAATTTCCCAAAAAAATCTTCAAACAATGAACTCTGCGCCAGTATCCCCGACGATACCGACGTCCGGTCTGGCCATACCGCATCCCGCTAAACCAACACTCTATTAGTTTAATATCGATCAATAATAAAGTCCATTCCCATCACAACGCCCCAGATCTCCGGTAATTGAAAAGTCTCAAACGACCTCAAAAATATTCCAACTGATATGCATCCATGCCTCGTGGCGGCACCCAGTTTAACATTTTTTTTTTAAGGGTTACTCGATATTTATGACTAGGCAGAAGGCCTAGAAGAAGCATAAAGTGAGCTGGGTCCAATACGACGGGACTTGCAATTAATACTCGCTATCAACAGTAGGATAACAACTTTTATAATTGCAGGCATTTATATTATTATAAGCATAATTCCTTTTGTTAAGGTTATAAATATTCCAATATTTCAAATATTATTATCATTATATATATATAAATATTATTCATTATTGCAACACATAATAAAACATACATACATTTACATCACAGAATCACAGACAAATTACAACTATAAAGCCTGGTGGACAGCCTGTATCTTGTAGCACAACCCCATTTGGAAATTTCACATGCCTATATAGTTTTATAAAAAAAATACATTTATAAGTTGGAGAAAATATGGATTGGCCATAATAACAAGAAAATTTAATTATAAATTTAAAGTGAAATTACAGACTGTATAGTTTTATAAACAAGTACATTTATAATTTTAAAGAAAAATCTGGATTGGGTATAATAACAAGAAAATACAATTATAAATGTAAAGTGCCAGAACAGCCTGAATAGTTTTGTAAAAATGTACATTTATAATTTAAAGAAAAATCTGGATTGGCCATAATAACAAGAAAATAGAATTATAAATTTAAAGTGCCAGTACAGCCTGTATAGTTTTGTGAAAAGTACATTTATAATTTTAAAGGGAAATCTGGATTTGCCCGTCCGCTGACACGTTCCACGCAGCGTCCGAAAAAACAATAAACCATAAAAAATTTTAGAAAAACCCCCAAGGCCGGCCAGGTAGTGGAAGGCTGGACAAGAGTCATACCCGACATAATGTAACATGTCTGGAAGCTTGCATGAATTTGCACCAACAGGTGACTCCCCAGATTCTGTGATTTTAAGAAAGTAACCCCGGCCTGATTGCAGAATAAAGAAAAGCCTCAAGCCTATTATGAAATGTATAAAATAATTAACAAGCAGAAATACCCGAGATTGTAATAGAAACTAGACTAGCCGGTCTAGCCCCAGCATGTACAATCTGCACCCACCTACTTCACTAAAATACAGGTTCCCCACAAACTTTTACAACCCCATTCAGTACCACAAAAAGGTAAAGCATAAAAAAAATTAATGACAGCAGGACACATGCTGGCGAGCGGGCCTACCATTGATCTCGAGATTAATTACTTATCAACGCAATGTTACAGATAGTTTGCATCCAAAACTATGTCCAGCTGGACAGGAAAACAATTAAAACGGCATTAAGATGTAGAAAGTCAATACAAGTAAAACGGAGTTTTCTGTGGATGTTAATGCACGATACAAATTGTTTTCTGTAGTGGCCAAATTTATGAAAGTATTCGTTTAATCTCACCTCATTTTGGGTCCAGATGATTTACAGGAGGTCCGTGCCCGGTTGGAGAGTCAGACGTCTAGCTGATGGGGGTTTACAGAGGCATGCTTAGCTTATTCCTCCTTCCGGCAGGTGAAGACGAGAGTCTGTGTGTGTGTTCAGGACATGATGGATAGAATTTCAGCCATGCTCGGATCAGGTCCTCTTCTATTTCAGGAACCCGGAGGTCTGTGCGCGTCTACCAAATCATGATAGGATAAAAAAAACAATATAAAAACCCAAACTCAATCTGCCGAAAGGGGTAGGCTTGTTGACGATCCGGTAGAAGCTCGTCGACTGAACAAACTCGCTAACAGATGCTTAGAGTCGGGAAACACAATTACCCGTTTTCACCAACAGATCGCGTAGGCAAGCGGAGAGGCAAAACACTGCAATGAAGACCGTCGTTAAATAATGATAATTCGCAATTCCATTAATAAATTCTAATTTATATACGTGGCCCGGGTTTTTTTGAAAAACGGCGGCACACCCCCACCGCAAAAAGGCAACATGGTTGCCAACCACTTGAAATTGGGTACCCTGCATAGTTCTAGACCACAAGGCTTCTCCGGTGAGTCTCAAGAAAATCGCACTTAGTAAAACAGAGCATTTGGGATTATCTCAGTATACTTACCGCACTCAGGAGAACAGAGGCTCAGGGTGAAAACGAAGCAAGAGTAAAGAAGATGTGTAGTGTGTATGCATGTGTGCATGGGGTTTTTTTATGTAAGTGTGGGGGTACTGCATGCTGACTTGATCAGGGTCAGCATACAGCGACAAGAGATAGAAGGAGAAAAGACAAAAGACAAGAATCGTGGACGCCCCTGAGTTCTGACCTCCCAAGGCCTCCCAACTTACAAACTGATAACCCTGATAAAAATCTAACCAGGACCTTCCTCTGCCCTCCCTAGACTGAACAACATTCTTCTCACCAACGATCATCCCCACGCGACACTCTCCGCCATGCCAACCCTTACGGGACCGCCCGAACACGTCACACTCACTGGTGACCACCACCTACTCCTACTGCTGCCACTCACATACGCGTTCATCGGACCAAACAAGGTGTCACTGACCTTAATATGTGAGTGACCATACAACTAATATTGTCCACCTCTTGGACCGACCAGCCATATGCAGCAAAACAAGGCATTCACAATCCTTGACATATGACTGGCCCACATCCCTACACTAGTGCGAACGGACCCAAATAACAAAGCAGAGAAGACCGCATCGATGGCACGCGAACATCAATCGCATCTCTCCTACGAATCACTAACCTCAATAAGTTTGTAAAGGGGTGGCATCTTCTATACAGCCTGGCCTCCTCTCGCCAGGTCGAGGGACCGTCAGATCAAACAGGGGACATCTATCCAAAAATGCAGCCTGGACCAGACGATAACTCTCTTAGGGGCTCTTTTATACAATTCACCGAGAAAAAAATGTTTTAAGGTCCCAGATACAACATGCCTTGTGGTTAGGCCTAGTTACCCAATTTTATCCAAAAATCATTTACTTGGTGTGTAATAAAAGAGGGTTTGAACAATCCTTGTAACAATCCCCGGCCAGAATTACTTCCTTAACAAAAACACAAACACCCACAATGTAACCCAACACATCTCAACACCTAACACAATCATAGTTTACAGAAGCAGAAAAACTTGAGTACTGTTCTTCCTTCAAGTAGACCCCGGGCTCCCTAACGTTGCGAGGACTTGACCAACTATCCTGAACTATCTCTCGTTCACACCACACAAGTGGAGAAACAATTTCTGACACTAACAAAATACATAAAAACCACAAGACCTAACACTTATCACGACATATCACATTTCACAAATACATACTTGACAACCACCAAAGACCAACATTGAATTTCCCAAAAAAATCTTCAAACAATGAACTCTGCGCCAGTATCCCCGACGATACCGACGTCCGATCTGGCCATACCGCATCCCGCTAAACCAACACTCTATTAGTTTAATATCGATCAATAATAAAGTCCATTCCCATCACAACGCCCCAGATCTCCGGTAATTGAAAAGTCTCAAACGACCTCAAAAATATTCCAACTGATATGCATCCATGCCTCGTGGCGGCACCCAGTTTAAAATTTTTTTTTAAGGGTTACTCGATATTTATGACTAGGCAGAAGGCCTAGAAGAAGCATAAAGTGAGCTGGGTCCAATACGACGGGACTTGCAATTAATACTCGCTATCAACAGTAGGATAACAACTTTTATAATTGCAGGCATTTATATTATTATAAGCATAATTCCTTTTGTTAAGGTTATAAATATTCCAATATTTCAAATATTATTATCATTATATATATATATATAAATATTATTCATTATTCCAACACATAATAAAACATACATACATTTACATCACAGAATCACAGACAAATTACAACTATAAAGCCTGGTGGACAGCCTGTATTTTTAGCATAACCCCATTTGGAAATTTCACATGCCTATATAGTTTTATAAAAAAAATACATTTATAAGTTGGAGAAAATATGGATTGGCCATAATAACAAGAAAATTTAATTATAAATTTAAAGTGAAAATACAGACTGTATAGTTTTATAAACAAGTACATTTATAATTTTAAAGAAAAATCTGGATTGGCTATAATAACAAGAAAATACAATTATAAATGTAAAGTGCCAGAACAGCCTGTATAGTTTTGTAAAAATGTAAATTTATAATTTAAAGAAAAATCTGGATTGGCCATAATAACAAGAAAATACAATTATAAATTTAAAGTGCCAGTACAGCCTGTATAGTTTTGTGAAAAGTACATTTATAATTTTAAAGGGAAATCTGGATTTGCCCGTCCGCTGACACGTTCCACGCAGCGTCCGAAAAAACAATAAACCATAAAAAATTTTAGAAAAACCCCCAAGGCCGGCCAGGTAGTGGAAGGCTGGACAAGAGTCATACCCGACATAATGTAACATGTCTGGAAGCTTGCATGAATTTGCACCAACAGGTGACTCCCCAGATTCTGTGATTTTAAGAAAGTAACCCCGGCCTGATTGCGGAATAAAGAAATGCCCCAAGCCTATCATGAAATGTATAAAATAATTAACAAGCAGAAATACCCGTGATTGTAATAGAAACTAGACCAGCCGGTCTAGCCCCAGCATGTACAATCTGCACCCACCTACTTCACTAAAATACAGGTTCCCCACAAACTTTTACAACCCCATTCAGTACCACAAAAAGGTAAAGCATAAAAAAAATTAATGACAGCAGGACACATGCAGGCGAGCGGGCCTACAATTGATCTCGAGATTAATTACTTATCAACGCAATGTTACAGATAGTTTGCATCCAAAATTATGTCCAGGTGGACAGGAAAACAATTAAAACGGCATTAAGATGAAGAAAGTCAATACAAGTAAAACGGAGTTTTCTGTGGATGTTAATGCACGATACAAGTTGTTTCCTGTAGTGGGCAAATTTATGAATGTATTGGTTTAATCTCACCTCATTTTGGGTCCAGATGATTTACAGGAGGTCCGTGCCCGGTTGGAGAGTCAGACGTCGAGCTGATGGGGGTTTACAGAGGCATGCTTAGCTTATTCCTCCTTCCGGCAGGTGAAGACGAGAGTCTGTGTGTGTGTTCAGGACATGATGGATAGAATTTCAGCCATGCTCGGATCAGGTCCTCGGCTATTTCAGGAACCCGGAGGTCTGTGCGCGTCTACCAAATCATGATAGGATAAAAAAAAAATATGAAAACCCAAACTCAATCTGCCGAAAGGGGTAGGCTTGTTGACGATCCGGTAGAAGCTCGTCGACTGAACAAACACGCTAACAGATGCTTAGAGTCGGGAAACACAATTACCCGTTTTAACCAACAGATCGCGTAGGCAAGCGGAGAGCCAAACACGGCAATGAAGACCGTCGTTAAATAATGATAATTCGCAATTCCATTAATAAATTCTAATTTATATACGTGCCCCGGTTTTTTTTTGAAAAACGGCGGCACACCCCCACCACAAAAAGGCAACATGTTTGCCAACCACTTGAAATTGGGTACCCTGCATAGTTCTAGACCACAAGGCTTCTCCGGTGAGTCTCAAGAAAATCGCACTTAGTAAAACAGAGCATTTGGCTAGATGGAATTATCTCAGTATACTTACCGCACTCAGGAGAACAGAGGCTCAGGGTGAAAACGAAGGAAGAGTAAAGAAGATGTGTAGTGTGTATGCATGTGTGCATGGGGTTTTTTTATGTAAGTGTGGGGGTACTGCATGCTGACTTGATCAGGGTCAGCATACAGCGACAAGAGATAGAAGGAGAAAAGACAAAAGACAAGAATCGTGGAAGCCCCTGAGTTCTGACCTCCCAAGGCCTCCCAACTTACAAACTGATAACCCTGATAAAAATCTAACCAGGACCTTCCTCTGCCCTCCCTTGACTGAACAACATTCTTCTCACCAACGATCATCCCCACGCAACACTCTCCGCCATGCCAACCCTTACGGGACCGCCCGAACACGTCACACTCACTGGTGACCACCACCTACTCCTACTGCTGCCACTCACATACGCGTTCATCGGACCAAACAAGGTGTCACTGACCTTAATATGTGAGTGACCATACTCCTAATATTGTCCACCTCTAGGACCGACCAGCCATATGCAGCAAAACAAGGCATTCACAATCCTTGACATATGACTGCCCACATCCCTACACTAGTGCGAACGTACCCGAATAACAAAGCAGAGAAGGCCGCATCGAGGGCACGCGAACATCAATCGCATCTCTCCTACGCCTCTCTCACTAACCTCAATAATTGTTTAAAGGGGGGGCATCTTCTATACAGCCTGTCCTCCTCTCGCCAGGTCGAGGGACCGTCAGATCTAACAGGGGACATCTATCCAAGAATGCAGCCTGGACCAGACGATAACTCTCTTAGGGGCTCTTTTATACAATTCCCCGAGAAAAAATGTTTTAAGGTCACAGATACAACATGCCTTGTGGTTAGGCCTAGTTACCGTATTCTATCCAAAAATCATTTACTTGGTGTGTAATAAAAGAGGGTTTGAACAATCCTTGTAACAATCCCCGGCCAGAATTACTTCCTTAACAAAAACACAAACACCCACAATGTAACCCAACACATCTCAACACCTAACACAATCATAGTTTACAGAAGCAGAAAAACTTGAGTACTGTTCTTCCTTCAAGTAGACCCCGGGCTCCCTAACGTTGCGAGGTCTTGACCAATTATCCTGAACTATCTCTCGTTCACACCACACAAGTGGAGAAACAAATTCTGACACTAACAAAATACATAAAAACCACAAGACCTAACACTTATCACGACATATCACATTTCACAAATACATACTTGACAACCACCAAAGACCAACATTGAATTTCCCAAAAAAATCTTCAAACAATGAACTCTGCGCCAGTATCCCCGACGATACCGACGTCCGATCTGGCCATACCGCATCCCGCTAAACCAACACTCTATTAGTTTAATATCGATCAATAATAAAGTCCATTCCCATCACAACGCCCCAGATCTCCGGTAATTGAAAAGTCTCAAACGACCTCAAAAATATTCCAACTGATATGCATCCATGCCTCGTGGCGGCACCCAGTTTAAAATTTTTTTTTTTTAAGGGTTACTCGATATTTATGACTAGGCAGAAGGCCTAGAAGAAGCATAAAGTGAGCTGGGTCCAATACGACGGGACTTGCAATTAATACTCGCTATCAACAGTAGGATAACAACTTTTATAATTGCAGGCATTTATATTATTATAAGCATAATTCCTTTTGTTAAGGTTATAAATATTCCAATATTTCAAATATTATTATCATTATATATATATAAATATTATTCATTATTCCAACACATAATAAAACATACATACATTTACATCACAGAATCACAGACAAATTACCACTATAAAGCCTGGTGGACAGCCTGTATCTTTTAGCATAACCCCATTTGGAAATTTCACATGCCTATATAGTTTTATAAAAAAAATACATTTATAAGTTGGATAAAATATGGATTGGCCATAATAACAAGAAAATTTAATTATAAATTTAAAGTGAAAATACAGACTGTATAGTTTTATAAACAAGTACATTTATAATTTTAAAGAAAAATCTGGATTGGCTATAATAACAAGAAAATACAATTATAAATGTAAAGTGCCAGAACAGCCTGTATAGTTTTGTAAAAATGTAAATTTATAATTTAAAGAAAAATCTGGATTGGCCATAATAACAAGAAAATACAATTATAAATTTAAAGTGCCAGTACAGCCTGTATAGTTTTGTGAAAAGTACATTTATAATTTTAAAGGGAAATCTGGATTTGCCCGTCCGCTGACACGTTCCACGCAGCGTCCGAAAAAAAAATAAAACCATAAAAAATTTTAGAAAAACCCCCAAGGCCGGCCAGGTAGTGGAAGGCTGGACAAGAGTCATACCCGACATAATGTAACATGTCTGGAAGCTTGCATGAATTTGCACCAACAGGTGACTCCCCAGATTCTGTGATTTTAAGAAAGTAACCCCGGCCTGATTGCAGAATAAAGAAAAGCCCCAAGCCTATTATGAAATGTATAAAATAATTAACAAGCAGAAATACCCGAGATTGTAATAGAAACTAGACCAGCCGGTCTAGCCCCAGCATGTACAATCTGCACCCACCTACTTCACTAAAATACAGGTTCCCCACAAACTTTTATAACCCCATTCAGTACCACAAAAAGGTAAAGCATAAAAAAAATTAATGACAGCAGGACACATGCCGGCGAGCGGGCCTACAATTGATCTCGAGATTAATTACTTATCAACGCAATGTTACAGATAGTTTGCATCCAAAACTATGTCCAGGTGGACAGGAAAACAATTAAAAAGGCATTAAGATGTAGAAAGTCAATACAAGTAAAACGGAGTTTTCTGTGGATGTTAATGCACGATACAAGTTGTTTTCTATAGTGGCCAAATTTATGAATGTATTGGTTTAATCTCACCTCATTTTGGGTCCAGATGATTTACAGGAGGTCCGTGCCCGGTTGGAGAGTCAGACGTCGAGCTGATGGGGGTTTACAGAGGCATGCTTAGCTTATTCCTCCTTCCGGCAGGTGAAGACGAGAGTCTGTGTGTGTGTTCAGGACATGATGGATAGAATTTCAGCCATGCTCGGATCAGGTCCTCGGCTATTTCAGGAACCCGGAGGTCTGTGCGCGTCTACCAAATCATGATAGGATAAAAAAAAAATATGAAAACCCAAACTCAATCTGCCGAAAGGGGTAGGCTTGTTGACGATCCGGTAGAAGCTCGTCGACTGAACAAACACGCTAACAGATGCTTAGAGTCGGGAAACACAATTACCCGTTTTAACCAACAGATCGCGTAGGCAAGCGGAGAGCCAAACACGGCAATGAAGACCGTCGTTAAATAATGATAATTCGCAATTCCATTAATAAATTCTAATTTATATACGTGCCCCGGGTTTTTTTTGAAAAACGGCGGCACACCCCCACCACAAAAAGGCAACATGTTTGCCAACCACTTGAAATTGGGTACCCTGCATAGTTCTAGACCACAAGGCTTCTCCGGTGAGTCTCAAGAAAATCGCACTTAGTAAAACAGAGCATTTGGCTAGATGGAATTATCTCAGTATACTTACCGCACTCAGGAGAACAGAGGCTCAGGGTGAAAACGAAGGAAGAGTAAAGAAGATGTGTAGTGTGTATGCATGTGTGCATGGGGTTTTTTTATGTAAGTGTGGGGGTACTGCATGCTGACTTGATCAGGGTCAGCATACAGCGACAAGAGATAGAAGGAGAAAAGACAAAATACAAGAATCGTGGACGCCCGTGAGTTCTGACCTCCCAAGGCCTCCCAACTTACAAACTGATAACCCTGATAAAAATCTAACCAGGACCTTCCTCTGCCCTCCCTTGACTGAACAACATTCTTCTCACCAACGATCATCCCCACGCGACACTCTCCGCCATGCCAACCCTTACGGGACCGCCCGAACACGTCACAATCACTGGTGACCACCACCTACTCCTACTGCTGCCACTCACATACGCGTTCATCGGACCAAACAAGGTGTCACTGACCTTAATATGTGAGTGACCATACTCCTAATATTGTCCACCTCTAGGACCGACCAGCCATTTGCAGCAAAAAAAGGCATTCACAATCCTTGACATATGACTGCCCACATCCCTACACTAGTGCGAACGTACCCGAATAACAAAGCAGAGAAGACCGCATCGAGGGCACGCGAACATCAATCGCATCTCTCCTACGAATCACTAACCTCAATAAGTGTGTAAAGGGGGGGCATCTTCTATACAGCCTGGCCTCCTCTCGCCAGGTCGAGTGACCGTCAGATCAAACAGGGGACATCTATCCAAGAATGCAGCCTGGACCAGACGATAACTCTCTTAGGGGCTCTTTTATACAATTCACCGAGAAAAAATGTTTTAAGGTCCCAGATACAACATGCCTTGTGGTTAGGCCTAGTTACCCAATTCTATCCAAAAATCATTTACTTGGTGTGTAATAAAAGAGGGTTTGACCAATCCTTGTAACAATCCCCGGCCAGAATTACTTCCTTAACAAAAACACAAACACCCACAATGTAACCCAACACATCTCAACACCTAACACAATCATACTTTACAGAAGCAGAAAAACTTGAGTACTGTTCTTCCTTCAAGTAGACCCCGGGCTCCCTAACGTTGCGAGGACTTGACCCACTATCCTGAACTATCTCTCGTTCACACCACACAAGTGGAGAAACAATTTCTGACACTAACAAAATACATAAAAACCACAAGACCTAACACTTATCACGACATATCACATTTCACAAATACATACTTGACAACCACCAAAGACCAACATTGAATTTCCCAAAAAAATCTTCGAACAATGAACTCTGCGCCAGTATCCCCGACGATACCGACGTCCGATCGGCCATACCGCATCCCGCTAAACCAACACTCTATTAGTTTAATATCGATCAATAATAAAGTCCATTACCATCACAACGCCCCAGATCTCCGGTAATTGAAAAGTCTCAAACGACCTCAAAAATATTCCAACTGATATGCATCCATGCCTCGTGGCGGCACCAAGTTTCTAAATTTTTTTTTTAAGGGTTACTCGATATTTATGACTAGGCAGAAGGCCTAGAAGAAGCATAAAGTGAGCTGGGTCCAATACGACGGGACTTGCAATTAATACTCGCTATCAACAGTAGGATAACAACTTTTATTATTGCAGGCATTTATATTATTATAAGCATAATTCCTTTTGTTAAGGTTATAAATATTCCAATATTTCAAATATTATTATCATTATATATATATAAATATTATTCATTATTGCAACACATAATAAAACATACATACATTTACATCACAGAATCACAGACAAATTACAACTATAAAGCCTGGTGGACAGCCTGTATCTTGTAGCACAACCCCATTTGGAAATTTCACATGCCTATATAGTTTTATAAAAAAAATACATTTATAAGTTGGAGAAAATATGGATTGGCCATAATAACAAGAAAATTTAATTATAAATTTAAAGTGAAATTACAGACTGTATAGTTTTATAAACAAGTACATTTATAATTTTAAAGAAAAATCTGGATTGGGTATAATAACAAGAAAATACAATTATAAATGTAAAGTGCCAGAACAGCCTGAATAGTTTTGTAAAAATGTACATTTATAATTTAAAGAAAAATCTGGATTGGCCATAATAACAAGAAAATAGAATTATAAATTTAAAGTGCCAGTACAGCCTGTATAGTTTTGTGAAAAGTACATTTATAATTTTAAAGGGAAATCTGGATTTGCCCGTCCGCTGACACGTTCCACGCAGCGTCCGAAAAAACAATAAACCATAAAAAATTTTAGAAAAACCCCCAAGGCCGGCCAGGTAGTGGAAGGCTGGACTAGAGTCATACCCGACATAATGTAACATGTCTGGAAGCTTGCATGAATTTGCACCAACAGGTGACTCCCCAGATTCTGTGATTTTAAGAAAGTAACCCCGGCCTGATTGCAGAATAAAGAAAAGCCTCAAGCCTATTATGAAATGTATAAAATAATTAACAAGCAGAAATACCCGAGATTGTAATAGAAACTAGACTAGCCGGTCTAGCCCCAGCATGTACAATCTGCACCTACCTACTTCACTAAAATACAGGTTCCCCACAAACTTTTACAACCCCATTCAGTACCACAAAAAGGTAAAGCATACAAAAAATTAATGACAGCAGGACACATGCCGGCGAGCGGGCCTACAACTGATCTCGAGATTAATTACTTATCAACGCAATGTTACAGATAGTTTGCATCCAAAACTATGTCCAGCTGGACAGGAAAACAATTAAAACGGCATTAAGATGTAGAAAGTCAATACATGTAAAACGGAGTTTTCTGTGGATGTTAATGCACGATACAAGTTGTTTCCTGTAGTGGCCAAATTTATGAAAGTATTGGTTTAATCTCACCTCATTTTGGGTCCAGATGATTTACAGGAGGTCCGTGCCCGGTTGGAGAGTCAGACGTCTAGCTGATGGGGGTTTACAGAGGCATGCTTAGCTTATTCCTCCTTCCGGCAGGTGAAGACGAGAGTCTGTGTGTGTGTTCAGGACATGATGGATAGAATTTCAGCCATGCTCGGATCAGGTCCTCTTCTATTTCAGGAACCCGGAGGTCTGTGCGCGTCTACCAAATCATGATAGGATAAAAAAAAAAATATAAAAACCCAAACTCAATCTGCCGAAAGGGGTAGGCTTGTTGACGATCCGGTAGAAGCTCGTCGACTGAACAAACTCGCTAACAGATGCTTAGAGTCGGGAAACACAATTACCCGTTTTCACCAACAGATCGCGTAGGCAAGCGGAGAGGCAAAACACGGCAATGAAGACCGTCGTTAAATAATGATAATTCGCAATTCCATTAATAAATTCTAATTTATATACGTGGCCCGGGTTTTTTTGAAAAACGGCGGCACACCCCCACCGCAAAAAGGCAACATGGTTGCCAACCACTTGAAAATGGGTACCCTGCATATTTCTAGACCACAAGGCTTCTCCGGTGAGTCTCAAGAAAATCGCACTTAGTAAAACAGAGCATTTGGCTAGATGGGATTATCTCAGTATACTTACCGCACTCAGGAGAACAGAGGCTCAGGGTGAAAACGAAGGAAGAGTAAAGAAGATGTGTAGTGTGTATGCATGTGTGCATGGGGTTTTTTTATGTAAGTGTGGGGGTACTGCATGCTGACTTGATCAGGGTCAGCATACAGCGACAAGAGATAGAAGGAGAAAAGACAAAAGACAAGAATCGTGGACGCCCCTGAGTTCTGACCTCCCAAGGCCTCCCAACTTACAAACTGATAACCCTGATAAAAATCTAACCAGGACCTTCCTCTGCCCTCCCTTGACTGAACAACATTCTTCTCACCAACGATCATCCCCACGCGACACTCTCCGCCATGCCAACTCTTACGGGACCGCCCCAACACGTCACACTCACTGGTGACCACCACCTACTCCTACTGCTGCCACTCACATACGCGTTCATCGGACCAAACAAGGTGTCACTGACCTTAATATGTGAGTGACCATACTCCTAATATTGTCCACCTCTAGGACCGACCAGCCATATGCAGCAAAACAAGGCATTCACAATCCTTGACATATGACTGGATCACATCCCTACACTAGTGCGAACGGACCCGAATAACAAAGCAGAGAAGACCGCATCGAGGGCACGCGAACATCAATCGCATCTCTCCTACGCCTCTCTCACTAACCTCAATAATTGTTTAAAGGGGGGGCATCTTCTATACAGCCTGGCCTCCTCTCGCCAGGTCGAGGGACCGTCAGATCAAACAGGGGACATCTATCCAAGAATGCAGCCTGGACCAGACGATAACTCTCTTAGGGTCTCTTTTATACAATTCACCGAGAAAAAAATGTTTTAAGGTCACAGATACAACATGCCTTGTGGTTAGGCCTAGTTACCCAATTCTATCCAAAAATCATTTACTTGGTGTGTAATAAAAGAGGGTTTGACCAATCCTTGTAACAATCCCCGGCCAGAATTACTTCCTTAACAAAAACACAAACACCCACAATGTAACCCAACACATCTCAACACCTAACACAATCATACTTTACAGAAGCAGAAAAACTTGAGTACTGTTCTTCCTTCAAGTAGACCCCGGGCTCCCTAACGTTGCGAGGACTTGACCCACTATCCTGAACTATCTCTCGTTCACACCACACAAGTGGAGAAACAATTTCTGTCACTAACAAAATACATAAAAACCACAAGACCTAACACTTATCACGACATATCACATTTCACAAATACATACTTGACAACCACCAAAGACCAACATTGAATTTCCCAAAAAAATCATCGAACAATGAACTCTGCGCCAGTATCCCCGACGATACCGACGTCCGATCGGCCATACCGCATCCCGCTAAACCAACACTCTATTAGTTTAATATCGATCAATAATAAAGTCCATTACCATCACAACGCCCCAGATCTCCGGTAATTGAAAAGTCTCAAACGACCTCAAAAATATTCCAACTGATATGCATCCATGCCTCGTGGCGGCACCAAGTTTCTAAATTTTTTTTTTAAGCGTTACTCGATATTTATGACTAGGCAGAAGGCCTAGAAGAAGCATAAAGTGAGCTGGGTCCAATACGACGGGACTTGCAATTAATACTCGCTATCAACAGTAGGATAACAACTTTTATTATTGCAGGCATTTATATTATTATAAGCATAATTACTTTTGTTAAGGTTATAAATATTCCAATATTTCAAATATTATTATCATTATATATATATAAATATTATTCATTATTCCAACACGTAAAAAAAAATACATACATTTACATCACAGAATCACAGACAAATTACAACTATAAAGCCTGGTGGACAGCCTGTATCTTGTAGCACAACCCCATTTGGAAATTTCACATGCCTATATAGTTTTATAAAAAAAATACATTTATAAGTTGGAGAAAATATGGATTGGCCATAATAACAAGAAAATTTAATTATAAATTTAAAGTGAAATTACAGACTGTATAGTTTTATAAACAAGTATATTTTTAATTTTAAAGAAAAATCTGGATTGGCTATAATAACAAGAAAATACAATTATAAATGTAAAGTGCCAGAACAGCCTGTATAGTTTTGTAAAAATGTACATTTATAATTTAAAGAAAAATCTGGATTAGCCATAATAACAAGAAAATACAATTATAAATTTAAAGTGCCAGTACAGCCTGTATAGTTTTGTGAAAAGTACATTTATAATTTTAAAGGGAAATCTGGATTTGCCCGTCCGCTGACACGTTCCACACAGCGTCCGAAAAAACAATAAACCATAAAAAATTTTAGGAAAACCCCCAAGGCCGGCCAGGTAGTGGAAGGCTGGACAAGAGTCATACCCGACATAATGTAACATGTCTGGAAGCTTGCATGAATTTGCACCAACAGGTGACTCCCCAGATTCTGTGATTTTAAGAAAGTAACCCCGGCCTGATTGCAGAATAAAGAAAAGCCTCAAGCCTATTATGAAATGTATAAAATAATTAACAAGCAGAAATACCCGAGATTGTAATAGAAACTAGACTAGCCGGTCTAGCCCCAGCATGTACAATCTGCACCCACCTACTTCACTAAAATACAGGTTCCCCACAAACTTTTACAACCCCATTCAGTACCACAAAAAGGTAAAGCATACAAAAAATTAATGACAGCAGGACACATGCTGGCGAGCGGGCCTACCATTGATCTCGAGATTAATTACTTATCAACGCAATGTTACAGATAGTTTGCATCCAAAACTATGTCCAGCTGGACAGGAAAACAATTAAAACGGCATTAAGATGTAGAAAGTCAATACAAGTAAAACGGAGTTTTCTGTGGATGTTAATGCACGATACAAATTGTTTTCTGTAGTGGCCAAATTTATGAAAGTATTCGTTTAATCTCACCTCATTTTGGGTCCAGATGATTTACAGGAGGTCCGTGCCCGGTTGGAGAGTCAGACGTCTAGCTGATGGGGGTTTACAGAGGCATGCTTAGCTTATTCCTCCTTCCGGCAGGTGAAGACGAGAGTCTGTGTGTGTGTTCAGGACATGATGGATAGAATTTCAGCCATGCTCGGAACAGGTCCTCTTCTATTTCAGGAACCCGGAGGTCTGTGCGCGTCTACCAAATCATGATAGGATAAAAAAACAATATAAAAACCCAAACTCAATCTGCCGAAAGGGGTAGGCTTGTTGACGATCCGGTAGAAGCTCGTCGACTGAACAAACTCGCTAACAGATGCTTAGAGTCGGGAAACACAATTACCCGTTTTCACCAACAGATCGCGTAGGCAAGCGGAGAGACAAAACACGGCAATGAAGACCGTCGTTAAATAATGATAATTCGCAATTCCATTAATAAATCCTAATTTATATACGTGGCCCGGGTTTTTTTGAAAAACGGCGGCACACCCCCACCGCAAAAAGGCAACATGGTTGCCAACCACTTGAAATTGGGTACCCTGCATAGTTCTAGACCACAAGGATTCTCCGGTGAGTCTCAAGAAAATCGCACTTAGTAAAACAGAGCATTTGGCTAGATGGGATTATCTCCGTATACTTACCGCACTCAGGAGAACAGTGGCTCAGGGTGAAAACGAAGGAAGAGGAAAGAAGATGTGTAGTGTGTATGCATGTGTGCATGGGGTTTTTTTATGTAAGTTTGGGGGTACTGCATGCTGACTTGATCAGGGTCAGCATACAGCGACAAGAGATAGAAGGAGAAAAGACAAAAGACAAGAATCGTGGACGCCCCTGAGTTCTGACCTCCCAAGGCCTCCCAACTTACAAACTGATAACCCTGATAAAAATCTAACCAGGACCTTCCTCTGCCCTCCCTTGACTGAACAACATTCTTCTCACCAACGATCATCCCCACGCGACACTCTCCGCCATGCCAACCCTTACGGGACCGCCCGAACACGTCACACTCACTGGTGACCACCACCTACTCCTACTGCTGCCACTCACATACGCGTTCATCGGACCAAACAAGGTGTCACTGACCTTAATATGTGAGTGACCATACTCCTAATATTGTCCACCTCTAGGACCGACCAGCCATATGCAGCAAAACAAGGCATTCACAATCCTTGACATATGACTGGCCCAAATCCCTACACTAGTGCGAACGGACCCGAATAACAAAGCAGAGAAGACCGCATCGAGGGCACGCGAACATCAATCGCATCTCTCCTACGCCTCTCTCACTAACCTCAATAATTGTGTAAAGGGGGGGCATCTTCTATACAGCCTGGCCTCCTCTCGCCAGGTCGAGGGACCGTCAAATCAAACAGGGGACATCTATCCAAGAATGCAGCCTGGACCAGACGATAAATCTCTTAGGGGCTCTTTTATACAATTCACCGAGAAAAAATGTTTTAAGGTCACAGATACAACATGCCTTGTGGTTAGGCCTAGTTACCCAATTCTATCCAAAAATCATTTACTTGGTGTGTAATAAAAGAGGGTTTGACCAATCCTTGTAACAATCCCCGGCCAGAATTACTTCCTTAACAAAAACACAAACACCCACAATGTAACCCAACACATCTCAACACCTAACACAATCATACTTTACAGAAGCAGAAAAACTTGAGTACTGTTCTTCCTTCAAGTAGACCCCGGGCTCCCTAACGTTGCGAGGACTTGACCCACTATCCTGAACTATCTCTCGTTCACACCACACAAGTGGAGAAACAATTTCTGACACTAACAAAATACATAAAAACCACAAGACCTAACACTTATCACGACATATCACATTTCACAAATACATACTTGACAACCACCAAAGACCAACATTGAATTTCCCAAAAAAATCTTCGAACAATGAACTCTGCGCCAGTATCCCCGACGATACCGACGTCCGATCGGCCATACCGCATCCCGCTAATCCAACACTCTATTAGTTTAATATCGATCAATAATAAAGTCCATTACCATCACAACGCCCCAGATCTCCGGTAATTGAAAAGTCTCAAACGACCTCAAAAATATTCCAACTGATATGCATCCATGCCTCGTGGCGGCACCAAGTTTATAAATTTTTTTTTTAGGGTTACTCGATATTTATGACTAGGCAGAAGGCCTAGAAGAAGCATAAAGTGAGCTGGGTCCAATACGACGGGACTTGCAATTAATACTCGCTATTAACGGTAGGATAACAACTTTTATTATTGCAGGCATTTATATTATTATAAGCATAATTCCTTTTGTTAAGGTTATAAATATTCCAATATTTCAAATATTATTATCATTATATATATATAAATATTATTCATTATTCCAACACATAATAAAAAATACATACATTTACATCACAGAATCACAGACAAATTACAACTATAAAGCCTGGTGGACAGCCTGTATCTTGTAGCACAACCCCATTTGGAAATTTCACATGCCTATATAGTTTTATAAAAAAAATACATTTATAAGTTGGAGAAAATATGGATTGGCCACAATAACAAGAAAATTTAATTATAAATTTAAAGTGAAAATACAGACTGTATAGTTTTATAAACAAGTACATTTATAATTTAAAGGAAAATCTGGATTGGCCATAATAACAAGAAAATACAATTATAAATTTAAAGTGCCAGTACAGCCTGTATAGTTTTGTGAAAAGTACATTTATAATTTTAAAGGGAAATCTGGATTTGCCCGTCCGCTGACACTTTCCACGCAGCGTCCGAAAAAAGAATAAACCATAAAAAATTTTAGAAAAACCCCCAAGGCCGGCCAGGTAGTGGAAGGCTGGACAAGAATCATACCCGACATATTGTAACATGTCTGGAAGCTTGCATGAATTTGCACCAACAGGTGACTCCCCAGATTCTGTGATTTTAAGAAAGTAACCCCGGCCTGATTGCAGAATAAAGAAAAGCCCCAAGCCTATTATGAAATGTATAAAATAATTAACAAGCAGAAATACCCGAGATTGTAATAGAAACTAGACTAGCCGGTCTAGCCCCAGCATGTACAATATGCACCCACATACTTCACTAAAATACAGGTTCCCCACAAACTTTTACAACCCCATTCAGTACCACAAAAAGGTAAAGCATACAAAAAATTAATGACAGCAGGACACATGCCGGCGAGCGGGCCTACAATTGATCTCGAGATTAATTTCTTATCAACGCAATGTTACAGATAGTTTGCATCCAAAACTATGTCCAGCTGGACAGGAAAACAATTAAAACGGCATTAAGATGTAGAAAGTCAATACAAGTAAAACGGAGTTTTCTGTGGATGTTAATGCACGATACAAGTTGTTTCCTGTAGTGGCCAAATTTATGAAAGTATTGGTTTAATCTCACCTCATTTTGGGTCCAGATGATTTCCAGGAGGTCCGTGCCCGGTTGGAGAGTCAGACGTCTAGCTGATGGGGGTTTACAGAGGCATGCTTAGCTTATTCCTCCTTCCGGCAGGTGAAGACGAGAGTCTGTGTGTGTGTTCAGGACATGATGGATAGAATTTCAGCCATGCTCGGATCAGGTCCTCGGCTATTTCAGGAACCCGGAGGTCTGTGCGCGTCTACCAAATCATGATAGGATAAAAAAAAAATATAAAAACCCAAACTCAATCTGCCGAAAGGGGTAGGCTTGTTGACGATCCGGTAGAAGCTCGTCGACTGAACAAACTCGCTAACAGATGCTTAGAGTCGGGAAACACAATTACCCGTTTTCACCAACAGATCGCGTATGCAAGCGGAGAGGCAAAACACGGCAATGAAGACCGTCGTTAAATAATGATAATTCGCAATTCCATTAATAAATTCTAATTTATATACGTGGCCCGGGTTTTTTTGAAAAACGGCGGCACACCCCCACCGCAAAAAGGCAACATGGTTGCCAACCACTTGAAATTGGGTACCCTGCATAGTTCTAGACCACAAGGCTTCTCCGGTGAGTCTCAAGAAAATCGCACTTAGTAAAACAGAGCATTTGGCTAGATGGGATTATCTCAGTATACTTACCGCACTCAAGAGAACAGAGGCTCAGGGTGAAAACGAAGGAAGAGGAAAGAAGATGTGTAGTCTGTATGCATGTGTGCATGGGGTTTTTTTTATGTAAGTGTGGGGGTACTGCATGCTGACTTGATCAGGGTCAGCATACAGCGACAAGAGATAGAAGGAGAAAAGACAAAAGACAAGAATCGTGGACGCCCCTAAGTTCTGACCTCCCAAGGCCTCCCAACTTACAAACTGATAACCCTGATAAAAATCTAACCAGGACCTTCCTCTGCCCTCCCTTGACTGAACAACGTTCTTCTCACCAACGATCATCCCCACGCGACACTCTCCGCCATGCCAACCCTTACGGAACCGCCCCAACACGTCACACTCACTGGTGACCACCACCTACTCCTACTGCTGCCACTCACATACGCGTTCATCGGACCAAACAAGGTGTCACTGAGCTTAATATGTGAGTGACCATACTACTAATATTGTCCACCTCTTGGACCGACCAGCCATATGCAGCAAAACAAGGCATTCACAATCCTTGACATATGACTGGCCCACATCCCTACACTAGTGCGAACGGACCCGAATAACAAAGCAGAGAAGACCGCATCGAGGGCACGCGAACATCAATCGCATCTCTCCTACGAATCACTAACCTCAATAAGTGTGTAAAGAGGGGGCATCTTCTATACAGCCTGGCCTCCTCTCGCCAGGTCGAGGGACCGTCAGATCAAACAGGGGACATCTATCCAAGAATGCAGCCTGGACCAGACGATAACTCTCTTAGGGGCTCTTTTATACAATTCACCGAGAAAAAAATGTTTTAAGGTCCCAGATACAACATGCCTTGTGGTTAGGCCTAGTTACCCAATTCTATCCAAAAATCATTTACTTGGTGTGTAATAAAAGAGGGTTTGACCAATCCTTGTAACAATCGCCGGCCAGAATTACTTCCTTAACAAAAACACAAACACCCACAATGTAACCCAACACATCTCAACACCTAACACAATCATAATTTACAGAAGCAGAAAAACTTGAGTACTGTTCTTCCTTCAAGTAGCCCCGGGCTCCCTAACGTTGCGAGGACTTGACCCACTATCCTGAACTATCTCTCTTTCACACCACACAAGTGGAGAAACAATTTCTGACACTAACAAAATACATAAAAACCACAAGACCTAACACTTATCACGACATATCACATTTCACAAATACATACTTGACAACCACCAAAGACCAACATTGAATTTCCCAAAAAAATCTTCAAACAATGAACTCTGCGCCAGTATCCCCGACGATACCGACGTCCGATCTGGCCATAACGCATCCCGCTAAACCAACACTATTAGTTTAATATCGATCAATAATAAAATCCATTCCCATCACAACGCCCAGGCATTTATATTATTATAAGCATAATTCCTTTTGTTAAGGTTATAAATATTCCAATATTTCAAATATTATTATCATTATATATATATAAATATTATTCATTATTCCAACACATAATTCAACAACACATAATAAAAAATACATACATTTACATCACAGAATCACAGACAAATTACAACTATAAAGCCTGGTGGACAGCCTGTATCTTTTAGCACAACCCCATTTGGAAATTTCACATGCCTATATAGTTTTATAAAAAAAATACATTTATAAGTTAGAGAAAATCTGGATTGGCCATAATAACAAGAAAATTTAATTATAAATTTAAAGTGACAATACAGACTGTATAGTTTTATAAACAAATACATTTATAATTTTAAAGAAAAATCTGGATTGGCTATAATAACAAGAAAATGCAATTATAAATTTAAAGTGCCAGTACAGCCTGTATAGGTTTGTGAAAAGTACATTTATAATTTTAAAGGGAAATCTGGATTTGCCCGTCCGCTGACACGTTCCACGCAGCGTCCGAAAAAACAATAAACCATAAAAAATTTTAGAAAAACCCCCAAGGCCGGCCAGGTAGTTGAAGGCTGGACAAGAGTCATACCCGACATAATGTAACATGTCTGGAAGCTTGCATGAATTTGCACCAACAGGTGACTCCCCAGATTCTGTGATTTTAAGAAAGTAACCCCGGCCTGATTGCAGAATAAAGAAAAGCCCCAAGCCTATTATGAAATGTATAAAATAATTAACAAACATAAATACCCGAGATTTTAATAGAAACTAGACAAGCCGGCCTAGCCCCAGCATGTACAATCTGCACCCACCTACTTCACTAAAATACAGGTTCCCCACAATCTTTTACAACCCCATTCAGTACCACAAAAAGTAAAGCATAAAAAAAATTAATGACAGCAGGACACATGCCGGCGAGCGGGCCTACAATTGATCTCGAGATTAATTACTTATCAACGCAATGTTACAGATAGTTTGCATTCAAAACTATGTCCAGATGGACAGGAAAACAATTAAAACGGCATTAAGATGTAGAAAGTCAATACAAGTAAAACGGAGTTTTCTTTGGATGTTAATGCACGATACAAGTTGTTTTCTTTAGTGGCCAAATTTATGAAAGTATTGGTTTAATCTCACCTCATTTTGGGTCCAGATGATTTCCAGGAGGTCCGTGCCCGGTTGGAGAGTCAGACGTCTAGCTGATGGGGGTTTACAGAGGCATGCTTATCTTATTCCTCCTTCCGGCAGGTGAAGACGAGAGTCTGTGTGTGTGTTCAGGACATGATGGATAGAATTTCAGCCATGCTCGGATCAGGTCCTCTTCTATTTCAGGAACCCGGAGGTCTGTGCGCGTCTACCAAATCATGATAGGATAAAAAAACAATATAAAAACCCAAACTCAATCTGCCGAAAGGGGTAGGCTTGTTGACGATCCGGTAGAAGCTCGTCGACTGAACAAACTCGCTATCAGATGCTTAGAGTCGGGAAACACAATTACCCGTTTTCACCAACAGATCGCGTAGGCAAGCGGAGAGGCAAAACACGGCAATGAAGACCGTCGTTAAATAATGATAATTCGCAATTCCATTAATAAATCCTAATTTATATACGTGGCCCGGGTTTTTTGAAAAACGGCGGCACACCCCCACCGCAAAAAGGCAACATGGTTGCCAACCACTTGAAATTGGGTACCCTGCATAGTTCTAGACCACAAGGATTCTCCGGTGAGTCTCAAGAAAATCGCACTTAGTAAAACAGAGCATTTGGCTAGATGGGATTATCTCCGTATACTTACCGCACTCAGGAGAACAGAGGCTCAGGGTGAAAACGAAGGAAGAGGAAAGAAGATGTGTAGTGTGTATGCATGTGTGCATGGGGTTTTTTTATGTAAGTGTGGGGGTACTGCATGCTGACTTGATCAGGGTCAGCATACAGCGACAAGAGATAGAAGGAGAAAAGACAAAAGACAAGAATCGTGGACGCCCCTGAGTTCTGACCTCCCAAGGCCTCCCAACTTACAAACTGATAACCCTGATAAAAATCTAACCAGGACCTTCCTCTGCCCTCCCTTGACTGAACAACATTCTTCTCACCAACGATCATCCCCACGCGATACTCTCCACCATGCCAACCCTTACGGGACCGCCCCAACACGTCACAGTCACTGGTGACCACCACCTACTCCTACTGCTGCCACTCACATACGCGTTCATCGGACCAAACAAGGTGTCACTGACCTTAATATGTGAGTGACCATACTCCTAATATTGTCCACCTCTAGGACCGACCAGCCATATGCAGCAAAACAAGGCATTCACAATCCTTGACATATGACTGGCCCACATCCCTACACTAGTGCGAACGGACCCGAATAACAAAGCAGAGAAGACCGCATCGAGGGCACGCGAACATTAATCGCATCTCTCCTACGCCTCTCTCACTAACCTCAATAATTGTTTAAAGGGGGGGCATTTTCTATACAGCCTGGCCTCCTCTCGCCAGGTCGAGGGACCGTCAAATCAAACAGGGGACATCTATCCAAGAATGCAGCCTGGACCAGACGATAACTCTCTTAGGGTCTCTTTTATACAATTCACCGAGAAAAAAATGTTTTAAGGTCCCAGATAAAACATGCCTTGTGGTTAGGCCTAGTTACCCAATTCTATCCAAAAATCATTTACTTGGTGTGTAATAAAGAGGGTTTGACCAATCCTTGTAACAATCCCCGGCCAGAATTACTTCCTTAACAAAAACACAAACACCCACAATGTAACCCAACACATCTCAACACCTAACACAATCATAGTTTACAGAAGCAGAAAAACTTGAGTACTGTTCTTCCTTCAAGTAGACCCCGGGCTCCCTAACGTTGCGAGGACTTGACCAACTATCCTGAACTATCTCTCGTTCATACCACACAAGTGGACAAACAATTTCTGACACTACCAAAATACATAAAAACCACAAGACCTAACACTTATCACGACATATCACATTTCACAAATACATACTTGACAACCACCAAAGACCAACATTGAATTTCCCAAAAAAATCTTCAAACAATGAACTCTGCGCCAGTATCCCCGACGATACCGACGTCCGATCGGCCATACCGCATCCCGCTAAACCAGCACTCTGTTAGTTTAATATCGATCAATAATAAAGTCCATTCCCATCACAACGCCCAAGATCTCCGGTAATTTAAAAGTCTCAAACGACCTCAAAAATATTCCAACTGATATGCATCCATGCCTCGTGGCGGCACCAAGTTTCTAAATTTTTTTTTTAAGCGTTACTCGATATTTATGACTAGGCAGAAGGCCTAGAAGAAGCATAAAGTGAGTTGGGTCCAATACGACGGGACTTGCAATTAATACTCGCTATTAACGGTAGGATAACAACTTTTATTATTGCAGGCATTTATATTATTATAAGCATAATTCCTTTTGTTAAGGTTATAAATATTCCAATATTTCAAATATTATTATCATTATATATATATAAATATTATTCATTATTCCAACACATAATAAAAAATACATACATTTACATCACAGAATCACAGACAAATTACAACTATAAAGCCTGGTGGACAGCCTGTATCTTGTAGCACAACCCCATTTGGAAATTTCACATGCCTATATAGTTTTATAAAAAAAATACATTTATAAGTTGGAGAAAATATGGATTGGCCACAATAACAAGAAAATTTAATTATAAATTTAAAGTGAAAATACAGACTGTATAGTTTTATAAACAAGTACATTTATAATTTAAAGGAAAATCTGAATTGGCCATAATAACAAGAAAATACAATTATAAATTTAAAGTGCCAGTACAGCCTGTATAGTTTTGTGAAAAGTACATTTATAATTTTAAAGGGAAATCTGGATTTGCCCGTCCGCTGACACTTTCCACGCAGCGTCCGAAAAAACAATAAACCATAAAAAATTTTAGAAAAACCCCCAAGGCCGGCCAGGTAGTTGAAGGCTGGACAAGAGTCATACCCGACATATTGTAACATGTCTGGAAGCTTGCATGAATTTGCACCAACAGGTGACTCCCCAGATTCTGTGATTTTAAGAAAGTAACCCCGGCCTGATTGCAGAATAAAGAAAAGCCTCAAGCCTATTATGAAATGTATAAAATAATTAACAAGCAGAAATACCCGAGATTGTAATAGAAACTAGACTAGCCGGTCTAGCCCCAGCATGTACAATATGCACCCACATACTTCACTAAAATACAGGTTCCCCACAAACTTTTACAACCCCATTCAGTACCACAAAAAGGTAAAGCATACAAAAAATTAATGACAGCAGGACACATGCCGGCGAGCGGGCCTACAATTGATCTCGAGATTAATTACTTATCAACGCAATGTTACAGATAGTTTGCATTCAAAACTATGTCCAGCTGGACAGGAAAACAATTAAAACGGCATTAAGATGTAGAAAGTCAATACAAGTAAAACGTAGTTTTCTGTGGATGTTAATGCACGATACAAGTTGTTTCCTGTAGTGGCCAAATTTATGAAAGTATTGGTTTAATCTCACCTCATTTTGGGTCCAGATGATTTCCAGGAGGTCCGTGCCCGGTTGGAGAGTCAGACGTCTAGCTGATGGGGGTTTACAGAGGCATGCTTAGCTTATTCCTCCTTCCGGCAGGTGAAGACGAGAGTCTGTGTGTGTGTTCAGGACATGATGGATAGAATTTCAGCCATGCTCGGATCAGGTCCTCGGCTATTTCAGGAACCCGGAGGTCTGTGCGCGTCTACCAAATCATGATAGGATAAAAAAAAAATATAAAAACCCAAACTCAATCTGCCGAAAGGGGTAGGCTTGTTGACGATCCGGTAGAAGCTCGTCGACTGAACAAACTCGCTAACAGATGCTTAGAGTCGGGAAACACAATTACCCGTTTTCACCAACAGATCGCGTGTGCAAGCGGAGAGGCAAAACACGGCAATGAAGACCGTCGTTAAATAATGATAATTCGCAATTCCATTAATAAATTCTAATTTATATACGTGGCCCGGGTTTTTTTGAAAAACGGCGGCACACCCCCACCGCAAAAAGGCAACATGGTTGCCAACCACTTGAAATTGGGTACCCTGCATAGTTCTAGACCACAAGGCTTCTCCGGTGAGTCTCAAGAAAATCGCACTTAGTAAAACAGAGCATTTGGCTAGATGGGATTATCTCAGTATACTTACCGCACTCAAGAGAACAGAGGCTCAGGGTGAAAACGAAGGAAGAGGAAAGAAGATGTGTAGTCTGTATGCATGTGTGCATGGGGTTTTTTTTATGTAAGTGTGGGGGTACTGCATGCTGACTTGATCAGGGTCAGCATACAGCGACAAGAGATAGAAGGAGAAAAGACAAAAGACAAGAATCGTGGACGCCCCTAAGTTCTGACCTCCCAAGGCCTCCCAACTTACAAACTGATAACCCTGATAACAATCTAACCAGGACCTTCCTCTGCCCTCCCTTGACTGAACAACATTCTTCTCACCAACGATCATCCCCACGCGACACTCTCCGCCATGCCAACCCTTACGGAACCGCCCGAACACGTCACACTCACTGGTGACCACCACCTACTCCTACTGCTGCCACTCACATACGCGTTCATCGGACCAAACAAGGTGTCACTGAGCTTAATATGTGAGTGACCATACTACTAATATTGTCCACCTCTTGGACCGACCAGCCATATGCAGCAAAACAAGGCATTCACAATCCTTGACATATGACTGGCCCACATCCCTACACTAGTGCGAACGGACCCGAATAACAAAGCAGAGAAGACCGCATCGAGGGCACGCGAACATCAATCGTATCTCTCCTACGAATCACTAACCTCAATAAGTGTGTAAAGGGGGGGCATCTTCTATACAGCCTGGCCTCCTCTCGCCAGGTCGAGGGACCGTCAGATCAAACAGGGGACATCTATCCAAGAATGCAGCCTGGACCAGACGATAACTCTCTTAGGGGCTCTTTTATACAATTCACCGAGAAAAAAATGTTTTAAGGTCCCAGATACAACATGCCTTGTGGTTAGGCCTAGTTACCCAATTCTATCCAAAAATCATTTACTTGGTGTGTAATAAAAGAGGGTTTGACCAATCCTTGTAACAATCGCCGGCCAGAATTACTTCCTTAACAAAAACACAAACACCCACAATGTAACCCAACACATCTCAACACCTAACACAATCATAATTTACAGAAGCAGAAAAACTTGAGTACTGTTCTTCCTTCAAGTAGACCCCGGGCTCCCTAACGTTGCGAGGACTTGACCCACTATCCTGAACTATCTCTCTTTCACACCACACAAGTGGAGAAACAATTTCTGACACTAACAAAATACATAAAAACCACAAGACCTAACACTTATCACGACATATCACATTTCACAAATACATACTTGACAACCACCAAAGACCAACATTGAATTTCCCAAAAAAATCTTCAAACAATGAACTCTGCGCCAGTATCCCCGACGATACCGACGTCCGATCTGGCCATAACGCATCCCGCTAAACCAACACTATTAGTTTAATATCGATCAATAATAAAATCCATTCCCATCACAACGCCCAGGCATTTATATTATTATAAGCATAATTCCTTTTGTTAAGGTTATAAATATTCCAATATTTCAAATATTATTATCATTATATATATATAAATATTATTCATTATTCCAACACATAATTCAACAACACATAATAAAAAATACATACATTTACATCACAGAATCACAGACAAATTACAACTATAAAGCCTGGTGGACAGCCTGTATCTTTTAGCACAACCCCATTTGGAAATTTCACATGCCTATATAGTTTTATAAAAAAAATACATTTATAAGTTAGAGAAAATCTGGATTGGCCATAATAACAAGAAAATTTAATTATAAATTTAAAGTGACAATACAGACTGTATAGTTTTATAAACAAATACATTTATAATTTTAAAGAAAAATCTGGATTGGCTATAATAACAAGAAAATGCAATTATAAATTTAAAGTGCCAGTACAGCCTGTATAGGTTTGTGAAAAGTACATTTATAATTTTAAAGGGAAATCTGGATTTGCCCGTCCGCTGACACGTTCCACGCAGCGTCCGAAAAAACAATAAACCATAAAAAATTTTAGAAAAACCCCCAAGGCCGGCCAGGTAGTTGAAGGCTGGACAAGAGTCATACCCGACATAATGTAACATGTCTGGAAGCTTGCATGAATTTGCACCAACAGGTGACTCCCCAGATTCTGTGATTTTAAGAAAGTAACCCCGGCCTGATTGCAGAATAAAGAAAAGCCCCAAGCCTATTATGAAATGTATAAAATAATTAACAAACATAAATACCCGAGATTTTAATAGAAACTAGACAAGCCGGTCTAGCCCCAGCATGTACAATCTGCACCCACCTACTTCACTAAAATACAGGTTCCCCACAATCTTTTACAACCCCATTCAGTACCACAAAAAGTAAAGCATAAAAAAAATTAATGACAGCAGGACACATGCCGGCGAGCGGGCCTACAATTGATCTCGAGATTAATTACTTATCAACGCAATGTTACAGATAGTTTGCATTCAAAACTATGTCCAGATGGACAGGAAAACAATTAAAACGGCATTAAGATGTAGAAAGTCAATACAAGTAAAACGGAGTTTTCTTTGGATGTTAATGCACGATACAAGTTGTTTTCTTTAGTGGCCAAATTTATGAAAGTATTGGTTTAATCTCACCTCATTTTGGGTCCAGATGATTTCCAGGAGGTCCGTGCCCGGTTGGAGAGTCAGACGTCTAGCTGATGGGGGTTTACAGAGGCATGCTTAGCTTATTCCTCCTTCCGGCAGGTGAAGACGAGAGTCTGTGTGTGTGTTCAGGACATGATGGATAGAATTTCAGCCATGCTCGGATCAGGTCCTCTTCTATTTCAGGAACCCGGAGGTCTGTGCGCGTCTACCAAATCATGATAGGATAAAAAAACAATATAAAAACCCAAACTCAATCTGCCGAAAGGGGTAGGCTTGTTGACGATCCGGTAGAAGCTCGTCGACTGAACAAACTCGCTATCAGATGCTTAGAGTCGGGAAACACAATTACCCGTTTTCACCAACAGATCGCGTAGGCAAGCGGAGAGGCAAAACACGGCAATGAAGACCGTCGTTAAATAATGATAATTCGCAATTCCATTAATAAATCCTAATTTATATACGTGGCCCGGGTTTTTTGAAAAACGGCGGCACACCCCCACCGCAAAAAGGCAACATGGTTGCCAACCACTTGAAATTGGGTACCCTGCATAGTTCTAGACCACAAGGATTCTCCGGTGAGTCTCAAGAAAATCGCACTTAGTAAAACAGAGCATTTGGCTAGATGGGATTATCTCCGTATACTTACCGCACTCAGGAGAACAGAGGCTCAGGGTGAAAACGAAGGAAGAGGAAAGAAGAGTGTAGTGTGTATGCATGTGTGCATGGGGTTTTTTTATGTAAGTGTGGGGGTACTGCATGCTGACTTGATCAGGGTCAGCATACAGCGACAAGAGATAGAAGGAGAAAAGACAAAAGACAAGAATCGTGGACGCCCCTGAGTTCTGACCTCCCAAGGCCTCCCAACTTACAAACTGATAACCCTGATAAAAATCTAACCAGGACCTTCCTCTGCCCTCCCTTGACTGAACAACATTCTTCTCACCAACGATCATCCCCACGCGATACTCTCCACCATGCCAACCCTTACGGGACCGCCCCAACACGTCACAGTCACTGGTGACCACCACCTACTCCTACTGCTGCCACTCACATACGCGTTCATCGGACCAAACAAGGTGTCACTGACCTTAATATGTGAGTGACCATACTCCTAATATTGTCCACCTCTAGGACCGACCAGCCATATGCAGCAAAACAAGGCATTCACAATCCTTGACATATGACTGGCCCACATCCCTACACTAGTGCGAACGGACCCGAATAACAAAGCAGAGAAGACCGCATCGAGGGCACGCGAACATCAATCGCATCTCTCCTACGCCTCTCTCACTAACCTCAATAATTGTTTAAAGGGGGGGCATTTTCTATACAGCCTGGCCTCCTCTCGCCAGGTCGAGGGACCGTCAGATCAAACAGGGGACATCTATCCAAGAATGCAGCCTGGACCAGACGATAACTCTCTTAGGGTCTCTTTTATACAATTCACCGAGAAAAAAATGTTTTAAGGTCCCAGATAAAACATGCCTTGTGGTTAGGCCTAGTTACCCAATTCTATCCAAAAATCATTTACTTGGTGTGTAATAAAGAGGGTTTGACCAATCCTTGTAACAATCCCCGGCCAGAATTACTTCCTTAACAAAAACACAAACACCCACAATGTAACCCAACACATCTCAACACCTAACACAATCATAGTTTACAGAAGCAGAAAAACTTGAGTACTGTTCTTCCTTCAAGTAGACCCCGGGCTCCCTAACGTTGCGAGGACTTGACCAACTATCCTGAACTATCTCTCGTTCATAACACACAAGTGGACAAACAATTTCTGACACTACCAAAATACATAAAAACCACAAGACCTAACACTTATCACGACATATCACATTTCACAAATACATACTTGACAACCACCAAAGACCAACATTGAATTTCCCAAAAAAATCTTCAAACAATGAACTCTGCGCCAGTATCCCCGACGATACCGACGTCCGATCGGCCATACCGCATCCCGCTAAACCAGCACTCTGTTAGTTTAATATCGATCAATAATAAAGTCCATTCCCATCACAACGCCCAAGATCTCCGGTAATTTAAAAGTCTCAAACGACCTCAAAAATATTCCAACTGATATGCATTCATGCCTCGTGGCGGCACCAAGTTTCTAAATTTTTTTTTTAAGCGTTACTCGATATTTATGACTAGGCAGAAGGCCTAGAAGAAGCATAAAGTGAGTTGGGTCCAATACGACGGGACTTGCAATTAATACTCGCTATTAACGGTAGGATAACAACTTTTATTATTGCAGGCATTTATATTATTATAAGCATAATTCCTTTTGTTAAGGTTATAAATATTCCAATATTTCAAATATTATTATCATTATATATATATAAATATTATTCATTATTCCAACACATAATAAAAAATACATACATTTACATCACAGAATCACAGACAAATTACAACTATAAAGCCTGGTGGACAGCCTGTATCTTGTAGCACAACCCCATTTGGAAATTTCACATGCCTATATAGTTTTATAAAAAAAATACATTTATAAGTTGGAGAAAATATGGATTGGCCACAATAACAAGAAAATTTAATTATAAATTTAAAGTGAAAATACAGACTGTATAGTTTTATAAACAAGTACATTTATAATTTAAAGGAAAATCTGGATTGGCCATAATAACAAGAAAATACAATTATAAATTTAAAGTGCCAGTACAGCCTGTATAGTTTTGTGAAAAGTACATTTATAATTTTAAAGGGAAATCTGGATTTGCCCGTCCGCTGACACTTTCCACGCAGCGTCCGAAAAAACAATAAACCATAAAAAATTTTAGAAAAACCCCCAAGGCCGGCCAGGTAGTTGAAGGCTGGACAAGAGTCATACCCGACATATTGTAACATGTCTGGAAGCTTGCATGAATTTGCACCAACAGGTGACTCCCCAGATTCTGTGATTTTAAGAAAGTAACCCCGGCCTGATTGCAGAATAAAGAAAAGCCCCAAGCCTATTATGAAATGTATAAAATAATTAACAAGCAGAAATACCCGAGATTGTAATAGAAACTAGACTAGCCGGTCTAGCCCCAGCATGTACAATATGCACCCACATACTTCACTAAAATACAGGTTCCCCACAAACTTTTACAACCCCATTCAGTACCACAAAAAGGTAAAGCATACAAAAAATTAATGACAGCAGGACACATGCCGGCGAGCGGGCCTACAATTGATCTCGAGATTAATTACTTATCAACGCAATGTTACAGATAGTTTGCATTCAAAACTATGTCCAGCTGGACAGGAAAACAATTAAAACGGCATTAAGATGTAGAAAGTCAATACAAGTAAAACGTAGTTTTCTGTGGATGTTAATGCACGATACAAGTTGTTTCCTGTAGTGGCCAAATTTATGAAAGTATTGGTTTAATCTCACCTCATTTTGGGTCCAGATGATTTCCAGGAGGTCCGTGCCCGGTTGGAGAGTCAGACGTCTAGCTGATGGGGGTTTACAGAGGCATGCTTAGCTTATTCCTCCTTCCGGCAGGTGAAGACGAGAGTCTGTGTGTGTGTTCAGGACATGATGGATAGAATTTCAGCCATGCTCGGATCAGGTCCTCGGCTATTTCAGGAACCCGGAGGTCTGTGCGCGTCTACCAAATCATGATAGGATAAAAAAAAAATATAAAAACCCAAACTCAATCTGCCGAAAGGGGTAGGCTTGTTGACGATCCGGTAGAAGCTCGTCGACTGAACAAACTCGCTAACAGATGCTTAGAGTCGGGAAACACAATTACCCGTTTTCACCAACAGATCGCGTATGCAAGCGGAGAGGCAAAACACGGCAATGAAGACCGTCGTTAAATAATGATAATTCGCAATTCCATTAATAAATTCTAATTTATATACGTGGCCCGGGTTTTTTTGAAAAACGGCGGCACACCCCCACCGCAAAAAGGCAACATGGTTGCCAACCACTTGAAATTGGGTACCCTGCATAGTTCTAGACCACAAGGCTTCTCCGGTGAGTCTCAAGAAAATCGCACTTAGTAAAACAGAGCATTTGGCTAGATGGGATTATCTCAGTATACTTACCGCACTCAAGAGAACAGAGGCTCAGGGTGAAAACGAAGGAAGAGGAAAGAAGATGTGTAGTCTGTATGCATGTGTGCATGGGGTTTTTTTTATGTAAGTGTGGGGTACTGCATGCTGACTTGATCAGGGTCAGCATACAGCGACAAGAGATAGAAGGAGAAAAGACAAAAGACAAGAATCGTGGACGCCCCTAAGTTCTGACCTCCCAAGGCCTCCCAACTTACAAACTGATAACCCTGATAACAATCTAACCAGGACCTTCCTCTGCCCTCCCTTGACTGAACAACATTCTTCTCACCAACGATCATCCCCACGCGACACTCTCCGCCATGCCAACCCTTACGGAACCGCCCGAACACGTCACACTCACTGGTGACCACCACCTACTCCTACTGCTGCCACTCACATACGCGTTCATCGGACCAAACAAGGTGTCACTGAGCTTAATATGTGAGTGACCATACTACTAATATTGTCCACCTCTTGGACCGACCAGCCATATGCAGCAAAACAAGGCATTCACAATCCTTGACATATGACTGGCCCACATCCCTACACTAGTGCGAACGGACCCGAATAACAAAGCAGAGAAGACCGCATCGAGGGCACGCGAACATCAATCGTATCTCTCCTACGAATCACTAACCTCAATAAGTGTGTAAAGGGGGGGCATCTTCTATACAGCCTGGCCTCCTCTCGCCAGGTCGAGGGACCGTCAGATCAAACAGGGGACATCTATCCAAGAATGCAGCCTGGACCAGACGATAACTCTCTTAGGGGCTCTTTTATACAATTCACCGAGAAAAAAATGTTTTAAGGTCCCAGATACAACATGCCTTGTGGTTAGGCCTAGTTACCCAATTCTATCCAAAAATCATTTACTTGGTGTGTAATAAAAGAGGGTTTGACCAATCCTTGTAACAATCGCCGGCCAGAATTACTTCCTTAACAAAAACACAAACACCCACAATGTAACCCAACACATCTCAACACCTAACACAATCATAATTTACAGAAGCAGAAAAACTTGAGTACTGTTCTTCCTTCAAGTAGACCCCGGGCTCCCTAACGTTGCGAGGACTTGACCCACTATCCTGAACTATCTCTCTTTCACACCACACAAGTGGAGAAACAATTTCTGACACTAACAAAATACATAAAAACCACAAGACCTAACACTTATCACGACATATCACATTTCACAAATACATACTTGACAACCACCAAAGACCAACATTGAATTTCCCAAAAAAATCTTCAAGCAATGAACTCTGCGCCAGTATCCCCGACGATACCGACGTCCGATCTGGCCATAAGAAATACCCGAGATTGTAATAGAAACTAGACTAGCCGGTCTAGCCCCAGCATGTACAATATGCACCCACATACTTCACTAAAATACAGGTTCCCCACAAACTTTTACAACCCCATTCAGTACCACAAAAAGGTAAAGCATACAAAAAATTAATGACAGCAGGACACATGCCGGCGAGCGGGCCTACAATTGATCTCGAGATTAATTACTTATCAACGCAATGTTACAGATAGTTTGCATTCAAAACTATGTCCAGCTGGACAGGAAAACAATTAAAACGGCATTAAGATGTAGAAAGTCAATACAAGTAAAACGTAGTTTTCTGTGGATGTTAATGCACGATACAAGTTGTTTCCTGTAGTGGCCAAATTTATGAAAGTATTGGTTTAATCTCACCTCATTTTGGGTCCAGATGATTTCCAGGAGGTCCGTGCCCGGTTGGAGAGTCAGACGTCTAGCTGATGGGGGTTTACAGAGGCATGCTTAGCTTATTCCTCCTTCCGGCAGGTGAAGACGAGAGTCTGTGTGTGTGTTCAGGACATGATGGATAGAATTTCAGCCATGCTCGGATCAGGTCCTCGGCTATTTCAGGAACCCGGAGGTCTGTGCGCGTCTACCAAATCATGATAGGATAAAAAAAAAATATAAAAACCCAAACTCAATCTGCCGAAAGGGGTAGGCTTGTTGACGATCCGGTAGAAGCTCGTCGACTGAACAAACTCGCTAACAGATGCTTAGAGTCGGGAAACACAATTACCCGTTTTCACCAACAGATCGCGTATGCAAGCGGAGAGGCAAAACACGGCAATGAAGACCGTCGTTAAATAATGATAATTCGCAATTCCATTAATAAATTCTAATTTATATACGTGGCCCGGGTTTTTTTGAAAAACGGCGGCACACCCCCACCGCAAAAAGGCAACATGGTTGCCAACCACTTGAAATTGGGTACCCTGCATAGTTCTAGACCACAAGGCTTCTCCGGTGAGTCTCAAGAAAATCGCACTTAGTAAAACAGAGCATTTGGCTAGATGGGATTATCTCAGTATACTTACCGCACTCAAGAGAACAGAGGCTCAGGGTGAAAACGAAGGAAGAGGAAAGAAGATGTGTAGTCTGTATGCATGTGTGCATGGGGTTTTTTTTATGTAAGTGTGGGGTACTGCATGCTGACTTGATCAGGGTCAGCATACAGCGACAAGAGATAGAAGGAGAAAAGACAAAAGACAAGAATCGTGGACGCCCCTAAGTTCTGACCTCCCAAGGCCTCCCAACTTACAAACTGATAACCCTGATAACAATCTAACCAGGACCTTCCTCTGCCCTCCCTTGACTGAACAACATTCTTCTCACCAACGATCATCCCCACGCGACACTCTCCGCCATGCCAACCCTTACGGAACCGCCCGAACACGTCACACTCACTGGTGACCACCACCTACTCCTACTGCTGCCACTCACATACGCGTTCATCGGACCAAACAAGGTGTCACTGAGCTTAATATGTGAGTGACCATACTACTAATATTGTCCACCTCTTGGACCGACCAGCCATATGCAGCAAAACAAGGCATTCACAATCCTTGACATATGACTGGCCCACATCCCTACACTAGTGCGAACGGACCCGAATAACAAAGCAGAGAAGACCGCATCGAGGGCACGCGAACATCAATCGTATCTCTCCTACGAATCACTAACCTCAATAAGTGTGTAAAGGGGGGGCATCTTCTATACAGCCTGGCCTCCTCTCGCCAGGTCGAGGGACCGTCAGATCAAACAGGGGACATCTATCCAAGAATGCAGCCTGGACCAGACGATAACTCTCTTAGGGGCTCTTTTATACAATTCACCGAGAAAAAAATGTTTTAAGGTCCCAGATACAACATGCCTTGTGGTTAGGCCTAGTTACCCAATTCTATCCAAAAATCATTTACTTGGTGTGTAATAAAAGAGGGTTTGACCAATCCTTGTAACAATCGCCGGCCAGAATTACTTCCTTAACAAAAACACAAACACCCACAATGTAACCCAACACATCTCAACACCTAACACAATCATAATTTACAGAAGCAGAAAAACTTGAGTACTGTTCTTCCTTCAAGTAGACCCCGGGCTCCCTAACGTTGCGAGGACTTGACCCACTATCCTGAACTATCTCTCTTTCACACCACACAAGTGGAGAAACAATTTCTGACACTAACAAAATACATAAAAACCACAAGACCTAACACTTATCACGACATATCACATTTCACAAATACATACTTGACAACCACCAAAGACCAACATTGAATTTCCCAAAAAAATCTTCAAACAATGAACTCTGCGCCAGTATCCCCGACGATACCGACGTCCGATCTGGCCATAACGCATCCCGCTAAACCAACACTCTATTAGTTTAATATAGATCAATAATAAAGTCCATTCCCATCACAACGCCCAGGCATTTATATTATTATAAGCATAATTCCTTTTGTTAAGGTTATAAATATTCCAATATTTCAAATATTATTATCATTATATATATATAAATATTATTCATTATTCCAACACATAATTCAACAACACATAATAAAAAATACATACATTTACATCACAGAATCACAGACAAATTACAACTATAAAGCCTGGTGGACAGCCTGTATCTTTTAGCACAACCCCATTTGGAAATTTCACATGCCTATATAGTTTTATAAAAAAAATACATTTATAAGTTAGAGAAAACCTGGATTGGCCATAATAACAAGAAAATTTAATTATAAATTTAAAGTGACAATACAGACTGTATAGTTTTATAAACAAATACATTTATAATTTTAAAGAAAAATCTGGATTGGCTATAATAACAAGAAAATGCAATTATAAATTTAAAGTGCCAGTACAGCCTGTATAGGTTTGTGAAAAGTACATTTATAATTTTAAAGGGAAATCTGGATTTGCCCGTCCGCTGACACGTTCCACGCAGCGTCCGAAAAAACAATAAACCATAAAAAATTTTAGAAAAACCCCCAAGGCCGGCCAGGTAGTTGAAGGCTGGACAAGAGTCATACCCGACATAATGTAACATGTCTGGAAGCTTGCATGAATTTGCACCAACAGGTGACTCCCCAGATTCTGTGATTTTAAGAAAGTAACCCCGGCCTGATTGCAGAATAAAGAAAAGCCCCAAGCCTATTATGAAATGTATAAAATAATTAACAAGCATAAATACCCGAGATTTTAATAGAAAATAGACTAGCCGGTCTAGCCCCAGCATGTACAATCTGCACCCACCTACTTCACTAAAATACAGGTTCCCCACAATCTTTTACAACCCCATTCAGTACCACAAAAAGTAAAGCATAAAAAAAATTAATGACAGCAGGACACATGCCGGCGAGCGGGCCTACAATTGATCTCGAGATTAATTACTTATCAACGCAATGTTACAGATAGTTTGCATTCAAAACTATGTCCAGCTGGACAGGAAAACAATTAAAACGGCATTAAGATGTAGAAAGTCAATACAAGTAAAACGGAGTTTTCTGTGGATGTTAATGCACGATACAAGTTGTTTTCTTTAGTGGCCAAATTTATGAAAGTATTGGTTTAATCTCACCTCATTTTGGGTCCAGATGATTTCCAGGAGGTCCGTGCCCGGTTGGAGAGTCAGACGTCTAGCTGATGGGGGTTTACAGAGGCATGCTTAGCTTATTCCTCCTTCCGGCAGGTGAAGACGAGAGTCTGTGTGTGTGTTCAGGACATGATGGATAGAATTTCAGCCATGCTCGGATCAGGTCCTCTTCTATTTCAGGAACCCGGAGGTCTGTGCGCGTCTACCAAATCATGATAGGATAAAAAAACAATATAAAAACCCAAACTCAATCTGCCGAAAGGGGTAGGCTTGTTGACGACCCGGTAGAAGCTCGTCGACTGAACAAACTCGCTAACAGATGCTTAGAGTCGGGAAACAGAATTACCCGTTTTCACCAACAGATCGCGTAGGCAAGCGGAGAGGCAAAACACGGCAATGAAGACCGTCGTTAAATAATGATAATTCGCAATTCCATTAATAAATCCTAATTTATATACGTGGCCCGGGTTTTTTTGAAAAACGGCGGCACACCCCCACCGCAAAAAGGCAACATGGTTGCCAACCACTTGAAATTGGGTACCCTGCATAGTTCTAGACCACAAGGATTCTCCGGTGAGTCTCAAGAAAATCGCACTTAGTAAAACAGAGCATTTGGCTAGATGGGATTATCTCCGTATACTTACCGCACTCAGGAGATCAGAGGCTCAGGGTGAAAACGAAGGAAGAGGAAAGAAGATGTGTAGTGTGTATGCATGTGTGCATGGGTTTTTTTTATGTAAGTGTGGGGGTACTGCATGCTGACTTGATCAGGGTCAGCATACAGCGACAAGAGATAGAAGGAGAAAAGACAAAAGACAAGAATCGTGGACGCCCCTGAGTTCTGACCTCCTAAGGCCTCCCAACTTACAAACTGATAACCCTGATAAAAATCTAACCAGGACCTTCCTCTGCCCTCCCTTGACTGAACAACATTCTTCTCACCAACGATCATCCCCACGCGACACTCTCCGCCATGCCAACTCTTACGGGACCGCCCCAACACGTCACACTCACTGGTGACCACCACCTACTCCTACTGCTGCCACCCACATACGCGTTCATCGGACCAAACAAGGTGTCACTGACCTTAATATGTGAGTGACCATACTCCTAATATTGTCCACCTCTAGGACCGACCAGCCATATGCAGCAAAACAAGGCATTCACAATCCTTGACATAAGACTGGCCCACATGCCTACACTAGTGCGAACGGACCCGAATAACAAAGCAGAGAAGACCGCATCGAGGGCACGCGAACATCAATCGCATCTCTCCTACGCCTCTCTCACTAACCTCAATAATTGTGTAAAGGGGGGGGGCATCTTCTATACAGCCTGGCCTCCTCTCGCCAGGTCGAGGGACCGTCAAATCAAACAGGGGACATCTATCCAAGAATGCAGCCTGGACCAGACGATAACTCTCTTAGGGGCTCTTTTATACAATTCACCGAGAAAAAATGTTTTAAGGTCACAGATACAACATGCCTTGTGGTTAGGCCTAGTTACCCAATTCTATCCAAAAATCATTTACTTGGTGTGTAATAAAAGAGGGTTTGACCAATCCTTGTAACAATCCCCGGCCAGAATTACTTCCTTAACAAAAACACAAACACCCACAATGTAACCCAACACATCTCAACACCTAACACAATCATACTTTACAGAAGCAGAAAAACTTGAGTACTGTTCTTCCTTCAAGTAGACCCCGGGCTCCCTAACGTTGCGAGGACTTGACCCACTATCCTGAACTATCTCTCGTTCACACCACACAAGTGGAGAAACAATTTCTGACACTAACAAAATACATAAAAACCACAAGACCTAACACTTATCACGACATATCACATTTCACAAATACATACTTCACAACCACCAAAGACCAACATTGAATTTCCCAAAAAAATCTTCGAACAATGAACTTTGCGCCAGTATCCCCGACGATACCGACGTCCGATCGGCCATACCGCATCCCGCTAAACCAACACTCTATTAGTTTAATATCGATCAATAATAAAGTCCATTACCATCACAACGCCCCAGATTTCCCGTATTTGAAAAGTCTCAAACGACCTCAAAAATATTCCAACTGATATGCATCCATGCCTCGTGGCGGCACCAAGTTTATAAATTTTTTTTATTAGGGTTACTCGATATTTATGACTAGGCAGAAGGCCTAGAAGAAGCATAAAGTGAGCTGGGTCCAATACGACGGGACTTGCAATTAATACTCGCTATCAACAGTAGGATAACAACTTTTATTATTGCAGGCATTTATATTATTATAAGCATAATTCCTTTTGTTAAGGTTATAAATATTCCAATATTTCAAATATTATTATCATTATATATATATAAATATTATTCATTATTCCAACACATAATAAAACATACATACATTTACATCACAGAATCACAGACAAATTACAACTATAAAGCCTGGTGGACAGCCTGTATCTTTTAGCACAACCCCATTTGGAAATGTCACATGCCTATATAGTTTTATAACAAAAATACATTTATAAGTTGGAGAAAATATGGATTGGCCATAATAACAAGAAAATTTAATTATAAATTTAAAGTGAAATTACAGACTGTATAGTTTTATAAACAAGTATATTTATAATTTTAAAGAAAAATCTGGATTGGCTATAATAACAAGAAAATACAATTATAAATGTAAAGTGCCAGAACAGCCTGTATAGTTTTGTAAAAATGTACATTTATAATTTAAAGAAAAATCTGGATTGGCCATAATAACAAGAAAATACAATTATAAATTTAAAGTGCCAGTACAGCCTGTAGAGTTTTGTGAAAAGTACATTTATAATTTTAAAGGGAAATCTGGATTTGCCCGTCCGCTGACACGTTCCACACAGCGTCCGAAAAAACAATAAACCATAAAAAATTTTAGAAAAACCCCCAAGGCCGGCCAGGTAGTGGAAGGCTGGACAAGAGTCATACCCGACATAATGTAACATGTCTGGAAGCTTGCATGAATTTGCAGCAACAGGTGACTCCCCAAATTCTGTGATTTTAAGAAAGTAACCCCGGCCTGATTGCAGAATAAAGAAAAGCCCCAAGCCTATTATGAAATGTATAAAATAATTAACAAGCAGAAATACCCGAGATTGTAATAGAAACTAGACTAGCCGGTCTAGCCCCAGCATGTACAATCTGCACCCACCTACTTCACTAAAATACAGGTTCCCCACAAACTTTTACAACCCCATTCAGTACCACAAAAAGGTAAAGCATACAAAAAATTAATGACAGCAGGACACATGCCGGCGAGCGGGCCTACAATTGATCTCGAGATTAATTACTTATCAACGCAATGTTACAGATAGTTTGCATCCAAAACTATGTCCAGCTGGACAGGAAAACAATTAAAACGGCATTAAGATGTAGAAAGTCAATACATGTAAAACGGAGTTTTCTGTGGATGTTAATGCACGATACAAGTTGTTTCCTGTAGTGGCCAAATTTATGAAATTATTGGTTTAATCTCACCTCATTTTGGGTCCAGATGATTTACAGGAGGTCCGTGCCCGGTTGGAGAGTCAGACGTCTAGCTGATGGGGGTTTACAGAGGCATGCTTAGCTTATTCCTCCTTCCGGCAGGTGAAGACGAGAGTCTGTGTGTGTGTTCAGGACATGATGGATAGAATTTCAGCCATGCTCGGATCAGGTCCTCGGCTATTTCAGGAACCCGGAGGTCTGTGCGCGTCTACCAAATCATGATAGGATAAAAAAACAATATAAAAACCCAAACTCAATCTGCCGAAAGGGGTAGGCTTGTTGACGATCCGGTAGAAGCTCGTCGACTGAACAAACTCGCTAACAGATGCTTAGAGACGGGAAACACAATTACCCGTTTTCACCAACAGATCGCGTATGCAAGCGGAGAGGCAAAACACGGCAATGAAGACCGTCGTTAAATAATGATAATTCGCAATTCCATTAATAAATTCTAATTTATATACGTGGCCCGGGTTTTTTTGAAAAACGGCGGCACACCCCCTCAGCAAAAAGGCAACATGGTTGCCAACCACTTGAAAATGGGTACCCTGCATAGTTCTAGACCACAAGGCTTCTCCGGTGAGTCTCAAGAAAATCGCACTTAGTAAAACAGAGCATTTGGCTAGATGGGATTATCTCAGTATACTTACCGCACTCAGGAGAACAGAGGCTCAGGGTGAAAACGCAGGAAGAGGAAAGAAGATGTGTAGTGTGTATGCATGTGTGGATGGGGTTTTTTTATGTAAGTGTGGGGGTAGTGCATGCTGACTTGATCAGGGTCAGCATACAGCGACAAGAGATAGAAGGAGAAAAGACAAAAGACAAGAATCGTGGACGACCCTGAGTTCTGACCTCCCAAGGCCTCCCAACTTACAAACTGATAACCCTGATAAAAATCTAACCAGGACCTTCCTCTGCCCTCCCTTGACTGAACAACATTCTTCTCACCAACGATCATCCCCACGCGACACTCTCCGCCATGCCAACTCTTACGGGACCGCCCCAACACGTCACACTCACTGGTGACCACCACCTACTCCTACTGCTGCCACTCACATACGCGTTCATCGGACCAAACAAGGTGTCACTGACCTTAATATGTGAGTGACCATACTCCTAATATTGCCCACCTCTAGGACCGACCAGCCATATGCAGCAAAACAAGGCATTCACAATCCTTGACATATGACTGGCCCACATCCCTACACTAGTGCGAACGGACCCGAAAAACAAAGCAGAGAAGACCGCATCGAGGGCACGCGAACATCAATCGCATCTCTCCTACGCCTCTCTCACTAACCTCAATAATTGTTTAAAGGGGGGGCATCTTCTATACAGCCTGGCCTCCTCTCGCCAGGTCGAGGGACCGTCAGATCAAACAGGGGACATCTATCCAAGAATGCAGCCTGGACCAGACGATAACTCTCTTAGGGTCTCTTTTATACAATTCACCGAGAAAAAAATGTTTTAAGGTCCCAGATACAACATGCCTTGTGGTTAGGCCTAGTTACCCAATTCTATCCAAAAATCATTTACTTGGTGTGTAATAAAGAGGGTTTGACCAATCCTTGTAACAATCCCCGGCCAGAATTACTTCCTTAACAAAAACACAAACACCCACAATGTAACCCAACACATCTCAACACCTAACACAATCATAGTTTACAGAAGCAGAGAAACTTGAGTACTGTTCTTCCTTCAAGTAGACCCCGGGCTCCCTAACGTTGCGAGGACTTGACCAACTATCCTGAACTATCTCTCGTTCATACCACACAAGTGGACAAACAATTTCTGACACTAACAAAATACATAAAAACCACAAGACCTAACACTTATCACGACATATCACATTTCACAAATACATACTTGACAACCACCAAAGACCAACATTGAATTTCCCAAAAAAATCTTCAAACAATGAACTCTGCGCCAGTATCCCCGACGATACCGACGTCCGATCGGCCATACCGTATCCCGCTAAACCAGAACTCTGTTAGTTTAATATCGATCAATAATAAAGTCCATTCCCATCACAACGCCCCAGATCTCCGGTAATTGAAAAGTCTCAAACGACCTCAAAAATATTCCAACAGATATGCATCCATGCCTCGTGGCGGCACCAAGTTTCTAAATTTTTTTTTTAATCGTTACTCGATATTTATGATTAGGCAGAAGGCCTAGAAGAAGCATAAAGTGAGCTGGGTCCAATACGACGGGACTTGCAATTAATACTCGCTATTAACAGTAGGATAACAACTTTTATTATTGCAGGCATTTATATTATTATAAGAATAATTCCTTTTGTTAAGGTTATAAATATTCCAATATTTCAAATATTATTATCATTATATATATATAAATATTATTCATTATTCCAACACTTAAAAAAAAATACATACTTTTACATCACAGAATCACAGACAAATTAAAACTATAAAGCCTGGTGGACAGCCTGTATCTTGTAGCACAACCCCATTTGGAAATTTCACATGCCTATATAGTTTTATAAAAAAAATACATTTATAAGTTGGAGAAAATATGGATTGGCCACAATAACAAGAAAATTTAATTATAAATTTAAAGTGAAAATACAGACTGTATCGTTTTATAAACAAGTACATTTATAATTTTAAAGAAAAATCTGGATTGGCTATAATAACAAGAAAATACAATTATAAATGTAAAGTGCCTGAACAGCCTGTATAGTTTTGTAAACAAGTAAATTTATAATTTAAAGGAAAATCTGGATTGGCCATAATAACAAGAAAATACAATTATAAATTTAAAGTGCCAGTACAGCCTGTATAGTTTTGTGAAAAGTACATTTATAATTTTAAAGGGAAATCTGGATTTGCCCGTCCGCTGACACTTTCCACGCAGCGTCCGAAAAAACAATAAACCATAAGAAATTTTAGAAAAACCCCCAAGGCCGGCCAGGTAGTGGAAGGCTGGACAAGAGTCATACCCGACATATTGTAACATGTCTGGAAGCTTGCATGAATTTGCACCAACAGGTGACTCCCCAGATTCTGTGATTTTAAGAAAGTAACCCCGGCCTGATTGCAGAATAAAGAAAAGCCCCAAGCCTATTATGAAATGTATAAAATAATTAACAAGCAGAAATACCCGAGATTGTAATAGAAACTAGACTAGCCGGTCTAGCCCCAGCATGTACAATATGCACCCACCTACTTCACTAAAATACAGGTTCCCCACAAACTTTTACAACCCCATTCAGTACCACAAAAAGGTAAAGCATACAAAAAATTAATGACAGCAGGACACATGCCGGCGAGCGGGCCTAAAATTGATCTCGAGATTAATTACTTATCAACGCAATGTTACAGATAGTTTGCATCCAAAACTATGTCCAGCTGGACAGGAAAACAATTAAAACGGCATTAAGATGTAGAAAGTCAATACAAGTAAAACGGAGTTTTCTGTGGATGTTAATGCACGATACAAGTTGTTTCCTGTAGTGGCCAAATTTATGAAAGTATTGGTTTAATCTCACCTCATTTTGGGTCCAGATGATTTCCAGGAGGTCCGTGCCCGGTTGGAGAGTCAGACGTCTAGCTGATGGGGGTTTACAGAGGCATGCTTAGCTTATTCCTCCTTCCGGCAGGTGAAGACGAGAGTCTGTGTGTGTGTTCAGGACATGATGGATAGAATTTCAGCCATGCTCGGAGCAGGTCCTCGGCTATTTCAGGAACCCGGAGGTCTGTGCGCGTCTACCAAATCATGATAGGATAAAAAAAAAATATAAAAACCCAAACTCAATCTGCCGAAAGGGGTAGGCTTGTTGACGATCCGGTAGAAGCTCGTCGACTGAACAAACTCGCTAACAGATGCTTAGAGTCGGGAAACACAATTACCCGTTTTCACCAACAGATCGCGTATGCAAGCGGAGAGGCAAAACACGGCAATGAAGACCGTCGTTAAATAATGATAATTCGCAATTCCATTAATAAATTCTAATTTATATACGTGGCCCGTGTTTTTTTGAAAAACGGCGGCACACCCCCACCGCAAAAAGGCAACATGGTTGCCAACCACTTGAAATTGGGTACCCTGCATAGTTCTAGACCACAAGGCTTCTCCGGTGAGTCTCAAGAAAATCGCACTTAGTAAAACAGAGCATTTGGCTAGATGGGATTATCTCAGTATACTTACCGCACTCAAGAGAACAGAGGCTCAGGGTGAAAACGAAGGAAGAGGAAAGAAGATGTGTAGTCTGTATGCATGTGTGCATGGGGTTTTTTTTATGTAAGTGTGGGGGTACTGCATGCTGACTTGATCAGGGTCAGCATACAGCGACAAGAGATAGAAGGAGAAAAGACAAAAGACAAGAATCGTGGACGCCACTAAGTTCTGACCTCCCAAGGCCTCCCAACTTACAAACTGATAACCCTGATAAAAATCTAACCAGGACCTTCCTCTGCCCTCCCTTGACTGAACAACATTCTTCTCACCAACGATCATCCCCACGCGACACTCTCCGCCATGCCAACCCTTACGGAACCGCCCCAACACGTCACACTCACTGGTGACCACCACCTACTCCTACTGCTGCCACTCACATACGCGTTCATCGGACCAAACAAGGTGTCACTGACCTTAATATGTGAGTGACCATACTACTAATATTGTCCACCTCTTGGACCGACCAGCCATATGCAGCAAAACAAGGCATTCACAATCCTTGACATATGACTGGCCCACATCCCTACACTAGTGCGAACGGACCCGAATAACAAAGCAGAGAAGACCGCATCGAGGGCACGCGAACATCAATCGCATCTCTCCTACGAATCACTAACCTCAATAAGTGTGTAAAGGGGGGGCATCTTCTATACAGCCTGGCCTCCTCTCGCCAGGTCGAGGGACCGTCAGATCAAACAGGGGAGATCTATCCAAGAATGCAGCCTGGACCAGACGATAACTCTCTTAGGAGCTCTTTTATACAATTCACCGAGGAAAAAATGTTTTAAGGTCCCAGATACAACATGCCTTGTGGTTAGGCCTAGTTACCCAATTCTATCCAAAAATCATTTACTTGGTGTGTAATAAAAGAGGGTTTGACCAATCCTTGTAACAATCCCCGGCCAGAATTACTTCCTTAACAAAAACACAAACACCCACAATGTAATCCAACACATCTCAACACCTAACACAATCATAGTTTACAGAAGCAGAAAAACTTGAGTACTGTTCTTCCTTCAAGTAGACCCCGGGCTCCCTAACGTTGCGAGGACTTGACCAACTATCCTGAACTATCTCTCGTTTACACCACACAAGTGGACAAACAACTTCTGGCACTAACAAAATACATAAAAAACACAAGACCTAACACTTATCACGACATGTCACATTTCACAAATACATACTTGACAACCACCAAAGACCAACATTGAATTTCCCAAAAAAATCTACAGACAGTGAACTCTGCGCCAGTATCCCCGACGATACCGAATTCCGATCTGGCCATACCGCATCCCGCTAAACCAACACTCTATTAGTTTAATATCGATCAATAATAAAGTCCATTCCCATCACAACGCCCCAGATCTCCGCTAATTGAAAAGTCTCAAACGACCTCAAAAATATTCCAACTAATATGCATCCATGCCTCGTGGCGGCACCCAGTTTATAAATTTTTTTTTAAGGATTACTCGATATTTATGACTAGGCAGAAGGCCTAGAAGAAGCATAAAGTGAGCTGGGTCCAATACGACGGGACTTGCAATTAATACTCGCTATCAACAGTAGGATAACAACTTTTATTATTGCAGGCATTTATAGTATTATAAGCATAATTCCTTTTGTTAAGGTTATAAATATTCCAATATTTCAAATATTATTATCATTATGTATATATTAATATTATTCATTATTCCAACACATAATTCAACAACACATAATAAAACATACATACATTTACATCACAGAATCACAGACAAATTACAATTATAAAGCCTGGTGGACAGCCTGTATCTTTTAGCACAACCCCATTTGGAAATTTCACATGCCTATATAGTTTTATAAAAAAAATACATTTATAAGTTTAGAGAAAATCTGGATTGGCCATAATAACAAGAAAATTCAGTTATAAATTTAAAGTGACAATACAGCCTGTATAGTTTTGTGAACAAGTACATTTATAATTTTAAAGAAAAATCTGGATTGGCCATAATAACAAGAAAATACAATTATAAATTTAAAGTGCCAGTACAGCCTGTATAGTTTTGCAAAAAAGTACATTTATAATTTAAAGAAAAATCTGGATTGGCCATAATAACAAGAAAATACAATTATAAATTAAAAGTGCCAGTATAAGCTGTATAGTTTTTGTGAAAAGTACATTTATAATTTTAAAGGGAAATCTGGATTTGCCCGTCCGCTGACACGTTCCACGCAGCATCCGAAAAAACAATAAACCATAAAAAATTTTAGAAAAACCCCCAAGGCCGGCCATGTAGTGGAAGGCTGGACAAGTGTCATACACGACATAATGTAACATGTCTGGAGGCTTGCATGGATTTGCACCAACAGGTGACTACCCCAGATTCTGTGATTTTAAGAAAGTAACCCCGGCCTGATTGCAGAATAAAGAAAAGCCCCAACCCTATTATGAAATGTATAAAATAACTAACAAGCAGAAATACCCGAGATTGTAATAGAAACTAGACCAGCCGGTCTAGCCCCAGCATGTACAATATGCACCCACCTACTTCACTAAAATACAGGTTCCCCACAAACTTTTACATCCCCATTCAGTACCACAAAAAGGTAAAGCATACAAAAAAATTAATGACAGCAGGAGACATGCCAGCGAGCGGGCCTACACTAGATCTCGAGATTAATTACTTATCAACGCAATGTTACAGATAGTTTGCATCCAAAACTATGTCCAGCTGGACAGGAACACAATTAAAACGGCATTAAGATGTAGAAAGTCAATACAAGTAAAACGGAGTTTTCTGTGGATGTTAATGCACGATACAAGTTGTTTTCTGTAGTGGTCAAATTTATGAAAGTATTGGTTTGATCTCACCTCATTTTGGGTCCAGATGATTTCCAGGAGGTCCGTGCCCGGTTGGAGAGTCAGACGTCTAGCTGATGGGGGTTTACAGAGGCATGCTTAGCTTATTCCTCCTTCCGGCAGGTGAAGACGAGAGTCTGTGTGTGGGTTCAGGAAATGATGGATAGATTTTCAGCCATGCTCGGATCAGGTCCTCGGCTATTTCAGTAACCCGGAGGTCTGTGCGCGTCTACCAAACCATGATAGGATAGAAAAAATGCAAAAACCCAAACTCAATCTGCCGAAAGGTGTAGGCTTGTTGACGATCCGGTAGAAGCTCGTCGACTGAACAAACTCGCTAACAGATGCTTAGAGTCGGGAAATACAATTACACGTTTTCACCAACAGGTCGCGCAGGCATGCGGAGAGGCAAAACACGGCAATGCAGACCGTCGTTAAATAATGATAATTCGCAATTCCATTAATAAATTCTAATTTGTATACGTGGCCCTGTTTTTTTGAAAAACCCCGGCACACCCCCACCCCAAAAAGGCAATATGGTTGCCAACCACTTGAAATTGGGTACACTGCATAGTACCCCCAATTTTCTAGACCACAAGGCTTCTCCGGTGAGTCTCAAGAAAATCGCACTTAGTAAAACAAAGCATTTGGCTAGATGGGAAAATCTCAGTATACTTACCGCACTCAGGATTACGGAGGCTCAGTGTGAAAACGATGGAAGAGGAAGAAGAAGTGTAGTGTGTAAGCATGTGTGCATGGGGTTTATTTATGTAAGTATGGGGGTACTGCATGCTGACTTGATCAGGGTCAGCATACAGCGACAAGAAATAGAAGGAGAAAAGACAAAAGACAAGAATCGTGGACGCCCCTGAGTTCTGACCTCCTGAGAACTCCCAAATTTCAAACTGATAACCCAGATCAACATCTATCCAGGCCCTTCCTCTGCCCCTTCCACTTGACTAAACAACACTCTTCTCACCAACGATCATCCCCACGCGACCCTCTCCGCCATGCCAAACCTTACGGGACCGCCCCAACACGTCACTCTCGCTGGTGACCACCAACTACTCCTAATGCTGCCACTCACATACGCGTTCATCGGACCAAACAAGGTGTCACTGACCTTGATATGTGAGTGACCATACTACTACTATTGTTCACCTCTTGGACCGACCAGCCATATGCAGCAAAAGGAGGCATTCACAATCCTTGACATATGACTGGCCCACATCCCTACACTAGTGCGAACGGACCCGAATAACAAAGCAGAGAAGACCGCATCGAGGGCACGCGAACATCAATCGCATCTCTCCTACGAATCACTAACCTCAATAAGTGTGTAAAGGGGGGGCATCTTCTATACAGCCTGGCCTCCTCTCGCCAGGACGAGGGACCGTCAGATGAAACAGGGGACATCTATCCAAGAATGCAGCCTGGACCAGAAGATAACTCTCTTAGGGGCTCTATTATACAATTCAGCGAGAAAAAAAATGTTTTATGGTCCCAAATACACCATGCCTTGTGGTTAGGCCTAGTTACGCAATTCTATCCAAAAATCATTTACTTGGTGCCTAATAAAAAGGTTTTGACCAATCGTTGTAACAAACCCCGGCCAGAATTTCTTCCTTAACAAAAACACAAACACCCACAATGTAACACAACACATCTCAACAGTCAAAACAATCATAGTTTACAGAAGCAGAAAAACTTGAGTACTGTTCTTCCTTCAAGTAGACCCCGGGCTCCCTAACGTTGCGAGGACCTGACCAACTACCCTGAACTAGCTCTCGTTCACACTACACAAGATGACAAACAATTTCTGACACTAACCCTAATACATAAAATCCACAACGCCTAACACCTATCACGACATATCACATTTCACAAATACATACTTGACAACCACCAAAGACCAACATTGAATTTCCCCAAAAAATCTACAGACAGTGAACTCTGCGCCAGTATCCCCGACGATACCGAATTCCGATCTGGCCATACCGCATCCCGCTAAACCAACACTCTATTAGTTTAATATCGATCAATAATAAAGTCCATTCCCATCACAACGCCCCAGATCTCCGCTAATTGAAAAGTCTCAAACGACCTCAAAAATATTCCAACTAATATGCATCCATGCCTCGTGGCGGCACCCAGTTTATAAATTTTTTTTTTTAAGGGTTACTCGATATTTATGACTAGGCAGAAGGCCTAGAAGAAGCATAAAGTGAGCTGGGTCCAATACGACGGGACTTGCAATTAATACTCGCTATCAACAGTAGGATAACAACTTTTATTATTGCAGGCATTTATATTATTATAAGCATAATTCCTTTTGTTAAGGTTATAAATATTCCAATATTTCCAATATTATTATCATTATGTATATATTAATATTATTCATTATTCCAACACATAATTCAACAACACATAATAAAACATACATACATTTACATCACAGAATCACAGACAAATTACAATTATAAAGCCTGGTGGACAGCCTGTATCTTTTAGCACAACCCCATTTGGAAATTTCACATGGCTATATAGTTTTATAAAAAAAATACATTTATAAGTTTAGAGAAAATCTGGATTGGCCATAATAACAAGAAAATTCAGTTATAAATTTAAAGTGACAATACAGCCTGTATAGTTTTGTGAACAAGTACATTTATAATTTTAAAGAAAAATCTGGATTGGCCATAATAACAAGAAAATACAATTATAAATTTAAAGTGCCAGTACAGCCTGTATAGTTTTGCAAAAAAGTACATTTATAATTTAAAGAAAAAAAGCTGGATTGGCCTTAATAACAAGAAAATACAATTATAAATTAAAAGTGCCAGTATAGCCTGTATAGTTTTTGTGAAAAGTACATTTATAATTTTAAAGGGAAATCTGGATTTGCCCGTCCGCTGACACGTTCCACGCAGCATCCGAAAAAACAATAAACCATAAAAAATTTTAGAAAAACCCCCAAGGCCGGCCAGGTAGTGGAAGGCTGGACAAGGGTCATCCACGACATAATGTAACATGTCTGGAGGCTTGCATGGATTTGCACCAACAGGAGACTACCCCAGATTCTGTGATTTTAAGAAAGTAACCCCGGCCTGATTGCAGAATAAAGAAAAGCCCCAACCCTATTATGAAATGTATAAAATAATTAACAAGCAGAAATACCCGAGATTGTAATAGAAACTAGACCAGCCGGTCTAGCCCCAGCATCTACAATCTGCACCCACCTACTTCACTAAAATACAGGTTCCCCACAAACTTTTACAACCCCATTCAGTACCACAAAAGGTTAAAGCTTAAAAAAAAATTAATGACAGCAGGACACATGCCGGCGAGCGGGCCTACAATTGATCTCGAGATTAATTACTTATCAACGCAATGTTATAGATAGTTTGCATCCAAAACTATGTCCAGCTGGACAGGAACACAATTAAAACGGCATTAAGATGTAGAAAGTCAATACAAGTAAAACGGAGTTTTCTGTGGATGTTAATGCACGATACAAATTGTTTTCTGTAGTGGCCAAATTTATGAAACTATTGGTTTGATCTCACCTCATTTTGGGTCCAGATGATTTCCAGGAGGTCCGTCCCCGGTTGGAGAGTCAGACGTCTAGCTGATGGGGGTTTACAGAGGCATGCTTAGCTTATTCCTCCTTCCGGCAGGTGAAGACGAGAGTCTGTGTGTGGGTTCAGGACATGATGGATAGAATTTCAGCCATGCTCGGATCAGGTCCTCGGCTATTTCAGTAACCCGGAGGTCTGTGCGCGTCTACCAAACCATGATAGGATAGAAAAAATGCAAAAACCCAAACTCAATCTGCCGAAAGGGGTAGGCTTGTTGACGATCCGGTAGAAGCTCGTCGACTGAACAAACTCGCTAACAGATGCTTAGAGTCGGGGAATACAATTACACGTTTTCACCAACAGGTCGCGCAGGCATGCGGAGTGGCAAAACACGGCAATGCAGACCGTCGTTAAATAATGATAATTCGCAATTGCATTAATAAATTCCAATTTTTATACGTGGCCCTGTTTTTTTTTAAAAACCCCGGCACACCCCCACCCCAAAAAGGCAATATGGTTGCCAACCACTTGAAATTTGGTACACTGCATAGTACCCCCAATTTTCTAGACCACAAGGCTTCTCCGGTGAGTCTCAAGAAAATCGCACTTAGTAAAACAAAGCATTTGGCTAGATGGGAAAATCTCAGTATACTTACCGCACTCAGGATTACGGAGGCTCAGTGTGAAAACGATGGAAGAGGAAGAGGAAGTGTAGTGTGTAAGCATGTGTGCATGGGGTTTATTTATGTAAGTGTGCGGGTACTGCATGCTGACTTGATCAGGGTCAGCATACAGCGACAAGAGATAGAAGGAGAAAAGACAAAAGACAAGAATCGTGGACGCCCCTGAGTTCTGACCTCCCGAGAACTCCCAACTTACAAACTGATAACCCAGATCAACATCTATCCAGGACCTTCCTCTGCCCCTTCCCCTTGACTAAACAACACTCTTCTCACCAACGATCATCCCCACGCGACCCTCTCCGCCATGCCAAACCTTACGGGACCGCCCCAACACGTCACTCTCGCTGGTGACCACCAACTACTCCTAATGCTGCCACTCACATACGCGTTCATCGGACCAAACAAGGTGTCACTGACCTTGATATGTGAGTGACCATACTACTACTATTGTTCACCTCTTGGACCGACCAGCCATATGCAGCAAAAGAAGGCATTCACAATCCTTGACATATGACTGGCCCACATCCCTACACTAGTGCGAACGGACCCGAATAACAAAGCAGAGAAGACCGCATCGAGGGCACGCGAACATCAATCGCATCTCTCCTACGAATCACTAACCTCAATAAGTGTGTAAAGGGGGGCATCTTCTATACAGCCTGGCCTCCTCTCGCCAGGACGAGGGACCGTCAGATGAAACAGGAGACATCTATCCAAGAATGCAGCCTGGACCAGAAGATAACTCTCTTAGGGGCTCTATTATACAATTCAGCGAGAAAAAAAATGTTTTAAGGTCCCAAATACAACATGCCTTGTGGTTAGGCCTAGTTACGCAATTCTATCCAAAAATCATTTACTTGGTGCCTAATAAAAAGGTTTTGACCAATCGTTGTAACAATCCCCGGCCAGAATTACTTCCTTAACAAAAACACAAACACCCACAATGTAACACAACACATCTCAACAGCCAACACAATCATAGTTTACAGAAGCAGAAAAACTTGAGTACTGTTCTTCCTTCAAGTAGACCCCGGGCTCCCTAACGTTGCGAGGACCTGACCAACTACCCTGAACTAGCTCTCGTTCACACCACACAAGAGGACAAACAATTTCTGACACTAACCCTAATACATAAAATCCACAACACCTAACACCTATCACGACATATCACATTTCACAAATACATACTTCACAACCACCAAAGACCAACATTGAATTTCCCAAAAAAATCTACAGACAGTGAACTCTGCGCCAGTATCCCCGACGATACCGAATTCCGATCTGGCCATACCGCATCCCGCTAAACCAACACTCTATTAGTTTAATATCGATCAATAATAAAGTCCATTCCCATCACAACGCCCCAGATCTCCGGTAATTGAAAAGTCTCAAACGACCTCAAAAATATTCCAACTAATATGCATCCATGCCTCGTGGCGGCACCCAGTTTATAAATTTTTTTTTTAAGGGTTACTCGATATTTATGACTAGGCAGAAGGCCTAGAAGAAGCATAAAGTGAGCTGGGTCCAATACGACGGGACTTGCAATTAATACTCGCTATCAACAGTAGGATAACAACTTTTATTATTGCAGGCATTTATATTATTATAAGCATAATTCCTTTTGTTAAGGTTATAAATATTCCAATATTTCAAATATTATTATCATTATGTATATATTAATATTATTCATTATTCCAACACATAATTCAACAACACATAATAAAACATACACACATTTACATGACAGAATCACAGACAAATTACAATTATAAAGCCTGGTGGACAGCCTGTATCTTTTAGCACAACCCCATTTGGAAATTTCACATGGCTATATAGTTTTATAAAAAAAATACATTTATAAGTTTAGAGAAAATCTGGATTGGCCATAATAACAAGAAAATTCAGTTATAAATTTAAAGTGACAATACAGCCTGTATAGTTTTGTGAACAAGTACATTTATAATTTTAAAGAAAAATCTGGATTGGCCATAATAACAAGAAAATACAATTATAAATTTAAAGTGCCAGTACAGCCTGTATAGTTTTGCAAAAAAGTACATTTATAATTTAAAGAAAAATCTGGATTGGCCTTAATAACAAGAAAATACAATTATAAATTAAAAGTGCCAGTATAGCCTGTATAGTTTTTGTGAAAAGTACATTTATAATTTTAAAGGGAAATCTGGATTTGCCCGTCCGCTGACACGTTCCACGCAGCATCCGAAAAAACAATAAACCATAAAAATTTTTAGAAAAACCCCCAAGGCCGGCCAGGTAGTGGAAGGCTGGACAAGGGTCATACACGACATAATGTAACATGTCTGGAGGCTTGCATGGATTTGCACCAACAGGTGACTACCCCAGATTCTGTGATTTTAAGAAAGTAACCCCGGCCTGATTGCAGAATAAAGAAAAGCCCCAACCCTATTATGAAATGTATAAAATAATTAACAAGCAGAAATACCCGAGATTGTAATAGAAACTAGACCAGCCGTTCTAGCCCCAGCATGTACAATCTGCACCCACCTACTTCACTAAAATACAGGTTCCCCACAAACTTTTACATCCCCATTCAGTACCACAAAAAGGTAAAGCATAAAAAAAATTAATGACAGCAGGACACATGCCAGCGAGCGGGCCTACACTAGATCTCGAGATTAATTACTTATCAACGCAATGTTACAGATAGTTTGCATCCAAAACTATGTCCAGCTGGACAGGAACACAATTAAAACGGCATTAAGATGTAGAAAGTCAGTACAAGTAAAACGGAGTTTTCTGTGGATGTTAATGCACGATACAAGTTGTTTTCTGTAGTGGCCAAATTTATGAAAGTATTGGTTTGATCTCACATCATTTTGGGTCCAGATGATTTCCAGGAGGTCCGTGCCCGGTTGGAGAGTCAGACGTCTAGCTGATGGGGGTTTACAGAGGCATGCTTAGCTTATTCCTCCTTCCGGCAGGTGAAGACGAGAGTCTGTGTGTGGGTTCAGGACATGATGGATAGAATTTCAGCCATGCTCGGATCAGGTCCTCGGCTATTTCAGTAACCCGGAGGTCTGTGCGCGTCTACCAAACCATGATAGGATAGAAAAAATGCAAAAACCCAAACTCAATCTGCCGAAAGGGGTAGGCTTGTTGACGATCCGGTAGAAGCTCGTCGACTGAACAAACTCGCTAACAGATGCTTAGAGTCGGGAAATACAATTACACGTTTTCACCAACAGGTCGCGCAGGCATGCGGAGAGGCAAAACACGGCAATGCAGACCGTCGTTAAATAATGATAATTCGCAATTCCATTAATAAATTCTAATTTTTATACGTGGCCCTGTTTTTTTTTAAAAACCCCGGCACACCCCCACCCCAAAAAGGCAATATGTTTGCCAACCACTTGAAATTGGGTACACTGCATAGTACCCCCAATTTTCTAGACCACAAGGCTTCTCCGGTGAGTCTCAAGAAAATCGCACTTAGTAAAACAAAGCATTTGGCTAGATGGGAAAATCTCAGTATACTTACCGCACTCAGGATTACGGAGGCTCAGTGTGAAAACAATGGAAGAGGAAGAAGAAGTGTAGTGTGTAAGCATGTGTGCATGGGGTTTATTTATGTAAGTGTGCGGGTACTGCATGCTGACTTGATCAGGGTCAGCATACAGCGACAAGAGATAGAAGGAGAAAAGACAAAAGACAAGAATCGTGGACGCCCCTGAGTTCTGACCTCCCGAGAACTCCCAACTTACAAACTGATAACCCAGATCAACATCTATCCAGGACCTTCCTCTGCCCCTTCCCCTTGACTAAACAACACTCTTCTCACCAACGATCATCCCCACGCGACCCTCTCCGCCATGCCAAACCTTACGGGACCGCCCCAACACGTCACTCTCGCTGGTGACCACCAACTACTCCTAATGCTGCCACTCACATACGCGTTCATCGGACCAAACAAGGTGTCACTGACCTTGATATGTGAGTGACCATACTACTACTATTGTTCACCTCTTGGACCGACCAGCCATATGCAGCAAAAGAAGGCATTCACAATCCTTGACATATGACTGGCCCACATCCCTACACTAGTGCGAACGGACCCGAATAACAAAGCAGAGAAGACCGCATCGAGGGCACGCGAACATCAATCGCATCTCTCCTACGAATCACTAACCTCAATAAGTGTGTAAAGGGGGGCATCTTCTATACAGCCTGGCCTCCTCTCGCCAGGACGAGGGACCGTCAGATGAAACAGGGGACATCTATCCAAGAATGCAGCCTGGACCAGAAGATAACTCTCTTAGGGGCTCTATTATACAATTCAGCGAGAACAAAAATGTTTTAAGGTCCCAAATACAACATGCCTTGTGGTTAGGCCTAGTTACGCAATTCTATCCAAAAATCATTTACTTGGTCCCTAATAAAAAGGTTTTGACCAATCGTTGTAACAATCCCCGGCCAGAATTACTTCCTTAACAAAAACACAAACACCCACAATGTAACACAACACATCTCAACAGCCAACACAATCATAGTTTACAGAAGCAGAAAAACGTGAGTACTGTTCTTCCTTCAAGTAGACCCCGGGCTCCCTAACGTTGCGAGGACCTGACCAACTACCCTGAACTAGCTCTCGTTCACACCACACAAGAGGACAAACAATTTCTGACACTAACCCTAATACATAAAATCCACAACACCTAACACCTATCACGACATATCACATTTCACAAATACATACTTGACAACCACCAAAGACCAACATTGAGTTTCCCAAAAAAATCTACAGACAGTGAATTCTGCGCCAGTATCCCCGACGATACCGAATTCCGATCTGGCCATACCGCATCCCGCTAAACCAACACTCTATTAGTTTAATATCGATCAATAATAAAGTCCATTCCCATCACAACGCTCCAGATCTCCGGTAATTGAAAAGTCTCAAACGACCTCAAAAATATTCCAACTAATATGCATCCATGCCTCGTGGCGGCACCCAGTTTATAAATTTTTTTTTTAAGGGTTACTCGATATTTATGACTAGGCAGAAGGCCTAGAAGAAGCATAAAGTGAGCTGGGTCCAATACGACGGGACTTGCAATTAATACTCGCTATCAACAGTAGGATAACAACTTTTATTATTGCAGGCATTTATATTATTATAAGCATAATTCCTTTTGTTAAGGTTATAAATATTCCAATATTTCAAATATTATTATCATTATGTATATATTAATATTATTCATTATTCCAACACATAATTCAACAACACATAATAAAACATACATACATTTACATCACAGAATCACAGACAAATTACAATTATAAAGCCTGGTGGACAGCCAGTATCTTTTAGCACAACCCCATTTGGAAATTTCACATGCCTATATAGTTTTATAAAGAAATACATTTATAAGTTTAGAGAAAATCTGGATTGGCCATAATAACAAGAAAATTCAGTTATAAATTTAAAGTGACAATACAGCCTGTATAGTTTTGTGAACAAGTACATTTATAATTTTAAAGAAAAATCTGGATTGGCCATAATAACAAGAAAATACAATTATAAATTTAAAGTGCCAGTACAGCCTGTATAGTTTTGTAAAAAAGTACATTTATAATTTAAAGAAAAATCTGGATTGGCCATAATAACAAGAAAATACAATTATAAATTTAAAGTGCCAGTATAGCCTGTATAGTTTTTGTGAAAAGTACATTTATAATTTTAAAGGGAAATCTGGATTTGCCCGTACGCTGACACGTTCCACGCACCATCCGAAAAAACAATAAACCATAAAAAATTTTAGAAAAACCCCCAAGGCCGGCCAGGTAGTGGAAGGCTGGACAAGGGTCATACACGACATAATGTAACATGTCTGGAGGCTTGCATGGATTTGCACCAACAGGTGACTACCCCAGATTCTGTGATTTTAAGAAAGTAACCCCGGCCTGATTGCAGAATAAAGAAAAGCCCCAACCCTATTATGAAATGTATAAAATAATTAACAAGCAGAAATACCCGAGATTGTAATAGAAACTAGACCAGCCGGTCTAGCCCCAGCATCTACAATCTGCACCCACCTACTTCACTAAAATACAGGTTCCCCACAAACTTTTACATCCCCATTCAGTACCACAAAAAGGTAAAGCATAAAAAAAATTAATGACAGCAGGACACATGCCAGCGAGCGGGCCTACACTAGATCTCGAGATTAATTACTTATCAACGCAATGTTACAGATAGTTTGCATCCAAAACTATGTCCAGCTGGACAGGAACACAACTAAAACGGCATTAAGATGTAGAAAGTCAATACAAGTAAAACGGAGTTTTCTGTGGATGTTAATGCACGATACAAGTTGTTTTCTGTAGTGGCCAAATTTATGAAAGTATTGGTTTGATCTCACCTCATTTTGGGTCCAGATGATTTCCAGGAGGTCCGTGCCCGGTTGGAGAGTCAGACGTCTAGCTGATGGGGGTTTACATAGGCATGCTTAGCTTATTCCTCCTTCCGGCAGGTGAAGACGAGAGTCTGTGTGTGGGTTCAGGACATGATGGATAGAATTTCAGCCATGCTCGGATCAGGTCCTCTGCTATTTCAGTAACCCGGAGGTCTGTGCGCGTCTACCAAACCATGATAGGATAGAAAAAATGCAAAAACCCAAACTCAATCTGCCGAAAGGGGTAGGCTTGTTGACGATCCGGTAGAAGCTCGTCGACTGAACAAACTCGCTAAGAGATGCTTAGAGTCGGGAAATACAATTACACGTTTTCACCAACAGGTCGCGCAGGCATGCGGAGAGGCAAAACACGGCAATGCAGACCGTCGTTAAATAATGATAATTCGCAATTCCATTAACAAATTCTAATTTTTATACGTGGCCCTGTTTTTTTTGAAAAACCCCGGCACACCCCCACCCCAAAAAGGCAACATGGTTGCCAACCACTTGAAATTGGGTACCCTGCATAGTACCCCCAATTTTCTAGACCACAAGGCTTCTCCGGTGAGTCTCAAGAAAATCGCACTTAGTAAAACAAAGCATTTGGCTAGATGGGAAAATCTCAGTATACTTACCGCACTCAGGAGAACAGAGGCTCAGTGTGAAAACGAAGGAAGGGGAAGAAGAAGTGTAGTGTGTAAGCATGTGTGCATGGGGTTTATTTATATAAGTGTGCGGGTACTGCATGCCGACTTGATCAGGGTCAGCATACAACGACAAGAGATAGAAGGAGAAAAGACAAAAGACAAGAATCGTGGACGCCCCTGTGTTCTGACCTCCCGAGACCTCCCAACTTACAAACTGATAACCCAGATCAACATCTATCCTGGACCTTCCTCTGCCCCTTCACCTTGACTAAACAACACTCTTCTCACCAACGATCATCCCCACGCGACCCTCTCCGCCATGCCAACCTTTACGGGACCGCCGAACACGTCACTCTCGCTGGTGACCACCATCTACTCCTAATGCTGCCACTCACATACGCGTTCATCGGACCAAACAAGGTGACACTGACTTTGATATGTGAGCGACCATACTACTACGATTGCCCACCTCTTGGACCGACCAGCCACATGCAGGAAAAGAAGGCATTCACAATCCTTGACATATGACTGGCCCACATCCCTACACTAGTGCGAACGGACCCGAATAACAAGACAGAGAAGACCGCATCGAGGGCACGCGAACATCAATCGCATCTCTCCTACGAATCACTAACCTCAATAAGTGTGTAAAGGGGGGGGCATCTTCTATACAGCCTGGCCTCCTCTAGCCAGGACGCGGGACCGTCAGATGAAACAGGGGACATCTGTCCAAGAATGCAGCCTGGACCAGACGATAAGTCTCTTAGGGGCTCTTTTATACAATTCACCGAGAAAAAAATGTTTTAAGGTCCGAGATACAACATGCCTTGTGTTTAGGCCTAGTTACGCAATTCTACCCAAAAATCATTTACTTGGTGTCTAATAAAAGAGGGTTTTACCAATCCTTGTAACAATGCCCGGCCAGAATTACTTCCTTAACAAAAACACAAACACCCACAATGTAACCCAACACATCTCAACACCTAGCACAATCATAGTTTACAGAAGCAGAAAAACTTGAGTACTGTTCTTCCTTCAAGTAGACCCCGGGCTCCCTAACGTTGCGAGGACTTGACCAACTATCCTGAACTATCTCTCGTTCACACCACACAAGTGGACAAACAATTTCTGACACTAACAAAATACATAAAATCCACAACACCTAATACTTATCACGACATATCACATTTCACAAATACATACTTGACAACCACCAAAGACCAACATTGAATTTCCCAAAAAAATCTTCAATCAATGAACTCTGCGCCAGTATCCCAGACGATACCGACGTCCGATCTGGCCATACCGCATCCCGCTAAACCAGCACTCTATTAGTTTAATATCGATCAATAATAAAGTCCATTCCCATCACAATGCCTCAGATCTCCGGTAATTGAAAAGTCTCAAACGACCTCCACAGCCATTTGTGAAGTAATTAAATTATAACACATTTAGATCATAATACAATTTATCTCCCACTTACCTAGTTCTGCCCAGGTTTACATCACACGAACTGCGAAATGCAAGAATGATTTCAAGGTTATCTGAATAACGGACGCAACTCTCGTTGATATAATAGGATTCAGATTTTATTTCATTTTATATTAATTCATATTCTTTAATTACTCATATTACTGTGTATTACCACATGAATAACACGCCAAACATTTACTTTATTCTACCTACACGTTTACTTAAAAGGTTCATTTGCATATAAAATCTTATTCAAGTGGCTTCTGCTTAATTTTCTTTGGAAATACAAGACGTTCTTTTACATGATCAACATTCTTTTATCTACCTGCAGACTTTAACACAACCTAAACAGACAACCCAGTAATTGCTCACTCACTCATTCGCACACATACCCTCGTGGGGGCACCCAGTTTACAATTTTTTTTTTTTTTAAAGGTTACTCGATATTTATGACTAGGCAGAATGCCTAGAAGAAGCATAAAGTGAGCTGGGTCCAATGCGACGGGACTTACAATTAATACTCGCTATCAACTGTAGGATAACAACTTTTATTATTGCATGCATTGATATTATTATAAGCATAATTCCTTTTGTTAATGTTAAAAATATTCCAATATTTCAAATATTATTATCATTATATATATATAGTTTCTCCCTCAATCATTTGTTGATTTTGCGGTTATTTTTTACCTTACAATGTGGCACAAAAGAGCCACTTCTATTGTGGCTCTTTTGGGGTGAGATCAACGAAGGATGGATAAATTTTTATATATACATTTCAGTGGCTGTATCTCAGTGAATCGATTGTGGCTCCGGATACTTGTATATATATATAAAAAATATTCATCTGAAAACAATTTACGTTGATCACATTTTATACAAACCTTGTTTTAATACAAAATTAAAACGTCTTTAATGAAGTTTTTGTTTTATTTTATTGAAAATTATGTTGTTTTTGGTTTTGTTTCGTCGTCAAATGCACACAAGTTATTACAGAATGATTCTCTTCGAATTTGAGGTTAGACGTGTTATGTAAAGCGGGAAATCCACAGAGTACGAATACATGGTTGGCGCCAACCGCCAACCATTCGCTAACTCACGAGTTTCTCGTTTCAGCGCTGCTAGCTGCCGCACTAGCGCTCGTTGCGACTGGCTGTGAATTTATAGCAGACGACAAAACTTATGACCAACAACTCCTATTTAACTGTCCTACCTCTGGGGAAATCTGTCTACTAGGCTTACGTCTGTCTAGTGTCTACATCTTAGTACGATACGATGTGCTACAGGCTTTGTTGGAGTGGTGTTCGTGAAATTTTACATTATCTGGTAAGCAAAACACCTTTTGTAACATATTTATATCTAATTTGTAGGGAATCTATAATCTTAAGTGTGCTATAATTATGTAAGAATGAATGAAAAGTTTCAAAAACTGTCAAATGTATATATATAGCTTTTATTAATAGCAGTGTTGAAAATTTATAATTTTTGTAAATTGAATTGCTTATTTAGTTGAGTTACAATCGTAATGAATATCTCTTGGACTATGTAAGGTTAAAACATTTCAGGTTTTTTACGGTCACTGTTAATACTGTCAATTCACCTTTGCCTTGATTACATAACCTAATATTTCACATTTAGGCTTAATGATAAAAAAATGAAGTTTCTAACTGTTTAATTAAGCATTTGTCGTTGTAGCTTAATCCAAGTGTATTTTTGAAATTTATTTAGGTAACTTGACCGAGTGTTCTTTGAATAATCAAGGTCTTCATTTCCATCAATATCTGGTGAATTAAAATTCACTGCAGTTTAAATATATCTATACTAAAACAGTATTAAGATTGGTACATTGTTCATCTTTTAGAGTTAAATGAATAATTAAATCAATTAAAATTATGATTTTTTGATAAAAACATTGTATTTTATATACCATAACCTATTTCATTATATTGTTAGGATATTATGTTAGAGACCTAAAGAAGCTTACTGATTTGTTTAAACTTTTCCAGTTCAGAATCATTATTTTTATAATGAAAAATTGTTTTCGCACATTGGTTTTTAGAGTTTTCCTTTACATGATTTTATTGACAAAGCTGTTATTTCTCTGTTTTTAACTGTCATTTTTATGGTTGTATATGGAAAGAAATGACTCCACACTTTGGTTAAAATCTCTTAATAAATCTGGCAAGGAATGAAATGCATACCTGTGATCTACGCATGTAACGACATGAGTTACGCTTTACTTTAGTTGACCATGTCAAGAGTGTTTCTTTAGTTTATTATTGCTGGAGCGAGCAATGGCCTATGTGGCAACTGATCCAGATAAACAGTAGAATCAGTAAAACCTAATCAAGGAATAAGGTTCTCTTTAATCTGTTTCTTCGGTCTACGCAGATTATCGGGTCAATAGGCCCATCGCTCTCTTCGGCAAAATAAACTAATGAATCCCTCTTGTCATAACTAGGTTAAATAAAACATATCTCATTATATGTATAGATCACTGTTTTTCTCATCATAATACATAATAATGCTTTTTCATGGCGCCGGGCTTATCATGGATTTAAACCCACATTTTGATTGATAAAGAGATAATAACAACAGAACTAAAAGTTTTGTATTAGAAAATGATAGCAATATTTGATTAGTAGTTGTCTGAAACTGCCTGCATTGCAACCACTCATAATGCAAAACCAGTAGGCCAGTCTGCACCAGACATTTGATGGTAATGAAGTTTTGTGGTTCAAGTTTGCAATACTAAATTGTACTAATGAAAAATATATTACTATTTCGGAGGCTCTGTCACCAAAATTGTCTGATGAATTGATAATGTTATCATTCATGAGAATATTATTTGAATATCAATATTATAAGTTTTAAAGAAAATAATACGTCTTTTAAAAATGTTCAGTCTAAGGCAAGGTTAGGTTTGTTTAAGAAAAAGGGGACCTCGCTGCAATTTTTTAAGATAAGGAAAACGTAAGTTGATTGTTACTTTTAGTAGTGTAAATGATAAATTAATTATTGATATGCAGGATTATTTTTTAAAATTTATTTAAATTAAGTGCAGAAAATTATTTACTAGCATGTTTTATGCTTTTTCAGATTTTCCTAATTTCAAAATAAAAAAGCTATGTTTAAAACAAGAGGGCACAAAATATTAAATGCTGTTGGGATTCATATTGGTGGTGAGTAACTGAACAAACATTTTCAACTTGAGTTTTTTCTTGTTAACCTTAGTGATAGCTAAAACTCAGGTTTAGGAGAGCTGAAACTTGTATTTCTTCAAAAATCACTAAACTTAACTTGTGCTATTAAGAATCAGAGTTCAATGAGTCGAAAAACGATCATGAACTAGAAAATTATTTTCATTTTTTGGTGGAAAGTCCAAAATGTTTGTAATTTTTTGGCTTCATAACCTCAATTTTGTAGAAAGACCTATTATGGTGTGACGCTTCAATTTGTTATGCGTGAAAATTAATTGCAGATCCATAACACCATTAACTGGGCAACTGATCTGTACTTCTTTGTAACTTATGTGTTGAAATTAAAAATAAAACAAATCCCCACTCCTATTTTCAAATAGTTTACACAGTAATGTTATTCGATTTAACTGACCAAAAAATGTTAAGATATTAATTTACCTTATGAAAATCAGGTAATATTTATATAATTTTAGGCTTATTTGTAAAGCGTCGAACAAGTGAAAACTTACAGTTAAAAGTATTAGGTTATTAAGAATTTACAGAAATTTATTATTCATATTTTAAATACACGTGACTTGAGCTATCTCAGTCGTTTTTAAAGACTATATTTAGTATTTTAAAATTTTAGTCATGTTAAAAGTATTGAATTATTTTATTTAGGCATAAAAAAATAATTGAAATAAAAATTGGTTTTCCAGTAACTTTGTGAATTAAAAATGAGTTTACACAAGCCAAAATGGATTAAAAGGTACACTACCGGTAATAGTCATATAACCTCACTTTTATGAGTGATGTAGTTGAATTTGAGTTCTAATTTTAATTTAAGTATCAAAGCAGGGATGAGAATTGGATTCTTGTTTCCTTTTCAAACCTGTTTCAGTTAACATTATTGACAAACCTCTTTCAAAAGTGAATGATTGTTATATTAATAATTGCTGTAATATGTTATATAATTGTCAATTAATAATGTCATTTAATTTGATTTGTGCTAAATACGTGTAGCATGTAATTGATATGCTATATAGAATATGTAGTTCTACTGTTTTTGAAAGGAACTTCTTCAGCTTTTATCCCATACTTTATTTTGTTTCAGAGTTTGATAATCAGAATGAAATGAATAATGGAGTGTCTAAAATTTTACAACAAACAATTCCTAAAACAAAAGGTAAGAATATTGGCATTACGTTTACCTAAAAGGTACCTCCATATCATTTTTTTCTATACATTTGTCATAAAGTGTGTTTTTGAAAAACATATAACTGTATAATACACATCAAAATTATATTGTAGGAATCTCATAAATTTATATTTTCAGTCTTGAAGTCTTGATACAAAGTAGATGAGCAGAATGTTTACATGTTTATAATCACTAAAATTATAAAAATAATCATTATTCAATTTAGACATTAGGTATTTATTACTTCTTTTGAAGTGAAAATTCTTTACTCCAACTAAGACATTTCATTTCTTCCTGTGGGGTAGTTATATAGTTGAACCCTTTAGATATAGATTGGCTACTGTATGGGCTCAGTTCAAGGACCCTTAGCATCCACTCAAATTTCTAAATACAAGTTTATATTAAAAAAGAAAATAATGAAACTTTTCTAATTAATTTTAATTTCTCGTAATATGTTCATTGTAAACATATTAGCAGTTGCCAGTGTTATTAAAGAGATTTCACTTATTAACGGTCGTAGAGAAGGTCTACAAACACCATTAATTATTTTATTAAAATATTATTACAGATAGTTTTTGAAACGTATAAATTAGACCCATAAACGCTTCCCAGTTCATGTTAATTCTTAATATTATAAATAACTAAAATGATAAGTTTGAATTAAATTAAGTTAAAAGTTAAGTTTTATCACTTTAAGCTTGTAATGTAATAAAGAGGCTTTTACTATACACCTTTTTTTTATTAAATTAACTTTTTTTTTAAGTTTGTAAATAAATTGATGTTTTTTTCAGATTCTTGCCGTAGAAAGTTGTTTCAAACATCAGCAAATGAAACTACCAAATCATTAACCAATGAAACTGCAAGTTCTTTTGTGAATTGTGACAAACAATATGTCACTGAAAAATTTTTTGAGGACTTGAACAACTATTTTTTCGTAAGTATGAATTTTGTTTTGATTTGATTTTTTTATTTACTTTATTTTACATCGCACAACTAATATGTCATTAGTAGCGACATTAGATTTAGTGCATTGAGTTTCTGAACTGTAGCCTATATTTTTTTAATAAAAATGATAGATGGAATTTTAACAGCCTACGAAAAGATCCCCTGTCTTGACCAGGATGCGAACCCAGGACCACTGAGTTAGTGGGGGAGACACTAATCACTGCGCTACAGTGATCAGTGATTTGCATTTAAATAATTATAAATTTTATTATTATTATTATCAATGATCATTATTATTATAAATATATTTATTTTAGTGATCATATGTTAACAATACATCAATTTTGCTAGTTATCAGTTATAACTAAATTCTGTTTCAAGAGTTGATAGTGGAGAATAACAAAAACTGGCACTGTAAGGTTAGCGTGCTTATTCCTTCCTTAGCTCATACCCATACCCGGAGATCGTAGATTTTATAATCGTACTGTAAATTCCATATTTTATATTTATAAAACGTTTTACAATTAGTTGTTGCTTACAACTTCTTTGATTTCATACCCATTACTGAACAGAACTAATAATACAGCATAACATTATTATACTATTAAAGCAGTAGGCCCTATATTACAAGATTTCAATGAAAACATTTGTATATTAAACTTATAAAAGTATCAGTTTTAAATATGTTAATTAGAGTGGCATAAAGTGAGGTAGTATCACATATTGTTATATTGTTTCATTTTAGTTGTTATGTTCTAATAGAAGTTATGATTAACGTTTGTGTATTTCTCATTTATGTTTACTGCATGAAGTGAAATCAACTTGGCGCTATTACAACGTCTGTCGATACATTGCTGCTGTAATCTAAGAGCATAATATTCTATGAATGTTTCCTACATTTAACACAGTAGTTCCATGATGCTCTAAGAATAAGTAGTCAGTTGCATTATTCAAGTCAGGTAGAACCAGTCATTTAAATTGGATTCTATGGAGTTCATTTTGTTCTCGTTAAGTTTCTAGGTGTTGTGTAGTTTAGCTAATGTAAATATTCAGTTCAGGGTAAAATTAATATGTTCTGTGGTAAATTTTATTTCTGACAATTTGAAACAATTGTTTGTATAAAAATGTAGATTTGTTTCTCGAGTAGATTGCGGTAAGTGAAAGGTCATTATCATGGCAAAAGCAGGTTGTTTTGTATACAGGGACTATCAACTCTTGTGAAAGAAAATATTACGCCATGAGTTATATGAAATCAGACAGAACAAGTCAAAAATAGTCAGTAATATAACTTAACCAATTCAAAACATAGAATACCTGTATTTATTATTTTACTGATGTACTAGAATGGCATGAAATTGTTTTTACATGTTCCTATTAAATGAATAAACAGAAAAAATAACATATGAAGCATTGGCACAACTTGCTCCTAGCTGTATTTTTAAGTTATTTTAATATTGCTATAAAAATATTGTATCATTATTCCATTAAGATTAGGTGGGTAATTGTAAACGAAATATGAAGGATTAACACATTTTTGTTTATTAAAAATCATGTATAGGTCTCCATATCAAATTAACTGTAAATAATAGTTATTATAATAGTCTTTTCTTGTTATGTTGCATACAAAAATTTGTTTAAATGGAGCGCTCTTATATTCAATGTACAAGTACCCCAACATCTTAGGTGTAATGATGTTGGAATAAAATAAAACAAAAATTGGAACAACTGTAAACTAATTGACACTGTACTATTTTGTGTTGTGTTTTTAATCTCAACTACATGTTTACAATTACCCAATCTTGTCCTGTATGAAAAGTGCATGGAAACAAGATACTTCAGACATTATGGTTATTAAAAATCATAAAGACATGTTGTTATGGTTACATAATACAACATGTAAGTAACAGCTTAAAAGTTTATCATTTTTAAAACACAAAAATATCATAAAGATATGACACTAGTAAATAATAAATACAAATTTATCATTTTCAAAAACAGGAACACATCCAGGGTACTCGTAGAAAATTTGGCTATTAATTTCTTTCATTTATGGATTGGGTAAAACTGTCAATGTTTGTTCAAAGCTAATACTACTTTCATCATTTTCTTTTAATATAACTTTGTAAAAATTTAATTTTTCCAGTCAAGTTAGTTTTATTAGCAGGCATCTTAACACCAACTTTGTCACCACTTATTGCAAAACCAAAACGGATAGTTGCTTCGCTCTCGATGAGGCCTTTCAGTGTTTCCATCATCTTCGGGTCTTAAATGACCCGAGACCCAAAGATGGTGGGAAACACTGAAAGGCCTCTTAAACGACCTAAGAGCCGAAGATGGTGTAAACACCGAGATGTCTCGTCGACAGCAAAGTGACTAGCAGTTTTGCAATAAGTGGTGGCAACGTTGGTGATAATATTTAATCTTTGTGTTGATATCCTGTGACATAAATCTACATTCATCAGCTGTCGTCATCATTTTATTTCTGTATATAACCAAACATACTTGTAGCGTGTTTTATTTCTTGGTCCCCCAATGATAAATGATAAATTTTCCTAGTTGAATTTTTTGGCACTTTGGTATTTTATATATTACTTACTTCTGTGGTATTGTATTACAAAACACTTATTGCAAATGGATCTTTGTTATCATCAGAATCATCCCAATAAACAGAAATTTATTCAGAATCTTGTTTAGGTTTCTTTACTACTTTATGATCAAAATACAAGTCCCTTCTTAGATTTGTTTTTTATGTCCCTAGACATTTCTTCTTGATTTGTTCCAGCTTTCTTTCTTGATGCTGTCTTTAGCTTCTTTAACTTTTGATAGGACTCTGCAGTTGTTAAAACATCTCTGCAGTTTTGGAGAGAGCTTCAACAGATGATGTAATGACATTGTAGCCAATAGTGATTGTCTGTAAATTAAAATTTCCCTAGCGTTTACAATTTCCCCACCTATCCCTACATAAATGTGGAACAGCATATTTTGAAATGGTCTACCAACGTGAACTGCACCCTTAACATGAACAGTATAAGGGTATCATTTTTATATCTTGACTTAAAGGTTTCTTCAACCCCAGTTTACATCATCTGGAAAGATGGAACAGTATCAGTTTATAAAACTAACAGTACTGTACAAATTTAACAGAAAATATACAAAGTTTCTAATTTGAATTTTCTTGACTTACAGAAAATTCAATTGGTCATAGTCAGAAATACTAAAGTGGATTATGATATTTCCTTGTTTGTTGTTTGAATTAAAAATAAAATATATATATATATATACATATACATGCATACATATAATGTCATTACGTTTCATGAATTCAAATTGAGTTTTATAAATTTAAATATTTTTCTGTACATTATTGGAAAATATTGTTTGTCTTAGCGGTTCAGCTCCAGTGTTAATTTAGGGTAACCAGATGTAGGGTGGGGAGGGGATTTTATTTTTCATTGTTCTGCAGATTCTATTGTATTGTTATTAAATGACTAAATGTAACTACCGTTTTTGTGTCTATTTCAGGAAAATAAAGCAGAAGTGGCAGTGGAAGTTGTAGATGAACATATCGATGTTGAAGGTGTAGATGAACATAACTATGTTGAAGTTGTAGATAGTGATGCATTCAATATTCTAAATTTTGGAAGTGATTATTGTAGTACTGCTGTTGTAGAGGAACCAAACTGTGCAAGGTGTTTGACATTGGCGGATATCCGTAAAAAAAAAGAAAAATCAATTATTATTGACCAAGAAAATGCTGATTATAGAAAAGAAACTATTAATGATAATAAGAAAAAAAGAAAATGGGATAGAAAAAACTGTTGCCCGTTTTGTCACATTTTAGTGACAAATTTTGCTAGACACATTGTAAAACATCATCCATTTGAAGAAGAAGTAAAAGAATATACAATGATTTTAGATGAAAATTTGAAGGACAGAAAAAGGAAAAGAGTGGCTATTACTGACAAACTGAGAAAGAAAGGTAATTATTATTATAACTTGAAGGTAACCAACAAGGGAAACAATGAAAAGCTCATACCGATGAAGAGACCAGCTAACTCAAAATACACAGTTAATTCTTTGACTCACGTTGTTTGCACAAAATGTCTTGGACTTTTCAAAAAAGAAAATATGTATCTACACTACAGGCACTGCAATAATAAAGGATTTGATGATAATAACAGCGAAAGAAGAAACAGAGTTACAAAGACGTGTTCATTAATGTTAATTCCAGATGTTCCTGAAGTTTCCGAGTCACTGAAAAAAGTCATATTTCCAACAATGTTGAAAGATAAATTTAGTTTCATTGCCCAAACTGATCCGTTAATTGTACGATTTGTACAAAGTTTTTTAAAAACCACAGAAGTAATCAGCATATAAAATACATTTCATCAAAAATCAGGGACTTGGCCAGACTTTTAGATAAAATGAGACAAAACAATCCAGACATTACATATCTGGAAGACTGTATTAATCCAAAACAATTTGATAACTTAATGGAAGTGATTCGTAATCTCGGTGGCTTTAGTTACATAACAGGAGAATGTAGTACACCTAGTGTAGCGCCTCGATTATGTTCATCATTAAAATCTTGCTCCGACTTGCTTCAGTTTTGAAAGATTCTGGTATATTGAGTCCAGAGAAAAACAAAGTATGTAAAATTATGGATGAATTTTTACAATTGATGAAGACAGACTGGAGTGCTGAAGTAAGCACTAATGCTGACAAAACAAGGAAAAAACGTGTTGTTAGTAAAATAGATGTTCTTCCACATAATGATGACATTGTTACGGTCTGCACTGGGATTCGGAAAGGATATGACGAGAAAAAAGAAAAATTAATGATATTTCCAACAAAAAAAATATTTGAAGATTTAAATAAAGACTTGATTGCACATATTATAATTTTAAGTCGTAGACGACCAGGAGAAGTTGTACGAGCTACTTTAGAAAATTATTCGCGAGTTGCAGATAATGATGAAATTGCTGCTGTTAAAGAAAACATTCTTACTGAAGATGAGAAAAGAACTTGTTCTGAGTTACATGTTTTCCATGTTCCTGGAAAGAACACACGTAAAGTCCCTTGTTTATTGACTAATCAGATGAAAGATACATTGGATCTCTTACTAGAAAGTAGACAAAGTGTTGGTGTTCCTGAAGAAAATAAGTTACTTTTTCCTCGTTGCGACTGTTTAAATACTTATGATGGAACCAAAATCATTGAAGATATGAGAAATAAATTTCAGTTAAAAAAAACCAAAACACTTTACTGCAACGGGTCTTCGACACCATGCTGCAACATTTTCTCAATTAAATGGTCGTGATGATACTTACACTGAAAATTTGGCTAACTTCATGGGACATGATGTAAATATCCATAAATCAAATTACAGATTACCTTTACCTCTGATTCAAAAGTCTCAAGTTGGTCATCGCTTGTTACAGATGACACTTCCCAGAGATAAAAATACCCAATCTGAATCTACCATTAAAATTTCACCATCATCTTCGTCCAGAACTAATAAAAGCTCCAGTTTAAGTCAAACTTCTGCAAAATGTTCAAAGGACAGCTCAATTTGTGAAGAAGGAGATTTAAGTTATGAACCATCTATTCATTCGTCACTTTCCACTGAAGAAGAAAATATTAAAGATTCTTCAGTCAAAAAAACTAAAGGAATAACCCGGGTGAGGTGGAATGAAGAAGAAAAAAATGTTATTTATAAATATTTTGGGACACTTCTTTTAAATAATACTCATCCTGAAAGAAGAGATATAAAAAAAATGTACGAAGCAGAAAATATCTTCATAAATAGAACATTACCTCAGTTGTGTTCTTACATTAATAATGTGGCCAATAATAAGGTGAAAATTCCTCCAGCCATAAAATTGCAAATAAGAAAGGGCTTGATTTGATTTATCAGTACTTGCACAAATTATTCATTTTTATCTGCAGAGGCTTTTTATTTTACAGCTATTATTTTATTAATGTAATTACATAATTTTCTTCTTAATTCCATTTTGTGGTGGACACGTTATTTAAATGTGTGTAAGTACCAGTCATACGCATTCACTGTTTTTGCTGTGTTGGTCATAGCTTTAGGCTTCACCCATCTTCAGGCCAAACTTCATCCTCAGTAGATAATCATCACATTTTATAAGTGATTTTGTATTTTGTATTTTCTCACTTAATAATAAAAGTTTACACATGATACTATGCTATAATTGTGTTATAACTTTACATGGACGTAATTTTATATTATTTTTAGTATTATTGTAATTTATTGTAAGACAAACAAATATTTTCTTCAAACTTTGTCTAGTTAAAAATGACAGTGCAGCTAATTGTCTCAATTTATGTGTTTTACTTGAAGTAATTTTAATTACTTTTTCTGTTTTCTTATGTTTTTGAAATTAATTTTGTGTGTAATCTACTATTTATTGTATTTTTATTAGTTTTTTAATGTCTTAAAAGTTAAGAAGTTAATTGTTTTGTATTATTGTTAATAATACTTGTAATTATGTACTTTTTAATTAGTCATTAGTTTAATTAGTTTTCTCTTTTTGTGAGATTTCTTTTTACAGTTATTGGGATGCTTAATTTAATTAGCCTACTGTTATTTGTTAAAACAATAAAAATAATTTTTTTTGTTAGAATACAATTTTCCATGTCTAAAAATGTATTTTTATTTTTGTTATAGTGTTAATATAACCTTAATTGAAATGAGGATTACAAGTGTTTAAAAATCAATAATAATATTTAAAAAGTTCAAAGACTCCTGTATTTAAAAAATAGGTAATTGTTATTTTTAATTAATCCTTACTTAAAATTGTTTTATAATTTTATATGGACGTAATTTTATATTATTTTTATTATTATTGTACTTTATTGTAAAGCAAAAAATTTTTTCTTCTAAACTTTGTCTAGTACCATACTTAAAACATGACAGTAAAGCTAATTGTCTCAATTTATGTTTTCTTGAAGTAATTTTAATTAATTTTTTCTGTTTTCTTATGTTTTTGAAATTAATTTTTTTGTGAATCTACTATTCATTCTATTTTTTATTAGTTTTTAATGTCTTAAAAGACAAGAAGTTATTTTTTTTGTATTATTGATAATAATATTTACTTTCTAATTAGTCATGGAGTTTCCTCTTTTTTGTGAGATTTCTTTTTACATTTATTGCTATTCTTGATTTAATTACTGTTATTTGTTAACAATAATTATTTATTTTTGTTAGAATACAATTTTTTGTCTCAAAATGTATTTTTATTTCTTTATCCTGTTAATATAACCTTAATTGGAATGATGATTACAAGTTTTGTAAATTCAATAATAATATCTAAAAAGTGCAAAATACTCCTGTATTTAAATATCGGTATGGAGAACCATACATGACTTCCATATTCTAAGATTTATATTTAAAATCATTTTCGAAATGAAATATTACCATAGAAACTACTTCTTTCTACTTACTGCTTCAGCCTTAACCACAGTACTGTGGTCACTAACGTATACCACCTCACGTTATCGCACTCGATTTTCACTGATGATGGAAGTCGATGGCATTGCCGAAACGTCTGGTTTTGTAGAAAACATTGGACTACGGCCAAATATCCCGGGAAGGAATTTTAACAAAAACTACTTCTTTGTTGCCGATAACGTTGTACACATATATAAAAAATATGCATAAAATTAATGGCTTGTATAAGTTAATGATTGATCTCCATTAAGTAGTGCTCAAGTTTCCAAAGTTTTAATATTATGATGTCCGTAATTAAAACATCAGAGCAGGTTTAGTGTGTATGAGGGTACACGGTGGACAAAAATTTTCAAAATTTCCTATTGAGCGTTGCTTAGAGTAAAGCTGCGAATCTACAGTGTACGTTTCACAGAACAAACACGCGAAAAAGAAGGAGCGCTCCGAAGTCACTCATGGACCCTCAGCATCTTGCAGAGGGTTCATTCCCTAAAGACGAAAAGTCTGTCTATGAATCGTTCCTCTGTAAACACGTGCAGTTACACTGCCCAGCGATCCACAGGAAGCAAATCGCTATCCACGCTGGACACTTTTTCGGCTTGCATGCGTTATGTTGGTATGGGTTCGGCACTTTCCATTTAAAAGCCGTGCAAATGTAAGAAAATAAACATGAATGAGGCCAGAAATAACGCGAATTGTGTGTGTGTGTGTCTTCCCTGCCTTTTCATTGCGGTAGTCATAATAATAAAATGGAAACGTAAACAGTACATAACTGAGAAAAAAATACATAAATGAAAAAATTATAATTTTATTGCCTGGCAACAAAATTATTTTATTTTTAACAATTACCATTGTTCGAAAAAGTTTAAATGAATTTTCAAGTACTTTTCTTGTTAAAACGTAAAAGGTTGCAGGTAAACTACCCCTTCTCCTTAACCGATCTTCACCAAAATTAAAATTCCTAGAGTCCTCTACAATTCAGTGAAGTATGCAAAAAAATAATTTGATTCTGTTTGAATATGCGGCAGTTATCGTTTGCCATAAGAAATACCCTTGTTAAAACAAAACGTTGCAGGTAAACTACCCCTTTCCCTTAACCGATCTTCACCAAAAACAATAGGTCTTGAGAACTCCATAATTCAGGGCTGTATGCGAAACATTATGTAATTCTGTTTGAATTTGCGGCTGTTATCGTTTGCCAAAAAAATTTCCCTTGATAAAAAAACCGTTGCAGGTAAACTACCCCTTTCCCTCAACCGATCTTCACCAAAAACAATAGGTCGTGAGTACTCTACAAATCAGGGCTGTATGCAAAAAATTATTCGATTCTGTTTGAATTTTCGGCAGTTATCGTTTGCCATAGAAAAAAAAAATCTACACAGACAGACACACACACAGACACTTTTCGGAAAACGACTTTTTTTCATGTTTTGAGTGTAGTACAATCAGAATCTGCAATAATCTCGAACACGATTTTTTTTGCCATCACCATACTTCCATTTCCTTAAGGAATATGGAAGTAAAAATAGGTAATTGTTATTTTTAATGAATTCTTGTAGATTCTTGTAATACAAACCTGTACAGTGTACCAAAGTCTGTGTGATTTATATTTAGTGCTCACTTTTTTACTTGGTGTAGGCTTATTGGCAATTGGATTTGATTCCAGGATAGTGTGACTTTTGTTACCAGTGGTTCTCTTTGTCTCGTAAGTTTCCTCGTAAAATTTGTATTACTTTATTATTCAATCATGCAAAACAGACTTTATAACACATAGAGACTGTTCAAAACAAGCTCAGAAAAAATAGGCAAACCAAAGTTTAGCACACTCGTATGCACAATTTTATTTAACTAACAAATAGGATACACCTCCACCCAACTTTTTGTCAATAATCTAATCAGCTGGTTTTTTGTTTATTATTATTACAGACCCTCTAAGTTGAAAGTTTCTGTAAAAAGATCCGCTTTTCAGCTTTGAGAGGAAAAGAGAAAATATCACACAATGTAGAATCAACCGTTTTGTTATATTAGTTATTGTAATGAAAGAGACAGTGAGCGTTGTAAAAAGTACCAACTTTTTACTCTACCATACTTTTTCCGCTTGAATGAAGTAACCATGATTTTATTCAGTTCAATTCAAATTCTGTTTGCAGGAACCATTAATGCAGGACTATAAAATGAGATATCCTTTATGGAATGTCTCTTAATTAATTTAACAATTAAATGGGTAAAAAATACAATAGACGTTTCCACTGTAATAAACATTGATATAATAACAGAGACAAAGAAGAAACTTGAAGGTACAAAAGACCTAAATGATTTTTTGATGCTGTACAGCGGCATAGAATTAGCAACAAGAGCTCAGAGTGGAGTGGCAGTTATGACTGACAAGAGATGGAGAAACAAAATAGGTTCTGAACACTTTTTAGTAATTAGGAAAACACACCAAGACTCCTGGGATGCATTGATATCTAACATAGAAGCAGACGTTCATGGAAGACAAGAAGTAACATATTAACTTCTTAAACAGCTTAACAAAACTGAGAAAAATAATGCACAATTACACATGACAGATGAGGAGGTAAATAATACAGGAGGACAAGATATAACTATCACTCTTCCGGTTGTTAATAGGACTATATACCTTGGGGATAACATAACAGAAGAATTAACGGAATATCTAGACCAAATGAAGAATAGGACCGGATGGAATTAACACAGAACTCTTAAAAGGTAATGGACTGCTATTAAAACTACAACACTGGCGTTTGATTAATGCATGCTGGAAAACAAACACTATTCCAGATTTTAGGAGAATAGCAGAGGTAATATCTCTGTTTACAATAAGACAGAAATGACTGTGGAAATTATCAAGGAATAATTTCCTTGAATACGGCCTACAAATTATATACAAGGATAATTAATAACAGACTAAAGAATACTGCAAACTCTCTCCTTGAAGAACAATCTGGATTTAGAAAAGGAAGATCCTGTAGTGACAACGTCACAATTATACGCCAATTGATCGAAAAAAGAAGAGATTCAATCTAGAGCCACATATTGCCTTCATAGACTATGGAAAAGCATTTGATCATGTGAATAGACGTATTGTGCAAAATATTAGAGCAAAGAGGATACCCACATCATATAATAGAAGTAATAAGAAGCCTATATGAAAGAACGGACATTACTATAAACACTGAGAAGCAGAAAACAGAATCTATTACTGTTAACAGAGGCATTAGACAAGGGTGTAGTTTCTTTGTCACTCACTTTATTTAACATACGGCTATATATTGACGATGTAAGGCAACGGAAACAACGAACTGGTCCTGGAATCTACTTACTTCCCGATAATTTCTACATTAATATTATGCTGTTTGCTGACCATCAAGTCATCCTACAAGAAAAGGAAAGTGGATTACAAAAATCAGTGTATCAACTCAGTAAACTTTGCCATGAATGTAATTTAAAAACTTCCAATACAAAGACTAAAATACCGGCATTTAAATAGTAATAGACAATAAAATTATTGGAAAAATATCCCACTTCGGCTATCTAGGGTGCAACGTAAACTATGAACATGAAGACAATATCGATAATAAAATAAACAGATACCACAATGCGTAAGACTCTGGGAAAGAAAGTATGAAAAGATACAGAAATGAAATTTTATGGCTGCACCAGTATTGATGTACGGGAGTGAATCATGGACACTCACCCAAAATCAGAAAAAAACGAATTGAAGCTGCCGAAATAAAATTTTTAAGGGAATCAATGTGTCCAGCCTGAGATATCACATAAGAAATGCAGACATAAGGCAAGAGGTGAATATATACTCAATAAACGACAAAATTAAAAAAAAAAAGAAAACTGGATACAACACATAAATAGAATGGGAATACTCAGAGATAAAGACAAGGAATTTTGAATGATGGGCAGCAATGAAGTGTAGGGCTACGTGTAAGTAGCAAATTGTGTACGAAGTACTCGACAATACCAAAAAAGATAATCCAGTATAAGCCTCTTGGAGAACGAGATAGAGGCAGACCAAGAAAACGGTGGATGTGAAGACGGAACAGGCTGAAAGCCTAATCTTTGAAGTGAAGAAGAAGAAGAAGTTTGAGCCAATCATGCAACTTTGTTTGACAATATTTCTATATATTTGGTTGTAACGGTATTACGATTAAGTAAATTGAGTGCAAACTATTTAGGAATTACGAGGAATATCGGGAAACGGATTTTATTGTAGACTTAATAGAAAAAAACTTCAGTTACCAGGAAAATATTCGAAGCTATATGAGTAGTCTTTATTTTTGTAGTACTGTGTTCATAAGGTATGTTGTTATGTACGAATGAATTTTTTGTGTGTTAAAGAACCGCGGTGGCAAAACCGACTAACCCCCTGTCAGTTGATGTATTGGTTAACATCGCCTGTCATTGTGTGTTACACCCGCGGTATAGCAGAACTAAACAAAACCGGCTCGTATTCACTGTGGTAAGTGTTTACGTAACTTCCAAGGTTCTGAATCTACGTAAAAATTAAATGTCCACAGCCCGGTGGTTGTGCTCTTGTGTATTGGTTATCTCAGATGGCTGAAATAAAAATAAACAAATAATAATATAGCGTAGTAACAAGTCTTAGAACAACGGACGCCTTGATTGATGGCTCAGTCGGTTGAACGCCATTCATTGATACGTTGAAGGTCTCGGGTTGCGATTACCTGTTTGGGCTGGAAAATTTTTTAACTAGCAAAGATATTGTAATAGTTCCAAATGGGCTCCAGACTGTAATGACCATTGTAGCTGATGCAACTTTACAATACATATTCTAAAAAAAATTAATAATAAAAATATTTACCAATCCCTTGTTTCGCGCGGTTTATTCGTTCCCAAATATTTCCGCACGAAATGAAACTGCACTGAACGAGATCGTATTTTCCATAAGCAAATATGCGTTTCATGGTTATTCGGTTCTGAAAGTCGTATATTATTTATTCAACAACCTGAAACCTATGTTAATTTACATAGCATTCACAATCGTGTAAACTTATTACCCTATTACCGTAAAGTGGTGGTGTAAAATATTTGTGTATAAATATACAATACGAACTCGATAATGTGTCTCGTGTTTGGTTCGAGAGCAAGTAAAGAATTATCATAATAGGGTATTATAGAAAACACAGAAAATATATGTAACTCTAAGGCAAAATATAACAATGAAAAATTTTCCTGTGTTACGCACGTAAGGGTCGGAATTTTGGAAAATATGAATATTGGCCCTGTTTACATTTAAAATAAGTTGACACGGTTCTAGTACGTTCTGTAATTATGCTGTTTGTGTTAAACACGATAAAGTTTGTAGACACAAGACAAAAAGTTTCACTGAAGAAGACGTGACATACATACTAAAGTTTATTAAAAGTTTTTATTTCATAGGCCTAATTGTTTAGCTTTTTAAGTGATATAAATAAAACGATTACCTTACAATGCAACACGAAACGGGCTAACATTAATGACATTCATTCTACTGACATTTTTTGAAAAATAATTCAATCTTAGTTTGAACTCTGCACTCTGTCAGTGCGTTTTGATGATTTTAAAGTAGTGAACACTATTTTCTAACAAGCAAACCAGTCACGAACTCCTTTCATAATCTGAGTTGTTTTCTTTAATACTGTACAAGCACAAGAGCTTTTGAAGTGAAGAACCTCATCCATCCCCTTTGCAGTATATCTGCGCTTTCACTACAACTGGTCAAATTACTCCTACCCCATACCCCCATTATCATCACTTTCACTTCGGGAGACGTAGAGACTGATGAAGAACGTATTTGAAATATTTCACTAAAATGGGAAACTTTATTAATAACAAGTACAAAAGGTTGTACCGCACTGAATCGAATCTTGTTATAATGAGGGATAGGTTATAAAATAATATCCGTACTAAACCGAAACCGCATCAAATGAAATTTACTGAACCGGGGATTGGTGTAAAAGAATTAAAGTACTTGCTGATTTTGGGGGGGCAGAGTTCTTTTTGAGCAAAGCGAAACGGGCAAAGCCCCCTTAGGGCAGCTGCATGCAATCGAACTCCTTTATATTATTGTCTAGATTTTTGTGACATTCAAAATAATATTTGTTTGAAATACGTTAAAGCGTCCACAGCCGGAGTTTTAAACTATCTTCTCGAAATATATTACCAAATGTGTAGGCCTATAGGCCTACGTCTATGTAGATGATCGTATCTACAACATGCTTATTGTTCGGCTTGTTATTCCGTTGTCATGGAGAATAATTTAATTGAATCAAAAAATATTTTAAAACGTTTGTTGTAAGTACACAATTGAGCGATGTACCATGCATATTTGATTTTCATTGGCGACTATTTGGTATTTGGTGGGAAAAATATAATTTTCCTTGTGTAGGTGGATTAAACAAAATTGTACAACCGATAGTAGAATATCGTTTTCAATTTGTGCTTGTTCATTACACAGTCCACAACTATGAGACAGTTGTTGTAAATATGTTGTTTTGATATTCACCTGTACTTCAGTTTTTATTAAAAATACGTTTATAGAAAAAACGCCATAAAAAGGAAGAGCAGCATAAATAGGTCGTCAGATATCGTTACAACGTTAAAATGCGATCACGTCTTCATATTGAAAATGGTGAAAACAGCGTCGACTATAATAAATGATAATAAGTTGGCACTGAAACGCGCATAAATACAATTGGAAAATGAATTACAGGCCCCTCAATTTTTTGAATGCAGTAATTGATCTAGAGTTATGGAAAACATTTTGATGAAGCCTATTCCTACAATGAAATTTAACAAAAAAAAAAAACAACAAAAATACGGCGCCAAACAAAATACACGCAAGGGTTTACCATTTGAGCTTTAAGGACTGACATCTATAAAAAAGATTGTAACTATGAAAATTCAACCAAAAATGCATGTGTACAGAATAAATGTCAGGGTCTTCCATGTCAGCATGCTTATAAAGGTAATAACTGTAATATCGGCCAAGGTATAGGCGAGATTGTCAGTTGTTAACCCCGTACACCAGCTACGTTAATAAATTGTGTGATGTCAATAGGTATTGTGATTTCATGTTAGGTTTAATAAGGGTTTATTGTTACTCTTAAATTTTGAAAATAAATAATCTTTTCTGTGCTGATATAACACCTGATGTGATATCAGCCTGATAACGAATTTATGACTTTTCTCCAGATTATAATATTTTTTATTAAACGCCATCGGTTGAAATATCAAGACGATCTGTCCTCTGACGCATAGGCCTACTAAAGTGTTTTGCCAAAAAATATCAAATTACCGAAAGTTGTCCAAATGCAATCTGTTTGAACAATACTATTTTCTGACAATAAAACACAAGTGTTGTTAAAGAGTTTTCATGTTAAGATTAAGTAAGCACTATATATGGTTATACAGTTTTTCCAACGTTATTCTTTACGGATAGTTTAGTTTTACATTTCTGACCCTAACGAAATGACACTAACAGAGTTTAATCATTTCTAGTGTTTACGACAATATAACGACTGACATTTAGCTGAAGATAGAAAATTCCGGTAAATAGAAAAAATTACGTAAACATTTACATATTACAAAAATAGCTCCGCCTCATTTCTCTCGGAAATCAGTATGCATTTGTCACCCCATTTATGACATCAACTACGAGGTTATTACTGAGCACGGTTGATATGGAACATCATTTGGAACATTACAGTTTTCTCTAAACATTTTATTTAATAACAATGACGGATGAAATTTGTTAGCGTGTTGAAAACGCCGAGCCTGACCGAGTTTCAAACTCTGGACCATAGCACCATATGAAAGGCAGACACTAACCACTCTGCTACGTGATAGGAATGAACTCCCTTTTTTTATTAAAGTAGTATATTTTTTCATAATTATTATTGTGAGGTTATTCTAAATTTCATTAATAAACTAAACAAAAATTAATAATAATCAACTCTCGGTTAATGGTTTTGCATTTTACCGCATGATCAACAATAACTGACAAGGTGTTGCGGCCCGATCTGAATTTATACAACTGTGCGAAAACTGTAGAGAGCGAACAATATGAACCAGTCAACTACACACGCAAGGAAAAAAGTTTACCTGGCAACGCTGTCAACTCTTGGCAACGCTGTCAGTTCCGTCTGTGTACATTTGTTTTGGTTTGAAGGCGTGACCTTGCAGTCTTGTATATCTGGCTGTCGCTTTGTGAATGTTCAGCCAAAAAGCATACTTGGTTGATCCAAGAGGAATTTTATACAGAGCCACAAAATGGTTCCCGCGTTTTTAAGGTTTGAGGTTATGTTCGCTCACCCAGATCAACATATCTGATCAACAATATTGTTTTATATGTGATCAACAATCAATCGTTAAAAATATTTAACTATTTTTAATATTATTAAAAAATGTTATGATTTTCTTTTACGGTTTTTGACACTGAATTCATTAATGTAATAATGAAAGTTGTAGCACTAAAACTTAATGAGAAATAAGCTTTATACAAAAATCAACATTCATGGAAATTTTCTGCGTGATCAACAATGATCCCAAAAAGATAAATATATATATATATATATATATATGTATATATATGAATGTTATTCATTAATCTAACACATAATTCAACAACACATAATATAACATACATATATTTACATCACAGAATCACAGACAAATTAAAAGTATAAAGCCTGGTGGACAGCCTGTATCTTTTAGCACAACCCCATTTGGAAATTTCACATGCCTATATAGTTTTATAAAAAAAAATACATTTATAAGTTTAGAGAAAATCTGGATTGGCCATAATAACCAGAAAATACAATTATAAATTGAAAGTGCCAGTACAGCCTGTATAGTTTTGTAAAAAAGTACATTTATAATTTAAAGAAAAATCTGGATTGGCCATAATAACAAGAAAATACAATTATAAATTTAAAGTGCCAGTATAGCCTGTATAGTTTTTGTGAAAAGTACATTTATAATTTTAAAGGGAAATCTGGATTTGCCCGTCCGCTGACACGTTCCACGCAGCATCCGAAAAAACAATAAACCATAAAAATTTTTAGAAAAACCCCCAAGGCCGGCCAGGTAGTGGAAGGCTGGGCAAGAGTCATACACGACATAATGTAACATGTCTGGAGGCTTGCATGGATTTGCACCAACAGGTGACTACCCCATATTCTGTGATTTTAAGAAAGTAACCCCGGCCTGATTGCAGAATAAAGAAAAGCCCCAACCATATTATGAAATGTATAAAATAATTAACAAGCAGAAATACCCGAGATTGTAATAGAAACTAGACCAGCAGGTCTAGCCCCAGCATGTACAATCTGCACCCACCTACTTCACTAAAATACAGGTTCCCCACAAACTTTTACAACCCCATTCAGTACCACAAAAAGTTAAAGCTTAAAAAAAAATTAATGACAGCAGGACACATGCCAGCGAGCGGGCCTACAATTGATCTCGAGATTAATTAATTATCAACGCAATGTTACAGATAGTTTGCATCCAAAACTATGTCCAGCTGGACAGGAACACAACTAAAACGGCATTAAGATGTAGAAAGTCAATACAAGTAAAACGGAGTTTTCTGTGGATGTTAATGCACGATACAAGTTGTTTTCTGTAGTGGCCAAATTTATGAAAGTATTGGTTTGATCTCACCTCATTTTGGGTCCAGATGATTTCCAGGAGGTCCGTGCCCGGTTGGAGAGTCAGACGTCTAGCTGATGGGGGTTTACAGAGGCATGCTTAGCTTATTCCTCCTTCCGGCAGGTGAAGACGAGAGTCTGTGTGTGGGTTCAGGACATGATGGATAGAATTTCAGCCATGCTCGGATCAGGTCCTCGGCTATTTCAGTAACCCGGAGGTCTGTGCGCGTCTACCAAACCATGATAGGATAGAAAAAATGCAAAAACCCAAACTCAATCTGCCGAAAGGGGTAGGCTTGTTGACGATCCGGTAGAAGCTCGTCGACTGAACAAACTCGCTAACAGATGCTTAGAGTCGGGAAATACAATTACACGTTTTCACCAACAGGTCGCGCAGGCATGCGGAGAGGCAAAACACGGCAATGCAGACCGTCGTTAAATAATGATAATTCGCAATTCCATTAATAAATTCTAATTTTTATACGTGGCCCTGTTTTTTTTTGAAAAACCCCGGCACACCCCCACCACAAAAAGGCAATATGGTTGCCAACCACTTGAAATTTGGTACACTGCATAGTACCCCCAATTTTCTAGACCACAAGGCTTCTCCGGTGAGTCTCAAGAAAATCGCACTTAGTAAAACAAAGCATTTGGCTAGATGGGAAAATCTCAGTATACTTACCGCACTCAGGAGTACGGAGGCTCAGTGTGAAAACGATGGAAGAGGAAGAAGAAGTGTAGTGTGTAAGCATGTGTGCATGGGGTCTATTTATGTAAGTGTGCGGGTACTGCATGCTGACTTGATCAGGGTCAGCATACAGCGACAAGAGATAGAAGGAGAAAAGACAAAAGACAAGAATCGTGGACGCCCCTGAGTTCTGACCTCCCGAGACCTCCCAACTTACAAACTGATAACCCAGATCAACATCTATCCAGGACCTTCCTCTGCCCCTTCCCCTTGACTAAACAACTCTCTTCTCACCAACGATCATCCCCACGCGACCCTCTCCGCCATGCCAAACCTTACGGGACCGCCCCAACACGTCACTCTCGCCGGTGACCACCAACTACTCCTAATCCTGCCACTCACATACGCGTTCATCGGACCAAACAAGGTGTCACTGACCTTGATATGTGAGTGACCATACTACTACTATTGTTCACCTCTTGGACCGACCAGCCATATGCAGAAAAAGAAGGCATTCACAATCCTTGACATATGACTGGCCCACATCCCTACACTAGTGCGAACGGACCCGAATAACAAAGCAGAGAAGACCGCATCGAGGGCACGCGAACATCAATCGCATCTCTCCTACGAATCACTAACCTCAATAAGTGTGTAAAGGGGGGCATCTTCTATACAGCCTGGACTCCTCTCGCCAGGACGAGGGACCGTCAGATGAAACAGGGGACATCTATCCAAGAATGCAGCCTGGACCAGAAGATAACTCTCTTAGGGGCTCTATTATACAATTCAGCGAGAAAAAAAAATGTTTTAAGGTCCCAAATACAACATGCCTTGTGGTTAGGCCTAGTTACGCAATTCTATCCAAAAATCATTTACTTGGTGCCTAATAAAAAGGTTTTGACCAATCGTTGTAACAATCCCCGGCCAGAATTACTTCCTTAACAAAAACACAAACACCCACAATGTAACACAACACATCTCAACAGCCAACACAATCATAGTTTACAGAAGCAGAAAAACTTGAGTACTGTTCTTCCTTCAAGTAGACCCCGGGCTCCCTAACGTTGCGAGGACCTGACCAACTACCCTGAACTAGCTCTCGTTCACACCACACAAGAGGACAAACAATTTTTGACACTAACCCTAATACATAAAATCCACAACACCTAACACCTATCACGACATATCACATTTCACAAATACATACTTGACAACCACCAAAGACCAACATTGAATTTCCCAAAAAAATCTACAGACAGTGAACTCTGCGCCAGTATCCCCGACGATACCGAATTCCGATCTGGCCATACCTCATCCCGCTAAACCAACACTCTATTAGTTTAATATCGATAAATAATAAAGTCCATTCCCATCACAACGCCCCAGATCTCCGGTAATTGAAAAGGCTCAAACGACCTCAAAAATATTCCAACTAATATGCATCCATGCCTCGTGGCGGCACCCAGTTTATACATTTTTTTTTAAGGGTTACTCGATATTTATGACTAGGCAGAAGGCCTAGAAGAAGCATAAAGTGAGCTGGGTCCAATACGACGGGACTTGCAATTAATACTCGCTATCAACAGTAGGATAACAACTTTTATTATTGCAGGCATTTATATTATTATAAGCATAATTCCTTTTGTTAAGGTTATAAATATTCCAATATTTCAAATATTATTATCATTATGTATATATTAATATTATTCATTATTCCAACACATAATTCAACAACACATAATAAAACATACATACATTTACATCACAGAATCACAGACATATTACAATTATAAAGCCTGGTGGTCAGCCTGTATCTTTTAGCACAACCCCATTTGGAAATTTCACATGGCTATATAGTTTTATAAAAAAAATACATTTATAAGTTTAGAGAAAATCTGGATTGGCCATAATAACAAGAAAATTCAGTTATAAATTTAAAGTGACAATACAGCCTGTATAGTTTTGTGAACAAGTACATTTATAATTTTAAAGAAAAATCTGGATTGGCCATAATAACAAGAAAATACAATTATAAATTTAAAGTGCCAGTACAGCCTGTATAGTTTTGCAAAAAAGTACATTTATAATTTAAAGAAAAATCTGGATTGGCCATAATAACAAGAAAATACAATTATAAATTAAAAGTGCCAGTATAGCCTGTATAGTTTTTGTGAAAAGTACATTTATAATTTTAAAGGGAAATCTGGATTTGCCGGTCCGCTGACACGTTCCACACAGCATCCGAAAAAACAATAAACCATAAAAAATTTTTAGAAAAAGCCCCAAGGCCGGCCAGGTAGTGGAGGGCTGGACAAGAGTCATATCCGACATAATGTAACATGTCTGGAGGCTTGATGGATTTGCACCAACAGGAGACTACCCCAGATTCTGTGATTTTAAGAAAGTAACCCCGGCCTGATTGCAGAATAAAGAAAAGCCCCAACCCTATTATGAAATGTATAAAATAATAACAAGCAGAAATACCCGAGATTGTAATAGAAACTAGACCAGCCGGTCCAGCCCCAGCATGTACAATCTGCACCCACCTACTTCACTAAAATACAGGTTCCCCACAAACTTTTACAACCCCATTCAGTACCACAAAAGGTTAAAGCTTAAAAAAAAATTAATGACAGCAGGACACATGCCAGCGAGCGGGCCTACAATTGATCTCGAGATTAATTAATTATCAACGCAATGTTACAGATAGTTTGCATCCAAAACTATGTTCAGCTGGACAGGAACACAATTAAAACGGCATTAAGATATAGAACGTCAATACAAGTAAAACGGAGTTTTCTGTGGATGTTAATGCACGATACAAATTGTTCTCTGTAGTGGCCAAATTTATGAAAGTATTGGGGTGATCTCACCTCATTTTGGGTCCAGATGATTTCCAGGAGGTCCGTGCCCGGTTGGAGAGTGAGACGTCTAGCTGATGGGGGTTTACAGAGGCATGCTTAGCTTATTCCTCCTTCCGGCAGGTGAAGACGAGAGTCTGTGTGTGGGTTCAGGACATGATGGATAGAATTTCAGCCATGCTCGGATCAGGTCCTCGGCTATTTCAGTAACCCGGAGGTCTGTGCGCGTCTACCAAACCATGATAGGATAGAAAAAATGCAAAAACCCAAACTCAATCTGCCGAAAGGGGTAGGCTTGTTGACGATCCGGTAGAAGCTCGTCGACTGAACAAACTCGCTAACAGATGCTTAGAGTCGGGAAATACAATTACACGTTTTCACCAACAGGTCGCGCAGGCATGCGGAGAGGCAAAACACGGCAATGCAGACCGTCGTTAAATAATGATAATTCGCAATTCCATTAATAAATTCTAATTTTTATACGTGGCCCTGTTTTTTTTGAAAAACCCCGGCACACCCCCACCCCAAAAAGGCAATATGGTTGCCAACCACTTGAAATTGGGTACACTGCATAGTACCCCCAATTTTCTAGACCACAAAGCTTCTCCGGTGAGTCTCAAGAAAATCGCACTTAGTAAAACAAAGCATTTGGCTAGATGGGAAAATCTCAGTATACTTACCGCACTCAGGAGTACGGAGGCTCAGTGTGAAAACGATGGAAGAGGAAGAAGAAGTGTAGTGTGTAAGCATGTGTGCATGGGGTTTATTTATGTAAGTGTGCGGGTACTGCATGCTGACTTGATCAGGGTCAGCATACAGCGACAAGAGATAGAAGGAGAAAAGACAAAAGACAAGAATCGTGGACGCCCCTGAGTTCTGACCTCCCGAGACCTCCCAACTTACAAACTGATAACCCAGATCAACATCTATCCAGGACCTTCCTCTGCCCCTTCCCCTTGACTAAACAACACTCTTCTCACCAACGATCATCCCCACGCGACCCTCTCCGCCATGCCAAACCTTACGGGACCGCCCCAACACGTCACTCTCGCTGGTGACCACCAACTACTCCTAATGCTGCCACTCACATACGCGTTCATCGGACCAAACAAGGTGTCACTGACCTTGACATGTGAGTGACCATACTACTACTATTGTTCACCTCTTGGACCGACCAGCCATATGCAGCAAAAGAAGGCATTCACAATCCTTGACATATGACTGGCCCACATCCCTACACTAGTGCGAACGGACCCGAATAACAAAGCAGAGAAGACCGCATCGAGGGCACGCGAACATCAATCGCATCTCTCCTACGAATCACTAACCTCAATAAGTGTGTAAAGGGGGGCATCTTCTATACAGCCTGGCCTCCTCTCGCCAGGACGAGGGACCGTCAGATGAAACAGGGGACATCTATCCAAGAATGCAGCCTGGACCAGAAGATAACTCTCTTAGGGGCTCTATTATACAATTCAGCGAGAAAAAAAATGTTTTTAGGTCCCAAATACAACATACCTTGTGGTTAGGCCTAGTTACGCAATTCTATCCAAAAATCATTTACTTGGTGCCTAATAAAAAGGTTTTGACCAATCGTTGTAACAATCCCCGGCCAGAATTACTTCCTTAACAAAAACACAAACACCCACAATGTAACACAACACATCTCAACAGCCAACACAATCATAGTTTACAGAAGCAGAAAAACTTGAGTACTGTTCTTCCTTCAAGTAGACCCCGGGCTCCCTAACGTTGCGAGGACCTGACCAACTACCCTGAACTAGCTCTCGTTCACACCACACAAGAGGACAAACAATTTTTGACACTAACCCTAATACATAAAATCCACAACACCTAACACCTATCACGACATATCACATTTCACAAATACATACTTGACAACCACCAAAGACCAACATTGAATTTCCCAAAAAAATCTACAGACAGTGAACGCTGCGCCAGTATCCCCGACGATACCGAATTCCGATCTGGCCATACCTCATCCCGCTAAACCAACACTCTATTAGTTTAATATCGATCAATAATAAAGTCCATTCCCATCACAACGCCCCAGATCTCCGGTAATTGAAAAGTCTCAAACGACCTCAAAAATATTCCAACTAATATGCATCCATGCCTCGTGGCGGCACCCAGTTTATACATTTTTTTTTAAGGGTTACTCGATATTTATGACTAGGCAGAAGGCCTAGAAGAAGCATAAAGTGAGCTGGGTCCAATACGACGGGACTTGCAATTAATACTCGCTATCAACAGTAGGATAACAACTTTTATTATTGAAGGCATTTATATTATTATAAGCATAATTCCTTTTGTTAAGGTTATAAATATTCCAATATTTCAAATATTATTATCATTATGTATATATTAATATTATTTATTATTCCAACACATAATTCAACAACACATAATAAAACATACATACATTTACATCACAGAATCACAGACAAATTACAATTATAAAGCCTGGTGGACAGCCTGTATCTTTTAGCACAACCCCATTTGAAAATTTCACATGCCTATATAGTTTTATAAAAAAAATACATTTATAAGTTTAGAGAAAATCTGGATTGGCCATAATAACAAGAAAATTCAGTTATAAATTTAAAGTGACAATACAGCCTGTATAGTTTTGTGAACAAGTACATTTATAATTTTAAAGAAAAATCTGGATTGGCCATAATAACAAGAAAATACAATTATAAATTTAAAGTGCCAGTACAGCCTGTATAGTTTTGCAAAAAAGTACATTTATAATTTAAAGAAAAATCTGGATTGGCCATAATAACAAGAAAATACAATTATAAATTAAAAGTGCCAGTATAGCCTGTATAGTTTTTGTGAAAAGTACATTTATAATTTTAAAGGGAAATCTGGATTTCCCCGTCCGCTGACACGTTCCACGCAGCATCCGAAAAAACAATAAACCATAAAAAATTTTAGAAAAACCCCCAAGGCCGGCCAGGTAGTGGAAGGCTGGACAAGGGTCATACACGACATAACGTAACATGTCTGGAGGCTTGCATGGATTTGCACCAACAGGAGACTACCCCAGATTCTGTGATTTTAAGAAAGTAACCCCGGCCTGATTGCAGAATAAAGAAAAGCCCCAACCCTATTATGAAATGTATAAAATAATTAACAAGCAGAAATACCCGAGATTGTAATAGAAACTAGACCAGCCGGTCTAGCCCCAGCATGTACAATCTGCACCCACCTACTTCACTAAAATACAGGTTCCCCACAAACTTTTACAACCCCATTCAGTACCACAAAAGGCTAAAGCTTAAAAAAAAATTAATGACAGCAGGACACATGCCAGCGAGCGGGCCTACAATTGATCTCGAGATTAATTAATTTTCAACGCAATGTTACAGATAGTTTGCATCCAAAACTATGTTCAGCTGGACAGGAACACAATTAAAACGGCATTAAGATATAGAAAGTCAATACAAGTAAAACGGAGTTTTCTGTGGATGTTAATGCACGATACAAATTGTTTTCTGTAGTGGCCAAATTTATGAAAGTATTGGTTTGATCTCACCTCATTTTGGGTCCAGATGATTTCCAGGAGGTCCGTGCCCGGTTGGAGAGTCAGACGTCTAGCTGATGGGGGTTTACAGAGGCATTCTTAGCTTATTCCTCCTTCCGGCAGGTGAAGACGAGAGTCTGTGTGTGGGTTCACGACATGATGGATAGAATTTCAGCCATGCTTGGATCAGGTCCTCGGCTATTTCAGTAACCCGGAGGTCTGTGCGCGTCTACCAAACCATGATAGGATAGAAAAAATGCAAAAACCCAAACTCAATCTGCCGAAAGGGGTAGGCTTGTTGACGATCCGGTAGAAGCTCGTCGACTGAACAAACTCGCTAACAGATGCTTAGAGTCGGGAAGTACAATTACACGTTTTCACCAACAGGTCGCGCAGGCATGCGGAGAGGCAAAATACGGCAATGCAGACCGTCGTTAAATAATGATAATTCGCAATTCCATTAATAAATTCTAATTTTTATACGTGGCCCTGTTTTTTTTGAAAAACCCCGGCACACCCCCACCCCAAAAAGGCAATATGGTTGCCAACCACTTGAAATTGGGTACACTGCATAGTACCCCCAATTTTCTAGACCACAAGGCTTCTCCGGTGAGTCTCAAGAAAATCGCACTTAGTAAAACAAAGCATTTGGCTAGATGGGAAAATCTCAGTATACTTACCGCACTCAGGAGTACGGAGGCTCAGTGTGAAAACGATGGAAGAGGAAGAAGAAGTGTAGTGTGTAAGCATGTTTGCATGGGGTTTATTTATGTAAGTGTGCGGGTACTGCATGCTGACTTGATCAGGGTCAGCATACAGCGACAAGAGATAGAAGAAGAAAAGACAAAAGACAAGAATCGTGGACGCCCCTGAGTTCTGACCTCCCGAGACCTCCCAACTTACAAACTGATAACCCAGATCAACATCTATCCAGGACCTTCCTCTGCCCCTTCCCCTTGACTAAACAACACTCTTCTCACCAACGATCATCCCCACGCGACCCTCTCCGCCATGCCAACCCTTACGGGACCGCCGAACACGTCACTCTCGCTGGTGACCACCACCTACTCGTAATGCTGCCACTCACATACGCGTTCATCGGACCAAACAAGGTGACACTGACTTTGATATGTGAGCGACCATACTACTACGATTGCCCACCTCTTGGACCGACCAGCCACATGCAGCAAAAGAAGGCATTCACAATCCTTGACATATGACTGGCCCACATCCCTACACTAGTGCGAACGGACCCGAATAACAAGCAGAGAAGACCGCATCGAGGGCACGCGAACATCAATCGCATCTCACCTACGAATCACTAACCTCAATAAGTGTGTAAAGGGGGGGCATCTTCTATACAGCCTGGCCTCCTCTCGCCAGGACGCGGGACCGTCAGATGAAACAGGGGACATCTGTCCAAGAATGCAGCCTGGACCAGACGATAAGTCTCTTAGGGGCTCTTTTATACAATTCACCGAGAAAGAAATGTTTTAAGGTCCGAGATACAACATGCCTTGTGTTTAGGCCTAGTTACGCAATTCTACCCAAAAATCATTTACTTGGTGTCTAATAAAAGAGGGTTTGACCAATACTTGTAACAATGCCCGGCCAGAATTACTTCCTTAACAAAAACACAAACACCCACAATGTAACCCAACACATCTCAACACCTAGCACAATCATAGTTTACAGAAGCAGAAAAACTTGAGTACTGTTCTTCCTTCAAGTAGACCCCGGGCTCCCTAACGTTGCGAGGACTTGACCAACTATCCTGAACTATCTCTCGTTCACACCACACATGTGGACAAACAATTTCTGACACTAACAAAATACATAAAATCCACAACACCTAATACTTATCACGACATATCACATTTCACAAATACATACTTGACAACCACCAAAGACCAACATTGAATTTCCCAAAAAAATCTTCAATCAATGAACTCTGCGCCAGTATCCCAGACGATACCGACGTCCGATCTGGCCATACCGCATCCCGCTAAACCAGCACTCTATTAGTTTAATATCGATCAATTATGAAGTCCATTCCCATCACAATGCCTCAGATCTCCGGTAATTGAAAAGTCTCAAACGACCTTCACAGCCATTTGTGAAGTAATTAAATTATAACACATTTAGATCATAATACAATTTATCTCCCACTTACCTTGTTCTGCCCAGGTTTACGTCACACGAACTGCGAAATGCAAGTACGATTTCAAGGTTATCTGAATAACGGACGCAACTCTCGTTGATATAATAGAATTCAGATTTTATTTCATTTTATATTAATTCATATTCTTTAATTACTCATATTACTGTGTATTACCACATGAATAACACGCCAAACATTTACTTTACTCTACCTACACGTTTACTTAAAAGGTTCATTTGCATATAAAATCTTATTCAAGTGGCTTCTGCTTAATTTTCTTTGGAAATACAAGACTTTCTTTTACATGATCAACATTCTTTTATCTACCTGCAGACTTTAACACAACCTAAACAGACAACCCAGTAATTGCTCACTCACTCATTCGCACACATACCCTCGTGGCGGCACCCAGTTTACAATTTTTTTTTTTTTTTAAAGGTTACTCGATATTTATGACTAGGCAGAATGCCTAGAAGAAGCATAAAGTGAGCTGGGTCCAATGCGACGGGACTTGCAATTAATACTCGCTATCAACTGTAGGATAACAACTTGTATTATTGCATGCATTGATATTATTATAAGCATAATTCCTTTTGTTAATGTTAAAAATATTCCAATATTTCAAATATTATTATCATTATATATATATATATGTATATATATAAATGTTATTCATTAATCTAACACATAATTCAACAACACATAATATAACATACATATATTTACATCACAGAATCACAGACAAATTACAATTATAAAGCCTGGTGGACAGCCTGTATCTTTTAGCACAACCCCATTTGGAAATTTCACATGCCTATATAGTTTTATAAAAAAAAATACATTTATAAGTTTAGAGAAAATCTGGATTGGCCATAATAACCAGAAAATACAATTATAAATTGAAAGTGCCAGTACAGCCTGTATAGTTTTGTAAACAAGTACATTTATAATTTAAAGAAAAATCTGGATTGGCCATAATAACAAGAAAATACAATTATAAATTTAAAGTGCCTGTATAGCCTGTATAGTTTTGTGAAAAGTACATTTATAATTTTAAAGGGAAATCTGGATTTGCCCGTCCGCTGACACGTTCCACGCAGCATCCGAAAAAACAATAAACCATAAAAAATTTTAGAAAAACCCCCAAGGCCGGCCAGGTACTGGAAGGCTGGGCAAGAGTCATACCCGACATAATGTAACATGTCTGGAGGCTTGCATGGATTTGCACCAACAGGTGACTACCCCAGATTCTGTGAATTTAAGAAAGTAACCCTGCCTGATTGCAGAATAAAGAAAAGCCCCAACCCTATTATGAAATGTATAAAAAAAAACACAAGCAGAAATACCCGAGATTGTAATAGAAACTAGACTCTAGCCCCAGCATGTAAAATCTGCACCCAGCTACTTCACTAAAAAACAGGTTCCCCACAAACTTTTACAACCCCATTCAGTACCACAAAAAGGTAAAACATAAAAAAAAATTAATGACAGCAGGACACATGCCGGCGAGCGGGCCTACAATTGATCTCGAGGTTAATTACTTATCAACACTATGTTAAAGGTAGTTTGCATCCAAAACTATGTCCAGCTGGACAGGAGCACAATTAAAACGGCTTTAAGATGTAGAAAGTCAATACAAGTAAAACGGAGATTTCTGTGCATGTTAATGCATGATACAAGTTGTTTCCTGTAGTGGCCAAATTTATGAAAATATTGGTTTAATGTCACCCCATTTTGGGTCCAGATGATTTCCAGGAGGTCCGTGCCCGGTTGGAGAGACAGACGTCTAGCTGATGGGGGTTACAGAGGCATGCTTAGCTTATTCCTCCTTCCGGCAGGTGAAGACGAGAGTCTGTGTGTGGGTTCAGGACATGATGGATAGAATTTCAGCCATGCTCGGATCGGGTCCTCGGCTATTTCAGGAACCCGGAGGTCTGTGCGCGTCTACCAAACCATGATAGGATAGAAAAAATACAAAAACCCAAACTCAATCTGCCGAAATTGGTAGGCTTGTTGACGATCCGGTAGAAGCTCGTCGACTCAACAAACTCGCTAACAGATGCTTAGAGTCGGGAAACACAATTACCCGTTTTCACCAACAGGTCGCGCAGGCATGCGGAGAGGCAAAACACGGCAATGCAGACCGTCGTTAAATAATGATAATTCGCAATTCCATTAATAAATTCTAATTTTTATACGTGGCCCTGTTTTTTTTTGAAAAACCGCGGCACACCCCCACCCCAAAAAGGCAACATGGTTGCCAACCACATGAAATTGGGTACCCTGCATAGTACCCCCAATTTTCTAGACCACAAAGCTTCTCCGGTGAGTCTCAAGAAAATCGCACTTAGTAAAACAAAGCATTTGGCTAGATGGGAAAATCTCAGTATACTTACCGCACTCAGGAGAACAGAGGCTCAGTGTGAAAACGAAGGAAGGGGAAGAAGAAGTGTAGTGTGTAAGCATGTGTGCATGGGGTTTATTTATGTAAGTGTGCGGGTACTGCATGCTGACTTGATCAGGGTCTGCATACAACGACAAGAGATAGAAGGAGAAAAGACAAAAGACAAGAATCGTGGACGCCCCTGAGTTCTGACCTCCCGAGACCTCCCAACTTACAAACTGATAACCCAGATCAACATCTATCCAGGACCTTCCTCTGCCCCTTCACCTTGACTAAACAACACTCTTCTCTAAAACAACAAAACATTCTCTTATCTAGCTGCAGACTTTAACATAAACGACTAAAAACTCGATAAATATCGATCAATAATAAAGTCCATTCCCGTCACAACGCCCCAGATCTCCGGTAATTGAAAAGTCTCAAACGACCTCAAAAATATTCCAACTAATATGCATCCATGCCTCGTGGCGGCACCCAGTTTATAAATTTTTTTTTTAAGGGTTACTCGATATTTATGACTAGGCAGAATGCCTAGAAGAAGCATAAAGTGAGCTGGGTCCAATGCGACGGGACTTACAATTAATACTCGCTATCAACTGTAGGATAACAACTTTTATTATTGCATGCATTGATATTATTATAAGCATAATTCCTTTTGTTAATGTTAAAAATATTCCAATATTTCAAATATTATTATCATTATATATATATATATTATAAGTAAACTAAATTTGGGGTTTTAAAATTAAGGTTTATTAAAACCAAGTTTAAATTACGTTTAAAAGCCACACTGTTGGTCCAGCCAATTTGTAATAAAATGAAAACGTGTGTGTTTACAATTAACTTGAAATAAAATGAAAGTGTTGTTATTTAAAATTATATTCGTGTTTAAAATATTAAAGGTCTCGTTTAAACAAAGTTCAATTATGTGTGAATTATTCTTTTGAGGTAAATCAAAGTTTGAAATAGTTGTTTCTATTTGAAGGTTACTAATGTAGTAAAGTAATTTAAAATGTAACATTCAAAGTTACTCACAGTGTGTTTACAATGGTTTAATTATACTTGTTTAAAAAGAATTCCTTATATTAAACAAATAAAATAGTTAGGTTGATAATAATTAAATGCTAAATTAGCTTAAGTTGAGACGTAATGTACAGCAGTTGGTTGCTTGATAATGGTTATCGTCTGGTTGAAACTGGCAGTAAAACTTCTTCTCCAGATTACAGGTAGTCTGAGTGTGTCACGTCTCGTAATGTCTGGACAATATCATAAACAAAAATATACTTTTACGTACCTGGTCGTGTTTACTAGAAGTTCACTAAGCTGTCAACTCAGTTTACAAACACCAACTCACTTTGGTTGCAAGGTTAGATTACCTTGTTTATTAATTAGTGGGCGCCACACGGATTTATTCAGGGAAAATCCCGTGTAAAACCCACACATAGAATTACTGAATGATTAGAAAATTTAAACAATTGTGTATCACCTTTTGGCAATGCTATTCCAAAATATTAAACACAACGGAAGGTTGTTTAAGTTTTTAAAAGAAAATATTTAATTATCCTATAGAAATAAATCAAATCAAGTGATGCTGTTAATAATGGGTTTTATTTACACCCTCATAGAGAATTCAAAAACAAATATAATGCAAACATACAAAGTTGTACAATTAGAAATCAGTTATTATATGCCTTATACGGCTTGCTCAGAACATGAATTATAAATCTGGCTAAGTCCAGATGTTATTTATTTTTAACATTAAAATTATGAAAATCTCAGATGTGAATTCTTTGAGACACGAAAAAGAAAATTATGCCTACACAATATCTAATAATCTTTTTGATACAAAATTGATCAACAAAGTTTTTAGGTTACTTTCATAAAGTAAACAAAATAAAAAATGATCTGTTGAGAGATCGCGCGTTCATCAACGCTTGCTTTTTTAGTGACAAAATTTATCATGTGAGAACCCTTACAACTACCATATAGCTTAATTCATAATAACAAATTCATATAATAAATTGAGACGTGGTGTAATCTTGAAATGTTTCTGTGTTTAGCGTCAGTACAGACCAGTGTTGAAAAATGTACAGGTTATGGCGCTCAGATAAAAATTAATAATGATTGCACTATTACCTTCTGGTTTTAATTATTTAATTAAAACTTATTAATCACTTCAGTAATCAGATTATAGTGATTACTGGGTTTTGGCACTACACTCGCACAAGAACAGAATAATGCGATCCTCTTCTGATTAAAATGGATCGTGAATGATAACAATAAATTATTTTCTGTTCGTTATTCCCGCACAAAATTAAAATGGTACTGCACTTAATCACTGTTGTTTGCTGTAGATTAACTTGAAGTAGTCGTTTCTTGGTGTTGAACTATTTGTTTCGATGTAATATGTAGAGGACGCTAATAGTTATTAAAAATGTAGAGATGGCGAGCGCACGTCTGTGCTATATGAAGTTTGGTAAGAGTCTGTCTCAAAATTGGCTGCTTCGTTCTTATATACCCCGTTCTTTGATCGGTCTTAGGTAAAAATGTTAATTACTAACTAATTTTCTGATTGGTTCTGGCAGGTGTGACGGTATGACGTATCATTTTTTGGCAGTTGATAACGGTTTTTTTTAACCGTCAAACGCTGAGGTGACAGATAGCTGTCATTGTTGTTGTTATTCATAAACAGTTTTCTGATGCATATTTTGAAAATGATGCTAACATCTCTCCCGCACTAAATACAGTTGCGATTGGGTTGATATCATTATCAAATTAAAGATCGTTTTTTCTTCTTTAATTTGATATCACTCGATATCGAATTACTTTCACTTTGGCCGACGCTGTTATAAAACCAATGTTCGGGTACATCACTTTCACTGTCGTCTGCTTTTTCTGAATCGCCGATTTTACACTTTTGGTTAATATTGTTTGTGTTCACATATCAATTTATTATTCAAACGTTTATGTGGGAACACCATTAACTCTGTACTGACATTTTTACTGAACATTATGTGTACACCTAAACTCTATACATTGTAATGAATGATCCTACTTACTATGACATTTCGTTTCATGCTAACTCGTTCTAATCTACTATTTAACAATTAAAATTATGATTAAACATATTGTTTTAATAATGTTTTTTTTTTTGTTATGTCAGGGCATAACCATTGTTCGGTGTATTTTAATTTACACTTATGTTAATTCTCAATAGTCAATTTACTGACTAATGTTTGGTCTAAGCGTTGTTAAGACATATCGCCTATATTGGAATTTTGCCTTAATAACACTTATTGGTTCTCAATTCGGTAATTTGTGGAGGTATCTTATTTGTATAAGATTCTCTCTTATAAATAGTTTTTCTTTCTCACAAGTATATTTGATGCTGGAATACATCTTTGTTCTCACTATGTAGCCATTGTTAATTTTAATTTTGGCATTCATAATTTACTAGTCATTGTCAAATTTATTATCAGCAAAATGCTAATTCTGATTTCACAGTATTTAACTGCTTATTAATTCATTTTTTATTTACATATAACATTCGGTTTACATCAACTACTGCCTGGATTGACAGCTGAATGTAAATTTACTCTGTCCATCAGTTTGTCTTAGTCTTAGTCTAGTTGTAGTATCAAAACAGTCATTGGGTTACTGTTTCATGTGGCACTTCTGCTTCATTCTTCTTTCTTGGTTTCTCCTTTCTTGGTAATTTTTAATACTATATTCCTATTTACATGGTTGTTTTGTCCTTATAAAATCTGATAACATACATTTAGGTTAGGTAACATTTTGTTATGTTACAATATATATATATATATGTATATATATATATATAAATGTTATTCATTAATCCAACACATAATTCAACAACACATAATATAACATACATATATTTACATCACAGAATCACAGACAAATTACAACTATAAAGCCTGGTGGACAGCCTGTATCTTTTAGCACAACCCCATTTGGAAATTTCACATGCCTATATAGTTTTATAAAAAAAAATACATTTATAAGTTTAGAGAAAATCTGGATTGGCCATAATAACAAGAAAATACAATTATAAATTGAAAGTGCCAGTACAGCCTGTATAGTTTTGTAAACAAGTATTTATAATTTTGAAGAAAAATCTGGATTGGCCATAATAACAAGAAAATACAATTATAAATTTAAAGTGCCAGTACAGCCTGTATAGTTTTGTAAAAAAGTACATTTATAATTTAAAGAAAAAACTGGATTGGCCATAATAACAAGAAAATACTATTATAAATTTAAAGTGCCAGTATAGCCTGTATAGTTTTGTGAAAAGTACATTTATAATTTTAAAGGGAAATCTGGACTTGCCCGTCCGCTCACACGTTCCACGCAGCATCCGAAAAAACAATAAACCATAAAAAATTTTAGAAAAACCCCCAAGGCCGGCCAGTTACTGGAAGGCTGGACAAGAGTCATACCCGATATAATGTAACATGTCTGGAGGCTTGCATGGATTTGCACCAACAGGTGACTACCCCAGATTCTGTGAATTTAAGAAAGTAACCCGGCCTGATTGCAGAATAAAGAAAAGCCCCAACCCTATTATGAAATGTATAAAATAATTAACAAGCAGAAATACCCGAGATTGTAATAGAAACTAGACCAGCCGGTCTATCCCCAGCATGTACAATCTGCACCCACCAACTTCACTAAAATACAGGTTCCCCACAAACTTTTACAACCCCATTCAGTACCACAATAAGGTAAAACATTAAAAAAAATTAATGACAACAGGACACATGCCGGCGAGCGGGTCTACAATTGATCTCGAGATTAATGACTTATCAACACAATGTTAAAGGTAGTTTGAATCCAAAACTATGTCCAGCTGGACAGGAGCACAATTAAAACGGCTTTAAGATGTAGAAAGTCAATACAAGTAAAACTGAGATTTCTGTGGATGTTAATGCACGATACAAGTTGTTTTCTGTAGTGGCCAAATTTATGAAAATATTGGTTTAATTTCACCCCATTTTGGGTCCAGATGATTTCCAGGAGGTCCGTGCCCGGTTGGAGAGACAGATGTCTAGCTGATGGGGGTTTACATAGGCATGCTTAGCTTATTCCTCCTTCCGGCAGGTGAGGACGAGAGTCTGTGTGTGGGTTCAGGACATGATGAATAGAATTTCAGCCATACTCGGATCAGGTCCTCGGCTATTTCAGGAACCCGGAAGTCTGTGCGCGTCTACCAAATCATGATAGGATAGAAAAAATACAAAAACCCAAACTCAATCTGCCGAAAGTTGTAGGCTTATTAACGATCCGGTAGAAGCTCGTCGACTCAACAAACTCGATAACAGATGCTTAGAGTCGGGAAACACAATTACCCGTTTTCACCAACAAATCGCGCAGGCATGCGGAGAGGCAAAGAAGGCAATGCAGACCGTCGTTAAATAATGATAATTCGCAATTCCATTAATAAATTCTAATTTTTATACGTGGCCCTGTTTTTTTGAAAAACCGCGGCATACCCCCACTCCAAAAAGGCAACATGGTTGCCAACCACTTGAAATTGGGTACCCTGCATAATACCCCCAATTTGCTAGACCACAAGGCTTCTCCGGTGAGTCTCAAGAAAATCGCACTTAGTAAAACAAAGCACTTGGCTAGATGGGAAAATCTCAGTATACTTACCGCACTCAGGAGAACAGAGGCTCAGTGTGAAAACGAAGGAAGAGGATGAAGAAGTGTAGTGTGTAAGCATGTGTGCATGGGGTTTATTTATGTAAGTGTGCGGGTACTGCATGCTGACTTGATCAGGGTCAGCATACAGCGACAAGAGATAGAAGGAGAAAAGACAAAAGACAAGAATCGTGGACGCCCCTGAGTTCTAACATCCCGAGACCTCCCAACTTACAAACTGATAACCCGCCAGATCAACATCTATCCAGGACCTTCCTCTGCCCCTTCCCCTTGACTAAACAACACTCTTCTCACCAACGATCATCCCCACGCGACCCTCTCCGCCATGCCAAACCTTACGGGACCGCCCCAACACGTCACTCTCGCTGGTGACCACCATCTACTCCTAATGCTGCCACTCACATACGCGTTCATCGGACCAAACAAGGTGTCACTGACCTTGATATGTGAGCGACCATACTACTACGATTGTCCACTTCTTGGACCGATCAACCACATGCAGCAAAACAAGGCATTCACGATCCTTGACATATGACTGGCCCACATCCCTACACTAGTGCGAACGGACCCGAATTACAAGGCCGAGAAGACCGCATCGAGGGCACGCGAACATCAATCGCATCTCTCCTACGAATCACTAACCTCAATAAGTGTGTAAAGGGGGGGGTTGCATCTTCTATACAGCCTGGCCTCCTCTCGCCAGGACGAGGGACCGTCAGATGAAACAGGGGACATCTGTCCAAGAATGCAGCCTGGACCAGACGATAAGTCTCTTAGGGGCTCTTTTATACAATTCTCCGAGAAAAAAATGTTTTAATGTCCCAGATACAACATGCCTTGAGGTTAGGCCTAGTTACGCAATTCTATCCAAAAATCATTTACTTGGTGTCTAATAAAAGAGGGTTGACCAATCCTTGTAACAATCCCCGGCCAGAATTACTTCCTTAACAAAAACACAAACACCCACAATGTAACCCAACACATCTCAACACCTAGCACAATCATAGTTTACAGAAGCAGAAAAACTTGAGTACTGTTCTTCCTTCAAGTAGACCCCGGGCTCCCTAACGTTGCGAGGACTTGACCAACTATCCTGAACTATCTCTCGTTCACACCACACAAGTGGACAAACAATTTCTGACACTAACAAAATACATAAAATCCACAACACCTAACACTTATCACGACATATCACATTTCACAAATACATACTTGACAACAACCAAAGACCAACATTGAATTTCCCAAAAAAATCTTCAAACAATGAACTCTGCGCCAGTATCCCAGACGATACCGACGTCCGATCTGGCCATACCGCATCCCGCTAAACCAACACTCTATTAGTTTAATATCGATCAATAATAAAGTCCATTCCCATCACAATGCCTCAGATCTCCGGTAATTGAAAAGTCTCAAACGACCTCCACAGCCATTTGTGAAGTAATTAAATTATAACACATTTACATCATAATACAATTTATCTCCCACTTACCTTGTTCTGCCCAGGTTTACGTCACACGAACTGCGAAATGCAAGTATGATTTCAAGGTTATCTGAATAACGGACGCAACTCTCGTTGATATAATAGAATTCAGATTTTATTTCATTTTATATTAATTCATATTCTTTAATTACTCATATTACTGTGTATTACCACATGAATAACACGCCAAACATTTACTTTACTCTACCTACAGGTTTACATAAAAGGTTCATTTGCATATAAGGTCTTATTCAAGTGGCTTCTGCTTAATTTTCTTTGGAAATACAAGACTTTCTTTTACATGATCAACATTCTCTTATCTAGCTGCAGACTTTAACATAAACGACTAATATCTCCTTAACCTAAACAGACAACCCAGTAATTACTCACTCACTCATTCGCACACATACCCTCGTGGCAGCACCCAGTTTACAATTTTTTTTGTTTAAATGTTACTCGATATTTATGACTTGACAGAATGCCTAGAAGAAGCATAAAGTGAGCTGGGTCCAATGCGACGGGACTTGCAATTAATACTCGCTATCAACTGTAGGATAACAACATTTATTATTGCATGCATTGATATTATTATAAGCATAATTCCTTTTGTTAACGTTAAAAATATTCCAATATTTCAAATATTATTATCTTTATATATATATATATATATATATATATATAAATATTATTCATTAATCCAACACATAATTCAACAACACATAATATAACATACATACATTTACAACACAGAATCACAGACAAATTATAACTATAAAGCCTGGTGGACAGCCTGTATCTTTTAGCACAACCCCATTTGGAAATTTCACATGCCTATATAGTTTTAATACATTTATAAGTTTAGAGAAAACATGGATTGGCCATAATAACAAGGAAATTCAATTATAAATTTAAAGTGACAATACAGCCTGTATAGTTATGTAAACAAGTACATTTATAATTTTAAAGAAAAATCTGGATTGGCCATAATAACAAGAAAATACAATTATAAATTTAAAGTGCCAGTACAGCATGTATAGTTTTGTAAAAAAGTTCATTTATAATTTAAAGAAAAATCTGGATTGGCCATAATAACAAGAAAACACAATTATAAATTTAAAGTGCCAGTATAGCCTGTATAGTTTTGTGAAAAGTACATTTATAATTTTAAAGTGAAATCTTGATTTGCCCGTCCGCTGACACGTTCCACGCAGCATCCGAAAAAACAATAAACCATAAAAAATTTTAGAAAAACCCCCAAGGCCGGCCAGGTACTGGGAGGCTGGACAAGAGTCATACCCGACATAATGTAACATGTCTGGAGGCTTGCATGGATTTGCACCAACAGGTGACTACCCCAGATTCTGTGAATTTAAGAAAGTAACCCGGCCTGATTGCAGAATAAAGAAAAGCCCTAACCCTATTATGAAATGTATAAAATAATTAACAAGCAGAAATACCCGAGATTGTAATAGAAACTAGACCAGCCGGTCTAGCCCCAGCATGTACAATCTTCACCCACCTACTTCACTAAAATACAGGTTCCCCACAAACTTCTACAACCCCATTCAGTACCACAAAAAGGTAAAGCATAAAAAAAAATTAATGACAGCAGGACACATGCCGGCGAGCGGGCCTACAATTGATCTCGAAATTAATTACTTATCAACACAATGTTACAGATTGTTTGCATCCAAAAGTATGTCCAGCTGGACAGGAACACAGTTAAAACGGCGTTAAGATGTAGAAAGTCAATACAAGTAAAACGGAGTTTTCTGTGGATGTTAATGCACGATACAAATTGTTTTCTGTAGTGGCCAAATTTATGAAAGTATTGGTTTAATGTCACCTCATTTTTGGTCCAGATGATTTCCAGGAGGTCCGTGCCCGGTTGGAGAGACAGACGTCTAGCTGATGGGGGTTTACAGAGGCATGCTTAGCTTATTCCTCCTTCCGGCAGGTGAGGACGAGAGTCTGTGTGTGGGTTCAGGACATGATGGATAGAATTTCAGCCATGCTCGCATCAGGTCCTCGGCTATTTCAGGAACCCGGAGGTCTGTGCGCGTCTACCAAATCATGATAGGATAGAAAAAATACAAAAACCCAAACTCAATCTGCCGAAAGTGGTAGGCTTATTAACGATCCGGTAGAAGCTCGTCGACTCAACAAACTCGCTAACAGATGCTTAGAGTCGGGAAACACAATTACCCGTTTTCACCAACAAATCGCGCAGGCATGCGGAGAGGCAAAGAAGGCAATGCAGACCGTTGTTAAATAATGATAATTCGCAATTCCATTAATAAATTATAATTTTTATACGTGGCCCTGTTTTTTTGAAATCCGCGGCATACCCCCACTCCAAAAAGGCAGCATGTTTGCCAACCACTTGAAATTGGGTACCCTGCATAATACCCCCAATTTGCTAGACCACAAGGCTTCTCCGGTGAGACTCAAGAAAATCGCACTTAGTAAAACAAAGCACTTGGCTAGATGGGAAATTCTCAGTATACTTACCGCACTCAGGAGAACAGATGCTCAGTTTGAAAACGAAGGAAGAGGAAGAAGAAGTGTAGTGTGTAAGCATGTGTGCATGGGGTTTATTTATGTAAGTGTGCGGGTACTGCATGCTGACTTGATCAGGGTCAGCATACAGCGACAAGAGATAGAAGGAGAAAAGACAAAAGACAAGAATCGTGGACGCCCCTGAGTTCTGACATCCCGAGACCTCCCAACTTACAAACTGATAACCCAGATCAACATCTATCCAGGACCATCCTCTGCCCCTTCCCCTTGACTAAACAACTCTCTTCTCACCAACGATCATCCCCACGCGACCCTCTCCGACATGCCAACCCTTACGGGACCGCCGCAACACGTCACTCTCGCTGGTGACCACCACCTACTCCTAATGCTGCCACTCACATACGCGTTGATCGGACCAAACAAGGTGTCACTGTCCTTGATATGTGAGCGACCATACTACTACGATTGTCCACTTCTTGGAACGACCAACCACATGCAGCAAAACAAGGCATTTACAATCCTTGACATATGACTGGCCCACATCCCTACACTAGTGCGAACGGACCCGAATAACAAGGCCGAGAAGAGCGCATCGTGGGCACGCGAACATCAATCGCATCTCTCCTACGAATCACTAACCTCAATAAGTGTGTAAAGGGGGGGTGCATCTTCTATACAGCCTGGCCTCCTCTCGCCAGGACGAGGGACCGTCAGATGAAACAGGGGACATCTATCCAAGAATGCAGCCTGGACCAGACGATAACTCTCTTAGGGGCTCTTTTATACAATTCACAGAGAAAAAAAAGTTTTAAGGTCCCAAATACAACACGCCTTGTGGTTAGGCCCAGTTACGCAATTCTATCCAAAAATCATTTACTTGGTGTCTAATAAAAGAGGGTTGGACCAACCCTTGTAACAATCCCCGGCCAGAATTACTTCCTTAACAGAAACACAAACAACCACAATGTAACACAACACATCTCAACACCTAACACAATCCTAGTTTACAGAAGCAGAAAATCTTGAGTACTGTTCTTCCTTTAAGTAGACCCCGGGCTCCCTAACGTTGCGAGGACCTGACCAACTATCCTGAACTAGCTCTCCTTCACACCACACAAGAGGGCAAAAAATTTCTGACACTAACCCTAATACATAAAATCCACAACACCTAACACTTATCACGACATATCACATTTCACAAATACATACTTGACAACCACCAAAGGCCAACATTGAATTTCCTAAGAAAATCTACAAACAATGAACTCTGCGCCAGTATCCCCGACGATACCGAGTTCCGATCTGGCCATACCGCATCCCGCTAAACCAACACTCTATTAGTTTAATATCGATCAATAATAAAGTCCATTCCCATCACAACGCCCCAGACCTCCGGTAATTGAAAAGTCTCAAACGACCTCAAAAATATTCCAACTAATATGCATCCATGCCTCGTGGCGGCACCCAGTTAAAAATTTATGACTAGGCAGAAGGCCTAGAAGAAGCATAAAGTAAGCTGGGTCCAATACGACGGGACTTGCAATTAATACTCGCTATCAACAGTAGGATAACAACTTTTATTAATGCAGGCATTTATATTATTATAAGCATAATTCCTTTTGTTAAGGTTATAAATATTCCAATATTTCAAATATATATATAAATATTATTCATTATTTCAACACATAATTCAACAACACATAATAAAACATACATACATTTACATCACAGAATCACAGACAAATTATAACTATAAAGGCTGGTGTACAGCCTGTAACTTTTAGCACAACCCCATTTGGAAATTTCAAATGCCTATATGGTTTTATAAAAAAAATACATTTATAAGTTTAAAGAAAATCTGTATTGGCCATAATAACAAGAAAATTCAATTATAAATTTATAGTGACAATACAGCCTGTATAGTTTTGTAAACAATTACATTTATAATTTTAAAGAAAAATCTGGATTGCCCATAATAACAAGAAAATACAATTATAAATTTAAAGTGCCCGTACAGCCTGTATAGTTTTGTAAAAAGTACATTTATAATGTTAAAGAAAAATCTGGATTGGCCATAATAACAAGAAAATACAATTATAAATTTAAAGTGCCAGTACAGCCTGTATAGTTTTGTGAAAAGTACATTTATAATTTTAAAGGGAAATCTTGATTTGCCCGTCCGCTGACTCGTTCCACGCAGCATCCGAAAAAACAATAAACCATAAAAAATTTTAGAAAAACCCCAAGGCCGGCCAGGTAGTGGAAGGCTGGACAAGAGTCATACCCGACATAATGTAACATGTCTGGAAGCTTGCATGGATTTGCACCAACAGGTGACTACCCCAGATTCTGTGATTTTAAGAAAGTAACCCGGCCTGATTGCAGAATAAAGAAAAGTCCCAAACCTATTATGAAATGTATAAAATAATTAACAAGCAGAAATACCCGAGATTGTAATAGAAACTAGACCAGCCGGTCTAGCCCCAGCATGTACAATCTGCACCCAGCTACTTCACTAAAATACAGGTTCCCCACAAACTTTTACAACCCCATTCAGTACCACAAAAAGGTAAAGCATAAAAAAAATTAATGACAGCAGGACACATGCCGGCGAGCGGGCCTACAATTGATCTCGAGATTAATTATTTATCAACGCAATGTTACAGATAGTTTGCATCCAAAACTATGTCCAGCTGGACAGGAAAACAATTAAAATGACATTAAGATGTAGAAAGTCAATACAAGTAAAACGGATTTTTCTGTGGATGTTAATGCACGATACAAGTGGTTTTCTTTAGTGGCCAAATTTATGAAAGTATTGGTTTAATCTCACCTCATTTTGAGTCCAGATAATTTCCAGGAGGTCCGTGCCCAGTTGGAGAGTCAGACGTCTAGCTGATGGGGGTTTACAGAGGCATGCTTAGCTTATTCCTCCTTCCGGCAGGTGAAGACGAGAGTCTGTGTGTGGGTTCAGGACATGATGGATAGAATTTCAGCCATGCTCGGATCAGGTCCTCGGCTATTCCAGGAATCCGGAGGTCTGTGCACGTCTACCAAACCATGATAGGAAAGAAAAAATACAAAAACCCAAACTCTATCTGCCGAAAGGGGTAGGCTTGTTGACGATCCGGTAGAAGCTCGTCGACTCAACACACTCGCTAACAGAAGCTTAGAGTCGGGAAACACAATTACCCGTTTTCACCAACAGGTCGCGCAGGCATGCGGAGAGGCAAAACACGGCAATGCAGACCGTCGTTAAATAATGATAATTCGCAATTCCATTAATAAATTCTAATTTTTACACGTGGCCCTGTTTTTTTTGAAAAACCCCGGCACACCCCTACCCCAAAAAGGCAACATGGTTACCAACCACTTGAAATTGGGTACCCTGCATAGTACCACCAATTTTTTAGACCACAAGGCTTCTCCGGTGAGCCTCAAGAAAATCGCACTTAGTAAAACAAAGCATTTGGCTAGATGGGAATATCAGTATACTTACCGCACTCAGGAGAACAGTGGCTCAGTGTTAAAACGACGGAAGAGGAAGAAGAAGTGTAATGTGTAAGCATGTGTGCATGGGGTTTATTTATGTAAGTGTGCGGGTACTGCATGCTGACTTGATCAGGGTCAGCATACAGCGACAAGAGATAGAAGGAGAAAAGACAAAAGACAAGAATCGTGGACGCCCCTGAGTTCTGACCTCCCGAGACCTCCCAACTTACAAACTGATAACCCAGATCAACATCTATCCAGGACCTTCCTCTGCCCCTTCCCCTTGACTAAACAACACTCTTATCACCAACGATCATCTCCACGCGACCCTCTCCGCCATGCCAAACCTTACGGGACCGCCCCAACACGTCACTCTCGCTGGTGACCACCAACTACTCCTAATGCTGGCACTCACATACTCGTTCATCGGACCAAACAAGGTGTCACTGACCTTGATATGTGAGTGACCATACTACTACTATTGTTCACCTCTTGGACCGACCAGCCATATGCAGCAAAACAAGGCATTCACAATCCTTGACATATGACTGGCCCACATCCTTACACTAGTGCGAACGTACCCGAATAACAAGACAGAGAAGACCGCATCGAGAGCACGCGAACATCAATCGCATCTCTCCTACGAATCACTAACCTCAGTAAGTGTGTAAAGGGGGGGGCATCTTCTATACAGCCTGGCCTCCTCTCGCCAGGACGAGGGACCGTCAGATGAAACAGGGGACATTTGTCCAAGAATGCAGCCTGGACCAGACGATAAGTCTCTTAGGGGCTCTTTTATACAATTCATCGAGAAAAAAAAATGTTTTAATGTCCCAAATACAACATGCCTTGTGGTTAGGCCTAGTTACGCAATTCTATCCAAAAATCATTTACTTGGTGTCTAATAAAAATGTTTTGACCAATCCTTGTATCAATCCCCGGCCAGAGTTACTTCCTTAACAAAAACACAAACACCCACAATGTAACACAACACATCTCAACACCTAACACAATCCTAGTTTACAGAAGCAGAAAATCTTGAGTACTCTTCTTCCTTCAAGTAGACCCCGGGCTCCCTAACGTTGCGAGGACCTGTCTAACTATCCTGAACTATCTCTCGTTCACACCACACAAGAGGACAAATAATTTTCTGACACTAACCCTAATACATAAAATCCACAACACCTAACACCTATCACGACATATCACATTTCACAAATACATACTTGACATCCGCCAAAGACCAACATTGAATTTCCCAAAAAAATCTACAAACAGTGAACTCGGCGCCAGTATCCCCGACAATACCGAATTCCGATCTGGCCATACCGGATCCCGCTAAACCAACACTCTATTAGTTTAATATCGATCAAAAATAAAGTCCATTCCCATCACAACGCCCCAGATCTCCGGTAATTGAAAAGTCTCAAACGACCTCAAAAATATTCTAACTAATATGCATCCATGCCTCGTGGCGGCTCCCCAGTTTACATTTTTTTTTTTAATGGTTACTCGATACTTATGACTAGGCAGAATGCCTAGAAGAAGCATAAAGTAAGCTGGGTCCAATACGACGGGACTTGCAATTAACACCCGCTATCAACAGTAGGATAACAACTTTTATTATTGCAGGCATTTATATTATTATAAGCATAATTCCTTTTGTTAAGGTTATAAATATTCCAATATTTCAAATATTATTTTCATTATATATATATATATATATATATATATAAATATTATTCATTATTCCAACACATAAATCAACAACACATAATAAAACATACATACATTAACATCACAGAATCACAGACAAATTACAACTATAAAGCCTGGTGGACAGCCTGTTTCTTTTAGCACCACCCCATTTGGAAATTTCACATGCCTATATAGTTTTATAAAAAAAATACATTTATAAGTTTAGAGAAAATCTGGATTGGCCATAATAACAAGAAAATTTAATTATAAATTTAAAGTGACAATACAGACTGTATAGTTTTATAAACAAGTACATTTATAATTTTAAAGAAAAATCTGGATTGGCCATAATAACAAGAAAATACAATTATAAATTTAAAGTGCCAGAACAGCCTGTATAGTTTTGCAAAAGTGCATTTATAATTTTAAAGAAAAATCTAGAAATGCCATAATAACAAGAAAATACAATTATAAATTTAAAGTGCCAGTACAGCCTGTATAATTTTGTGAAAAGTACATTTATAATTATAAAGGGAAATCTTGATTTGCCCGTCCGCTCACACGTTCCACGCAGCATCCGAAAAACCAATAAACCATAAAAAATTTTAGAAAAACCCCAAGGCCGGCCAGGTAGTGGAAGGCTGGACAAGAGTCATACCCGGCATAATGTAACATGTCTGGAAGCTTGCATGGATTTGCACCAACAGGTGACTACCCCAGATTCTGTGATTTTAAGAAAGTAACCCGGCGTGATTGCAGAATAAAGAAAAGCCCCAACCCTATTATGAAATGTATAAAATAATTAAAATCAGAAATACCCGAGATTGTAATAGAAACTAGACTAGCCGGTCTAGCCCCAGCATGTACAATCTGCACCCATCTACTTCACTAAAGTACAGGTTCCCCACAATCATTTACAATCCCATTCAGTACCACAAAAAGGTAAAGCATAAAAAAAAATTAATGACAGTAGGACACATGCCGGCGAGCGGGCCTACAATTGATCTCGAGATTAATTATTTATCAACGCAATGTTACAGATAGTTTGCATCCAAAACTATGTCCAGCTGGACAGGAAAACATTTAAAACGGCATTAAGATGTAGAAAGTCAATACAAGTAAAACGGAGTTTTCTGTCGATGTTGTTGCACGATATAAGTTGTTTTCTGTAGTGGCCAAGGTAAAGAAAATATTGGTTTAATGTCACCTCATTTTGGGTCCAGATGATTTCCAGGAGGTCCGTGCCCGGTTGGAGAGTCAGGCGTCTAGCTGATGGGGGTTTACAGAGGCGTGCTTAGCTTATTCCTCCTTCCGGAAGGTGAAGACGAGAGTCTGTGTGTGGGTTCAGGACCTGATGGATAGAATTTCAGCCATGCTCGGATCAGGTCCTCGGCTATTTCAGTAACCCGCAGGTCTGTGAGCGTCTACCAAACTATGGTAAGATAGAAAAAATGCAAAAACCCAAACTCAATCTGTCGAAAGGGGTAGGCTTGTTGACGATCCGGTAGAAGCTCGTGGACTGAACAATCTCGCTAACAGATGCTTAGAGTCGGGAAACACAATTACACGTTTTCACCAACACGTCGATCAGGCATGCGGAGAGGCAAAACACGGCAATGCAGACCGTCGTTAAATAATGATAATTCGCAATTCCATTAATAAATTCTAATGTTTATACGTGGCCCTGTTTTTTTTTAAAACCCCTGCACACCCCCACCCCAAAAAGGCAATATGGTTGCCAATCACTTAAAATTGGGTACCCTGCATAGTACTCCCCATTTTCTAGACCACAAGGCTTCTCCGGTGAGTCTCAAGAAAATCGCACTTAGTAAAACAAATCATTTGGCTAGATGGGAAAACCTCAGTATACTTACCGCACTCAGGAGTACGGAGGCTCAGTGTGAAAACGAAGGAAGAGGAAGAAGAAGTGTAGTGTGTAAGCATGTGTGCATGGGGTTTATTATTGTAAGTGTGCGGGTACTGCATGCTGACTTGATCAGGGTCAGCATACAGCGTCAAGAGATAGAAGGAGAAAAGACAAAAGACAAAAATCGTGGACGCCCCTGAGTTCTGACATCCCGAGACTTCCCAACTTACAAACTGATAACCCAGATCAACATCTATCCAGGACCTTCCTCTGCCCCTTCCCCTTGACTAAACAACACTCTTCTCACCAACGATCATCCCCACGCGACCCTCTCTGCCATGCCAACCCTTACGGGACCGCCCCAACACGTCACTCTCGCTGGTGACCAACAACTTCTCCTAATGCTGCCACTCACATACGCGTTCATCGGACCAAACAAGGTGTCACTGACCTTGATATGTGAGTGACCATACTACTACTATTGTTCACCTCTTGGACCGACCAGCCATATGCAGCAAAACAAGGCATTCACAATCCTTGACATATGACTGGCCCACATCCCTACACTAGTGCGAACGGACCCGAATAACAAGGCAGAGAAGACCGCATCGAGGGCACGTGAATATCAATCGCATCTCTCCTACGAAACACTAAACTCAATAAGTGTGTAAAGGGGGGGCATCTTCTATACAGCCTGGCCTCCTCTCGCCAGGACGAGGGACCGTCAGATGAAACAGGGGACATCTATCCAAGAATGCAGCGTGGACCAGACGATACTCTCTTAGGGGCTCTTTTATACAATTCACCGAGAAAAAAAAATATTTTAAGGTCCCAAATACAACATGCCTTGTGGTTAGGCCTAGTTACGCAATTCTATCCAAAAATCATTTACTTGGTGTCTAATAAAAGAAGGTTTGACCAATCCTTGTAACAATCCCCGGCCAGAATTACTTCCTTAACAAAAACACAAACACCCACAATGTAACCCAACACATATCAACACCTAGCACAATCATAGTTTACAGTAGCAGAAAAACTTGAGTACTGTTCTTCCTTCAAGTCGACCCCGGGCTCCCTAACGTTGCGAGGACTTGACCAACTATCCTGAACTATCTCTCGTTCACACCACATAAGTGGACAAACAATTTCTGACACTAACAAAATACATAAAATCCACAACACCTAACACTTATCACGACATATCACATTTCACAAATACATTATTGACAACAACCAAAGACCAAAATTGAATTTCCCCAAAAAATCTTCAAACAACGAACTCATAAAATCCACAACACCTAACACTTATCACGACATATCACATTTCACAAATACATACTTGACAACCACCAAAGACCAACATTGAATTTCCCAAAAAAATCTTCAATCAATGAACTCTGCGCCAGTATCCCAGACGATACCGACGTCCGATCTGGCCATACCGCATCCCGCTAAACCAACACTCTATTAGTTTAACATCGATCAATAATAAAGTCCATTCCCATCACAATGCCTCAGATCTCCGGTAACTGAAAAGTTTCAAACGACCTTCACAGCCATTTGTGAAGTAATTAAATTATAACACATTAAGATCATAATACAATTTATCTCCCACTTACCTTTTTCTGCCCAGGTCTACGTCACACGAACTGCGAAATGCAAGTATGATTTCAAGGTTATCTGAATAACGGACGCAACTCTCGTTGATATAATAGAATTCAGATTTTATTTCATTTTATATTAATTTATATTCTTTAATTACTCATATTACTGTGTATTACCACATGAATAACACGCCAAACATTTTCTTTACACTACCTACACGTTTACATAAAAGGTTCATTTGCATATAAGATCTTATTCAAGTGGCTTCTGCTTAATTTTCTTTGAAAATACAAGACATTCTTTTACATGATCAACATTCTCTTATCTAGCTGCAGACTTTAACATAAACGACTAAAATCTCCTTAACCTAAACAGACAACCCAGTAATTACTCACTCACTCATTCGCACACATACCCTCGTGGCGGCACCCAGTTAACAATTTTTTTTTTTTTTTTAAAGGTTACTCGATATTTATGACTAGGCAGAATGCCTAGAAGAAGCATAAAGTGAGCTGGGTCCAATGCGACGGGACTTGCAATTAATACTCGCTATTAACTGTAGGATAACAACTTTTATTATTGCATGCATTGATATTATTATAAGCATAATTCCTTTTGTTAACGTTAAAAATATTCCAATATTTTATATATTATTATCATTATATATATATATAAATATTATTCATTAATCCAACACATAATTCAACAACACATAATATAACATACATACATTTACATCACAGGATCACAGACAAATTATAACTATAAAGCCTGGTAGACAGCCTGTATCTTTTAGCACAACCCCATTTGGAAATTTCACATGCCTATATAGTTTTATAAAAAAAATACATTTATAAGTTTAGAGAACATCTGGATTGGCCATAATAACAAGAAAATTCAATTATAAATTTAAAGTGACAATACAGCCTGTATAGTTTTGTAAACAAGTACATTTATAATTTTAAAGAAAAATCTGGATTGGCCATAATAACAAGAAAATACAATTATAAATTTAAAGTGCCAGTACAGCCTGTATAGTTTTGTGAAAAGTACATTTATAATTTTAAAGGGAAATCTGGACTTGCCCGTCCGCTCACACGTTCCACGCAGCATCCGAAAAAACAATAAACCATAAAAAATTTTAGAAAAACCCCCAAGGCCGGCCAGGTACTGGAAGGCTGGACAAGAGTCATACCCGATATAATGTAACATGTCTGGAGGCTTGCATGGATTTGCACCAACAGGTGACTACCCCAGATTCTGTGAATTTAAGAAAGTAACCCGGCCTGATTGCAGAATAAAGAAAAGCCCCAACCCTATTATGAAATGTATAAAATAATTAACAAGCAGAAATACCCGAGATTGTAATAGAAACTAGACCAGACGGTCTATCCCCAGCATGTACAATCTGCACCCACCTACTTCACTAAAATACTGGTTCCCCACAAACTTTTACAACCCCATTCAGTACCACAAAAAGGTAAAACATAAAAAAAAATTAATGACAGCAGGACACATGCCGGCGAGCGGGCCTACAATTGATCTCGAGATTAATTACTTATCAACACAATGTTAAAGGTAGTTTGCATCCAAAACTATATCCAGCTGGACAGGAGCACAATTAAAACGGCTTTAAGATGTAGAAAGTCAATACAAGTAAAACTGAGATTTCTCTAGTTGTTTTCTGTAGTGGCCAAATTTATGGAAATATTGGTTTAATGTCACCCCATTTTGGGTCCAGATGATTTCCAGGAGGTCCGTGCCCGGTTGGAGAGACAGACGTCTAGCTGATGGGGGTTTACAGAGGCATGCTTAGCTTATCCCTCCTTCCGGCAGGTGAGGACGAGAGTCTGTGTGTGGGTTCAGGACATGATGAATAGAATTTCAGCCATACTCGGATCAGGTCCTCGGCTATTTCAGGAACCCGGAAGTCTGTGCGCGTCTACCAAATCATGATAGGATAGAAAAAATACAAAAACCCAAACTCAATCTGCCGAAAGTGGTAGGCTTATTAACGATCCGGTAGAAGCTCGTCGACTCAACAAACTCGCTAACAGATGCCTAGAGTCGGGAAACACAATTACCCGTTTTCACCAACAAATCGCGCAGGCATGCGGAGAGGCAAAGAAGGCAATGCAGACCGTCGTTAAATAATGATAATTCGCAATTCCATTAATAAATTCTAATTTTTATACGTGGCCCTGTTTTTTTGAAATCCGCGGCATACCCCCACTCCAAAAAGGCAACATGTTTGCCAACCACTTGAAATTGGGTACCCTGCATAATACCCCCAATTTGCTAGACCACAAGGCTTCTCCGGTGAGACTCAAGAAAATCGCACTTAGTAAAACAAAGCACTTGGCTAGATGGGAAATTCTCAGTATACTTACCGCACTCAGGAGAACAGAGGCTCAGTGTGAAAACGAAGGAAGAGGAAGAAGAAGTGTAGTGTGTAAGCATGTGTGCATGGGGTTTATTTATGTAAGTGTGCGGGTGCTGCATGCTGACTTGATCAGGATCAGCATACAGCGACAAGAGATAGAAGGAGAAAATACAAAAGACAAGAATCGTGGACGCCCCTGAGTTCTGACATCCCGAGACCTCCCAACTTACAAACTGATAACCCAGTACAACATCTATCCAGGACCTTCCTCTGCCCCTTCCCCTTGACTAAACAAGTCTCTTCTCACCAACGATCATCCCCACGCGACCCTCTCCGCCATGCCACCCTTACGGGACCGCCGCAACACGTCACTCTCGCTGGTGACCACCACCTACTCCTAATGCTGCCACTCACATACGCGTTCATCGGACCAAACAAGGTGTCACTGACCTTGATATGTGAGCGACCATACTACTACGATTGTCCACTTCTTGGACCGACCAACCACATGCAGCAAAACAAGGCATTTACAATCCTTGACATATGACTGGCCCACATCACTACACTAGTGCGAACGGACCCGAATAACAGGGCCGAGAAGAGCGCATCGTGGGCACGCGAACATCAATCGCATCTCTCCTACGAATCACTAACCTCAATAAGTGTGTAAAGGGGGGGTGCATCTTCTATACAGCCTGGCCTCCTCTCGCCAGGACGAGGGACCGTCAGATGAAACAGGGGACATCTATCCAAGAATGCAGCCTGGACCAGACGATAACTCTCTTAGGGGCTCTTTTATACAATTCACAGAGAAAAAAAATGTTTTAAGGTCCCAAATACAACATGCCTTGTGGTTAGGCCCAGTTACGCAATTCTATCCAAAAATCATTTACTTGGTGTCTAATAAAAGAGGGTTGGACCAATCCTTGTAACAATCCCCGGCCAGAATTACTTCCTTAACAGAAACACAAACACCCACAATGTAACACAACACATCTCAACACCTAACACAATCCTAGTTTACAGAAGCAGAAAATCTTGAGTACTGTTCTTCCTTCAAGTAGACCCCGGGCTCCCTAACGTTGCGAGGACCTGACCAACTATCCTGAACTAGCTCTCCTTCACACCACACAAGAGGGCAAAAAATTTCTGACACTAACCGTAATACATAAAATCCACAACACGTAACACTTATCACGACATATCACATTTCACAAATACATACTTGACAACCACCAAAGACCAACATTGAATTTCCCAAAAAAATCTACAAACAGTGAACTCTGCGCCAGTATCCCCGACGATACCGAGTTCCGATCTGGCCATACCGCATCCCGCTAAACCAACACTCTATTAGTTTAATATCGATCAATAATAAAGTCCATTCCCATCACAACGCCCCAGACCTCCGGTAATTGAAAAGTCTCAAACGACCTCAAAAATATTCCAACTAATATGCATCCATGCCTCGTGGCGGCACCCAGTTTAAAATTTTTTTTTTTTTTTTTAAGGGTTACTCGATATTTATGGCTAGGCAGAAGGCCTAGAAGAAGCATAAAGTGAGCTGGGTCCAATACGACGGGACTTGCAATTAATACTCGCTATCAACAGTAGGATAACAACTTTTATTAATGCAGGCATTTATATTATTATAAGCATAATTCCTTTTGTTAAGGTTATAAATATTCCAATATTTCAAATATATATATAAATATTATTCATTATTTCAACACATAATTCAACAACACATAATAAAACATACATACATTTACATAACAGAATCACAGACAAATTATAACTATAAAGCCTGGTGTACAGCCTGTAACTTTTAGCACAACCCCATTTGGAAATTTCAAATGCCTATATGGTTTTATAAAAAAAATACATTTATAAGTTTAAAGAAAATCTGTATTGGCCATAATAACAAGAAAATTCAATTATAAATTTATAGTGACAATACAGCCTGTATAGTTTTGTAAGCAATTACATTTATAATTTTAAAGAAAAATCTGGATTGCCCATAATAACAAGAAAATACAATTATAAATTTAAAGTGCCCGTACAGCCTGTATAGTTTTGTAAAAAGTACATTTATAATTTTAAAGAAAAATCTGGATTGCCCATAATAACAAGAAAATACAATTATAAATTTAAAGTGCCCGTACAGCCTGTATAGTTTTGTAAAAAGTACATTTATAATGTTAAAGAAAAATCTGGATTGGCCATAATAACAAGAAAATACTATTATAAATTTAAAGTGCCAGTACAGCCTGTATAGTTTTGTGAAAAGTACATTTATAATTTTAAAGGGAAATCTTGATTTGCCCGTCCGCTGACTCGTTCCACGCAGCATCCGAAAAAACAATAAACCATAAAAAATATTAGAAAAACCCCAAGGCCGGCCATGTAGTGGAAGGCCGGACAAGAGTCATACCCGACATAATGTAACATGTCTGGAAGCTTGCATGGATTTGCACCAACAGGTGACTACCCCAGATTCTGTGATTTTAAGAAAGTAACCCGGCCTGATTGCAGAATAAAGAAAAGTCCCAACCTATTATGAAATGTATAAAATAATTAACAAGCAGAAGTACCCGAGATTGTAATAGAAACTAGACCAGCCAGTCTAGCCCCAGCATGTACAATCTGCACCCAGCTACTTCACTAAAATACAGGTTCCCCACAAACTTTTACAACCCCATTCAGTACCACAAAAAGGTAAAGTATAAAAAAAATTAATGACAGCAGGACACATGCCGGCGAGCGGGCCTACAATTGATCTCGAGATTAATTATTTATCAACGCAATGTTACAGATAGTTTGCATCCAAAACTATGTCCAGCTGGACAGGAAAACAATTAAAATGACATAAAGGTGTAGAAAGTCAACAAGTAAAACGGATTTTTCTGTGGATGTTAATGCACGATACAAGTGGTTTTCTTTAGTGGCCAAATTTATGAAAGTATTGGTTTAATCTCACCTCATTTTGAGTCCAGATAATTTCCAGGAGGTCCGTGCCCAGTTGGAGAGTCAGACGTCTAGCTGATGGGGGTTTACAGAGGCATGCTTAGCTTATTCCTCCTTCCGGCAGGTGAAGACGAGAGTCTGTGTGTGGGTTCAGGACATGATGGTTAGAATTTCAGCCATGCTCGGATCAGGTCCTCGGCTATTTCAGGAATCCGGAGGTCTGTGCACGTCTACCAAACCATGATAGGGAAGAAAAAATACAAAAACCCAAACTCAATCTGCCGAAAGGGGTAGGCTTGTTGACGATCCGGTAGAAGCTCGTCGACTCAACAAACTCGCTAACAGATGCTTAGAGTCGGGAAACACAATTACCCGTTTTCACCAACAGGTCGCGCAGGCATCCGGAGAGGCAAAACACGGCAATGCAGACCGTCGTTAAATAATGATAATTCGCAATTCCATTAATAAATTCTAATTTTTACACGTGGCCCTGTTTTTTTTGAAAAACCCCGGCACACCCCTACCCCAAAAAGGCAACATGGTTACCAACCACTTGAAATTGGGTACCCTGCATAGTACCACCAATTTTTTAGACCACAAGGCTTCTCCGGTGAGCCTCAAGAAAATCGCACTTAGTAAAACAAAGCATTTGGCTAGATGGGAAAATCTCAGTATCCTTACCGTACTCAGGAAAACTGAGGCTCAATGTGAAACGAAGGAAGAGGAAGAAGAAGTGTAGTGTGTAAGCATGTGTGCATGGGGTTTATTTATGTAAGTGTGCGGGTACTGCATGCTGACTTGATCAGGGTCAGCATACAGCGACAAGAGATAGAAGGAGAAAAGACAAAAGACAAGAATCGCGGACGCCCCTGAGTTCTGACCTCCCGAGGCCTCCCAACTTACAAACTGATAACCCAGATCAACATCTATCCAGGACCTTCCTCTGCCCCTTCCCCTTGACTAAACAACACTCTTCTCACCAACGATCATCCCCACGCGACCCTCTCCGCCATGCCAAACCTTACGGGACCGCCCCAACACGTCACTCTCGCTGGTGACCACCAACTACTCCTAATGCTGGCACTCACATACTCGTTCATCGGACCAAACAAGGTGTCACTGACCTTGATATGTGAGTGACCATACTACTACTATTGTTCACCTCTTGGACCGACCAGCCATATGCAGCAAAACAAGGCATTCACAATCCTTGACATATGACTGGCCCACATCCTTACACTAGTGCGAACGTACCCGAATAACAAGGCAGAGAAGACCGCATCGAGAGCACCCGAACATCAATCGCATCTCTCCTACGAATCACTAACCTCAGTAAGTGTGTAAAGGGGGGGCATCTTCTATACAGCCTGGCCTCCTCTCGCCAGGACGAGGGACCGTCAGATGGAACAGGGGACATTTGTCCAAGAATGCAGCCTGGACCAGACGATAAGTCTCTTAGGGGCTCTTTTATACAATTCATCGAGAAAAAAAAATGTTTTAATGTCCCAAATACAACATGCCTTGTGGTTAGGCCTAGTTACGCAATTCTATCCAAAAATCATTTACTTGGTGTCTAATAAAAATGTTTTGACCAATCCTTGTATCAATCCCCGGCCAGAGTTACTTCCTTAACAAAAACACAAACACCCACAATGTAACACAACACATCTCAACACCTAACACAATCCTAGTTTACAGAAGCAGAAAATCTTGAGTACTCTTCTTCCTTCAAGTAGACCCCGGGCTCCCTAACGTTGCGAGGACCTGTCTAACTATCCTGAACTATCTCTCGTTCACACCACACAAGAGGACAAATAATTTTCTGACACTAACCCTAATACATAAAATCCACAACACCTAACACCTATCACGACATATCACATTTCACAAATACATACTTGACATCCGCCAAAGACCAACATTGAATTTCCCAAAAAAATCTACAAACAGTGAACTCGGCGCCAGTATCCCCGACAATACCGAATTCCGATCTGGCCATACCGGATCCCGCTAAACCAACACTCTATTAGTTTAATATCGATCAAAAATAAAGTCCATTCCCATCACAACGCCCCAGATCTCCGGTAATTGAAAAGTCTCAAACGACCTCAAAAATATTCTAACTAATATGCATCCATGCCTCGTGGCGGCTCCCCAGTTTACATTTTTTTTTTTAATGGTTACTCGATACTTATGACAAGGCAGAATGCCTAGAAGAAGCATAAAGTAAGCTGGGTCCAATACGACGGGACTTGCAATTAACACTCGCTATCAACAGTAGGATAACAACTTTTATTATTGCATGCATTTATATTATTATAAGCATAATTCCTTTTGTTAAGGTTATAAATATTCCAATATTTCAAATATTATTTTCATTATATATATATATATATATATATATATATATAAATATTATTCATTATTCCAACACATAAATCAACAACACATAATAAAACATACATACATTAACATCACAGAATCACAGACAAATTACAACTATAAAGCCTGGTGGACAGCCTGTTTCTTTTAGCACAACCCCATTTGGAAATTTCACATGCCTATATATTTTTATAAAAACAATACATTTATAAGTTTAGAGAAAATCTGGATTGGCCATAATAACAAGAAAATTTATTTATAAATTTAAAGTGACAATACAGACTGTATAGTTTTATAAACAAGTACATTTATAATTTTAAAGAAAAATCTGGATTGGCCATAATAACAAGAAAATACAATTATAAATTTAAAGTGCCAGAACAGCCTGTATAGTTTTGCAAAAAGTACATTTATAATTTTAAAGAAAAATCTAGAAATGCCATAATAACAAGAAAATACAATTATAAATTTAAAGTGCCAGTACAGCCTGTATAATTTTGTGAAAAGTACATTTATAATAATAAAGGGAAATCTTGATTTGCCCGTCCGCTCACACGTTCCACGCAGCATCCGAAAAACCAATAAACCATAAAAAATTTTAGAAAAACCCCCAAGGCCGGCCAGGTAGTGGAAGGCTGGACAAGAGTCATATCCGGCATAATGTAACATGTCTGGAAGCTTGCATGGATTTGCACCAACAGGTGACTACCCCAGATTCTGTGATTTTAAGAAAGTAACCCGGCCTGATTGCAGAATAAAGAAAAGCCCCAACCCTATTATGAAATGTATAATATAATTAAAAAGCAGAAATACCCGAGATTGTAATAGAAACTAGACTAGCCGGTCTAGCCCCAGCATGTACAATCTGCACCCATCTACTTCACTAAAGTACAGGTTCCCCACAATCATTTACAATCCCATTCAGTACCACAAAAAGGTAAAGCATAAAAAAAAATTAATGACAGTAGGACACATGCCGGCGAGCGGGCCTACAATTGATCTAGAGATTAATTATTTATCAACGCAATGTTACAGATAGTTTGCATCCAAAACTATGTCCAGCTGGACAGGAAAACATTTAAAACGGCATTAAGATGTAGAAAGTCAATACAAGTAAAACGGAGTTTTCTGTCGATGTTGTTGCACGATATAAGTTGTTTTCTGTAGTGGCCAAGTTAAAGAAAATATTGGTTTAATGTCACCTCATTTTGGGTCCAGATGATTTACAGGAGGTCCGTGCCCGGTTGGAGATTCAGACGTCTAGCTGATGGGGGTTTACAGAGGCGTGCTTAGCTTATTCCTCCTTCCGGAAGGTGAAGACGAGAGTCTGTGTGTGGGTTCAGGACATGATGGATAGAATTTCAGCCATGCTCGGATCAGGTCCTCGGCTATTTCAGTAACCCGCAGGTCTGTGAGCGTCTACCAAACTATGGTAAGATAGAAAAAATGCAAAAACCCAAACTCAATCTGTCGAAAGGGGTAGGCTTGTTGACGATCCGGTAGAAGCTCGTGGACTGAACAATCTCGCTAACAGATGCTTAGAGTCGGGAAACACAATTACACGTTTTCACCAACACGTCGATCAGGCATGCGGAGAGGCAAAACACGGCAATGCAGACCGTCGTTAAATAATGATAATTCGCAATTCCATTAGTAAATTCTAATTTTTATACGTGGCCCTTTTTTTTTTTAAAACCCCTGCACACCCCCACCCCAAAAAGGCAGTATGGTTGCCAAGCACTTAAAATTGGGTACCCTGCATAGTACCCCCAATTTTCTAGACCACAAGGCTTCTCCGGTGAGTCTCAAGAAAATCGCACTTACTAAAACAAATCATTTGGCTAGATGGGAAAATCTCAGTATACTTACCGCACTCAGGAGTACGGAGGCTCAGTGTGAAAACGAAGGAAGAGGAAGAAGAAGTGTAGTGTGTAAGCATGTGTGCATGGGGTTTATTATTGTAAGTGTGCGGGTACTGCATGCTGACTTGATCAGGGTCAGCATACAGCGATAAGAGATAGAAGGAGAAAAGACAAAAGACAAAAATCGTGGACGCCCCTGAGTTCTGACATCCCGAGACTTCCCATCTTACAAACTGATAACCCAGATCAACATCTATCCAGGACCTTCCTCTGCCCCTTCCCCTTGACTAAACAACACTCTTCTCACCAACGATCATCCCCACGCGACCCTCTCTGCCATGCCAACCCTTACGGGACCGCCCCAACACGTCACTCTCGCTGGTGACCAACAACTTCTCCTAATGCTGCCACTCACATACGCGTTCATCGGACCAAACAAGGTGTCACTGACCTTGATATGTGAGTGACAATACTACTACTATTGTTCACCTATTGGACCGACCAGCCATATGCAGCAAATCAAGGCATTCACAATCCTTGACATATGACTGGCCCACATCCCTACACTAGTGCGAACGGACCCGAATAACAAGGCAGAGAAGACCGCATCGAGGGCATGCGAACATCAATCGCATCTCTCCTACGAAACACTAAACTCAATAAGTGTGTAAAGGGGGGGCATCTTCTATACAGCCTGGCCTCCTCTCGCCAGGACGAGGGACCGTCAGATGAAACAGGGGACATCTATCCAAGAATGCAGCCTGGACCAGACGATACTCTCTTAGGGGCTCTTTTATACAATTCACCGAGAAAAAAAGAAGGTTTTAAGGTCCCAAATACAACATGCCTTGTGGTTAGGCCTAGTTACGCAATTCTATCCAAAAATCATTTACTTGGTGTCTAATAAAAAGGTTTTGACCAATCCTTGTAACAATCCCCGGCCAGAATTACTTCCTTAACAAAAACACAAACCCCCACAAAGTAACACAACACATCTCAACACCTAACACAATCATAGTTTACAGAAGCAGAAAAACTTGAGTACTGTTCTTCCTTCAAGTAGACCCCGGGCTCCCTAACGTTGCGAGGACCTGACCAACTATCCTGAACTAGCTCTCGTTCACACCACACAAGAGGACAAACAATTTCTGACACTAACCCTAATACATATAATCCACAACTCCTAACACCTATCACGACATATCACAGTAGTAATAAAAGGTTGGTTCTGGGACAGCCACGCCCCCTCGTTTGTTTATGTTTACATTTTTTTCATCCTCTCCACCCTCGTCTTCACCTACATAACCGCCGCGGTCATCGAACTCCGCGTGTTTGTTTACATTTTTTCTTTCTCGCCACGCCTCTCTCGTCTGTTTATGTTTACATTTTTTCCTTCCTTCCCACCCCCGCCTTACCCCGCATAGCTGCCGCCGCCGTCGCGGTCACCGAACTCCTCGTGTTTATGTTTACGTTTTTTTTCGCCGCGTGTCCCAGCTTCACACTGTTTACGTGTGTGTGTGTGTCGGAACGAATGTTTATGTTTACGTTTTTTTTCTCTCTCACCGACGCGGCCACCACGTGCTCGTTGTTTTCCTTTGTCGATCGACACGCTGACCCAGTAACAAACTTCGACATAAACGTTTTCTCTCGTCCGTCAACGATGTGAAGCTGGGACACGCGGTGGAAAAAACGTAAACATAAACACGCTGAGTTCGGTGACCGCCGGAACGCGTCTGTTTGTAAACAAATATTTAGGAGAAGGGATAATAACATAATATATTCTTTTATAAGTATTAACGACGTTGTTTGGTATTTGTCATTGTACAGTACATTCGGAAACTATGACGCCGCTTAAATCTGATATATTTGTTTTAACATTATGGACAAAATGCGATCAAATATTACTAACAAATTCTTCGGCCGATAATACAACACAAATTGAAATGGATAAAGTTAAGCGATATTTATATACTATGGTTATCTTCAAACAGATGATGAATCTTCGTTGCAAGCGGTAAATGAATCAGATATTGCTAACGCGTTACTTATATTTCAAGAATACTATAAATTACCTACTGATGGCGAGTTAAATAATGAAACTATAAACTTAATGTCGAAAATTAGGTGCGGTAACAGTGATATTATCGATTATCGAGTATCCAGTTTCAAATGGAACAAGCCCGAAGTAACATGGCATTATTATTTAGCGAATCAAGAGGTGTTAGAATTGACTAAACAAGTTTTCGCAGTATGGGAGGAAAAGTCTGGTATACGTTTCAAACATGATAGAGTGAATACAGATATTTTAATTTCTAATAAACGATTGAAACATGTGATGCAAAAAGAATCGTGGCAATGTACGAGAACGTTTGACGGTAAAGGTGGAACATTAGCACACGCATATTTTCCTGATTATAATAATTCAAGACGAGAAATTCATATTGATGAAGATGAAAATTGCTCATATTCGACTGGTAAAGTCGTTCCTCTTGACCAATCAAGTTTGTATGCAACTTTAATACACGAAATCGGTCATGCTATAGGTTTATCACATTCAGATGTATCAGATTCTGTAATGTATGCTTATTACAACGGTAAAATCGAGTTAGGTGATGATGATGTTTTAGCCATTCAAAATTTGTATGGTAAGACACAAAACACTTTTATGACGTCTTTTATACCGATGTCACCATCTTCTTCAATACCAAAGATAGAAGACGAGCGTTCTATAGATACAAATAAAATTGATCTCTGTAATTTTAAAAATATTAATTTATTTTTAATAGCCGATAAACGATTATATATATTACATGAAAAATGGTTGTTGATGTTAAATCCGGCAGAGATGATATACACCAAACCGCTTATAATAAAACATTGGTTAACGTTTCTTCCAAGAAATTTCACAAAAATTTTAGCTGTATATCAACGACCATCTGGCGAGATAGTTATGTTTATAGATTCTTTGGTATTCATGTTTGATTTAATGAGTCTTAAATTAAGTCATGGTTATCCAAAACATATCCAGTCTTTATTTAACATACAACCGAATAATTTGCATGCGGTATTCAACAGTTATACAGGTAAAACTTATATATTTCATGATGATAATTATTATAGAGAAGTCAATGAGTGTATGTTCACTACTAAATCATGGGGTTATATATCCGATACATTTCCTGGAATACCGCCTAAAATCGATTCATCATTTAGATTTTCTGATGGCAATTTATACTTTTTTAAGAATAACACTGTGTATGTCTTTAATGAATTTACGGGTGGATTAGTTAGAACAGAACAAAATAATCTATCGATATTCGGATTGAAATGTGTAAATGATGATGTACTATACAAATTAAAAGAATTAATATTACAATTGATAATTCAAAAGAAAGACCAATCGATTTCACACAATAATCGATAGTAATATCGATGAAGAAAAATAAAAGTTCAGTTTGTAAATAAAATTTATAAAAATAGAGTTGATATGTGTTTTGTACGATGACTATGTTATGTATTATTGTCGACGCTTGTTTACGCCGCAGTCGACGGATAACCTATAGCCTTCAAATTGATATGGTTTGAATTTTTGTATTGAGAAATATTTCAATGTTGTAAAGAGTGTAATAAATTGTATTATTAACAAACACTGGTTTTATTTTAATTATTCCTACAAAATAATAATAACAAATCAAAGCAGACTACAATATTTATTATCATACCATTAAATACATATATAATGAACAGATTATATTAACAAATACATACAAAATGATTATTTGAATAGTTACAAATTTTGTGATAACAAAATAATTAAGATTATATTAACAAGTGCATACAAAATGACTTTTGTATATATGATTTTAGTAATTAATAAATCAAAAATGAAAATATTTAAAAAAAAACTTTATTTACATATATTACTATGTTTTTTTTGACAGCAGTTGGAAGTCAGTCTTCCCAACCTATAACAAACAAAAATAATAATTTGTTAACTAAATGTACCAAGAATCCTTTGAAAAAAAAGAGTCATATTTTTTTAAAATTAAACAAAAGATAAGTTAAATTTTTAAGAACTAAAAATTGAACCCTATTAACTAAGATAAAAAAAGTAATAGAGAAACGTATAGAATACATTATATATTTTAATAATTACATATTTAAAAAAAATGATATAGGAAAGACTTATAAGACAAAAATTTTGGAATAGAGAAATGTAAAAACGATATATGAAGAACTTACTTATTTTACAGGTAACGAATAATTACTGTATATGTATGTTCTTGTGTAGAACATATTATAATAAGTTATTTTACAAGTAACTAAATTACATTGTGAAACTAATATAATCACCTATTTTTTTAAAACAGTAAAAATTATTAAAAAAAAATACCTTAATAATGATGATCACATCCAAGCTGTGTTATCACAAACTGACATTGCGGCATTACCTTCGTATGTAATGTTATAGGACAATCCTCCGCTCACCACTCCATAAATCTTACTCGGCATGTCAGACACCGAACGGTGTCTCCATCACCTTGATAAACAAAACCAGCGGCTGCCAGTTTGTGAGGGTTTTGACTGCTGTTGGGGTATAGTCTATGATAATATTTTTTAGAGCCAACTTTCTCAACTTTATAATACGTCGTTAAACGTTTAAAAAATTCTGCGTGGTTATACATTGTAGTAGCTGGTATGTTTCAGTATGCTGAACCACAATTTTTAATCGGCTTATATACACAGAAAATGCATTATCATCAGTACGTGTTGTAAGTAGAAGGTTAAAAAATTAATTTATTATCAGTTTCATTGCAATTAATACAATCACGTTTCCAGTATGCGTTTTAATGAGCATTTTTTTTTTGTGTAGGAAATTGTTTGAATATTGTTGATATCATTTTTTTGTTCAGGTATTAAAAATATATACATAAAATGTCATGGTAAATTAAAATATGTTAAAATAATTGAGATATAGTATTCCAAAGTTGAGTAACGTGTTGATCACATTTTAAATGATTATTACAACAAGTATTTTGATATACATCAAACTTTGTACAATTTTTAATACACTCCACATTATTATCATATTCTTCTACTTTTTCACGAAGAAATTTAAATATTTTATAATAACAGATATTAAAATTTTTAAGCCCCATAACCTGAGTATCGTAAATATTAAAAACGATGTTTTTACGTTGATTGTGTTTATTTTGTAACATAAAAAGACGATTCATAGTTCGGCTATAAAGTATCAGCTTGAATGGCTTAATGAATAATGACCGTACGGGATTGTATTTATCCCGTTATCACATAATACTCTCTTATCATCATTATTGCTTAACGCTAATTTATTAATTGATACTGATTCTACTATATGTTTTTTCGATCTTATTAATTTCATAATTCTACGTTTTTCTGTTTCCGAAAGAGTATTATGAAGACAATTTTTGAAATCGTTAAACGAGATCTCGTTATTAATTACACATTTTTTAATTCCTTTTGCTTTCTTTTGAATATTATTGTCACGCGTAGTATACGTATACAATTTCGATCGTAAACCAATAAATTCCTTAATCGGAATACCGTTACATTCGTCTTTAAATTTGCCAATTACTTTTTTATTTATAGTAGAATAACATTTATGATCAGAAGGATAATCGCTAGTATCAAAAAACATTTTCAAATCTGGATCTAACATATCTTCGTAAAAATCATTTGTCAATATTTCATAAAACAAACTGTCAGTATCAGTATATAATAACGAAATTTTGTTTCCATACTTTTTTTTCATTATATCATAATGAAATTCATACATTAAGGTTTTGCTCAATTCTAATACCTCGAAACCTACATAAATTGGTTTATTAAAATAAATAGACGTTTTGTTTGATAATACAGCACAAAGTGATTTATCATATATAATTCTGTCTTTGAAAGTCGGTTTAGAAATAAGTTTTAATAATTTTTTATTTTTACTTACAAGATCTAATTTCATTCTTTTTCTTACATTTTCCATACACTTACCAAAGACAGAATTATTTAACAATTAAAAAAAAATCTTTTTCAAACTCGTTTGTTGCAATTCGTCGGTTTTCCGTATTTAAATCAATATACGGTTTTAACCATGGTTTTTGATAAAATTTTAACGTTCTGTGAATTTTAGTTACTTTCAACCCGTGATTGACAGCTTGTTTTAAATTGATATAATGACAAATATAATGTTCTTTTGGTTCTAATGTAGTTAGTAATTTTGTTTGTTTTGTGTGATTTATACTTTTATTAATTGGAAGAAATGGTAGATCCATATGGTTATCGTGTAAACTTTCAGGGTATTCTATATCGACTTCTAATATATACCCTGTTTCAGAATTATTAGAGGTATTTAATATATCTGTAATAGTAATTTTATCAGTCCATACAAAGTTAGAATACGGAATATATTCACTCATCGCCCACCCGTATAGATTATTCGCGTCTAAATATGTTAAAAATGTTTTAGGATAATTTGGATTATATGTTTCTTTTATATATTCGTTATTGGCTTTTGAATGTTTTTTAATACATGACGATATCCTCCTTTTATAGCGGCTTCAAAGAAAATATACTTTTCGTATTCGTTAAGCAATTCAAGTTCAATACCAGTACAAAATAACATCGCATCAAAAGCAAACCCTGGAACGGTTAAATAATGCGCGCAATCTAAATTATGTGAAGATAAACAAAGTAAACGAAAACTTTCAAAAACGTCGCATAAAAGCAATACGTCAATTTTCAAATATAAATCACTGTAGTCGCCCAACGATTTAATTTTAAAATGATCCCAAACTTGAACCGCGTGATTATAATCTTCATCGCTTATATGTTTCGCATTTAATTTACTATAAAATTCAACTTTAGGAGGTAGTTCTTGTACTTCCAATTTTTCCCACGAATCGGTATATTCATAAGGATATACACCTTTTCGAGTGACTAAATCCATATCATTATTTGAAAAAAATTTGCTAGTATGAAAAAATTGATTTTTTGGTAGATTATTACTTAGTTCCGCTAAGGATCTATTTAGAAAACGAAAAGTATCAACAAATTTAATAGTTATTCCGTTACACGTTTTTTTTGAAAATGATATATATTTTTCAGTCGAATTTGGAATAATAATTATTTGTCCAATATCATACCCTAATTGGCGGACGATAAAATGAGAATCATAATTTGAACTAGCATGAATAAAAACGGGAACAAATTTTTGATTTTGTCTCCTCAGATTACAATTATTACATAATGCGGAACGGTAACGACCAGTAATATGGCAATGATCTCTAACGGGTCTGTAAAATAACGTGAATTCGCGTTTACACATTTCGCAATGTGTAGTAGATTTATATTTAATTTTATCTTGTTTTGTCATTTTTAATGGTTTAATATTATTAAGAAGCAAACCTAATAAATTTATGTTTTCAACGAGATATGACACGAATTTTTCCGCAGCATTTTTACCTCTATATAAGAACGGTTCTGATGGCAAATGTTTTTTAATATTAGCGGGAATTGAATTTTCTACAACGAAATAAACGCAAAAACTCATAGGTTCGTGTAGTTCATTCGCGACTGTAAAAGAATATTTCCGATCAGGGTAACAAGTACTTATCGGTTTTAATATACATTCAAAATCCGCGTAAACTACTTTTAACCGAAATTCTTGATTATTTTAACTTCCAAATTGATGACACCAATTTTCACATCAAAACCTTAGATTATGATACTATTAGATTGTTTAGGGAATTAATTACCAAATCAAAATTAACCGAAACAATTGAACTTAAAGACAGCGATAGCGGTAGCGACGATGAATCAGATAGCAGCGGCGATGATTTTGACAAAATTTTTAATTCTTTTTCAAAATCTAAAAAATCTAAAAAATCAAAAAAATAAAAAAATACTAAATTTGAACAAAAGTTTGAAATATTAAAAGACGGTACGAAGAAATGGATCAAAACACCAGGTGAGGAAGGTTCATATTTGATTGAGGTAAAATTAACACAAACGGCTGACATCAAACATGTACCTTCCCACAACTGGTGGCAAAAAGTATCACGGAAAGTAATTGTTTTAGCGTCGTCACCGCAAGACCCGCTGTTCGTGGCAACAACCGATTTATTTAAATCGGCTTTAACCAAAATTAAAAATGTTAAAGATGTAGCACACGGCTCGTACAAGACGCGGTATAAGCCGTATTAAAATAATTTAAGGTTGGTCAGCTGGTTGAATGATTGATTGATTGATTGATGTAAATATGTATATAGTATAAATATTTAACTGTGTATATAAATAAGTATAAGTATTTAATTTTAATTGTATTTATATATATAAATAATTTACAGTTGTTTATTAAATTTAATTTTAATATATAATAAAAATAATATGTTTTACACAAAAACATGTATAATAATTCTTGTTTTTTGGCTACCTGTAAAATAAGTGTGTTCTTTTTATATCATTTTTAATATATGTATTATTACAAGATATAACGTGTTTTACATTTGTCTATTCAAAAAATTAATTTGTTTTTGTTATAAGACTTTCCTATGTTATTTTTAAAACGTATTTGAATTTACATAGAACACATTTACAACTGTTTTTGACCTACTTCTATCTGCGCCTTTGATGGAAATGAACACGTCATCAAAACAGGAGGAAGAGAGTCGTCTTCTCCGTAAATGGTTTTTTTCACCGAAAAGATTAACACCTGGAGAAATTGCGAAATTGAAAGCGATAGTCGACAGACCAGGCTCGACTATAAGGCCATTTATAAAAGAATTAATAAAAAAATTATAGAATTTTTGTCATTTTATATATATATATGCATAAATAAATAACATATAAAAAATTTAGTGTTGGTGTTTATACTTTCACAAAATCCTTTCCTTTGTGCAGGTAATGGACCGTGATCAAGAGTTCAACCCAAGCGTGCGTGTAGACGATAAATATTTAAGTCACACATGGGAGTGTATAGCTATGTTAGAACATTACCTTGATATTAAATTTTATCGACCCAGTCATAATAACAATAAAAATACAAATTTTAAAGTTCCTGAAGGTGACCGTCGTTGTGCTATGTATAGAAACAAATCAAAAAATATAGTAGATCGTTTGTATACATCGCATTTGTATACGGGTGATATACGATCTATAATACGGTGTGTATGTAATTCTATAAATTTATATAGAGATTATATTTTGAATCATATATTAACACACGGTCACGAATCTAAAATTAATAATTGTGCTTGTGTCGACACCTGTCTGTCCAGTTCCAAAATTAGCTGTACAGATGGTAAAAAAATTATTAAATGGATAGAAAAACAACTGTTATTAACAGATCGAATGTACTGCGAACGTCATGAATGTTATGTACATTTGCAATCAGACGATAGTTTAATAGCGAACACCATATATAATACAAGTTGTAAGAGTATAATAAATGGTGTGTGCTATCATACCGCTATACTGTTAATATACAGAGATCGCAATAATCGAACATTATACGGTTCGGAATTGCATAAAGCCTTATCAGCTTGGGTTCGTTATAACGAATCGCTGAACGACTGGAGTAAACGTACAGTGTTGGTGCGTGATAATAATAGGCTTGGTATTTATCATGGATTCCCGGATTAATAATAATGTGATGTTCTAACATAGTAATAGTGAAGAAAAAATATAAAAATTATTTAGCGCACAATGATCAAGATTATGTTTATACGGACAATCGACACGTGCTACAGTCTGCTGTTTTAAGATACTTAATGATGGACACTTCAACCGATTTGTAGTCGAACATAGATTAATAATAGTGAAGGAAAAAGATGTAAAATAAATTAAAAAATAAATACATTAAAAAAATACATTTTAAATTTTATTATTCAATATCCAATTTGCTATATGAAATACATTATTTAGCGCACAATGATCAAGATTATGTTTATATGGGCAATCGACGCGTGCTACAGTCTGCTGTTGTAAGACACTTAATGATGGACACTTAAGCACTTCGAGATCTATTACTTCAACCGACTTGTAGTCGAGCATGTTCTCGATGAGTCTCTGCTTTTCTACTCCTTTTGTGTAAACATATTCACCTTCAGTAACGATGCTGTTTAAAATATTGTGAAGTTCGTCATAGCTGTGAATTCCACAATTCCAGCCGAAACCATGAAAAAATCTTTTCAACCACTCTACTTGTTTTTTCTATTTTTTGATAAATAACGATAATCGAATGGTGGTAAAAACAAAAAATGTTCTCTCACACCGACACAGTTGTGATTTTCTATTCTTTGTACACACAATTCTTTAATTTAGCATCATCGAAAAAACATTGAACATCAACAATAAAGCCGATCATTATTATAAAGCGCTAACACTACAAGTGATTATAAAATGTGTATGACAAGCAAATAAATATAATGTTAACAATCGATTCATTCTATCGATTTTCTTATAACACCAGATAAAGGTAGATATACGAGCAAATTATCAGATATTAGCAAGCAGTATGCGGTCGTTTTCGGCGGAAAATTTTGTGTTGATTCTATTTCTAAACGAACATCGACAGAACCGGTTTTTAAAAGGTCGCTCTGATGAGAGCAGTCAACAACAATTATCGGCGCATATAATAAATAATCGGTCCTATCCAGAACAGGTTCGTCCTCGCTGCCATCATAATACGATGATTGAAACCCCTTATACATCTCGTATAGCGTTTCTTTACTTCCGTTTAAATTATCATACGGATAGTATTGCGAATTCAAATATAATTTAATATTATGCAAGTCGCATAAATCAAAATGAGAGTCATTTTTTGCTATATTATTTTTTCTATCTGTTTGAAAACCTACAATTATATAACGCGGTTTATCAGTCTGTGCTACTGTTTTTATTGTCCACGTTAACTGTTTAGTTTCTGGTAAAGTCGGGTATTCTTGCAACTCCCATCTACGGAACGCTAATTTTATTGGCGTATCTCTATCAACAATACTCAATAATCTGTGTCTATACTCATCGCTAACATAAATATAAGGAATTCGCCAATTGATTTTTGTTAATTGTAATTTATATTTATCAACAGCGTTTAAAACTACGGCGTTATTATCAGACGATGATCGTATTAAAATCAGTTCTTGTTTCACATTTAAAATTATGCGTTTGTATTGTTCAGCAAAACCGAGTAATAATTTTAAAGGAATACAAAACACGAAATTCGTTGTATCTGTTGTGAAGCGACTTTTTATATCTCCCGTCCATCCTGCATTAGTTATTTTCTTCATATCACCGGGTTTAAATGTTAAAATATTTTTCATTACTGATGTGATACCGACATTTTTAACACGATCTACTTCCGTAGCACATATTTCGTACCGTATTTCATCGAATAAAAACGCTAATCCGTTACTAATTAATGGAATATTTTCGTTTTTCTGATTGTTTTCACCCATTAATTTACCTTCGATATGTAGATAACTCTCACAGGGAAGTGTATAATGATCTTGTTGATGAACAGGAATACGTATTTCATCATTATTATTTAATGTAGTAGATGCGTAAGGAGTGTGCGTATGATACGCACGTCCGATGATACTATCGTCATCATAAACAGCGCTATTTAACACGTCCAATATACTCATTGTTAATAAGTACTTTATACCCTAACGACTTTAAAAATTTTCTATTAAGAGATGTTAACTGATTAGCATCCCGTATTTTACTGGCACTATTTACGGGTTTAACTATTGTTTTATTTTGTCCATAAGGAAAAATTAGCCTCATCTCGTCTTTTTCTTATATGTAATCGCAAAGAAATCGTTTCTTCTCTAAAATTTATTAACTTTCCGTCTTGATCTTCTAATCGTATTGTGATATTATCTAATCTATTTGTATTCACTGGCAAATAAATAACGTTTGTCGGTGATTCTACTAATTTATACCCCGGTCCAACTGTCGGATAAAATTCGTGTAATATATGAGATTCTCGGCCGTTCTTCAGCGATCCAGCCACAGCGCTGCAGACTAGTCTTACAATGTCTGTCTTTACAATGTTGATTGTTGACTGTGATGAATGCCATATAAGCGGTTCGAGTTTGGTAGTATTAGCGAATCTGAGAAGAGAAGCCAAAGAATTTGGCTTAGTGAAATCTATCGTTTCACTCGAATAGATTTCGCTTTTCAAAGTATTATTATTAGCACGTATTAATAATTTCATAATTTTCCTTTTATTACTTTTTGGTCATTTTTGATTTATATAAGTGTTTATATCCTCGATTTCATAAGAACCTGTAGGTAATGCAATCACTCCATCGTCACCGAAATAAAACATATTATTTACATTTTCTTCAACATTCGGTATGGAATTGTATGTCATGAAATTAATCAACCCGAGTTCCCAATTTCCTTCGAGTTCGATGGGAGGAAATATATCACAACTAAGTGACGATCCTACTCCGTTTAAGCTAAACATTATTACTAAGAAACTGTAAACACAAACGTCCACAATTAACTGTATTTGATCGTTGATAACGTTTATAATTATAGTTTATATTAACGGGTTGTTGCTCCGATGTTTGAAAATAACGAACTAATTCAATTGGCGGTCTTAAATTACCAAAACTATCGAAATAGTTTATTGTCTTATTTTGTTTACGGTAACATACCCAATGCGTACCTGACCCGCGTATACTATCTAAATTAACAATACCGGTTTCATTTTTCTGAATTTTTAACGGTAAAGTATCTTTCATAAAAACACCTCTAAAATTAGATACATTCAAGAGTTTAGCGTAGGAAAACAATTCATTATTGGTGAGAGCGTGTGAGGGAATCTTTATTTCTTTCGATGTTTTTTTTTTATTCCCACCACCACCGGATTTTTTATACGGTCGTAAGTATAATCCCCTTCCCCTCCTTTTTCTTTTTTTTGATTTCGAAATTCGCTTATATTTTTCTTTTTTTTCTTTTTAATACCGCTGCCAAATTTACTTTTCGCTTTCATAATATTAGTTAACGCCCAAGCAGCAGCTTTTTCACCAATAGACGAGTCTCGTGCTTTTACACGTTGCCAAGCTTTTTCTGCTAATTCAAGATCGGCTTTAGAACGATTTTCAGTATCTCGATATTTCGAGTATATTATATCGTGTTCCTTACAAGCCGCATCTAATTTATTAATACTCGAATCTCCGCGCTGTAATCGTTTACTTAATTTCGTACCCGGACCACAATATTGATAACCAGGAACATGTAGTTCGATAGGTAAAATATCGACCGCTTTATTCAGTAAATTTCCGATTAATCCTCGACCGCGACGGACATCTTCTGCACTCTTCTGATATACACGCATTTGTGACGGCGATAAACAATAATTTATAAATATATATTTTTTTTCCAATCTTCTATATTTCTGACAGGATTATCTTTCGTTGTTTTTACATAAACATCATATAATATACTATACACGTGATAGTTTAATATATTAACAAAATTGCCTAATCTGTCTTCAACTCTCTGTTGAATTATATTAACTGTATCGAGTATAAATTGTTTGCTTACAGCATCTGTCGGAACCGATGGATAACCTATGTTATTTAACCTATAACCTTCGAAGTTACAAATTCCATTTGATACGGTCGGAATTTTTGTATCTACATACGATTTAGTCGCTGCGTCAGTAAGTAATTTCGGATCAGCTAAATTAATTATATTTTTCAAAGCAACGTCGTACTGGTTATCAGTTTGATATAAGCAATTTTCTTTTAAAATTTTAAAACTAACAGCATCTTCTTCCGAAACAGCGTTACCGACATTACAGAGTCTCTTATTATCTATATCATAATCACCCTCATCTGTTAAACGAAAACCTTCACCGGTGGGACCGCGAACAACGTTTATTCGCATATGCCTATTGTAACGTCCGAATTTATCGATACTCATTTTGTAAATGACAAAATTAACGTTACTACACGTTATTTTATTATATTCGCTTCTCGCAATTCTTCGATAATTGATATGATTTCATTTTCATGTCCGGTATGACCAGTATTCTTAGATGCTATTAATAAACGTAATCTGTCGCATAATTCGTTCGGATCATCCCAATATACATAATTCGGCTTATCATCGTTAGTTAACGATAAAACACCACGTCCTTCAATACGTTTCAGTTTCGATTTAGTAGACGTTGACTCTGATACCAGATTTTTAATTATATTATTATATTTATATCCTTTATTACTCTTAACTCGATCAGAGTGACTCTGTTTATGGGCATTTGTCGCTTTTAGTATCAAACCGTACGTATACAGATCCTCTTCTGGATATATATAATCGTTAGGCATTTTCATAAAAAGAAGTTCATAAAGTCCAGGTGTACCTTCATACGTTACATTATCGATAATAATATTATCGCCCTCGAAATTAATAGTTGAATTGCCTATCTTTATCGAATCATAGTCTCCGAAATAAACACCATAAGTATGATCGATTTCCTTATTTTTATCATTAAACAATTTACGTAAATATAATCTAGGTAATTTTCCTGTAACAGCGTTATCAATCCAATAATTTGCTCTACTAAGGCCAGTAGATGTTGATAGTACTTCTTGTAATGTCGGCGGTGTTTCATATATTTCCGTAGCACCTTCGTTAACATCCATTTCAGGTGTACTAGTTATCGATCCAATTTTTCTCATTTTAATCGGTGTAATTCCTACTTCTTTTTGTTCTTCTATTTTATTTCCACGACGTTTATGTTTTTTTAAACGCGTTTCTACATCATCCATTTTTTCATCCGTATCGTAAAGCACATCACGTAAATTTATTAACTTTTTTAAAGGTTGAACTATTGGTTCTAATTGTTTTTCTAATTCTTGTTGTTCGCTGATAGCGCTTTGAGTCAAATTAGCGTGTTTCCGTCTAATATCTTTCCTAATTTGTTTGATCTCTTTCGCAAGTTGTTCACGTTTCGCCCGCGACGTCATCTTGTACAATAATTTATCAATCCTTATGTATCTATATAAATATCGAATCCAATACGATAACGACCGTGACGCATATCACTCTCTTTGTCTATTACTAAAAAATGATGTTTACCACGTATCCATGCTTTATTACAAATTTCTTTAAAACAATCAAAACTCATATCCGTGTTAACATGATCGGCAAAAACATGTTTTAAATTTAGTTCATCTTGTCGAAATAAAACTATTAAATTTGCGTTATCTCGTATCAATTGTTTTGGAATTTTACTATACGACTGACACAAATAAAAAACATCGATATTATTATGTCTCCCCATTGTAAAATAATTTCGTATATTATACTGCCGTTCACAAGCTATATCGTCAAAAATTATTACAGAATTAGGTTTAGCTTCATTTGGATGTATAACCTCGTCATTATCTGTAAACGTATGATAACCTATAAACAGTATTTTTGAAAACACTCTATTTAAAAACTTGTATTTAGGCTGATACAACGATTTTGAAAACACATATATATTTTCAAAACATAATCCGTTCGGATCGAATAACAAATTAAGCATTAAATTAGTCTTCCCCATGTCTGATGAGCCTGTAATTAAACATCTAATATTATCTGGTAATAATTTACTATGTTTTTTCTCTTTTTCTTCAGATCCCTACAATTATAAACAATCGTATCAATATCGCGAATATTTATTTTATGTTTCTGCCGTTTAAGCTTCATCACTGACGTCTATTTTCTTACACACGTTATTATATAATATTATTTCTATTAATCCAACTGTCATGTGATTTATCATAACCCAACCAACGTACAAGTACTTTCTCGCCTTTACGTTTTAAAATTTTTTCAATTAAATATACGTCACCGAATTCTGTTTTACTTATTTCTTGTTCATAAAAACCACCTTCTAATATATTACCTTTATCGTCCTTCAGAATATACGTTCTCGGCGCTGTAGATTTAACGTTATAATAGTAAATAACTCGTTTGTCCAGTTGGGAAGGTAACCTTTAGCAAACACCTTTTTATATTTGCTAATTCTTACTCTATCGCCGATTTTAAATTTTGGAGGTTTCTTATTGAACGTTAATTGTTTTCTTTTATTTATTCGTAACAATAGTTATTTTTCGTTATTTTTGTTTACATCTACAGGTTTCATTTTAATCGTTCTGTGCACAGTATTATTGTAGTCTCTCAATAAATCAGGAAGAACATTCAACCACGTATACTTACCGTTAGTTGTAACCCATTTCCACATTTTATTTTTCAAAGTACGGTTGAACCGTTCGATAATAGAAGCTTTTTTATCTGAATGTGTAGAATAATGATTTATATTGTATTGCTTCAACAAATTACGCACACGTTCGTTGTACCATTCTTTACCTTTATCTGTTTGTAAATGATTCATTTTATTATTTTGTAATAAAATTTTAAGTACTCGCACAACATTTTCAGACGATTTTGTTTTTATTGGAACAGCGAATGCGTATTTACTGAAACAATTTATCATCGTTAATATATACTTATAACCTCTATTCAACTTTGCATATGGAATCATTTCTACAAGATCGGCTTGATATAAATCATCAAGACCTTTGAGCTCAACACTACGAGTTAAAAAATTTTTTCTAACTTGTTTATGTAATTCGTTACTGATATTCTCTCTTACACTCATTATATATATGTTGACGGTTCTAACTACGATAAGAAAATGAATAAAAAACAACAAACACAAATACATCAATACTATTTTGTATTATTTTTTAATAATAATAATAATAATAATAATAATAATAATTAATTACATACAATCTTCACCTTTGTGAATTTTTACCAAGAAACAGTGTGGTGATACTTTTTCATGAACAGTCCAAGGATCATCAGAACATTTCCAACCGTTTAAAATGACTCTACACTCTATACATGATAATTTACTACCAACACCGGTATAATAAAATCCTGCGTTAACCAGTTTTTAAAAATTGGGTTCGAGTGTAGGCCAACTTTTAAATGATAATAACATCACTTTTTTAGTCTCTGCAATACATCTTTTCGCATTTCTATAATTATTAAAATTATACATTATACATCGCTCCATCTCACAATTCGGATTCGATAATTTATGCATAAACTGAATATGTTCGATAGGTAAAGTTCCTCTTGTCTGAAACCCGCACAAAGAACACTGAACACTATCTAAATATCGTTTAAAAACAAAACCGGATTCTAACAATTCATTTATCGAATGATTGATTAATCTTTCACACAACAGCGCTTGTTTTGACATTGTTTTTTAACCGACGTCTTCACAGCGACTGGTGACGAACGAACTGATTTTACTTTATACAATTTTTCTTCTTCTTCATGATCGATACTCAGTAATGTTTGACGACTACAGTTTTTTAATTTTTTTAATACAGCACCGTACGTATAAGTAATCGGTAAACTGATTTTAATAATCTGTTTATTCCTTTCAATTTTAACAACATTTGCTCGTGTAAATTCATTCACTATCAAACAACAAATTTCATTAAAATTTAATTCTCCATCGAGTGGCGGGCCGAAATAATATATTTGCCAATTAAATGCGGAAATACTGTTTTCAAATTTATCAGTCATTTTGTTTTTAAAAATCGAAGATATCGATCTACAAAAAATAATTTAATTTCTGAATCATCATGACTTTCAATCAACTGTAAACAACACAGTAATTTACTTTTATTTCTTTCAAAAATAGCGCACGGACATGGACCGTCTATAACGTCAGTAAACTTATCACTACAACAACACCCGTCTTCAGATAACTTCTTTACTTCACAATAAAAAATAATTTCTTTTAAACAATCATATATCCCCTTCAGTTGACATGTTCGAAAATGATCTATCACCAAATCGTCTAAACTCGTTACTTTAATAATATTTGATAACCTTAATACAACGTCTTCTGAAAATTCGCGTTTTAATAAGTCGATTATACTGCTACCGTCCATTCTTTCGTTAACATGTTCTCACAGAGACTACAAACTGAACACTGACAATAAAATTGAACGTATACTCAACATTCAGTTAGGTGGGGATGAAAAATAATTCTTTATATATTCTAACTAATAAACAATATGGCGAGGCTTTCGCATGTTCAATCCAGGGATCGTCAGTCTCCTCCCACTCACAAAGAACTGCTTTGCATTCCACGCACATTACGTCATCTTCAATTCCGGTATAATAAAATCCCGCTGATCTGAGTCTATCGGCTGACGGTGAACGTTTTGGCCATGTATAAAATGTCAACTTCATCATTTCTTCTGTTTCTTCAACACATTTTATCGCATTCTGATAATTAGCAATACACTCTTTTGATTTAGCGAGTAACATTTGTCTCAGAAAATTCATTATTTACAAAATAAATCTGGCGAAAAATCTGCGCTCGTAAAATTCAACACAATGTTGCCGCTAAGACTGCAAGCCATTTACTGGCAGAGAAATTTAATAAACATTTGTTTAATCTGAGACTGAAAATTGTTCTTTATATATTTTAATTAATAAAAAAAAATGATTTGGTAATGCGAGGGATCGAACCTACGAACTAATAATACTGATAAAACCGTTATAGGATACAATTAACGCACACGACCAAATCATATTTGATAAATAATAATTTTAAAACGATACTAAACGAATAATTCAAAATAAAAAAAGCGCATACATTTCCAGATAAAACTTGTTTACTACTATTTTTCCGCACACTGTCTCTTGTACAATTTAATTAATATACAGTCTGGCGAAGCTTTCGCGTGTTCGAACCAAGGATCGTCAGTCTCCTTCCAATCACAAAGTACTATTCTGCATTCAACACATATTACGTCGTCTTCCGTTCCGGTGTAATAAAATTCAGCTGATACCAGTCTCTCGACTGACGGGCAACGTTTTCGCCATCGAGGAAACGCAAATGATGCTTCCATCTGTTTCCGCGCTTCTCGAACACATTTCACCGCGATTGGATAATTTATAATACACTCTCTCGATTTAGCGTAATCTTCAAATTTATAATACCTATCGCGAATCATTCTGCATTTCGGATATAAAAGTTTATGCATGAACTGGATATGCGTGATTGTCAGATATACTTTTGTTTTAAAACCGCACTTGCTGCATTTAATATTATCTGAATTAGTTATAAAAACAAAACCTTCGTTTTCAAAAAAATCTAGGACAATCTGGACGGGTGTAGCACGCGTTACAGACATCTTAAACGAAAATCTCGTATTAACTGAAAAAATTGCATAAACGATTGTATTTACAACGTTATCGAAAACACGATTGCGGTACGTTTGTTACTGGGTCAGCGTGTCGATCGGCCAAGGAAAACAACGAAAACGTGGTGGCCGCGTCGGCGAGAGAGAAAAAAAACGTAAACATAAACATTCGTTCCGACACACACACACGTAAACAGTGTGAAGCTGGGACACGCGGTGAAAAAAACGTAAACATAAACACGAGGAGTTCGGTGACCGCGACGGCGGCGGCGGCTATGCGTGGTAAGGCGGGGGTGGGAAGGAAGGAAAAATGTAAACATAAACAGAGGAGAGAGGCGTGGCGAGAAAGAAAAATGTAAACAAACACGCGGAGTTCGATGACCGCGGCGGTTATGCGTTCTGACACACACACACGTAAACAGTGTGAAGCTGGGACACCCGGTGAAAAAAAACGTAAACATAAACACGAGGAGTTCGGTGACCGCGACGGCGGCGGCTATGCGTGGTAAGGCGGGGGTGGGAAGGAAGGAAAAAATGTAAACATAAACAGACGAGAGAGGCGTGGCGAGAAAGAAAAAATGTAAAAAACACGCGGAGTTAGATGACCGCGGCGGTTATGTAGGTGAAGACGGGGGTGGAGAGGATGAAAAAATGTAAACATAAAAAAACGAGGAGGCGTGGCAGTCCCAGAACCAAACTTTTATTACTACTTATCACATTTCACAAATACATAATTGACAACCACCAAAGACCAACATTGAATTTCCCAAAAAAATCTACAAACAGTGAACTCTGCGCCGGTATCCCCGACGATACCGAATTCCGATCTGGCCATACCGCATCCCGCTAAACCAACACCCTATTAGTTTAATATCGATCAATAATAAACTCCATTCCCATCACAACGTCCCAGATCTCCGGTTATTGAAAAGTCTCAAACGACCTCAAAAATATTCCAACTAATATGCATCCATGCCACGTGGCGGCACCCAGTTTAAAATTTTTTTTTTTTTTTTAAGGGTTACTCGATATTTATGACTAGGCAGAAGGCCTAGAAGAAGCATAATGTGAGCTGGGTCCAATACGACGGGACTTGCAATTAATACTCGCTATCAACTGTAGGATAACTACTTTTATTATTGCAGGCATTTGTATTATTATAAGCATAATTCCTTTTGTTAAGGTTATAAATATTCCAATATTTCAATTATTATTATCATTATATATATATATATATATATTATTCATTATTCCAACACATAATTCAACAACACATAATAAAACATACATACATTTACATCACAGAATCACAGACAAATTACAACTATAAAGCCTGGTGGACAGCCTGTATCTTTTAGCACAACCCCACTTGGAAATTTCACATGCCTATATAGTTTTATAAAAAAAATACATTTATAAGTTTAGAGAAAATCTGCATTGGCCATAATAACAAGAAAATTCAATTATAAATTTAAAGTGACAATACAGCCTGTATAGTTTTGTAAACAAGTACATCATTTATAATTTTAAAGAAAAATCTGGATTGGCCATAATAACAAGAAAATACAATTATAAATTTAAAGTGCCAGTACACCCTGTAGAGTTTTGTAAAAAGTACATTTATAAACTTAAAGAAAAATCTGGATTAGCCATAATAACAAGAAAATTCAATTATACATTTAAAGTGCCAGTACAGCCTGTATAGTTCTGTAAAAAAGTACATTTATTAAAAAAAAAATCTGGATTGGCCATAATAACAAGAAAATACAATTATAAAAAAAAAGTTCCAGTAGAGCCTGTATAGTTTTGTGAAAAGTACATTTATAATTTTAAAGAAAAATCTGGATTGGCCATAATAACAAGAAAATACAATTATAAATTAAAAGTGCCAGTATAGCCTGTATAGTTTTGTGAAAAGTACATTTATAATTTTAAAGGGAAATCTGGATTTGCCCGTCCGCTGACACGTTCCACGCAGCATCCGAAAAAACAATAAACCATAAAAAATTTTAGAAAAACCCCCAAGGCCGGCCAGGTAGTGGAAGGCTGGACAAGAGTCATACCCGACATAATGTAACATGTCTGGAAGCTTGCATGTATTTGCACCAACAGGTGACTACCCCAGATTCTATGATTTTAAGAAAGTAACCCGGCCTGATTGCAGAATAAAGAAAAGCCCCAAGCCTATTATGAAATGTATAAAATAATTAAAAAGCAGAAATACGAGATTGTAATAGAAAGTAGACTAGCCGGTCTAGCCCCAGCATGTACAATGTGCACCCATCTACTTCACTAAAGTACACGTTCACCACAATCTTTTACAACCCCATTCAGTACCACAAAAAGGTAAAGCATAAAAAAAAATTAATGACAGCAGGACACATGCCGGCGAGCGGGCCTACAATTGATCTCGAGATTAATTATTTATCAACGCAATGTTACAGATAGTTTGCATCCAAAACTATGTCCAGCTGGACAGGAAAACAATTAAAACGGCATTAAGATGTAGAAAGTCAATACAAGTAAAACGGAGTTTTCTGTGGATGTTATTGCACGACACAAGTTGTTTTCTGTAGTGGCCAAATTTATGAAAGTATTGGTTTAATCTCACCTCATTTTGGGTCCAGATGATTTCCAGGAGGTCCGTGCCCGGTTGGAGAGTCAGACGTCTGGCTGATGGGGGTTTACAGAGGCGTGCTTAGCTTATTCCTCCTTCCGGAAGGTGAAGACGAGAGTCTGTGTGTGGGTTCAGGACATGATGGATAGAATTTCAGCCATGCTCGGATCAGGTCCTCGGCTATTTCAGGAACCCGGAGGTCTGTGCGCGTCTACCAAATCATGATAGGATAGAAAAAATACAAAAACCCAAACTCAATCTGCCGAAAGGGGTAGGCTTGTTGACGATCCGGTAGAAGCTCGTCGACTCAACAAACTCGCTAACAGATGCTTAGTGTCGGGAAACACAATTACCCGTTTTCACCAACAGATCGCGCATGCATGCGGAGAGGCAAAACACGGCAATGCAGACCGTCGTTAAATAATGATAAGTCGCAAATCCATTAATAAATTTTAATTTTTACACGTGACCCTGTTTTTTTTTGAAAAACCACGGCACAGCCCCACCACAAAAAGGCAACATGGTTGCCACCGGTTGGAGAGTCAGACGTCTAGCTGATGGTGGTTTACAGAGGCATGCTTAGCTTATTCCTCCTTCCGGCAGGTGAGGACGAGAGACTGTGTGTGGGATCAGGACCTGATGGATAGACTTTCAGCCATGATCGGATCAGGTCCTCGGCTATTTCAGTAACCCGGAGGTCTGTGGGCGTCTACCAAATCATGATAGGATAGAAAAAATACAAAAAACCCCAACTCAATCTGCCGAAAGAGGTAGGCTTGTTGACGATCCGGTAGAAGCTCGTCGACTCAACAAACTCGCTAACAGATGCTTAGAGTCAAGATGCACAATTACCCGTTTTCACCATCAGATCGCGCAGGCATGCGGAGAGGCAAAACACGGCAATGCAGACCGTCGTTAAATAATGATAAGTCGCAAATCCATTAAAAAATTATAATTTTTACACGTGGCCCTGCTTTTTTTTTTGAAAAACCGCGGCACAGCCCACCACAAAAAGGCCAACCACTTGAAATTGTGTACCCTGCATAGTACCCCCAATTTTCTAGACCACATGGCTTCTCCGGTGAGTCTCAAAAAAATCGCACTTAATAAAACAAAGAATTTGGCTAGATGGGAAAATCAGTATACTTACCGCACTCAGGAGAACAGAGGCTCAGTGTTAAAACGACGGAAGAGGAAGAAGAAGTGTAGTGTGTAAGCATGTGTGCATGGGGTTTATTTATGTAAGTGTGGGGGTATTGCATGCTGACTTGATCAGGGTCTGCATACAGCGACAAGAGATAGAAGGAGAAAAGACAAAAGACAAGAATCGTGGACGCCCCTGAGTTCTGACATCCCAAGGCCTCCCAACTTACAAATTGATAACCTTGATAAAAATCTAACCAGGACCTTCCTCTGCACCCCCTTTAATGAACAACATTCTTCTCACCGACGATCATCCCCACGCGACCCTCTCCGCCATGCCAACCCTTACGGGACCGCATCAACACGTCACAATCGCTGGTGACCTACACCTACTCCTACTGCTGCCACTTACATACGCGTTCATCGGACCAAACAAGGTTTCACTGACCTTAATATGTGCGTGACCATACTACTACTATTGTCCACCTCTTGGACCGAGCAGCCATATGCAGCAAAACAAGGCATTCACAATCCTTGACATATGACTGGCCCACAACCCTACACTAGTGCGAACGGACCCGAATAACAAGGCAGAGAAGACCGTATCGAGGGCACCCGAACATCAATCGCATCTCTCCTACGAATCACTAACCTCAATAAGTGTGTAAATGGGGGGCATCTTATATACAGCCTGGCCTCCTCTCGCCAGGATGAGGGACCGTCAGATGAAACAGGGGACATCTATCCAAGAATGCAGCCTGGACCAGACGATAATTCTCTTAGGGGCTCTTTTATACAATAAACCGTGGAAACAACATTTTTTAGGTCCCAAACACAACGTGCCTTGTAGTTAGGCCTAGTTACGCAATTCTATCCAAAAATCATTTACATGGTGTCTAATAAAAGAGAGTTGGACCAAACCTTGTAATAATCCCCGGCCAGAATAGCTTCCTTAACAAAAACACAAACACCCACAATGTAACCCAACACATCTCAACACCTAACACAATCATAGTTTACAGAAGCAGAAAAACTTGAGTACTGTTCTCCCTTCAAGTAGACCCCGAGCTCCATAACGTTGCGAGGACCTGACCAACTATCCTGAACTAGCTCTCGTTCACACCACACAAGAGGACAATCAATTTCTGACACGAACATAATACATAAAATCCACAACACCTAACACTTATCACGACATAACACATTTCACAAACACATACTTGAAAACCACCAAAGACCAACATTGAATTTCCCAAAAAAATCTTCAAACAATGAACTCTGCGCCAGTATCCCCGACGAAACTGACGTCCGATCTGGCCATACCGCATCCCGCTAAACCAACACCCTTTAATTTAATATCGACCAATAATAAAGTCCATTCCCATCACAATGCCCCAGATCCCCGGTAATTGATAAGTCTCAAACGACCTTCACAGCCATTTGTGAAGTAATTAAATTATAACACATTTAGACTTTAATACACTTTATCTCCCACTTACCTTGTTCTGCCCAGGCTTACGTCACAGATTCACAGAAAAATTACAACTATAAAGCCTGGTGGACAGCCTGCATATTTTAGCACAACCCCATTTGGAAATTTCATATGCCCATATAGTTTTATAAAAAAAATACATTTATATGTTTAGAGAAAATCTGGATTGGCCATAATAACAAGAAAATTCAATTAGAAATTTAAAGTGACAATACAGCCTGTATAGTTTTGTAAAAAGTACATTTATAATTTTAAAGAAAAATCTGGATTGGCCATAATAACAAGAAAATACAATTATAAATTAAAAGTGCCAGTATAGCCTGTATATTTTTGTGAAAAGTACATTTATAATTTTAAAGGGAAATCTGGATTTGCCCGTCCGCTGACAGGTTCCACGCAGTATCCGAAAAAACAAAAAACCATAAAAATTTTAGAAAAACCCCCAAGGCCGGCTAGGTAGTGGAGGCTGGAAAAGAGTCATACCCGACGTAATGTAACATGTCTGGAGGCTTTCATGGATTTGCACCAACAGGTGACTACCCCAGATTCTGTGAATTTAAGAAAGTAACCCGGCCTGATTACAGAATAAAGAAAAGCCCCAACCTTATTATGAAATGTATAAAATAATTAACAAGCAGAAATACCCGAGATTGTAATAGAAACTAGACCAGCCGGTCTAGCCCCAGCATGTACAATCTGCACCCACCTACTTCACTAAAATACAGGTTCCCCACAAACTTTTACAACCCCATTCAGTACCACAAAAAGGTAAAGCATAAAAAAAAATAAATGACAGCAGGACACATGCCGGCGAGCTGGCCAACAATTGATCTCGAGGTTAATTATTTATCAACGCAATGTTACATATAGTTTGCATCCAAAACTATGTCCAGCTAGACAGGGGCACAATTAAAACGGCATTAAGATGTAGAAGCTCAATACAAGCAGAACGGAGTTTTCTGCGGATGTTAATGCACGATACAAGTTGTTTTCTGTAGTGGCCAAATTTATGAAAGTATTGGTTTAATGTCATATTATTTTGGGTCCAGATGATTTCCAGGAGGTCTGTGTCCGGTTGGAGAGTCAGACGTCTAGCTGATGGTGGTTTACAGAGGCATGCTTAGCTTATTCCTCCTTCCGGCAGGTGAGGACGAGAGTCTGTGTGTGGGATCAGGACCTGATGGATAGACTTTCAGCCATGATCGGATCAGGTCCTCGGCTATTTCAGTAACCCGGAGGTCTGTGGGCGTCTACCAAATCATGATAGGATAGAAAAAATACAAAAAACCCCAACTCAATCTGCCGAAAGAGGTAGGCTTGTTGACGATCCGGTAGAAGCTCGTCGACTCAACAAACTCGCTAACAGATGCTTAGAGTCAAGATGCACAATTACCCGTTTTCACCATCAGATCGCGCAGGCATGCGGAGAGGCAAAACACGGCAATGCAGACCGTCGTTAAATAATGATAAGTCGCAAATCCATTAAAAAATTATAATTTTTACACGTGGCCCTGCTTTTTTTTTTGAAAAACCGCGGCACAGCCCACCACAAAAAGGCCAACCACTTGAAATTGTTACCCTGCATAGTACCCCCAATTTTCTAGACCACATGGCTTCTCCGGTGAGTCTCAAGAAAATCGCACTTAATAAAACAAAGAATTTGGCTAGATGGGAAAATCAGTATACTTACCGCACTCAGGAGAACAGAGGCTCAGTGTTAAAACGACGGAAGAGGAAGAAGAAGTGTAGTGTGTAAGCATGTGTGCATGGGGTTTATTTATGTAAGTGTGGGGGTATTGCATGCTGACTTGATCAGGGTCTGCATACAGCGACAAGAGATAGAAGGAGAAAAGACAAAAGACAAGAATCGTGGACGCCCCTGAGTTCTGACATCCCAAGGCCTCCCAACTTACAAATTGATAACCTTGATAAAAATCTAACCAGGACCTTCCTCTGCACCCCCTTTAATGAACAACATTCTTCTCACCGACGATCATCCCCACGCGACCCTCTCCGCCATGCCAACCCTTACGGGACCGCATCAACACGTCACACTCGCTGGTGACCTACACCTACTCCTACTGCTGCCACTCACATACGCGTTCATCGGACCAAACAAGGTTTCACTGACCTTAATATGTGCGTGACCATACTACTACTATTGTCTACCTCTTGGACCGAGCAGCCATATGCAGCAAAACAAGGCATTCACAATCCTTGACATATGACTGGCCCACAACCCTACACTAGTGCGAACGGACCCGAATAACAAGGCAGAGAAGACCGTATCGAGGGCACCCGAACATCAATCGCATCTCTCCTACGAATCACTAACCTCAATAAGTGTGTAAATGGGGGGCATCTTATATACAGCCTGGCCTCCTCTCGCCAGGACGAGGGACCGTCAGATGAAACAGGGGACATCTATCCAAGAATGCAGCCTGGACCAGACGATAATTCTCTTAGGGGCTCTTTTATACAATAAACCGTGGAAACAACATTTTTTAGGTCCCAAACACAACGTGCCTTGTAGTTAGGCCTAGTTACGCAATTCTATCCAAAAATCATTTACATGGTGTCTAATAAAAGAGAGTTGGACCAAACCTTGTAATAATCCCCGGCCAGAATAGCTTCCTTAACAAAAACACAAACACCCACAATGTAACCCAACACATCTCAACACCTAACACAATCATAGTTTACAGAAGCAGAAAAACTTGAGTACTGTTCTCCCTTCAAGTAGACCCCGAGCTCCATAACGTTGCGAGGACCTGACCAACTATCCTGAACTAGCTCTCGTTCACACCACACAAGAGGACAATCAATTTCTGACACGAACATAATACATAAAATCCACAACACCTAACACTTATCACGACATAACACATTTCACAAACACATACTTGACAACCACCAAAGACCAACATTGAATTTCCCAAAAAAATCTTCAAACAATGAACTCTGCGCCAGTATCCCCGACGAAACTGACGTCCGATCTGGCCATACCGCATCCCGCTAAACCAACACCCTTTAATTTAATATCGACCAATAATAAAGTCCATTCCCATCACAATGCCCCAGATCCCCGGTAATTGATAAGTCTCAAACGACCTTCACAGCCATTTGTGAAGTAATTAAATTATAACACATTTAGACTTTAATACACTTTATCTCCCACTTACCTTGTTCTGCCCAGGCTTACGTCACAGATTCACAGAAAAATTACAACTATAAAGCCTGGTGGACAGCCTGCATATTTTAGCACAACCCCATTTGGAAATTTCATATGCCCATATAGTTTTATAAAAAAAATACATTTATATGTTTAGAGAAAATCTGGATTGGCCATAATAACAAGAAAATTCAATTAGAAATTTAAAGTGACAATACAGCCTGTATAGTTTTGTAAAAAGTACATTTATAATTTTAAAGAAAAATCTGGATTGGCCATAATAACAAGAAAATACAATTATAAATTAAAAGTGCCAGTATAGCCTGTATATTTTTGTGAAAAGTACATTTATAATTTTAAAGGGAAATCTGGATTTGCCCGTCCGCTGACAGGTTCCACGCAGTATCCGAAAAAACAAAAAACCATAAAAATTTTAGAAAAACCCCCAAGGCCGGCTAGGTAGTGGAGGCTGGAAAAGAGTCATACCCGACGTAATGTAACATGTCTGGAGGCTTTCATGGATTTGCACCAACAGGTGACTACCCCAGATTCTGTGAATTTAAGAAAGTAACCCGGCCTGATTACAGAATAAAGAAAAGCCCCAACCTTATTATGAAATGTATAAAATAATTAACAAGCAGAAATACCCGAGATTGTAATAGAAACTAGACCAGCCGGTCTAGCCCCAGCATGTACAATCTGCACCCACCTACTTCACTAAAATACAGGTTCCCCACAAACTTTTACAACCCCATTCAGTACCACAAAAAGGTAAAGCATAAAAAAAAATAAATGACAGCAGGACACATGCCGGCGAGCTGGCCAACAATTGATCTCGAGGTTAATTATTTATCAACGCAATGTTACATATAGTTTGCATCCAAAACTATGTCCAGCTAGACAGGGGCACAATTAAAACGGCATTAAGATGTAGAAGCTCAATACAAGCAGAACGGAGTTTTCTGCGGATGTTAATGCACGATACAAGTTGTTTTCTGTAGTGGCCAAATTTATGAAAGTATTGGTTTAATGTCATATTATTTTGGGTCCAGATGATTTCCAGGAGGTCTGTGTCCGGTTGGAGAGTCAGACGTCTAGCTGATGGTGGTTTACAGAGGCATGCTTAGCTTATTCCTCCTTCCGGCAGGTGAGGACGAGAGTCTGTGTGTGGGATCAGGACCTGATGGATAGACTTTCAGCCATGATCGGATCAGGTCCTCGGCTATTTCAGTAACCCGGAGGTCTGTGGGCGTCTACCAAATCATGATAGGATAGAAAAAATACAAAAAACCCCAACTCAATCTGCCGAAAGAGGTAGGCTTGTTGACGATCCGGTAGAAGCTCGTCGACTCAACAAACTCGCTAACAGATGCTTAGAGTCAAGATGCACAATTACCCGTTTTCACCATCAGATCGCGCAGGCATGCGGAGAGGCAAAACACGGCAATGCAGACCGTCGTTAAATAATGATAAGTCGCAAATCCATTAAAAAATTATAATTTTTACACGTGGCCCTGCTTTTTTTTTTGAAAAACCGCGGCACAGCCCACCACAAAAAGGCCAACCACTTGAAATTGGGTACCCTGCATAGTACCCCCAATTTTCTAGACCACATGGCTTCTCCGGTGAGTCTCAAGAAAATCGCACTTAATAAAACAAAGAATTTGGCTAGATGGGAAAATCAGTATACTTACCGCACTCAGGAGAACAGAGGCTCAGTGTTAAAACGACGGAAGAGGAAGAAGAAGTGTAGTGTGTAAGCATGTGTGCATGGGGTTTATTTATGTAAGTGTGGGGGTATTGCATGCTGACTTGATCAGGGTCTGCATACAGCGACAAGAGATAGAAGGAGAAAAGACAAAAGACAAGAATCGTGGACGCCCCTGAGTTCTGACATCCCAAGGCCTCCCAACTTACAAATTGATAACCTTGATAAAAATCTAACCAGGACCTTCCTCTGCACCCCCTTTAATGAACAACATTCTTCTCACCGACGATCATCCCCACGCGACCCTCTCCGCCATGCCAACCCTTACGGGACCGCATCAACACGTCACACTCGCTGGTGACCTACACCTACTCCTACTGCTGCCACTCACATACGCGTTCATCGGACCAAACAAGGTTTCACTGACCTTAATATGTGCGTGACCATACTACTACTATTGTCCACCTCTTGGACCGAGCAGCCATATGCAGCAAAACAAGGCATTCACAATCCTTGACATATGACTGGCCCACAACCCTACACTAGTGCGAACGGACCCGAATAACAAGGCAGAGAAGACCGTATCGAGGGCACCCGAACATCAATCGCATCTCTCCTACGAATCACTAACCTCAATAAGTGTGTAAATGGGGGGCATCTTATATACAGCCTGGCCTCGTCTCGCAGGACGAGGGACCGTCAGATGAAACAGGGGGCATCTATCCAAGGATGCAGCTTGGACGAGACGATAACTCTGTTAGGGTCTCTTTTATACAATTCACCGAGAAAACAATATTTTAGGTCCCAAATACAACATGCCTTGTAGTTAGGCCTAGTTACGCAATTCTATCCAAAAATCATTTACTTGGTGTCTAATAAAAGAGAGTTGGACCAACCCTTGTAATAATCCCCGGCCAGAATAGCTTCCTTAACAAAAATACAAGCACCAACAATGTAACCCAACACATCTCAACACCTAACACAATCATAGTTTACACAAGCAGAAAAACTTGAGTACTGTTCTCCCTTCAAGTAGACCCCGGGCTCCATAACGTTGCGAGGACCTGACCATCTATCCTGAACTAGCTCTCGATCACACCACACAAGAGGACAATCAATTTCTGACACGAACATAATACATAAAATCCACAACACCTAACACCTATCACGACATGTCACATTTCACAAATACATACTTGACAACCACCAAAGACCAAAATTAAATTTCCCAAAAAAATCTTCAAACAACGAACTCATAAAATCCACAACACCTAACACTTATCACGACATATCACATTTCACAAATACATACTTGACAACCACCAAAGACCAACATTGAATTTCCCAAAAATATCTTCAATCAATGAAATCTGCGCCATTATCCCCGACGATACCGACGTCCGATCTGGTCATACCGCATCCCGCTAAACCAACACTCTATTAGTTTAATATCGATCAATAATAAAGTCCATTCCCATCACAATGCCCCAGATCTCCGGTAATTGAAAAGTCTCAAACGACCTTCACAGCCATTTGTGAAGTAATTAAATTATAACACATTTAGATCTTAATACAATTTATCTCCCACTTACCTTGTTCTGCCCAGGTTTACGTCACACGAACTGCGAAATGCAAGTATGATTTCAAGGTTATCTGAATAACGGACGCAACTCTCATTGTTATAATAGAATTCAGATTTTATTTCATTTTATATTAATTCAGATTCTTTAATTACTCATATTATTGTTTATTACCACATGAATAACACGCCAAACATTTACTTTACTCTACCTACACGTTTAATTAAAAGGTTCATTTGCTTATAAAATCTTATTCAAGTGGCTTCTGCTTAATTTTCTTTGGAAATACAAGATATTCTTTTACATGATCAACATACTCTTATCTGGCTGCAGACTTTAACATAAACGACAAATAACTCCTTAACCTAAACAGACAACCCAGTAATAGCTCACTCACTCATTCGCACACATACACTCGTGGCGGCACCCATTTTACAATTTTTTTTTTTTTATAGGTTACTCGATAATTATGATTAGGCAGAAGGCCTAGAAGAAGCATAAAGTGAGCTGGGTCCAATGCGACGGGACTTGAAATTAATACTCGCTATCAACTGTAGGATAACAACTTTTATTATTGCATGCTTTGATATTATTATAAACATAATTCCTTCTGTTAACGTTATAAATATTCCAATATTTAAAATATTATTATCATTTTATATATATATAAATATTATTCATTATTATTATTATTATTATTATTATCATAGTTTACAGAAGCAGAAAAACGTGAGTACTGTTCTTCCTTCAAGTTGCCCCCGGGCTCCCTAACGTTGCGAGGACTTGACCAACTATCCTGAACAATCTCTCGTTCACACCACACAAGAGGACAAACAATTTCTGACCCGAACATAATACATATAATCCACAACACCTAACACCTATCACGACTTATCACATTTCACAAATACATACTTGACAACCACCAAAGACCAACATTGAATTTCCCAAAAAAATCTTCAAACAATGAACTCTGCGCCAGTATCCCAGAAGATACCGACGTCCTATCTGGCTATACCGCATCCCGCTAAACCAACACTCTATTAGTTTAATATCGATAAATATTAAAGTCCATTCCTATCACAACGCCCCAGATCTCAGGTAATTGAAAAGTCTCAAACGACCTCAAAAATATTCCAACTAATATGCATGCATGCCTCGTGGCGGCACCCAGATTACAATTTTTTTTTTTTTTTTAAGGTTACTCGATATTTATAACTAGGCAGAAAGCCTAGAAGAAGCATAAAGTCAGCTGGGTCCAATGCGACGGGACTTGCAATTAATATTCACTATCAACAGTAGGATAACAACTTTTATTAGTGCATGCATTTATATTATTATAAGCATAATTCCTTTGTTAACATTATAAATATTCCAATATTTCAAATATTATTATCATTATATTTATACATAAATATTATTCATTATTCCAACACATAATTCAACAACACATAATATAACATACATACATTTACATCACAAAATCACAGACAAATTACAACTTCAAAGCCTGGTGGACAGCCTGTATCTTTTAGCACAACCCCATTTGGAAATTTCATATGCCTATATAGTTTTATACAAAAAATACATATATAAGTTTAGAGAAAATCTGGATTGTCCATAATAACAAGAAAATTCAGTTATAATTTTAAGGTGCCAATAGAGCCTGTATAGTTTTGTAAACAAATACATTTATAATTTTAAAGAAAATTCTGGATTGGCCATAATAACAAGAAAATACAATTGTAAATAATTTATAAATATTTATGACTAGGCAGAAGGCCTACAAGTAGCATAAAGTGAGCTGGGTTCAATACGACGTGACTTGCAATTAATACTCGCTATCAACAGTAGGATAACAACTTTTATTATTGCAGGCATTTATATTATTATAAGCATAATTCCTTTTGTTAAGGTTATAAACATTCCAATATTTCAAATATTATTATCATTATATATTTATATAAATATTATTCATTATTCCAACACATAATTCAACAACACATAATAAAATATAACATACATACATTTACATCATAGAATCACAGACAAATTACAACTATAAAGCCTGGTGGACAGCCTGTAACTTTTAGCACAACCCCATTTGGAAAATTCACATGCCTATATAGTTTTATAAAAAAAATACATTTATAAGTTTAGAGAAAATCTGGATTGGCCATAATAACAAGAAAATTCAATTATAAATTTAAAGTGACAATACAGCCTGTATAGTTTTGTAAACAAGTACATTTATAATTTAAAAAAAATCTGGATTGGCCATAATAACAAGAAAATACAATTATAAATTTGAAGTGCCAGTACAGCCTGTATAGTTTTGTAAAAGTACATTTATAATTTTAAAGAAAAATCTGGATTGGCCATAATAACAAGAAAATTAAATTATAAATTTAAAGTGCTAGTACAGCCTGTATAGTTTTGTAAAATAGTATATTTATAATTTAAAGAAAAATCTGGATTCGCCATAATAACAAGAAAATACAATTATAAATTTAAAGTGCCAGTACAGCCTGTATAGTTTTGTAAAAGTACATTTATAATTTTAAAGAGAAATCTGGATTTGCCCGTTCGCTGACACGTTCCACGCAGCATCCGAAAAAACAATAAACCATAAAAAAATTTATAAAAACCCCCAAGGCCGGCCAGGTAGGGGATGGCTGGACAAGAGTCAGTCCCGACATAATGTAACATGTCTGGAGGCTTGCATGGATTTGCTCCACAGGTGACTACCCCAGATTCTGTGAATTTAAGAAAGTAAACCGGCCTGATTGCAGAATAAAGAATAGCTCCAACCCTATTATGAAATGTATAAAATAATTAACAAGCAGAAATACCCGAGATTTTAATAGAAACGAGACCAGCCGGTCTAGCCCCAGCATGTACAAACTGCACCCACCTACTTCAATAAAATAAAGATTCCACACAAACTTTTACAACCCCATTCAGTACCACAACAAGGTAAAGCATAAAGAAAATTAATGACAGCAGGACACATGCCGGCGAGCGGGCCTACAATTGATCTCGAGATTAATTACTTATCAACGCAATGTTATAGATAGTTTGCATCCAAAACTATGTCCAGCTGGAAAGGAGCACAATTAAAACGGCATTAAGATGTAGAAAGTCAATACAAGTAGAACGGAGTTTTCTGTGGATGTTAGTGCACGATAAAAGTTGTTTTCTGTAGTGGCCAAATTTATGAAAGTATAGGTTTCATGTCACCTCATTTTGGGTCCAGATGATTTCCAGGAGGTCCGTGCCCGGTTGGAGAGACAGACGTCTAGCTGATGGGGGTTTACATAGGCATGCTTAGCTTATTCCTCCTTCCGGCAGGTGAGGACGAGCGTCTGTGTGTGGGTTTAGGACATGGTGGATAGAATTTCAGCCATGCTCGGATCAGGTCCTCGGCTATTTCAGGAACCCGGAGGTCTGTGCGCGTCTACCAAATCATGATAGGATAAAAAAGATACAAAAACCCAAACTCAATCTGCCGAAAGGATTAGGCTTATTGACGATCCGGTAGAATTTCGGGGACTGAACAAACTCGCTAACAGATGCTTAGAGTCGGGAAACACAATTACCCGTTGTCACCAACAGATCGCGCAGGGATGCGGAGAGGCAAAACTCGGCAATGCAGACCTTCGTTAAATAATGATAATTCGCAATTCCATTAATAAATTCTAATTTTTATACATGGCACAGTTTTTTTTTGAAAAACGGCGGCACACCCCCACCCCAAAAAGGCAACATGGTTGCCTACGACTTGAAATTGTGTACCCTGCATAGTACCCCCAATTTTATAGACCACAAGGCTTCTCCGGTGAGCCTCAAAAAAATCGCACTTAGTAAAACAAAGCATTTGGCTAGATGGGAAAATCAGTATACTTACCGCACTCAGGAGAACAGAGGCTCAGTGTTAAAACGACGGAAGAGGAAGAAGAAGTGTAGTGTGTAAGCATGTGTGCATGGAGTTTATTTATGTAAGTGTGCGGGTATTGCATGCTGACTTGATCAGGGTCAGCATACAGCGACAAGAGATAGAAGGAGAAAAGACAAAAGACAAGAATCGTGGACGCCCCTGAGTTCTGACATCCTGAGACCTCCCAACTTACAAACTGATAACCCAGATCAACATCTATCCAGGACCTTCCTCTGCCCCTTCCCCTTGACTAAAAACACTCTTCTCACCAACGATCATCCCCACGCGACCCTCTCCGCCATGCCAACACTTACGGGACCGCCCTAACACGTCACTCTCGCTGGTGACCACCACCTACTCCTAATGCTGCCACTCACATACGCGTTCATTGGACCAAACAAGGTGTCACTGACCTTGATATGTGAGTGACCATACTACTACTATTGTCCACCTCTTGGACCGACCAGCCATATGCAGCAAAACAAGGCATTCACAATCCTTGACATATGACTGGCACACATCCCTACACTAGTGCGAACGGACCCGAATAACAAGGCACAGAAGACCGCAACGAGGACACGCGAACATCAATCGCATCTCTCCTACGAATCACTAACCTCAATAAGTGTGTAAAGGGGGGGCATCTTCTATACAGCCTGGCCTCCTCTCGCCAGGACGAGGGACCGTCAGATGAAACAGGGGACATCTATCCAAGAAAGTGGCAGCAATGCCTGATGATGCAATTGCTAATGCAATTTTCTGTTGTGATCTTATTTTGGCAAGGATCAACGATATTAAAAATGTTTTACCGGTCCCACCCGGTGCATCCAAGAAAAAAAAGCCACCTTGTTTAGCATCAACAGCCAGCATAATCCGATGGTAAATATTCTTCTGCTCGTCAGTCAATAATAGCTCATTGTTTGCAACTACTGTAGCTAAGTCATGGTTGTTAAACTGTTTTTCTCGTTGCAAATCACTGTTAACTAAGTCTGTAGGCGGGCGATCTGGTGATGGCAAATGATTAAGTGGCAAATTTGAAATTGAAACACATAAGTCCTCGATCAATACTAATGCTTCATTATACATTTCTGGTGTAAAATCCATATTTAAGCATTGGTTCGTTTGTTTAACTCGGTGTAGTATGTCTTCAGTCATGTAGTTTTTGTATTTTTCCCACAAAGTCGATGATTGTGTTGGATAACATGTCGTCAAAATAATTGCAAACAGTTGGCGAATACTATTCGGCATAGACGTCAATGCGGCATCAGCAAGTGTCAGGTCCCAATGATTGTCATCTTCCAGCAGTTGCAACTCGCGACATGCTTCTTGATATGTATTGAACACTTGACCGTTAACTGTTCGCAAAAATTCAAAAGAAGTTGGTCCAGGAACATTTACCAATAACAAACGCAAAAAGAAGCACTCTCTTTGTTTTGGATGTACTGTATAAAGCCGTCCCAAAGTTTTGGCTTTAAATATGCCCGCTATTGAAGGATGCGTTTCTCCTTGTTTACGTGGTACCCATTTTTTTCCTGATTTGTTCCATGTAAAATATTGTGGAATATCAGTGTAAAACAATGTTTTTGCAAATTGGCCAAAAGCATCAGATTGTTGACACAACGTGAAAAATGCAGTTAGAGTGGTTTTTGGTGGCTCAAGTGCTCTCTGGAGGACATTTTGTTCTGTGAAGTATACCCGTTGGCCGTTTTCAAGATGTACTGCAAGATGTTGGACTGAAGGCTCTCTTTCATGTATGGGAAAACTTAGAATAAGCCAGATAGCTTCGTTGTTACTTATGTATCTACCCATTTGATATTGTAAAATTTCGTCATTTCTATTGATATTTCGTACTTCAAAAACGGCCAAATCACTACCTTTATTAACGTATTTGCAAATATACTTAATGGATTTTACAGAACTGCACAGCTCTACATTTATACGAGCTTTATAAGTTTTCGAAAGCAACGGTGAATAGGGTACCACCCATTGATTGTCAATTTCAACTTGATTTGTAGGATTTGAGATTCGCATTTTGAAAGTGTGTCCACCATTCTCAGCGTTTCGGCGACGATACAAAGGATAACCATCGATATCAGTGATAGTATCATTCGTATATTGCTTTGGGAAACGCTTCTTACATTTTCCATCTTCCATGCTTGGCGATGTCATATTAAAAACACCGCATGTGCCGTGGATCATGTGACTGGTGACAATCTCATACAATTCTGGATCAATTGCTGGATCGGGAATCTCAGCTGAAATTATTTGTTTAATGAAGAAATTTGTGTTAGTGGTTGAAATCACAATCAGATTGATCACAGTTGCACACCACTATGTAAAAATTATCCCAATTAGCGCTTTCAAGCTTCACAGCCCATCGTCAGATTGGAATAGACACAAAATAAGTGGAAACAACCCCTTCACCCCTCTACCCCACCATGCTCACACACAACAAGCTATAATATAAATGACCCTTCCCCACCCCCTAAACCCTGTCCCACCATCTGTGGAGTTACATATTTTTTCTAGCAAATTCCTTGTGTTTCAGTGTTGTGTGTGTGTGTGTGTGTGTGTGTGTGTGTGTGTGTGTGTGTGTGTGTGTGTGTGTGTGTGTGTGCATCCTTTTAAACTACCCACTTCCTCTCCACACACGTGGGTCAGTCAACACCCTTATTTTAAAACATCCAAATAGTACTATGCAAAATAATTCTTAATATTATCTATCTGTCCTCTATCATTTACTTCTTAATCATGTTATAAAATATTTCTTCATTATCAAATTTAATTTTAATATTAATTAAATTGTCTAACCCTTTTTCTCTCTCTTTCAATATTTCTAACTCCTCTCTAAGCTTCCTTTCAACTGTGTTATTCACTACTTTTACAATTTCGTATTCTTCCAAAGGATTAACAAACTTATGGTTGTCTTCTATGAAATGTCTTGCATATAACGAATTGGTTGTTCTATTACCTTCTCCACGTTTGTGGTCAGACAACCTGCATACGAATTTCCGTCCTGTCTCTCCTAGGTACACCTTGTTGCAGTCTTTACATTTTAATTTATAAATTCCGCTTTTCTGTAATACTGGAATTTTTTCTATATTCTTATTCCTTATCTTATCAAATACCGTTTCACATTTTTTAATAGCTATATCTACTCCATATTTATTAAAACATTTTATAATTTTTCTAGTATGTGAACCTATGTATGTCAATGACCCTGCATAATTCTTTTGTTCTGGTTCTATTTTATCTTTTTGTATGTTAACCCTTTTCATAACTTTATCCACTATGTTGGTGTTATAATTATTATTCCTTACAATTCCCTTTATCGTTCTTAACTCCCTATCTTTTGACTCGGTCTCTTTTAAACACTTCTGAGCTCTGTAACAAAATGAATTGATTGCCGCCATTTTATATCTATATGGGTGGTAAGACACTCTTGGTATAATTATATCAGAATACGACTCTTTCCTAAATATCCCAAACTGTAGTTTCTCATTATCTTTAATTTCTATGTTTAAATCTAAGTAATTTATTTTCTTACCTCCTATCTCTTCTTTGAATTGTAAGTTTTTATCCTTACTATTTACCTCATTTATAAACTCATGCACTTCTTCTATGCTTCCTTCCCAAATTACTAATACATCATCAACGTATCTAGACCCTAATTTTATATTGTTTTTATACTTAGTGGAAGTTATTAATTGCTTTTCAAAATCATTCATGTATATTTCAGCAAGAATAGGGGATAATGAAGACCCCATAGGTAAACCTTTTTTCTGTATATAAAACTTGTTATTAAACCTAAAATAGTTCTGATTTACACATTCTTTAATTACTTTCATCAACTGCTTTTTATACCTGTATTCTCCCATATTATTATCGTTTATTAACTTAATAACTTTATTTACTGTGATATTGGTAAACATGTCCTTAACATCCAGTGATATCAATTTTGTATTTACATTAATCCTAATATTTTCTAATTTTTCTATCAATTTTACATTATTCTCTATGTTGTATTTTGTCCCAAATTCATATTTCTCTTTCAGTACTCTGCTAACTTCCTTTGATAATTTATAAACAGGTGCATTAATAAAAGAAACAATCGGTCTAATTGGTTTTCCTTCTTTATGTATCTTAACCTGACTTTTAAAAGTTGGTGCTGTTGGATTGCTTTCCAATAAATACTTTTTCTTATTTTCTTCTATAAATGTTATCTGTTTCATCATTTGTTTTATCCTTGACTGGTACTTACTTGTATAATCATACTTTATTTCCTCGTATGGTCCTTCCCTTATAAATTCTTCCGTTTTCTTTATGTATTCGTCCTTTCTCAGTAGTACCATTGTATTTCCTTTGTCCGCCTTCGTTACTATAATATCATTCTTCTTTATTTTATTCTTTAGTTTAGTTACAGTTGATTTGATTTTTTGTTCATTTTTTGAATTACACAAACTTCTCTTAAATATTTTATCTACTACATTCCCTACTTCCCACCTTATTCTTTTTTATCATTTTCATTTCCTAGTTTTTGTATTATGCTTTCGCATTCAATAATCGTTTTTTCTTGATTTAATTCTGGTGGCGGTGCGTATTTTAAGCCTTTTGCTAACATTTCTTTTTCTTCTGTATTGAAATTTACCTCTGTAAGGTTTATTACTCTTTTTTCATAGTTATTCTTAGAGAGGTGTTCCTTTTTTACTTCGTTCTTTTTTATTAACTTATTTAACTTATCTACCATTTTTTTATTTTTCTTTTCCAATTTCTTTTCTACGTACCCCAAACCAAAATTATATAATATTTCTTCTAACTCTACATACGAGTATATTCTTAACAATTCTATGTGTCTGTCATATAATTCCCTATTATATCTATTGATTAAGCCGTAGAGTGACCTTATTTCCAGTTTTATCCACAACTTCTCGCTTTGTTCTTTTACTTTTTTGGCTACACTGTTCTTATTTTTAATTTTAACTTGAGCGTACTTTGGGATGACATTATTATCCAGACATTGTTTATTAAACCATATTTTACTTAAAACCCTCTTCAATTTAACTTTTAACTTAAGATATTTAAATACTTTACTTACCTTATTGTTGTCGTTTATTACCTCATTGTTGTTGTCCATTACCTGTAGTCGATTGCACATCTTAACAGACGTTTAATGAAGAAATTTGTGTTAGTGGTTGAAATCACAATCAGATTGATCACAGTTGCACACCACTATGTAAAAATTATCCCAATTAGCGCTTTCAAGCTTCACAGCCCATCGTCAGATTGGAATAGACACAAAATAAGTGGAAACAACCCCTTCACCCCTCTACCCCACCATGCTCACACACAACAAGCTATAATATAAATGACCCTTCCCCACCCCCTAAACCCTGTCCCACCATCTGTGGAGTTACATATTTTTTCTAGCAAATTCCTTGTGTTTCAGTGTTGTGTGTGTGTGTGTGTGTGTGTGTGTGTGTGTGTGTGCATCCTTTTAAACTACCCACTTCCTCTCCACACACGTGGGTCAGTCAACACCCTTATTTTAAAACATCCAAATAGTACTATGCAAAATAATTCTTAATATTATCTATCTGTCCTCTATCATTTACTTCTTAATCATGTTATAAAATATTTCTTCATTATCAAATTTAATTTTAATATTAATTAAATTGTCTAACCCTTTTTCTCTCTCTTTCAATATTTCTAACTCCTCTCTAAGCTTCCTTTCAACTGTGTTATTCACTACTTTTACAATTTCGTATTCTTCCAAAGGATTAACAAACTTATGGTTGTCTTCTATGAAATGTCTTGCATATAACGAATTGGTTGTTCTATTACCTTCTCCACGTTTGTGGTCAGACAACCTGCATACGAATTTCCGTCCTGTCTCTCCTAGGTACACCTTGTTGCAGTCTTTACATTTTAATTTATAAATTCCGCTTTTCTGTAATACTGGAATTTTTTCTATATTCTTATTCCTTATCTTATCAAATACCGTTTCACATTTTTTAATAGCTATATCTACTCCATATTTATTAAAACATTTTATAATTTTTCTAGTATGTGAACCTATGTATGTCAATGACCCTGCATAATTCTTTTGTTCTGTTTCTATTTTATCTTTTTGTATGTTAACCCTTTTCATAACTTTATCCACTATGTTGGTGTTATAATTATTATTCCTTACAATTCCCTTTATCGTTCTTAACTCCCTATCTTTTGACTCGGTCTCTTTTAAACACTTCTGAGCTCTGTAACAAAATGAATTGATTGCCGCCATTTTATATCTATATGGGTGGTAAGACTCTCTTGGTATAATTATATCAGAATACGACTCTTTCCTAAATATCCCAAACTGTAGTTTCTCATTATCTTTAATTTCTATGTTTAAATCTAAGTAATTTATTTTCTTACCTCCTATCTCTTCTTTGAATTGTAAGTTTTTATCCTTACTATTTACCTCATTTATAAACTCATGCACTTCTTCTATGCTTCCTTCCCAAATTACTAATACATCATCAACGTATCTAGACCCTAATTTTATATTGTTTTTATACTTAGTGGAAGTTATTAATTGCTTTTCAAAATCATTCATGTATATTTCAGCAAGAATAGGGGATAATGAAGACCCCATAGGTAAACCTTTTTTCTGTATATAAAACTTGTTATTAAACCTAAAATAGTTCTGATTTACACATTCTTTAATTACTTTCATCAACTGCTTTTTATACCTGTATTCTCCCATATTATTATCGTTTATTAACTTAATAACTTTATTTACTGTGATATTGGTAAACATGTCCTTAACATCCAGTGATATCAATTTTGTATTTACATTAATCCTAATATTTTCTAATTTTTCTATCAGTTTTACATTATTCTCTATGTTGTATTTTGTCCCAAATTCATATTTCTCTTTCAGTACTCTGCTAACTTCCTTTGATAATTTATAAACAGGTGCATTAATAAAAGAAACAATCGGTCTAATTGGTTTTCCTTCTTTATGTATCTTAACCTGACTTTTAAAAGTTGGTGCTGTTGGATTGCTTTCCAATAAATACTTTTTAACACAACACAATAACACACACACACAACACTGAAACACAAGGAATTTGCTAGAAAAAATATGTAACTCCACAGATGGTGGGACAGGGTTTAGGGGGTGGGGAAGGGTCATTTATATTATAGCTTGTTGTGTGTGAGCATGGTGGGGTAGAGGGGTGAAGGGGTTGTTTCCACTTATTTTGTGTCTATTCCAATCTGACGATGGGCTGTGAAGCTTGAAAGCGCTAATTGGGATAATTTTTACATAGTGGTGTGCAACTGTGATCAATCTGATTGTGATTTCAACCACTAACACAAATTTCTTCATTAAACGTCTGTTAAGATGTGCAATCGACTACAGGTAATGGACAACAACAATGAGGTAATAAACGACAACAATAAGGTAAGTAAAGTATTTAAATATCTTAAGTTAAAAGTTAAATTGAAGAGGGTTTTAAGTAAAATATGGTTTAATAAACAATGTCTGGATAATAATGTCATCCCAAAGTACGCTCAAGTTAAAATTAAAAATAAGAACAGTGTAGCCAAAAAAGTAAAAGAACAAAGCGAGAAGTTGTGGATAAAACTGGAAATAAGGTCACTCTACGGCTTAATCAATAGATATAATAGGGAATTATATGACAGACACATAGAATTGTTAAGAATATACTCGTATGTAGAGTTAGAAGAAATATTATATAATTTTGGTTTGGGGTACGTAGAAAAGAAATTGGAAAAGAAAAATAAAAAAATGGTAGATAAGTTAAATAAGTTAATAAAAAAGAACGAAGTAAAAAAGGAACACCTCTCTAAGAATAACTATGAAAAAAGAGTAATAAACCTTACAGAGGTAAATTTCAATACAGAAGAAAAAGAAATGTTAGCAAAAGGCTTAAAATACGCACCGCCACCAGAATTAAATCAAGAAAAAACGATTATTGAATGCGAAAGCATAATACAAAAACTAGGAAATGAAAATGATAAAAAAGAATAAGGTGGGAAGTAGGGAATGTAGTAGATAAAATATTTAAGAGAAGTTTGTGTAATTCAAAAAATGAACAAAAAATCAAATCAACTGTAACTAAACTAAAGAATAAAATAAAGAAGAATGATATTATAGTAACGAAGGCGGACAAAGGAAATACAATGGTACTACTGAGAAAGGACGAATACATAAAGAAAACGGAAGAATTTATAAGGGAAGGACCATACGAGGAAATAAAGTATGATTATACAAGTAAGTACCAGTCAAGGATAAAACAAATGATGAAACAGATAACATTTATAGAAGAAAATAAGAAAAAGTATTTATTGGAAAGCAATCCAACAGCACCAACTTTTAAAAGTCAGGTTAAGATACATAAAGAAGGAAAACCAATTAGACCGATTGTTTCTTTTATTAATGCACCTGTTTATAAATTATCAAAGGAAGTTAGCAGAGTACTGAAAGAGAAATATGAATTTGGGACAAAATACAACATAGAGAATAATGTAAAATTGATAGAAAAATTAGAAAATATTAGGATTAATGTAAATACAAAATTGATATCACTGGATGTTAAGGACATGTTTACCAATATCACAGTAAATAAAGTTATTAAGTTAATAAACGATAATAATATGGGAGAATACAGGTATAAAAAGCAGTTGATGAAAGTAATTAAAGAATGTGTAAATCAGAACTATTTTAGGTTTAATAACAAGTTTTATATACAGAAAAAAGGTTTACCTATGGGGTCTTCATTATCCCCTATTCTTGCTGAAATATACATGAATGATTTTGAAAAGCAATTAATAACTTCCACTAAGTATAAAAACAATATAAAATTAGGGTCTAGATACGTTGATGATGTATTAGTAATTTGGGAAGGAAGCATAGAAGAAGTGCATGAGTTTATAAATGAGGTAAATAGTAAGGATAAAAACTTACAATTCAAAGAAGAGATAGGAGGTAAGAAAATAAATTACTTAGATTTAAACATAGAAATTAAAGATAATGAGAAACTACAGTTTGGGATATTTAGGAAAGAGTCGTATTCTGATATAATTATACCAAGAGAGTCTTACAACCCATATAGATATAAAATGGCGGCAATCAATTCATTTTGTTACAGAGCTCAGAAGTGTTTAAAAGAGACCGAGTCAAAAGATAGGGAGTTAAGAACGATAAAGGGAATTGTAAGGAATAATAATTATAACACCAACATAGTGGATAAAGTTATGAAAAGGGTTAACATACAAAAAGATAAAATAGAACCAGAACAAAAGAATTATGCAGGGTCATTGACATACATAGGTTCACATACTAGAAAAATTATAAAATGTTTTAATAAATATGGAGTAGATATAGCTATTAAAAAATGTGAAACGGTATTTGATAAGATAAGGAATAAGAATATAGAAAAAATTCCAGTATTACAGAAAAGCGGAATTTATAAATTAAAATGTAAAGACTGCAACAAGGTGTACCTAGGAGAGACAGGACGGAAATTCGTATGCAGGTTGTCTGACCACAAACGTGGAGAAGGTAATAGAACAACCAATTCGTTATATGCAAGACATTTAATAGAAGACAACCATAAGTTTGTTAATCCTTTGGAAGAATACGAAATTGTAAAAGTAGTGAATAACACAGTTGAAAGGAAGCTTAGAGAGGAGTTAGAAATATTGAAAGAGAGAGAAAACGGGTTAGACAATTTAATTAATATTAAAATTAAATTTGATAATGAAGAAATATTTTATAACATGATTAAGAAGTAAATGATAGAGGACAGATAGATAATATTAAGAATTATTTTGCATAGTACTATTTGGATGTTTTAAAATAAGGGTGTTGACTGACCCACGTGTGTGGAGAGGAAGTGGGTAGTTTAAAAGGATGCACACACACACACACACACACACACACACACACACACACACACACACACACACACACACACACACACACACACACACACACACACACACACACACACACACACACACACACACACACACACACACACACACACACACACACGCCACTGAAACACAAGGAATTTGCTAGAAAAAATATGTAACTCCACAGATGGTGGGACAGGGGTTAGGGGGTGGGGAAGGGTCATTTATATTATAGCTTGTTGTGTGTGAGCATGGTGGGGTAGAGGGGTGAAGGGGTTGTTTCCACTTATTTTGTGTCTATTCCAATCTGACGATGGGCTGTGAAGCTTGAAAGCGCTAATTGGGATAATTTTTACATAGTGGTGTGCAACTGTGATCAATCTGATTGTGAAATTATTTGATCAATTTCATCTGGACGGATTTTAACTTCAAGCCAAATCAAAATATGGGCGTGAGGCAAACCTCGCTTTTGCCACTCAATCGAATATAGCCAACAACTTGTTTTGCCAAAAACTGAATATTTTACTATGAAATCAATCAAAGATTTCAATTTTTGTTTAAATACACGTGCCGTCAGATCATGACGATGTATTGCTTGTTGACCTGGTAATAGCAAAGTTTGTATTTCCTCCCAATTCGGATTGCACGTAAACGTTATAAACAAATCTGGACGACCGTAATGACGTACGTAAGTCATGGCGTCTTGTATATATTCCTGCATATTTCGTGGGCTTCCGATATAACTTGAAGGTAAAGTGAACGCATTTCCTATGTCATTAATGTTTAAGTTTCCATCAATATTTCCGGTAATAGCATCTCGTAGATGGATGTATTCCTCTGATCTTAATTTTGCTTGGTTGTGTCTAATAAATCTTAAACGTTCGCTTTCAATCTTAGCGTACATGTCTACTACGTATTGATGATAGAGCTGACGATATAAAAGGATATAGTTGTCCTGGTAACGCCTAATCATTAATCGGTGCGCGTAGTAGTTCATTGAACTTACTTTTTTGTTTGTTTCATTACCAGTCACTGGATCACACTGTTTGATATTGATGTGATATTGATCCTGTCCATCCCAAAATATCAGCGGGTATTGAAGGGCATCATATGAACGGTGAATATCAGAAATAATATTTATAGTGCTGTCTCGACGTGTTATTTTGATGGCCCGGCTATTAACTGGATCGCCAACCATTATTACAGCAACTTCATCTACAGTTGGCGCGTTGAACTTGCCAGCGTGTTCTCCTGAAGACACTTTGTCGGCATTAATAACGATTTGAAAATTGTCGTTTTTTAATTGTGGCGACACTCGTTTAAACAACTGAATAAGTTGATTACGACTTTCCAACAAATTTTCCAATAACTCTACAATTGTTCTCTCTTCTGCTCGTTCAATATAATTATGCTGGCACCGAGTTGTCACGCGTTCTTCACAGTTACCCATAAAATAAATTTGTAAGAATTTTGGTACGACGTCAGGCATTGGCATCAACGACCCGATTGTATGATATACCTGGCCTTGTATTTTGAACGTAGTTTCAAAATTGCGTCCATTGGTTGATAGATCGCAAATTTTGCTTGCCCCAAATGACGTCATTTGAAAGCAAGAATTGAATTTTCGAATCTTGCTCAAAAATAATTTTGAATCGTGCGATTGGCCAGTAAGAAGTGATTTTAAAGGTTCTGGTGGAGTTGGAAGAGTCGTTAGTTTGACTTTCCCTGACGCACAACACATGCCAGGTGTTTCATTGCGAAATTTTAATGCCCGACAGAATTGACATTCTTTGTCCATTGCACCGATGCTAATTTTAGGATGTGCAGAATAATTGATGTCTGGTGCATATTCGAACGCAAGACGAACGAAATATGAACGATTGAATGTGCGACTGGTTTCCTGTCTCTCTTGTTCTCGCGTTCTGTATGTTGCAATATTTTGTTCACGCGCTGCTCTTGTTCTCAATAGATTCTGTCGCTGACGTTCATCACGCTGAACTCGAGACTCTTGCATACGGTTCTCTGCCGTCCTGGTTCTTTGAGATACGTTTCTATCCTCAATTTGATCGGCCGACTGGTGAGTTATTTCAAAACGTTTGCGCCGGGACTCTCTACTATGCCGATTGTAGAGGTTAGACTTTTTTGGCGGCATTTTTCTGGAAAAAATAATTAAAACAATCAAAATTAAGTCGGATTCAGATGAACAATACCGGAATCAGAACAGTAATAATGATATACGAATAAACAGAAAAAGTACGGTTATGTCGTCTGTGAATCTAGAAAACACGTGTGCTTTATAATTATTATTATTAACCCTATCAACTAAAGAAAATAATAATAGAATAAAAATCAAGTAGGTACTTACACATTTTTATGTTCACATCAAAGAAATAGTAAATTGAAAAACGGAATGAAATTTATACTCAAAATTTCAAGAATCACAATTATTTCTTAGTAAGGAATAAGAACATACGAATTAATACCGGAATCAGAACAGTAATAATGATATACGAATAAACAGAAAAAGTACGGTTATGTCGTCTGTGAATCTAGAAAACACGTGTGCTTTATAATTATTATTATTAACCCTATCAACTAAAGAAAATAATAATAGAATAAAAATCAAGTAGGTACTTGCACATTTTTTATTCAAATCAAAGAAATAGTAAATTGAAAAACGGAATGAAAGTTATACTCAAAATTTCAAGAATCACAATTATTTATTAGTAAGGAATAAGAACATACGAATTAATACCGGAATCAGAACAGTAATAATGATATACGAATAAACAGAAAAAGTACGGTTATGTCGTCTGCGAATCTAGAAAACAGGTGTGCCATGAAATAAATTGTAGCATCAAGAGATTATGAATTGAAGTACGGCGCCATCTATTTGATGCTAATGTAACTTAGTTGACAGCAGATTGCAGACAATACACTGACTTACATTGCCATCTGCCGGAAAATAATAGAACATAAATATTTAGCGACCTTTCGTTCTATAGAAACAATTAATTTACAATAAATAATATTTATACTATTTATTGAGATGAAACCTATCCTATAGCCTAAGCTGGAACAAATCACACATTTTGAAAAAAATTTCATTAAGATCGGTTGAGTAGTTTTGGCGTCCATCGCGGACAAACACTGTGACAGCTAATTTTTATATATATAGATATTATTCATTATTCCAACACATAATTCAACAACACATAATATAACGTACATACATTTACATCACAAAATCACAGACAAATTACAACTATAAAATCTGGTGGACAGCCTGTATCTTTTAGCACAACCCCATTTGGAAATTTCACATGCCTATATAGTTTTATAAAAAAAATACATTTATAAGTTTAGAGAAATTCTGGATTGGCCATAATAACAAGAAAATTCAATTATAAATTTAAAGTGACAATACAGCCTGTATAGTTTTGCAAACAATACAATTATAATTTAAAAACAAAATCTGGATTGGCCATAATAACAAGAACATACAATTATAAATTTAAAGTGCCAGTACATCCTGTATAGTTTTGTAAAAAGTACATTTATAATTTTAAAGAGAAATCTGGATTTGCCCGTCCGCTGACACGTTCCACGCAGCATCCGAAAAAACAATAAACCATAAAAAAATTTAGAAAAACCCCCAAGTCCGGCCAGGTAGTGGAAGGCTGGACAAGAGTCAGACCCGACATAATGTAACATGTCTGGAGGCTTGCATGGATTTGCTCCAACAGGTGACTACCCCAGATTCTGTGATGTTAAGAAAGTAACCCGGCCTGATTGCAGAATAAAGAATAGCCCCAACACTCTTATGAAATGTATAAAATAATTAACAAGCAGAAATACCCGAGATTGTAATAGAAACTAGACCAGCCGGTCTAGCCCCAGCATGTACAAACTGCAGTCAAATACTTCACTAAAATACAGGTTCCCCACAAACTTTTACAACCCCATTCAGTACCACAAAAAGGTAAAACATAAAAAAAATTAATGACAGCAGGACACATGCCGGTGAGCGGGCCTACAATTGATCTCGAGATTAATTACTTATCAACGCAATGTTACAGATAGTTTGCATCCAAAACTATGTCCAGCTGGACAGGAACACAATTAAAACGGGATTAAGGTGTAGAAAGTCAATACAAGTAAAACGGATTTTTCTGTGGATGTTAATGCACGATACAAGTTGTTTTCTGTAGTGGCCAAATTTATGAAAGTATTGGTTTAATGTCACCTCACTTTGGGTCCAGATGATTTCCAGGAGGTCCGTGCCCGGTTGGAGAGTCAGACGTCTAGCTGATGGGGGTTTACATAGGCATGCTTAGCTTATTCCTCCTTCCGGCAGGTGAGGACGAGAGTCTGTGTGTGGGATCAGGACATGATGGATAGAATTTCAGCCATGATCGGATCAGGTCCTCGGCTATTTCAGGAACCCGGAGGTCTGTGCGCGTCTACCAAATCATTATAGGATAGAAAAAATACAAAACCCAAACTCAATCTGCCGAGAGAGGTAGGCTTGTTGACGATCCGGTAGAAGCTCGTCGACTGAACAAACTCGCTAACAGATGCTTAGAGTCCGGAAACACAATTATCCGTTTTTACTAACAGATCGCGCAGGCATGCGGAGAGGCAAAACACGGCAATGCAGACCGTCGTTAAATAATGATAATTCGCAATTCCATTAATAAATTCTAATTTTTATACGTGGCACAGTTTTTTTTGAAAAACCGCGGCACACCCCCACCCCAAAAAGGCAACATGGTTGCCAACAACTTGAAATTGTGTACCCTGCATAGTACCCCCAATTTTATAGACCACAAGGCTTTTCCGATGAGCCTCAAGAAAATCGCACTTAGTAAAACAAAGCATTTGGCTAGATGGGAAAATCAGTATACTTACCGCACTCAGGAGAACAGTGGCTCAGTGTTAAAACGACGGAAGAGGAAGAAGAAGTGTAGTGTGTAAGCATGTGTGCATGGGGTTTATTTATGTAAGTGTGCGGGTATTGCATGCTGACTTGATCAGGGTCAGCATGCAGCGACAAGAGATAGAAGGAGAAAAGACAAAAGACAAGAATCGTGGACGCCCCTGAGTTCTGACATCCTGAGACCTCCCAACTTACAAACTGATAACCCAGATCAACATCTATCCAGGACCTTCCTCTGCCCTTTCCCCTTGACTAAAAACACTCTTCTCACCAACGATCATCCCCACGCGACCCTCTCCGCCATGCCAACCCTTACGGGACCGCCCCAACACGTCACTCTCGCTGGTGACCACCGCCTACTCCTAATGCTGCCACTCACATACGCGTTCATTGGAACAAACAAGGTGTCACTGACCTTGATATGTGAGTGACCATACTACTACTATTATCCACCTCTTGGTCCGACCAGCCATATTGTGCAAAACAAGGCATTCACAATCCTTGACATATGACTGGCACACATCCCTACACTAGTGCGAACGGACCCGAATAACAAGGCACAGAAGACCGCATCGAGAGCACGCGATCATCAATCGCATCTCTCCTACGAATCACTAACCTCAATAAGTGTGTAAAGGGGGAGTATCTTCTATACAGCCTGGCCTCCTCTCGCCAGGACGAGGGACCGTCAGATGAAACAGGGGACATCTAGCCAAGAATGCAGCGTGGACCAGACGATAAATCTCTTAGGGGCTCTTTTATACAATTCACCAAGAAAACAAATTTTTTAAGGTCCCAAATACAACATGCCTTGTGGTTAGGCCTAGTTACGCAATTCTATCCAAAAATCATTTATTTGGTGTATAATAAAAGAGGGGTTGAACAATCCTTTTAACGATCCGCGGCCAGAATTGCTTCCTTAACAAAAACACAAACACCCACAATGTAACCCAACACATCTCAACACCTAACACAATCATAGTTTACAGAAGCAGAAAAACTTGAGTACTGTTCTTCCTTCAAGTAGACCCCGGGCTCCCTAACGTTGCGAGCACCTGACCAACTATCCTGAACTAACTCTCGTTCACACCACAAAAGAGGACAAACAATTTCTGACACGAACATAATACATAAAATCCACAAAACCTAACACCTATCACGACATATCACATTTCACAAATACATACATGACAACCACCAAAGACCAACATTGAATTTCCCAAAAAAATCGTGAAACAATGATCTCTGCGCCAGTATCCCTGACGATACCGACGTCCGATCTGGCCATCCCGCATCCCGCTATACCAACACTCTAGTTTAATATCAATAAATATTAAAGTCAATTCCCATCACAACGCCCCAGATCTCCGGTAATTGAAAAGTCTCAAACGACCTCAAAAATATTCCAACTAATATGCATGCATGCCTCGTGGCGGCACCCAGTTTACAATTTTTTTTTTTTTTTTTTAAAGTTTACTCAATATTTATGACTAGGCAGAAAGCCTGGAAGAAGCGTAAAGTGAGCTGGGTCCAATGCGACGGGACTTGCAATTAATACCCGCTATCAACAGTAGGATAACAACTTTTATTATTGCAGACATTTATATTATTAGAAGCATAATTCCTTTTGTTAACATTATAAATATTCCAATATTTCAAATATTATTATCATTATATTTATATATAAATATTATTCATTATTCCAACACATAATTCAACAACACATAATATAACGTACATACATTTACATCACAAAATCACAGACAAATTACAACTATAAAGCCTAGTGGACAGCCTGTATCTTTTAGCACAACCCCATTTGGAAATTTCACATGCCTATATAGTTTTATAAAAAAAATACATTTATAAGTTTAGAGAAAATCTGGATTGGCCATAATAACAAGAAAATTCAATTATAAATTTAAAGTGCCAATACAGCCTGTATAGTTTTGCAAACAAGTACAATTATAATTTAAAACAAAATCTGGATTGGCCATAATAACAAGAAAATACAATTATAAATTTAAAGTGCCAGTACATCCTGTATAGTTTTGTAAAAAGTACATTTATAATTTTAAAGAGAAATCTGGATTTGCCCGTCCGCTGACACGTTCCACGCAGCATCCGAAAAAACAATAAACCATAAAAAAATTTAGAAAAACCCCCAAGTCCGGCCAGGTAGTGGAAGGCTGGACAAGAGTCAGACCCGACATAATGTAACATGTCTGGAGGCTTGCATGGATTTGCTCCAACAGGTGACTACCCCAGATTCTGTGATGTTAAGAAAGTAACCCGGCCTGATTGCAGAATAAAGAATAGCCCCAACACTCTTATGAAATGTATAAAATAATTAACAAGCAGAAATACCCGAGATTGTAATAGAAACTAGACCAGCCGGTCTAGCCCCAGCATGTACAAACTGCAGTCAAATACTTCACTAAAATACAGGTTCCCCACAAACTTTTACAACCCCATTCAGTACCACAAAAAGGTAAAACATAAAAAAAATTAATGACAGCAGGACACATGCCGGTGAGCGGGCCTACAATTGATCTCGAGATTAATTACTTATCAACGCAATGTTACAGATAGTTTGCATCCAAAACTATGTCCAGCTGGACAGGAACACAATTAAAACGGGATTAAGGTGTAGAAAGTCAATACAAGTAAAACGGATTTTTCTGTGGATGTTAATGCACGATACAAGTTGTTTTCTGTAGTGGCCAAATTTATGAAAGTATTGGTTTAATGTCACCTCACTTTGGGTCCAGATGATTTCCAGCAGGTCCGTGCACGGTTGGAGAGTCAGACGTCTAGCTGATGGGGGTTTACAAAGGCATGCTTAGCTTATTCCTCCTTCCGGCAGGTGAGGACGAGAGTCTGTGTGTGGGATCAGGACATGATGGATAGAATTTCAGCCATGATCGGATCAGGTCCTCGGCTATTTCAGGAACCCGGAGGTCTGTGCGCGTCTACCAAATCATTATAGGATAGAAAAAATACAAAACCCAAACTCAATCTGCCGAGAGAGGTAGGCTTGTTGACGATCCGGTAGAAGCTCGTCGACTGAACAAACTCGCTAACAGATGCTTAGAGTCCGGAAACACAATTATCCGTTTTTACTAACAGATCGCGCAGGCATGCGGAGAGGCAAAACACGGCAATGCAGACCGTCGTTAAATAATGATAATTCGCAATTCCATTAATAAATTCTAATTTTTATACGTGGCACAGTTTTTTTTGAAAAACCGCGGCACACCCCCACCCCAAAAAGGCAACATGGTTGCCAACGACTTGAAATTGTGTACCCTGCATAGTACCCCCAATTTTATAGACCACAAGGCTTTTCCGATGAGCCTCAAGAAAATCGCACTTAGTAAAACAAAGCATTTGGCTAGATGGGAAAATCAGTATACTTACCGCACTCAGGAGAACAGTGGCTCAGTGTTAAAACGACGGAAGAGGAAGAAGAAGTGTAGTGTGTAAGCATGTGTGCATGGGGTTTATTTATGTAAGTGTGCGGGTATTGCATGCTGACTTGATCAGGGTCAGCATGCAGCGACAAGAGATAGAAGGAGAAAAGACAAAAGACAAGAATCGTGGACGCCCCTGAGTTCTGACATCCTGAGACCTCCCAACTTACAAACTGATAACCCAGATCAACATCTATCCAGGACCTTCCTCTGCCCTTTCCCCTTGACTAAAAACACTCTTCTCACCAACGATCATCCCCACGCGACCCTCTCCGCCATGCCAACCCTTACGGGACCGCCCCAACACGTCACTCTCGCTGGTGACCACCGCCTACTCCTAATGCTGCCACTCACATACGCGTTCATTGGAACAAACAAGGTGTCACTGACCTTGATATGTGAGTGACCATACTACTACTATTGTCCACCTCTTGGTCCGACCAGCCATATTGTGCAAAACAAGGCATTCACAATCCTTGACATATGACTGGCACACATCCCTACACTAGTGCGAACGGACCCGAATAACAAGGCACAGAAGACCGCATCGAGAGCACGCGATCATCAATCGCATCTCTCCTACGAATCACTAACCTCAATAAGTGTGTAAAGGGGGAGCATCTTCTATACAGCCTGGCCTCCTCTCGCCAGGACGAGGGACCGTCAGATGAAACAGGGGACATCTAGCCAAGAATGCAGCGTGGACCAGACGATAAATCTCTTAGGGGCTCTTTTATACAATTCACCAAGAAAACAAATTTTTTAAGGTCCCAAATACAACATGCCTTGTGGTTAGGCCTAGTTACGCAATTCTATCCAAAAATCATTTATTTGGTGTATAATAAAAGAGGGGTTGAACAATCCTTTTAACGATCCGCGGCCAGAATTGCTTCCTTAACAAAAACACAAACACCCACAATGTAACCCAACACATCTCAACACCTAACACAATCATAGTTTACAGAAGCAGAAAAACTTGAGTACTGTTCTTCCTTCAAGTAGACCCCGGGCTCCCTAACGTTGCGAGCACCTGACCAACTATCCTGAACTAACTCTCGTTCACACCACAAAAGAGGACAAACAATTTCTGACACGAACATAATACATAAAATCCACAAAACCTAACACCTATCACGACATATCACATTTCACAAATACATACATGACAACCACCAAAGACCAACATTGAATTTCCCAAAAAAATCGTGAAACAATGATCTCTGCGCCAGTATCCCTGACGATACCGACGTCCGATCTGGCCATCCCGCATCCCGCTATACCAACACTCTAGTTTAATATCAATAAATATTAAAGTCAATTCCCATCACAACGCCCCAGATCTCCGGTAATTGAAAAGTCTCAAACGACCTCAAAAATATTCCAACTAATATGCATGCATGCCTCGTGGCGGCACCCAGTTTACAATTTTTTTTTTTTTTTTTAAAGTTTACTCGATATTTATGACTAGGCAGAAAGCCTGGAAGAAGCGTAAAGTGAGCTGGGTCCAATGCGACGGGACTTGCAATTAATAACCGCTATCAACAGTAGGATAACAACTTTTATTATTGCAGACATTTATATTATTAGAAGCATAATTCCTTTTGTTAACATTATAAATATTCCAATATTTCAAATATTATTATCATTATATTTATATATAAATATTATTCATTATTCCAACACATAATTCAACAACACATAATATAACGTACATACATTTACATCACAAAATCACAGACAAATTACAACTATAAAGCCTAGTGGACAGCCTATATCTTTTAGCACAACCCCATTTGGAAATTTCACATGCCTATATAGTTTTATAAAAAAAATACATTTATAAGTTTAGAGAAAATCTGGATTGGCCATAATAACAAGAAAATTCAATTATAAATTTAAAGTGCCAATACAGCCTGTATAGTTTTGCAAACAAGTACAATTATAAATTAAAACAAAATCTGGATTGGCCATAATAACAAGAAAATACAATTATAAATTTAAAGTGCCAGTACATCCTGTATAGTTTTGTAAAATGTACATTTATAATTTTAAAGAGAAATCTGGATTTCCCCGTCCGCTGACACGTTCCACGCAGCATCCGAAAAAACAATAAACCATAAAAAAATTTAGAAAAACCCCCAAGTCCGGCCAGGTAGTGGAAGGCTGGACAAGAGTCAGACCCGACATAATGTAACATGTCTGGAGGCTTGCATGGATTTGCTCCAACAGGTGACTACCCCAGATTCTGTGATGTTAAGAAAGTAACCCGGCCTGATTGCAGAATAAAGAATAGCCCCAACACTCTTATGAAATGTATAAAATAATTAACAAGCAGAAATACCCGAGATTGTAATAGAAACTAGACCAGCCGGTCTAGCCCCAGCATGTACAAACTGCAGTCAAATACTTCACTAAAATACAGGTTCCCCACAAACTTTTACAACCCAATTCAGTACCACAAAAAGGTAAAACATAAAAAAAATTAATGACAGCAGGACACATGCCGGTGAGCGGGCCTACAATTGATCTCGAGATTAATTACTTATCAACGCAATGTTACAGATAGTTTGCATCCAAAACTATGTCCAGCTGGACAGGAACACAATTAAAACGGGATTAAGGTGTAGAAAGTCAATACAAGTAAAACGGATTTTTCTGTGGATGTTAATGCACGATACAAGTTGTTTTCTGTAGTGGCCAAATTTATGAAAGTATTGGTTTAATGTCACCTCACTTTGGGTCCAGATGATTTCCAGCAGGTCCGTGCACGGTTGGAGAGTCAGACGTCTAGCTGATGGGGGTTTACATAGGCATGCTTAGCTTATTCCTCCTTCCGGCAGGTGAGGACGAGAGTCTGTGTGTGGGATCAGGACATGATGGATAGAATTTCAGCCATGATCGGATCAGGTCCTCGGCTATTTCAGGAACCCGGAGGTCTGTGCGCGTCTACCAAATCATTATAGGATAGAAAAAATACAAAACCCAAACTCAATCTGCCGAGAGAGGTAGGCTTGTTGACGATCCGGTAGAAGCTCGTCGACTGAACAAACTCGCTAACAGATGCTTAGAGTCCGGAAACACAATTATCCGTTTTTACTAACAGATCGCGCAGGCATGCGGAGAGGCAAAACACGGCAATGCAGACCGTCGTTAAATAATGATAATTCGCAATTCCATTAATAAATTCTAATTTTTATACGTGGCACAGTTTTTTTTGAAAAACCGCGGCACACCCCCACCCCAAAAAGGCAACATGGTTGCCAACGACTTGAAATTGTGTACCCTGCATAGTACCCCCAATTTTATAGACCACAACGCTTTTCCGATGAGCCTCAAGAAAATCGCACTTAGTAAAACAAAGCATTTGGCTAGATGGGAAAATCAGTATACTTACCGCACTCAGGAGAACAGTGGCTCAGTGTTAAAACGACGGAAGAGGAAGAAGAAGTGTAGTGTGTAAGCATGTGTGCATGGGGTTTATTTATGTAAGTGTGCGGGTATTGCATGCTGACTTGATCAGGGTCAGCATGCAGCGACAAGAGATAGAAGGAGAAAAGACAAAAGACAAGAATCGTGGACGCCCCTGAGTTCTGACATCCTGAGACCTCCCAACTTACAAACTGATAACCCAGATCAACATCTATCCAGGACCTTCCTCTGCCCTTTCCCCTTGACTAAAAACACTCTTCTCACCAACGATCATCCCCACGCGACCCTCTCCGCCATGCCAACCCTTACGGGACCGCCCCAACACGTCACTCTCGCTGGTGACCACCGCCTACTCCTAATGCTGCCACTCACATACGCGTTCATTGGAACAAACAAGGTGTCACTGACCTTGATATGTGAGTGACCATACTACTACTATTGTCCACCTCTTGGTCCGACCAGCCATATTGTGCAAAACAAGGCATTCACAATCCTTGACATATGACTGGCACACATCCCTACACTAGTGCGAACGGACCCGAATAACAAGGCACAGAAGACCGCATCGAGAGCACGCGATCATCAATCGCATCTCTCCTACGAATCACTAACCTCAATAAGTGTGTAAAGGGGGAGCATCTTCTATACAGCCTGGCCTCCTCTCGCCAGGACGAGGGACCGTCAGATGAAACAGGGGACATCTAGCCAAGAATGCAGCGTGGACCAGACGATAAATCTCTTAGGGGCTCTTTTATACAATTCACCAAGAAAACAAATTTTTTAAGGTCCCAAATACAACATGCCTTGTGGTTAGGCCTAGTTACGCAATTCTATCCAAAAATCATTTATTTGGTGTATAATAAAAGAGGGGTTGACCAATCCTTGTTACAATCCGCGGCCAGAATTGTTTCCTTAACAAAAACACAAACACCCACAATGTAACCTAACACATCTCAACACCTAACACAATCATAGTTTACAGAAGCAGAAAAACTTGAGTACTGTTCTTCCTTCAAGTAGACCCCGGGCTCCCTAACGTTGCGAGGACCTAACCAACTATCCTGAACTAGCTCTCGTTCACACCACAAAAGAGGACAAACAATTTCTGACACGAACATAATACATAAAATCCACAAAACCTAACACCTATCACGACATATCACATTTCACAAATACATACATGACAACCACCAAAGACCAACATTGAATTTTCCAAAAAAATCGTGAAACAATGATCTCTGCGCCAGTATCCCTGACGATACCGGCGTCCGATCTGGCCATCCCGCATCCCGCTAAACCAACACTCTAGTTTAATATCAATAAATATTAAAGTCAATTCCCATCACAACGCCCCAGATCTCCGGTAATTGAAAAGTCTCAAACGACCTCAAAAATATTCCAACTAATATGCATGCATGCCTCGTGGCGGCACCCAGTTTACAATTTTTTTTTTTTTTTTTTAAAGTTTACTCGATATTTATGACTAGGCAGAAAGCCTGGAAGAAGCGTAAAGAGAGCTGGGTCCAATGCGACGGGACTTGCAATTAATAGTCGCTATCAACAGTAGGATAACAACTTTTATTATTGCAGACATTTATATTATTAGAAGCATAATTCCTTTTGTTAACATTATAAATATTCCAATATTTCAAATATTATTATCATTATATTTATATATAAATATTATTCATTATTCCAACACATAATTCAACAACACATAATATAACGTACATACATTTACATCACAAAATCACAGACAAATTACAACTATAAAGCCTAGTGGACAGCCTGTATCTTTTAGCACAACCCCATTTGGAAATTTCACATGCCTATATAGTTTTATAAAAAAAATACATTTATAAGTTTAGAGAAAATCTGGATTGGCCATAATAACAAGAAAATTCAATTATAAATTTAAAGTGCCAATACAGCCTGTATAGTTTTGCAAACAAGTACAATTATAATTTAAAACAAAATCTGGATTGGCCATAATAACAAGAAAATACAATTATAAATTTAAAGTGCCAGTACAGCCTGTATAGTTTTGTAAAAAGTACATTTATAATTTTAAAGAGAAATCTGGATTTGCCCGTCCGCTGACACGTTCCACGCAGCATCCGAAAAAACAATAAACCATAAAAAATTTAGAAAAACCCCCAAGTCCGGCCAGGTAGTTGAAGGCTGGACAAGAGTCAGACCCGACATAATGTAACATGTCTGGAGGCTTGCATGGATTTGCTCCAACAGGTGACTACCCCAGATTCTGTGATGTTAAGAAAGTAACCCGGCCTGATTGCAGAATAAAGAATAGCCCCAACACTCTTATGAAATGTATAAAATAATTAACAAGCAGAAATACCCGAGATTGTAATAGAAACTAGACCAGCCGGTCTAGCCCCAGCATGTACAAACTGCAGTCAAATACTCCACTAAAATACAGGTTCCCCACAAACTTTTACAACCCCATTCATTACCACAAAAAGGTAAAACATAAAAAAAATTAATGACAGCAGGACACATGCCGGTGAGCGGGCCTACAATTGATCTCGAGATTAATTACTTATCAACGCAATGTTACAGATAGTTTGCATCCAAAACTATGTCCAGCTGGACAGGAACACAATTAAAACGGGATTAAGGTGTAGAAAGTCAATACAAGTAAAACGGATTTTTCTGTGGATGTTAATGCACGATACAAGTTGTTTTCTGTAGTGGCCAAATTTATGAAAGTATTGGTTTAATGTCACCTCACTTTGGGTCCAGATGATTTCCAGGAGGTCCGTGCCCGGTTGGAGAGTCAGACGTCTAGCTGATGGGGGTTTACATAGGCATGCTTAGCTTATTCCTCCTTCCGGCAGGTGAGGACGAGAGTCTGTGTGTGGGATCAGGGCATGATGGATAGAATTTCAGCCATGATCGGATCAGGTCCTCGGCTATTTCAGGAACCCGGAGGTCTGTGCGCGTCTACCAAATCATTATAGGATAGAAAAAATACAAAACCCAAACTCAATCTGCCGAGAGAGGTAGGCTTGTTGACGATCCGGTAGAAGCTCGTCGACTGAACAAACTCGCTAACAGATGCTTAGAGTCCGGAAACACAATTATCCGTTTTTACTAACAGATCGCGCAGGCATGCGGAGAGGCAAAACACGGCAATGCAGACCGTCGTTAAATAATGATAATTCGCAATTCCATTAATAAATTCTAATTTTTATACGTGGCACAGTTTTTTTTGAAAAACCGCGGCACACCCCCACCCCAAAAAGGCAACATGGTTGCCAACGACTTGAAATTGTGTACCCTGCATAGTACCCCCAATTTTATAGACCACAAGGCTTTTCCGATGAGCCTCAAGAAAATCGCACTTAGTAAAACAAAGCATTTGGCTAGATGGGAAAAACAGTATACTTACCGCACTCAGGAGAACAGTGGCTCAGTGTTAAAACGACGGAAGAGGAAGAAGAAGTGTAGTGTTTAAGCATGTGTGCATGGGGTTTATTTATGTAAGTGTGCGGGTATTGCATGCTGACTTGATCAGGGTCAGCATGCAGCGACAAGAGATAGAAAGAGAAAAGACAAAAGACAAGAATCGTGGACGCCCCTGATTTCTGACATCCTGAGACCTCCCAACTTACAAACTGATAACCCAGATCAACATCTATCCAGGACCTTCCTCTGCCCTTTCCCCTTGACTAAAAACACTCTTCTCACCAACGATCATCCCCACGCGACCCTCTCCGCCATGCCAAACCTTACGGGACCGCCCCAACACGTCACTCTCGCTGGTGACCACCGCCTACTCCTAATGCTGCCACTCACATACGCGTTCATTGGAACAAACAAGGTGTCACTGACCTTGATATGTGAGTGACCATACTACTACTATTGTCCACCTCTTGGTCCGACCAGCCATATTGTGCAAAACAAGGCATTCACAATCCTTGACATATGACTGGCACACATCCCTACACTAGTGCGAACGGACCCGAATAACAAGGCACAGAAGACCGCATCGAGAGCACGCGATCATCAATCGCATCTCTCCTACGAATCACTAACCTCAATAAGTGTGTAAAGGGGGAGCATCTTCTATACAGCCTGGCCTCCTCTCGCCAGGACGAGGGACCGTCAGATGAAACAGGGGACATCTAGCCAAGAATGCAGCGTGGACCAGACGATAAATCTCTTAGGGGCTCTTTTATACAATTCACCAAGAAAACAAATTTTTTAAGGTCCCAAATACAACATGCCTTGTGGTTAGGCCTAGTTACGCAATTCTATCCAAAAATCATTTATTTGGTGTATAATAAAAGAGGGGTTGAACAATCCTTGTAACAATACGCGGCCAGAATTGCTTCCTTAACTAAAACACAAACACCCACAATGTAACCCAACACATCTCAACACCTAACACAATCATAGTTTACAGAAGCAGAAAAACTTGAGTACTGTTCTTCCTTCAAGTAGACCCCGGGCTCCCTAACGTTGCGAGCACCTGACCAACTATCCTGAACTAACTCTCGTTCACACCACAAAAGAGGACAAACAATTTCTGACACGAACATAATACATAAAATCCACAAAACCTAACACCTATCACGACATATCACATTTCACAAATACATACATGACAACCACCAAAGACCAACATTGAATTTCCCAAAAAAATCGTGAAACAATGATCTCTGCGCCAGTATCCCTGACGATACCGACGTCCGATCTGGCCATCCCGCATCCCGCTATACCAACACTCTAGTTTAATATCAATAAATATTAAAGTCAATTCCCATCACAACGCCCCAGATCTCCGGTAATTGAAAAGTCTCAAACGACCTCAAAAATATTCCAACTAATATGCATGCATGCCTCGTGGCGGCACCCAGTTTACAATATTTTTTTTTTTTTTTAAGTTTACTCGATATTTATGACTAGGCAGAAAGCCTGGAAGAAGCGTAAAGTGAGCTGGGTCCAATGCGACGGGACTTGCAATTAATAGTCGCTATCAACAGTAGGATAACAACTTTTATTATTGCAGACATTTATATTATTAGAAGCATAATTCCTTTTGTTAACATTATAAATATTCCAATATTTCAAATATTATTATCATTATATTTATATATAAATATTATTCATTATTCCAACACATAATTCAACAACACATAATATAACGTACATACATTTACATCACAAAATCACAGACAAATTACAACTATAAAGCCTAGTGGACAGCCTGTATCTTTTAGCACAACCCCATTTGGAAATTTCACATGCCTATATAGTTTTATAAAAAAAATACATTTATAAGTTTAGAGAAAATCTGGATTGGCCATAATAACAAGAAAATTCAATATAAATTTAAAGTGCCAATACAGCCTGTATAGTTTTGCAAACAAGTACAATTATAATTTAAAACAAAATCTGGATTGGCCATAATAACAAGAAAATATAATTATAAATTTAAAGTGCCAGTACATCCTGTATAGTTTTGTAAAAAGTACATTTATAATTTTAAAGAGAAATCTGGATTTACCCGTCCGCTGACACGTTCCACGCAGCATCCGAAAAAACAATAAACCATAAAAAATTTAGAAAAACCCCCAAGTCCGGCCAGGTAGTGGAAGGCTGGACAAGAGTCAGACCCGACATAATGTAACATGTCTGGAGGCTTGCATGGATTTGCTCCAACAGGTGACTACCCCAGATTCTGTGATGTTAAGAAAGTAACCCGGCCTGATTGCAGAATAAAGAATAGCCCCAACACTCTTATGAAATGTATAAAATAATTAACAAGCAGAAATACCCGAGATTGTAATAGAAACTAGACCAGCCGGTCTAGCCCCAGCATGTACAAACTGCAGTCAAATACTTCACTAAAATACAGGTTCCCCACAAACTTTTACAACCCCATTCAGTACCACAAAAAGGTAAAACATAAAAAAAATTAATGACAGCAGGACACATGCCGGTGAGCGGGCCTACAATTGATCTCGAGATTAATTACTTATCAACGCAATGTTACAGATAGTTTGCATCCAAAACTATGTCCAGCTGGACAGGAACACAATTAAAACGGGATTAAGGTGTAGAAAGTCAATACAAGTAAAACGGATTTTTCTGTGGATGTTAATGCACGATACAAGTTGTTTTCTGTAGTGGCCAAATTTATGAAAGTATTGGTTTAATGTCACCTCACTTTGGGTCCAGATGATTTCCAGGAGGTCCGTGCCCGGTTGGAGAGTCAGACGTCTAGCTGATGGGGGTTTACATAGGCATGCTTAGCTTATTCCTCCTTCCGGCAGGTGAGGACGAGAGTCTGTGTGTGGGATCAGGGCATGATGGATAGAATTTCAGCCATGATCGGATCAGGTCCTCGGCTATTTCAGGAACCCGGAGGTCTGTGCGCGTCTACCAAATCATTATAGGATAGAAAAAATACAAAACCCAAACTCAATCTGCCGAGAGAGGTAGGCTTGTTGACGATCCGGTAGAAGCTCGTCGACTGAACAAACTCGCTAACAGATGCTTAGAGTCCGGAAACACAATTATCCGTTTTTACTAACAGATCGCGCAGGCATGCGGAGAGGCAAAACACGGCAATGCAGACCGTCGTTAAATAATGATAATTCGCAATTCCATTAATAAATTCTAATTTTTATACGTGGCACAGTTTTTTTTGAAAAACCGCGGCACACCCCCACCCCAAAAAGGCAACATGGTTGCCAACGACTTGAAATTGTGTACCCTGCATAGTACCCCCAATTTTATAGACCACAAGGCTTTTCCGATGAGCCTCAAGAAAATCGCACTTAGTAAAACAAAGCATTTGGCTAGATGGGAAAAACAGTATACTTACCGCACTCAGGAGAACAGTGGCTCAGTGTTAAAACGACGGAAGAGGAAGAAGAAGTGTAGTGTTTAAGCATGTGTGCATGGGGTTTATTTATGTAAGTGTGCGGGTATTGCATGCTGACTTGATCAGGGTCAGCATGCAGCGACAAGAGATAGAAAGAGAAAAGACAAAAGACAAGAATCGTGGACGCCCCTGATTTCTGACATCCTGAGACCTCCCAACTTACAAACTGATAACCCAGATCAACATCTATCCAGGACCTTCCTCTGCCCTTTCCCCTTGACTAAAAACACTCTTCTCACCAACGATCATCCCCACGCGACCCTCTCCGCCATGCCAAACCTTACGGGACCGCCCCAACACGTCACTCTCGCTGGTGACCACCGCCTACTCCTAATGCTGCCACTCACATACGCGTTCATTGGAACAAACAAGGTGTCACTGACCTTGATATGTGAGTGACCATACTACTACTATTGTCCACCTCTTGGTCCGACCAGCCATATTGTGCAAAACAAGGCATTCACAATCCTTGACATATGACTGGCACACATCCCTACACTAGTGCGAACGGACCCGAATAACAAGGCACAGAAGACCGCATCGAGAGCACGCGATCATCAATCGCATCTCTCCTACGAATCACTAACCTCAATAAGTGTGTAAAGGGGGAGCATCTTCTATACAGCCTGGCCTCCTCTCGCCAGGACGAGGGACCGTCAGATGAAACAGGGGACATCTAGCCAAGAATGCAGCGTGGACCAGACGATAAATCTCTTAGGGGCTCTTTTATACAATTCACCAAGAAAACAAATTTTTTAAGGTCCCAAATACAACATGCCTTGTTGTTAGGCCTAGTTACGCAATTCTATCCAAAAATCATTTATTTGGTGTATAATAAAAGAGGGGTTGAACAATCCTTGTAACAATACGCGGCCAGAATTGCTTCCTTAACAAAAACACAAACACCCACAATGTAACCCAACACATCTCAACACCTAACACAATCATAGTTTACAGAAGCAGAAAAACTTGAGTACTGTTCTTCCTTCAAGTAGACCCCGGGGTCCCTAACGTTGCGAGCACCTGACCAACTATCCTGAACTAACTCTCGTTCACACCACAAAAGAGGACAAACAATTTCTGACACGAACATAATACATAAAATCCACAAAACCTAACACCTATCACGACATATCACATTTCACAAATACATACATGACAACCACCAAAGACCAACATTGAATTTCCCAAGAAAATCGTGAAAAAATGATCTCTGCGCCAGTATCCCTGACGATACCGGCGTCCGATCTGGCCATCCCGCATCCCGCTAAACCAACACTCTAGTTTAATATCAATAAATATTAAAGTCAATTCCCATCACAACGCCCCAGATCTCCGGTAATTGAAAAGTCTCAAACGACCTCAAAAATATTCCAACTAATATGCATGCATGCCTCGTGGCGGCACCCAGTTTACAATTTTTTTTTTTTTTTTTAAGTTTACTCGATATTTATGACTAGGCAGAAAGCCTGGAAGAAGCGTAAAGTGAGCTGGGTCCAATGCGACGGGACTTGCAATTAATAGTCTCTATCAACAGTAGGATAACAACTTTTATTATTGCAGACATTTATATTATTAGAAGCATAATTCCTTTTGTTAACATTATAAATATTCCAATATTTCAAATATTATTATCATTATATTTATATATAAATATTATTCATTATTCCAACACATAATTCAACAACACATAATATAACGTACATACATTTACATCACAAAATCACAGACAAATTACAACTATAAAGCCTAGTGGACAGCCTGTATCTTTTAGCACAACCCCATTTGGAAATTTCACATGCCTATATAGTTTTATAAAAAAAATACATTTATAAGTTTAGAGAAAATCTGGATTGGCCATAATAACAAGAAAATTCAATTATAAATTTAAAGTGCCAATACAGCCCGTATAGTTTTGCAAACAAGTACAATTATAATTTAAAACAAAATCTGGATTGGCCATAACAACAAGAAAATACAATTATAAATTTAAAGTGCCAGTACAGCCTGTATAGTTTTGTAAAAAGTACATTTATAATTTTAAAGAGAAATCTGGATTTGCCCGTCCGCTGACACGTTCCACGCAGCATCCGAAAAAACAATAAACCATAAAAAATTTAGAAAAACCCCCAAGTCCGGCCAGGTAGTGGAAGGCTGGACAAGAGTCAGACCCGACATAATGTAACATGTCTGGAGGCTTGCATGGATTTGCTCCAACAGGTGACTACCCCAGATTCTGTGATGTTAAGAAAGTAACCCGGCCTGATTGCAGAATAAAGAATAGCCCCAACACTCTTATGAAATGTATAAAATAATTAACAAGCAGAAATACCCGAGATTGTAATAGAAACTAGACCAGCCGGTCTAGCCCCAGCATGTACAAACTGCAGTCAAATACTTCACTAAAATACAGGTTCCCCACAAACTTTTACAACCCCATTCAGTACCACAAAAAGGTAAAACATAAAAAAAATTAATGACAGCAGGACACATGCCGGTGAGCGGGCCTACAATTGATCTCGAGATTAATTACTTATCAACGCAATGTTACAGATAGTTTGCATCCAAAACTATGTCCAGCTGGACAGGAACACAATTAAAACGGGATTAAGGTGTAGAAAGTCAATACAAGTAAAACGGATTTTTCTGTGGATGTTAATGCACGATACAAGTTGTTTTCTGTAGTGGCCAAATTTATGAAAGTATTGGTTTAATGTCACCTCACTTTGGGTCCAGATGATTTCCAGGAGGTCCGTGCCCGGTTGGAGAGTCAGACGTCTAGCTGATGGGGGTTTACATAGGCATGCTTAGCTTATTCCTCCTTCCGGCAGGTGAGGACGAGAGTCTGTGTGTGGGATCAGGACATGATGGATAGAATTTCAGCCATGATCGGATCAGGTCCTCGGCTATTTCAGGAACCCGGAGGTCTGTGCGCGTCTACCAAATCATTATAGGATAGAAAAAATACAAAACCCAAACTCAATCTGCCGAGAGAGGTAGGCTTGTTGACGATCCGGTAGAAGCTCGTCGACTGAACAAACTCGCTAACAGATGCTTAGAGTCCGGAAACACAATTATCCGTTTTTACTAACAGATCGCGCAGGCATGCGGAGAGGCAAAACACGGCAATGCAGACCGTCGTTAAATAATGATAATTCGCAATTCCATTAATAAATTCTAATTTTTATACGTGGCACAGTTTTTTTTTGAAAAACCGCGGCACACCCCCACCCCAAAAAGGCAACATGGTTGCCAACGACTTGAAATTGTGTACCCTGCATAGTACCCCCAATTTTATAGACCACAAGGCTTTTCCGATGAGCCTCAAGAAAATCGCACTTAGTAAAACAAAGCATTTGGCTAGATGGGAAAATCAGTATACTTACCGCACTCAGGAAAACAGTGGCTCAGTGTTAAAACGACGGAAGAGGAAGAAGAAGTGTAGTGTGTAAGCATGTGTGCATGGGGTTTATTTATGTAAGTGTGCGGGTATTGCATGCTGACTTGATCAGGGTCAGCATGCAGCGACAAGAGATAGAAGGAGAAAAGACAAAAGACAAGAATCGTGGACGCCCCTGAGTTCTGACATCCTGAGACCTCCCAACTTACAAACTGATAACCCAGATCAACATCTATCCAGGACCTTCCTCTGCCCTTTCCCCTTGACTAAAAACACTCTTCTCACCAACGATCATCCCCACGCGACCCTCTCCGCCATGCCAACCCTTACGGGACCGCCCCAACACGTCACTCTCGCTGGTGACCACCGCCTACTCCTAATGCTGCCACTCACATACGCGTTCATTGGAACAAACAAGGTGTCACTGACCTTGATATGTGAGTGACCATACTACTACTATTGTCCACCTCTTGGTCCGACCAGCCATATTGTGCAAAACAAGGCATTCACAATCCTTGACATATGACTGGCACACATCCCTACACTAGTGCGAACGGACCCGAATAACGAGGCACAGAAGACCGCATCGAGAGCACGCGATCATCAATCGCATCTCTCCTACGAATCACTAACCTCAATAAGTGTGTAAAGGGGGAGGATCTTCTATACAGCCTGGCCTCCTCTCCCCAGGACGAGGGACCGTCAGATGAAACAGGGGACATCTAGCCAAGAATGCAGCGTGGACCAGACGATAAATCTCTTAGGGGCTCTTTTATACAATTCACCAAGAAAACAAATTTTTTAAGGTCCCAAATACAACATGCCTTGTGGTTAGGCCTAGTTACGCAATTCTATCCAAAAATCATTTATTTGGTGTATAATAAAAGAGGGGTTGACCAATCCTTGTTACAATCCGCGGCCAGAATTGCTTCCTTAACAAAAACACAAACACCCACAATGTAACCTAACACATCTCAACACCTAACACAATCATAGTTTACAGAAGCAGAAAAACTTGAGTACTGTTCTTCCTTCAAGTAGACCCCGGGCTCCCTAACGTTGCGAGCACCTGACCAACTATCCTGAACTAGCTCTCGTTCACACCACAAAAGAGGACAAACAATTTCTGACACGAACATAATACATAAAATCCACAAAACCTAACACCTATCACGACATATCACATTTCACAAATACATACATGACAACCACCAAAGACCAACATTGAATTTCCCAAAAAAATCGTGAAACAATGATCTCTGCGCCAGTATCCCTGACGATACCGGCGTCCGATCTGGCCATCCCGCTTCCCGCTAAACCAACACTCTAGTTTAATATCAATAAATATTAAAGTCAATTCCCATCACAACGCCCCAGATCTCCGGTAATTGAAAAGTCTCAAACGACCTCAAAAATATTCCAACTAATATGCATGCATGCCTCGTGGCGGCACCCAGTTTACAATTTTTTTTTTTTTTTAATTTTACTCGATATTTATGACTAGGCAGAAAGCCTGGAAGAAGCGTAAAGTGAGCTGGGTCCAATGCGACGGGACTTGCAATTAATAGTCTCTATCAACAGTAGGATAACAACTTTTATTATTGCAGACATTTATATTATTAGAAGCATAATTCCTTTTGTTAACATTATAAATATTCCAATATTTCAAATATTATTATCATTATATTTATATATAAATATTATTCATTATTCCAACACATAATTCAACAACACATAATATAACGTACATACATTTACATCACAAAATCACAGACAAATTACAACTATAAAGCCTAGTGGACAGCCTGTATCTTTTAGCACAACCCCATTTGGAAATTTCACATGCCTATATAGTTTTATAAAAAAAATACATTTATAAGTTTAGAGAAAATCTGGATTGGCCATAATAACAAGAAAATTCAATTATAAATTTAAAGTGCCAATACAGCCTGTATAGTTTTGCAAACAAGTACAATTATAATTTAAAACAAAATCTGGATTGGCCATAATAACAAGAAAATACAATTATAAATTTAAAGTGCCAGTACAGCCTGTATAGTTTTGTAAAAAGTACATTTATAATTTTAAAGAGAAATCTGGATTTGCCCGTCCGCTGACACGTTCCACGCAGCATCCGAAAAAACAAAAACCATAAAAAATTTAGAAAAACCCCCAAGTCCGGCCAGGTAGTTGAAGGCTGGACAAGAGTCAGACCCGACATAATGTAACATGTCTGGAGGCTTGCATGGATTTGCTCCAACAGGTGACTACCCCAGATTCTGTGATGTTAAGAAAGTAACCCGGCCTGATTGCAAAATAAAGAATAGCCCCAACACTCTTATGAAATGTATAAAATAATTAACAAGCAGAAATACCCGAGGTTTTAATAGAAACTAGACCAGCCGGTCTAGCCCCAGCATGTACAAACTGCAGTCAAATACTTCACTAAAATACAGGTTCCCCACAAACTTTTACAACCCCATTCAGTACCACAAAAAGGTAAAACATAAAAAAAATTAATGACAGCAGGACACATGCCGGTGAGCGGGCCTACAATTGATCTCGAGATTAATTACTTATCAACGCAATGTTACAGATAGTTTGCATCCAAAACTATGTCCAGCTGGACAGGAACACAATTAAAACGGGATTAAGGTGTAGAAAGTCAATACAAGTAAAACGGATTTTTCTGTGGATATTAATGCACGATACAAGTTGTTTTCTGTAGTGGCCAAATTTATGAAAGTATTGGTTTAATGTCACCTCACTTTGGGTCCAGATTATTTCCAGGAGGTCCGTGCCCGGTTGGAGAGTCAGACGTCTAGCTGATGGGGGTTTACATAGGCATGCTTAGCTTATTCCTCCTTCCGGCAGGTGAGGACGAGAGTCTGTGTGTGGGATCAGGACATGATGGATAGAATTTCAGCCATGATCGGATCAGGTCCTCGGCTATTTCAGGAACCCGGAGGTCTGTGCGCGTCTACCAAATCATTATAGGATAGAAAAAATACAAAACCCAAACTCAATCTGCCGAGAGAGGTAGGCTTGTTGACGATCCGGTAGAAGCTCGTCGACTGAACAAACTCGCTAACAGATGCTTAGAGTCCGGAAACACAATTATCCGTTTTTACTAACAGATCGCGCAGGCATGCGGAGAGGCAAAACACGGCAATGCAGACCGTCGTTAAATAATGATAATTCGCAATTCCATTAATAAATTCTAATTTTTATACGTGGCACAGTTTTTTTTGAAAAACCGCGGCACACCCCCACCCCAAAAAGGCAACATGGTTGCCAACGACTTGAAATTGTGTACCCTGCATAGTACCCCCAATTTTATAGACCACAAGGCTTTTCCGATGAGCCTCAAGAAAATCGCACTTAGTAAAACAAAGCATTTGGCTAGATGGCAAAATCAGTATACTTACCGCACTCAGGAGAACAGTGGCTCAGTGTTAAAACGACGGAAGAGGAAGAAGAAGTGTAGTGTGTAAGCATGTGTGCATGGGGTTTATTTATGTAAGTGTGCGGGTATTGCATGCTGACTTGATCAGGGTCAGCATGCAGCGACAAGAGATAGAAGGAGAAAAGACAAAAGACAAGAATCGTGGACGCCCCTGAGTTCTGACATCCTGAGACCTCCCAACTTACAAACTGATAACCCAGATCAACATCTATCCAGGACCTTCCTCTGCCCTTTCCCCTTGACTAAAAACACTCTTCTCACCAACGATCATCCCCACGCGACCCTCTCCGCCATGCCAACCCTTACGGGACCGCCCCAACACGTCACTCTCGCTGGTGACCACCGCCTACTCCTAATGCTGCCACTCACATACGCGTTCATTGGAACAAACAAGGTGTCACTGACCTTGATATGTGAGTGACTATACTACTACTATTGTCCACCTCTTGGTCCGACCAGCCATATTGTGCAAAACAAGGCATTCACAATCCTTGACATATGACTGGCACACATCCCTACACTAGTGCGAACGGACCCGAATAACAAGGCACAGAAGACCGCATCGAGAGCACGCGATCATCAATCGCATCTCTCCTACGAATCACTAACCTCAATAAGTGTGTAAAGGGGGAGCATCTTCTATACAGCCTGGCCTCCTCTCGCCAGGACGAGGGACCGTCAGATGAAACAGGGGACATCTAGCCAAGAATGCAGCGTGGACCAGACGATAAATCTCTTAAGGGCTCTTTTATACAATTCACCAAGAAAACAAATTTTTTAAGGTCCCAAATACAACATGCCTTGTGGTTAGGCCTAGTTACGCAATTCTATCCAAAAATCATTTATTTGGTGTATAATAAAAGAGGGGTTGACCAATCTTTGTTACAATCCGCGGCCAGAATTGCTTCCTTAACAAAAACACAAACACCCACAATGTAACCTAACACATCTCAACACCTAACACAATCATAGTTTACAGAAGCAGAAAAACTTGAGTACTGTTCTTCCTTCAAGTAGACCCCGGGCTCCCTAACGTTGCGAGCACCTGACCAACTATCCTGAACTAGCTCTCGTTCACACCACAAAAGAGGACAAACAATTTCTGACACGAACATAATACATAAAATCCACAAAACCTAACACCTATCACGACATATCACATTTCACAAATACATACATGACAACCACCAAAGACCAACATTGAATTTCCCAAAAAAATCGTGAAACAATGATCTCTGCGCCAGTATCCCTGACGATACCGGCGTCCGATCTGGCCATCCCGCATCCCGCTAAACCAACACTCTAGTTTAATATCAATAAATATTAAAGTCAATTCCCATCACAACGCCCCAGATCTCCGGTAATTGAAAAGTCTCAAACGACCTCAAAAATATTCCAACTAATATGCATGCATGCCTCGTGGCGGCACCCAGTTTACAATTTTTTTTTTTTTTTTAAGTTTACTCGATATTTATGACTAGGCAGAAAGCCTGGAAGAAGCGTAAAGTGAGCTGGGTCCAATGCGACGGGACTTGCAATTAATAGTCTCTATCAACAGTAGGATAACAACTTTTATTATTGCAGACATTTATATTATTAGAAGCATAATTCCTTTTGTTAACATTATAAATATTCCAATATTTCAAATATTATTATCATTATATTTATATATAAATATTATTCATTATTCCAACACATAATTCAACAACACATAATATAACGTACATACATTTACATCACAAAATCACAGACAAATTACAACTATAAAGCCTAGTGGACAGCCTGTATCTTTTAGCACAACCCCATTTGGAAATTTCACATGCCTATATAGTTTTATAAAAAAAATACATTTATAAGTTTAGAGAAAATCTGGATTGGCCATAATAACAAGAAAATTCAATTATAAATTTAAAGTGCCAATACAGCCTGTATAGTTTTGCAAACAAGTACAATTATAATTTAAAACAAAATCTGGATTGGCCATAATAACAAGAAAATACAATTATAAATTTAAAGTGCCAGTACAGCCTGTATAGTTTTGTAAAAAGTACATTTATAATTTTAAAGAGAAATTTGGATTTGCCCGTCCTCTGACACGTTCCACGCAGCATCCGAAAAAACAAAAACCATAAAAAATTTAGAAAAACCCCCAAGTCCGGCCAGGTAGTTGAAGGCTGGACAAGAGTCAGACCCGACATAATGTAACATGTCTGGAGGCTTGCATGGATTTGCTCCAACAGGTGACTACCCCAGATTCTGTGATGTTAAGAAAGTAACCCGGCCTGATTGCAGAATAAAGAATAGCCCCAACACTCTTATGAAATGTATAAAATAATTAACAAGCAGAAATACCCGAGATTGTAATAGAAACTAGACCAGCCGGTCTAGCCCCAGCATGTACAAACTGCAGTCAAATACTTCACTAAAATACAGGTTCCCCACAAACTTTTACAACCCCATTCAGTACCACAAAAAGGTAAAACATAAAAAAAATTAATGACAGCAGGACACATGCCGGTGAGCGGGCCTACAATTGATCTCGAGATTAATTACTTATCAACGCAATGTTACAGATAGTTTGCATCCAAAACTATGACCAGCTGGACAGGAACACAATTAAAACGGGATTAAGGTGTAGAAAGTCAATACAAGTAAAACGGATTTTTCTGTGGATGTTAATGCACGATACAAGTTGTTTTCTGTAGTGGCCAAATTTATGAAAGTATTGGTTTAATGTCACCTCACTTTGGGTCCAGATGATTTCCAGGAGGTCCGTGCCCGGTTGGAGAGTCAGACGTCTAGCTGATGGGGGTTTACATAGGCATGCTTAGCTTATTCCTCCTTCCGGCAGGTGAGGACGAGAGTCTGTGTGTGGGATCAGGACATGATGGATAGAATTTCAGCCATGATCGGATCAGGTCCTCGGCTATTTCAGGAACCCGGAGGTCTGTGCGCGTCTACCAAATCATTATAGGATAGAAAAAATACAAAACCCAAACTCAATCTGCCGAGAGAGGTAGGCTTGTTGACGATCCGGTAGAAGCTCGTCGACTGAACAAACTCGCTAACAGATGCTTAGAGTCCGGAAACACAATTATCCGTTTTTACTAACAGATCGCGCAGGCATGCGGAGAGGCAAAACACGGCAATGCAGACCGTCGTTAAATAATGATAATTCGCAATTCCATTAATAAATTCTAATTTTTATACGTAGCACAGTTTTTTTTGAAAAACCGCGGCACACCCCCACCCCAAAAAGGCAACATGGTTGCCAACGACTTGAAATTGTGTACCCTGCATAGTACCCCCAATTTTATAGACCACAAGGCTTTTCCGATGAGCCTCAAGAAAATCGCACTTAGTAAAACAAAGCATTTGGCTAGATGGGAATATCAGTATACTTACCGCACTCAGGAGAACAGTGGCTCAGTGTTAAAACGACGGAAGAGGAAGAAGAAGTGTAGTGTGTAAGCATGTGTGCATGGGGTTTATTTATGTAAGTGTGCGGGTATTGCATGCTGACTTGATCAGGGTCAGCATGCAGCGACAAGAGATAGAAGGAGAAAAGACAAAAGACAAGAATCGTGGACGCCCCTGAGTTCTGACATCCTGAGACCTCCCAACTTACAAACTGATAACCCAGATCAACATCTATCCAGGACCTTCCTCTGCCCTTTCCCCTTGACTAAAAACACTCTTCTCACCAACGATCATCCCCACGCGACCCTCTCCGCCATGCCAACCCTTACGGGACCGCCCCAACACGTCACTCTCGCTGGTGACCACCGCCTACTCCTAATGCTGCCACTCACATACGCGTTCATTGGAACAAACAAGGTGTCACTGACCTTGATATGTGAGTGACTATACTACTACTATTGTCCACCTCTTGGTCCGACCAGCCATATTGTGCAAAACAAGGCATTCACAATCCTTGACATATGACTGGCACACATCCCTACACTAGTGCGAACGGACCCGAATAACAAGGCACAGAAGACCGCATCGAGAGCACGCGATCATCAATCGCATCTCTCCTACGAATCACTAACCTCAATAAGTGTGTAAAGGGGGAGCATCTTCTATACAGCCTGGCCTCATCTCGCCAGGACGAGGGACCGTCAGATGAAACAGGGGACATCTAGCCAAGAATGCAGCGTGGACCAGACGATAAATCTCTTAGGGGCTCTTTTATACAATTCACCAAGAAAACAAATTTTTTAAGGTCCCAAATACAACATGCCTTGTGGTTAGGCCTAGTTACGCAATTCTATCCAAAAATCATTTATTTGGTGTATAATAAAAGAGGGGTTGACCAATCTTTGTTACAATCCGCGGCCAGAATTGCTTCCTTAACAAAAACACAAACACCCACAATGTAACCTAACACATCTCAACACCTAACACAATCATAGTTTACAGAAGCAGAAAAACTTGAGTACTGTTCTTCCTTCAAGTAGACCCCGGGCTCCCTAACGTTGCGAGCACCTGACCAACTATCCTGAACTAGCTCTCGTTCACACCACAAAAGAGGACAAACAATTTCTGACACGAACATAATACATAAAATCCACAAAACCTAACACCTATCACGACATATCACATTTCACAAATACATACATGACAACCACCAAAGACCAACATTGAATTTCCCAAAAAAATCGTGAAACAATGATCTCTGCGCCAGTATCCCTGACGATACCGGCGTCCGATCTGGCCATCCCGCATCCCGCTAAACCAACACTCTAGTTTAATATCAATAAATATTAAAGTCAATTCCCATCACAACGCCCCAGATCTCCGGTAATTGAAAAGTCTCAAACGACCTCAAAAATATTCCAACTAATATGCATGCATGCCTCGTGGCGGCACCCAGTTTACAATTTTTTTTTTTTTTTTAAGTTTACTCGATATTTATGACTAGGCAGAAAGCCTGGAAGAAGCGTAAAGTGAGCTGGGTCCAATGCGACGGGACTTGCAATTAATAGTCTCTATCAACAGTAGGATAACAACTTTTATTATTGCAGACATTTATATTATTAGAAGCATAATTCCTTTTGTTAACATTATAAATATTCCAATATTTCAAATATTATTATCATTATATTTATATATAAATATTATTCATTATTCCAACACATAATTCAACAACACATAATATAACGTACATACATTTACATCACAAAATCACAGACAAATTACAACTATAAAGCCTAGTGGACAGCCTGTATCTTTTAGCACAACCCCATTTGGAAATTTCACATGCCTATATAGTTTTATAAAAAAAATACATTTATAAGTTTAGAGAAAATCTGGATTGGCCATAATAACAAGAAAATTCAATTATAAATTTAAAGTGCCAATACAGCCTGTATAGTTTTGCAAACAAGTACAATTATAATTTAAAACAAAATCTGGATTGGCCATAATAACAAGAAAATACAATTATAAATTTAAAGTGCCAGTACAGCCTGTATAGTTTTGTAAAAAGTACATTTATAATTTTAAAGAGAAATTTGGATTTGCCCGTCCTCTGACACGTTCCACGCAGCATCCGAAAAAACAAAAACCATAAAAAATTTAGAAAAACCCCCAAGTCCGGCCAGGTAGTTGAAGGCTGGACAAGAGTCAGACCCGACATAATGTAACATGTCTGGAGGCTTGCATGGATTTGCTCCAACAGGTGACTACCCCAGATTCTGTGATGTTAAGAAAGTAACCCGGCCTGATTGCAGAATAAAGAATAGCCCCAACACTCTTATGAAATGTATAAAATAATTAACAAGCAGAAATACCCGAGATTGTAATAGAAACTAGACCAGCCGGTCTAGCCCCAGCATGTACAAACTGCAGTCAAATACTTCACTAAAATACAGGTTCCCCACAAACTTTTACAACCCCATTCAGTACCACAAAAAGGTAAAACATAAAAAAAATTAATGACAGCAGGACACATGCCGGTGAGCGGGCCTACAATTGATCTCGAGATTAATTACTTATCAACGCAATGTTACAGATAGTTTGCATCCAAAACTATGACCAGCTGGACAGGAACACAATTAAAACGGGATTAAGGTGTAGAAAGTCAATACAAGTAAAACGGATTTTTCTGTGGATGTTAATGCACGATACAAGTTGTTTTCTGTAGTGGCCAAATTTATGAAAGTATTGGTTTAATGTCACCTCACTTTGGGTCCAGATGATTTCCAGGAGGTCCGTGCCCGGTTGGAGAGTCAGACGTCTAGCTGATGGGGGTTTACATAGGCATGCTTAGCTTATTCCTCCTTCCGGCAGGTGAGGACGAGAGTCTGTGTGTGGGATCAGGACATGATGGATAGAATTTCAGCCATGATCGGATCAGGTCCTCGGCTATTTCAGGAACCCGGAGGTCTGTGCGCGTCTACCAAATCATTATAGGATAGAAAAAATACAAAACCCAAACTCAATCTGCCGAGAGAGGTAGGCTTGTTGACGATCCGGTAGAAGCTCGTCGACTGAACAAACTCGCTAACAGATGCTTAGAGTCCGGAAACACAATTATCCGTTTTTACTAACAGATCGCGCAGGCATGCGGAGAGGCAAAACACGGCAATGCAGACCGTCGTTAAATAATGATAATTCGCAATTCCATTAATAAATTCTAATTTTTATACGTAGCACAGTTTTTTTTGAAAAACCGCGGCACACCCCCACCCCAAAAAGGCAACATGGTTGCCAACGACTTGAAATTGTGTACCCTGCATAGTACCCCCAATTTTATAGACCACAAGGCTTTTCCGATGAGCCTCAAGAAAATCGCACTTAGTAAAACAAAGCATTTGGCTAGATGGGAATATCAGTATACTTACCGCACTCAGGAGAACAGTGGCTCAGTGTTAAAACGACGGAAGAGGAAGAAGAAGTGTAGTGTGTAAGCATGTGTGCATGGGGTTTATTTATGTAAGTGTGCGGGTATTGCATGCTGACTTGATCAGGGTCAGCATGCAGCGACAAGAGATAGAAGGAGAAAAGACAAAAGACAAGAATCGTGGACGCCCCTGAGTTCTGACATCCTGAGACCTCCCAACTTACAAACTGATAACCCAGATCAACATCTATCCAGGACCTTCCTCTGCTCTTTCCCCTTGACTAAAAACACTCTTCTCACCAACGATCATCCCCACGCGACCCTCTCCGCCATGCCAAACCTTACGGGACCGCCCCAACACGTCACTCTCGCTGGTGACCACCGCCTACTCCTAATGCTGCCACTCACATACGCGTTCATTGGAACAAACAAGGTGTCACTGACCTTGATATGTGAGTGACTATACTACTACTATTGTCCACCTCTTGGTCCGACCAGCCATATTGTGCAAAACAAGGCATTCACAATCCTTGACATATTCCTGGCACACATCCCTACACTAGTGCGAACGGACCCGAATAACAAGGCACAGAAGACCGCATCGAGAGCACGCGATCATCAATCGCATCTCTCCTACGAATCACTAACCTCAATAAGTGTGTAAAGGGGGAGCATCTTCTATACAGCCTGGCCTCATCTCGCCAGGACGAGGGACCGTCAGATGAAACAGGGGACATCTAGCCAAGAATGCAGCGTGGACCAGACGATAAATCTCTTAGGGGCTCTTTTATACAATTCACCAAGAAAACAAATTTTTTAAGGTCCCAAATACAACATGCCTTGTGGTTAGGCCTAGTTACGCAATTCTATCCAAAAATCATTTATTTGGTGTATAATAAAAGAGGGGTTGACCAATCTTTGTTACAATCCGCGGCCAGAATTGCTTCCTTAACAAAAACACAAACACCCACAATGTAACCTAACACATCTCAACACCTAACACAATCATAGTTTACAGAAGCAGAAAAACTTGAGTACTGTTCTTCCTTCAAGTAGACCCCGGGCTCCCTAACGTTGCGAGCACCTGACCAACTATCCTGAACTAGCTCTCGTTCACACCACAAAAGAGGACAAACAATTTCTGACACGAACATAATACATAAAATCCACAAAACCTAACACCTATCACGACATATCACATTTCACAAATACATACATGACAACCACCAAAGACCAACATTGAATTTCCCAAAAAAATCGTGAAACAATGATCTCTGCGCCAGTATCCCTGACGATACCGGCGTCCGATCTGGCCATCCCGCATCCCGCTAAACCAACACTCTAGTTTAATATCAATAAATATTAAAGTCAATTCCCATCACAACGCCCCAGATCTCCGGTAATTGAAAAGTCTCAAACGACCTCAAAAATATTCCAACTAATATGCATGCATGCCTCGTGGCGGCACCCAGTTTACAATTTTTTTTTTTTTTTTAAGTTTACTCGATATTTATGACTAGGCAGAAAGCCTGGAAGAAGCGTAAAGTGAGCTGGGTCCAATGCGACGGGACTTGCAATTAATAGTCTCTATCAACAGTAGGATAACAACTTTTATTATTGCAGACATTTATATTATTAGAAGCATAATTCCTTTTGTTAACATTATAAATATTCCAATATTTCAAATATTATTATCATTATATTTATATATAAATATTACTCATTATTCCAACACATAATTCAACAACACATAATATAACGTACATACATTTACATCACAAAATCACAGACAAATTACAACTATAAAGCCTAGTGGACAGCCTGTATCTTTTAGCACAACCCCATTTGGAAATTTCACATGCCTATATAGTTTTATAAAAAAAATACATTTATAAGTTTAGAGAAAATCTGGATTGGCCATAATAACAAGAAAATTCAATTATAAATTTAAAGTGCCAATACAGCCTGTATAGTTTTGCAAACAAGTACAATTATAATTTAAAACAAAATCTGGATTGGCCATAATAACAAGAAAATACAATTATAAATTTAAAGTGCCAGTACAGCCTGTATAGTTTTGTAAAAAGTACATTTATAATTTTAAAGAGAAATCTGGATTTGCCCGTCCTCTGACACGTTCCACGCAGCATCCGAAAAAACAATAAACCATAAAAAATTTAGAAAAACCCCCAAGTCCGGCCAGGTAGTGGAAGGCTGGACAAGAGTCAGACCCGACATAATGTAACATGTCTGGAGGCTTGCATGGATTTGCTCCAACAGGTGACTACCCCAGATTCTGTGATGTTAAGAAAGTAACCCGGCCTGATTGCAGAATAAAGAATAGCCCCAACACTCTTATGAAATGTATAAAATAATTAACAAGCAGAAATACCCGAGATTGTAATAGAAACTAGACCAGCCGGTCTAGCCCCAGCATGTACAAACTGCAGTCAAATACTTCACTAAAATACAGGTTCCCCACAAACTTTTACAACCCCATTCAGTACCACAAAAAGGTAAAACATAAAAAAAATTAATGACAGCAGGACACATGCCGGTGAGCGGGCCTACAATTGATCTCGAGATTAATTACTTATCAACGCAATGTTACAGATAGTTTGCATCCAAAACTATGTCCAGCTGGACAGGAACACAATTAAAACGGGATTAAGGTGTAGAAAGTCAATACAAGTAAAACGGATTTTTCTGTGGATGTTAATGCACGATACAAGTTGTTTTCTGTAGTGGCCAAATTTATGAAAGTATTGGTTTAATGTCACCTCACTTTGGGTCCAGATGATTTCCAGGAGGTCCGTGCCCGGTTGGAGAGTCAGACGTCTAGCTGATGGGGGTTTACATAGGCATGCTTAGCTTATTCCTCCTTCCGGCAGGTGAGGACGAGAGTCTGTGTGTGGGATCAGGACATGATGGATAGAATTTCAGCCATGATCGGATCAGGTCCTCGGCTATTTCAGGAACCCGGAGGTCTGTGCGCGTCTACCAAATCATTATAGGATAGAAAAAATACAAAACCCAAACTCAATCTGCCGAGAGAGGTAGGCTTGTTGACGATCCGGTAGAAGCTCGTCGACTGAACAAACTCGCTAACAGATGCTTAGAGTCCGGAAACACAATTATCCGTTTTTACTAACAGATCGCGCAGGCATGCGGAGAGGCAAAACACGGCAATGCAGACCGTCGTTAAATAATGATAATTCGCAATTCCATTAATAAATTCTAATTTTTATACGTGGCACAGTTTTTTTTGAAAAACCGCGGCACACCCCCACCCCAAAAAGGCAACATGGTTGCCAACGACTTGAAATTGTGTACCCTGCATAGTACCCCCAATTTTATAGACCACAAGAGTAGAGGGAAAGTGGTGATTCTACCCATGATGAGGGGGGTAGAGGACATGATTTATGGCTCTGACGTCACCGATTCATGTCGTCATTGGCTCTGACGTCACAGATTCATGACATCACAGATCCCTCTACCCCCCTCATCGTTGGCAGAATCACCACCGTGGTAGAGGGAATGCGACGAGGCGTTGACGGGTTCCGAAATTCGGCATTGAGCAAGGTGATGGGTACCGTTACACGAAAAGTTTGGGTTACTTGACGGTTCCCGAAATTTGGTGACGACACCGTGACAGGTCCTATTGGATATTAATTTGTACACAATAAATAAATTACGACCCCTCCCGGATTTGAACCCAGCACCTCCGGTACACCAAACCGGCGTGCATCCGCTACACTAAGGGGCCGTTGTCGCTTAACTGTAATTATTTCTGTACTTATACTTCTCGTCTCGTACTTGAGGTGGACGAGTGATATCTACTGTTGTCTAGCATAAAAGCATAAAAGCAAAATGTAAGTTTATTTATTATTAATAAATAAACATTATTTTACTTTTATTATTTTACCTCTCATCTCTCCCTAGCGGCCTGAGGCGAATGAGAGTCCGCTACGCTTTTTTTAACGTGGTTTCCCCATTTTACGAAGAGGAGATGTAAAACAGGCCTACTCCACGTTACCTAACACTGTACGCGTACAGTGGTAGACAAAACAAATATACACTGTGCAATGTTGTATGCGCGTGTGCATGTATGTGAGTGTGCGTGCATATATATTTTTTTATTTCATTATTTAATAACAAAAAAGCAGCAGTATGATTATTACGGAGATGAGTTTTCATGTTTGTACACATCACCCGTCTGCTTGTTGTTTATGAGTATTTCTACCGCGACAGTGACGTACAAGCAGACTGAACACATACAAGCGGTCCATTCGCACCGAGGTAGGTTTACAGGTATCTCTACCGTGCCAGTGACCCGCTCGATGTACCCGACTACGTTTATGAGTATTTCTACCGCGACAGTGACGTAGTCAGGCTCAACCAATCATCACGCATGCTGGGTGTACTGTAAACAAACACTGCCAACTCATTCTCCGTCACGTAATCATGAATGATAAAATTTAATGCACCCATTCCACCAGTATGATTAACTAAATATAACTATGCATATATATTGTTTGTGTATAACTGTGCATTATAGTTAACATTCCACAGTGATAAATGACTGACAAGTGCATTCTATATGCCAGAAAATTTAATAGGTGAGATTTTAAATTCAATAAGGAAATCCTTCATAGAAATAAAATTTAAATATGTGAAGATTGTTGTTGTTGTTGCTACGAAGAAAATACAATTGGTTCCATCCTTCGACGCTTTCTCGTACCTAAAAGCAAGAAACTCATATCGCAGGTGACAAGTGATACATGATTGCACAACGTATAATTATAAGTTAAAATAATTTCGATTAACTTTATGCTTGAATTCATCGATAAAAGTTTTTGTTAGGTTTTGTTTTAAATAAATAAGATTCCAATTAACGTTGTTTTCGAATTCGCGAATAAATTCTTCGGTTAATTTTTGTGATAGCGAGATATAAAGCCAGTTAACACTGGCTTTGAACTCTCTTATGAACCCTTCGCTTAATGTTTGATATTTCGATATACAATCCCAATTGAGATTATTTTTATATTTCCGAATGAAATCCTCGCTTAATTTCTGGGAACATGAAATAGCATACCAATCAAGTTTATGTTGAAAATCAATAATAAACTCCTCGCTTAAATTTTGTTTTAATGAAATATACATCCAGGATACTTTATCTTGAAACTCTCTAATGAAGGGTTCTGACAACACTTGAAACAAAGAAACATCTTCCCAAATAACTTTATCTTTGAATTCTTTAATGAAGTTTTCTGTTAATAACTCAAATGATCTTGAAATACATTTCCACTCGTTGTTATTTAAACGTGCTAATCGTTGGCAAGCAAAATATCTGAAGTTTTTTGATACGTAATAGCAATTCACTAACTCTTTTAAGTGTAATTTTTTAAAAACGTTTAGAGCTATCGGATAATACGATGGTGATATTAACATTACCTGATTCCTTTTGTTGGACTGACACTTTCCCGTACCTACAAGTAAGACATATTAAGTATTAACCCACTAACAATTTTCGGATACCTGGCAGCGTTGTTGAATCCAGTCTGCGTAAAACAAAGCCTTACGCAGTGCACAATGAAACAAAGGAGTGGTGTCTGGTTGATGATGAGGGACAGGACATTGCACGGAGGGTTTAAAAGAGCTGGGAACTGCTGGTGCTTGGATGTTATCTAAATCAATAACTTCACCGTGGTACTGACGTAAAAACGTTGTCTTCTCTGAACCTTTTGTGTAGACGGTTGAGAAATCAGAACACGTTTGTGAAACGATGCGCACCAAATCCTTGTAAGGTACATTACCATCGTTCCACCGTATCCGATGATGGTGGTTCTCTATCCATGTGTTGATTTTTTGAATTTTTGGGTGCAAATGAAGGCGGTCGTATGGTGGTGCAAATAATACAATGACGTACCTTCGAGTAGTTATGTCAACTGCCACGAATTCTTTTATCAGGTATACGTTATTTACACCGCGAAACGCTTGAAACTCGACAACGCACGCCTTTGAGTTCATAGCGAAGTGTCCGTATCGTTCACGTAATTTTGTATTTCTACATTTTCCCCCACCTGTCCGCGCATAACCATTTCATCGTACAGACGATCAAACGTAAGCTGATGATCATGGCGAGAGGCTTCATCGCGAAAAAAAGATGGAAAAAAGAATGAGGGTGGTACATAACATTTCTTGGTTAGTACCTGATGAATGTATGATTTAAAATGTTCTTGATCATAAAAAAGGCGAACGAAATATTTGGTTAGTAACGTGTGTAAGGTACCAAACCGTGTCCACTCGACTTCGGTAAAAACGAATTTTTCGTCACCACCATCTTTTATTCGTACAAACGTTTGTCCAAAGTTACACATTTTCATTACACTCTTTTTATTTTTACGTTCTTCGTTTTCTTCGCACAATAACATAGATGACACCGTGTTGTGTTTGTAGAAGATCAACAGGTAATTCCATTCGGAAAAATCGAGTAATATTTGTTTTTTGTTATTTCTGAAGAGAACACCCGCTTCATAATTCAATTCATTAAACAGACCAACGGTTATGTACTTGCTGTAGTTAATAGAGTACGTAAGCGATAAATATACATGATCGTATTTATACTCACAGCTGCTGCTCGCGTCACCTTCCATCGTGCAAATAGACTGAGACTCGTTTAGCGATGCGCGCATGAGAAGACTTGATTTCATGATATGGTGGGGAGAACTGGTTTTCATGACAAACGATGAACAGTATTCGACAACGCTGTGTACTGTACTATCCTATCGTGAATAATCAAAGCGTAAGCGGTGGTTTTATCCGGAAAATTTTTACTGGACTCAAATTCTAAACGCACATCAACGGCGGACGACTTGATTGGTTGTTCTTGTCTGGAACAATCGATGACAAACAACGGTGCTTTCGTTATAAATTCCTTAGGTGACAAAAGAGGGGTTCTTTTGCTACGGTCGTAGAATGACGTTTGGAAACGTGTATACATGTCGTAGAACAGTGCGTAACGTTCTTTATCGATGTCCTGGTTCAGGTTATCGTACGGATAGTATTTATCGTTCAGAAAGAGCCTAATATTTGTTAAATTACAGTGATCAAATTCGGACGCATTTTTCGCTATATTGTTCTTTCTGTCCGTCTGAAATATCAGTATTACGTACCGAGGTTTTTCCAACTGTGACGATGTCTTCATGGTCCACGATTGACGATTTGTTGTCGGTAGAACGGGATACTCGTGCAATTCCCAACTGCGGAACGGCATCACCAGTTCATGGTCCTCCTCGATGTGCTCCAATATCGGTAGTCGGTACTTGTTTGACACGCGTACATAGGGCATCTTCCAGTGTACTTTGTTTAGTACGAGATTACCGTTAGCAGTTGCACCCGACTCTTTTAGCACCATCGCGTTCTGATCGGTAGACGTACGCAACAGAATCAATTCTTGCTTAACGTTCAGCATGATGCGTGTGTAGTCTTCGCTGAAACCGAGTAACATTTTCAACGGAAGACAAAACGTAAAATCACCGGTACTCTCATGTACTGTCAACGACTCGTCGGTTGTTGCCGCCCATCCTGCACTGATTAGATACTTTCTTTCGTGGTCGTTGCTCGAGAGTAACAATTTCACGGTGCTCGTGATTCCAACGTTTTTCGTACGATCCACCTCTACACCGCACACTTCGTATCGGATCTCCTCGAACATGAAAGCCATTGCGTTGTTGATTAATTTCACGTTCAACGCTGTGTCGGTAGCGTTAACCTTGGTCAATGTTCCTTCGATGTACAGAAAACTCTCCGCCGGTAAAGTGAAAACATCCTGTTGTTGAATGGGTATACGTATTTCATCGTTGTTGCCGTATCGGGTGGAAGCATACGGCGCGTGCGTACGATACTCGAACTCAACGATTCTGTTATCGAAAACCGCTCCTCGTTCGATAGCTAAAATTTCACCTGGCATTATGTTAATCGTATAATTTGAATCCCTGTGAAAGCAAGAAACGCTTGTTCCTTGATGTCAATCGCTTCAACGTTGAACACCGACTACCACGTTTCTTTCGTACACACTCCCTTTTTACAGGTAACGTCTGTCCGAAATACAATCCCATATTTTCAGATGCAGTCGTATCGTGATAACTTCACCGCGAAAATCGACTAAATCCCCGTCCTGATCGACGAGAGACAATATGATGTTGTCAACGCGTTGTACGTTTACCGGTAAGTATATTACGTTTGTCGGTGTTTCAACTATTTTGAAACCTGGTGCCACGGTCGGATAAAACGAATGCAACGTGTGCTGGTCCTGGCCGTCCTTGTACGCACCCTGTACGATATTACTCCGTACGTGAACGGTGTTAACTTTGATTATGTCGACGGGTACGTTCGACTCGTGTGTTTTATACGCTTCCAGCTGCTGATTCTCCTTGAATCCTAACATACTTGCAATGGTATTCGGTGTATGCGAAAAGTCGATGACATGCTTACAGTAAATTTCACACTTTAATGTGTTGTTGTTTGGACGTAAACTGATTGTTCTCTCGCCTAACTGTTTCTGCAGATACGTTTCGATATCACTGATTTCGTAGGTACCGGTAGGCAACTTGATGACGGACCACTGATCCTTGGAAATTTTTACTGGAAATTCATTATTCTTTCCTTCAGTAACGTTTGGTATTGAATTATATGATGTAAAATCCAATAGACCAACGTACCATTCACCGTATAACTCGAGAGGTGGGAAAAAGTTACACACGAGATTCGCAGCGTCGGTACCCGTCACGGTGACCGTTAGCGACGACATGCTGAAGTTTACTGATCAGAAGACGATAAAAAGTCTAAACATAAATGACCGCAGATGACCGTGTTAGGAGGTTGCTTCCGTTCGTAGTTGTAACGAACGTCGGCTGTATCACCAAAATATTGCATCAGCTCGAGAGGTGGACGTAAATTACCGAACCCGTCAAAATAGTGTACTCGATTTCCACGCTTCTTGTAACATACCCAGTGGGTTCCCGGTCCGCTCTCGTCGTCCAAATTTACGATGACGCTTTCGTTCTTCCACGGCGTTGTATCCGGTAATGCGTTACGCATGTAAACACCTCTAAAATACAGTATGTTTAGCTTTTTTGCGTATACACGTAATTCATCTTCGGACAACGGGCGGAGCGGTATGTGAATTAGTTTTTTCGGTACGGACGTAGATACAATCCGGACGCAGTTCTCTTCTTTTTCCTAGCGGTTCGGACAGTTCTCTTCCTCCTCTTCTTCATCCCACCACCACGACCACGACTACTCACATTCTTTTTATTTTTACGACGTCGGCCGCTTCCTATTGCTGATTTTGCTTTTATGGCCGCTGCAACTGCTGTCGCATAGGCTCGTTCGCTGATACCCGAATCCGAAGCCTTTACCCGTCCCCACGCTTTTTCCGCGAGTTTACGATCTGCAATACGTCTACTTTCGTTGTCTTTGTATTGAGCGTAAGCGATGTCGTGTTCGCGACAGGCTTCGTCTAGTTGATTGATTCCACGATCACCACGCGCTAATCTTTCTTCGAGTTTCGTGCCCGGTCCACAGAATCTGTAACCCGGCAGATGTAATTCGACAGGTAGTGCGTCCACCGCTCGATTGATAACTGACGAAACAACGGACGGTACAACGTTTTTAAACACGTTTCCGACGCCCCTCCCCTTTTTCCTCTTAACGTTGTTGTACATCGTAAACCGATCTCCAGTCTTTCTCTTCTGTGTTTTTATCGTATTCATCTATTAACCTTTTTATTTCCTTCGTGTCGAGTGTCCACTTGTCTTCTGAACTACGTGGCTTAGACAATTTCAATAAGTAGTTGTCCAGTTGATACTGAAATGTTTTAACGACTTTATACATCTCGCTTCTTACGTATCGTCTCACGTCATTTAATTGTTGTAAGTTAACAGCATCGCTCTCCGCAAAACCATCCGCTACGTCTGTTATTCTCTTTTCCGCTGCTTTGAAAACACCATCTTCGCCCAAGCTAACGGTGTTCTGCAACATGTATTTTACGTTAACCGCGTCATCTGCAAAAATCGGTGAACTCACTCCCGACAACCAGCTCTGTCCAAACAAATAGCTGTTCGATTCTTTTTTAATGACGTTCGAGTCAACGTAGTTTTTGTTGACCGCATCGGTCGCTTGTTCCGGACTTCGAACGTTGATTACCCATCGATCTCGTGCATCGATGACCTCATCTCTCTCTTGACTCGAGTGTTGTATACAGTTGTCATCAACGTAATATTTGTTGACTACGTCTTTAACGTCTACAGGAGTATCAACATTTTTCAATCTACACCCTTTAACGTCCACGCTTTTACGATCATCATCGAGTAGCAGACAATGTGTTTGCATATAAGTCAAGGATACAGCATCCTTTGCTGCATCCGGTTCGTTCAGATTGCGGATCTTTTTGTTTTCAACATCTATATGGCCATCATTCGTAATCTTAAATCCTACAGTATCGCGTAATTGTCTTTTTGTTTCTCGTCGCACGCTCACGGCGCTTTGATGTCTCCCGAACTTGTCCACAACCATTGTACGACTGCACGCTACAAATGATGTGCTAACCGTTTTAAGTAACGACACTGCGGTGACCATCGCGTGTGTAACACAATCGGATCGTCACCCTCTTTCCAACGAAAGATTCCTATACCGCAAAATGAACATCGAACCCTGTCAATTTCATTTGTGTAATGAAAGCCTGCGGCAACCATAGCGGTCGGACTGATGAAATGCACAGGCCATGATGTAAAGGTTTTCAGTCTCTCGTTTTCGATTTCAAAGTCAGGTGTCAAATCTAATCCGCACATGTCGACAGTGTTGACAACAATGAGTTGTTACACCGACGTTCATAAAATTTATACGATAATGTTGGCTTCACGTAATTCCTCTACTACTGAGATGATTTCGTTGTCGTGTCCGGTGTGACCGGCGCGTTTTGAACTTACCAGCAGTCTCAACCGTTCAACCAGTTCGTTTGGATCGTTCCAGTGTACGTAATCGATACCACGTCCGCTGCGCGGAGGGAACAATCGGGCGATTACCTCTCTGTACTTTACACCTTTGTTTGTATTTACTTTAGTACCGGGTAAATAATAATGTTTATAAGCGTTAGTGTCCGACAGTATAGACTTATACGCTGCTAAATCGTTTTCATCGTAGACGTTCTTGTCGGGTTCTTTCATAAACATAAGTTCGTAGAGACCCGGTGTGCCCCTGTATCGTTTTCCAGCTATGTAGAAGCTGTCGTCTTGATTGATCTCCAACACCGAATTGCCCACCATCCATTTGTCTTCAACGTTGCGTACACCGTACGTATGATCCATCTTTTTTTCTCTATCGTCGGATAACGCGAGTAGTAAGTATTTCCTCGCGAGCGGACCTTCGACAGACTGTTCAACGTATTCTTGTGCTTCTTGTCGACCTTCGGGTGTTGCTAAAAACTCTTCAAGGGTCACGTTCGGTGTTTCGACATCAGGTGTTTGTGCCAACACTTCCGTTCTGAGGAAACGTGGTTGCGACGGTGTTCTCGTCTCCACAGCTGTCTTCGTATCTTCATCTTCAACTTTAATTTTATCACTGGTGTCTTTCAACTTTTCAGAAATCTAGGTTAGCGGTTCCAAAAGAGGTTTGTACGTTCTGGTTAATAGTTCATCGCTCTCTCTGAGGTCACGTTTCAACATCCGATACTTTTGTCTTATGTTGTCGCTAATTGCATCGATTTCTTGTGTCAATTGCTTGTCATCCATCTTGACACTGGTGACTTTTTCTCACAGACTATCCTATTTATGTATAAAACGATCGAAACCCACTCTGTATCTACCCGCGTTTATCGGTGAGTCCTTGCTGATGACTAAGAATCCGTAACTATCCTTCCACGCTTCGGCGCACATCGCTTTGAACTCATCGTATTTCATGTCTGTGTTAACGTGATCGTTATAAACGTGACGCAAATTGAGATCATCTTGTCTGAACAAAACCATGATATTGGCATTATCACGCACCAGTTGCTTCGGTACCAGACTGTACGTCTGGCAAAGGTACAAACTGTCCACACCGCTATGCCGTCCCATAGCGAAATATTTTCGTATGTTATTCTGTCGTTCGCATACTACATCATCGAACAACATGATAGAATTAGGTGTGATTTCGTGCGGAGGCGGTACTTCATCGTTTTCACTGTATGTGAAGTACATCATCCCTTCGTCAGCGAGAGCATTAAAAACGTCTTCTAACATACGGTATTTTGGTTGAAACAACGATTTGGAAAACACGTACAGGTTTTGAAATCGCAGTCCGTTTGGATCGAATAACATGTTAAAGGCTACGTTTGATTTTCCGCTGTTTGTTGTTCCGCACACGATACATCGAACTGTGTTCGGAAACAATGGACCGTGTTTATTATAAGTGACTTCGGTTTTATACTTAGTAGAGTCTACATTCTTAACGTTTAACTTTATCGATTGTTGTACAATCTTCATCTTAACTCGTTTACGTTCGGTAAAATACTGTGGTAATGTTATTATATCAGATCTTTTTTATGTATCCACGAATCGTGTTTACCGTCAAAGCCGAGCCAGCGCACTCGCACGTGATCACCTTTACGTCGTAATATTTTCTCAACGAGATAGACGTCGCCCACGCTGGTTTTACTCAGTTCTTGCTCGTAGAAACCGCCTTCCAACACTTCACCCGTGTGATCTTTCAACGAGTACGTAACCGGTACGGTCGATTGAACTCTGTGCACGGTGTATATCTCGTTCGTCCAGTTTGGTGTGTAACCTTTAGCGAATATGATTTTATATTTACTAACACGTACACGATCACCTGCTTTAAACCTATGCTTCTTACTCACTTTCCGCGGTGCGGTATTTCTTTTTATTCTTTTCAACACTAGTCGTTCGTTACTCTCGTCTACTTGACACGGCTTCATACCTATCGTTCTGTGCACGCTGCTGTTGTATTCCTCCACCAGCTCGGGCAACAGAGTCAACCACCGATAATGTCCTTGCTCGCTGAACGCACGGTACATGTTTGTTTTCAACGTACGATTAAATCGTTCCACGATGGATGCTTTCTTCTCGCTATACGATGAATAGTGTTTAACGTTGAATCTCTTTAGTAAAGCTTGTACTGCACTGTTAAAGTACTCTTTCCCGTTATCCGTTTGCAGGTATTTCATTTTATTTTTTACAATTATTGGTTCGAGAGCGTGCGCTACTTCAACACCCGATTTAGTTTTTAAGGGAATCGCATATGCATACTTGCTAAATGCGTTAATTACCGTCATTAGATATTTGTACCCCTTGTTCAACTTGGCATGCGGTATCATTTCCACCAGATCCGCTTGGTACAGATCGTGTAACCCCTTCACCTCCACAGCACGTCTGGGAAAGTTTCTTCTCACCGGTCTGTGCAATTCCTTTGCAATAGTTTTGCGTACGTTCTCCATAACGCCACCCAAAACGCGAATCGCAAAAATTTGGTACGAGGTATACCGTTACGTTTTCACTGAACCTCACCGACTTCATCATCGGTACTGACAGTGTGTTGGTCCAGCAAACAAGTCTTATATCAACGTACATCAAACGCGTAATTTATAACGGATTCTCTCGCTTGCTGGATTATCTCGCGTCTGGGTTGAGAGAGTTTGTAATGACCGTACGCTAGTGTTGTTTCGCCGTCATCCAAGACATATCGTTTGTCATCGTACGGTGACAGCGATAATTTTGTAAGCTTTGTCGTGTATATGTTATGATTTTTGCTCTGGATAGTCTGTGCCGTAGTATAAGTTTGAGAATTGGTCTTTACACATTGCTTATAAAGTTGATGTTTCAACTGTGTAGCTATCGCGGAACGTGGCACACCTTTCGCTACCTTTTTCTCCTTATCGTTTGCCGTAACGAATGAATAACATTTCGCACGCAACCCAACAAATTCAAGTATCGGTGTTCCATTCGTTTCATCTTTAAATGTACCCAACTTTTTCTTGTTTGTTTCACTGTAGCACAGATGTGTCTTAGGATACTCAGACGTGTCAAAGAGTTCGAGACGTTCCTTCATGTCTTTGTACACATCGTCGGTACGAATGTCGTACAACAGTGAGTCCGTGTCTGTCATGCACAGACGTGCACGTGGACCGTACGTATTCATCGTGAATCCGTAATGGAACCGATACATGATCAGCTTACTAATATCCAATACACTGAACCCAACGTACAAAGGTCGGTTCAGTGTAATGGATGTTTTTTTCATCGTGAGACCTACAAGGTCATTGTTATAAATGAAAAAATGTTGTAACCTGGGGTTAGACGTTAGTTTGAGAAGTTTCTTCTCGTTTGCAACTAACTTGAAATCGATTCGCTTCCGTACATTTTCCAACGATTTTCCGTACGGTGCGTTATTCATTAACTTAAAAAAGTCTTTTTCAAATGTGTTTCTGGCTTCCTTTCGTCGCTCCGTATTAAACTCGATGAAAGGTTTCAACCACACGGACTGATTGAATGCCAACACACGGTGAATCGCTTTCAACTCCATTCCCAGTTCGAGATAGAGTTTCAGTGTTCTGTAATGAACAATGTATTTTGTCTTGTCCTCAAGGGACGTTATCAGTTTCTCTACCTTACCGCTACTGCACACAAAGTCTTTTAACAACTTCATGCGATAGCAGTACGGTGAAAGGATACTGTCTGCAATAGTACGCTTTTCAGGTGCTAAAGGGTAGTCGGTGTGTAAGTCGTGTAGGTGATGTGGATACCGCAGATCGACTTCAAGGATGTAACCGGTGTCATCATCGTCGCGTAACGCGTGCACGTTCAACGAATCGATCTCTGTACGTTCCAACCAACGAAAATTGGACAGTGGTAAAGGCTGTGTCATAGCCGTTCCGTACAGGTTGGTGCAATCGAGGTACAGTAAATAGTTGTGCGGCTTGCTTGCGTCATAATCGGAAATGTGAGGGTTGTTGGCCTTGGCGTACCGATTAGAAATTGCCGCTAAACCGCCCCGGATCCCGCTCTCTATGTACAGGTGTTGATCAAGGTCAGTCAGTAACTCTAAACGCACACCGGTCATTTTCAACATTGCGTTCCATGCTAGTCCGGCAGCAGTGTACATGTTGCACGGATCAATTTCGTAATATTGGAGACTCATGTTTCTAAAGTTTTCAAATACATCTGCTAACAGAAGTACGTCTGTTTTTAAATAAAGATCATGATAGTCTCCAAACGTACGCATGTTGAATGCTGACCAAACCGTTTGAGCGTGCGCGTAATCTTTCTCATCTACGGACAATTCTGTCAATGCATTGTAAAAACTATCGCGCGACGGTAACTGCGTCTCGTCAAATTTTGATTCGTCAGTAAAGTAATCATAAGGGTACACGCCTTTACGTAGCAGCAAGTCAACATTGTTCGTGTAAAACTGATGCAGAATTTTAAATTTATCTTTTGAAAGGTTACCGACAAGTTTTTCCAGAGACTCGTTCATAAATCGAATGGAATCTAGGAACCTGAGGGGTCCTAGTGAAACGGAGATGTATCGCTCGCTGCTAGTCGCTATACACGACATTTCTTCTTCTTTATATTTCCCAAATGCTTGCATCAGATGATGACAATCGTAACCGCTTAAATTATGAAAAAATACCGGTACGTGTGTGGGTACTTTAAAATTGATATTGCAAGCATTGTGTGCAGCTCCTAAATATTGTCCCGTTACATGACAGTGGTTGCGTACTTTCTCATCCGTTAACGGTTCCTTACAAAGATGACAATGTGTGGCGTTCTGAAAACCACGCTCATCGTCCTCCAACATGGTATTGGGTTCAGCGAATTTTCTATCCAGTTTCTGAACGTCGGTTAACAGCGTACTCAAGAACGTATCCACTACGTTTTTTCCGCGATACAGTACTTGCTCCTTGACGGCTTTTCCCTCCCAGTCGACAATCAGGTAGCAAAAACTAGCCGGTACATGGTGTGTCACGTTTAGCGATTTATTTCCTGTGGTTTGAGCGATTGGTACAACGAACGATTCAAAATCCGCGTACACCGTATAAGGTACGCGATGACATAAAGTAAAATTTTGAAAATACATAAATTTATCGTTTTCGGCAGGAAGTTTTACCTTTTGTACACCATGAGGCGAACAGTAAACGCGATGTTCTTCAACCCGCTTTCGCGCCGCGTTGGTATTCTTATTGTCCGCAAATCTATGCAAACAATAGTCACAGTAAACCGAAGAGCCCGCATGTCTCGTCAAAGACGCAAGTACTCGAGATAGGTTTCGTATTAAGCAATAGTGTGTAGTGGTTAGACCAAACAAAAACAGAAGGTTGATATGGTATTTCCTCCCACGATATTCTGTAATACGTAACGGATATACCTCATTTTCATACCCGAATACGTTGACGGATATATCTTCATTCAATTTTTCGAACCGCTTTATCTTATTTATTTCAACAGGGTACGAAATCCCGTCCATGTTTAAATCGTTTTAGTAAGGTCTATAGTAATTAAGTAAATGCGGGTTATGCAGCACGATTGGGTGTATAGCAGCCAGCACAGACCATAAAAAACACTTCTCGTCTTTCTTATTTTGTACGTTTACAATTCCCTTAGTCTTGCGTAACCGTGGAGGAGTCGGAAGATAACTTGACCCCACTAGCGGATCGTATTTGGTTATATTGATCTCAAGAGTTTCGATACCGTTTTCAACCCATCCGCTTCCGTCACGTATGAATGTTTCCGCACTCTCGATTATTTTTTCACAACTTGTCGAATACTGTTCATCGATATCATCATAAAATGATTTCAATTGTGTACGGGATCGAAAGATAGCCGTGCATGTAATACTTTCAGAGTCGATAAGCTTTTTAAATGAAACGCGTGCTGCCAAGTACCATTTTACATAATTATTCATAAGAGAAGCTTCAGTACATATTCTGTTAATAATTACATCTTTGTAATATGATAATATCGTGTGTATGTTTATTGTATTTTCTGAAAATGTAAATTTAATGGTGATTACATTACCACGAATTGCACGCTGTTCACTGCTAGCTGAGAGATCCATTGTAGTAGATGTAGGTTTCAATCGTAGACTGTGAGATGGAACTGCTCGCCGGACCAATATATATATCCAACCTCCTGAGTCTGACACCGCACGGCTGACAAAGGATGCAGTGCACGATCCGTCGCTACTTGTGCATTCGCTGGCTCAAGGTGAAGTAGACGGTGCGGGGTAAACTGGTTGTTGTATTCGTGAGCGAGAGGTAGGCGAGACGAAAGGTAAACTAGTCGTTGCGTTGGCGGGTTCAAGGTGAAGTAGATGGTGTTGGACGAGAGGTAGGCGATGCGGGGTGGGGTTTCTCAACAACGTAGAGGTGTCTCCATGTTGTCGGCGGTTGTGGGTGATGGGTGGGCTCAAGGTCGGTGCGGAGCGAGAGGTAGGTGCGGCGGGGTGCAGAGCGACAGGTTTAGGTGGTGCGGGGTGGGGTATCTCAGCAACGTTGTCGCTGGTGATGGGTGCGGGGAAGGGGGCTAGGTTGTCGCGTTCATAGCCGGTGACCGTGACCGACGGGTTCAAACCTGTCGTTGCATTCGTAGGCGTTGCGGGGTGCAGAGCGACAGGTTTAGGTGGTGCGGGGTGGGGTGTGTCAGCAACGTTGTCGCTGGTGATGGGTGCGGAGAAGGGGGGGGGCTAGGTTGTTGCCTTCATAGCCGGTGACCGTGACCGACGGGCTCAAGCCTGTCGTTGCATTCGTAGGCGTTGCGGGGTGCGGTGCGATAGGTAGGCGATGGTGGGGTAAACCGAACGTTACATCGCTGGTTCAAGGTGAGGTAGACGGTGCGGGGTAAACTGATCTTTGTCTTTGCGAGCTCGCGGTGGTGCGGGCTTGCTGAAACAGAACACATGTGTGGGTTAGAGGGGGGGATGGTAACGCAGGTGTTTACGACGGCCTTGAATCTATGTCCGACCGTGACCGAAGGAGATGACGCTTTAGAAGAAAGGAACCTAGTCCTAGTCGTCTGGGGGAAACAGAATAAATACAGCAATATTTTCTAATACAACCATCAGTCGACGTTGAAAATGGAGTCAATCGTATGTAACGCGAAGACCGTGCCTACTTTTCTGCCACGCCGCGATCTGCAGAAACTACAGATCAACTGTAAATATCATGTACTTGCAATGAAATTGGTAAATACTAAATTTGGGAATGCTGTTGTGGTAGATCTGGAGGAAAGTGGAGCTTGCCCGCAAACGCAAGACAACAAGTTCCACGTTTTCCTGCCCAAGCGTTGGAGCGAGGCCTTCACTGTGGACCAGATGAAGACAGTCAAACCTTGCGTTCTCTCGTTGGTTGTAACTTCGCACACAACACTTGCTAACGAGAAGGTTAGCGTACAACTTGATATCGACTATGTAAGTACATAATGATTCGTCTTTTATCTTAAGTAATTACATAACTATAGTTATTTTCCAACAAATTAACATAAAAAGAGATGGAAGAGAGAGAGACAGGTTCATAGTATGGCTGATGAGGTTTTTTAATATTACCTATGTCTTATACTGACAGAGTTTGGGGTTACCAACCCTATGAGTGAATACCAAAACTGGGTTCCATTGAATCGTTTTCTAAGAGAAGTTAATAGCCGTTTAGAAGGGATGTATGTAAAAGTTTTACTCAATTATATATATATACATACATAAGTTTATATAAGTTAATAATATAATTGTTTCCTTTTTATTTTTTCAGACCAATGAGTTCGCTCAAGAAAACTCTGGAAAAAGTAAAAAAACTAGAGTGTAATCCACACACACACACACACACACACACACACACACACACACACACACACACACACACGCATAGATTATAATAAATGCATGAATGATGTTTCGCATATTTTTATGTATATGTATGTGTAGAGAGCTTATGTTGTGATTAATTATTGTATTATTGTAACCTGGAATGATTCATATATTGTTTATTTTTTTATTTTTTTTCAGACTAAAAAGATCACGCAATATGTAGGACACAATGTTACTTTAAAAATTATTAAAAGAGAAATAGAACATAAAAACAACAGGTTATATTGTAAGTGTGATTTCATTAAATTACACAGATATATAAAAACAGAACATTTTGTTAAACCACTACATGAAAACACACGATATCGTGAACAGATATCTACAAAAAACCTAACAGAACAGAAAAGCGATTTGAATAAATTCTTTAAAAAACAATTTTACACGTTTTTCCCACAAACATCCTATTGCAAGTATCATAACATACAGTACACTCACAAAGACGATGCAGTACATGCAAAAACAAAATGGCTTGAACAGATATATCATATGAAGTATAGATTTTCTGACAATATATACTGTACACAACTGAGAAAATATTTGTGGTCTGTAGTAGAACGTGTTTTGCCAGGTAATGCATAGTAATTCTTTTGTTGTAATTAGCAGTTGCCTTATGCATATGGATGTGTGTGTGTGTAAAGAGCGAGCTTAGAGCTAGTTGTTAACTGCTATTATTTTGCATAATTATGTAACACTTGATATCCTAAACAAATATCAACATAAGACATGTCAGAAAAGAAAATTGATTTTAAATAATCCTTAATACAGTTTTATATAACATTGTATCACGTATGTAACATAGAATACAACCACAACGATGAAGTACAAAATGGTTTGAACAGATATACTAACACTATATACTGATCATATTTGTGGTCTGTAGTAGTGGTAATGCATAGTAATTATCTTGTTGTAATTTACAATTCTCTTATGGATGTAAAGAGAGAGAGAGAGAGAGATTATTTTGTATAATTATGTAACACTTAATATTCTAAACAGATATCTACAGAAGACGTGACAGAAAATTATTTTTAATAACTCCTTTTCAAAAATGTATAACATCGTATCACGTATGTAACATAGAATACAACCACAACGATGAAGTACAAAATGGTTTGAACAGATATACTAACACTATATACTGATCATATTTGTGGTCTGTAGTAGTGGTAATGCATAGTAATTGTCTTGTTGTAATTTACAATTCTCTTATGGATGTAAAGAGAGAGAGAGAGAGAAAGATTATTTTGTATACATATTTGTGGTCTGTAGTAGTGGTAATGTATAGTAATTGTCTTGTTGTAATTTATAATTCTCTTATGGATGTAAAGAGAGAGAGAAAGATTATTTTGTATAATTATGTAACACTTAATATTCTAAACAGATATCTACAGAAGACGTGACAGAAAATTATTTTTAATAACTCCTTTCCAAAAAATGTATAAAATTGTATCATGTGTGTAACATACATAGACCTGAACAGAATTGTCTTGTTGTAATTTACAATTCTCTTATGAACGTAAAGAGAAAGATTATTTTGTATAATTATGTAACACTTAATATTCTAAACAGATATCTATAGAAGACGTGTCAGAAAGAGAAAACGATTTTTAATAAATCGTTTTAAAAAAATGTATAACATTGTATCATGTATGTAACATACGTGGGCTGAACAGATTTACTGGCAATATATACTGTACACAATTGTAAAAAATATTTGTGTGGTAATGTTCAGTAATTACCAGTTGTATTATGCATGTAGATGTGCGTGTGTAGTCTATAAAGATTGAGCTTAATTTTGTACAATTATGTAATACATAATATTCTAAACAGATATCTACAGAAGGCGTGACAGAAAGAGAACGTGATTTTTTTAATAAATCCTTTTTAAAAAATGCATAACGTTGTATCATGTACGTAACATACACAGGCTAAAACAGATTTACTAACAATATATACTGTACACAATTATAAAATATATTTTTGTGGTAATGTATAGTAATTACCAATTGTCTTATGTGTAAAAATCTTTCGATGTTATTAAAAAAATATATGAAATATATATCGTATTTGTTATTGTACCTTTTAAACAAATACAATAATGTAATTCCTACCGTACGCTTTCAACACATAAATTGTGACACATAAAACAATTCTATGAACCAAGACCATAATATAATTCCTACCGTGCGCTTTCAGTACATACATTGTTACACAATAATAAAAAATAATTTACTTACTATAATTTCAACCAAACCCTTTTTTTATAAACGGCACCCTTCACTACAAACATATACAACGATTATAAGTATACACAAAAAACAAATACACTTTGTAGAATAATTATTATGCACGCCATCACACGCGACGTAACAGTGACCCGTCACAGACCTCATGCGTTTCGTTACAAAAAACCTGTTTTTAGTGCCGTACAGACACACACACCCACCGCAAGTCGTATAGAGTTCAGCTGGCTTCAAAAAACCAGTTTTCAGAGTGTGTGCATACCGATGAGATTGGAACAAATATATTCATACACTTAAAATATTTCAGTGAGAAGTGTCTACATACAATCAAATTCTGTAATATAATAACATCCTCAGACAAACATATGCAATATTATATGATTATACATTTACATTTCATATCACATTGTAAAGTGAATTTTCTCTATAAGACACATACGTCTACTGTTAGAATAACGATTACATATTAATCTGTTTTATAATAACATTGATTTAAAATTATTCAACCTGAAATATGTATTAAAACAAATATTATTTAAATTCACAAAGGTAACATAAATATAACATACCTTCCCCTTCAGTGCGACAAGTAACTGATATAGTTGCATAGCATGAACGCGTCTTTTATACTCTACAACAGATGTTAAACTACACACACTCAAGGTTAAGCACATCCTGTTCAAGTTATTTTTACCCTACGGTCAATGTAATACCTCACAAAGGATCGCACGTTCAAGTTCAAGGATATGCACAATATAAATACTTGCAAATCAGTGGTATACTACATATGAGAGATATAACATCATTATTTCCTATAATTAGATTTGTATCTATGTTTTTCTATATATGATTGATATAATAACATTATTTTTAAATAAAATAAAGTACGATAAAACAACAACGGTCTCTTGGTGTAACGGTTAGCATGTCGGTTTTGCGAACCGGGTTCACATCCCGGTGAGACCGGTCTCTCCACCAAATTTCGGGAACCGTCAAGTAACCCAAACTTTTCGTGTAACTGTACCCATCACCTTGCTCAATGCCGAATTTCGGAACCCGTCAACGCCTCGTCGCATTCCCTCTACCACGGTGGTGATTCTGCCAACGATGAGGGGGGTAGAGGGATCTGTGATGTCATGAATCTGTGACGTCAGAGCCAATGACGACATGAATCGGTGACGTCAGAGCCATAAATCATGTCCTCTACCCCCTCATCGTGGGTAGAATCACCACTTTCCCTCTACTCACAAGGCTTTTCCGATGAGCCTCAAGAAAATCGCACTTAGTAAAACAAAGCATTTGGTTAGATGGCAAAATCAGTATACTTACCGCACTCAGGAGAACAGTGGCTCAGTGTTAAAACGACGGAAGAGGAAGAAGAAGTGTAGTGTGTAAGCATGTGTGCATGGGGTTTATTTATGTAAGTGTGCGGGTATTGCATGCTGATTTGATCAGGGTCAGCATGCAGCGACAAGAGATAGAAGGAGAAAAGACAAAAGACAAGAATCGTGGACGCCCCTGAGTTCTGACATCCTGAGACCTCCCAACTTACAAACTGATAACCCAGATCAACATCTATCCAGGACCTTCTTCTGCCCTTTCCCCTTGACTAAAAACACTCTTCTCACCAACGATCATCCCCACGCGACCCTCTCCGCCATGCCAACCCTTACGGGACCGCCCCAACACGTCACTCTCGCTGGTGACCACCGCCTACTCCTAATGCTGCCACTCACATACGCGTTCATTGGAACAAACAAGGTGTCACTGACCTTGATATGTGAGTGACTATACTACTACTATTGTCCACCTCTTGGTCCGACCAGCCATATTGTGCAAAACAAGGCATTCACAATCCTTGACATATGACTGGCACACATCCCTACACTAGTGCGAACGGACCCGAATAACAAGGCACAGAAGACCGCATCGAGAGCACGCGATCATCAATCGCATCTCTCCTACGAATCACTAACCTCAATAAGTGTGTAAAGGGGGAGCATCTTCTATACAGCCTGGCCTCCTCTCGCCAGGACGAGGGACCGTCAGATGAAACAGGGGACATCTAGCCAAGAATGCAGCGTGGACCAGACGATAAATCTCTTAGGGGCTCTTTTATACAATTCACCAAGAAAACAAATTTTTTAAGGTCCCAAATACAACATGCCTTGTGGTTAGGCCTAGTTACGCAATTCTATCCAAAAATCATTTATTTGGTGTATAATAAAAGAGGGGTTGACCAATCTTTGTTACAATCCGCGGCCAGAATTGCTTCCTTAACAAAAACACAAACACCCACAATGTAACCTAACACATCTCAACACCTAACACAATCATAGTTTACAGAAGCAGAAAAACTTGAGTACTGTTCTTCCTTCAAGTAGACCCCGGGCTCCCTAACGTTGCGAGCACCTGACCAACTATCCTGAACTAGCTCTCGTTCACACCACAAAAGAGGACAAACAATTTCTGACACGAACATAATACATAAAATCCACAAAACCTAACACCTATCACGACATATCACATTTCACAAATACATACATGACAACCACCAAAGACCAACATTGAATTTCCCAAAAAAATCGTGAAACAATGATCTCTGCGCCAGTATCCCTGACGATACCGGCGTCCGATCTGGCCATCCCGCATCCCGCTAAACCAACACTCTAGTTTAATATCAATAAATATTAAAGTCAATTCCCATCACAACGCCCCAGATCTCCGGTAATTGAAAAGTCTCAAACGACCTCAAAAATATTCCAACTAATATGCATGCATGCCTCGTGGCGGCACCCAGTTTACAATTTTTTTTTTTTTTTTAAGTTTACTCGATATTTATGACTAGGCAGAAAGCCTGGAAGAAGCGTAAAGTGAGCTGGGTCCAATGCGACGGGACTTGCAATTAATAGTCTCTATCAACAGTAGGATAACAACTTTTATTATTGCAGACATTTATATTATTAGAAGCATAATTCCTTTTGTTAACATTATAAATATTCCAATATTTCAAATATTATTATCATTATATTTATATATAAATATTATTCATTATTCCAACACATAATTCAACAAAACATAATATAACGTACATACATTTACATCACAAAATCACAGACAAATTACAACTATAAAGCCTAGTGGACAGCCTGTATCTTTTAGCACAACCCCATTTGGAAATTTCACATGCCTATATAGTTTTATAAAAAAAATACAGTTATAAGTTTAGAGAAAATCTGGATTGGCCATAATAACAAGAAAATTCAATTATAAATTTAAAGTGCCAATACAGCCTGTATAGTTTTGCAAACAAGTACAATTATAATTTAAAACAAAATCTGGATTGGCCATAATAACAAGAAAATACAATTATAAATTTAAAGTGCCAGTACAGCCTGTATAGTTTTGTAAAAAGTACATTTATAATTTTAAAGAGAAATCTGGATTTGCCCGTCCGCTGACACGTTCCACGCAGCATCCGAAAAAACAATAAACCATAAAAAATTTAGAAAAACCCCCAAGTCCGGCCAGGTAGTGGAAGGCTGGACAAGAGTCAGACCCGACATAATGTAACATGTCTGGAGGCTTGCATGGATTTGCTCCAACAGGTGACTACCCCAGATTCTGTGATGTTAAGAAAGTAACCCGGCCTGATTGCAGAATAAAGAATAGCCCCAACACTCTTATTAAATGTATAAAATAATTAACAAGAAGAAATACCCGAGATTGTAATAGAAACTAGACCAGCCGGTCTAGCCCCAGCATGTACAAACTGCAGTCAAATACTTCACTAAAATACAGGTTCCCCACAAACTTTTACAACCCCATTCAGTACCACAAAAAGGTAAAACATAAAAAAAGTTAATGACAGCAGGACACATGCCGGTGAGCGGGCCTACAATTGATCTCTAGATTAATTACTTATCAACGCAATGTTACAGATATTTTGCATCCAAAACTATGTCCAGCTGGACAGGAACACAATTAAAACGGGATTAAGTTGTAGAAAGTCAATACAAGTAAAACGGATTTTTCTGTGGATGTTAATGCACGATACAAGTTGTTTTCTGTAGTGGCCAAATTTATGAAAGTATTGGTTTAATGTCACCTCACTTTGGGTCCAGATGATTTCCAGGAGGTCCGTGCCCGGTTGGAGAGTCAGACGTCTAGCTGATGGGGGTTTACATAGGCATGCTTAGCTTATTCCTCCTTCCGGCAGGTGAGGACGAGAGTCTGTGTGTGGGATCAGGACATGATGGATAGAATTTCAGCCATGATCGGATCAGGTCCTCGGCTATTTCAGGAACCCGGAGGTCTGTGCGCGTCTACCAAATCATTATAGGATAGAAAAAATACAAAACCCAAACTCAATCTGCCGAGAGAGGTAGGCTTGTTGACGATCCGGTAGAAGCTCGTCGACTGAACAAACTCGCTAACAGATGCTTAGAGTCCGGAAACACAATTATCCGTTTTTACTAACAGATCGCGCAGGCATGCGGAGAGGCAAAACACGGCAATGCAGACCGTCGTTAAATAATGATAATTCGCAATTCCATTAATAAATTCTAATTTTTATACGTGGCACAGTTTTTTTTGAAAAACCGCGGCACACCCCCACCCCAAAAAGGCAACATGGTTGCCATCGACTTGAAATTGTGTACCCTGCATAGTACCCCCAATTTTATAGACCACAAGGCTTTTCCGATGAGCCTCAAGAAAATCGCACTTAGTAAAACAAAGCATTTGGCTAGATGGCAAAATCAGTATACTTACCGCACTCAGGAGAACAGTGGCTCAGTGTTAAAACGACGGAAGAGGAAGAAGAAGTGTAGTGTGTAAGCATGTGTGCATGGGGTTTATTTATGTAAGTGTGCGGGAATTGCATGCTGACTTGATCAGGGTCAGCATGCAGCGACAAGAGATAGAAGGAGAAAAGACAAAAGACAAGAATCGTGGACGCCCCTGAGTTCTGACATCCTGAGACCTCCCAACTTACAAACTGATAACCCAGATCAACATCTATCCAGGACCTTCCTCTGCCCTTTCCCCTTGACTAAAAACACTCTTCTCACCAAACGATCATCCCCACGCGACCCTCTCCGCCATGCCAACCCTTACGGGACCGCCCCAACACGTCACTCTCGCTGGTGACCACCGCCTACTCCTAATGCTGCCACTCACATACGCGTTCATTGGAACAAACAAGGTGTCACTGACCTTGATATGTGAGTGACTATACTACTACTATTGTCCACCTCTTGGTCCGACCAGCCATATTGTGCAAAACAAGGCATTCACAATCCTTGACATATGACTGGCACACATCCCTACACTCGTGCGAACGGACCCGAATAACAAGGCACAGAAGACCGCATCGAGAGCACGCGATCATCAATCGCATCTCTCCTACGAATCACTAACCTCAATAAGTGTGTAAAGGGGGAGCATCTTCTATACAGCCTGGCCTCCTCTCGCCAGGACGAGGGACCGTCAGATGAAACAGGGGACATCTAGCCAAGAATGCAGCGTGAACCAGACGATAAATCTCTTAGGGGCTCTTTTATACAATTCACCAAGAAAACAAATTTTTTAAGGTCCCAAATACAACATGCCTTGTGGTTAGGCCTAGTTACGCAATTCTATCCAAAAATCATTTATTTGGTGTATAATAAAAGAGGGGTTGACCAATCCTTGTTACAATCCGCGGCCAGAATTGCTTCCTTAACAAAAACACAAACACCCACAATGTAACCTAACACATCTCAACACCTAACACAATCATAGTTTACAGAAGCAGAAAAACTTGAGTACTGTTCTTCCTTCAAGTAGACCCCGGGCTCCCTAACGTTGCGAGCACCTGACCAACTATCCTGAACTAGCTCTCGTTCACACCACAAAAGAGGACAAACAATTTCTGACACGAACATAATACATAAAATCCACAAAACCTAACACCTATCACGACATATCACATTTCACAAATACATACATGACAACCACCAAAGACCAACATTGAATTTCCCAAAAAAAATCGTGAAACAATGATCTCTGCGCCAGTATCCCTGACGATACCGGCGTCCGATCTGGCCATCCCGCATCCCGCTAAACCAACACTCTAGTTTAATATCAATAAATATTAAAGTCAATTCCCATCACAACGCCCCAGATCTCCGGTAATTGAAAAGTCTCAAACGACCTCAAAAATATTCCAACTAATATGCATGCATGCCTCGTGGCGGCACCCAGTTTACAATTTTTTTTTTTTTTTTAAAGTTTACTCGATATTTATGACTAGGCAGAAAGCCTGGAAGAAGCGTAAAGTGAGCTGGGTCCAATGCGACGGGACTTGCAATTAATAGTCGCTATCAACAGTAGGATAACAACTTTTATTATTGCAGACATTTATATTATTAGAAGCATAATTCCTTTTGTTAACATTATAAATATTCCAATATTTCAAATATTATTATCATTATATTTATATATAAATATTATTCATTATTCCAACACATAATTCAACAACACATAATATAACGTACATACATTTACATCACAAAATCACAGACAAATTACAACTATAAAGCCTAGTGGACAGCCTGTATCTTTTAGCACAACCCCATTTGGAAATTTCACATGCCTATATAGTTTTATAAAAAAAATACATTTATAAGTTTAGAGAAAATCTGGATTGGCCATAATAACAAGAAAATTCAATTATAAATTTAAAGTGCCAGTACATCCTGTATAGTTTTGTAAAAAGTACATTTATAATTTTAAAGAGAAATCTGGATTTGCCCGTCCGCTGACACGTTCCACGCAGCATCCGAAAAACCAATAAACCATAAAAAAATTTAGAAAAACCCCCAAGTCCGGCCAGGTAGTGGAAGGCTGGACAAGAGTCAGACCCGACATAATGTAACATGTCTGGAGGCTTGCATGGATTTGCTCCAACAGGTGACTACCCCAGATTCTGTGATGTTAAGAAAGTAACCCGGCCTGATTGCAGAATAAAGAATAGCCCCAACACTCTTATGAAATGTATAAAATAATTAACAAGCAGAAATACCGGAGATTGTAATAGAAACTAGACCTGCCGGTCTAGCCGCAGCATGTACAAACTGCAGTCAAATACTTCACTAAAATACAGGTTCCCCACAAACTTTTACAACCCCATTCAGTACCACAAAAAGGTAAAACATAAAAAAAATTAATGACAGCAGGACACATGCCGGTGAGCGGGCCTACAATTGATCTCGAGATTAATTACTTATCAACGCAATGTTACAGATAGTTTGCATCCAAAACTATGTCCAGCTGGACAGGAACACAATTAAAACGGGATTAAGGTGTAGAAAGTCAATACAAGTAAAACGGATTTTTCTGTGGATGTTAATGCACGATACAAGTTGTTTTCTGTAGTGGCCAAATTTATGAAAGTATTGGTTTAATGTCACCTCACTTTGGGTCCAGATGATTTCCAGGAGGTCCGTGCCCGGTTGGAGAGTCAGACGTCTAGCTGATGGGGGTTTACATAGGCATGCTTAGCTTATTCCTCCTTCCGGCAGGTGAGGACGAGAGTCTGTGTGTGGGATCAGGACATGATGGATAGAATTTCAGCCATGATCGGATCAGGTCCTCGGCTATTTCAGGAACCCGGAGGTCTGTGCGCGTCTACCAAATCATTATAGGATAGAAAAAATACAAAACCCAAACTCAATCTGCCGAGCGAGGTAGGCTTATTGACGATCCGGTAGAAGCTCGTCGACTGAACAAACTCGCTAACAGATGCTTAGAGTCCGGAAACACAATTATCCGTTTTTACTAACAGATCGCGCAGGCATGCGGAGAGGCAAAACACGGCAATGCAGACCGTCGTTAAATAATGATAATTCGCAATTCCATTAATAAATTCTAATTTTTATACGTGGCACAGTTTTTTTTTGAAAAACCGCGGCACACCCCCACCCCAAAAAGGCAACATGGTTGCCAACGACTTGAAATTGTGTACCCTGCATAGTACCCCCAATTTTATAGACCACAAGGCTTTTCCGATGAGCCTCAAGAAAATCGCACTTAGTAAAACAAAGCATTTGGCTAGATGGGAAAATCAGTATACTTACCGCACTCAGGAGAACAGTGGCTCAGTGTTAAAACGACGGAAGAGGAAGAAGAAGTGTAGTGTGTAAGCATGTGTGCATGGGGTTTATTTATGTAAGTGTGCGGGTATTGCATGCTGATTTGATCAGGGTCAGCATGCAGCGACAAGAGATAGAAGGAGAAAAGACAAAAGACAAGAATCGTGGACGCCCCTGAGTTCTGACATCCTGAGACCTCCCAACTTACAAACAGATAACCCAGATCAACATCTATCCAGGACCTTCCTCTGCCCTTTCCCCTTGACTAAAAACACTCTTCTCACCAACGATCATCCCCACGCGACCCTCTCCGCCATGCCAACCCTTACGGGACCGCCCTAACACGTCACTCTCGCTGGTGACCACCGCCTACTCCTAATGCTGCCACTCACATACGCGTTCATTGGAACAAACAAGGTGTCACTGACCTTGATATGTGAGTGACCATACTACTACTATTGTCCACCTCTTGGTCCGACCAGCCATATTGTGCAAAACAAGGCATTCACAATCCTTGACATATGATTGGCACACATCCCTACACTAGTGCGAACGGACCCGAATAACAAGGCACAGAAGACCGCATCGAGAGCACGCGATCATCAATCGCATCTCTCCTACGAATCACTAACCTCAATAAGTGTGTAAATGGGGAGCATCTTCTATACAGCCTGGCCTCCTCTCGCCAGGACGAGGGACCGTCAGATGAAACAGGGGACATCTAGCCAAGAATGCAGCGTGGACCAGACGATAAATCTCTTAGGGGCTCTTTTATACAATTCACCAAGAAAACAAATTTTTTAAGGTCCCAAATACAACATGCCTTGTGGTTAGGCCTAGTTACGCAATTCTATCCAAAAATCATTTATTTGGTGTATAATAAAAGAGGGGTTGACCAATCTTTGTTACAATCCGCGGCCAGAATTGCTTCCTTAACAAAAACACAAAAACCCACAATGTAACCTAACACATCTCAACACCTAACACAATCATAGTTTACAGAAGCAGAAAAACTTGAGTACTGTTCTTCCTTCAAGTAGACCCCGGGCTCCCTAACGTTGCGAGCACCTGACCAACTATCCTGAACTAGCTCTCGTTCACACCACAAAAGAGGACAAACAATTTCTGACACGAACATAATACATAAAATCCACAAAACCTAACACCTATCACGACATATCACATTTCACAAATACATACATGACAACCACCAAAGACCAACATTGAATTTCCCAAAAAAATCGTGAAACAATGATCTCTGCGCCAGTATCCCTGACGATACCGGCGTCCGATCTGGCCATCCCGCATCCCGCTAAACCAACACTCTAGTTTAATATCAATAAATATTAAAGTCAATTCCCATCACAACGCCCCAGATCTCCGGTAATTGAAAAGTCTCAAACGACCTCAAAAATATTCCAACTAATATGCATGCATGCCTCGTGGCGGCACCCAGTTTAAAATTTTTTTTTTTTTTTTTAAGTTTACTCGATATTTATGACTAGGCAGAAAGCCTGGAAGAAGCGTAAAGTGAGCTGGGTCCAATGCGACGGGACTTGCAATTAATAGTCTCTATCAACAGTAGGATAACAACTTTTATTATTGCAGACATTTATATTATTAGAAGCATAATTCCTTTTGTTAACATTATAAATATTCCAATATTTCAAATATTATTATCATTATATTTATATATAAATATTATTCATTATTCCAACACATAATTCAACAACACATAATATAACGTACATACATTTACATCACAAAATCACAGACAAATTACAACTATAAAGCCTAGTGGACAGCCTGTATCTTTTAGCACAACCCCATTTGGAAATTTCACATGCCTATATAGTTTTATAAAAAAAATACATTTATAAGTTTAGAGAAAATCTGGATTGGCCATAATAACAAGAAAATTCAATTATAAATTTAAAGTGCCAATACAGCCTGTATAGTTTTGCAAACAAGTACAATTATAATTTAAAACAAAATCTGGATTGGCCATAATAACAAGAAAATACAATTATAAATTTAAAGTGCCAGTACAGCCTGTATAGTTTTGTAAAAAGTACATTTATAATTTTAAAGAGAAATCTGGATTTGCCCGTCCGCTGACACGTTCCACGCAGCATCCGAAAAAACAATAAACCATAAAAAATTTAGAAAAACCCCCAAGTCCGGCCAGGTAGTGGAAGGCTGGACAAGAGTCAGACCCGACATAATGTAACATGTCTGGAGGCTTGCATGGATTTGCTCCAACAGGTGACTACCCCAGATTCTGTGATGTTAAGAAAGTAACCCGGCCTGATTGCAGAATAAAGAATAGCCCCAACACTCTTATGAAATGTATAAAATAATTAACAAGAAGAAATACCCGAGATTGTAATAGAAACTAGACCAGCCGGTCTAGCCCCAGCATGTACAAACTGCAGTCAAATACTTCACTAAAATACAGGTTCCCCACAAACTTTTACAACCCCATTCAGTACCACAAAAAGGTAAAACATAAAAAAAATTAATGACAGCAGGACACATGCCGGTGAGCGGGCCTACAATTGATCTCGAGATTAATTACTTATCAACGCAATGTTACAGATATTTTGCATCCAAAACTATGTCCAGCTGGACAGGAACACAATTAAAACGGGATTAAGGTGTAGAAAGTCAATACAAGTAAAACGGATTTTTCTGTGGATGTTAATGCACGATACAAGTTGTTTTCTGTAGTGGCCAAATTTATGAAAGTATTGGTTTAATGTCACCTCACTTTGGGTCCAGATGATTTCCAGGAGGTCCGTGCCCGGTTGGAGAGTCAGACGTCTAGCTGATGGGGGTTTACATAGGCATGCTTAGCTTATTCCTCCTTCCGGCAGGTGAGGACGAGAGTCTGTGTGTGGGATCAGGACATGATGGATAGAATTTCAGCCATGATCGGATCAGGTCCTCGGCTATTTCAGGAACCCGGAGGTCTGTGCGCGTCTACCAAATCATTATAGGATAGAAAAAATACAAAACCCAAACTCAATCTGCCGAGAGAGGTAGGCTTGTTGACGATCCGGTAGAAGCTCGTCGACTGAACAAACTCGCTAACAGATGCTTAGAGTCCGGAAACACAATTATCCGTTTTTACTAACAGATCGCGCAGGCATGCGGAGAGGCAAAACACGGCAATGCAGACCGTCGTTAAATAATGATAATTCGCAATTCCATTAATAAATTCTAATTTTTATACGTGGCACAGTTTTTTTTGAAAAACCGCGGCACACCCCCACCCCAAAAAGGCAACATGGTTGCCATCGACTTGAAATTGTGTACCCTGCATAGTACCCCCAATTTTATAGACCACAAGGCTTTTCCGATGAGCCTCAAGAAAATCGCACTTAGTAAAACAAAGCATTTGGCTAGATGGCAAAATCAGTATACTTACCGCACTCAGGAGAACAGTGGCTCAGTGTTAAAACGACGGAAGAGGAAGAAGAAGTGTAGTGTGTAAGCATGTGTGCATGGGGTTTATTTATGTAAGTGTGCGGGAATTGCATGCTGACTTGATCAGGGTCAGCATGCAGCGACAAGAGATAGAAGGAGAAAAGACAAAAGACAAGAATCGTGGACGCCCCTGAGTTCTGACATCCTGAGACCTCCCAACTTACAAACTGATAACCCAGATCAACATCTATCCAGGACCTTCCTCTGCCCTTTCCCCTTGACTAAAAACACTCTTCTCACCAAACGATCATCCCCACGCGACCCTCTCCGCCATGCCAACCCTTACGGGACCGCCCCAACACGTCACTCTCGCTGGTGACCACCGCCTACTCCTAATGCTGCCACTCACATACGCGTTCATTGGAACAAACAAGGTGTCACTGACCTTGATATGTGAGTGACTATACTACTACTATTGTCCACCTCTTGGTCCGACCAGCCATATTGTGCAAAACAAGGCATTCACAATCCTTGACATATGACTGGCACACATCCCTACACTCGTGCGAACGGACCCGAATAACAAGGCACAGAAGACCGCATCGAGAGCACGCGATCATCAATCGCATCTCTCCTACGAATCACTAACCTCAATAAGTGTGTAAAGGGGGAGCATCTTCTATACAGCCTGGCCTCCTCTCGCCAGGACGAGGGACCGTCAGATGAAACAGGGGACATCTAGCCAAGAATGCAGCGTGAACCAGACGATAAATCTCTTAGGGGCTCTTTTATACAATTCACCAAGAAAACAAATTTTTTAAGGTCCCAAATACAACATGCCTTGTGGTTAGGCCTAGTTACGCAATTCTATCCAAAAATCATTTATTTGGTGTATAATAAAAGAGGGGTTGACCAATCCTTGTTACAATCCGCGGCCAGAATTGCTTCCTTAACAAAAACACAAACACCCACAATGTAACCTAACACATCTCAACACCTAACACAATCATAGTTTACAGAAGCAGAAAAACTTGAGTACTGTTCTTCCTTCAAGTAGACCCCGGGCTCCCTAACGTTGCGAGCACCTGACCAACTATCCTGAACTAGCTCTCGTTCACACCACAAAAGAGGACAAACAATTTCTGACACGAACATAATACATAAAATCCACAAAACCTAACACCTATCACGACATATCACATTTCACAAATACATACATGACAACCACCAAAGACCAACATTGAATTTCCCAAAAAAAATCGTGAAACAATGATCTCTGCGCCAGTATCCCTGACGATACCGGCGTCCGATCTGGCCATCCCGCATCCCGCTAAACCAACACTCTAGTTTAATATCAATAAATATTAAAGTCAATTCCCATCACAACGCCCCAGATCTCCGGTAATTGAAAAGTCTCAAACGACCTCAAAAATATTCCAACTAATATGCATGCATGCCTCGTGGCGGCACCCAGTTTACAATTTTTTTTTTTTTTTTAAAGTTTACTCGATATTTATGACTAGGCAGAAAGCCTGGAAGAAGCGTAAAGTGAGCTGGGTCCAATGCGACGGGACTTGCAATTAATAGTCGCTATCAACAGTAGGATAACAACTTTTATTATTGCAGACATTTATATTATTAGAAGCATAATTCCTTTTGTTAACATTATAAATATTCCAATATTTCAAATATTATTATCATTATATTTATATATAAATATTATTCATTATTCCAACACATAATTCAACAACACATAATATAACGTACATACATTTACATCACAAAATCACAGACAAATTACAACTATAAAGCCTAGTGGACAGCCTGTATCTTTTAGCACAACCCCATTTGGAAATTTCACATGCCTATATAGTTTTATAAAAAAAATACATTTATAAGTTTAGAGAAAATCTGGATTGGCCATAATAACAAGAAAATTCAATTATAAATTTAAAGTGCCAATACAGCCTGTATAGTTTTGCAAACAAGTACAATTATAATTTAAAACAAAATCTGGATTGGCCATAATAACAAGAAAATACAATTATAAATTTAAAGTGCCAGTACAGCCTGTATAGTTTTGTAAAAAGTACATTTATAATTTTAAAGAGAAATCTGGATTTGCCCGTCCGCTGACACGTTCCACGCAGCATCCGAAAAAACAATAAACCATAAAAAAATTTAGAAAAACCCCCAAGTCCGGCCAGGTAGTGGAAGGCTGGACAAGAGTCAGACCCGACATAATGTAACATGTCTGGAGGCTTGCATGGATTTGCTCCAACAGGTGACTACCCCAGATTCTGTGATGTTAAGAAAGTAACCCGGCCTGATTGCAGAATAAAGAATAGCCCCAACACTCTTATGAAATGTATAAAATAATTAACAAGAAGAAATACCCGAGATTGTAATAGAAACTAGACCAGCCGGTCTAGCCCCAGCATGTACAAACTGCAGTCAAATACTTCACTAAAATACAGGTTCCCCACAAACTTTTACAACCCCATTCAGTACCACAAAAAGGTAAAACATAAAAAAAATTAATGACAGCAGGACACATGCCGGTGAGCGGGCCTACAATTGATCTCGAGATTAATTACTTATCAACGCAATGTTACAGATATTTTGCATCCAAAACTATGTCCAGCTGGACAGGAACACAATTAAAACGGGATTAAGGTGTAGAAAGTCAATACAAGTAAAACGGATTTTTCTGTGGATGTTAATGCACGATACAAGTTGTTTTCTGTAGTGGCCAAATTTATGAAAGTATTGGTTTAATGTCACCTCACTTTGGGTCCAGATGATTTCCAGGAGGTCCGTGCCCGGTTGGAGAGTCAGACGTCTAGCTGATGGGGGTTTACATAGGCATGCTTAGCTTATTCCTCCTTCCGGCAGGTGAGGACGAGAGTCTGTGCGTGGGATCAGGACATGATGGATAGAATTTCAGCCATGATCGGATCAGGTCCTCGGCTATTTCAGGAACCCGGAGGTCTGTGCGCGTCTACCAAATCATTATAGGATAGAAAAAATACAAAACCCAAACTCAATCTGCCGAGAGAGGTAGGCTTGTTGACGATCCGGTAGAAGCTCGTCGACTGAACAAACTCGCTAACAGATGCTTAGAGTCCGGAAACACAATTATCCGTTTTTACTAACAGATCGCGCAGGCATGCGGAGAGGCAAAACACGGCAATGCAGACCGTCGTTAAATAATGATAATTCGCAATTCCATTAATAAATTCTAATTTTTATACGTGGCACAGTTTTTTTTTGAAAAACCGCGGCACACCCCCACCCCAAAAAGGCAACATGGTTGCCAACGACTTGAAATTGTGTACCCTGCATAGTACCCCCAATTTTATAGACCACAAGGCTTTTCCGATGAGCCTCAAGAAAATCGCACTTAGTAAAACAAAGCATTTGGCTAGATGGGAAAATCAGTATACTTACCGCACTCAGGAGAACAGTGGCTCAGTGTTAAAACGACGGAAGAGGAAGAAGAAGTGTAGTGTGTAAGCATGTGTGCATGGGGTTTATTTATGTAAGTGTGCGGGTATTGCATGCTGACTTGATCAGGGTCAGCATGCAGCGACAAGAGATAGAAGGAGAAAAGACAAAAGACAAGAATCGTGGACGCCCCTGAGTTCTGACATCCTGAGACCTCCCAACTTACAAACTGATAACCCAGATCAACATCTATCCAGGACCTTCCTCTGCCCTTTCCCCTTGACTAAAAACACTCTTCTCACCAACGATCATCCCCACGCGACCCTCTCCGCCATGCCAACCCTTACGGGACCGCCCCAACACGTCACTCTCGCTGGTGACCACCGCCTACTCCTAATGCTGCCACTCACATACGCGTTCATTGGAACAAACAAGGTGTCACTGACCTTGATATGTGAGTGACCATACTAATACTATTGTCCACCTCTTGGTCCGACCAGCCATATTGTGCAAAACAAGGCATTCACAATCCTTGACATATGACTGGCACACATCCCTACACTAGTGCGAACGGACCCGAATAACAAGGCACAGAAGACCGCATCGAGAGCACGCGATCATCAATCGCATCTCTCCTACGAATCACTAACCTCAATAAGTGTGTAAAGGGGGAGCATCTTCTATACAGCCTGGCCTCCTCTCGCCAGGACGAGGGACCGTCAGATGAAACAGGGGACATCTAGCCAAGAATGCAGCGTGGACCAGACGATAAATCTCTTAGGGGCTCTTTTATACAATTCACCAAGAAAACAAATTTTTTAAGGTCCCAAATACAACATGCCTTGTGGTTAGGCCTAGTTACGCAATTCTATCCAAAAATCATTTATTTGGTGTATAATAAAAGAGGGGTTGAACAATCCTTGTAACAATCCGCGGCCAGAATTGCTTCCTTAACAAAAACACAAACACCCACAATGTAACCCAACACATCTCAACACCTAACACAATCATAGTTTACAGAAGCAGAAAAACTTGAGTACTGTTCTTCCTTCAAGTAGACCCCGGGCTCCCTAACGTTGCGAGCACCTGACCAACTATCCTGAACTAACTCTCGTTCACACCACAAAAGAGGACAAACAATTTCTGACACGAACATAATACATAAAATCCACAAAACCTAACACCTATCACGACATATCACATTTCACAAATACATACATGACAACCACCAAAGACCAACATTGAATTTCCCAAAAAAATCGTGAAACAATGATCTCTGCGCCAGTATCCCTGACGATACCGACGTCCGATCTGGCCATCCCGCATCCCGCTATACCAACACTCTAGTTTAATATCAATAAATATTAAAGTCAATTCCCATCACAACGCCCCAGATCTCCGGTAATTGAAATGTCTCAAACGACCTCAAAAATATTCCAACTAATATGCATGCATGCCTCGTGGCGGCACCCAGTTTACAATTTTTTTTTTTTTTTTTAAGTTTACTCAATATTTATGACTAGGCAGAAAGCCTGGAAGAAGCGTAAAGTGAGCTGGGTCCAATGCGACGGGACTTGCAATTAATACTCGCTATCAACAGTAGGATAACAACTTTTATTATTGCACACATTTATATTATTAGAAGCATAATTCCTTTTGTTAACATTATAAATATTACAATATTTCAAATATTATTATCATTATATTTATATATAAATATTATTCATTATTCCAACACATAATTCAACAACACATAATATAACGTACATACATTTACATCACAAAATCACAGACAAATTACAACTATAAAGCCTAGTGGACAGCCTGTATCTTTTAGCACAACCCCATTTGGAAATTTCACATGCCTATATAGTTTTATAAAAAAAATACATTTATAAGTTTAGAGAAAATCTGGATTGGCCATAATAACAAGAAAATTCAATTATAAATTTAAAGTGCCAGTACATCCTGTATAGTTTTGTAAAAAGTACATTTATAATTTTAAAGAGAAATCTGGATTTGCCCGTCCGCTGACACGTTCCACGCAGCATCCGAAAAAACAATAAACCATAAAAAAATTTAGAAAAACCCCCAAGTCCGGCCAGGTAGTGGAAGGCTGGACAAGAGTCAGACCCGACATAATGTAACATGTCTGGAGGCTTGCATGGATTTGCTCCAACAGGTGACTACCCCAGATTCTGTGATGTTAAGAAAGTAACCCGGCCTGATTGCAGAATAAAGAATAGCCCCAACACTCTTATGAAATGTATAAAATAATTAACAAGCAGAAATACCCGAGATTGTAATAGAAACTAGACCAGCCGGTCTAGCCCCAGCATGTACAAACTGCAGTCAAATACTTCACTAAAATACAGGTTCCCCACAAACTTTTACAACCCCATTCAGTACCACAAAAAGGTAAAACATAAAAAAAATTAATGACAGCAGGACACATGCCGGTGAGCGGGCCTACAATTGATCTCGAGATTAATTATTTATCAACGCAATGTTACAGATAGTTTGCATCCAAAACTATGTCCAGCTGGACAGGAACACAATTAAAACGGGATTAAGGTGTAGAAAGTCAATACAAGTAAAACGGATTTTTCTGTGGATGTTAATGCACGATACAAGTTGTTTTCTGTAGTGGCCAAATTTATGAAAGTATTGGTTTAATGTCACCTCACTTTGGGTCCAGATGATTTCCAGGAGGTCCGTGCCCGGTTGGAGAGTCAGACGTCTAGCTGATGGGGGTTTACATAGGCATGCTTAGCTTATTCCTCCTTCCGGCAGGTGAGGACGAGAGTCTGTGTGTGGGATCAGGACATGATGGATAGAATTTCAGCCATGATCGGATCAGGTCCTCGGCTATTTCAGGAACCCGGAGGTCTGTGCGCGTCTACCAAATCATTATAGGATAGAAAAAATACAAGAGCTTTAGGAAAAAACTCTTTATAACAAATTTAAAGACTCTCTGTATTAAGTCTTTTAAAGTCTACTAAAATTAAAGTTTCTTTTTCATACACATGTTATTTCAATTTATTTTCATAGCAATTAACAATAAAAGTGCTAACTGAAGATAGAGACACACCATACATTTGCGGTTAGGTGGGGTAATTGTAAACGGAAAATGGATTCAAACATTTTGATTGATTAAAAATTGTGTAAAGGTTTTAAAATTGAAATAACTGCAAATAATAGTTATTTCAACCTTTGTTATTATGTTGCATACAAAAAATTGTTTAAATATAAATAATAAATACAGCTCTAAAATTCAATTTACAATTACCCTTGACATCTTAGAGGTAATTGTAAACAAGTGTTTTTCTTTATCCTTCGAAATATAGAAACGAAAATAGTGACAACTGTAAACTAGTTGACATTGTACTATTTCATGTGTTTATAATCCTAACAGCATGTTTACAATTACACTGTCTTCGTCTATATGGAAAATAAATGGAAACAAGTTAATTCAAGTACTATGTATAATAAAAATCTTAAATAAATAATAAAGAAATGTTGTTCTGTTACATAATGTAACAAGTAAATGATAGAATAAAAGTTTATCATAGTTCAAACACTTCCAGGGAACTTGTAGACAATTTGTCTGTCAATTTCCTTCATTTCTGTATTGGGCAAACTTGTCAATATTTGTTAAAAGCTAACAGTACTTTCATCATTTTCTTTTAATGTGAACTTTGTAGAAATTACATTTTTGCTATGTGTACATAGTTCTGGAAAAATTAGATAGGCATAAAATTTTGTTTATTGTAAACTGTATTATGTTTGGAAGTATCCCAAAGTTAATTTAACATTAATAATGTCAATCAATGGGCCCAGTCTAGTTTTTTAAGGCTAGGAGAATCCTTGAAATGTTTGGAGCATCACTAGATCATGATGGATCTAATAGTCAATTTCAGTTTGCTGTGAAAAACTGGCAGATTTGAGTAGTCACTTGATAAAAGATGGTGTTGTAAAAGCAACCATTCTTTCAGAATTATTTTATAGCCCTGTCCGTCTGCAAACAACTATCACTCGTTTAGACCATCAACAGATTTAAACTTGTTTTATTCGTTTTAGGAATGTATCATGTAAAACTGCTGGAAGTATGGAATACAAGGACAAGTCGAGCATTGTACCTTTTAGGTTAGGTACACTTTACAAAACCTTTTCATCAGATGTTCAAAAGAGCAAGCATGTAATTATTGTTTTTTTTTTTAAAGTCCCTTAGTAAGGTTTCTCAGCAACAGTTACTGGGACAAACTCTTTATGTTTTAAGTTTGCATCTAGGCTATGTTTTACAAAGTAGTGGAAACTTGCTACTTGAATTCTGTGTTTCTTTGACTCCCTAATCTTTCAGCTTTTTCAAGGGATTCGAAGATAACTCTACTAGGAATAAATCTGCATCTTAATAAAGTACTACACATTGGTATGGATGGGTCTAATCCTAAATGGAAATTTTAAGAACAGTTCAGAATACTGTGACTCTGGGAACACAAGTTGATAAAATGTAAAAAAGGGCGAAGTAACTGTGGATAAACGCAGAATCCATGGTGTTAAAAGGTTTGAAAAAAGTTCACCCTGAGTTATCTTGTCTTTTCCAATCAGTAGTAGTATACCTAGAAGTTTTTCAGTGTAACGAGTTGGATTCACCTTTTCTTATTTATTAATCTCATATTATGAGTACAAATGTATGCCTACTTATAAGCAGTGGCGAAGCTAGTAGTTAATGAATGGGTAGGCAAAAATCTTATCTTAATTTTTTTTTTTAAGGAATCACTAAAAGGACGGTAGTTCAAATCGGACGCTGAGGTAGCGTAAGCGAGTTTGCTGTAAGCGAATGGTTCCACAAACAGCCGGAAGAATTTTACTAGCAGGGAATCTACAGGGTAGTGCAGCAGTGGAACTCATGTCTTAGTGTTAATGGAGACTTTTTATTTCCATGTTCCTTAAGGAAATGGAAGTATGGTGATGGCAAAAAAAAATCGATTTCGAGATTATTGCAGAATATGATTGTACTACACTCAAAACATGAAAAAAGACATTTTTCGAAAAGTGTCTGTGTGTGTGTGTGTGTGTGTGTGTGTGTGTGTGTGTGTTACCTGTGTTTTACGATAACATCTGCAAATTCAAACAGAATCAAATAATGTTTCGCATACAGCCGTGAATAGTAGAGTTCTCAAGATCTGTTGATTTTGGTAAAGATCCGTTAAGAGAAAGGGGTAGTTTACCGGCAACGTTTTATGTTTTAACAAGGGTATTTTCTATGGCAAACGATAACAGCCGCAAACTCAAACATAATCAACTAATATTTTGCATACTGCCCTGAATTGTAGAGTTCTCAAGACCTTTTGTTTTTGGTGAAGATTGGTTAAGGGAAAGGGGTAGTTTACCTGCAACGTTTTATGTTTTAAAAGGGTATTTTCTATGGCAAACGATAAGAGCCGCAAATTCAAACAGAATCAAGTACGTTTTTGCATACAGCCCTGTTTTGTTGAGTACTAAAGACCTATTGTTTTTGGGGAAGATCGGTTAAGGGAAAGGGTAGTTTACCTGAAACGTTGTTTGTTTTATCAAGGGTATTTTATATGGCAAACGATAACAGCCGCAAATTCAAACAGAATCATATAATATTTTGCATACAGCCCTGAAATGTAGAGTTCTCAAGACCTGTTGGTTTTGGTGAAGATCGGTTAAGGGAATAGGGTTGTTTACCAGCAACATTTTATGTTTTATCAAGAGTAACTTTTTTTTTTGACGAACGATAACTGCCGTACATTAAAACAGAATCAACTACTCTTCTGCAATACAGAACTCAAGGTCTGTTGATTTTGTTGAAGATCGGTTAAGGGAAAGGGGTAGTTTACCTGCAACGTTTTATGTTTTAACAAGGGTATTTTTTCTATGACGAACGATAACTGCCGTACATTAAAACAGAATCAACTAATGTTTTGCATACAACCCTGAATTGTAGAGTTCTCAAGACCTATTGTTTTTGGTGAAGATCGGTTAATGGAATAGGGTAGTTTACCAGCAACGTTTTATGTTTTATCAAGGGTGTTTTCTATGGCAAACGATAACAGCCGCAAATTCAACCAGAATCAAATAATTGTTTGCATACAGGCCTGAATTGCAGCGTACCCAAGACATGTCGTTTTTGGTGAAGATCGGTTAAGGGAAAGGGGTAGTTTACCTGCAACGGTTTTTTATCAAGGGTAATTTTTTTCTATAATAAACGATAACAGCCGCAGATTCAAACAGAATCAAATGCTGTTTTGCATACAGCCCTGTATTGTAGAGTTCCCAATACCTATTGGTGTTGGTGAAGATCGGTTAAGGGAAAGGGGTAGTTTACCAGCAACATTTTATGTTTTAACAAGGGTAATTTTTTATATGACGAACGATAACTGCCGTAAATTCAAACAGAATCAACTAGGTTTTTGAATACCTTTTTGAACTAAAGAGTCCTCAAGGTCTGTTGATTTTGTTGAAGATCGGTTAAGGGAAGGGGTAGTTTATCAGCAACGTTTTATGTTTTAAAAACGGTAATTTTTTTATGACGAACGATAACTGCCGAAAATTCAATGAGAATCAAATAATTTTTAGCACCCCTTCCTGAGTTGCAGAGAGCTCAAGGTCTTTTGATTTTGGTGAAGATCGGTTAAGGGAAAGGGGTAGTTTACCTGCAACATTTTATGTTGTAACAAGAGAAATGTTTCCATGACGAACGATAACTGCCGCACATTCAAACAGAATCAAATATTTTTCTGCATGCTTCCCTGAATTGTAGAGGACGGAAGGTCTGTAGATTTTGGAGAAGATCGGTTAAGAGAAAGGGGTAGTTTACCTGAAACATTTTATGATTTAACAAGAGTAAAGTACTTAATTTTTATAAATAAAGTATCCTGATAAGAAGCTTATAGTAATCCACTGTAGAAACGTAGATGAAATATCTATAAATGAAGAAGTTGGGTAAACGGGGTGGGGGTAATTTTCTATTATTAAACATTATAGTTGAAGGCGGAGGGGAGAATTTTTTATATGTGTACTACGTTATCGGCAACAAAGAAGTAGTTTTTTGTTAAAATTGCTTCCCGGGCTCTTTAGCCGTAGTCCAATGTTTTCTGCAAAACCAGACTTTTCGGCAATGCCATCGACTGCCATCATCAGTGAAAATCGAGTGCGAAAACGTGAGGTGGTATACGTTAGTGACCACAGTACTGTGGTTAATGCTGAAGCAATAAGTAGAAAGACGTAGTTTCTATGGAAATATTTCATTTCGAATATGATTTTAAATATAAATCTTAGAACATGGAAGTCATGTATGGTTCTCCATACCGATATTTTAAAAATCGTTGAATAAAAAATGCTTTACAGCTCTATATGTCTTTCTATTGAACAATCCTTGTATTAGTCATACACAATAATACAACTGATTGAACTTCAAAATTTTAAACTTGATTAGTTTATATATATATATATATGTTTAATGTTACAAATTATTCAAATAACAATCTTGATCATCTGTTAGTTCAGCGGAATAACAGGAACACTTTTAATAACCGCATAAAATAAACACATTTATAAACAACACAGGCGCTTTAACTTAACTGTTTGGAACACAGAAGTGAGGCATGCCTCAACGCTCTATGTGTACAGCGCGGGACAATCCCCCCTCCCTTCACTTCCCTTTCATACCCACACGTTGCTTACATACGGTGTATACAAAAAACGCTGAGGCAAGTTCAGGTTGCCTCATTCGCTTTAAACGAGCTATGCCGAATCTCACCTGTCACCATCTAGCGGTCGCTCAGTAAAGCACATTTCGGTTTAATAAATTCGACAGTCGCGGTAACAATTTATAATCTTTACGTTATGTAGTTTATACGTATTTATAATTTTTATTCTACAGAATTTTTTAGGGTAGGCATTGCCTCAATTGCCTCCATGTAACTTCGCCACTGCTTATAAGTAACTTTACTAATGAAAAGTCTTTTTAAAAAAGAGACTTGTGTCCATGTTAACAGCAAAGATGACTATTATCGAAGCTCTGAGAACTGTCATAAGATAATGGCATGACAGTGTAGCAGTTAGAATAATCAACAACTTATTAAGGCACACTGTAAGGAGGTGTGCTGTATGTAATCACTTTGCACACATCATCCCAGAAGTCTGTTCTAAAATAATATTTTAATCAACCTGCTGTCTCAATAGTACTAACAATGCAGCATGGCAAAATTTAAACCATTTTTGTTGGTCTGAACGTTTGTTTCAAGCTGAATGTACCAAATATGTTTGTAATAGGTTTATAATTTGAGATGTGAAGTATATGAAGGCATTAATAGTACCTGTTCATTAGACAAGAAATTATAACTATAATATCCATTAATTTTGTTAATGTTCTTTGCCATTCATTATTTAGTTATTTTTTTACTATCAGGAAAAGTTCTGATGAAATTTCTGTACGTGTCATTTTTGGTCTCTCTCTCTCTCTCTCTCTCTCTCTCTCTCTCTCGCACTCTCTCGCCCCTCTCATTTTTTATTTACGGTATTGAAAAAACATAAAACACTGACACTCTTCTGTATGTGTCCACATTGCATAAAATTAAAAAAGATTAATCCAAGAAATTAAAAAAAAACTTGTAAACTCTGAAAACATTTGTTCTAATACAGAATTCAAATTAAATAAAGAAAAAAGGAATTGTGTGCGTGCTAGTGTGTGTGTGTGTGTGTGTGTGTGTGTATGTGTTAATAAAATCGCCAAAATCTTATGTAGGATTCAAATTAAACAAACGTTTTATTAACATCTGAATGAAGTATTATGTTTTGAAAATTTTAAAATTTTGAGACCCCAGGGCACAAAAAAGAGTCCAAGTATTTGAAGAAGAAAAATCGAAAAATTATTCAGAATGTAAGATTAATACGGTCCACTTGTTAACAATTTCTAGTGTTTGTTGTACGATTGTGTTCTCTGCAATTGAATGGGTGAGAAGAACAAAGAAAACTTTCGAAAGATAATCATTTTCAGAAAACGATAAAAAACTGTTTTGTACCTAAACAAGGGATTGAACGGAAAAACTTCACATTATAAAGTTACTCTCTAAAACGTTAAAAAAACGTCCCATATTTTAACGTTATGATAATTATAACACGTAAACCATTACATTATAGCTAACTTTCTAAAGTCTTTATATGTTGATCTTATTTTTAACTGATAACCGACAAATTTAAAAAGAAAATCATAATTCAATATTTTACTTAATAGTTTTTTGCTGGTGACAAAATATTGTAGATTTAAAGTAGTCTTCTTTTAATGTTTTAAGTATTAGAAAATAACGAACAAAAAGACAAAAATTTACATGACCAGTGTTTTTCTCTTCTCAGTTAGTAACACTTGTAATTACTTTGTGTTTCTTTATCAAAACAAATAAGAAAGTAAAAAGTGAAAGTAACTAGTGTTTACCTTTTCCACAATTGTAGCTCTTAACCTTACCTTTTAATCACTTTGTAGTTCATCATTTTCTTCCTACGTATTTGATGTAGGACACGACATAATATGTCTGTAAAATTATTTACGTTCATCTGGTGTATACTGATGAATTTTTGCCACACCTTGCATTTTCTTCTCGTTTATAGAAACTTTTTATTTTAAAAATTGCTACAGCAAGGAAGTGTCTCCCCCCCCCCTGTAAAACTTGAACACTTCACTTTGAATACTATCAATAAATTCATGTGCTAGCACAAGTGAATCTTTTTATTAACTGTAGACGAAAGGTTGATGCTTGCTTATGTTGATCATATCTCAACCATGCAGGCTTTTAAATAGATCTTTTGAAAAATTTAGGCCACCAATATTTAAAATTTAATATTTGACGACTTCAAATAAACTTTAATATCTTACTTCAAATAATGGCTCTGTACGAGGGTCAGTTTAAACGTTCGCGGAGCGATTGTAGCTGAGCGGTAAAACTAAAATTTTTCGTGTGCTGCAACATTTGTATTTTATGTAAACTCTTGTTAATTTCCAAATTTATCTATCAATTTATTCGTTTTGTAGACGCTGTTTAAAATCGACGTGTCATGCTTGTTATAAAAAACGGACAAAATCAAACATCGTGGTGTGATTCTTTGTTGAAAATTGATTAGCGCCAACGGAAATTCTGAACGAAATTGTAAATGTGTCAAGAGATGCTGCGACTTCAACACCAACGGTTTGCAAGTAGGCGCTTGAGTTTAAACGTGGTCGAACGAGTACTGAAAACGTGGTTACACTAGACGACCACAACAAAGCAACAACTCCAGACGCGGCAGCAATCTTGCACAACGCTTTTCACACCAAGTTCTTGAGTTAAAGTATGATGCGCACGCTCATATGAGACGCCTCTGATTTCAGCAACGTCATCCACTCCTGAATCTACGGTCTTCCAACACCCTATAAATTTTTTTCAATAATGCCATATTTTGTTTCATTTTTTGGACGTCCACTGCTGGGATAGTCTTCAGTGCTTGTACAACCACGTTTAAAGTCGAGTGTGCCCCATTTACCGTTGTTTCTGAAGGCGCAGCGTCTTATAACACATTTACAGTTCGTTTTGATTTTCAATTAGCGCTAAAACCTTTTTAACAAAGAATTCATCACAATACGATGTTTCATTTTGTACATTTTAAAAACACGCGTGACAGGAAAATTTCAAACAGCTGGTAAAAAGTGAATAAATTCACAGATATATCTGGAAATTAACAGGTGTTCACGCGAAATTTACTTGCAGCACACGAAAGATATTAGTTCTATCACTGAGCTACAGATGTCGCTCCGCGAACATTTCGTCTGGCCCTCGTACTGTAGCAAGTACACAGTACACTAATAACATATTGAGAGTCAGAAGCGACACATTCCAGGAATGTTTTCCTTCTTGCACTCAGACAATATTTAGCATGTTGATTACTACACTAAAAGTCAGGGAATGTTTCGCTTTTGTACACCAGCTGATGTATTTTCAGTTTTTAAACAAAATGACTATTTCAGTTAAATTTGAACAAAAAGTGGAATCTGTTCCTTCTTTTTCTCACCCATTTAATTGTTACATTGTTCAAGAAATAGTAGAAAAACCGCAATTTTTCTAAGATTTTCAATATTTGAAAATTTTTTTCATAATTCTGTAATAATAAACAATATTACACAATTCGTTATGTAATATCAAAGTTTAAGCTATTCAATATTTGTGTAATAATAATATTTTTAATAATAATAATAACGATATTCCTTAACACGAATGAAATTTTTAATAAAAATCGCAAAATATTCCTCATGTGGGGTTCAAAATCAACAAGAGTTTTAATTTTAACATGTGAATGGAATATTACGTTTCTAAAATTTTAAAATTTTGAGACGCCAGTGCACACAAAAAAGACCAAAGATATTGAAAACAAATTGAAAAATAATTAAGTATGTAAGACTGCAAATGTTACCAGTGTTACAAATGTTAACAATTCGGTAACACTACATTACATTTGTAAGACTACAGTACAAATGTTAACAATGTCTATTGTTTGTTGTATGATTGTGTTCTCTGCAATTGTTATATTACTCAGGAAGTAGTAGAAAAATTGAGATTTTTTTAAAGCTTTTCAACATACAACATTTCATCCGTTATAAAACAGAGCATTTTTGATCTTTAATTTTTCATATATGTTAGTTTTGTTTCTGCCTGAAGAAAGATTTGTTGCATAGCCAAAACGTTGCTTTTAAATAAAAAATAATCGATGCAAAAATTTCGACATAACAATAAGCCTAACATCAACAAACCATCACTGACGTCTTTTGAAGAGTACACTATTCATTTATCAAAATTCCAAAATAAGTTTCCTTAAGGTGAGTGAAAATTTTTATGAAATAGCAAAAACGTCAAGTAGGGTTCAAATTAAACAAAAGTTTTACTAACACCTTTACGGCGTATTACGGTTTAAAATTTTTTTTAATTTTGAGACCCCAGTGCACAAAAAAGAGATCCAAAAATTTAAAATTTATTCAGGCTGTAAGACCAATACGGTCCAAATGTTAACAATGTCTAGTGTTTGTTGTATGATTGCGAACTCTGTAACTGTTATATTATTTAAGAAATGTTAGGAAAATTGGGATTTTCTTAAGCTTTACTTTACTTGAAAAATTATCTACCATCTAAATTTTTGTAATAATAAATTACATCATTCTAAGTAAAGAACGAGGACTACAACTCATGGAACATACTAGTATAACTTGATCACATTTATTTTCCTATGAGTTTAGACTTACTGCCTTACACGTGTGATAACAAACTAAATATAAATTTTTATTTATAAATATATAATTAATATATATATTTATTAAACAAACAGAATAAAACTACAAATTAACATTTTCTCAAATAATTAAAACAATTTTTTATAATATTTTAAAAGATATTCGACGAAACTTTAGAATAGAACATTGTGTATATTGTGAGCTTCACTTCCATCCTCTTCTTCTATCCAACAGCGTGGTTACTGAGCTAAGTATTCTGTCCTGCACATTCCGGACAAAAATCCTTCCACGTAAGCGCATCTACAATTTGGTAATTGGCAACAGTCTGGAAAACTCCCGCACTGGAATCAAACAATTTAACAGTCTTATCAATCTCATTAAGTTAATGAAGCAGCACTTGTCTATATTGTTAATAATATTAATTAGTGTGCCTCTTGATATACCACTGTAAAACGTGATAATCGATATGATATACTGGTAAAAGTAACCAGAGTACTTTTAACTTTAGTACTTAGTAACTTTAGTACTTTCCACTAGAGTCTCGTTTAACCGAATCTGATAGGACCGAAAGTGATTCGGTTAAACGAAAATTCGACTAAATCGGAAACATAATTATGTAATTGTATTACAAGTGTTTACCGGGCTGTTTGGCCGTGATCAACGGTTTACAGACAAACCAAACCTTTCGACAGCACCACTGGTTGCCATCATCAGTGGAATTCGAAGAATTCTAGTCTAACCTGAACGCGGGCTGTTAAACGTCAGGCCCACAGTACTGTGGTAAAGGCGTACTGTGACGTTCAATTCAGGCGTACTGTGACGTTTAAGAATCAGCGTTCAGGTTAGACTCGAATTCTTCGAATTCCACTGATGATATCAGCCAGTGGTGGTATCGAAACGTTTGGTTCGTCTGTAAACCGTAGGCCACGGCCAAACAGCCCAAAAAAAACAGTTGTAATACAACTGATACCGGCCGTGAAAGCCTTAGAACAATAGTAATGTAATGTAATGTACATTTTTTTACTGAGAAAAACGGTAAAGAACAACAAGCGAATTTAATCGTTATTTAGGAAACCCCGTTATTACATACTTCTATTAAAATACAGACGTCTTTAAAATCAACAGGCTTTATATGCTGTAATTAAATCTACATTATTAAGGTATACAAATTTAAAATCACAAAAAGCTCAAAATCAGGAAGCCTGAAGATGGGAACACAAGGCTTCACGAAACATGTTCCTAATAAGGAGAAACATCTATTATAAATAATATTAAATATATCATATACATCAAGAAACAGACTGTAGCAAAAAGGTTTTGATCAAATTTAAAAGAACAACTTTATTTTAATCAGACTAAAAACTATTTTTCAAACGACATTTTCAAATACAGTAGCACGTATTTAAGGCATATACGCTGTAAAATTTGAAATATGTATATTTCTTGAAAAAAGAAAGTTACCGCGTCATCTGGAAATTCAGTTAATCGCGATTCGGTTAATCGGGACTCTAGTGTCATTGTAAGCAAATTAGATAATAGTTTTATATTCCAAATATTTTTTTTTACAAAAATTCTATCCAGAGATGGATCTTTCATAGCGGTTGTATTTATTTTTAGAAAAAGTTAAGGAAGTGATTTCAATTAAGTCATCTTCACCTGTAGAGCGGTAAGAGGCACACAATATTGAATCACACAAAATTTCAACGCCATATTCTTTAACACTTTTGTAATAAAAGTCGCGCTATCCCCAGGTAACGATGTTGTACTAACACTACTGTCCCTGTATACTATCATTGTCTCTACGTAAAAGCAGTGTCCACACACGATTCTGTTTGCAGATGATCAGGTTGCCATTGATAATGTATGATACCTCGTTTGTGGTAAAGAAGCTATTGAATAAATGTTCAGTGAGGGGTTCTAAAATTAATATAAAGAAATCAGAGTATTTATATGTAGGGAAAAGTGAGGGATATCGTGCTACAACGTGGAATTACAAGAGTCTGCCAAGAATATAAATATGTGGGAAGCGTAATTAGCAATGAAACTTCCTATAAATTTGTGAATAGTTGCATAAGTTCAACCTTATGTGCGGGACCATTAGGCGAACCCTTAAGTCAGCAAGTAAAGGAACACGCCTAAAATTCTACAAGGTGAGGGATCTTCCCAAACTTTTTTTATAGGTCTGGGACTTGAACATTAACGAAAGGCCAGGCCAGTCGCATACAAGCGGCTGAAATGAGATTTCTCAGGCACGTGGCAGGGTATACTGTCCATGATCATTGAAGAAACCCAGATATACGGCAGGAACTGAATATTATGAGTATACTTAAGAGGATCGCCCAGTATCGGCTGAATTGGTGTGGGAACATCTTTCCGAATGGATGACTGCCGCACCCCCAAACAATTATGGAACTATAAGCCAAGAACACGGAGAGGTTCCGAAGAAGCGCTGGAGTGACCATCTCTAATTTTTGCCTATTTGAGACCGGAACAAACCATCCTTGGTTTAATCCTTGAAGATAATGTTGATGATGATAATGACTTGCTATAAAGAAATTAATTATTATGTCGTTCTTAATTATTAGCTAATAATTGTGAATAGTTATCTAAGCTAAAGTCTCTTCTCCGGTTAAATTTAATTTGTGTAAGTTCTTAGAACAATTGGTCAGCCAATTACAACATATGAATCCGATTGCTGGCAGGTGACAAAACGCAATAAAAAAACTGAATCCATTTAAACGGAACCTGAAAATATGTTGTCGGATATCCCCGGCAGCAATATGTAAGAAACGAAGTAATTACGAAATGAACAAATGATGAACAAAACATAGTAATCTACTTGTACAACGTATGTTGATGTGGTACAGCGGCTGAGCAACGAGAGTGTTTCCAGAAGGGCATTCGAATATCATCCGTCAACGTGATCTCAACATCAAATTAGAATTTGTGAACTTCTTTGTTGAAGATCCATTGGAAGTACTAGGGAAAGATTGGGGTTCTAGTAAAGCAAGGTGAGAGAGTTTGATTACACTTGCACTCGTAGATAGCAGAAGCAGGAGAAGAGAGGAAAGAAGAGAAAACCAAATAAAAGCAAAAGAGAGAGGTGAAGGGAAGGCAATGATGGTGATGATGATGCTAATGGTGATGATGATGATTATAATAAAAATTTTACATTTATATTTACAGACTATTAATAACAATCTAAAGTTAGTTTAAAAAAAATATGTGCGCACTTCAGTCAAAAAACATTGTATAATTTCTTTAGAGAGTGATAAAAAAAATCTGTATTACTTACAATGTTCCCTACACAGATGGTGCAATTCTGTGCCGCAGCCGATTGGAAAAGAACTGCCGCCACGGCCAGAGTCATCAAGAACACCACGAAGTTACCGAAGTTCTTCATTGTACGTACTAAGCAGACGACGATTGAAGTCTTGGTTACGACACCCGTTGGATGCCCTTATATATCTTTATCTGGATCCCCTTCGATTCGCAAAAATAAATTAAGTAAAAAGATAAACCGATACGATTGTCCAATTGTATTTTTTGTTTAATGAGTGCAATATTTTTCTTGAAATGAAAAGTGCGCAGTTATACGGTCATAAAGATAAAAAATGCCTTCTCCTGTACTTACTTCGCTGTTTAAACATTATGCAGTTAAATATAGTAATAACATAATTACTGGTATGTACCTGTAGATGTAGAATATTAGAAAAACAAATATTCTGAAAGCCATAATTTACAAGTTTGTTTATGCAGCTTCGGCAAATAGTATGAAAAATACTGTTACATAAAAGTCGTCACAATAATATGGATTGTGTACAAATGTGAAACGTTTTGGGTCACGTGTTAAACAATTTTGCGTAGTAGACTGAAAAACATGTTTTGTAAATTCTTATGGAGAATAAAAATATTTTTGTAAATTTTTATGAAACAAAAATTGTAATTATTATTGACCACGTTAAAAGGCCCACGTTATATTTTTAAAAATATATAAACACATTGTACGTTTCACAGATTTTATTTAACTCTGACAGATGTTTCGACTTCTTAACCCATTGTCAAAGAGAATAATAAAAACCTAAACCAAAGATGTAAGGGTGGTGGTGGACATGTGTTTGGGGTTTGTATCGGAACATGTGTGAACGTGAATATAAAATGTAATTTATGATTTTATATTTTGTATTCAGATTATATAAATTTTTTACAGACACTTGACCTTCCCTTTGCCCCTGCAACCCCCCTCCCCATCTTTACACCTCACACATATTCCGATACACGCCCCAAACAGATGTCCACCACCATTCTTACATCCTCTGTTTAGGTTTTCATTAATCTCTTTGACAATGGCTTAAGAAGTCGAAACAGCTGTCAGAGTTAAATTAAATTCTGTGAAACGTACCAAATGTTTATATATTTTTAAAAGCCTTTGTATTAATATGTTTCACCAAGTGCCCCACGAGTCATCAATTAATATCGTACCAATAATTATTGATTCTGAAACTAATAATGTGGAATCGTGTTGAATCGTGTTCGGGGATGCGACTTGATTTCGTGGATCATGAAAAAATATTGTTCACACGTTTGATTACAATTTATTGTAAATAGCAGTGCAAAATTAATCGCAACGCTTATAAAAACATTCTGCAATTTTACAGTCCTGCCGTTGACAGATGTCAACAAATTACGTATTTGGAATATATATTTATGTCGTTTTATTAAAAATTGTATGTAGAAAGTTTTTACAAATTTGAATATGTACAAATTTATTACACATCCTATACGATCTAAAGTTATAATATCAGGGGACGGATGGGTCACTGGTGTGACGTCATTATGAGCTTAGACGTGTGTACAGTTTAGTCGATTGCATAGGTAGTGCCGGATTTACCACTAGGTCGACTAGGCCGTAGCCTAGGGCCGCGGGGTCAAAGGTAGCCGCAAGCTACAGGTTTTTTTTTAACAGAAGAATTCTTGTAAAAGTCGGAGGCACTTTGATTTATTTAATTATGATCTTTTGAAAATAAATGATCAATTTTTGTTAATAATACAAATGGAAGACAGGTCTTCTTTAAATATTGCGCGCTTATTTTTAATACGTTGGCATCCTTGAAAACGAATCTGCACATGCGAATTTTGAACGTCCGCTATATTGCCGTCGACTTTACACGACCGTGATACCACACTTGTTTGTTACCATTGTCTATCTGCGTTGTGACTGAACATATATTACTTCAAAGTCACAGCCGGGGAGGAGGGACCGCTCACAAAACTTGGCCTAGGGGATAAAAAATCTTAAATCCGGCACTGAGTGTAGGCGTACGTGAAATCTACACTGAGTGATTGAAAAGTTGACGACCGCAAAATCTACTTATTCGCAATATGCAAAACTGGACTATTGTAACACCGTAACGAATTGTAGCAACCGGCGGCGCACAATTGTACGTGCGATTGTATAAATACCTAAATGCACAAATTGCCAGAGTAATTACGAGGGGTATCCAGAAAGAAAGTTCCGACAGGGTATTAAAGCAAACTAAGGGTATATTTACAAAACATTTGTATTGCTATTTAAAGTACACACCTTAAACTATTTTTTCAGTATAGTTTCCGTCATTACTGAAACACTTTTCGTAGCGAGGCACCAGGCGTTGTATACCTCCGTCGTAGACATTTCCCGCCAGTGATTTGAACCATGTATTAACAGCTTCCTTGACATCGTTAGCTACCAAGAAAGGATTTCTCATGCTTGAAAAGGTGACATTCGCTTGGTGTGAGGTCTGGGTTGTAAGGCGGATGATCAAATCGTTGCCAGCCAATCTTTGTGAGGAGATGTTGCGTTGCAGCGGCAGTGTGTGTGTGTGTGTGTGTGTGTGTGTGTGTGTGTGTGTGTGTGTAGTGCCATGATTCATTGCAATGTCCAGGGTAAGCAACCTACGTCGCATACGCAGGATCGGACTAAGCAAAAAAGTCGTATCCATCTTGTTACCATTGAATCGTTTACTGCTTCTTCTCCATAAATATAGAAAATCTAACGATGAATTTCAATTGTGTTAATGGCTTTCGCATTCAAGAACCGAATCATATATTTACTTTAAAAAGCGGCGGGCGTCTCGAATTTCATCGACATTATAAACACGTCCAACAAAGCTTACTCAGTGTACAGTTGTTTACAAATTGCGTTGTTGCCTTGCCAATTAATCAACAAACTGCAACAGCGTGACGGCATCGATGCCACGGCAATATTTAAAAACATAACTTATTTCCTGAATAACCCTCGTATTTGTTGATTACTCTGTTCATGTAACAATTGCTGAGTAAAAAACAATCCGTTGTAATTCCGTGAACCTAATGGACATTAGGTACACAGAAGCGCATTCAAGCCTCTCGGCTCATCTTCAGATGGAACAGAACCTATCGAAAAGTATAATTGCGTGTTAGTTGTTGCAACACGAGTTTAATAACCACTTAAATTGTGTTTATTACTTCCATGTTCCTTAAGGAAATGGAAGTATGGTGATGGCAAAAAAAATCGTGTTCGAGATTATTGCAGATTCTGATTGTACTACACTCAAAACATGAAAAAAGTCATTTTTCGAAAAGTGTGTGTGTGTGTGTGTGTGTGTGTGTGTGTGTCTATAGATTTTTTTCTATGGCAAACGATAACAGCCGCAAATTCAAACAGAATCAAATAATTTTTTGCATACAGCCCTGATTTGTAGAGTACTCGCGACCTATTGTTTTTGGCGAAGATCGGTTAAGGGAAAGGAGTAGTTTACCAGCAACGGTTTTTTTTTTATCAAGGGTAATTTTGTTTGTTTGGCAAACGATAACAGCCGCAAATTCAAACAGAAACAAATAATGTTTCGCATACAGCCCTGAATTGTAGAGTTCTCAAGATCTGTTGATTTTGGTACAGATCGGTTAAGGGAAAGGGGTAGTTTACCTGCAACGTTTTATGTTTTAACAAGGGTATTTCCTATGGCAAACGATAACAGCCGGAAATTCAAACATAATCAAATAATGTTTTGCATACTGCCCTCAATTGTAGAGTTCTCAAGTCCTTTTGGTTTTGGTGAAGATCGGTTAAGGAAAAGGGGTAGTTTACCAGCAACGTTTTATGTTTTAAAAGGGTATTTTCTATGGCAAACGATAAGAACCGCAAATTCAAACAGAATCAAATAAGGTTTTGCATACAGCCCTGATTTATTGAGTACTAAAGACCTATTGTTTTTGGTGAAGATCGTTTGAGGGAAAGGGGTAGTTTACCTGCCACGTTTTTTGTTTTAACAAGGGTATTTTATATGGCAAACGATAACAGCCGCAAATTCAAACAAAATAAATCACATAATATTTTACATACTACCCTGAATTGTAGAGTTCTCAAGACCTGTCGTTTTTTGTGAAGATCGGTTAAGGTAAAGGGGTAGTTTACCAGCAACGGTTTTTTATCAAGGGTAATTTTTTCCTATGATAAACGATAACAGCCGCAAATTCAAACAGAATCAAATAATGTTTTGCATACAGCCCTGTATTGTAGAGTTCAAAGTACCTGTTGGTGTTGGTGAAGATCGGTTAAGGGAAAGGGGTAGTTTACCTGCAACGTTTTATGTTTTAAATGGGTATTTTCTATGGCAAACGATAAGAGCCGCAAATTCAAACAGAATCAAATACGTTTTTGCATACAGCCCTGTTTTGTTGATTACTAAAGACCTATTGTTTTTGGTGAAGATCGGTTAAGGGAAAGGGGTACTTTACCAGACACGTTTTTTGTTTTATCAAGGGTATTTTATATGGCAAACGATAACAGCCGCAAATTCAAACAGAATCATATAATATTTTGCATACAACCCTGAAATGTAGAGTTCTCAAGACCTGTTGGTTTTGGTGAAGATCGGTTAAGGGAATAGGGTTGTTTACCAGCAACATTGTATGTTTTATCAAGTGTAATTTTTTTTATGACGAACGATAACTGCCGTATATTAAAACAGAATCAACTACACTTCTGCATACCTTTTTGAATTATACAGAACTCAAGGTCTGTTGATTTTGTTGAAGATCGGTTAAGGGAAGGGGGTAGTTTACCTGCAACGTTTTATGTTTTAACAAAGGTATTTTTTCTATGACGAACGATAACTGCCGTAAATTCAAAGAGAATCAACTAATGTTTTGCATACAGCCCTGAATTGTAGAGTTCTCAAGACCTATTGTTTTTGGTGAAGATCGGTTGAGGGAAAGGGGTAGTTTACCAGACACGTTTTTTGTTTTATCAAGGGTATTTTATATGGCAAACGATAACAGCCGCAAATTCAAACAGAATCAAATAATTGTTTGCATACAGGCCTGAATTGTAGAGTACCTAAGACCTGTTGTTTTTGGTGAATATCGGGTAAGGGAAAGGGGTAGTTTACCTGCAACGGTTTTTTATCAAGGGTAATTTTTTTCTATAGTAAACGATAACAGCCGCAAATTCAAACAGAATCAAATGATGTTTTGTATACAGCCCTGTATTGTAGAGTTCTCAATAAGTATTGGTGTTGGTGAAGATCGGTTAAGGGAAAGGGGCAGTTTACCAGCAACATTTTATGTTTTAACAAGGGTAATTTTTTATATGACGAACGATAACTGCCGTAAATTCAAACAGAATCAACTAGGATTTTGCATACCTTTTTGAACTAAAGAAAACTCAAGGTCTGTTGATTTTGTTGAAGTTTGGTTGAGGGAAGCGGTAGTTTATCAGCAACGTTTTATGTTTTAAAAATGGTAATTTTTTTATGACGAACGATAACTGCCGAAAATTCAATGAGAATCAAATAATTTTTTGCACCCCCTGAGTTGCAGAGAGCTCAAGGTCTATTGATTTTCGTGAAGATCAGTTAAGGGAAAGTGGTAGTTTACCTGCAACATTTTATGTTGTAACAAGAGAAATGTTTTCCATGACGAACGATAACTGCCGCACATTCAAACAGAATCAAATATTTTTTTGCATGCTTCCCTGTATTGTAGAGGACGGAAGGTCTGCTGATTTTGGAGGAGATCGGTTAAGAGAAAGGGGTAGTTTACCTGAAACATTTTAAGATTTAACAAGAGTAAAGTACTTAATTTTTGTAAATAAAGTATCCTGATAAGAAGCTTATAGTAATCCACTGTAGAAACGTCGATGAAATGTCTATAAATGAAGAGGTATGGTGAACGGGGTGGGGGTAATTTTCTATTATTAAAAATTATAGTTGAAGTTGGAGGGGAGAATTTTTTATATGTGTACTACGTTATCGGCAACAAAGAAGTAGTTTTTTGTTAAAATTGCTTCCCGGGCTCTTTAGCCGTAGTCCAATGTTTTCTGCAAAACCAGACTTTTCGGCAGTGCTATCGACTGCCATCATCGGTGAAAATCGAGTGCGAAAACGTGAGGTGGTATACATTAGTGACCACAGTACTGTGGTTAATGCTGAAGCAATAAGTAGAAAGACGTAGTTTCTATGGAAATATTTCATTTCGAATATGATTTTAAATATAAATCTTAGAACATGGAAGTCATGTATGGTTCTCCATACCGATATCTTGTATAAGACGTGCAGTCTGAAATAGAAAGTGGGGATATTAACAGGGTAAGTAAAGTGTTTTTAAATATCTCAAACTAAAATTAACATTAAAAAAAGTTTTAAGCAAAATATGGTTTAATAAGCACTGCTTAATTAATAATGTTGTACCAAAATACGTGCATGTGAATATAAAAAATAGTAACAATGTGGCTAAAAAAGTGAAAGAACAAAGCGAAAAGTTGTGGGTTAGGTTAGAAATAAGATTACAGATTAGTTAACAGATATAATAAAGAACTGTTTATAAACACATAGAACTACGTGAAATATATTTATACGAAGAAATAGAGGAAATAATACATAAGTTAGGGACTACGTACATTGAAAATAAACTAGAAAGAAAAACGGTAAGTCCCTCCGCACACGGGGCAACAGGTAAGCGATAAAAGTGATGACGGCAATGCAGGCGATATAAGTGATAAAGGTAATGTGAGTGATCTGAGCAACAGGGCATCCGCTCACGGGGCGATAGGAAGTAGTCAAATCGTGCCTTCCAACGAGAGAATACCTATCTAAGGTTTTTTCCCAAAGTTTTTGAAGAGGTCCTACATCATTTTTCAGTATGTTGAGTGAGTCAAGTGACGAAGAACTTTTGCACCTATACCGATACATAAGATCTCGACGTAGGAAGTATTGGGTTCATCCCTACATTCACACTGCAGGCTGTAGGGAGAAGAATAGAAGAGGCAGTGTAGAAGAATTTACATTGCAGGCTGTTCGTTGCAGCCAAAGAACAAATTTATCGCATTCCATAGAATGTAAAGCAATCATACACTGTACTTGCTGAAATTATTATCCCTGCTTTTCATAATCGAAACACCAATATGAGGGAGTCGTCAGCGCGGAAGAAATGATTTTTATTACATTGAGGATTTTTATTACATCATTTATAACTATTTATTTACTGCCCTCTGATATTACCACTTCAGATCGTACAGGGTGTATAATAAAAATTTTAAATATACAATTTTTTACATTCTATATACATTTTTTATTAAAACGACTGTAACGATTTAAATAAAAGAAATAATCTAGAAAATAAAAAATTTTAAAATTTAAGGTTGCGAGCTCTTAAGCTATTTAAATCTCACTGTTTTAATATAAGATACCTGTATGTACTCAGTATGAAAGGAAGCAGTAATTAATTAGTTATAAGATACTTAAATAAAAAGATAAATTGTAAAGCGTTATTAATATCGTATTTAACCCTTTGCTTGTAAGCAGGCGCTTTCCTGTTGATTCCAGACTCGACATGCTTTCAGAGTCTTGTGTGAGTAAGAATAAGATAAAAAAACTAATGTTAATAATAATAAAATCTGAAGACATAAAAAGTCGCTAAAACAACTAATTTAAATTATATATATTTGTTTAGGGATAGTTTAAATAAATAAAAATGTTAAGTTAAATATAGTTAGGAACTATATTCTCGCGCGGAAGTTGTCCCACTAACTTTTGTCCAGTACCTGGCGAAGGGAGCGTAAATTCTCTCTCTTGCAATGGCGACTCCGTACAGTGTAGACGTAAGAGCTATGCTCTTCAAATATGTGTATCATATTTGGTTTCATCTTCAGAAAGTGTACCAGATGTAGTTTGTTAAAGCATCTGGATGTATTAATTAATGTAGTCATGTGAATAGACAATAAGTTAAAAGTTATGTAAAACAAGAAGTATTGAAACGTAACAAAAAAGTGTAACTCAAGATGACTACGTACTTCAACATATAAAAACTATTCCAAAGTAATACCCGGAGATGTGAACTAGCAGAAGCCTCAAACTCTACTGCACGTGACAGAATATGCAGATCAGGACATCCGAGAATCTACATGATCATCGTAGATAACTACATGACCTATTGTTCTCCCTGCTAACTTTTGGAGCCCTTTACAGAGGAAAGCCAGACCGAGATGACGACGTAGCTGTTCCTGTTTCCCAAGACTGATACCCCAGGAGGAGTCTTCTGCATACCAATTAAAAGGTGACTCGATAGCCTGTCTATCGAGGGTTACTAATATTTGTTACACAACACATCTTGAAAGAGACTTTTCAGAAATGATTAACTTTGTAAAGACTTATAAATTAAATCTAATGTTTATAAGATTATATCTTATTAATTAATATTTCATGTAACTATTCTAACTTCATACGTTGTAACAGTTTATATGTTACTGTAGAGTAATATAACTCAAGCAATAATACCATTCTTAAATGTTGAATTAAAAGAAAGTCTTGCAAGCTAATATCATGAAAAGAGTATAATTAAAAGTTTTAATACAGAAAGTTCACCCGGATCCGAGGTATAACTATATAGAATCTAGTTTGATGCCAAAAGTTTAAAGAAACCTTTCGATAATTTAATAATTGAGTTAGTAATGTCATGGCATCAGTCAGTATATGTTTTTCTTAAATGTTGAATAAAGAGAAGTCTTCTTGTTACACACATATGAGGAGTGCGTAAATCAATTGTATACCTTGCCATTGTTTCCTTACACAAAGTAAACAATTACACAGCTAGTAAGTAATATGTTATTTTAATTATTTGTGATCAATTCTGTTACAACGTAGGCAGCCCTTCTAATTAACGGAGTTTAATTACGAAGGGTTCCCTGGATTTGTAACGCGGCGAAAAGCTCGTTACAAAAGTGCGCCACTCTGCTGAATTAAAACAATAAAAGCGTAATTGTTTACAGAGTGTCACAAAAGTGCATTCACTCTGCTAATTTATGTAAAGAGTTGTTAAGTAACGTGACGCAAACAAAAGTGCGTTACTCTGCTTACATTACTTGTAAAAAAAAAAATAAAGGAAACAAAGGAAAGAGTTTTAATTGTGTATATGTGTCACAAACAAATTGCATTCACTATTTATGCGTGGATAAACATAAATAGTATGATTAATAACTAAATATTTAATATTGATATATGCACTCAGAAAGTTACTTTAATAAATGTAATGTTCAAAACATATTTAATACACTATTAAATAACGTAATATGTATTAATACGTAGATGGTAGTATGTATAAGTAAAATGTCATTAGCGTCATACAATGCAAAATGCTATATGCAGGTTCCTACCGGCACAACCTGAATAATTCGATGTAAGTACTTGCATACATGAATCATGACCAAGCATAACAATTTTGGTCAACCGAACAATCTGTAACAGGTTTGTTTACGACAAACTACTACCTGTTGTTACCTGAATCATTCTGCACAGTGTATGTCCAACTACATATCTTACATACACTAGTATGTGTTATAAAAAAAAAATTGAAAAAAATAACTTTGTAAATAATAATAAAGTAATTAAGTAGAAGTCGTGATTTAAAACTTGTGAACAAAATAAGTAATTATTTAATTGAGAAAGGTTTATGAAAGAACGAAGCCAAAGTGTTGTCTAAGCGGAATAATAATAAATGTGTTGTACAAAAGTGTGCTCCCCTTCTCAAGTTTAAAACGACCTGTTTCAAATCGTTGGTGTTATTCAGTCGCTTTGTGTAGTAAACAATAAAAGCAAACACCCCATTGTCACACACTCTCACCCTCCTTTGTTAACTAAATATGTAGGCCACCCTCTGACCTACATTCCAGTAAACAGCTGATCGGCTATTTAACATTGAAAGATATGTGTGTGATTTCTGTCTCTCCCTTAGAAGAGAAATTGTTCTTTTCTAATTAGTGTAAATTGATTACTTATGAATTTATTATATGTAATATATGTGTAATATAATAGTATTAATTTTAAGTACGTGCTAATGTGTTAGAACAAAATGGCCCAATTTAACCCGGATTTGTTATTAAAAGACGAGCTGTCTTACGAAGCTCTTTTGCGTGGACTACCCCATGCTGATGTAACAGTCGCGGAATTACGAAGTTCAATTCGCGAATGTGGATTTGATGCGCCCGTGGAATTAAACAATCTAAGCCAACTCGATTATGAAAGCGAGAAAGAAATTTGTACTGCCAAGTATAGTGAACTATACTTATTGTCTCAAACACTCCAAGACGAGAAATCTCCTGCAAAAATTTTGCGGACTACCCAGAGAATAGAGCATTTAACCAGGCGAATAAAAAATTTGTCGATCTGGCCGAATCTCAAAGTAATACCCGAAGAAAGATCTCGACTATCATTGATGAATAGACCCAATACGATTGCTGATCTGGAACAGTGCAGTATCCATTCTTCTAATGTATGGTACTCAGATCAAAATAGAGAAGCAATGAAAACCTCTGGAACTAATAGACATCAATTGCGAGCACTACTGCCTGATGTAACAACCTCGTATGAAAGTCAAGTTTCTAGTAGACCTCACTATGTGCGCAAAGCTGGTAAGTTAACTGTAAACCCAGATAAAGCGGAAACCAAGTACCCACCTCGCAGAAAACCCACCTGTTATAATTGTGGCAAATATGGACACATAAGTAGAGAGTGCAAAAGTAAGCCATTGGAACGGAACCAACCTGTGAATATAAAGTGTGCTAAATAAATATGGTGATTAAATAGACGATAGTTCTAAGAGCGTTTTTTTTAAATCCCCAAAGTAGTTTAATAAATAATAATAATTGATTTAAATACTAGAGCTAAATAAATCCTAAGTTATACTAAAATTGTGTGAAGTGTAGAAGTAATTAAAGGAAAAGAATAATAATAAAAGGTAAAGTTGCGTATTGTAAACACTTCGCAGTGGTGGCAAGTAAGAGAAATTAAAGCGTGTTCGGAATTGTACTAAGCAGCCACGCACCCTCCCTATTGTGATAAACCGGTGCTAGCCTGAACAATTAAAAACCACCCCTAGTGAGTATTACTATGCATTGTGAAGTGTCTCCTCTCCCGCCTAGTTTGGTTAAGTATTGTTAAAAGAGATAAAAGAGAATCATATTCGTGAGATTCCGCTTCTCTCAAACCAGTGATCTAAAGTGGAGTATGGGATCCTCTTTAGATTACATTAGAAATAAGTTTATGAGATATAATCAAGTATTGATTATATATGTAACGTAACAGGTCACAACGGCGCCTACTGAAAGGGTAATGATAGGGCTGAAATGTGCCAAAGATCATTAATAATTGCTGAAAGCTAACTTCCGTAGTTATAGTAAGCTGGTGTCAGTCGGGCCGGGATGTTGTGAGTTACGGATAAGTAGGGATCATTCCAATCTAAGGTTTGGAAATTAGGATTAAGATTAAAATGTAAGTTAGTACTTAAGAAGTAAGAAAAAGGGAATTTCACGAAGGCGATCATTTAAATGAATAATGTCATTTAAAGAAATTAGAAAAAACCAACTGTGCACTAATAATAAATAACTTCACACACTGCCACTAATCGTACTCCCAGTCCCCAATTACCACGAAGGTCACAAGTCGACCCCGTTCGAGTTACTATACAAGTATCGACCAAACCACCCTTTGTCCACAAGATGGAATATACACGATCTACTGCCTCCGCAAATAACGGATAAGCAGAGAAAGAGAATATGGAACAAAGCCCGCTCTAACTTGAGAGCAAGCTTGGAAAAATCCAGAAGATACCACGAGAAAGGTAATCATAGCAACTCAGTCAGGTACCAAGTAGGTGACTTGGTAATGTACAAGACTCACCCCATTAGTAGTGCGATTGATAAGACCACCTCGAAACTATCATTCAGATGGTGTGGCCCTTATCAAATCCAAAAGTACCTAACTCCAGTTACAGTAGCCCTGTGCGAACCTGCGACTCAGAAATATGTGCGGAGAACGCATATTTCGCAACTAAAGTTGTATAAGAAGAAGTGACGGTATAGTATAACCCAAAATAAAAAAAGGATACTAGGTAGTAAAGAAAATTATATTTCTGAATCCGCGTAAGAAATGTAAAACGTAAAGTTTGGAAACGAGGCCTGATCAACCTGAGTTCCAGTTCTGCGGAACATGCATTAATGAATAATCATTAACTAGATGGGTACTAACACTCATTAACTACATGAGATATATATATAGGACTCACAGAAGAAAAGATAGAATTCTAAATAGTAGAGATTTAGAAAGTTACTCTACAGAAGAGAGAGTAAGACAAACAAAAAACCGGTAGTAAAATTAAGTGATAGAGATAAGAAAGAGTTTTGTGTTTTAATTGTGTAAATATTTAGTGTAAATAGTATGTAAAAAAAAAAAAGAAAAAAGGTAGTTCATAAGAATGTAAAGTGAACAACAACTATGTGAAAGAAATTACACACACTAACCCCATTTAATATCCCAGTGCCCAATAGTGAGTTAGACTCAAAAAGCTAAACCGTAGCGTGCAATTCAAGCGGTGGAGTATGTGACGATTTAAATAAAAGAAATAATCTAGAAAATAAAAAATTTTAAAATTTAAGGTTGCGAGCTCTTAAGCTATTTAAATCTCACTGTTTTAATATAAGATACCTGTATGTACTCAGTATGAAAGGAAGCAGTAATTAATTAGTTATAAGATACTTAAATAAAAAGATAAATTGTAAAGCGTTATTAATATCGTATTTAACCCTTTGCTTGTAAGCAGGCGCTTTCCTGTTGATTCCAGACTCGACATGCTTTCAGAGTCTTGTGTGAGTAAGAATAAGATAAAAAAACTAATGTTAATAATAATAAAATCTGAAGACATAAAAAGTCGCTAAAACAACTAATTTAAATTATATATATTTGTTTAGGGATAGTTTAAATAAATAAAAATGTTAAGTTAAATATAGTTAGGAACTATATTCTCGCGCGGAAGTTGTCCCACTAACTTTTGTCCAGTACCTGGCGAAGGGAGCGTAAATTCTCTCTCTTGCAATGGCGACTCCGTACAGTGTAGACGTAAGAGCTATGCTCTTCAAATATGTGTATCATATTTGGTTTCATCTTCAGAAAGTGTACCAGATGTAGTTTGTTAAAGCATCTGGATGTATTAATTAATGTAGTCATGTGAATAGACAATAAGTTAAAAGTTATGTAAAACAAGAAGTATTGAAACGTAACAAAAAAGTGTAACTCAAGATGACTACGTACTTCAACATATAAAAACTATTCCAAAGTAATACCCGGAGATGTGAACTAGCAGAAGCCTCAAACTCTACTGCACGTGACAGAATATGCAGATCAGGACATCCGAGAATCTACATGATCATCGTAGATAACTACATGACCTATTGTTCTCCCTGCTAACTTTTGGAGCCCTTTACAGAGGAAAGCCAGACCGAGATGACGACGTAGCTGTTCCTGTTTCCCAAGACTGATACCCCAGGAGGAGTCTTCTGCATACCAATTAAAAGGTGACTCGATAGCCTGTCTATCGAGGGTTACTAATATTTGTTACACAACACATCTTGAAAGAGACTTTTCAGAAATGATTAACTTTGTAAAGACTTATAAATTAAATCTAATGTTTATAAGATTATATCTTATTAATTAATATTTCATGTAACTATTCTAACTTCATACGTTGTAACAGTTTATATGTTAATGTAGAGTAATATAACTCAAGCAATAATACCATTCTTAAATGTTGAATTAAAAGAAAGTCTTGCAAGCTAATATCATGAAAAGAGTATAATTAAAAGTTTTAATACAGAAAGTTCACCCGGATCCGAGGTATAACTATATAGAATCTAGTTTGATGCCAAAAGTTTAAAGAAACCTTTCGATAATTTAATAATTGAGTTAGTAATGTCATGGCATCAGTCAGTATATGTTTTTCTTAAATGTTGAATAAAGAGAAGTCTTCTTGTTACACACATATGAGGAGTGCGTAAATCAATTGTATACCTTGCCATTGTTTCCTTACACAAAGTAAACAATTACACAGCTAGTAAGTAATATGTTATTTTAATTATTTGTGATCAATTCTGTTACAACGTAGGCAGCCCTTCTAATTAACGGAGTTTAATTACGAAGGGTTCCCTGGATTTGTAACGCGGCGAAAAGCTCGTTACACGACGTAGGCCTACATAGACCGAATACGTGATTTGTTGACATCTATCAACGGTACCGCTGAAAAAACCCAGAATGTTTTTATAAGCGTTGCGATTATTTTTACAGTATTATGTACAATCAATAGTAATCAACTCGGTAAACATTATTTTTTCATGATAGACTAAATCAAGTCCCGTCCCAAAACACGATTCAACAAAATTCAACCTTATTACTTTCAGAGTTTCACAATCAACATACAGTTTTCCTTTTAATATGGTCAACAATTATTTAGTTTTTATTTTTCATAAAAATTTACAAAAACATCTTTTTCAGTCTGCAAAGTAAAATTGTTCAACACGTGACCCAAGACGCATCACATTTGTACATAATCTGTATTATTGTGACGACTTTTTTGTAACCATAATTTTCATACTATTTTTCTGAAGCTGCATAAACGAAGTGTAAATTATGGCATTCAGAATAAATATTTTCTAACATTCTACCTCTACATGTATACACCTGTAATTATATAATTATTATATTTTACTGCATAATTTTTAAACAGCAAAACTAGTATAGGCGAAGGTAATTTTTTTATCATTATGACCGTATAAATGCATTTTTTTCATTTCAATAAAAACATTGCATATATAAAACAAAAAACACAATCGAACAATCTTAACGCTTATATTTTTATTTTATTTTTTTTTTGCGAATGGAAGGCGATCCAGGTAGACCTATTTAAGGACTGCCAACGGGTGCGTAGCCAAGACACCAATCCTCGTCTGTTGACTACGTACAATGAAGACCATCGGTAACTTCGTGGTGTTGTTGATCAGTCTGGCCGTGGCGGCAGTTCTCTTCCACTCGGCTGAGGCATAGACTGGAGTGTGCCACTGTGAAGGGGAAATTGTGAGTTATACAGATATTTTAGGGCACTCTGAAGAAATTGCACAATGTTTTTTGACTAAAGTGCACATACTTTTTTATTAACTAATTTTAGATTGTTACTAATACAGTAACAAATAGAAATCTACAATTTTTTTTTATAATTATCATCATCATTGACTTCCCTTCAACTGTCTGTAATTGAATGTTTTTTTATCACCTCGTTTGACGTGGTTATTCATCTGTACGGCCTCCGTGTCCTTCGGGTCGTGTCCTCTGGTCGTGTTCTCTGCATGTGTTTCTGGTCCTCTGGTCGTGTCCTCTGCATGTGTTGCTGGTTCTCTAGTCGTGTCCTCTGCATGTGTTTCTGGTCCTCTGGTCGTGTCCTCCGTATGTGTTTCTGGTCCTCTGGTCGTGTCCTCCGTGTGTGCTGAATAATAGTCGTCTTATCTCACGTCATATGCTGCCGGTGTGTTCATAGACCTCATCGTATGTATTTTGCAGCTCTGGCTGTATAGCTAGTTGATCCGGTGACTCTTACGATAATTGTGAATTTGTGTCGTCGGCTGACATAGCCTCCTGCGGCAATGGTTGAATCGAGAAGAAGAAACTTTATTAGCGTGACCTGGTATTTATAGTCAGGTCGTGCAAAAATTCCTGTCTGAACACTTTTCAACTTGGCAGATTCTGTCGAGGCGTTACTACCCCCACTCTGGTTCAATTCACTATTTTCGCCTATTTTCGCGAATTACGAAGTTTGTTTCACCTCACTCGATGCTCAATCGATCACTAAATTTTATGTGATTACTATATGTAAATTGCACTTCCTTATGGTATTCACAAAAAGAGTTATTCATTTTTTGTGTATAGTAATTGCACTTTTCGTCACCTCTGTATGGTTTTTTAACATTTTACTTATCTATAATTTCTACACACTTTGGTGGCTTTTGTTTTATCCAATCGTACATAGTTTTCTTATAATTAACAATAAACATATAACTATTCTACTTGAAAATGGTTGGTTACATTTCAGGAACGGACAGGTTTCACACACACTAATAAAATACGCAGGTACACAACGCTAGCGACAGGTGTGTCGAAACTGCATGTCCATGCATGAATTCTGTACTCCCTATTTTTACTACGATTCGGTTTATGCAATCTGAATCATGTTTATTAATTCATATTTATTCATTTTTATTATTTATTTGGGCAATGCACAGTATCATTACTGTTTGTACTGTTGCCTTATTTCCCAGCTTGGTGAAAAAAAATGTTTTAACACAAAATTCAAAACTTTTTTCTCTGCCTTTTTATTAGACAAATAATATGTATTGTTTTTATTTATCGACATATTTATTTATTTTATGTGCGAATAATAATGAGTATTCGATTTTTCAATTGTACCCTTATTTGGAGGTCTTATGTAATATTCCCCCCTCTATGCGAGTAGAGTTGACGCATTTATTGTAGGTACTGTCGCGGTGTTATTTCGTTCCATCCGCTTTAATCATTGTTCCCCTTTATTCGTTCTTGTGACCCAGTTATTTATGAATGGAATTTTCTTAAAGAGCTCGTATGGTATTTACCCATCTCTTTTTTTCTCACGCCGTCATACACTATGAATGTCTGTTTACCAACTTGTCGTACTAGTGTATATGGTCCGTCATACAACCTGAAAAATTTCTTAGCTGTATTGTCAACTCTTTTTCTTACTGGATTAGTCTTTAATAATACCTCTTCTCCCACGTTGAATTGTTGTAGTTTGTGTGTTCTGTTAAATCTCTCAACTCTCTTGTTACCCCTTTCTATTATCCGTCGCTTTGCGTATTCAATTTTCACACTTATTGGTACAGGTACATTCTGGTTGTCGGGTTTGTTTTTGTACTTCGTCCAAAATCTGTTCGGCTTTTTATCTTCTTCTAATTCTATTGGAGTATAACTGGTTGCTTCACTGTAGTTCTCGTTGATGGCTTTTACGAGAAATGTTAAATATTCTGCCCATTTATTGTGCTGATTATGGCAGTATATCCTTAAATATTTACCTAGTTCCTTGTTAACCATTTCCGCAAGGTTTCCTTGAGGATGTCTTATGGATGTGAGTACAGGTTGTATTCTATTTTCTCTCAATATTCTTTCCTATTTTTCACTCTGGAATTGTACACCCTGATCACTCAAGACCGTTTTCATCAAGCCAAATGCTGGAATATATTTCTACAGTAATATCTTTAAAACAACCTTCGTGGTGGGTCGCATAATTGGGTACAGTCGGACTGCCTTGGAAAACACATCGATACATACAAATATGTGTTTCACTCATCGACTTGATCGTGGTAGTGGTCCCAGAAAATCCACTGCAATTAGCTCTCCCTTATTTTCTTTCTGGATGCTCTGCATTTCTACGTATGTGTGTAAATTCGGTCCTTTCCGTTTGACACTCATATCATTCCTTCACCTCTTTCTTGATTTTTCGAAACATATTATTAATAGTAAAATCCTCTCGCAGACTCAGGTAACATTTCAGAGCAGCATCATGCGCTAAACTCTCGTGTGCCGGTCGAATTAATTTCTGCAACATTTCGTTAGTCAGTACTATCTTCCAGTCTTGTCTTACTAACTTGAAAAGGATTCCATTCAGTACCTTATAATGATCCGGTAGCTGTTCTTGATCTTGCATCTCCCTTATGGTAACGTCCAAACTTTGTTGTTGTGCTAAATTTTTTAGCATTTGTTTTACCTCATCGTTCGCTTTCAATTTAATTGATAGTAATTGTACTTCTTTATTCTCGTTCTCGTAGACTTCTTCACATTCCTCTATGCTGTATTGGCTTAATGTATTAGCTACAATAATGTCTTTACCTTTACAATATTTAATGGTGAACGAGTATTCACCGATGGCTAGAATCCACCTTAATAATCGGGCATTTGTTACTTTGCATTTCAATAGAAAGGATAATCCTTAATGGTCGGTGTGTATCTCAAAGTGAGTACCGTAAATATAATATCTGAATTGTTTCAGCGCGTATGCTATTGCGAGGATTTCTTTTTCTGATGTGGAGTAGTGTTTTTCTGCTCCTTTGAAAACTCTACTGGAGTATGCGATGACTCGGTGCTCTCACGTAGTATCTTGTTGATACAGTACACTCCCTACTGCGTACAAGATTGACTGGCTGAACCTTGAAGATGTAGCGTGACGAAGTCAATTATCTCGTCATTTATCGCACTGCCAATCTTCTCTAATTCTTTCTCTATTCTCGCTAGGAATTCCATACTGTTCTCCCGTTTACCACCTGCGAACTTTATTCTTCTCCTTTCTTCCATTTGTGTAGGAAACATCATCATTTGATTCTGTCGTCTTCTTAATTCACCTCGTAGTTGATTCATTTCCTCTTGGATCTCCTCTTTCATATGGGATGCCTCTCCCGAACGGGCTTTCGTAGTCTCATCAATTTTATTTTCAATAACTACGGTACGCGTTTCTATTTCTCTAATTTTACTGGTATTTGCTTGTGACATATTATTGACAGTTTGAATTTTATCATCCTGTTCTCGCGTTATAGTAGTTAACTTATTGTTTAAATCGTCATTCATTTGTTTATGTACTTCTTTTATATCTGTTCCCCATTCGAGACGCAATTCTTTTTGTCTATTTTCAATCCTCACTACTTGCTCATGTAAGGCTTGTTTAAAATTATTCTCTAAAGTATCAATACGTATGTTGGTGTCAACAATTTTTTCTGTTAACCCTTCTAGCTTTCCGTTATTTGTATAGTGTCCTGTTCAAAATTTTCAGTCTGTTGTTCTAATTTATTATTCAACTTTTCGGATTGTTCTTCAAGTTTAGCATTTAGATTTTATGTCAGTTTTGTGCTTATCTAATCTACTCAAGCACGCATCATGGTTTGAAGTGCTTCCATGTTTAAGCTTTCTGGTGTTGCCATAATGAATATATTGTATTTATTTATTATGTTTTAGAATATTATTCTTATGGAATCGAATTACTAATTTTATTTATTTATTTATTATTATTATTAATTATTACTTTTCTTATTACCGTTACACCTTTACAATGATATTATTTCGTTGAGCGCCAGTTGTGTCTTAATACACAATAATTAACATAACATAAAAATAATGTTTAATAGTAATAATTATCATATATAATATATTTCTTACTTAACACACCTTTATTTTTTTTACAGCAACCATTTAGGTACAAAAAAAAAATTTTTTTAATAGTCAAATGGTCGGGATCATGCCACACGTTCTTGGGCGACAATTACAACAATACAAATACATCGATTCAAGTTAATTTAACTTGTGTAGCCTTTTGGGAGACAATTATTTATACAACGCAAGTTAACCAATGTAACCCCTCTTTCCTTTTTGTGCCTTTTATCTATAGAAAACCAACTCCCCTTTTTTTCCTTTTTTATATTTATTTATTTATTCACTTTTTTTTTGAAAGAGTAATAATTATACAAGTTATTTAGGACTAGGCAAGAGCCTAGAGAAGCTAAAATTGTGCTGGGTCTAGTATGATGGGACTTGCAAATGAAACTCTGATCTCAGATAACAATAACAGTATTTATTGTATTCGGCTTTTATACAATGTATATACCCCTTGAAAAAAGCACAATAATTGCTAGTATTTTATACTCAAAACAGCTCACTTCCAAAACCCCTCAATCGTTATTATAAGTCCAGTAACATATGCATCGCCAAATAGTTGAGTTTGAGCATTAGTGGCGCATAAATAATAATAATAATATGAAATGGCGCACAGTCTCGACCCTCCCAGTACTTATACAAATCCTAACATGATATAAATATATATATCTATACACATATGCATAATCAAGTATACTAATGTAACAATCACATAAGACACAACACACACATATCATTGACATAGAAAGACATTTACATATAAGTAGCACATCCCATGTTCACCTGGTTAGCAGCGTATATTTTGTCAATATACCCTCAACCCCCCTTATTCTGACCAAGCATCCGGCCCACCTTAATTTTCAATTAATAAATAACTAAACCCCAAAACCTCAATTAATATCCCAAAAGAGTAGAGTCGACATGCCCCAAAATTCTAATTAGATAATAAGTAAATCTAAATGTTCTAAGTAAGCATTGTGGCCTGTGCACAAATACCACGCAGATGTTTAATTATCAATTTCGGATCTCGTTAATAATAATGATAAAGAGTGCTATCACGAGGTTAACATGGATGCCCGATTGCCTAACTGCATTTCTCATTTCTTTTATTTTCTTGACAGAATTTATAAAAATATTGGAACATGACCACCCATGAATATTCATAACTGATACTGATTAGTCTTGTATTCTTTAACGTTAATTAATTGGTATTGTGAGCAATAAAGGTTAACCGTTACAAAATTCAAACTATGGCAAAATATAAACTGTGACAATATTTAATTGGCTATGGCAGAATTTAAAGTTTGCAAAATTAACTGAACAGTGGAATTGAATTTCGCAAAACAGAATCTCTGTCATGATGGTACTGAAACATGCTTACAGTGTTCATAAAAAACTTGACTTCAGGCATGGTCATGCGTCCGGGCGAGATCCAGCAAAATCTGACATGATACAGTCCTGCAGTGAACGGCCCTTACAGGTGTCGCCCACATGTTAAAACACCCCCCAGATCTATAATTAATAATAAAATACACAACCCCCATTAACTGAAAAAATTAATTAACGGTAAAATTTCCCAACGGGGACAGATACATCCGTCCATGCATGCTTAAGACAGAAACAATTTAGTGCCGACCCTTTTTACAGAAAACTCCCCTCGACCCGGGTGATGCATGACCCTGGCCGAGTTTACAATTCTCAGAATGAGATAGACATAGTATTTACATATGAGGCGTAAGCCTTACAAAAATTACAAAATAACATATAACCCCCATTGTCCGGAACTAATTCTCCAAACCGGAGCGTCTGCACAAGTGTCTCAAAAGAGTTTATCGGCCACAACATTTTGGTTTAATAAGCTTAAATTTCACCTGGTTAGTAGCGTGTAGGTAGAGGGTCCGGTTGAGTGTATTTGTCCGTCCATCCCGGCTGACAGCTGACGGAAGTGTTTGAATCTACATCATCGGAGGCAGTTGTTCGGCCTTCCTTCTGGAGCGGGACAGATTCCCGTCTACCTCGGAAACCCTGCACAATTATATCTGTGATTACTTACAAGTTTAATAAACCACACTACCACATTTACCAGCTGACATTGCATGGCCTGCCCAGTTTATAAACTCCGAAAATTCACTAAGCATAGAACACCATTGAATCTAATAAAACGCTTCAAAAATAACCCCTTTAAATATTCTAATATATAATATATCCAAATACAGTCGTTTCATAATAATAATAATTTCAATTAATAGTTATGCACAAGTTTTTATGAAGCACTTAACTCCCCCTGACAGGAATTAGCAAACTTTAACAAGTCCGTGATGTACACTGATTTCAGAAAAATAACTGACTTACGCCCCATTCTGGTTTAATGAATTGAGTATGATTATTACTACATTATTATAACACATTATTATATTATTACTAATAATATCTGTTAACCAGCGTTAAGATTAAAACATACATAAAACAAATTTTAACCTGGTGCCTGCCACGTGGTGATCAATCACTGCAAAACCTATCGCACTGCATCTGAGTTAATATCAAATAAATACAATTTGTTTTTATGAATAATTAATTTATATATGTTAACACACTTACCAGTAGGTCGCGTAGGCTTCTACTTATTCATAGGAGCAGCTAGAATACGAAAACCTTTACATCTACTCTGTCAGCCGGACGCCAGACGTTAATACGCTGAAAGCAAAAGTTGAACTGGCGAAACCGGCTACTGAAAAAACGGTACGGAACATCGGACCTAGAGCGCGCCCGAGTCGGCCGGCAGGGAGATAATTCATAACGACAAAGTCCGATAATCGTACGTAAATTTTTACGCAACCCCTCGCGTAGTCAAATACGTAATTTTTAATTAGTCCGCTATATAAAGGAACACCGCCGCGTTTTTCCCAAAACACGGCACACCAATTTAAGTGCATTTACATATTGTGTATTGAATTCATGGGTGTAATCGTAATAAGAAGATGATACGTTATTTACGTTTAAAATCGTTACATTATTTATTTATTTAAACAACATATCTCATATCGGATATTAAACAATAACTCATTATTAAATCGTTTGTACGAAGTTTTCGTACATACCTTATTGCTAACAAATTACATACATAAGTTATATACAACTCTTATTATCTAATTGTAATTACTTTAAAATGTTCATTTTGCTCTCGGCTTACTCATGGTGTGTTCATATTTTTGCAATTGCTGATTCATTAGCTTCAAAAAATGAATTTACTTCTATTCAAACTTCTTTTATATTACTTTGTTTTACTTTCTACTACATATGCATTTTTTCTCTTTTTAACATCAAACACTTAGGGCCTATTTCTCTTATCATTTACGTTACTAATTACTAAATTTGATACAAGAAATATTATTCTAATTTTTACTTCTTTTACATTTCTTTATTTTAATATTGGTTGAATGTCTTCCATTCAAGCTTTATTTAGTGTCTTTCAACTGTCTGTAATTGAATGTTTTTTTATCACCTCGTTTGACGTGGTTATTCATCTGTACGGCCTCCGTGTCCTTCGGGTCGTGTCCTCTGGTCGTGTTCTCTGCATGTATTTCTGGTCCTCTGGTCGTGTCCTCTGCATGTGTTGCTGGTCCTCTGGTCGTGTCCTCTGCATGTGTTTCTGGTCCTCTGGTCGTGTCCTCCGTATGTGTTTCTGGTCCTCTGATCGTGTCCTCCGTGTGTGCTGATTAATAGTCATCTCGTCTCACGTCATATGCTGCCGGTGTGTCCATAGACCTCATTGTATGTATTTTGCAGCTCTGGCTGTATAGCTAGTTGATCCCGTGACTCTTACGATAATTGTGAATTTGTGTCGTCGACTGACATAGCCTCCTGCGGCAATGGTTGAATCGAGAAGAAGAAACTTTATTAGCGCGACCTGGTATTTATAGTCAGGTCGTGCAAAAATTCCTGTCTGAACACTTTTCAACTTGTCAGATTCTGTCGAGGCGTTACTACCCCCACTCTGGTTCAATTCACTATTTTCGCCTATTTTCGCGAATTACGAAGTTTGTTTCACCTCACTCGATGCTCAATCGATCACTAATTTTTATGTGATTACTGTATGTAAATTGCACTTCTTTATGGTATTCACAAAAAGAGTTATTAATTTTTTATGTATAGTAATTGCACTTTTCGTCACCTCTGTATGGTTTTTTAACATTTTACTTACCTATAATTTCTACACACTTTGGTGGCTTTTGTTTTATCCAATCGTACATAGTTTTCTTATAATTAACAATAAACTTATAACTATTCTACTTGAAAATGGTTGGTTACATTTCAGGAACGGACAGATTTCACACACACTAATAAAATACGCAGGTACACAACGCTAGCGACAGGTGTGTCGAAACTGCATGTCCATGCATGAATTCTGTACTCCCTATTTTTACTACGATTCGGTTTATGCAATCTGAATCATGTTTATTAATTCATATTTATTCATTTTTATTATTTATTTATTATTTATTTAGGCAATGCACAGTATCGTTACTGTTTGTACTGTTGCAATACCTTAAGGAAAAAACCGTAACTGAAAAACTAAAATGGAAGGACGCCTGAAGTCATGTTTAGCATTTGCACGCCACTGAGGTAAGAGGACCTATATAACGTCACATATTGACATTTAAAGATCTCCTCTTTCTTCTTCTTCTACTTCTTCTTCTTTTTATTCTTCTTCTTCGTTTTCTTCATTTTCATCATCATCTTCTTCTTCTTTTTATTCTTCTTCTTCTTTTTCTTCGTCTTCTTCTTCTTATTATTCTTATTCTTCTGTTTCTTCTTCTTTTCAACTGCCGATGTATACACTCGCAAGACGTGTTCCGGTGCCCACTACACGGTTCCCTTAGACTAATTTCATTTCGTCTTCCTCTAGGTCTACACTGTACTGTTAGCATTGGTAGTCTGTTCTGTGGCATTCTTAGCAGATGGCTACACCAATTCTTTTATTTCCTTTTATCGTTTCATTGTCATATAGTACATTTAGTTTATTTCTCGTCATGTCTGGCAATTTGTGCATTTAAATGTTTATAGAATCCCACGTACAATTTTGCGCAGCCTGTTGCTACAATTCGTTAAGGCGTCGCCATTGTCCAGTTTTGCATAAAGATAGTAGAATTTGCGGTCCTCAACTTTCCAGTCACTCAGTGCAGATTTCACGTAGCGCTACACAAACGACTAAACTGTACACACGTCTCACTCCCCTCCTTGTGACGTCACATTAAGTTATATCCGAAGATATTAGCAATGTGACGTCACATTGATAATATCTGCCCCCTGATATTATCACTTCAGATCGTAGAGGGTGTGTAATAAATTTTTACATATTCAACTTAAGAAATATTTTTTACATATGGACTTCTTAAGAAGAGCGTGTAATATTTCTAGAATGCAACATGTTAGAAATGAAGATATAAGAAGGAAAACAGGGCGCATATTTACAACAGCGGAAAGAATAGAATCCAGACAGTTGCTATGGTATGATCACGTAATGAGGATGGAGAAGACGCGATGGCCAAAGAAAACATTGACTTATACACCACAAAACAGGAGAAGAGAAGGAAGACTGACAAGACAATGGAGAACAGAAATTAGGAAAAGCATGAGAGATCGACCTATTAAAGACGATGACTGGAAAGACAGGAAGAAATGGCATTCGAAATGCGGGATGCGGCATAGACTCTAGGACTCCTGCTAATAACAATAATACATATTCAACATTGTACATTCTACATATAATTTGTACTGACACGACATGTTGACACACCGAATAAGTGATTTGTTGACATCTATCAACGGTACCACTGTAAAATCCCAGAATGTTTTTATAAGTGTTGCGATTATTTTTACAGTACTATTTACAATGAATTGAAATCAACCCTGTGAACATTATTTTTTCATGATCAACAAAATCAAGTCGCGTCTGCAAACACGATCAACAAGATCCTACATTATTAGTTTCAGGATTAACAATTATTGATACAGTTTTCCTTTTTATATAGTCAATAATAATTTAGTGTTTTATTTTTCATACAAATTTACAAAAACATCTTTACTATACTGCGCAAAATTGTTTAACACGTGATCCAAGACGCTTTACATTTGTACACAATCTGTGTTATTGTGACGACCTTTATGTAACCGTATTTTTCATACTATTTGCCGAAGCTGCATAAACAGACTTGTAAATTATGGCATTAAGAATATATTTTTCTTATTTTCTATCTCCACACGCACACACCGGTAATTATATAATTATTATTTTTACTGCATAATGTTTAAACGGTAAAACTAGTAAACCCAAAGGCAATTTTTTTATCTTTACAACCGCACAAATTCACATTTTATTTTAAGAAAAATATTGCAGTACGCCACACGCGTTACATCGAAATTCTTTGGCAAATTCTACAAACACGTAGATTGTTCTGTGATGTCGTAACAATATTCATATATATATATGTATAGGCCTACTGCTGTGAACACGGAAACCGTATGCCAATAGGACATTCTAATAGCCTGATATTTATGATGGGTACAAAATATTTAGTTTTTTGGAGATAAATTATTTAATCACCTTGTTTCCAAATAAAGTAAATTCGAATTTTAATAAACAATTGTACGATATCAAAAGTGTATTTGGGATAATTTAAAAGTAAACAACTTATATATTTCTTCTAAAATTTTTTGTTTTTACTGTTTCTTTTTGAAATTTTTTCTTTTCCTTTGCAAGTAAATATATTCAGCTGTTAACACTAATAAAAATTTGTGTTAACATTCTAAATGCCAGTGTGATTCATGAAACAGTGACACTTTAAGTAACAGTTAAGATCGACTACACCAAACCTTTTTAGCCGCCTTCAGGCTAAAATATTTATTTTAAAGAATAGCAGTGACTGAGCAGTGCTACTAATTACTTCTCCGTACATACCATGTACTTTTCTTCTTCTTCTGATAGTTCCTATCAGTTTTGGATGTTGGCTATCAAACAGACTATTTTAACTCTCTGCACTTCTGCACGGAATAAGTCAGTTGTATTCATGCCAAACCAGGTCTTTAAATTTCTTAGCCATGATATTCTCGGTCGCCCAACTCCTCTCTTTCCAAGTACTTTTCCCTATAGTATGGACTGCAATAAGTCCAATCTCTGTTCATTTTTCATGCGATGTCCCAGATACTCAAACTTTCTCATCTTTACTGTGTTAATAACTTCCCTTTCTTTCTTCATCTTTCTAAGAACTTCAACATTAGTTATATGTGGTGTCCATGAAATGCTCAGTGTTCTACGGTAAAGCCGCATTTCGAAAGATTCCAAAATTGTTTAGTTGTGGCTTCAGTCAAAGTCCAAGATTCTACACCGTAGAAGGGGACCAATAATACGTAGCAGCGTAAAAGTCTCATCTTTGTGTTTATTGTTAAATCGTGACTTTTTAATAAGCTGCTCATTTTAGTGTACACTGCTCTTGCCTTTTCAATTATGCTCTTTATTTCCTGAGAGTGCTCTTTATCAACCATTGTTCATTGACTATAATACTAAGATATGTAAATTTGCTTACACGTTCAATTGGACTTTGGTTTATATTAAGGGTTCAATTTGTGAACTTTTTCTTATTGTTAATCTGCAGATTTAACTGTACAACCATGTACTTAACTATGTTTAATAAAAATATTTTAACATCGTAGGCCTATAGACGATAGGCTAAATTATTTAACATTTAATACTTGCTTATGCATAACATTAAATGAAAATACGGGCATTGAAATATCAATAGTAGCAGTAGCTGTGTATTCCTTTGTCTGTTTATTTTATTTATTTATCTCTTTATACTTATTATGCTAAGAACAGAAAACTACAGTGAATAAATTTTAACGCGATTTGACGGGGAAAAACAGCTGTTTTGTTTATGTGTGAATTTTATGGTAACAAAATTTTGCATTAAACGGGAAAAAAGTAAAGCAAAATGAGGTAAACGAACAAATACGATATAGGTTACTTACTTTACAGTGTAGTAAAATAAAGTCATCATCATCATCGCCTCTCTAAGGACTAGTCCTTAGTCCTGTCGGAACCCATCTCCTCCTCGGTCTACCGACATCTCTCTTCCCGGGTAGGGTGATAACCCAATGCAGCCACAGATAGGCGGATATCAGGCATGCGATTCAAGTGTTCACACCATCTCCTTCTGTGATCTTCAACCTTCTGGTGTAATGATACAATGTTTATATCGTGTCTAATATTCTCGTACCAGCGTTAATATATTAAAATCCCCTTCTTATGTTCTAACAAATACATAGTTAACTAATACAGACAATACGCGTTTGCAGATCATTGCTTACAACACAATCACTTCATACATACAAAAAACATAACACTACTGTACAACACATAAAAAATTAAACAAATTGAATTATTAGAAATTCTATAAAAAAAAAGCAATAAAAAGTAACAAAAATTTAACAAATGAAAAAACTGATTCTGTGTATCTCTTTTATTAAAAGTTGTTATTTAGTTTAATTAATTTTTATATTTTGCATTCAGATTATATTTAGTTTTTACAAACACCTGACCTTTCCTTAGCTTCTCCAACCCCCCTCCATCATCACAGCTCACACATGTTCCGATACACGCCCTAAACAGATGTTCACCACTCTTACAGTCTTTCTTTAGTTGTTCACTGATCTTTTTAAGTATAGCCTAATAAGCTGAAACAGCTGTCAGAGATAAATAAAAAGTGTGAAACGCACCAAGTGTGTATATATTTTTAAAAACCTTTGTATTGATATGTTTCACCAAGTGCCCAAAGAGTCAAAAATTAACATCGTGATTTATTACAGTTATTATCTAAATCTAGTATTCAGGTTAAACTGTTTCAGAAAAAGAAATAAGTAACAAAGTTTAGCGCAGTAAACAACAAAATTCCACTTCTAACGCGAACATAACAAAACACTTAAACGTTTGCGTTACCAAACACAGTTTTGCTTTATTATCCCCCCCCCCCCAAAGAGTATAGTCAGCAAACAAGTCAACAAAGAGTTGTCAACAAGTCGCGAGCGAAGGTATTATACTTATAATTAGTTAACAAACGGACACGTCATGTACAACAGAATACAAGTCTTTGTTTATGTTATATTTAATCTGTTTCTCTCTCTCTTGTGTGGCCTAATAGCCCAAATTGCGCAATGGCGTCCACCAGTCTGCGCTTCTAATTTAACCTGTCCCCCTCTCTCCTCGGCTACTCCAGCTGACGAGCGTCTTCGGACGAATCACGAAAGTTCCACGCAGCCGAGATGTTATTGGGTTGACATAGGTCTGCAGGAACTGGTGAATCCCATAAAAACAGTATCATACGACTGATAAGAGATTAAGCGAGAAGGTGAAGAGGGGTTGAGACGGGAGGAAGTATAAGTTTTAAGGTTCGAAAATATGGGTGTGGGTAAAAACGGTGTTAACAATGTCGTCTGACAAAGTGAGTATTAGTAAGGTATTAACAGCATAAACAAATACAGAATACTTTTAATTCAATACTGCGAAAGAGGAAAAATGGATATGACGTGATACGGGAATATTAACAATTGTTCTTGAGAGTACAATGGAAGGAGAAAATAGGAGAGGAGGGAATAGATTATTGACGGCAGACGATATTAGGTGAGTACAGGAGAACTAAATAACAGGCCCGAGACCGGAGTAACTAGTGATGACAGAGATGTCTTCTTCTTCTTCTTCTTCTTCTTCTTCTTCGTCGTCGTTTACACAGACGTTGGTGGGCTTGCAATTACTTCCCTTCCGTAGACAGGCTCTTAATCACGCCACACTTTCTTCATTCTTATACACCATCCACCTACTCTTGTCTAAGTCTACACTTATGCATCCAAACATGCTGCTACTGCTACTACACTACAGCACGTGTCCAAACATACTGCTTTTCCTTTCTACAATCAGGTTTCCAACGGCGGCGTGCTTTTCCACCCACTATCTTCAAAAACTCCTCCCAAAATATTCTTAATGTACGCCTCCAGCACCAAAGTGCAAAAGATTCAAGGAATCTCTTTTCCAATTTACTCGTATTGCAACCACTAACACGCAATTATACTTTTCCTAAGCAGTTTTTTCTTTCCTTTAATATTTCAAGTTCTTCTCTCAACGTTTTCTTCCAACCGAAAAAAAAACAAAAAAGGATTTAAATATTTTAATTAATTTAAAGGTGAAATTTGATAATCAAGATATATTTTATCACATACGTAGGGGGACTAAAAAGTAAAGAGAATTTTTCTCTGGCAGTTGGTAGAACGCTAGTTCCGACTTCTCCCGCTAGGACAAGCGTCTACGGAACCAACATCGAAGCTGTTGGTGACCAATCTGGCGACGTGGTGGGGGCACTGGAGGGGAAAGTGCCTAACCGACCGTGACACCGACACACGTGTCACCTGGCGAGCTCAGCTGATACTTGTCAGCTGATTTTGGTAAGTTTTTACCGCGCGCGCTTTTGTATCTATTTTGGATGCGTGCTTGTGTAACCAAGTTAAAGGTAAGAATTGTCTTCTATCATGTTTTCTAAATAATTATATTACAAATATATTTACTATATAACAAACATTATCATGTTAAATTGCTAAACTCAATATCAGCAGCGATTATTTCTGTCTTGATGCGTTTACATATCAAATGTAAAACTAAAAGCAATTAAAATATCTGTATGGAGAACCATACATTACTTCCATGTTCAAAGGTTTATATTTAAAATCATAATGGAAATGAAATATTTCCACAGAAACTACTTCTTTCTACTTATAGATTCAGCCTGACCACAGTACTGTGTGGTCACTAACGTATACCACCTTACATTATCGCACTCGATTTTCACTCATGATGACAGTCGATGGCACTGCCGAAACGTCTGGTTTTGCAGATAACATTGTACTTTGCTCAAACAGCCCGGGAAGAAATTTTTACACTAAACTACTTCTTTGTTGCCGATAACGTACTACACATATAAAAACATAAAACGTTGCAGGTAAACTACCCCTTCTTCTCCACCGATCTTCACCACAATCAAAAGACCTTGAGTGCTCTACACTTTAGGGACGTATGCAAAAAATTATTTTATTCTGTTTGACTTTACAGCAGTTATCGTTCGTCATAGAAAAAATTACCCTTATTAAAACATTAAATGTTGCAGGTAAACTACCTCTTTCTCTTAACTGATCTTCACCAAAATCAATACGTCTTGAGAACTCTACAATTCAGGGCTGTGTGCAAAAAATTATTTGATTCTGTTTGAATTTGCGGCTGTTATCGTTGGCCATAGAAAAAAATCTACACACAAACTTTTCGAAAAATGACTTTTTTTCGTGTTTTGAGGGTAGTACATGTATACATGTCCATGTATTTGATGTCATTTTGATCAATTTTGCTGCAATTGTAATCAACGTTATGGAACAAACAAGTAACAAATAAGTACACTGTGTGTGTGTGTGTGCACAGGTGCATTCTCATTACATTCAGTTACTTGATATGTAATGCTTTCACAATTGAAATACATTTCAGTGAGATAACAATTGGATTCGTTCCAGGGAAATGTAAAATTCCTGTTACAACCACACAATTTCTTGTAAAAGTAGTTCTTGACTTTTCCTTATACAGCAAGATGAACAATATAATTCACAAGTCTAACCACTCTTTCCTCCTCAAAACACTGTTAAAAAAAAAAAGTGACTAACAAAAGATCTGAGTATTCCTTCTTCTAGTTTGTTTGCCAATAGAACTAAAATTAGTGTATACAAATATAGTATTATTTTTTGTACATTTCAAATTTTGGGACACCAGGTTTCAAAAAGTGGGGCAAAAGTTTGACAAAATCACAAATTCCATGTGGGACATCGATTAAAGAGAATTTTAACGAAAATCTGAATATACTGTACAGTTTTAGAAATTTCAAAATTCTTTGACCCCATGGCTCAAAAATGGAATCAATAATTTGAAAAAAGTGTAAAAATCCATCTAGCTGTTAGACTAAAAGAAATTATAACACACATTTAACTGTGTGGAATTTATACTATTTATTGTATGATCGCTCTATAATACTGTTACTTTACTAAACAAAAATTAGTCAGTCTGCCTGCACACCCATATTGCTGAGTAATAATACAGCAGTCTTGTCTGGCGTCTCTGGCCCCCCCCCCCACACACACACACAGTTGCTATGTAGCTGATTTCTCTCTGGCAGTGGTGAAATGTCAGTTCTGCCATGGTCAAAAGCATAACAGGCAGCAGGCCTAATGTTTGAAAGAAAAGAGAATAAGAAGAATTATCTTGTAGACATTTGTAATTTTTAGTTATTTTTAGAAACAAAATTTAATGTTTTGTTTAATGGGCAGTTAAGAATACTATGTGTGTATGTGCGTGCGTGTGTGCGCACACGTGTGTGCGCACGCGTGCACAACTTTTAATCTGAACAATAATCTGCTGTTAGAACCCAGCTGCCAGAAGTGGAACATGTGGTAGAATAGCACAATGCAGCAGTACTGTATTCCCAAACTGTCACTTCAGAAAGTATATTAAACAAAATACAGGACCATTATGGGAAGAATAAATAAAGTTTAGTTGTTACCGTTTCATCTGAAATTTGCTTATTAAATTTAAGTTCAATGAAAACAATGCTATGTTTATTTTCAGATGAGTACTACTGCCGTAAAATGTGATTTATGCACCAAAGAGTTCAGTAAGAGTTCTTATTGTAAACGGCATATTAAAATTGTTCACAAAAGAAATGCCAAAGGGGAGCAAATTGAAACAGCTACATTTACTTGCACTTTGTGTAACAAACAGTATTCCCAAAAACAACATTTGCAGCGACACATCAAATCAACCCATTCTACTGAGCCAAAACAAATTTATAAATGTGATATGTGCACTTATACAACAATTAACCAATATAGTTTAAAACGTCACATATTAAGTTTAAAAATACATAACAGAGGATCCTTAGCACGATCTTTCATGTGTACTCTATGTAATGCAAAATACAAGCATAAACATCACCTCACAGAGCATGAAAGAAAATATCATAACATTGGAAAACCACTTTTGGTTGAAAGACAATGTCCTATTTGTAAATTCATAACAAGGAGACCACGGGGACATAATGAACAGAAAATTTACAGTCATTTTAAAACTGTACATGGCATTTTTATGAAGTTTGAACATCACAGTTTTGATTCTGTCAATGAATTTAATGCGTGGAAACAAGAAATTGAAAAGAAAACAACATGTTTTTTTAAACAAACGTCAAATGGAAATGTATCTGACGTTTACCGATGCCACAGAAGTGGTTTTTACAGGAAACGAGGACTAAACAAACGCCACTTAAAAATTATGGGAAGCTGCAAAATAAATGGGTTTTGTCCAGCAATGATCAAGATGAAAAAATTAAAAAATGGCACTGTACATGTCTCATTTCTTTTAACACATGTTGGCCATAAAAATGAGTTAAAACATATTCACTTGACAAAGAAAGAGAGAAACCAAATTGCAACTCACTTAGCAAGTAAAATACCCCATGAGGAAATTTTAAAAGATATCAGGTGTTCTATATCAAATTGTGAATTACAAAGAATTCACCTAGTGAACAAAAAAGATATTATAAATATTGAAAAAGGCTTCAATCTAAATGATGAAGCCATAAAACATCCATTTGACCCTGTAAGCATCGAGGCTTGGGTTGAAGATCTTAAAACATCTAAGGACACTGCCTTAGTGGTTTATAAACCACAAGGTGTAAATAGTTTTGAGTTTCCTCAACTGAAAGAAGAAGACTTCTTATTGCTATACATGTCTGAAGCGCAAAAAGTTATTTTTAAAAAGTACAGTAATGATATAGTGTGTATTGATGGAACCCATGGGCTGAACAATTATAACTTTCAGCTATATACACTACTGACAATGGATGAAACAAGAGAGGGATTTCCTGCAGCCTTCATGTTTACTAACAGAGGGGATGAAACTATTCTAAAGATTTTTTTTGATCAAATAAAGAATATATTGGGCTGAGTTAAAACTCGTACATTTATGTCCGACATGGAAGACACATTCTATTCCGCATGGTGTAAAACAATGGGGCCTTCAGACAACCGTATTTATTGTACGTGGCATGTGCTAAAAGCTTGGAGGACCAATGCAAACACAAAAATTAAAATAAAAGAAAAACGTGACAGTGCATTTAAAACTTTACAGACTTTATTATATGAACTGGACACAGACACTTTCCAAAAAATGCTCCATGAAGTGTTAAGGAGACTTCATGGTGATGAACAAACACATTCATTTTATGAATATTTTAAAAAACAATACATTAACAAAGAACAATACAGGTCATGGGCCTACTGTTATCGTGTTCATTTAGGAATAAATACAAACATGGCAGTAGAAAATTTTAATAAAATATTAAAATATTTTTACCTAAAGGGAAAACACATCAAACGACTGGACAAGACAATTTGTGCCATTTTACATCTACTGAAAGATAAAATGTTTGATTTGATAATTAAAATGAAAAAAGGAAAACTTGTGAAAAAATTGCAAGTTTTAAGAAATAGACATAAAGCTAGTATGTTGTTGGACGCAGAGAAAGTGTTGACAACTTTAGATGACAAGTGGCAGGTCTTGTCATCCACACAAACAGAATTTTATACTGTTAAACGGATTAAACACTGCAAATCATGCCTTTTACAGTGCATACACTGTAACTCTTGCTTTCATGAGTTTGTGTGTTCGTGTATGTACAGTGCCATACGAAACAATATGTGCAAACATAGTCACCTTGTTTGTAGAACACTAAACAATAGGATCCCTGAGGAAAGGGAGAATGAAGAACATATGCTTATAATAGATCTGCCAAAGGACGGCGATACTATGTTAGAAGAAACAGTTATAAATGAGGCAAGTAGGCCTAAAAGTAAAAACACTGAAAAAAGCATATCTATAAATAGTGAAAAAAAGAAACTGTTTGAACAGTTTCAAGAGATTCAAAAAAACCTAGAAACTGTTGAACAGTTTCAATATGCAAAAAAACAGATGGGACAGTTACTACTGACTATAAAAGCTATGAAGTCATCTGCTGAAAGGAGCTTAAAGGTATGTATAATTTTCAGTCAGATTATCCACTTTATTTTGTAGTACAGTCTAATCCAAACTACCTACTCATCAACTTATCTGTCTTCTCACCCACCTACACAAACTATCCACCCACCCATCTATCCAAATTTTAGTCTATAGCTTTACTTAGGATATCTATCCACCTACTCTTCTATTCAGATAGACACTCACATACCGGTTTATCTAATCATCTACTCATGTAGCCTACTTACTGAATTATTTATCTATCCATCCATCTACCCATCCTTTAATTGCTAGTCAGTACTGATTGTTTGTGTGTTTACATTAGATTTATAATTATTAAGTTCACTGAAATAATTCTAAAATCTTATCGTACGTATTTTGTCCAAATTGTTCTTATAGCAGTAGATTAAAATAAATAAATAAATTTCTCTTAACACCAGCCACAAAACTAAATCTGGGCATAAAGATAAATATGTTTTTGATTGTATTTTTACTGTGTCAGTTTTTTGCTAAACAAGTTTTGAAAACTTTTTTTACTAATTTTATTAATTACAAAAAAATAACAGTTAAGTAGGTATCATTAAGTGAACTCATGTTACCAAAAGTAAATCCACCCTTACCAGTCGACAAATTTAATACAATTAGTTTTAAGTGTACTACAAGCGGGACATGTTTACTTTAAACTACGCAACGAGAACTAGATGTAGTTAGATTTTTTTCTTGTAGTGTTTGATAAGTTTTTTGCGTTGCAGGTCACCGAAAACATTGGACATAACATGAATATACAAAAACAGAGACGACAATTCACAACAAAACACAAACGGTTACAAAAGGACACTAATTCCAAGGAGCAAATCCAGGCAATTGCTTTGGATTTGCTTGTTAATAATGAAATTACATTAAGGTACTACATGAAAATTGAAATTTTTATTATTAAATAGAATAATATAATAAATGTTAAAATATGGTTACATTAAGGTAATATTTATTATTAAGAAAAATCGTTACAAGAAAAATCGCTGCATGTGCCAACCAATTAATTTCTTATAAAACCGCCAACTAAATTTCTTACAAAAACGCCAATATCACGAAAACGAAAAAGCCGATTTTATTGAAACAAAACCAAAATAATATTTGGAATTTTCTATAATTTTCACTCGCTGACACCATATAGCTATCTCTCATAAAACGAAAGTTTATCGCATGCCGAAAATTTTACTACATGAAAATTAAAAAAGAATCTTCATGACGTGGAACCATCTGAAGACTCTGTTTTTGAAAATTGTTAAAACTATCGGTTAAAATTTATGCTAAAACCATCCTCAAACTTCAATAAACACGGTGGTGAAAGAATTTTAAAAATCAGATCAGCTGTTACTGTGTAATACAAAAGTCACAGATAAGTTTGATGTCTGCAATAGAGGAAAAAATGTATACAGTATGTATATATTGTAACATTGTATTTTTGTACCTCCCATTATAGCCCAAAGAATATATAATTGTAGAGAAAAGTACCAAATAGTATAAAATGGACCTTAGATAAACTATAATATATTATTGATCACTGTTAAGATTACTATGTTAAATAAAACCAATGTTATGGGTTCACTTACCTTGAATGACTATGTTATGATTACATTAGATATAGGATATCAGAGTTAATGAAATTCAAGGATGTTCAATATTGAGTTGATTATGTTAATATTTTAATGTTACATGGTTACTGAATAATATTATAGTATACTGAAAGATCATAGTATATTGTGAATTAATAAGGTAAATGTTGTAAAACACAGAAAAGTACCAAAATAGATGGGGTTGCAACATTCCTTATAGCACATAAAATAAAATTATAGCACATTATACAAGTATCTATATTATAAAAGAAACTCTATTCTTTATTATATCTAAACCACGATTTAAGAGTGGACAGTAAAAAGATATAAACTATTAACATTCTCAGTTTTAGTCTTAACCTAAGCGCATTGTATTTTTATAACCTACACGCTGTGCACTAATTTTATAAAGCACTCTGTGATTATATTCCACAAAGGTATTTTGGTACTTTTCCGGTTTTTTTCTTTGTGTTTATTCCGTGGTCAAACGAATGCACAATAAATAATTATATTTATTACTGAAGTATATAATTACCGATCCCTGACAACAAACTGCTGACATTACCAACTGAGCAGCCGGAAATAATTAACGAATTGTATTCAATAATATAACTTTATTAGATTTTGAATATAAACCAAGAAAAATAAAATATATTATTTAATAATAATATCATTGCAAGTTTTCCTTTATTTTAGCTGCAAAGATAATAATATAAGTGGTCATTCCTCATTCATATAACAGAGTACCGAAGTATCACAGAAGGCGTAAGTTGGCGAGCCTGCCGCTGAATCTGGTGTGGCGAAAATTTGAATTAATTAGTGAGGAGTTTGATTCTATTATAATAAACTTACTATTATAATTAAAATTTTAAGAAAGGAAATAAAAGGATATTATTTTACTAATTAATTTAGTAACAAAACAAAACTAATTTTTCTGGTATTACTTTACATATTAATTGACCCCCAAACTAGTGGGACTTAGAACATTTCTACATCAACAAATAAAAATAAATATTACAATATGCAACACATATATTTATACATTCCTTTTATTCCTTATTAATATGTCTCTCCCTGAAGTGGATGAAACTGATTTGATACTTTCTTCACGCTGCTACATTATATGGACTATAATTATCTAATTGTAAATTGTGATTTTTGTTGTTAATTTACTAATTGTGATTTACTAATTAATATGCCTAATTTTATTTTACAGGAAATAATAAAGAATTTTGAAAAACTAGGACATAAAACATCAAGCTACACAGATAGAGGCTCAATAATTTGTGCTCTTGCAACTAAAAACAACAAAATTTATGCAAATGCGAATTACCGAAAGGGAGGCGAAGTATATGGAATCAACTGACAACTAGGAAACATTTCCTTGGCAACATATTTTTCATCAAGATCTCATTAACAATTATGTTTGTTCTTGGATTTCGTTTCCATGACGTGTCCGTTACTTAACTAAATATCACTATAATATTGACGCAGATGACTATAAGCTCCTTTCAGCAGATGACTTCATAGCTTTTATTGTCAGTAGTAACTGTCCCATCTGTTTTTTTGCATATTGAAACTGTTCAACAGTTTATAGGTTTTTTTGAATCTCTTGAAATTGTTTAAACAGTTTTATTCTTTCATTATTTAAAGATATGCTCTTTTCTGCATCTTTACTTTTAGGCCTACTTGCCTCATTTATAACTGTTTCTTCTAACATAGTATCTCCGTCCTTTGGAAGATCTATTATAAGAGTAAATTTATAATTTTAAATAGATCGTCTTGTTTTGTTTTTATTTGGGTTTGTTCTTTAATTAATAAATTATTGTTATTGTGTTTTTAAATGTTAAGATTTTCCCAAATATTCATTTTTTGACCTTTTTGTATGTTTTTAATTAATTTTATATTTTCAATGTTTGGAAACTGGTGGTTATTATTTAGACAATGTGTGGCTAAATTAGATTTATAAATATTTGGTTTTATATATGCATTGCGGTGTTGAACAAATCTATCTCGTAGTTATTTTCTTCGTCTGGCCCACGTAAAATTTATTACAATCTGGTCATTCTATTTTATATATTCCATTTTTATTGTGAGTATTGGATTTAGTTTTAGGTTTTATTTTATTACAAATTATATTATCTGTATTATAAGATATTTTTAAATTAGTATCTTTAAATATTTTATTTAGTTTTTGAGTTATATTTCCGTAATAAGTGAAGGTTGTATATTTTATATTATTATTAATAGATGAATTTTTAAATGTAGTGTTTTTAAGAATTTTATTAGTGATTTTATGTTTAATTTTATTTTCTAATTTATTAATAGTTTTTATTTTGTATCCATTTTAACTGCTATTTGTTGGATAATTTTTCTTTCTTTGTTTCTTTCTGTGTTATTTAATGGGATCCTAAGCATTCGGTAAATCATGGAATTAAATACTGCCATTTTGTGTTGGGGAGGATGATTAGAAGTATTTGGTATTACTAAGTCAGTTTGAGAAGGTTTCCTGTATATTGTGTATTCAAAATTTGTTTCATTTTTCTTTATTGTTAAGTCTAAATACTTGAATTTATTATTACATTGTTCTTCTAACGTGAATTTTATTTTAGAATGTAAATTATTTATGGAGTTGAATATTTTATTTATATTTATACCATTGTTTTGGGAAATGTACAGAGTGTCATCAACGTATCTAAAATAACAAATTTTATTATTTCCATTGAGGCTTCTGTTCTTATTTTATCTTGTTTTTCTTGTTCTACATTATTAATTGCGTTTTCAGTTTCGACTATGATATTATCTATTACATATTTGTTTACATTTTTAAGATTTGTTTTGTTTGATGATTCTAGGGTAGCTATTTCGTTTTCCGTGAATATTAGATAAATTTACGAATTTTGGGTAAAAAGTGTGGTTATTATTTAATGTGTGTAAATTTTGGTTATCTTCTTTAGGTGTACTATTTATTAGTAGATTTTTAAGTTTTTTATTGATTGTGTTAAATTTAATTGTTTTGTGTTTATTTAGTATTTTAAGCATATTAATATATTTATTATTCCTTGTATGATAATCAAGTGTGTTGGCTAAAAGAAGATGTAAATTAATTAATTGTTTATTAATGTAGCCGATTATAAAATAATATAATAATATATATATTATAATATATATATATTATAAAATATATATATAAAATTTCTAGCCCATCACTTAACTTAGCCATTAAAAGGGGGATTTACATACACAAATACCGAATTTAACTTGTTAGTCCAACATATACTGGTAACCCAGAATTTTGCGTGCCTCTTAATTTGTACTTAATTGTTAAGAAAAGTGTATTGTGATCTATTTATTAGTATATTAAGAAATTTATAAGTTAATGGGTTGGTGCTGAAATGTTGAAAATAAACTGCTTGTTATGTAGAAGATATAAACAAAGTTGTTTTGTAAGTGAATATACAGTATAAATAAAGAATATACATGGTTTTTAAATAACACATAATGTTTGAGTATTCATTCATTCTATTATCCCTTGACAAGGTCCTTTAGTTAGTGAAACAGATTGATCTTTTATTTAGTTTTGCTAAAACTATTAAAAAAATAATGCAAGAAATTAAGACAATTATTACGACTAATTTCAAACTAAATATTAATGATTTTTACTTCCATGTTCCTTAAAGAAATGGAAGTTTGGTGATGGCAAAAAAAATCGTGCTTGAGATTTTTGCAGATTTTGATTGTACTATCTTCAAAACATGAAAAAAGTCATTTTTCGAAAAGTGTGAGTGTGAAGATTTTTTTCTATGGCAAACAATAAAAGCTGCAAATTCAACAGAATCAAATAATTTTTTGCATGCAGCCTGATTTGCAGAGTAGTCGTGAATTATTGTTTTTGGTGAAGATCAGTTAAGGGAAATGGTTAGTTTACCTGCAACGTTTCATGTTTTTATATGTGTAGTACGTTATCGGCAACAATGAAGTAGTTTAGTGTGAAAATTTCTTCCCGGGCTGTTTGGGCACAGTAGGCCTACAATGTTTTCTGCAAAACCAGACGTTTCGGCAGTGCCATCGACTGTCATCATCAGTGAAAATCGAGTGCGATAATGTGAGGTGGTATAACGTTAGACAATAGTGACCACATGCACAGTACTGTGCTTAAGGCTGAATCAATAAGTAGAAAGAAGTAGTTTCTATGGAAATATTTTATTTCCATTATGATTTTAAATATAAATCTTAGAACATGGAAGTAATGTATGGTTCTCCATACCGATATTTAAAAAATGTTACAAATATAAATTTAAATTAAGAAAATAATTATTTTCCCACCTTTTGGAGAGTCTAATTGGCTGTCAATGGGTGCAATTGTCTTAGAAAATATTTTGCTTTTTCAGGATAGTTGATATCCAGGATGTAATATCATGATACTTGGTATCCAGGATTTAATGTCAGGATACCTGACAGTTTTTAATCATTTTATAACATGCGAGTTAGAAAAAATACTGTTTTGTAAAATTGTTCGCAATTTTTATAAACAGTTGTTAAGTGTGTCAGCAGGAATACTGAATTTATCTGCTATAACTCTAATTCAAAATGGAAAATCATAAAAATTTTAAATTTCAGTTGCAGTTATAGACAAGTATAAAAGTAAAAAAAAAAAAATGTAATACAAACACTTTTGATAACAGTTACCACATGTAACACCGCTTAGTTATATGACGATAAAAATGCTGGACTTAGAAACCATGTCATTCAACAGCAGACATCAAAACATATTTGTGTAACTTCTAGGATGAAAACCTTCAAGCTTTAATGTGTTTCTAAATTTGCTGTCGTGTATAGCACACCATAAGTCTGAAATAAGTGGTTTCAGAAATCACTATGCTGTCTATACTTGGAGCACAATTATTTTACAATTTAGTTACAGACAGCAGAGTGCTGAATGTGTCAAACTGAAATATCACCACTGTTCCATAACTGTGAAGAGTTACTGTCTTATGCATGCTACCTACTTGCCAAGACCAGCTATAGGTATTTGAATGTTTAAGAGATGAACATGAATACTACATGAATTCGTTTAATTTTTACTAAGTAAAAGGTAACCTAAAATGTATTATAAAAAATTTAGGTGCTTAAAACGTATAATTGAAAATATTAATATCAAAAGTTTTAAAATATGTTATAAAGAACGATATATATTCATATATTTGATAATGCAGTCTGAGTAAGTACTGGCATTTTCTCCATTCATGTGTAAGTACTGGTATTTTCTGTAAAACCAATAAATTGTACATTTAATACAGTAAAGTATTTTTATCACCTTATGTGCATAATTTGGCCTCCACATTTGTTATTTATTTAAAACAAATAATTATTCGCTATGCGTACTAATAATTGTAATAGCAATTGAACAGAGCTTAATTAAGTACAATCCAACCATGGCCAGATTCTGTGTGATTAATTTAACTTGTGATTTAGATAAGTGTGTAATTTGGAACAGATGTGTGAAGACAGTTAATTAGTAATCCTCAAATTTCAAGTAACACGCTGTTACTGAGGTTATGTCAGACAAAAGTATGAAACATTCGCATTCTGTAGCGCTGAACGCAGTGGCGGCGATAAGGCCCCCGAAGACCCCGCGGCGCGGGGGGCCCCGACCCTCATGGGGGGCCCCAGTTGGCCCAGTCATGGGACATAACTTGTAACATGAAAAATAAGCGTAAACGAGTTGTAAAACGCTTCTTTGTTGAATTATCAGTTGACCATAGAATTGACGACCCAGTGAAATCATTTGAAGTAAAATGTTTCAATGCAACACTAGATATTGTAATAGCTCAGCTACAAATGAGATTCGAAGGATTGCGTTGCATTGATGATAGGTTTTCATTCCTGACGCCTCAGAATTTAGTAAACTTCTCACAAGAGACAATAGTGGAGAAAAATAAGGCTCTGGTAAATGTGTATCCTGGTGACCTTTCCACATCACTGCCTGACCAAGTAATATCCTTCAAAGCTCTGATGACCAAAGAAATTGTACACAAGAAAAGAATTCGAGAAATGATGAATTTACTGGTTGAACAGCTGCCTTATGAGTTGCCTCCCAGACTTAACTACAGCTTTGCAGCTTTATTTAACCATACCTGTCACAACAGCTACAGCGGAAAGAAGCTTTTCAAAACTTAAATTAATTAAATTAAGTCGTACTTAAGAAGTACCATGGCCCAAACTCGGTTGAGTGACTTGGCACTGTTAAGCATTGAGCATGAAGAGACACAGAAAACTAATATCAACGAAGTGGTTGAAAAGTTCTTAGCTATTAAAAAAAGAAGACTAGGCTTAGGAAAACAGTGAACTTTGGTTGATCCTCATCTGTAAATATTGTACATTACTTGAGTTCGAGTGTTATTGAATTGGATTAGACTTAAGGAGAACTTGTATAGAGTATATTCAAGAATTTTACAAATTCAGTTACAAACTAATTTAAATGTTTGAAAAAAGCTAGAATGTTACTTTGATATTCGTTTTTAAATAATAAAATTTTAACACTCTGTGTGCGGTACTGTTTCATAGTCTGAATTTAGATCTTTGACGTAAAAATAAATCATTCTTTTTATTTTGTTTTTTTTATAGGTTGTATAGAACTTTGTCTATTTAGCAACAATGAATTTTAAGAGTTTGTACACGTGTAAAACATCCTTTGCAAATTGCAAACGCTTTGTGATAGACGAGAAAGTATTCACAAACCATTGTTGTGAAACACACGTAAATAGAAACTCATATGAGTGTGTTCCCCTATTACGTATACAAAATTTAACCATTTTTTTATAGGGCCCCCTAATTAGTTTCGCGGGGGGGCCCCTGTTTCGTTAGCGCCGCCACTGGCTGAACGATTACATAAAATATTGTAAGTATTTCTGCTTACGAGAGAACACACGTAGGAAGACCGCACACAGCTAAACAAACCGAAAATAAGCTACAGGGTTTATCGTCAAGTCTATAAAGACTCGGATAGAAAGCAGCCGCATCCCATCCCATCTATTAATCGTACGGGCAGACGCTTGTCAGCCCAGAATGCAAATGTATCACACAAGCAGCGTCTGCCCGTACAGTTAACAGATGTGATGGGACGCACCTTCGCTCGCCCCTCCAGTCCCCCCACCACGTCGCCAGATTGGTCACCAACAGCTTCGATGTTGGTTCCGTAGACGCTTGTCCCGCTAGGTACCTTCACTAGACACCATTTTGTATCAGTTGCCCTAGCGGCATTGTTGTGGAAACATTAGCGCGGTCAGTGTGACTATTTTTGTAAGCGCTGTTTCACGTTTTCGGCGATTTTTAAATTAATTGTTTTCGCATATTCTTGTCACGTAAATCCTGACGATACAGTAAGCCGTGGCACACGTACACGATGACAATTCTGCCTCACAATTTCTTCGCGTCTTATTGTTGTTCATTTAAAAATCAAAACTTTACATCCCTAAAAAAGAACACTAATATTTATCGCATTACAATTACAACAGTTGTTATAGAAGAACCAGGCCCATGACCCAATTACAGTTGAAAGACTGTTTTGTAATTTTTTTTATAGAAGTTTCTGAAAATATACGTGATTCATTGCAGTATTAAAATGTTTATTGTATTTAAAATTTAATAAAGTTTTCTGCAAGTAAATTAGTATACATAGTTATTATACCCTTCAATTGTTTTTTTGTTTTACACAAATAAATTTGTTATTTTTTAAAATATTTACATTTACGTTGAAATGTTTGTTGAAACGTCTGTTTGCCAAACAGGTACTAATTTGTTCTATTGCGTCTAATACGTAGGTTATACAAACGAATCACCTCACATTTTAATTAGTTCTTTTCGTTGATGTCGGTATTACTGTTGTAAGAATTTTAAAAAATCTTATTCTTGATAGTAACTCTTGATATATATACTGTTATACTTTTAAATTAATTATAAGTATAATACTACTGACTCGCAACACTAAGTTTTTTTAATGGTAAAATGTAAAATTTTTACCTTGTAGCCTGAACCAGTTTTTGCTTATTACAAGCTTCGTCAGAGGCTGCCACTAGGAGCGCTGTCCGTCTTCTTCTTGGTGACGGCGCCGTCTTTGAAAGATCGATGTTGTGTGTGTGCGGTGTGATATGAATTGTGTTTGTTCGTTTAGGATGTCGTTTTATGTGTTTGTATTTTTCTAGTTGTTCAAGAATGACTACTTTTTGGCCTTTTTGTGTGTACGTGTAGAATATCCATGTTGTTTTTTTTTTGTATGTGTGGTTTGCTTTAATGGGGTGGTTTGCAAAGGTGGATTCTGTGGTGGAGTGTAGTGCCTTTGTGTGTTCAATGTATCTATGTTTGAAGCAACGTTCTGTCTGGCCTGTGTACAATTTGTTACACCCTGAACAGTTTAGTTTGCAAACAGCAGGTAAACCAAATTTGTTTTGTTCTTTGTGTGTGTTTTTTTGATATTGTGTGTTCTGTTTTGTTTGTAGTTTTGTATGTGATTCTGTATCCTGCTTTTTAAAAATTTTAAATTGTTGTAACGCACACCAGTATATATTTAAATTGTTAAAAGTAAGACCGTTGTATTTTTTAAGCAGCTGCAACACTGACATATTCTTAGCAGTGACATTTTAACACTGTTATGTCCCTATACGATTACGTATGCTATTAGTCTATTACGTGACGCGTGACAAAGGGCCTATTTGCCTATTTTGAGTCAGTGCCCATGTAACTTTTTGATTCCTTTTGCTATCGCTTCCTAAAACGTTCTAGAACAAAGTTAAGAAAAGTTTGACCAGATCTTACCCTCAAAGTGTTGACAATATTAAACGACGCGAGGATGCATTTTGAAGCCCTGAAGTTAGGTACTTATAGGTTTTTTAAGGTGTGCTGATTACGATTCTGAAGTCCAAAATTATTGTCGACGCCAAGGGAAATTTTTAAAGGGTTGAAGCAGACTATAATCGGGGGGTAAGTATTAAACTTTGCTAGAAAGCCTGTCAAAGCATCAAAAGTGAGTACCTACAGGTTTCTGGGGGTGCTGATTACGATTTTGACGTCAAGGGATACATCCGACGCAAGGGTTGTTGAAAACCACTACTAAAGGGTTGAAAACATTAAACAACGCGAGGATATATTTTGAAGTCATGAAATTGGGTACCTACAGGTTTTTGGAGGATGTTTAACCTACATTTACTTAAAAATCACAATATTAATAATATTTAACAAAATATTACAACCCTTGTACAATAGCTAACAACTCCGACCCTCAGCTGATGCTCCAAAAAACACGTGCCAGCTGAGCATCAGGTAGCGCATCAGACCTCTTCTGGTCTCCGCTAGAGGACCCGTGTTTTTAGCGGTCATAATTCAAAATTCAGTAAAAAAATATTTATATTTCATCCATTATTATAAAATTTAATCAAATAAAAGTCGAACCACAAAAATTATATTATTTTGTTTAATTAAATATTCGATTGATATATAAAGAACCAGCAATACAGAGAGAGAGAGAGAGAGAGAGAGAGAGAGAGAGTTGCAACAGATATTCTTTTGTTTACAATAGACGTTAAAAATAATAATGATATTTAATTTTATTGTCAATTTGAAAAAAAAATTAGTTTAGTATAAATTAATAGGCTCTCAGGACCGCACCCAAACGTATAACTTTCGATAACAAAATCTAACTGTTGGAGCGCGTTTATATTTTTAGTCATAACTCGGTCAATTTTCAAGAAAAAATTTTAAACAAAATTCATTTTGTAGGACATTGAAGGAGCTACAACTTGTTGCTTATGCGCTACAGTCAAAAATCCTACTGTACAGTAGATATTTTGCCTAGAAGTCAAAAATGTTTTACACGATGTCGGCAAAATATATATTTAAACTGCTGTAAATTATCAAATTTCAGCCATAAAGGAATAAAACAGAATTAAAAACTTTTGGTATCTTATAAGCTTCATTTCTGGTCCATATCAATGTCTCGATAAAATGCACAGTTACTGAGATATTTAATAAAAAAGGCGAATTTTGGCGAAAATCCAAAAACTTGAATTGTCTTAAAACAAATAAAAATCTTTGACTAACATCATTAAAACACACTACTTTAATAAAATGTCACAAGGTACATAATTTGCGTTTATGAACCCGAACAGTGCGCACTGATTCTTCGTGCGGTACGTTGTGACATTTTATTAAAGTAGTGTGTTTTAATGGTGTTAGTCAAATTTTTTTATTTGCGTTGACAAGTTTTTCATGTTAGAGCGAGAAGTTTTAAACCTGAAGATGGGAACATGTTTCCCGAAACATGTCGTGTATGACATTATAACGAAGTCGCAATATGGAAAAGAAATAAGGTAAACTATAAGTTTTATTTCAATAACGCGACTTGGAGACCATAATTCACAAATTATGTCTTAAAACGTTACGCGTTACTGTACAGCAATACGAATACGCTTCAATAAATTTGAGGACATTTCTAATATAATAGACAACCGAAAAGTACAGTATCTGGGCTTAATATACATATTTGACAAAATGGTGGACATTCATTTTCAAATTTTCTTGGAAAACATTTGCAGAAATTATGATATTTTCCTACAGAACGTCGTTACTCTTCAAGCTAGACAAGGGATTAACTCACCATTGTTTAGGAAATTAACAGAGCTTTCATTTGATACTAATTTAATTACGATCTAATTACTTTTCGCCGAGTTATATTTGTTTAAATTATGTGATTTGATCCAAAAACTGTGAATCGGCATCTTATTTTGGTTGTATCTCAAGAATTCATTTAACATGAAACCAAACAAAGTGGAAAATGTTCGTCTTTTAATAAGCTTCAATTGTTACGGTTTAAATTAAAATTTCTTTTAATTGTCGTTATTTTTGAGTTATTTGCAGATTAATGTTAAAAACACGTTTTTTGGCAAAAATGTTAACCCTTGTAACTAGCAAACAATGCATTTTTTCGAAAAAGTGTATACGCCTTTTTTTGCTTAGAATTTAGTTCTCTATCGGATAACGGGGTTAATTAAATTTTCTTTTTTTAACCCTCGAAAAAGGGGTGAAAACAACCCTTAAATTTAAAAGCGGGCCAAAACATTTCCTTAACTTTATTCTATAACCTTTTATGAAGACATTGCAAAAAAATAAGAATGATCTATGGACACTGAGTAAAATCGGCAGAAAATTCCTCACATAAGGGATGTACAAACTATGTACACTGTTCTGTTTTTAAACTACTGTGTATAGTCCGTCAGAATTTTAAATCATCATATTTAAAGTGTCACTTTTACACAGTGATAATAATACAGTACTGTAGTTTTAAGCAATCATAATGTAATTTGTTATACAGTGGAACTAGCTTATAACAAGTTTCAAGGGACCGGACAAATGTGCTCGTTAAAACCGGGTGCTCGTTACATCCGAGTTGTCGCCTCGCAAGCCTTAATTTTTATACCGTGATTATCGAACACACAACAAAAAAAGTCTACTATAGAAGAGTCTTTGCACAATAAAATATTGACATGTTTAACATTCTACGCTTAAAAGTGAAATTTATGCTTAAAACATTTTTTAGATGCTAATATTCTTTGCTGAATATTGGTGTATAGTGCATTCGGGAAATATAGTAAAAGTAACTGTGTGGTAAAAACTTACCAAAAATCAGCCGGCTATCTGGCAAAAAACGCAAAGCTTTCCATGCCACATGTACAATATTTATTTTTAAATTACAAGAAAATTTACTCTCATTTATTTGTCTTTTTGTTCTTTGTTCTAAATGAAATCGCCAAAATTATATTTCGCATACAGAATATAATTAAACTTAAAAAGGCATCTACTTTTGTTTGTTTGGTAATTTGGTATCTTTAGATATCAAAATAGTTTTCTGATTTATTTTAACATTAAACGGAATCTACACTTACATTATTAGTTTCACAAAACTGCGTTAAAGATTTTATACAAATTTTGCAAATGCTGTTTTGTAACGAACGATTTTAAACCTTTTTAATGGACAAGCCTGCGGTAAAATGCTTCTTATAACCAAAAGTTCCTAACGCGTTCCTACTTGTTAAAAGCGAGGTTAATTAACATTACTAAGATACAAAATGGACAAATCTCGTACTTTTGTTCGTTACAACCGAGTTCTCATTATAGTTATTCTCGTTATTTGATAGTTCCACTGTATTTATAATAAACATTTCACTAAACTTACACTGTTACATAAACATGCACTGTTTATACATTAACAATTTTTCCTTTTCAAAAATTGCAATATTGTAATATAAATGTATAATGTCCTTTTACATTATTAATCACTACAATGGTCTGTCATAATAATAATATCAAACTACAAACGCAATATTACTGTCAACTATTAAGATTAATTACAAAACAATAATCACTTTACACTAATCAGCAGCATCAACCACTTAATCTGCACTATGCAACCTGGCCAGGTGTAACTAACTTCTAAGCCGGCCGCTGTTGGTTATATAGGTCCCGCAGATATTCGATAATATTTTTTCAATTTGTTGGCGGCGTTATTCAAATTCCTTTACCATCTTTTTTATGCTTTTCAAGTTTATTATGCTGTCTGTTTGTCAATGGTATTGTATCCTTTCCAACTTTAACTTGATCTAAAGAAAATTGAATAGTAATTTCTAATTTGTTTCTGATAGCTGATTTCAATTTAGCTTTCTGATTACCTGAGATAGTAAGCTTCAAAGGTTTATACTCTATTTATATAAAAAAAACTTAGAATAAAATTCAAAGTATGATATGTATAGCGTAATTATATAATTATAATTAATATAATCCAAACAGCATAATTTACATGTACATGTAGTCTAGAGTCTAGAGGGTATTTGATTTTTCGACGTTGACAGACACACTGCACCTGCTTGGCTAGCCGAGAATCTTGTACGACGACACTCTCGGCTTTCCGAGAGCGTTGTTTAGTTGTTGTAACACAGCGAACTGTTATATAGTTTTACCGCACTGATGAAAACGTTAAAAATGCTGCGCGGGAATCGTTATGCTGACGTTAGGTGACTGACGATAATCGAACATTAGATTAGCGCGGGAAAGCTGGCTAACAATAATGACGTTTGTAGCTAATGACGGTAATGACCAAGGCTGTGTGACTCGGGGTTAGAACGTCGTGAACGCCTAACAAAACTGCTTCTTAACAAACGGTTTCAACATTGATACGATCAAGAATGTGTAGACAGTCGCCAGAATACGAGGTGTGTTAAAAAAAAGACTGAACTTTTTCAATAACACATCAACCCGCACAGACAACGCGCTGCACACCTGGCAATAGATTTTGACAACAAACTGACGTTTATTCCAATACGCTTTTAGCATTAGTCTTCGAGCTATAATAGATCGGGTGAGGACGTGCGCACGCTGGCCGCCGGATTAGTGATAAACTGATTAAAAAAGACCTCGAAGAACAACGTGTGCGTATCAAACTTTGTGGCAAAACTAGGTTAAAACTTTACAGAGACATTTTGTTTATTCAATTAAGCATTCGCGGAGGCCTGCATGAGCCGAGTGATTATTTTAAGCATTTTTACAGAGGGAAAAACAATGGTTGGTGCAGATCAAAGCGACGTCGAAGATCATGACAAGAGAGCTCGTGATGTGGTAATTGTAAGTAATTGTTTAACTGCCGAGACTTTTTGAGAGAATGCACATCCATATAAGATCGTAAAGTTAAATTTTGGTAGAAAGACGTAACTGTATCGTACCATTGAAAAATTCTAACTACGGTGGTTGACTGACGATCAGGAAGGGAACCGTTTGGAAATCGGTCAACAAATGCTAATAGTAATGACAACTTTGGAATGTTATGGAAATTGCCCTGTAAAGATTTTACGAACCTAGAAAGAAATGTTGTACACATGGTTATGTTAAGATTTTTATTCTCATTTTGTTATAAATCCGCGGGACGGTGTGTGCTCGTGCCCACTATAGCGCGTGTAGCTCGAAAACTAATGATCATGGCGGAACGGAGAAAACCGTATTCCGGCGTCAAAACCTTTCGCTAGCAACACTTAATTGTGCAGCTCGTCTATGCGCAAATTGACGTGCTACACAAATAGTTTGTTTTTTCAACATACCTCGTATTGGTAAGTTTTAATCAGAACGAAACAAACAAGAGCAGAGTTACTTGTGCAGTGGTAGAAGGCGAACACAAACACAGGTACGAAATTGAACATGGCGGACAGCAGCGACCACTGCAACTTGAAATAACCGCAGTCGATACTTTTGCCCATAAGGAAGCAAGGGCAGTAGGGCGTCTTTGTACTTCTGCTAAATTAATTACTAAAATCAGCGAAATATAAACGGTAAATGGCAGAATCCACTGCACTGAACTGTTTCTCTACAAACGTGCATACGCCCAGAGTGAACTGTACGGTGTGGAGTATCAATACCATGGCGCGTGGATAAGTGAAATCGATCACTGCAATCAAAATAGTAATCGATGTCTCCATAATGGAGAGCAGTAAATTGGACCTTAAAAGGGGTTTGTACAGATCGTTGGCGCGGTTAAAGACGTCACACATAGAATTCGATATCATTTCAATCTGCCTTGTAAATTGAATCCGTTGCTGGGACTCAAAGCCGCGGACAAACCAGCAACTAGTCCGCGCCGAAAGTATCGCATTCGTGTGAGTGAACTTTGCTATCTCGTACGGTGTGAGTCTCATCTTGTCTCCGATCACGTACACAACGAACGCAGAGTGCACAGTGAAGAATATTAGTGAGTGATAAGTGAACGCATTGATCAGTATGTTGAAGTAGGAGGCGATATCACCCACGGTGTTCGTTGACTTTGTAAAGTTTGCTTTGACTGCCAGTAAACAAGCAAGCGATATGTACACTAAACTGTCTAGCACAGTACACAGAAGACAAAAGAAAAAGTTTTTCGAATGCCGTACTTTGATTCCCACCACGGTTTCTAATCGTTTGTCCACGTAATCGATGTTTTCCAAAATATCGCTTAGTATGTTTCAAATTCCAATGTACTTTAGTCGATGATAGGTCATGGTTGTGATTTTCGTGGCTTCTGTGCCACGGCGCCCTAGTTGAGTCTAATAAAATATTAACAATAGTTATTATTAAATGACAGTTAGTGTAGGTGTATGTGCATATGGTATAATGAGGTTTTGTACGTTTGTCAATATTTGAAAATATATACTAGTAGAAGTACATGCTTGTAGCTATAATATAATGGCTATTTTTAGTGGATTACAGAACAGACAGAAAGTCAATATTGCAGTAAAACTTCATTTATTCGAGTAAGGTTTTCACACTTACTCGTTTCTTCTCCAATTCCTAAACTTTCCATATTATTTTATTTCGGTATTGTGTTTTTGGTTTATTCGTTGTTTACCAGTGGCGGCTGGTGGTTGAAAAATTTTGCCGTTGCAGTTGGGTTGGATGGTATTAAACTGTTTTGTCCTCTGAATAAAAAATTTTCAAGTCTCCTCACCTCCAAACAATAGACAAAGAAAGCAAAATAATGCAGTTTTAGTGTTACACCCTCATAACTACAAATATTTATTGTATAAATCATTTTAAATTTACGATTAAATATTCCGTCACCTGATTTTACAATGTGATTAAAATTTGAAAGTTCTGGTGTAGGCCTAGATCTACCTACTCTGTTAATTTCATTGTTTTCCTCAATAGGACGACGTTTCCGTTAGGTTTTCGACATAATTGATTGCGTACTACCAGTTAAATATAGTAAATATCTTACACTATGACGCCTTATTTCTTTTTATATGCATTATTATTTACGTTTGGACTGACACTAACAATGAACTGTACAAACAATTCGATTGGCACTAACAAACTTAACTAACATAATAACATAACCTTACAAATTCCAGACTGCCACACCACGTGTTATTTGCCAAACAAACTGGTGGCGCCGTGACGTACAAGCTGGGTTTGCGGTCCCTAAACACACCAAGCGAGCCCATGTCGTTGTAATAGGAACAGCCGAGTCTAGCCAGCCAGAGCACTACTCCATAGTATTTCCCCATATACGAGAAAGCGGGTCACAGTTCGTGCATACACCGCGGCTAGAGTGTGTACGGTTTTTAGTATTTCTCTACGTTTTCAATCGGCAAATGATTAATTAAGATGATTTAGCTTTAAAACATTATTAGTAGTTATTATTTTTATTCATAATTCTATAATTTAAAATACAATTCAGGATTTAATGAGGGGTTGTGCAACCGTGCAACCTAAGCACGGGCCGCCACTGTTGTTTCCACTTATGCCGTGGTACGGTTCACTCCTTGCTGATACGAGATATCATTTATACGTTTAAATGTTAATGCTGCTTACGGCGCCTGTATCGCAAAAATGAATGTCTGACGCATGATAGGAAGAAAGATAATGTGCGTTACAAACTCTGAGAAATTTTATTTAAAAGTAGTAAATAAACGTGGGAGAAAGAAAGAAACTGGTAGACATTGCAAAAGAGTTAGGGATTGCTTCGTAGACCTTAAATTCATATCTGGTTAAAGCGACCAAAATTGATATAGTAGTCGGGTGTAATAAGTGGTGGTTATAGTACTGTAATTATAAATATATCACTACTGATCGGAACACTATTTTTTATTGGGAAAAACATTAAATTTTTACCTTGTAGTCTCAATTATTTTTCGCTTGTCAGAGGCTGCCGCTAGGAGCGCTGTCTGACTTGTTCTTGGTGACGGCGCCGTTCTTCGAAAGATCGATGTTTGTCTCTGTATGTGTGTGTGTGTGTGTGTGTGTGTGTGTGTGTGTGTGTGTGTGTGTGTGTGTGTGTGTGTGTGTGTGTGTGTGATATGTTCAAATATATGTGTGATTTATATTTGGCCTGTTCGTTTATGATAGGGTTTTTATGTGTTTTTCTGTGTTTATATATTTCTAGTTGTTCAAGAATATTTAGTTTTCGTCTTTTTGAATGTACGTGTAGAATATCCATGTTAATGTTGATATTTGTGTATACGTGGTTTGCTTCAATGAGGTGGTTTGCAAAGGTGGATTCGGTGGTGGAGTGTAGTGCCTTTGTGTTCAATGTATCTCTGTTTGAAGCTGCGTCCTGTGTATGCGTGTAGATGTTCAATATAACGTTTTTTCAGTTGTTTTTTTTTGTTTGTCCTATACAAAAAAACCAGAAATATGTAGATCCAATTTGGCCACACATGCAATAAACGCTGGACATGAATTCGTAGACATAACCAACTTGATACTAATAAAACACATACTACACAAATGGATTACAATGAACATATGGGAAAATTGACAAATACACAAACCCAAAACAAACTAATACCTGAACAAATACAATTCAGTACAAAACATGACACACTTTTCAAAGCACTCAACATTGAAAATACACAAAATACTAACATATACACAAAAGTCACACACAATAATACCAATTTAAAATACCAAAAACAATAGGAAACCATAGCAACAACCAAGCAACACACAAATACTTTACAAGATTCAAAATTAAGAAGGCTGAAAATGGGAACAATAGGTTTCCCGAAACATGTTCCAAATAAGGAAAAAACATCATGATGTAAATTTGTTATAAATATTAATTACATTATATGCATCAAGAAATAGACTGTAGAAAAAAGTGTTTCAATTATTATAATGATAATTTATTCGATTTAAGATATTTTTTGTTATGCTTTTAAAATGTTATAATATAAGTTGTCAGATATTTCAGCTATTACAACAAATTTAAATAGTACACTGAAATTAGTCGTTATACGCACAAACAGAAAATAATACTGTTTGTAACACACTACTAAGGAGACAAGGCTGATAATAATTTTTAAACTGTTCAAGGATCTACAGGGACTGCAGTGCCAGAGGAGAGAGAGAGAGAGAGAGAGAGAGAGAGAGAGAGTGAGAGAGAGAAAGAGAGAGAGAGGAGAGGGAGAGAGTGAGAGAGGTAGAAAGAGATGGAGAGAGAGAGAGAGAGAGAGAGAGAGAGAGAGAGAGAGAGAGAGAGAGAGAGAGAGAGAGAGAGAGAGAGAGAGAGAGAGAGAGAGAGAGAGTGTGTGTGTCAACGTTATTTTAGTATACACTCTTATTTACAAAACTATTATATACGCACTGATAAAGTTTTAGACTAATACATTTACTCTATAATATTTTTACTAAGATAATAATAAAGTATTTTTTTATTTTCAATAAAATAATAGTACACACAGTTATACTTTTACACAATTATAATTTATGATTTTATATTTTCAGATTCTTATGTAGACCTGAACCACGTTACATTTTTAAGCAACTTTAACGTACATTTATTGTAATATATATTTTCCCAATCTTACACTGTTATAAAATACAGTAATTTACTTTTATAAATCACTGTTAAGTATTTAGAACACTCAAGTACATCTTGTAATAATTATATGTTAGCATAATTTTCTTACATTGTTATATTATACACCATTATGTTTTTGTGTTACATCATTATTCGGCCCTTTCTAATTAGAGAACTCTTGGTAAAATATGGTTGTTTTCTTGTTTTTCGTGAGGAACCCAAGCTCGTAAACACCACATTTAATCATAGTAGCAGTGAAAAACTGGCTAATACTAATTCGATTGTAGCTAATGCCGTGTGACTTGAAAGGACGTTTGAGTCAGGAATCAAGCGTCGTGGACACATAAAATTATTATTATTATCGGGGCTCCTACAGTGTAAGCCGCATCCCGCATTTCGATTGCCATTTCTCCCTATGTTTCCAATCATCGTCTTCAATAGCTCGATCTCTCATGCTTTTCCTAATTCCTGTTCTCCATTGTGTTGGCAGTCTTCATTTTCTTCTCCTGTTTTGTGGTGTGTAAGTCAGTGCTTTCTTTGGCTACCGCTTCTCCTCCGTCCTCAATACGTGACCATATCATAGCAACTGTCTGGATTCTATTCTTTCTGCTGTTGTAAATATGCGCCATGTTTTCCTTCTTATATCTTCGTTTTTAACATGATGTAACATGAATACCTGGGCTACAGTGTGTCTTATAATGCAAGCAACGACGTTGTGAGTAAGTTTCATACGTTTAACCTTATGTGCGGGACTATTAGGCGGACCCTTAAGTCAGCAAGTAAAGGAACACGCCTAAAATTCTACAAGCTGATGGCCCTTCCCACACTTCTTTATGGGTCTGAGAATTGGACTTTACCGAAAGGGCAGACCAGTTGAATCCAAGCGGCTGAAGTGAGATTTCTCAGGCACGTGGCAGGTAATACTCTCCATGATCATAAAGAAAACAAAGGTGTACGCAGGAACTGAGTATTATGAGTATACTCGACAGGATTGCTCGGTATCGGCTGAATTGGTGGGAACATCTTTGCCGAATGAATGACTTCCGCATCCCCAAACAACTATGAAACTATAAGGCGAGGGGGACGGAAAGGTGTGGGACGTCCGAGGAAGCGCTGGAATGACCAGATCTAATCTTTGCCTGTTTGAGACCGGAACAAACCATCCTTGGTTTAATCCTTGAATATGATGATGATGATGATGCATACCAATTGTAATACAACCTAAACCTGAGAGGGGCATACATAATGTCCGCTAAACGTCCGGATACATTACTCTCTATCCTTCCAGTTTCAATAATGCTACTACACTTCCCCCAGTTCGTTTCCATTACTGAAGTAATCTTTTTCTCAAACAGAATTATCACTGTTGCCCACCACTATAAATATCGGTATGGAGAACCATACATGACTTCCATATTCTAAGATTTATATTTAAAATCATTTTCAGCCAAACAGCCGGGCTGTGTCTTACCTGCCTTTTTATTGCTGTATTAAATGAAAAATATTATATTACATTAAAATGAAAAAATTATAATTTTATTGCCTGGCAACAAAATTATTTTATTTTTAACAATTACCATTGTTTCAAAAAGTTTAAATAAATTTTCAAGTACTTTACTCTTGTTAAAACGTAAAAGGTTGCAGGTAAACTACCCCTTCCCCTTAACCGATCTTCACCAAAATCGAAAGTCATTGAGACCTCTACAATTCAGGGACGTATGCAAAAAATTATTTGATTCTGTTTGAATTTGCGGCTGTTATCGTTTGCCATAGAAAATACGCTTGATAAAAAAACGTTTCAGGTAAACTACCCCTTCCCCTTAACCGATCTTCACCAAAAACAATAGGTCTTGAGTACTCTACAAATCAGGGTTGTATGCAAAACATTATTTGATTCTGTTTGAATTTGCGGCTGTTATCGTTTGCCATAGGAAATACCCTTGTTAAAACATAAAACGTTACAGGTAAACTACCCCTTTCCCTTAACCGATCTTCACCAAAAACAATAGGTCTTGAGCACTCTACAAATCAGGGCTGTATGCAAAACATTATTTGATTCTGTTTGAATTTGCGGCTGTTATCGTTTGCCATAGAAAATACCCTTGTTAAAAAAACGTTGCAGGTAAACTACCCCTTTCCCTCAACCGAACTTCACCAAAAACAATAGGTCTTGAGAACTCTACAATTTAGGGCTGTATGCAAATAATCTTTTGATTCTGTTTGAATTTGCGGCTGTTATCGTTTGCCATAGGAAATACCCTTGTTAAAACATAAAACGTTACTGGTAAACTACCCCTTTCCCTTAACCGATCTTCACCAAAATCAACAGATCTTGAGAACTCTAACATTCAGGGCTGTATGCGAAACATTATTTGATTCTGTTTGAATTTGCGGCTGTTATCGTTTGCCAAACAAACAAAATTACCCTTGCTAAAAAAAACCGTTGCAGGTAAACTACCCCTTTCCCTCAACCGATCTTCACCAAAAACAATGGGTCGTGAGTACTCTGCAAATCAGGGCTGCATGCAAAAAATTATTTGATTCTGTTTGAATTTGCGGCAGTTATCGTTTGCCATAGAAAAAAAAATCTACAGACACACAGACAGACACACAGACAGACACACACACAGACAGACACACAGACAGACACACACACAGACAGACACACAGACAGACACACACACAGACACTTTTCGGAAACGACTTTTTTTCATGTTTTGAGTGTAGTACAATCAGAATCTGCAATAATCTCGAACACGATTTTTTTTGCCATCACCATACTTCCATTCCTTAAGGAATATGGAAGTAAAAAATTATTCTGATTTGCGCTTTCAAGCTTCTCGGTTCATCGTCAGATCGGAAATAACAAGAAGAGGATAAAACCAAACCATTCACACACCCCCGCCTCACTGTCCACACACCCGCCCGGAAACAAGCTATAATCCAAATGTCCCTTCCCAAACTCCGAGCCCTGTCACCGCCGTCTGAACAGTTACATATTTGTTTAGCACATTGCTTGTGTTTATGTGTGTGTGTGTGTGTGTGTGTGTGTGTGTGTGTGTGTGTGTGTGTGTGTGTGTGTGTGTGTGTGTGTGTGTGTGTGTGTGTGTGTGTGTGTGTGTGTGTGTGTGTGTGTGTGTGTGTGTGTGTGTGTGTGTGTGTGTGTGTGTGCATTCTGTGTGGGCAGCTCTTTGCGTGCATGTGGAGTGACCAGCTCTAGTCTTTGCCAGTTTGAGACCCGAACAAACCATCCTTGGTCTAATCCTTGAAGATGATGATGATAATTATGAAGAACAGAGAGTTAGTTCTGTAGCGGCAACAGGGAAAACACAAACAGAGAAACAAAATCGGACATGACGGACAACAGTGACCACTCCAGCTTGAAACAACTGCACTCAAAACTTTTGCCCATAGTAAAGCAGGCGAAGTAGGGTGCCATTCTACCCCTAATTAAAAATTTACTCTCCTTTATGTAATATAAACGGTAAATGGCAGAATCCATTGCGCTGAACTGTTTCGCCACAAACGCGCACACGCCCAGAGGGATTACAGTAAACTGTACGGTGTGTAGTATCAATGACATGACGCACGCATAATTGATGTCGATCACTAATGCCAAAATATTGAACGATGTATGCATAATAGATAGCAACAAATTAGAGTAGAAAATCGTTTTGTACATTCCGTTGGCGCTGTTAAAGACGTCACACATAGAATTCGATATCATTTCAATCTGCTTTGTAAATCGTATCCGTTGTTGGAACTCGAAGCCGCGGCGGACACAACGGGAACTGGTCTACGCTGAACGTATCGCATCCCTGTGCCGTAACTTAGCTATCGCGTACCGGGTGAGTCTCATCCTGTCTCCGATCACGTACACGGTGAATGAAAAGTGCATAGTAAAGAAGACCAATGAGTGGTACGTGAATGCCTTGGCCACTAGGTTAAAGACGGAGTCTGTGTCCCCTACGGCGTCCGTTATTTTTCGGAAGTTTACTTTCACTGCAAATAAACAAGTAATCACTGTGCAAACTGAAATGTACAGCATAGTACACAAACTACACGAGATCATGTTTTTCGAATGCCGCATTTCGATACCCACCGTTTCTAATCGTTTGTCTACATAATCGATGTTTTCCAGAATATCGCTGAGAACGTTTCGATTGCTGACGCATTGTAGTCGATAGTAAGTTAGAGTCGTTATTCGAATGGCGTCCATAAGCGAGAACAGAATTCTGGTAATGTTATTCTGCCGACCGTGCAGCGTCTTCTGTATCAGATCGATACACCAAAAAGTGACGGAGACAAGAGTAATTAAAAAGCAGTAGGCTTTAGCCGTTGTGTTAAGTGACGAGTGTCTGAATCTGATCGTAGAGAAACCGCAGACAAAACAGCAGACGGAGAGCGGCAACATTGATGTGTAGACATTTTTTGCCATGACCGTGACAACGTAGATACAGCAGGCACTGAACAGCTGTAATGTTTGCTGAAATGTAGGCTACGTTGGAATTGTTGACGTGTTTGGCGCACAACTGACAACTGATGCCGTCTAATAAAAAAAAATTAACAACAATTGTTATAACAGATTATAATCATAATAAGTGTATGTGCGTTCGATATAATAAGTTTTAATTTGTTTTATTAATATTTACAAATGTATCCCAATAAGTGTAAATGCGATACATTAATAATCTAATTGCTATATTTTTAATGTAAAAAAAAGCAGATAATTCAATAATAATAGAAAACTCGATTCAACATTCTTCTTCTTCTTCTTATGACATAACACAAAAAAATAAGCTTCAGCCTGCTCCCCGACATATTGTCTTTTATTACGGGTCCGTGACATTCAGACAGTTTTGACAGTTTTGAAAGCCCAGCTTGCTCACATTATCTATAATACCATCTATCAAACTTTATCTTAGTCTGTAATTGTTCCTTCCTTTGTGAGTACCCCATCATAGTTTTTCTTGTGTAGGTTTAGCTCTCCATGCCAACAAGACGTTTAACTAATTTATTATCATTGATTTTTTAAGCCAAGTTTTCTGGTGGCTCTACAGACACATTTCGCAGATTTCACAGGTTGAAAAATCTCCGAGACAGTACATAAGGTTCTATCCTCGTCTAGCTCTTTTTGTCAAATATCCTTATTTGATTATAATCTTGGATTTTGTTGTCGAAGGCGAGTCCGTTGATTAAATAATTATAAGTATAATACTACTGACTTGGAACACTACGATTTTTATTGGTAAAAATGTAAAATCTTTACCTTGTGGCCTGAGCCAGTTTTCGCTTATTACAAGTTTTGTCAGAGGCTGCCACTAGGAGCGCTGTACGACTTGTTCTTGATGACGGCACCGTCGTTCGAAGATCGATATTGTGTGTGTATGTGCGGTGTGATATTTTCGAATAGTATGTGTGATTTGAATTATGTCTGTGTGTTCAGAATGTCGTTTTTATTTGTTTTCCTGTGTTTGTATATTTATAGTTGTTCAGGAGTGTCTAGTTTGGCCCCTTCCCGTGACATTACGTAGTTGTCAAAGAAGAAATTTAGTTGAACGAGGTGAGAAAGTTTTCAGTCTTACATCGACAGTTTGGTATATACGTGACTGTTTGTCTCTTTGTCTCTCTATTTTGGATATACCACACGTTATCTTTTGAATGTATCAACCGACTTTTGAAACGTTGGTGCATTTCCTACATTTCTTTATCGGTCTGATAAATGAACTGTAACGAAAGGCCAGGCTAGTTGCATCCAAGCGGCTGAAATGAGATTTCTCAGGCACGTGCCAGCGTACACATTCCATGATCATAGAAGAATCACAGATATACGGCAATAACTGAATATTATGAGTATACCCGTCAGGATCGCCCAGTATCGGCTGAATTGGAGGGAATATCTTTGCCGAATGGATGACTGCCGCATCCCCAAACAACTATGGAACTCTAAGCCGAGGGGACGGAGTGGTGTGTGACGTCTGATAAAGCGCTGGAGTGGTCGGCTCTAATCTTTGCCCATTTGAGACCGGAACAAACCATTCTTGGTGTAATCCTTGAAGATGATGATGATGATGACTCTTCCTTCTTTAGTTAGTAATCTGCAGATATGTTTGTAGCAGTTCTCCACACCGGTCGTCTTTATTTAGCGGACATTAATATTATGCCCCACAGAGTTTTAGGTTGTATTATAATTGGTATGCATCATCATCATCATGATCATCATATTCAGGGATTAAACCAAGGATGGCTTGTTCCAGTCTCAAGTAGGCAAAGATTAGAACTGTTCACTCCATCGCTTCTGCGGACACCCACACATCTCCGTCCCCTCGTCTTATAATTCCATAGTTGAATGATCACTGTTGCACACCACTATATAAAAATTATCCCGATTAGCGCTTTCAAGCTTTACAGCTTATCGTCAGATCGGAATTCCGCACATAAGTCAGCAAGTAAAGGAACACGCAAAAAATTCTACAAGGTGATGTCTCTTCCCACATATTCATTTATGGGTCTGAGAATTGGACTTTAACCAAAGGCCAGGCTACCCGTATCCAAACGACTGAAATGAGATTTCTCAGGCACGTGGCAGGGTATACTCTCCATGATCATCGAAGAAACACAGATATACGGCAGGAACCGAATATTATGAGTATACTCGACAGGATCGCCCAGTATCGGCTGAATTGGTGGCAACATCTTTGCCGAATGATTGACTGTCGCATCCTCAAACAACTATGGAATTTAATGAAGAAATTTGTGTTAGTGGTTGAAATCACAAGCAGAATGATCACTGTTGCACACCACTATATAAAAATTATCCCTATATTTGCTCTCTATCCTTCCAGTTTAAGTAACATTACTACACCTTCCCCAGTTCGTTTCCATTACTGAAGTAATCTTTTTCTCATAACGTAATCTGTATCTAGGAAAATAAAATTCACTAAGAAATTTCTTTGGTGCCTTTGGTAGCGTATTTCGATCCAATATATTGATTAATCATTCCTCATCAGCATGGAACTGTAATATAGAATGATTAAAATTATATAATTGATCTATAATTTATTATTGTAATTACCGTATTTGTGACATAAATATGTATCTCCATCTTCGTTGTGCTTATTTTCCAACCTCCTAAATGTTATATTCTGGACGAGTCCTTTCAGAGTTTCCACCATTTTCAAGTCCTAAATCACGACCACTTGAAAATTGTGGAAACACTGAAAAGCCTCGTCCAGAACATGACATTTAGCAAGTTAAAAAATACGCACGACAAAGGTGGAGTTACAGAGCCTGCTAATTTAGATAACAAGATTGATAAATATGTATTGTGCCGGGGTTTGAATTTCGCGGCGCGGTTAGATTTGTTTAGTGCGGCCAGAGCAGTTGGTAGCAGTGCTTGCCAAAGCCTTGTCGACGCCTCGGCTACGCGATCTAGTGTGCCTAGTCAACCGTGTCAGCTGATGGCTGTGCGTGAACCAAATTGGGACAGGTTGTTTTATTCAGGATGTGGGACCAACTAACTCATGTGTCGTCCTCATTTCTCTGCCAGCCTTCAATCTGAAAGTTCGAATAATACCTGAACAGATCTTTTTAATTGTAATGGTCTGAAAAAGTATATAAGTATATATCTAGGGGTTTGTGGTAAAACTGCCCAAGTCAAAATTTATTTATTTTTATTTATTTATAAGGTCGCTGCAACAGCATCGGTCGTTAGCGACTACAAAAATTATAAAAATAAATTTGTTAATCTTACAGAAATTCCTATACAGAAGCAGTAAAATATATTAAACTATAAGGTGCTTACTGAAGACAAACATTGCGGAAAAATACACAGGAACTGGTACGATTTAAAAACTACAAAACTACATTAGATGTTCCTTTAAATACCAGCAATAATGCAAAATAAATTGATAAATATTCTCCCACACAACACAAACATTATAAATACACAGCATGCATATATATATATATATATATAATTATTAACTAATAACATATTAAGAGTATACGTCGTAATAAATATGACATGTATTAACATATGAAACGAAAAACAATATATAACAATAAATGTAACAACATATCGTATATAATAAATAACAACAAATATAAATATATATATGTATGTGTGTGTGTGTGTGTGTGTGTGTGTGTGTGTTTTATGTACAAGATGATCCCCTAGAATAAATATAATTTAATCATCAAAATTCGTTGTGAATTATGCCTAAATGCAATCTTTCTTATAAATAAAATACAAAGAAGTATAAAATCAAGTTTACAAATAAAGAAATGAAAATAAAATGTAACTATTTAAAAATAAATAATAATGTCAAGGAGTAAAAGGTAATAAAAAACAAAAGGGGAAATATCACAATAAGTACTGACAATGGAAATAAGAAATGAAAACTTATTAATTAATTATTTTAATGATAATGACAAGACTATCAGACGACATGACTACGACTACTACACCCAGGAGGGAAGATCGAATGATAATAAAAATGTAAATAGTTGTTAATAAATAGAAATATAGTGTATAAATTTTAACAAGCTAGGAAGTAAGTGAAAACACATTTGTTATTGTATAAGCCTATTAAACTATAGGAGAGATCTGCGAACCTCAAGCAGTTATTTTGTGTAATTGCACTACGAACTATAATAAAAGCAATTAAAATAATATTAGACAATAATCACAAACTACCTAACGTAAGAAAGTGGAAATAACAGTTATTAACGTTAAAAAACAGTGTATAGTGAAAGTGCATAGGAAATAGACCTGGTTATAATGTAAACAGTGAATAAAACATATAATTTACATAAACAACTATATAGCTAATATAATAAAATTAAACAAGGTGTACAATAATTAAAACTAGTAGAATATATCTCTAGAAACTAATTATGTGCATCAGGGACGAGAAAAATAAGATTCAAATGAATCATGTTAATTATAGGGTATAGAAACAAACCTGTGACCCAGAAAACATGCCGTGGAGCCAAGAGCTTTACTAAGTGAATCTAGAGATTAAAAGGAATCTTATTGTTGTTGATTTTGGAAAATAAACCAGGACAGATATAATTTGAACTTGAACAATTTCTACAAAAAAAAAAATAACCTCACACAGTAAATTAATGAAGGAAAACTCCGTAAATAATGAAAAGTATAATGGCTTAATATAATACACGGAAAACTGAAGGCCTGAAGAATTCTAACAAGAAAATAATCTGTAAGCTAAACTACAATTTGGTGAGATTGTTCTATTATGCTAAGACGTACATTTGTTCAATCATTATTCAATTTAAAGCACTAGAACAGTGAAATGATGTAACAAAACACTATAAACATTATGATTATTAATTTTATTTTCTCAATGTACTATTTTAATGTATTTTGGTTAGATTAAGTTGTTTATTTTGTATAATCCAAAGAACTCATGACCCAACACACATACAGAACATCACATTACTGAAACCGATTTATAGTTATTATACCATATGTATGACTGTGACTGTACATAGACTTTAATTTTTTTATTAACCCTGAGAAAGAGTGTTTATGTTATCGAACCTAAAGGAGCTACTAACTAAAAAGAAGGGGATTGCAAGTTAATAAATGTCAATATATGTTAAAAAGAAAAGAATAATGCAATTTACTGAAAATAAGTCAAGAGTGAATACGAGTTAAATTTTTTATTTCAAGTTACATATACAATTAGCACCAACAACTTGGAGCTAGAGGATATAATTACATTGAAAGGTAAGATTTATGTTTCGATTTATATTATATTACACTAGACAGAAACAAATAACCACATTACAATATATATATATTGCAACGTTACGATTATTTCATAATTTCGCACAAATACAGAACCTTGTACTCAACGCAACTATTAAGTGTAGTACACCGGGCAGGTCGCAGGATTTTTGTTTCTCGTTGCGTCAAGTATATGTAGTTGCACAATAATTAAATAAATTTTAAAGAAGAATGAGATGTCGTTGACATGAAATAATTATTTAAAACAATTTAAAAATAATCACCCTAAGATTTATTCATTAATAGAAAAATATTCCAATATTAAAAAATTCAAAAATTTGATAGATCAAATATCCACTTTTATAAGTTTCACACATATTACGCTGTTCTAAACAATCATATACTCTTATTCATTAAACAGAGATGTTAAATAGTCATCTAAATTCTTTCATTTTTGTGCGTCTGACTTTGATTCAATCTTCAAATGCTAATAGCAACTCATTTAAAAAGAAACAAAAATAATATTAAACTGAAGCATAAAATTACTAGTTGCTATAAACAAAATAAACTAATTACATTTATTTTCAAACTATTTTTTAACTCTATTGACACACCCAAATTTTTAACATATAACCAAAAGATTTAGTAACTTTCAAATTTTCTTATAAAATTAAATTATTGACTTTAACTATTATTTACATTTAAAATTTTTAAGTCTTACTGTTCATGTAAAATTGTCTTTCTGAAAGTTCTTTTCACAACAAAATTATAAAAATTTAGTTATTAGCTGCATACTGCTGCCGTTACCGTTGAGCGTGTGTGTGTGTGTGTGTGTGTGTGTGTGCGTCCTGAATCCTGAGAATTTGATGATGATGATGATGCTGTGTTCTATGTCTCTATGGGTTGTTGTTGTTGTTGCTCCTGAGTTCCTCCGTACGTCTTGTGTGTGTGGTAAAAGTGTGTTCAATCGATCGGCAGACCAGCAGCGTGACGTCCTTTGGAAATAGCTTATCAAACGGACATAGTGTCCTCGTGTAGAGATTCCTTGAGTCTGAGAATGCCCCTAAATTGTCGGTCGTATTTATACTGGACTCAATCTGACATGTCCAGGATTGCTCTTGACATGTTAGAAGTTGTAACTTTCATGCAAAGCGTCCTTTAAATTACGAATCACTTTTCTGTTCATTTTAGCGATTTCGGAAACACACTTGTAGCATGCGCGATATCAATTTTTCGTAATTTTTTTCTGTTCACGCACATATACCACACATGTTAATTACTCTTTAATTACACCCGTAATTAACATTAATATTTAAATACTTAGCGTCTTTAACATTGCAAATTCCTGCAATATGTTTATGTCACTGGATTAGTTAAAAATTCCTTAATGCAGTGGTGTTTTTATAATTGGCGTAAGTCTTTGCTTACAGGTTTAACACAAGTAATTAGTTTATTATAATCCTGTTAAGACATGATTACAGACAAAACAATAAGTCGTTCGCATCACCCCATATTTTCCTGTCGTAGTGCTCACACACACAAACACACACACGCTGTAACTTACGCTACCACAGCAGGTATCCCTTCTCGACAGGTTAGATATTGTCAATTCCTGCACAAAATTGTATAAAACTGTTATGTATATATATTGCGACAATGCAAGCATATGCTGTAATGCGCATTTATGAAATAAAATAAATATTTAAATTAATTTTAATAATATGTAATAGACGAGCAGGTGTGAAATTGGAAGCTGGCTTACAGACAGGAATCAACAGGAAACATCATGCGGTTACCGCTGAGAGCGTGTACACAAGTAAATAGAGTGTGTGCGTGAAGCCTGTTCGAGCCTGAAAGTTTGCAATCTCACCCCAAATAAATGCTAGATTAAGATTTTATTTAATTTTAAGCAAACCATAAATATTAGAAAGAGTGTAAAAACTTCTAAAAATGTGTAAAAGTCAGACACATGTGCAGTACGAATTGTATGTAATTCTGACGATCAGTGCGAATTCTGTGCGATTTTTAAAGCATAGTAATTTCAGTAATAATGCGATCATTATGATAATTACATATCATATGTGTAATTAAATTAGACAATATTATATCACCTTGAAATCCGCATTAAACATTGAGTTGGCGAAAAAGTGCGAATATGTGAAATGAGAAGACGGTGGAGGTACAGACGCTGCGGACAGTTTTGACATGCATATTCCTAAGCCAACAGGTGTGGTTTCGTTGGTGAATATAAATACAAGCCCAGGAGAGCCAAATTTACTCTTAAATCAGTCTTCAGTCGTGGCGGTACGCTATGTTCGTCAGCGACGCGAATTTTTAATACTCTTCAAACAGTCTTCAGTCGTGGCGGTACGCTATGTCCGTACGAGACGCATTACTTCAGACAGAGTTAGAAGCTGTGTCTAACATCGACAAGATTTTTATGCTATAAACTGTAAAGTATTACAGAAAATGTTTTATTTCAAGTAGTAATAAAAAAAGTACGGTAACTAAAATCGTCGGACGTCTACAAACAGTCTACAACTACGAACATCAACTCTAGACAGATGGCGAGAGAACATCAAGCAGAGGAACGATACGCAGAGCAATAGAAACGGTTTAAATAGCAACAGAAGCCGATCTAGAGCAATACGTCATTCCATTCTACAGCCAGCCGATGGGACCATAAAGAACGAGAGACGGAAGGACGACCAGTGGAACCGGAGAACGCAAGAGGACATCCAGAAGGAGAAGACCGACGGACCACTGGAGGACATGGGACAATCTGCAGAATTGAGGTGACGAAAAACCAATTTGTAATAATAAAAGAATAAAGACATTAAAAGACATTAATAAAAACATTTTAAATTAAAGAATAACTATGTAGATATAGATAAGAGAATGTAATTTATTTGTAATCAGAATTTCTTTCATGAAGAAAGTTGTGTTAGTGTTTGAAATCACAAGCAGAATGATCACTGTTGCACACCACAATATAAAATTTATCCCGATTAGCGCTTTCAAGCTTCACAGCTCATCGTCAGATCGGAATTGAAAGAAATGATGTGAAAACAAACCCTTCACCACATCTCACCCCTGCTCACACACAACAAGCTATAATTCAAATGTCCCTTCCCCAACCCCTAGGCCTGTCCCTCCATTTGGACAGTTACATATTGTACGTATTTCCGCGTTACAAATCCAGGGAACCCATCTTAACTGATCTCTGCCAATTACATGGGCTGCCTACGTTGTAACGAACTGTATTTAAAGTCAAATTAATTGAACAAATTAATTAATATAAGTATAAGGAAACAAGGGAAGGTATTTTACTGATTTATGCACTCATTTTCATGTGTAACAAGACGACTTCTCTTTATTAACAACAGTTACTAAAAGATCCCATGACATCATTAATTAAACTAAAATATTTAAATGCTTTTCATAAAACTTTGGGATCAAATTGATTATGTATTCTTATACCTCGGATCCGAGTTTACTTTATGTATATTTATAGTAAAGACTTCTAATTATTTTCAGTTCATCTAGAAGCTTGCAAGACTTCTTTTACCATTTGAAGAATGGCATTATTACTTGAAGTGATAATAAATTACTTTTACATTTAAGGCGTTACAACGTATGATAATTGAATTTTACACTAAACTCTTAGATTGTCTCATTTTAATTTTTAAATAAAATTAATCGTCTTTGAAAAAGTCTCTTTTAGAAGTAAGTTGTGTATCAAATATGATTAACTCTCGATAGCAACGCTATCGAGTCACCTTTACAATTGAACGTAGTAACCTCGTCCTGGGGTGTCCGTCTTGTGAATCCTTGTAGTCGGCGTCATCATCTGGGTCGTGTCTTCGGCAAGAATTAGGTCGGATGTTCACAGAGGAGATTGAAGTTTCTTTGGTGTAAGTAGATGTAGATTTACGGATGTCCTAGGCAGAGTCTTATTCATCGTATACGTGTCTTTATGAAGTTTCTGCAGATCACATCTTCAGGAGTGATGTTGTAATTGGAGTTACCTCTTGAGGGGAGACGTCTTCTTGCTTACCACTAGTTCTGTTTTTGTGTTACATTTTACATCTTCTTCTTAACACATATTTATGTTATTGATACATGACACAATGCTTTCCACGTTTAGCAGTGGTAGCTAATATACTACAGTTAAATAAAACAAACAAATCAAATACATTTTGGTAGAGCTCTCGCTCTCACGTCTGTACGGTGTGAAGGCAACATAGCGAGTCCTTTGCTCGATTCAACTGGTACATAACAAAGGAGAGGGGCAATTACTCCGCGACAATATAGTTCCTATTTTTATTTAAGTTAACATTCTTATTACCAAAAACCATACCTTAAATATACATATATAATTTACGTGAGTTATTTTAACTACTATTTGTGTCTTCAAATTTCTAATTATAAACATTATGATTTTTATATCTTCCTAAATTACAGACGACTCGATAAACACGTTGAGTCCGGAATTAGCAGGTCACCGCATGATGACTAGCAAAGGGTTAATTATGATAATAATAACTTTTTACAATTCGGCGTTCTTTATTAGTGCTTCTGTAGATTTTCAATCACTTCTCATTCTCCTACTGAGTTAATACGGGGTTTTAGGGTTTATAGTGCGATTTAAAAATACTTAATCGCTCGCAAACTTAATTTTTATTTATTTACGATTACAGTTAGAATTAAATCGTCACATACTCCACCGCTTAAGTTTCACGTTACGGGTGTTTTTTGTGAGTCTAACGCACAATTGGGGACTTGGAGTATGTATGGTGACGGTGTGTGTAATTTCTTTCACATAGTTATTGGTAAGCGTTATATCTACTTGCTTCTTCCCCACAACACAATATACTTTTATATTTTCTTATTAACTACCTTTTTTTTTACATACTATTCACACTTAATATTTACATAATAAAACACAAAACTCTTTCTTATCTCTATCACTTAAATCTACTACCGGTTTTTTCCTTTTTGGTTGTCTTACTCTCACTCTCAAGAGTAATGTTCTAAATCTTTTGCTATTTAGAATTCTATCTTGTTTTCATTGAGTACTCATTTACTTATTCTTCGCAGAACTGGATCTCAGGTTGATCAGGCCTCATTTCCAAACTCTACGTTTAACATTTTCCACGGTTTCAGAAGTATAATATACTTCACTACCTAGTATTCCCTTTTCTATTTTGGGTTATACTATTCTTTCTCTTCTTCTTATACAATTTTAGCTGCGAAATATGTGTTCTCCGCACATATTTTCGAGACGCAGGATCGTACAGGGCTACTGTAACTGGAGTTAGGTACTTCTGGATTTGGTAAGGGCCACACCATCGGTATGATAGTTTAGAGGTGGTCTTATCAATTGCACTACTAGTGGGGTGAGTCTTATACATTACTAAGTCACCTACTTGGTACCTAATTGAATTGTTATGAATACCTTTCTCGTGGTATTTTCTGGATTTCTCTAAGTTCGCTCTTAAATTAGAGCGGGCTTTATTCCATATTTGCCCGCTCTAATTTTTTAGAGGTTTTGTCGGTATTTGTACAGTAACTCAAACGGGGTCGACTTGTGACCTTCGTGATAAGCTGAATTAAAGGCGAATTGAATCCAGGATAGGTTTTGGTCCCACGACGTATGATCGTTCGCATGATAGGCGATTAACGCAGATTTGAGGTTTCGTAGATACCTTTCAACAATATTGCCTTGCGGTCGATACTCCGTAGTGGTTATATGGTCTATTCCTAACTTGAAACACATATTCCTAAATTCTTTCGCTTTAAACTATGGTCCATTATCTGATACTATACGTACAGGTGTACCGTAGTCTTTAAATAATCTTTCCTGTAATATTTTTACAGTCGTCGACGCTAATGCTCGTCGCATGGGATACATCCAAACAAATTTGGTGAACGAATCTACACAGATGAGTAACATTGTATTACCTGATTTGGATCGTGGATATGGACCTGAAAAGTCTAGATAAAGTTTAGAAAAAGGGGTCTTAGGGATTTCTGAAATCAGTTGGCTTACCTGATTATTTCTGGCGGGTTTACTGAGGGCACATAATGTACATTTCTTTACGAAACTGGCTATTTCGCTGTTCATATTGTTCCAATGATATTCCTTTCGAACACGATGTATTGTCTTATTGATTCCCATATGGGCTCCTATGGTAGATGAATGGAAGTATTCCATCAGCATGGGCTTAATTACATCAGGGGCTATTATTCTTAGTTCCTTTCCGCTTCTTATCTTATGGCATAGTACATTTTTACTCAAAACGTATTTCTCGGATTTAATACCTTGCGTAAGTTGTTCTATAATAGGCTTCAGTAAGGGGTCTTGTTGTTGATACAGAGCAATGTTTGTAAAGGCAAGGGGGAACTCAGTAATTACGGCGTTAGCAAGTTCTATTTCCGGATTCTCCTTGCTTTCGGGAGTTTTAGTGGGCGACTGGAACATACGGGACAGGGTATCAGCGACTACGTTTTGGGTACCTTTTATATGCTGCACTCTGAATTTGTAGCAGTTTAACTTCAATATCCATCTTCCAATACGTCCTAACTGTTTAGGGTGATTCAGTAACCAAGATAACGCTTGATTGTCAGTTTCCAAAAGGAATTCTTTATGTTCTAGGAAGGGTTTAAACTTCTCGAATGCAAAAACAATTGCTAAACATTCCAATTCATATGCGGAATACTTTCTTTCTTGGTCGCTCAGGGTTCGCGATGCATAATTAATAGGTAGTCTACTGTTTTCTATCTCTTGATATATCACTGCACCTAACGCTACACTGGAACTGTCGGTCTGCACTACAAAAGGTTTCGTGAAATCCGCTAGTTGCAAAACTGGGGGAGATATGATACTTTCTTTAAGTTGCTCAAACGCGTTTTGATGTCGTGAGCTCCATTCAAACTTCGTTCCCTTCTTTCGTAAGGAATTTAGGGGTGCTGCTATTTCGGCAAGATGGGGAATATATTTGTGGAAATAATTTACCATTCCCAAAAATCGGGCTATACCTTTTGCATCTCGTGGGGGTGAAAATTCTCTAATAGCGCGGGTTCGTTCGGGGTCAATGCTTACCTTTCAATTCGCTTTCACGATGTGACCTAAGAATGAAAACTGAGGGACGGCAAAACTTACCTTCTTTGGGTTAACAGTTAATCCTGCTCTTAGTAACCGAGATAACACTTCGCGTAGGTGTTTAAGATGTAGTTCCATAGATTCGCTATATATATAACGATGTCGTCCAAATAGTGATACACATATTTAAATTTAATGTCGTGAAATATCCTTTCTAATAGTCTACTACATACGGAACTTCCTTGAGATATTCCAAAGGGTACTCTAGTAAATTGGTACAAGTTAAAAGGAACTGCAAACGCGGTTAGACGTTTTGATTCTTCAGAAAGGGGTATTTGGTGAAAAGCTTGATTCAGATCCATTACCGTAAAGACCATAGCTTTAGAGAAGTAATGGAAAGCACTATGGATGTCTGGAAGAGGGATAGATTCAAATTCTATTCTTTTGTTTAATTGCCTGTAGTCCACAACTAGTCTGTGTTTATCGTGACCTTTTGGTACTAAAAGGAGGGTGATGAATATGGGGACGTAGAGGGTTCAATGACTCCTTGCTCCAACAACTTGTTGATATGGTTTCTCATCACTTCCATCTTGGGAGGCGACAACTTGTACGGAGGTAGGCGTATTACTTTCTGATCGCTCAGATTAATTTTATATTCTATTAGTTTAGTGAGTCCTAGTTTAGGTGTAAGAACTGAGGAAAATTCTTTTATTAATTTCAGTATTCTCACTCTATCTCTACTTCTAGATGAGATAAATCTGACTCTTGGTGTATTACGTGTGCAGTAGATGAACAATTTTTTTTCTTTTTCGCATTATTACAATCAAATCGATATTTCCGTGTACGGTCGAATCGGAAATAATATTTTTGCTCGTAGATGTCAAGAATCATTCCCGTTTTACTAATAAAGTCTGCTCCTAATATTAAATCGGGTCCTAATTCATTACATACTAACATTGTAAACATCCAGGTTAGGTTCTTGATTTTAACCTTAACGGTAAGGCTCAGTTTTATGATTATATTTCGTTTATTGGCGGTAGCACACTTTATATTCACCGGTTGACTCCGTTTTACTAGATGGTGTTTCGCTAATTTGTCCGCTAATTCTTGGCTGATTAAAGTTCTGCTAGATCCCGAATCAATTAATGCGGTTGTGGAGGTAACGCCTAAGTCAACTCGTATTAAGGGTAATAGGCTTTTGTCCAGTTACATTTATTTATCGCGTTACATTTTTCACGAAATTCTTTCACATAGGGATCTATTTCTTTCGAACTTCTTTTCCTTCCACGTTGGTTATAAAATATATTTTTTTTTTTTTATTATAAGTTTCTTTATGTTCACCAGATTTCGAGTTGCTGCGGAAGACACAGGATTTCGGGTCTCCCTGCTTTACATGTTTTTGGATCTGAGTGTTTACGTTCCAATGGCTTACTCTTGCAGTCTTTTCTTATGTGTCCATATTTGCCGCAATTATAACAGATGGGTTTATTGCGCGGAGGGTACCTTGTTTCCGCTTTATATGGTGTTACACTTAACTTAACCAGATTTGCGCACATTGTGAGGTCTACTGAAAACTTGCCTTTCATGCGGGGTTGTTACATCGGGCACTAGGGCTCGCAATTCATTTCTATTTGTTTCTGCCGGTTTCATTGCATGTCTATTTTGATCGGAGTACCATACATTTGACGAATGGATACTGCACTGTTCTAGATCTGCAATGGTGTTTGGTCTATTTATCAACGATAAACGAGATCTTTCCTCAGGTGACAGTCCTATTAAAATGGTGTCGACCATCTGTGTCTCATTCCAATCTACACGTAGTAGTCGAGATGACTCCCTGATATCGGAGATGTAATGAGCTAATCTCTCCTGATTTCCTTGTACTCGGAGTACAGTCTTTCTTTTAATTTCTTCGTAAATACCGGTTGGGATAAAGTACTTTATTATCGAGCTATGTAGCTCTTCTACTGGAAATGTAGAGGTTAGAGCTTCTATCACACGATTCTTTAACGGGGGTTTACATTTCGGTAACAGAACTTGCAAAATTTGCCAGTCATTCAGCTGCTGTAGATCTTTTATCTGCAGGAGATAGCTAATGAAATTTAGTAGTTTGGAGACATTTAATCCATCGGTGTAAGGGATTTCAGTTAAGATTTTCTCCACAGGATGAGTAATTTTACCGTATAGGTCCGCGTTATGGTTCAAGGTTGGCATTCCTTTAGTACAACGATATGATGCATTCGGGGTGGTCAATTCATGATTTCCGGGACGAATCTGAAAACGCTCGGGAGGAGGGGCATTTAAATCTCTATCAGTATTTTGCTCTTGGTTAGCTTGCATCTGCGATACGGCGGGTGAGTTCCGATCAGTGTTAGGCGAAGGTAGATCAGTAGTAGGTGATTGTACTGGGGAGATGTGTAATTTCTTTAAGGACTTCTCTATTTCATCCATCCTGAATGAGTCGGATCTTGTTCTTAAGTCATTAATAATTGTGGGTAAGCGGCGTAAAGCTTCGTCAGCTAGGTTTTGTACTTCAGGAGGTATTTCCGTAAGATTAGGCCAGATCAACAAATTTTTCATTCGCCGGGTTAAATGCTCTATTCTCTTGGTAGTCCGCAAAATTATCGCCGGAGATTTCTCGTCTTGGAGGGTTTGAGACAATAAGGTTAGCTCACTATACTTGGCATTACAAATTTCTCTCTCGCTCTCATAATCGAGTTCGCTTAGGTTGTTTAATTGCGCGGGTGTATCAAATCCACATTCGCGTATTGACCTACGCAATTCCGCGACTGTTACATTCGCATGGGGTAGTCCACGCAAAAGAGCTTCGTAAGACAGCTCGTCTTTTAATAACAAATCCGGATTGAATTGGGCCATTTTTATCTTAGTTCTAACACATTAAAACGTACTTAAAACTAATTCTACAACACTACACATTAATTACACATATAAGATAAATTCTTGAGTAAATAATTTGCATAATTCAGAAAAGAACAATTTCTCTTCTAAGGGAGAGACAGAAATTCCACACACACATATTTTTCAAAGTTAAATAGCCGATCAGCTGTTTGCTTTGAATGTAGGCCACCCTCTTTTATTTAGTAAACAAAGGTAGGGTCAGTGTGTCCGTGAGAATGCGGGGGTTTACGCTCACGTATTGTTCTATACACAATGCCACCGATTAACTAAATCGACCGGTTTAAACTGGAGAAGCCAGTCGGACGCTAAGGTGAATCTTATTCAACAATGCACGCCTTCAACTTACACGTGTATTAAGGTTTATAACAGTTTGACTTTATTCATTCATGTACTTTCCCCAATTAAATCAATTATTTATTTTGGTAACAATTTCAAGTTACGAAATTCTTTCCACGTAATTAACCGGGTCTCCTTTACACAGGAGCATTATTATTAACAAAATTTTTTTTTCTTTACCGTGACAACGGACATACACTAACATATACTATGCAGATTGAATAAAGCAGGCTTATTCAAGAAACAACAGGTCTTGGATTGTCATAATATAAACCTGTTCAATACTGACCAGTTGACCAAGCATCACAATTCATGTATGCCAGTAGGTACATGCATATATCTTCATACAATGATATTTCAATTTATACTGACTATCATTTACGTATCTCAAAACAAATTCATTTTTTTTTAATTAAAGTTACATTAATTACATTCCCTGAGTGGATAGATCAATAACTGAATGCCGTGAGTTATCTAATTTACTAATAAATTAAGCAGAGTGGCGCAATTCTGTAACGTATTTCCGCGTTACAAATCCAGGGAACCCATCTTCACTGATCTCTGCCAATTACATGGGCTGCCTACGTTGTAACGAACTGTATTTAAAGTCAAATTAATTGAACAAATTAATTAATATAAGTATAAGGAAACAAGGGAAGGTATTTTACTGATTTATGCACTCATTTTCATGTGTAACAAGACGACTTCTCTTTATTAACAACAGTTACTAAAAGATCCCATGACATCATTAATTAAACTAAAATATTTAAATGCTTTTCATAAAACTTTGGGATCAAATTGATTATGTATTCTTATACCTCGGATCCGAGTTTACTTTATGTATGTTTATAGTAAAGACTTCTAATTATTTTCAGTTCATCTAGAAGCTTGCAAGACTTCTTTTACCATTTGAAGAATGGCATTATTACTTGAAGTGATAATAAATTACTTTTACATTTAAGGCGTTACAACGTATGATAATTGAATTTTACACTAAACTCTTAGATTGTCTCATTTTAATTTTTAAATAAAATTAATCGTCTTTGAAAAAGTCTCTTTTAGAAGTAAGTTGTGTATCAAATATGATTAACTCTCGATAGCAACGCTATCGAGTCACCTTTACAATTGAACGTAGTAACCTCGTCCTGGGGTGTCCGTCTTGTGAATCCTTGTAGTCGGCGTCATCATCTGGGTCGTGTCTTCGGCAAGAATTAGGTCGGATGTTCACAGAGGAGATTGAAGTTTCTTTGGTGTAAGTAGATGTAGATTTACGGATGTCCTAGGCAGAGTCTTATTCATCGTATACGTGTCTTTATGAAGTTTCTGCAGATCACATCTTCAGGAGTGATGTTGTAATTGGAGTTACCTCTTGAGGGGAGACGTCTTCTTGCTTACCACTAGTTCTGTTTTTGTGTTACATTTTACATCTTCTTCTTAACACATATTTATGTTATTGATACATGACACAATGCTTTCCACGTTTAGCAGTGGTAGCTAATATACTACAGTTAAATAAAACAAACAAATCAAATACATTTTGGTAGAGCTCTCGCTCTCACGTCTGTACGGTGTGAAGGCAACATAGCGAGTCCTTTGCTCGATTCAACTGGTACATAACAAAGGAGAGGGGCAATTACTCCGCGACAATATAGTTCCTATTTTTATTTAAGTTAACATTCTTATTACCAAAAACCATACCTTAATTATACATATATAATTTAAGTGAGTTATTTTAACTACTATTTGTGTCTTCAAATTTCTAATTATAAACATTATGATTTTTATATCTTCCTAAATTACAGACGACTCGATAAACACGTTGAGTCCGGAATTAACAGGTCACCGCATGATGACTAGCAAAGGGTTAATTATGATAATAATAACTTTTTACAATTCGGCGTTCTTTATTAGTGCCTCTGTAGATTTTCAATCACTTCTCATTCTCCTACTGAGTTAATACGGGGTTTTAGGTTTTATAGTGCGATTTAAAAATACTTAATCGCTCGCAAACTTAATTTTTATTTATTTACGATTACAGTTAGAATTAAATCGTCACAATATTTTTCTAGCAAATTCTTGTGTTTCAGTGTTGTGTGTGTGTGTGTGTACATTCCTTTTAAACCACCCGTATTCCTCTCCACACACGTGGGTCAAGCACACATTCAGACTGAGTAGTCGAGAAGTTATAATATGACTAAGAAATGTTTTACGTAGAATTGATAATATAAGACATAAGATATAAAATATATTTTTATGATGAATGTACGGCAACCAAAGAACCATCGAAACAATAGATAATGAAGTTCTTAAGGCGAAGTAATTATTATTATACACAGTTACTGTATGGTCTCCAGATCACTGTATATGATTAAATAAATAATTACCTTAATTTTATCCACTAAGTGATCTTCTTTTTCTAGATTACAACATGTTTCGGGGCTTATATCCCCATCTTCAGGTAAAAACAAAATCTACCCTATTGTTAGAGTTTCGTTAAAAAGTTTACGAAGACACAAACACATAACACACTTAAATAAATTAACATAGAACATCGAGTTTGCATCGGAACGCGCTGCAAATTGGAAGTCGGACTTCGGCCGGTGCACTGGTTCGGTTGTAGCGCGTTCCGATGCAAACTCGATGTTCTATGTTAATTTATTTAAGTGTGTTATGTGTTTGTCTCTTCGTAAACTTTGTAACGAAAACCTAACAATAGGGTAGATTTTGTTTTTACCTGAAGATGAGGATATAAGCACTGAAACATGTTGTAATCTAGAAAAAGAAGATCACTTAGTGGATAAAATTAAGGTAATTATTTATTTAATTATTATTATCTTATAATTTTTATTTTTATTTTGTTAGTTTGAATCAATAAATGAAAACATATTACGATTAATAAAAGGACTACTCGTATTATAATTACACCTGAACTCCAATTATACATATACGGTCTCAGTACTGTTAAATGAGTATTAACACTTCACAAATTAAATTAAATTAAATTATCAATTTGTGTTGACGTGTTATAATTTATATATATATATTGTCACAGGACAAATGGCGCCAATCGTACACACTATAGTTTTTTAGGCCCTTAAAAGGACCGTTTGTCGGGTACGCTAAATCATTTGCGTACGCTGCCCGAGCCGCGCTGTGATGTTCGGCGGCTGCGTCCGCTGTTCCGGGCGTGCTGCGGTTCTCTTCTTTCGGCAGCGGTATGTAGAGCCCGCTGCTGTCCCAGTCGATGTCCATCACTGCTTCTCCTGTGTTCTCCATTCTTCCTTCTTCCTTTTCTTCCAGCTGGCTTGACGACGTCCAATGATTTTTTTTTTTTTTTTTTTTTTTCGCTCTGGGCTTTGCGGTTGTGCGTCGCAGAGACGAACCGCACGGGAACTGAGTTCCGAGCTACCATCTGGAGCTCCTGCCTCGTGGCCCTGCCCAAGTAGGGCGCGTGCTCTATAGCAGGCCTTTCTCGGCTGTTGTGCTAGCCTACGCTAGCGCAGTATACACCGAGGGCGTTTCCACGAATCACCTGGGCGTATACGGTACCTTCCCAGCCCAGTCACTAGAGGATTGCCTGGGAACCTCGCCGCACGTGCATAAAATTTGCGTGCGAGCCGCCTGAAAGTGTCGTCCAAGGAGCGGACGCCAACTCCTCTCCTTAGAAGGCGAGATGAGAAGCGACGGGGGACTTTGGCCGCTAGCCGAAGCCCCCTGTCGAGGACGCTCTGCAATTTCTTTTTATGCATTGCGGCGAGGTAACCCCAGACCGGGCAGGCGTAGGTAATGACCGGCAGCAGATACGCGCCGACGATCATCCTACCCAATTTCCTGGTCATGGCTGAGCTGATCAGGAGTGGAAACAGTGCGCACAGGCGAGTGGATGCTCGCTTAAGAACTGTCTGTGCGTGGGTACGCCAGGTGAGCCGACGGTCAAGGTGTAAGCCGAGGTACTTGACCTCGTTGGACCAGCGCAAGTACGTTCTGCCGATACGTAGTTGCCTAACGGGGTTCTTCCGTCGCTTGGAGAATTCGACGGCTACACTCTTGGTGGCGTTGAGTTGCACTCTCCAATTCTCAGTCCAGTCCACGAGCGTGTCGAGCTGGCGCTGCAGTCGTAGGACGGCCCTTTCCTCATGACGATCGGCCGTAAATACGGCCGTGTCGTCAGCGAAGAGGGCCATCTGGACTCCAGGCTGTCTCGGCACGTCGTTGACGTAGATCGAGAACAGAAGGGGGCCTAGAACACTACCTTGAGGGACGCCGGCTGTGATTCGTCTCTCGGAAGAGACAGAATCGCCAACTCTCACGCAGAAGGTCCTCTCCGTCAGAAAGCTAGCAACCAGATGGAGGTAGCAGTCCGGGAGCTGGACTTCCCTAAGTTTGAATAAAAGGCCATCATGCCATACGCTGTCGAAGGCTTTCTCAACATCTAAGAAACAGCCAACGGTCCGTTCTCTCCGACACCCGGCTTCCGTGATGCTTTCCACCAGTCTCATCAGTTGATGAGTGGTCGAATGCCCCACACGAAAGCCGAACTGTTCGGGGACCAGCACGTCAAAGTTGGTTAGATGTTCTCGTACACGACGCTGTACGAGGCGCTCAAAAACCTTGGACGTAGCGGAAAGTAGGCTGATAGGCCGGAGGTTTTCCGAGCGGGTGGTATCCTTTCCCTGCTTCGGGATCACGATAACCGTCGCCTTTCTCCATTTCTTGGGAAAGTAGGCCAGTCTAAGACACGCGTTGAACAAATCAGTCAAGAATTGAACTCCAGGCTCGGGAAGAAGTCGTAGAGCGGTGTTGGTAACACCGTCCGGGCCTGGAGCCTTTCTTGGCTGAAGTTCAGGGAGCCGATCTGAGACCTCTTCCAAAGAGATGGGTTCGGGCTCCGCCGTGATCGGAAGAGACAGAAAGTCTTCCACAGCCATCTCGACTTGTTCGTCGAAGTCCCAGTCCATGGGCGGGTTGGGAGCGAACTGACGCTCGAAACACAAGCCCAAGTACTCGGCCTTCTCCTCCGGGCGACCCAGGAGTCGACCGAACGGTCCAACAATGGCGGGAAGTGGAGGTCGGCGCCTCCGTCCCGTCAATGCGGTAGGTATTCTGTACGGGTGAGATTGCGGGTCCGCATCCCCCGTTCGGGCCACGTCGAGTTCCCAACAGCTACGTCGGAACGCCTTCAGACTGCCACGCAGTCGTCCGGTGAGCCGATTGTATGCTGCCTTATCGGCCGGATCACGGGTCCTCTGCCAACGTTTCCGGAAGTAATTCCTCTCACGAGCGAGAAGAGAGACTTCCTCAGGGATGCGTTGGTAGTCAGGCGTGAAGCCAGCTCGCGTACGTGAAGACACGCCTATAGCCGAGATGATTGCCTCTTCGATTCCCGCAACTGCTTCGTCTAGGAGGCGAACGGAATCGAGTGGGGCCGCTGGCGGCAATCTACGGCACAAGGCCGGGCCGTAGCGATCCCAATCGATGACCTTCTGCTTGTCAGAACGTGCATAGGCGTGGTGGGTAGCGACGTGGACCAAGATAGGGTTGTGGTCGGATGTCAGCTCCGTAAGTGAGAATACCTCGACCGGACAGACAATTCCTTGGGTCACCGCGATGTCCAGAACATCGGGAGCCGCGTTAGGCAGTGACGGAAAGAACGTGGGTTGCGCTGGACCAAACACCATCGCCCGGCGCGATTCAACAAAACTGAGCAAGCGCCTCCCGTTCGGAGTAGTCAGGCGACTATTCCAAACGCGATGCTTGCAATTCAGATCGCCGGCCAAAATTACCCTTCGATGGGAATCGAAGATGACGTCCAGGTCGCTGACAAGGAGTTCAGCTTGTGGGGGCTTGTAAGCTGAGACCACGAGGACGCCGCCAAGAGCTCCGTGGACCTCAATGGCGGTGGCCTCTAGGTTGGTAAGCTGCGGCAAAGCGACACGATGATGACCTATGGAGGTCCTCACCGCGATCGCCGTGCCGCCTCCTCGTCGGCCAACTCGGTCATCCCGATAAACCACGTAATTTGGTAATCGAAACCGGTTCGCCGGGGTCAGGTGGGTTTCCCCGAGGAGAAGTACGTCGGGTTTGAACCGAGCCAGGAATTCAAGAAGGTCGGAATGCTTGGTACCGATGTTGTTAGCATTCCAGGCTACGAGCGAGAGATCTCGTCTAAGGGCTCGGTTCATAGAAGACCTATGACTTCGCAGGCTTCCACCAAGAGCATGAATCTCTCAGTTGGGTCAGCAGTTTCCAGGCGGGCTCGGATGGACCTGAAGAGAGATGCGACTTTCGGGAGGTCGTAGCTAGACAGAAAGCCGCGGACGAACTGTGCGTCATTGGAACTGACGGACTGGGTGGTTTGCCTGGAAACTGAGGCCGCATAAGAGCGACCAGGTGTTACGGCAGATCGGGTCATGGTGGAAGCCATAGGACCAGGGCCAGACGGTTTTGGATCAGCGGCAGGAAAAGTACGCTGTTGCGCTTCGTCGGACTTATACCGGGAAGCAGGACTTTTCTTGGGCTGTGGGCAGGCAGGAGCTCGGGGCCGAGCATCCGGTGTGGGTATCCCTTTGTTCCTGGGTTTGATGCCTGCTCGCGGAAATCGCGGAGGTGGCAGGGGCGGCGAGGCTACCTCTGGTTCAGAGGCGGGAGTAGGAGGTTCCGCGGAGGTGGAGGGTTCATTCTCCGGCTCCAAAACCGAGATAACAGCTACTGGGCGTGTCTCTGCTGTGGAAGGAGACGCGGTACGTTTAGTTGCCTTTGTAGGGGCTGGAGGTGGAGCCGGAGAGGGCGCGCGCCGTGCCGGTTGTGCCTGAGGTTTAGGCCTAGCCTGCATTTTAGGCTGTCTAGGTTGGGGCTGCATAACTGGCTGCCGTGGCTTCGGGAGGGGCCCCTGCGGCTTTTGCTTCCGCAGGAGCTCCGCCTTATAGACCGGGCAGTTTACGTTAGACGCTGCGTGGCCTTGACCACAATTTATGCAGCGAAATTTGGTTTTGTCTGCCACAGTGCAGGCCTGTGTTGAATGTCCCAGAGAACATGTCCAATGATTGTTCTAGCGGCGCTGTTTTTATGCCCTGACAGGTCGTGTGCCACGAACCTATCAGAGTGCCGCTGGTCCCCTGGTTGGCTCGCCTCGAGCACGTTAGATAGTCACGTCGAGGCCAATCAAGCTGCTGCTGATCCTTGATTGGGTCGCCTCGCCTTCTCGTGTCACGTCTCGGCTGGCGCCGAGAGCAGATCTTCGCCTCGCTACGTCACAACTCCCCCGGGTTTTGAATGCTCTCCGGTGGCCAGCCCATTGTTCTTCTCCGGCGGGTTTGAGCCGTTGGCGGTGAACCTTGTATGGACGTCCGTCCTTCTCCACCGTGTAAATCTGGCCGCCGAGGGTTGCGGCAACGCTAAAGGGACCTTCCCAGGCTGGCTCCCATCCAGGGTACCTCCGTCCTTTGGCTGGTCCGGCGTGGCTCTTGACGTACACCAGCTGCCCTACGGCCAGTGTAGGGTCCTGTGTCCTCCGTTCCGGATACCGCCGCCGCTGATACTGCGTCTGGTGTGACCTGGCCGTCTCTTCTCGTTCCTCAATTGGCCGGACGTCCTGTTCTGCGTGTGGCCGACTCCAGTCGCCGGGTCGGCGTAGGTCTCTGCCCAGCAGAAGCTCGCTCGGTGTCACTCCAGTGGCGGCGTTTGCACGATTCCGCAGCGAGAACAGGACCGTCGGCAAACGCTTGTCCCAGTCGCCATGGTCCTTGCAGTCATGGAGCTGGATCCGCAGCGCCTTCTTGATCTCGCCGTTGCGCCGCTCGGTCGGGTTCGCCCTGGGATGGTAGTTGGCTGTTGTCCACGGTCGTATGTGCAGCTTGTCGCACATCTGCTTCCACTTGTGGCCCGTGAGCGGCTTCCCGTTGTCGGTGAGCAACGCCTCTGGGTATCCCCAACGAGGGAACACTTCTTCCTCCAGGTAGCGGATAATGGTGTCGGCGTCCGCCTTGCGCACGGCCTTTGCTTCTACCCATCTCGACATCATATCCGTGACCACTACGATGTACCGGTTGCCAGCTCGAGTCAGCGGATATGGTCCCATGACGTCCAGGGCGACAGTATTCCAACATCTCCTGGGTCGGTGAGGTCGCTGTTGGTCCTGTTCGGGATTTGCGCCGCGCTTGTGTAGGGCGCATATTCTGCAACTCCGGACGTATCTGCGGACATCAATGGTTAGGCCGGTCCAGACGAAGTCCTTGCCGATGGCCCGAAACGTTTCTTCGGCCCCCGGATGACCGGCTTCAGGGAAGTCGTGGAAGTGCCTGATGACCTCCATGCGGACACTCGGCGGCACGTACAATCCTGGTTCCTGGTTGCGTCTGTCCTTCCAAACCAGGCCGTTGTCCACCCGGTATCCTCTCGCTGTAGCCGCCGCAGGGTCGTTTCTCCACGCTTGGCACTCCTGGTCGCCTTCTTGCGCCTCCTGCACAGCCTGATGTATGCCGACAGCTGTGATTTCTTGTAGTCGGGGTGCAGCTGCCGCAACACGGCGAAGTGGCCTCTCTTCAGGCTGCATCCGTGGTTCTTCTTGGACGCCGGCAGTATCTTCAAGCCCAGGTTCCCTCGAGAGGAAGTCCGGCAACTCGTTCTCCTTGCCCGGGCAGTGGACGACGGTGAATTTGAAGCTCTGTATCAGTAGAGCCCAGCGAGCGTACTTCGTCTTCTGCCCCGTCGCCTGCTTCAGCCAGGTTAGCGCCTTGTTGTCGGTCCTTAGGGTGAAATGGCGATCCTCCAAGTATGGCCGGTATTTCTTGATGGCCCAGACGACTGCCAAGCACTCCAGTTCGTTGGAGTGGTAGTTCTTCTCCGCCTCGTGGAGCTTGGCACTGGCGTACGAGATGATGCGCCTCTCTCCGGCTTCGGTGCATTGATAAAGCACCGCTCCAAGTCCCTTTTGCCTGGCGTCGGTCTGCAGAAACATCGGCAAGTCTCGATCCGGTCGTGAGAGTTTTAACGGCTGCCGGAAAGCGGCCTTAACCTCTTCGAAGGCTCGCTGAGTTGTGTCGTCCCAATGCCACTTTCTTGTCCGCAGCAGGTCCGTTAACGGTTCCGAAATCATGGCGAAGCAGGGGATGTACTCTCGCAGCCAGTTGCAGGTTCCCAGGAAGCGTTGCAGTTCTTTCTTGTTGCTGGGGGCCGGCTGGTCTTCGATCGCTCTGAGATGTTGCTGCTGCGGGAGGTTGCCGTCCGGGGTAATCTCGTGGCCCAGAAAGGCGACTTCTTCTCGGCCGAAGTGACACTTGTTGAGCGAGCAGGTCAGCTGGTGCATCTGCAGCCTTTCCAAGACTTGATCCAGGTGTCGCAGGTGCGTTTCCCAGTCGGGGGAGTAGACAATGATGTCGTCCAGATAGACGAGGCAGCACTCCCGTAATAGTCCCGTGAGAACATCCTGCATCAGCCGTTGGAAGGTGCTGGGCGCGTTCTTCAGCCCAAAGCACATCACCCGGAACTGGTAGCGACCTCCGTCGGGCACCGAGAATGCTGTGTACTTCTTTGCTTCTTCCTCCAGCGGGATTTGCCAGTAGCCGCTCTTCAGATCTAGGGTCGAGAAGACTTTGGCCCCGCTAAGGTCCTTGATGGTTTCGTATATCAGCGGCAGTGGTGAGTCCACATCCTCGGTCTGATCGTTCAGCCTCCGGAAGTCCACGCAGAACCGGGGTGTGCTGTCCTTCTTCTTCACAATCACCACCGGAGAGCTGTATGGCGAGGTGGCCGGTTCAATGATACGCTGCCTCAGCATCTCTTCTACCTGTTCCCGGATGGTGCGTTTTTTCTCGTCGGAGTACCTGTACATTGGGAGCCGGAATGGCTGGCTACCTTCTTTCAGCCGGATCTCGTGCTTGGCCGCGGATGTGGTGCGGAGCGGGCCACGGGAGAACAAACTGCGATGACGGTGTAACATTTCCAGAAGCCGTTTATGGTGTTGGCCAACTGCTGACGTTTGAAGGCTAGCTTCGTCAATGTCCTCTTCCTCGGGCTCCGCGCGGTCATTCCAGAAGACCGTCTGTCGGTTCTCGCTGCCAATGTGAAGGCAGCCCCGTCGGTAGTCCACAACTGCTTGGTTGGCCGTAAGCCAGTGGTGGCCCAGTAAAACTTCTTCTTGCAGTCCGGGCACTTCTAGCAGACTGGAGGTAGTCGCGAGACTTCCAATTATAATGTCTGCGACGACGGCGGCCGTTGAGTGACATTGCTGACCGTGTAGCGCTAGCTGGACAACTCGGGGCTCCGTCTTCCTTCCTCCGGGCAGCAGACCGGCTCGTACGAAGTCGTAGTTTGCGGCGGAGTCCAAAGCTGCGGTCAGTTTTCGGCCGGCGATCTCTATTGGAATGCGCGGTATGTCCGCACCTAGTTGGTTCACGCGCCCCGGTGGGCTATTTACCGGGGCGCTTGGTCGTTTCCCTGCCGGTTCTTCACAGGGCAGTCCCGATGGTAGTGTCTTCCCGGGCAGTAGCGGCACTTGGGCGTTAGGCTGTTCATTCTTTGTTCCTCTTTCGTGCTTGAGGCCGATCGACACTGCTTCGACCCCCCTACTCGATCCAGGGAGTTTTCAGCAGAGTCATCCCGACCTCGCGCACGTCTATCTTGATCCAAGTCCGCCTCGATGCTTATTGCCCGTTGTAAAAGTTCCTCCAAAGTCGTAGGCGGCGGGAACCTCAGCGCGGGTCGAAGGCGTGGCTGCAGCTGTTGTGTAAGCATGGTTATGCTCGTCCTCTCGTCACCTCCGGGGTACAGACGGCGAAACAGCTTGATTTTTCTCAGGAGGAAGATTTCCGCCGATTCCTGCCGCTGCGGTTGTCCGTACAGCTCGGCCAGCAGCTCTGCGTCGCGTTGCATCCCGCAGAAGTGATGCCGGAAGCGGTCGCAGAACTCGGGCCAATTTATCTGCAATCCCGTGTATCTCTCTGCCCACGTGGCAGCTTCTCCTCGGAGCTGCCGCACTGCGTAATCTGCCCACTGTTCAGGTGGGACTCTGTAGTCCCGCAGCTGTCGCTCTAGCTGTTGAAGATATCGTTCTGGATCCTCGTACTTGAGGCCATGGTATGTAGCGGTGATCACCGGTGGCATCGTGCACCTCATAGCTGCGGCGAATTGCGCAAAGCCTTGCTCTACCTCGAACCCGGTGTCCCGCTGGGTGTAGCTGTTGGGCGCCATGTTGTTTTGTGTGCCGGCTGGTACCTCTCTGGCGTGGCTAGATCTTGCATCCACAAGATGATCGTCGCCCCACGTTGGGCGCCAATCGTACACACTATAGTTTTTTAGGCCCTTAAAAGGACCGTTTGTCGGGTACGCTAAATCATTTGCGTACGCTGCCCGAGCCGCGCTGTGATGTTCGGTGGCTGCGTCCGCTGTTCCGGGCGTGCTGCGGTTCTCTTCTTTCGGCAGCGGTATGTAGAGCCCGCTGCTGTCCCAGTCGATGTCCATCACTGCTTCTCCTGTGTTCTCCATTCTTCCTTCTTCCTTTTCTTCCAGCTGGCTTGACGACGTCCAATGGATTGCGCCAAAATTTCTAGCGGCGTTGTTTTTATGCCCTGACAGGTCGTGTGCCACGAACCTATCAGAGTGCCGCTGGTCCCTGGTTGGCTCGCCTCGAGCACGTTAGATGGTCACGTCGAGGCCAATCAAGCTGCTGCTGATCCTTGATTGGGTCGCCTCGCCTTCTCGTGTCACGTCTCGGCTGGCGCCGAGAGCAGATCTTCGCCTCGCTACGTCACAATATACATATATATATATATATATATAGTGCGACAGTACAACCATATACGGTACTGTGCATTGCCAAAATAATTAAAATAATTAATAAAAATAAATAAATTTATGGTTTATAAACATGATTCAGATTGCAAGCTGGATTGTTTAAAATATATGTAACGCACAGTTCATGCATGGGCATGCATATCTGGCCACCTGTCGCTAGCTGCGTGTACATGTGTATTTAATATGTATGTGTGAAACCTGTCCGTTCCTGGACAGTAACGACCCCTATTTAAATGATTGTTTGTTTTTAAATAATATGTTAATTATTAGAAAAATATGTACAATAATTTAAAACAAAAGACACCAAAATGTGGATTTAATAAACATGCACAAAGGGCTATAGAACCGTGAGAAAGTGACGTAAATTGAAAGTATAATGAATTAAGAAGAGAATAGCTCTTTGAATAATTACAATAAAGAAGTGTAAGTTACATATAATAAACATATGAAAATTTGCGATCGATTGAGTATCGTGTAGTGTAAAACAGACTTCTCAATTCGCGAGGATCGGCGAAATTAGTGAATCGAACAAGAGTGGGAGTAAGGACACTTTCGACAAAATCTGACAAGACAAATATTGTTCAGACAGGAGCATTTGTACTATGGGCTATAAATACCAAGTCGCGCTAATCAGCTTTCTTCTTCTTAATTCAACCGTTGCCGCAGGAAGCTATGTCAGTCAGAAACGCTGTCTCGAATCTACAGTAAGTGTCAGAGGATAGACTGGAAGTCAAAGCAGAGGTTCTATGGACACACCTGCAGCCCATGATGTGACGAGAGACAACAATTAAGGAGCACATGCAGTGGAATCATGGAAGAAGACCCGAAGGACACGGACCGAGGACCGAAGGAGGACACACCGATAATTTACCATATCAAACGAGGTGATAAAAGCCATAATAATTACCTACAATTTAAAGACAGTAATTAAAACTAAAATGAAAGACATTCGAACTGTTGCTATAAGTAATTAAATTGTACATTGTAGTATATAGGCAGATTGTTAATTTAGAATGATATCTCATGTATGGTAATTGGGAGTTGAATATAACGTAAATGCTTATAACAGCAATATTTGTTTTGAAATTTAAGTAAATTAAAGTAATTAATAAAATCTTTATTTGATTAAAGGAAAATGCATATGCAGTAGAAAAGAATTAAAGCAAAGTAAGATTAAAAAAAATTTAAATAAAAGTAAACTCATTGTTGAAAAAATTGGTAAGCAATAGCAAAGATAACCACACTGAATGAGTAAGCCGAGAGCAAAATATTTGAGAGTTAAGATTAGATAATAAGATTTATGTATAACCTGTTTAATGTAAATTATCAACCAGAAGTTACATGTAAAAGATCGCACCAGCGAAAAATAATGAATTTTTTTATATCCGAAATAAATAAAGATGTCGTTAAATAAATAATGTAAATATTTAAAAAAACGTATTACGCATTCTTGTTATTACGATTACACCTAACATCATTGTTATGTTATATATGGTACATGCAAATTAAAATAAACAAATTTGAAGTGTTATAAATTTGGCGCTCCAAAGTGTGGGGCTACCCAAATTAAATTACATTGAATTTGTAAATTGTTATAATATATATTGCAGCGATACAGATTATAATTTTTGCATAGGATAATGTGTGTGTGAAGAAATTACAAACAAGTCTATATTGGAGATAATGAAACATTATTTATTGACACACAAGAAATAATAGTTTATATATATATATATTATAATTATATATTAAATTACATAAATGTCGTTCATTTTAGATAGATTGAATAAAATTTATATTGTCCGATTTAGCTCGATTTTACTTGTTAGATGATATCCTCTACACTTGATAGACGTCCTCCAGGCGTGCGTGTCCTCCTCCTAGCGTCGGTCTCCTCCTAGCGTCGGTCTCCTCCTGGCGTCCTCCTGGTTGGCGGGTGGCTCCAGCGGCGATTCCTCTGCGCGTCTCGCTGACGATTCCGTGGAACTGCTAACACCAAATAGATTTCACACCAATTGTCACTCTCACAATAATTAACGTTCTCGCTCGCAAAAAGTTATTATTAATTTATAATGTTATTGGTTATTTGATCTCAGGGTGATCTAGGTAATTATTTAAAAGGCGGAGTATTGAGCTTACACTTTCCGGAAAAGCTTGAAGTGTTCAGTAACTCCCTATGAGGAACATCTTGCACTAACGCGAAAAGCAATTTAATATAATAATAATAATAATAATAATAATAATAATAATAATAATAATAATAATAATAATAATAATAATAATAATAATACTGTGGTTGTTTACCAACTTGGTTCTTTACGAAAAGCTCGAAAATAATTCCAAGTTATATGGTATTCCTGGATTCTACAAGTTCGTACGAGAAAAACTCTCGTAGACGGACACACGTTCACAAGGCGGATGCTATCGATAACTGCCCCGATGCGTGCTATACGACGTACTAATATTACTGAAATTGGGGTTTTCTGATTGGTCAATCAGCGGTCACATGATTGATGGAAAGAAAAGATATACGAGTTACATGCAAAACCTTGTACAAATTAGCAAGAGCTTGCATAGTTTTTATCTATGAATTTTATTACTGTACCATTAATAAGGGTTAAAAGTTGAGATTTTTCTTACTAAAAAAAACCATATTTATAAAATAGCTAAAAACCAAAGAGTATATAGAAACTGTAGCTATTTATATGAACAATTCATTGTCAAAGTTTCAAGTCGATGGGTTAATTAACACGAAAAATATAGCGAAAAGGTTTCTTACACGCCCACAAATTCACACATAAAATACATAACATAAAAGCACAAACTTTTATAAAGAATTCGATATAACCTACGTCCTTATCCATCACTAAATACAAAACTTATAGCTAATTAACAAAAAATTGAATAAATCCATTTCAAACATGTTTATGTTCGTCATACATGCTCAGATACGCTGTAAGCTCATCATCCTGTGTTTTGTTCCAATATATATATATATATATATATATATATATTGTACTGCTGTTAAAATGCACATAGTACATAATAGGGAGGTAATAAATTTTAAAAGAGAAAGGATGCAGATTTTGTATTGAATGTAACACATGTTTTAAAATGTAAACAAAAAACATAGGGACTATCGACTCACCCAGTCAGCATAGAGGTCGATTCCTAAATGATATAAAACAATATTCAGTTATATGTTATGGAAAGAATATACAAAATTGGAATGAATGTTATAAGAAGAGTAAAGAGTAATAAAATTATAATTTAATAAATAACAAATAGAATTACGAATATTAGAGGTAAAATAAAGATGTTTAATAAGAAATAGAAAAATGATATATGTTTTTATAGGTATATGATAAACAGATGTAAAGAAATTAGGGAATTATCAAAGTGGCAATTTTGTAAATTGTTAAAATATTGTATTGTATAGTGATGAAGGAAATGTGTATTAGTCTAATTTTATATCTAATAGTAACTACATGAAGAGTCTTAAATTATATTCAATAAGAGTAACGTTATAACTATAATGTTATTTTCAATAAGAGTAACATGAAGAGTCTAATTTAATATCTAATGGTAACAGCATGAAGAGTCTAAAATTATATCTATAAGAGTAGCTTGAAAAGTCTAAATTCATAAAATAACATTTGTACATCATCAAGTTAATGTAACATGGAAAAGAAAATACAGTAAAGGAATTTAGTTTGTGATACCAGAGTTTCGATTATAATATTTAATGAATAATCAATATTACGAGAAATATAACAATATCCTTAATAGAACGACGATAGAAGAGGGAAATCATGGACTGAAGAAGAGTTTAAGTGGCCATAAAGGATAATTAAGTGCTCCGAGGAGACATCTGTGTTGCAGTCGTCCTGGAGAGTGGCATTCAGCGGTGAGATCAATAAGAAATTTGTGTGAAGGAACAGATTGCCAAGCCTAATATTGCTTTTGAAAAAAGGTAAACAACAACCAGAAGTGAACCCGTGGGCAGCTGGAAGAATTCAGAGTCGGTCAAGTTACATTAGTCTGGTATTTATTTTTTACATGGTTAGTTCTCAAAATACTACATATTAACTGAATTTGGTTTGATTTGAAGAAAAGAAAATATTAGATACAATCGTAAATACGATCAAACAGCTTAATAATCATTAACCCTGAGAGAAAGAGTTTCTTTACATGTACTGGTAAACAAAAAAAAAAACATAATAACAGTAGGTACATTTATTAATTATATTATACTATTAAGTAATTACAAGACTCATAAAAAATAACAGTACATTAAATGGCGCCCATATGTGAAAGCAATGATTTTCTTTAAACCAGCATCAAATAACACAATTTGTTAAATTTAATTAGCATAAAAAATTGTTTCCTTGTAATTAAATTAAGTTAAAGATTGTAAAATGGCTAACAAACCAGAGCAACGATATGAATTAAGGAGTAATAGTGCTGAAGAGGAAGAAACTGAACTGGAAGTAATAGTAAGGGATGCCCAAGGGGAACAACCAAAGAAACCAACCCAACCAATGGACGCACATTTCCAGGAGATGATGAGAATTATTATGGAAGGGAATAGAAAAAACAGCGAAAAAGTATTGAAACAAATAACTGAAAAAATGGATAGTAACAGTGAAACATTAAAGAAACAAATGAAAGAGGATAATAAACAAATGAAATTAGATAATGAAACCTTATTAAAACAAAATAATGAGGAATTAAAGGAGACCATTCAACAACAAATAAATGGGGTGAATGATAAATTAGACCAGCAAAAGGCTGAAATCAAGTTAATATTACAAAATTATGAGGAAAAGAACGTTAGGCAATTCGCAAAGGTGAAATTGAATATAGAAACAATGAAAGAAAAAAGGAATGATGAAATCCAGTCAATAGAAACAAAGATAGAAGCCATACCAAACTATCAAATCAGGGAACCAGTAAATCAGAAAATAAAAGGTAATAAAGAAATAGAAAATAAATAAGATAAAAGTGTATCATTATATAAGGATAAACATAGCAGAAACAAAGAGAATAATAAGTATGTGGAAAAGAAGACGAAGAAGATAGGTAAAAGACGTCCCAAGAAACAGGAAAATACACAGGAAGAAATAGATATGATTAGGAGTGGGCTGCTTAATGTACGTAATCTCCCAATCGCTAATTACAGGGAAAGAACAGAATTAAAAAATCATAATAAAAAATTAAGGAAATTTATGTTGAAAATGAATACAGCAGAAAAAGAAAGGGATAATAAAATATCAGCTATATCATCAATAGTTGAAATACCAGTGACATATTTGGTTAAAGAACTAGAGAATAAAGTGTTAAAAGTAGGCGAAGATACCATTGAAAATTTGGTGTTCGAAAAATTGCAATACAGAGTGATCGAAGCATATATCATTAGGACAGAATTGATTGGAAATTCAACAGGAGGTCTTGAAATGAGTGAAGACTTCGCAGCAGAAAAATCAGAATAACAGGTAGTAGTGATAAAGTGGACAAGGATAGAATTCATACTGAAAACAATAATAGTCCGGGCATAAAGGATAACTTATGTATTTGACAATGGATGAACTAAAGATGAATATATGGAAAGAAGGGACTGATTTTTTGGGCATGGACCACAGCAAACTAATAGAACAAAGATAAGGTTAATTAATAAGACAAACAACATAATATTGAAGTCATTACAAATAAAGATTTTTATGTTCTGAATTAAAAGAAAGGAAAAGAACCCACCAAATTCAAAAAACGTAAGAACATCTTACAGGATACTTCAGGGAAATTATTTTGAATCGATTAAGAAGAGAAAGACGGTTAACAACAATAATAAGGTGATAATAATGAGTAAAGAGAATAAGTAATTAAAACAAATAAATAAAGAAATGATCCATCGGTTACTGAATGAAGCAATGGAAGATAAACTTGGCAAGCTAATAGGAGTGCAATACAAATGACCCATAAGAGGGAAGGTGAGTTTAAATAAGAAATTATACCCAATACCCTATACAGTAAGAGGGCATATAAAATAAGAAATCAACAAAGGATTAGTAAAAAGATAATTGAAATAAATCAGTCAAAAAGTCAACTACACGAGCCCGTTAGTAGTAATTCCCATGTAAGGATAAGTCCTTAATATTGTGTTTGGATGAGTGTCAAATTAATCAGATGATAAATCCTGATAAGGCGTCACCAAAGAATATAAGAATAGTTTTAAAACGTTTTAATAACGTCATTTTTTTAATAATTGTAATGCTGTACCTGGATATTGGCAAATAGAATTGCATCTAGAAAGTATAGAATATGTGAATGGTATAAGTTATCATTTCAAGAGAACACCTTTTGGGCTGGTCCATAATGTGGCCATATTTACAGAATGATTTGACTGAGTAGGGGGCAAGGAGATTTTAGAAGTTATTACGGTTTATGTCGATGATTTAGTAATTGCATCAAACAGTTGGGAAGAATATTGTAATAGAATTAAGAGGGTACTTACCAGATTGGGGAAAAATATAATGACACTCAAGTTGAATAATGTCATAGCCAGTAGGATTAAATTGTGTGGATTTGTAGTAATTAAATACCGAGATGGGAAGGTTAAAGATACATAAAATTTTAATCAGATTCGACCGTATAAATAAAGTAATAATTAAAAGAAAAATAATTCTTAAATGAAGAACACAGGAAATGTATAACTAGGATTGGGAAGGTGAGGTCCGAAAGAAAGAGAATGTTTTAGTCATGTTTTTGAGTTTTTTAGCCATGAAATTAGGCACAATTGTTATTTGTTATTTATTATTTTGATGTAAAACCAGTTGGTTTAGTTAACGTTGTTTTAAGTCATAAATAAGTGCCATTTCTTTTATAAAATTGCTAAACTGCTATAATTTTTATTGTTTAGACAAAGCTTTTCGTCATCACTGACATCTTCAGGTCTTAAACAACAACCAGTTTTCTTTGTAAGTTGTTGTTTAAGACCTGAAGATGTCAGTAATGACGAAAATCTTTGTCTAAACAATAAAAATTATAGCAGTTTAGCAATTTTATAAAAGAAATAGTAACGATGGCAGCTAATTTAAACAATACGAAGCATAAATAAGTGTTTAAGATATCATGATTCATGATAATAATGAACCATATTTGTAATATTAATAAAAGAAAAAACCAATTTGTTAAAAGAATTTTGTGAGGTACAAATACCTAATTAATCAGATGTTTAAATATTAAGATTAGACTATGTTGGTTATTTCAAAATTTCATCTAAAATTGTATCTGAAATTATGAAATAAGGGAAGGTATTATGTACTGCTGTTAAAATGCACACAGTACATAATAGGGAGGTAATAAATTTTAAAAGAGAAAGGATGCAGATTTTGTATTGAATGTAACATATGTTTTAAAATGTAAACAAAAAACATTTGGACTATCGACTCACCCAGTCAACATAGAGGTCGATTCCTATACGATATAAAACAATATTCAGTTATATGTTATGGAAAGAATATATGAAATTGGAATGAATGTTATAAGAAGAGTAAAGAGTAATAAAATTATAATTTAATAAATAACAAATAGAGTTACAAATATTAGAGGTAAAATAAAGATGTTTAATAAGAAATAGAAAAATGATATATGTTTTAGTAGGTATATGATAAACAGATGTAAACAAATTAGGGAATTATCAAAGTGGCAATTTTGTAAATTGTATTGTATAGTGATGAAGGAAATGTGTTTTAGTCTAATTTTATATCTAATAGTAACTACATGAAGAGTCTTAAATTATATTCAATAAGAGTAACGTTATAACTCTAATGTTATTTTCAGTAAGAGTAACATAAAGAGTCTAATTTAATATCTAATGGTAACAACATGAAGAGTCTAAAATTATATCTATAAGAGTAGCTTGAAGAGTCTAAATTCATAAAATAACATTTGTACATCATCAAGTTAATGTAACATGGAAAAGAAAATACAGTAAAGGAATTTAATTTGTGATACCAGAGTTTTGATTAAAGTATTTAATAAATAAATAATATTACGAGAAATATAACAATATCCTTAATAGAACGACGATAGAAGAGGGAAATCATGGACTGAAGAAGAGCTTAAGTGGCCATAAAGGATAATTAAGTGTTCCGAGGAGACATCTGTGTTGCAGTCGTCCTGGAGAGCGGCATTCAGCGGTGAGATCAATAAGAAATTTGTGTGAAGGAACAGATTTCCAAGCCTAATATGGCTTTTGAAAAAAGGTAAACAACAATCAGAAGTGAACCCATGGGCAGCTGGAAGAATTCAGAGTCGGTCAAGTTACATTAGTCTGGTATTTATTTTTTACATGGTTAATTCTCAAAATACTACATATTAACTGAATTTGGTTTGGTTTAAAGAAAAGAAAATATTAGATACAATCGTAAATACGATCAAACAGCTTAATAATCATTAACCCTGAGAGAAAGAGTTTCTTTACATGTACTGGTAAACAAAAAAAAAACATAACAATAGTAGGTACTTTTATTAATTATATTATACTATTAAATAATTACAAGACTCATAAAAAAATAACAGTACAATATATATATCATTTAATATTTATAATGAATTTAACTCAAGATATTTTTTTCCTTATTAGGAACATGTTTCGGGTACCATCTTGTACCCATCCTCAGCCTTCCGGTTTTTGTGTCTGGTGAAGTACGTATGTGTTGGTTGAGTATTATTATTGTGGTTTCCTGTTGGCTTTTGGTACTTCAAATTGGTTTTATTGTGTGTGATTGTGGTGTATGTGTTAGTTTTTTGTGTATTTTCAATGTTGAGTGCTTTGAATATTGTTTCATGTTTTGTATTGATTTGTATTTGTTCAGGTATTAGTTTGTTATGTGTTTTATATTTGTATATTTGTAAATTTTCCCATATGTTCATTTTGGTGCCTTTGTGTGGTATATGTTTTATTCGTGTCACATTGGTTATGTCTGGGAATTCATGTCCTGTGTTTATTGCATGTGTGGCTAAATTGGATTTATATATTTCTGGTTTTTTGTATGCATTTAGGTGTTCGAAATAACGTTTTTTCAGCTGTTTTTTTGTTTGTCTTATGTAACATTTATTGCAATCTTGGCATTCAATTTTGTATATACCGTTAGTTGTTGTATTATCTTTGTTGTGTGGGCTATTTAGAATTTGTAATTTATTTTTATTAGTTTTGTATGCTATTTTTATATCTGTGTTTTTAAATAGTTTTGTTAGCTTTGTCATTTTATTATTTAAGTATGTGAATGTGGCTCATTTGTTGTTGTTGTTATTATTTATGTGTTGTTCATTTTGATTAATTTTTAATTGTTCAGTTTTTATTTTATATTTGATTTTATTTTCTATTTTCTTTACAGTATTTTTAGTGTATCCATTTTCATAACCAATTTGGTATATTATATTTCTTTCTTTGTCAGTTTCTTGTTTGTTTAGGGGAATTTTGTACATTCTGTAAATAGCGAATAGAATGCTGCCATTTTATGTTGTGGTGGGTGGTCAGAATGGTTAGGTATAATGATGTTGGTAGAAGTTGGTTTTCTGTATATTGCATATTGTACGTGGTTGTTGTTTCTTGTGATGGTTATGTGTAAATAGTTGATTTTGTTATGTTTTCCTTTTTCTTCTGTGAATTGTATTTTAGGATGTGTGTTATTGATTTGTTTCAGTATATTCTCTGCATTTGTGTTTTGTTATTTGATACGTATAGCCCATAATCTACATATCTTATCCATATGCCATTTGGATCATATGATTTTATATACAAAATATTATAATAATATGTTAATAATAATATGTCAATACATCAAGCATTGTCATTTCTACTGAAATATAAAGTAACGAACTCTCATGTGCTGAAATGGATTTTAGCCAGAAGAATTTGAGGAGATCTACAATAAGGAAGATAACGAAGAACGTCTATTAACTATACGATTTAGAGCTAGCAAGGGAGTAAGAAGAATGCTACAAGATCTAGCAAAAAAAAAAACAGGATTAAGACATTACCTTACGACATTTAAAACGTCAGTCTCACATACCAGCTCAATTTAAGCTACATAACAACATTCTTTTCAAGTTAATAAGACATGATTGGAAAGTTGTGTTGACAAACGAGATGTTATTTAAACTGATAACACCAACTATTGAGAGCTTAGCTCACGCATCGGCATTAAAATGTTATTTATCCCTTAGAGAAGATTTTATATCAACAACATGTTAAGAAAAATTAAAAATGAAGTGAAGAAATGTTATGATTTCCAGACTGCTAAGCAACCTAATCTTCACACATATGTAGAAATGCAAAGTATACAGAAGGAGGCGAAAGGTGAGTTAGTTGCAGTGGACTTCTTAGGGCCATTACCACGATCGAGTCCGGGGGTTAAACACATACTAGTTTGTATAGACGTGTTTCTAAGGCAGTTCACCTGTATCCTATTATGCGACCCACAACGAAAGCTGTCCTAAAAATTCTGTTACAAAAATATATTCCAATACATGGTAAGATGAAGAGGATTCTTAGTGATCAAGCAGTGCAATTTTAAAGTGAAGTGTGGAATAGAATATTAAGAGAAAATGGAATCCAACCAATACTCACATCCATCAGACATCCACAGGGAAATTTAGCCGAGGGAGTGAATAAAGAATTGGGTATGCACTTTCGTATTTACTGCCATAACCAACACAATAAATGGGCAGAGTATTTACCATTCTTTAAAAAAGCCATTAATGAGAATTATAGCGAAGCAACGAGCTACACACCGACAGAGATTGAACAAGATCGTCAGCCCGACCGGTTTTGGAAGAGGTATGTTCACAAACCTGCTAATCAGAACTTACAAATACCGTTAATCGTTAAGATTGAACATGCTAAAAGAAGAATAATGGAAAAAGGCAAGAAGAGAATAGAACGATTCAACAGAACTCACAAGTTGTAGAAATTTAATATTAAGGAGAAAGTGTTATTAAAAAAAAATCCAGTTGGAAAACGTATTGACAATACTGCTAAGAAAATCTTCAGATTGTATGATGGACCTTACATTTTGCTAAGACAAATTGGCAAACAAACTTTCAATGTATATGATAACACAAGGCAGAAAGAATTGTGTAAGTACCATGCCAGCGCTTTAAGGAAGATCTATGAATGAATAACTAGGTCACTGTGACAGGTAAAAGAGTATTTTTCGCCTTGTGTCAAAGGTTACATGTGCAAAATTTGGTGGCAATCGGTGTAACGATGTGGATTTGTATTCAGTACCCATAAATTCTCAGACTTTTTTGGGAGATATATATATATATATATATTGTAACAAATTACACATATACAAATCTATTTGTGTTTGAATAGCCCCACGATTTTGAAGCGGCAAAATGTAACAAATTAATTATTTAATATGTTCATTAATTTAACTCTTACACTTTATATAACCTTACTAACAACGTGTATGTATAATTGGAGTTCAGGTGTAATTATAATAAGAGTAGTCCTTTTAGGAATCGTAATATGTTTTCATTTACTAATTCAAACAAATACAATAAAAATAATAATATAATAGTAATAATCGCTTCTCCATTCATTATCTATGGTTTCAATGTTTCTTTGCTTGCCGTACTCTCATCATAAAAATAGATTTTATATCTTAGATATTATATTAGCAATTATTCTAAGTACAACATTTCTTCGTTATATTATAATTTCTCGACTACTCAGTCTGAATGTGTGCTTTTTAAATTTGTTAATACATTCTTATTCTATACTTGAAATACTTTTTACGGCTTTATAATCATTTTAACAAAACTAATTGATTATTTCCAATTACTTTATTTTATGTGCTTTCAATAAAAAAATGTAACTCATTAAATCAATTATTAATACTCCAAGCAAGGATTTAAATTGTCTTTACATTGACTGTTCATTCATTAAAGAAAAATCATTAAAAAAAATTCTGATTACAAGTAAATTACATCCTCTTATCTCTATCTATACAATTATTCTTTAATTTTAAAATGTTTTTATTAATGTCTTTCAATATCTTTATTCTTTGATAATTGTTAGTTTTCTCGTCACCTCAAATTCTGTAGATTTTCCCATGTCCTCCAGTGACCTGTCGGTCCTCTCCTACTGGATGTCCTCTTGTCTTTCCTGGTTTCACTGGTCGTTCTCCCGTCTCTCGTCCTTCATGGTCCAGGATCGGCTGCTGTAGATTGTAATGACGTTTTGCTCTGGATCGGTTGCTGTTGTGATAGAACCGTCTCTAGTGCTCTGTGTCTCGTTCCTCTGCTAGATGTTCTCTCGCCATCTGTCTAGAGTTAATGTTCTTAGTTGTAGACTGTTCGTAGACGTCCGACGACTTTATTTACGGTACTTTTTATTTATTATCTTTTATTACTATGTACTTGAAATCAAAACATTTCCCGTAATACTTTACAGTTACGATACAAAAATTTTGTTGATGTTAGACATAGCGTCTAACTCTGTCCAAAGTAATTAAAAATTCGCGTCTCAGACGGACATAGCGTACCACCACGACTGACGACTGATTGAAGAGAGAGTTTGGCTCTCCTGGGCTCGTATTTATACTCACCAAGAAAACTACACCTGTTGGCTGAGGAATAAGCTTGTCAAAAACTGTCCATGGCGTGAGTGCCCCCACTCTCGTCTCATTTCACATATTCGCACTTTTCTTGCCATCGCACTGTTTAATGCGGATTTCAAGGTGATCTAATATTGTCTAAATTAATTACACACATGATATGTAATTATCACAATGATCGCATCATTAGTGTAATTATTATGCTTTAAAAATCGCACAGAATTCGCACTGATTGTCCGAATTACGTAGAATTCGCACTGCAAATGTGTCTGATTTTTACGCATTTTTAGAAGTTTTACACTCTTTCTTACATTTGTTGTTTGCTTAAAATTAAATACAATCTTAATTTAGCATTTACTTGGGGTGAGGTTGCAAACTTTCAGGCTCTAACAGGCTTTACGCACACACTCTATTTATGTGTGTACACGCTTACAGTGGTAATCGCGTGATGTTTCTTGTTGATTCCTGTCTATAAGCCAGCTTCCAATTTCACACCTGCTCGTCTATTATATATTACTAAAATTAATTTAAATATTTATTTTATTTCATATATGCGCATTACAGCATATGCTTGTATTGTCGCAATATATATATATACACACTTAGCGCCGCATAATTTCTTCATCACACCCCAATTTTTACCCAGGGTATCTAAAACAAATTTGACGAACTTTTATAAGTACATTTTTAGGTGATGAAGTTACCTTGACCAAGTTATGTTGTGTCAGCTTACGAAAAACTTATACAAAATTTTATACATCGTATTTTTGCGGTACGCTGAAGCATCAGAACTAGATCGAAATATACAAATGTATATAATGAAATATGGGTAGTTAGTCGGCCATATTGGCATTCGTAATAATTATTCTATAAAATTTTTAACATGTGTACAAAAGACGGACACTACAGAGGGAAGTGTGTTTTTATTCTGTTTAGTTGGTATAACGAAATATTGCGACCTGCCATATTTATTCTGTTTAGTCGGCGCTGTGCGGTAATTTGTTTTCGTTTGTTAAGGTGTGTGGGACAGAATTTTATTATTCGTATGAAGTGTTTGCGATTGGAAGTCGAAGTAAAAACATGTTGGAGGCGCTAGGAATAATAATGAAAGGTAAGATGATCATTTATTTAGTGTATGTTGTCCGTTGTTTGTAGGAAATTAGCTGTGTTAGGTTATGTATGAATGTCTCGATTACTTTGGGTCTGTAACACTAGGCCTACCTGTTATAGACCCAACTATACATAATATCACTGTGTTCTGTCCAAAATTTAATAATGGAGCAAATTAGCATTCTAATTTAATTAATACAATATACCTAGGCTAACACCATGCGTTCTTATGGGAGTAAAAATTTAATTTTTTGTCTCCGTAAATAGGTTCGACCGCCGTTTAAAATTATTTTTCTCGTGTTTATATAACATAGAAGAATATAACAAAATATATCAGCGCAATATCAGCATTGATGAGAATCTTCATAATTACCCAAGGGGAAATTAACTCATTTTTTAAAAAAAAGTCCCTGTAAGGCACTGACTGCAATTTACTTAAATAATTTTTCTTTATTATAGATACTCCTGTAAGTCTGACAATTACTACTCTAGCCTACCTATATTTGTGTAATGTATCCAATTTGTAAGTCATTTTATTCGTAAAATGTCGTCCTACCTAACACAAGATGATAGGCCTTACCATAATATATTTAATTTGAACTCTGCTCGTATTTAACTAGTTACATATTTTATTTAATTCTTCAGTCCAGCTATATTACTCTAAATATACTTTCAAATTCAGCATTTTTCAGAGAAACGTAATTACTTGATAAGATATGACATAACGGTAGAAAGTTAAGGTTAATTTTAAGACCTAATATAACAAAATTTATAATATAGGCCTATGTGTACTATATCCTCACTGAAGCAAACTGTTGTAATTGTTTGTACACATAGTTACTTTCATACCATTGAGTCCATTAAATTGTAATATATTGTCATAAAAATTTTGTTTTAACACAGCTCTGCTTTAAAAATGAAGGGCTAACATTTGTCAGGTAAAAGAAAAATTGAAAAGAGAATTTGACCTGTGACTTCTTTAATTTTTGACTTAAACATGCATTTTAATCTCCATTAAATTTTTTAATAAAATTGTGCGGTTTTTAAATTTTATAATATTAACTTGCAGACAGAAAAGGTTTTGCTGGTGACTAAAGAAAGCATCGTTCTTTTATCTTATGTAAAATTTATTATTGCATGCAAGTCTGATTAAAGCTCACTAAACTAAAATTATCACTGCTTACAGCAGCAGGTTCTTAAACCCGATAATTGATGTAGGCCTATAGTGTTATTTTTATTTAATTTCTTATTATCTGTATTTATAATCTGTAACTTAATGTGTAGAATTGTATTTATATTGTTTAACCTCCTAAATGATACTCAACTAATATCACATGAAATTTTAAAAAATTAGTATCTTAATATGCTAAAATATTTTATGGGGTGTGTTATACTTAATAGTAGATTTAAATGATACAGAGTATGGATGAAATATCCGTAATGTATTTGCTAGTTATAATACCGTTATAATCAGGATTATATTATTCAATGTTAATCATTTGAACAGTTTTTGTTTTTCGAGTTTGTATGATTATATTAGAAATCTTTTTCAGGAATCTTCAGTGCAGGGATGTAACCAAGCAATAGTGACTTGAGTTCATTTAAATTAAAATAGATTACTATAAAATAACTACTAGATTATGCTGTAAATTTAATTTTTTTTAGAAATTTACACAAAATCCATTAACTTTTTGTAAATTCATAGTGCTAACCTACAAATATTGTGCTAGGTTAAGAAAATAAAATTATTCTCTTAATTATTAGCTTAATATTCTTAATAATTATTAACTTAATGAAAAATTATGTATGAGTTTTGTAATGATCTTTCAGGTTTCTCCTGAACTTTCCAGAATTGACTGGGAAAAAATGACTATTATTGCACCATCAGTAGTATCGACATCAGATGATATTGATGTGGAAAACATATGAAGTGGAGAAGGTAATATAATCAAAGCAATTTAGCCTATAGATAATTTAAAATTTTTGTTTCTGTTTGTGAATTTTGTAACATTAGCATATTTGATTTAATGTTTGTTTCATATGTAGTGTTAGGTTTACCTAAATTATCTTTACTTGACAAACTAGACTTGTATAGGTACTTTAAATCAATTAAGAAAATCAGCTTTGAATGTAGCACAATTAATTCATACCATATTTCATTAATGTTTTGTTTTCAAAGCATTTTTTTGTTTGGGTGTTAGCCTATTTAATTTGTGTTATGGCAAAGTTAATTTTCTGCATCAGGAATGTCCTATTTCATTGAGCAAGCTTTATAGGAGATTTTGAAGTTTGTGATAAAATAGCCATTAATGATTGTTTTGTCTTGTTAATGACAACAATATAAAGTTATTAACAGTCCCATTTACATTTTAAATGAGAAAATTTAGTAACATAGTAGTTGGAATCATTTTTAATTAGTAGTATTATAGGGTGTCAATGCTTTCAAATCAGGGGCTTCCTTTGGAAAGTATAATCATATGATAATTTTAAGATAAGTATTGTTAGAAGCTCTAAATAAGTTTGTTTATATTATTTTTTATATAAAGAGTTTTGGAAGCTGCTGGAAAACAAAAGTTCTTAATAAAGTACATAATTAGTTTAATAACATTATTTCCCATAAAATTGCAATTATTTCATTTAGTAATTTGCACTTTTGTTGATACTGGCAATGATAATTATTTTTCTCTGTTAGCTAAAATTCTTTCTTTGTTACAGAGTCCATTGTTGCAGAAGCTCTTATATCGCCAGATGATTGTGCAAAATTTATAAGTTTGGAGGTAAATTTCTCCTTATAGAACTGCTGTATTCTTATATAGTTATCTCTCTCTGACCTCTATTTTGCACTATGAGGTGTACACTTATTTCCATTCTTATTTGGTATTCTTTTATCTCTTTCTACTATTATTTAGTTACAATAGTTTAATCATAGTAGTCTCTTTATAATTGGTTTAGTGTTTTTTGTACACTGGTCTGTCCCTTAGTGTATATCATTGACTAACATTACTTACACCTGGTGTCACATGACAGGTGATCTTAATTACGATTATAATACATTATGTCCTTTCTTATAATATTCTTATACTATTACAATACTGGCATTACACCTTACTTGTGGTATAATAACACCAAGGATATATTAACCTTTATATATAATAACACCATTTATATTAACCTTTTACTTCTATTTGGTATTATAAAGTGGTTTTGTTCACGTTTTACTTAGTGAATCCCCTTTTGGTCGGTTTTGGTTCACTTTATTTACTTAAATTCTTATTTAAAATCCATTTTGGGTATCTTATATTGGTACCTGTAGAAAGCTTATCATTTCTTCTTGGTTTAAGGCACAAAACATTTTGGTTTAGGTAGGCTTTTCCTACTGATAGATGTGAATTTAGGTGAAATTTGTACCAACAATGTGTACGTTAGGTTGATACAAATTTACATTCTTTTAACCTTATTTTCTCAAGTTTGGTTTTATTAATGATAACTAATAACTCTTTAGTTATTGCCTTTTCTTATCTTACATGATTGTTTGACTGTTTGAGTAATATTTGTTATTATTATGAGACAATTTTAATAATTCTTTATGTTACATGGGTGCTATGCATAACATGTTACTATGCTTTTATTCACAACTTCTAATCAGTTAACAGTATAGTTACTTTCATTCTTTTATAACATATCTTGTCCTATACATTTATAATATTATCTGTTGTATATTGTTCATCTCAGTTAGTCAGTTCTTGTCCATCTCTTCAATCTGTAAGTTGTTCAGTCATTGCATATACGGGTAAGATGTTCTATAGTTGACTGGCTCTTGGAATCTATATTTTATGCCATGGTTGTTAGGTGTCTTTCTCGTAGTATATTTCTTCCTTGTCTTCATTGGTTCCTTACTGACCGAAAACTATTGGGTTGTTGGTTCCTGTGGTACAATCATTGTTCGGTGCATCTTCTTTTTCTTATAATGTTATTTCACTTGTTAGTTACCATTAGTTTTATTAACTCTTATTGTTGTGAGTTTATCCTTGGTGATGAGTAGCTCATGTAGTTTCATGCTTGGCCTTTTAGAAGAAACACTTGGTTTGTCTCTTTCACTCAATTATTGACATGTGTTAATATTTTGGGTTACTGAAATATTTGGGCTCATATGTCTTGTTACAATATTAACTGGTTGTAGGCATATAAACTTATACACTGTTGTGAGAATTGTACAAAAGTACCTTTAAGCTAATTTCAAAACACAACATTTCAGAATTAATCACATTTTTTTCACTTTATAGGCTATGTCACACCAAAAGAAAATGTACAGGTCACTTTCAACAACAGTTGACAACATCTGACTGAATATTATCCGATGACAAAATACTAAACAGATGGGAGATAGTCACACCAACCAACCATTTTGTATATAGTCTTTAAAATGAGATTTTTTTGCTTGTACACGGAAAACCTGGATCACTGTATTAAGATATATATTTTAGATATGTAGGTCAATTTATTAATTTTGAGCTATTAATTTAGCTAGTGCTAAGCTTTAAAACACCGTTATTTGTATGAAAGAAAAGTACAATTTTGTAGGCCAAGTAATAAATCCAACTATGATTCTGAAAAATTGTCACGGGTAGCAAAATAAAAATAATAATAATTCACCGATCTGAATGACGTTTTACAGAATCGTGATAAACATAAAATTACTTTTGATAGTGATCCCATGCTCATCCCAAGTTGAAACTTTCAGAATATGTAGAGGAAAACAGTATCTTTCACATATATTTTTTTGAGAATTTTAAAAATACAGTTTTTCAAAATTCAGTAAATGCAATAATGATGTGTTTATAAAAAAAATATATATTTTCAACTAATTATGTTTTATATCATATGAAAGCCCTTTAAAAGAGCTTTCAAATGAACTCGATGTCATTGTTCTAGCTTAATTAGAACACAAGTTGTGAACAAATCAATATTGTTGCGCAAGTCAAAAATTTTATTTTTTTTTTCATTTTTGAGCACCCATTACTCAGTAACCTTTCGTCAGAAAAATGTGAAAAAAATGATTTGTGAATACTACTTGCTTACTACTTTTACTATTTATGAATACTACATGCATACTTAATTTCAAATAAATTTAAGAGGGTCAGGTTGTAGCACTTGTTGATTTGACACGGAATATCTCTTAAATGTAACTTGAAGTTTTCATTTTGTTGTAAAGATACCAGTCTAGTTTTTCTATTTATAGTTTATGCTATTTTTTTTTTTTATAATTTGAACTAATTGAACCCCTAATCAATCCTACACTCCCTCGCAGAAAAACCTATATTTAGTTCATTTATATTGTCATCTGAGTTTAGTTATGTTTGATGTAATAAATAAAATGTTTATTTCATCAAAGGTGTTTTCACTTTTTGTAATTATGTTCTTGTAAATAAATATTCTATGTACTTTATTAATGTAATCTTATAGTTACTGATAAAGTAACAAAGCCCAAATGTCTGTGTGGTATTTTTGTTGTAATTATATTTGTCTGATATGTATTATTTTTGCAATGTTTTTATGTATCTTCTCTGAAGAAATAATTTGTTCATTATCCTTAATATTTATTAATTATTGATACCTTAGAATTTAAACTGTTTTGTATAAATTTTGTAATAAAAATCAATGTACTTGTAAGTCATTTTTTATCACTAACCTATTGAAAATAACACATTCCTTGTGCAATGCAAGTAGGCCTACCAAATACCTACCAAAAATGTATATCCCCAATTTTTGATAGAATATTTGATTTTTGTTGCCATCAGAATTTTACTTTGATTTTACTTTCATGTTCCATAAGGAAATGGAAGTATGGTGACGGCAAAAAAAATCGTGTTAGAGATTTTTGCAGATTCTGATTGTACTACCCTCAAAACATGAAAAAAGTAATTTTTCGAAAAGTGTCTGTGTGTCTGTCTAGATTTTTTATGGCAAACGATAAGAGCCGCAAATTCAAACAGAATCAAATAATTTTTTGCATACAGCCCTGAATTTTAGAGTATTCAAGACCTATTGTTTTTTGTGAAGATCGGTTAAGATAAAGGGGTAGTTTACCTGCAATATTTTATGTTGTAACAAGAGAAATTTTTTCATGACGAACGATAACTGCCGTAAATTCAAACAGAATCAGATATTTTTTACATATGTGCCCGAGTTATAGAGGACTCAAGGCCTATTGATTTTGGTGAAGATCGGTTACGGGGAAAGGGTAGTTTACCTGAAACATTTTTTTGTTGTAACGTAATAGTTTACCTGATAATTTTTTGTATATATGTACTACGTTATTGACAACAAAGAAGCAGTTTGTTTTTAAAATTCCTTCCCGTCCTGTTTGGCCGTAGACCAATGTTTTCTGCAAAACCAGACGTTTTGCCAGTGCCATCGACTTCCATCATCAGTTAAAATCAAGTGCGATAACGTGAGGTGGTATACGTTAGTGCCCACAGTAAGTGGCTGAAGCAGTAAGTAGAAAGAAGTAGTTTCAATGGAAATATTTCATTTCGAAAATGATTTTAAATATAAATCTTAGAACATGGAAGTCGTGTATGATTCTCCATACCAATATTTTGTTCTTAAGTGTGCTATCAAGTATTATGAATCTTCTCCATGTCAAGGTATAGGATTACAGCCTGTTTTGCCTTCACTGAAGGCATCTCTTTTCCTTGTCCTACCTATATCTCGTCTTTCCTGAGGTCTGTATCTTATTACTTGTTTAGGTAGTCCCATGTTTTCCATTCTCTTGATATCCTGCCTCTATTTTATTTGTCCTTCCCTTATTCTGCCGGCTATAGAATATACATTTTACTTGGTTCTTATATTTTCATTTCATATTTGATACCTAAGGGTTTGTATTATGAATACTCGACACAATATTTTTCTTGTTAGATTCGAAGTTTTAAGTAATTTTCTCTTAAAAAGTGTGTATGAATATTTTAGCACGACGAGATTGTCTGTTTTATTATTATTCTTAACGTTTTGGTTTTTATTATTAATTTTTGGTTTATTGATTTATTCTACCCAATTCAATCTATTATTGAATCCGATATGAATAAATCGGTAAACTTACTCTTTGACGTCGTTTATTAATTTTGTTTAAATAGTTTAGAATGTTTTTTGTTCCATTTCATGAGTTCGATTCTGAAGAAGTTGCGTTGACTCTTCTATTATTAGCTGCTGTGAGTTGCTCTGTACTTTCCTGTATAGACACTAACATAAACACAACATGTACATGATACTTACTATTATACTAACATTAATAGTTAATAACATTTTATTATGGCCTATGCATACTGCATTGGTCATTGTCACTTCTGATAGTGTCCTTTTTCTTCATCTTGTGGTTTTATTACCTTAACTATAGTTTGTTAAGTGAGTTTACTATACTTTCGGAAGTTACCTTTTTATATAGGTTGTAATCCTATCAAATTATTCTCATTATTGCTTGAATATCTCTTATCATTGTTTTGATAGCACTGTTATTATTGTGCAGTAGTTCATTCTGCATTTATACTGAAAATTGCTTTGGTTTAAAGTAACCAAGATTACTTGCATCTAGCTGTCAACATGGTTTATTTATTATTATTGTTATTATTAGTATTTGGGTGGCTATAATCCTTGAATTTACTTATTCGAATAGTATTCTGCCTCATTCAATGTTGTTGGTTTAGTTCCTACTCTTTTATGCTAAGTTTTCAAGATAATGTTGTTCATCATGCATCCATTCTATGGCAAGCATATAGTTATAATATACAACAATGGATTATTGTCGGTTTTGTGTTTCTGTACTACATTTGATTTATTTGACTTTATGTAGTACTGGTATATCTATTGGTTATTATTAGATTACATTTTGTTTATCTTTTACAGTCTTTACTATTGGTAATTAGTGGTTATTTCTAATATCAATTCCACTGTACAATTGGTCATTGGTGTTTTGGACATAGTCCTCTTTTCATGTCTACACATAATTTAGCTAAGAACTTATTATTATTCATTCTCTTTGTTACTTTTTATGTTCAATAATTCATTCTTATTGATTATTGTTTGTATTACATTGTCAAGGAAGGTATTCACTTAATAAGTTTTGGTCAGTGTCAATTTGTTTTACAGCTTAGGGGTTTAAATCATGTTGTTTATTCCATTTATTCTTTCTTCTTTTATAACAATTCTTTTATTGCCATATGTTAGTTCATTATAATTCATGTTATCTCCCTTTTTTGTGTTTGATCTGGATATTTTCTTCTTCTCTTGACCGATTCCTTCCTCCCTCTTAATAAGTTTCTTCATGGCGTTGTTTTCACTGGTTTCCTTCTCACGGTTAATAGGTTTCTTCTTGATTTTGTCTTTAATGGGTTTCCTTCTCACTGTTTGATCTATTGGGTAATTATGTATGTCGTCTCGTCGTTAGTCTTGCTTTATCTTCTTTAGTTGCACATTTACTGGTAATTCCTTCTTCATTTTAATTCACTTGGTTTTGGCTTATGATACTTCCTTTTTTATCCATGATCGTATGCTTGACCTTGTAGGTATTCTTAATTGTAGTGGCTTTCAACTTATTTGTGGTACGCTGGTGTTGGTAGTGTTATATGTACCATTACAACATACAAAAATTTGACAGATATTTTTGTCACAAAAAACTTTTATGATATATTGTGTATAAATACACATATAAAGGTATTTTTGCCACAAAAAACGTTTATCATATATTGTGTATAAATACACATATAAAGGTATACAATACATTTGATTTGTTTAACAGTCGTTATAAGACAGTATTACCATATAGGGGAGAGCAGAGAGACATAAGTTGATACTTTGTACTTCTTCAAGTGTCCCTTAGTCGCAGCACCTCTGCAACTGTATAACGTTTTTGTTATAGCTTGTAGTACATGCTCCTCCAGTCTGATTATAGCAGTGTACAGTAAAATGAGTCTTGGTTCCCTTTTGTATTTTAGAACGTGTAAAGCAACCTTTTTGTCACTAATTTGCTATGGGTGTTCACAGCTATGTACTTTGTTGGATCCATGGTAAGTGTACAATTGAATCATACTAATACAAAAGCAATGTGGCAACATGAGGGCAAGTTATGTTTCTCTATAACTTTTAAAAGAAAATTAATTCATAACCTAACAGATCTCAGAATTAATTATGTGTCAGTTACTTGTGATCCTATAATGAAGATTACGTGTTTATTAAATCCTAAAAAACTAAAATTTTTAAAATGATAATAGTAATAATGTCTCCTTTTTATGCCGCCTAGGAAATTTAGGAGATAGAATAGGTTGCCTAAAGTGAGTGTTCGACACACGCACTAAAGGTAGAGTGGCCAGCAGCACTACACTTCAGCCACTAATTTTAAAATTAAAGGTGTACCTTCAATTTCACCAGAAGGAAAGTGGTATGTTGGTACAATGTAAGTAAAACATTTTGTTCTGTTTTCTTTTTTTCATATTTGGTTCAAACGTACAAGTGAAAAACTTTCTGGGGCGATGTAGCTCACAAACCCTACAAAGACTCAGCGTTTTCCACAACTTGTATTTAGGAAAGAACAAAAAGAAAAATCAGATTTCTGTGTTATGATCTGCACTATTCTGTTAGTTATTATGGTTTGTACCCTAAGAATATTCGTATGTTAGCCTCCAAATACGTGTTTGCAAATAATGTCGATTTTCTGGTGAACTGGGCCGGTAAAAGATTGTTTTACTGGCTTCATGCAGCGACATTCAAGGTTGTCTTTTAGAGAGGCTGAAGCAACAAGTTTTGCAATAGCATTTAGTTTTAATAAACATAACATAAAACTTTCTTCAATATTGGAATTCTGTGATAAGTCGCCTTCATTTTTATTGTCACTATATTTGGAATGTGAAGGAAACCAGGCAGCATAACAACAGTGCACTGTCCTAACAAAGTTGTCAGTTTGAAGGGAAATAAACAAGTCAGCAGGGTTACCCCTTTGGAAAAGGGTGAAACCAGTGGTATTTTTATAGATGGCAGCTGGAAACCACCACTTATCGTTATATCCACAGAGTGTTATGTAGATATCACTTTGATTATTTATGGACCAGCAGGTTGTATTGAAGTAGCACATCCATCAAGATAAATTACAGCCTCTCTTTTTTTACTATTTATGAAACAGTTTATACCTCATACCCGTTACAATCTGACTTCAGCCATTAGGCAAGTGTTTATATGGCCTGTTTCGGTGCAGCCGCTGAGAGCTGGATGACAATAAACCCAGGTAAAACCATGACATACCTGGGCTAGCAAAAGATACTCTTTCAAACGCAGCTACACCATCTAACTGACAGCAGGTTTTAGTTCAACTGGAATTTGGCCATTAAATGAAAATATATTCAGTATCGAAGAGTTTCTGTGTTCACCTGTAATTGACAGAGAGATAGGAGACAAAAGTAATTATGAAGGAAGATTAACATCAACAAAAGATTGTCAAGAGACCACAGTAGCCGGACCTCCCACGTCGGGAATAAACGAGACATCTGCTGACAGCTTATCACAATTGACACCAGAATAAATTCGCCCTTATCCGAAAGCGACTGCAAAAATAAAATAAAAATGCGCCAAGAAGAAAAAGTCAAGTATTCTCACTGACACCTATTAAAAAAGCAATTCGTATTGAAGAGGAGGCATGACAAAAGAAAGAGCGATCAAAACGGAAACTAATCATGAACGGTAAAACGAAGGCGATTTGTGGACTGTATAGAAACGGTCAATCAAACTCTCCAAGACTTAAGAAATTGTAACAAATTAGTGGGTAGCGTAACATTTGTTATTTCAGAGGATTCTCGCTAGAGATTACCGGTAACTGCAAGAGGAACCCGCGCTGATATTGTCTCAGTGTGTTTAAAGTCCTCGGCGATGTGGAATGCTATTCAGACTAAATTTGCAAAGCAATATGAGAGCCCATTTAGGAGGAGGAGATGGTGATTTTTCTACAAACTTACTGCACCTCGGTGACGGTAGTGTTCCTAATGACGATAGCTTCACAGAAATTGACGAAAAACTGGGACATAGTAAATAGTACAACTGTATTAATTGCTAAATTCTGTGCAAAACGTCAAGTGTTTACTTGATAAAAATTACAAGTGGTTATTCCCAAAGAATCGAATCTGTGAAGGAAAATAATGATACAAGTTTGGAAAAATTTTCTGGGGATAATAAAAAGTCCGAAGAATCTATTAACACCGTATTTAATATTGAAAATATGGTGTACTAACTCCAAGAATTTTTGAGTTCTTTAAATCAATCTTGCATTCCGCCACAACGGTTCATTCTAAAGGTTGGCACTCCAACAATGTTGTTGAAAAATTTACATCCTCCGAACGTTTGCATAATACAAAATGCAGGTGACACGGGAATTTCTGTGTCAAGTAGGTAATAGCGTTATTATCGACTCAAAAGCCCTCTTCATACACACATTGGAATCAGTAGGCTACTGGTTGTTAGCATTACCTGTTTAAGCCTACCTGGTGTAATTACCAACTTATAAATTGAACATTCTTTACTTTAGTACACACTTGAAGGAAATTAACAGTTTCGAAATTACATCCGTTCCATTTACATAATTTTCATTAAACCTACTTAATATGTAGTAGTGGGACGATAAGCTTTTCCAGGTTTTACTAGTACTTGACCTACAACGGTCTGATCTCCTACACTCAGTGCCTCTGTCTTTAATGATCACTGCTTTTTTTTACATAATAATTTTCCCATTCCTGCATAGAATTTACCCGCTCGTACAGAAGGCAACAGAATTTAGTGAATCCAAGCTGCAATCGAAGGAAATCTACGTTACTTTCACATCTCCGTAGGTATGCAACGAATATCCGTCATACTGAATTCTGCTCAATAAAAGTTTCATACTATCACATGACTCCGACATGTAAGCAGCAAGTTATAAACTGAAGGGATTGGTGACCATTTATTTTCAGTGTGAAGTAGTACTGCTTGCAAATTAACCTGTGAGAGTCAGGGCCCCATTTACGCGCAGGCTATCTAGGTTGCAGCCAATGGGCCCGCACCACAAAAAAAAAAACTGTTTAAAAATTTTAATTTTGAATAGACTAAAACAAAAAATGTCTTTGTTTTAATACCGTGGTGTGCCCGTTATAATCATAAAAGACGTCGACGCAGTTATTTCGTGTGGACTAATTCGGCTGAACTCTTCAGTGGTCAACTGATATGAGTGAGTCAGCATTCAGGAAACTCGATCGCTTGGCGTCGCGTGGGAACTAGAGAGGGTTTCTCTTGGACCTGCTTTAAGTGAAAATGTTTGCTTGGAAAACGACATTGGATTGTGGCCGGAGCTTATGACACAAGGTAATATAGATTACTGCATAAAAATGGGCGCCACAGCACTTCAAAATTGTGACGGTGATCTATTTGACTGTAAATCTGTACACAGTATTTTGGGATGATATCTTGGGACAAGTAAACAAAACTAGTGAAACTCTGCAGAACCCTAGATTGGACGTGAACACAGCCGCCTCAGCACTGACATCGCTAACAAGCTTCATAGGAACAAAACGGGATAGCTTTGAAGAATATGAGGTGAAAGCTGTTGAGTTAACTGATTGCACTGAGTATGAGAGTGAAACACGGCGCAACCGCAAAATAAACGTGCGTTTGGCACCTCTTGACTGTCCCAGTCCAAGCACCAGAAGGTTAAGCTGACGCCATCAGAAAAATTTCGAAATCAGAGTTTCCTTCCTGTCATAGATCAATTTGAATCTTCATTGCGGCAGAGCTTGAGGCATACAAACTAGTTGATACCCGTTTTGGGTTTCTCAACAAGTTGGATACACTTACTAATGAAGAGATAATTCCAGCAGCTCAAAACTTAGTAGAAACATATAACAATGACTTAGACGATCAATTGGGAAATGAACTGATTCAGTTCAACGCTTTTTACCATGAGTTTCAAAAAGATGAGGAAAATGAAAAAGTCATTAGTCAGTTGAGGTGGATGTATAAACTCCTCCTAGAAAGAAACGTCAGAGATTGTTTTCCTAATATGGAGGTCGCTCTAAGAATGCACCTGTCACTTATGGTCACTAACTTTAGTGGAGAAAGGTCATTTTCAAAATTAAAGTTGATCAAAAACAGGCTTCGAACCTCCATGTTAGAAGACAGGCTCAACGTTTTGGCTTTGCTCAGCATTGAAAGTGAGATTTTAAGACAACTAATTTATGAAGATATAAGTAGATTCATTAGTATGAAGTGTAGGCGCAAACCAATTAGCCACTAAGCCATTTCCAAGTTAAGTTATATGTAGTAACTACAATTTAGTAGTAAATTGTACACACAGTATTTTCATACATATTAGTGTCATAGTATTGTATAGTACTGTAATATTACTCTACTCACTACTGTAGTAATGTAATTTACTGTAGTATAGTATCGTCTTTTAACACACTGCTAATAAATTCATTTCACACCCAAACTTTGTGTCCTTTCTTAATATAGTTGTTCATAGCAATGTTAATAAATCGTGTTGAATATCTTAATGATTTTCAATTCTTTTTATTTTTATGTCATCAATTCATTAACTTCTAAATACTGTACAGTAACATTTTCTATTTCTCTCTGTCAGTCCTCTCACTCTCTCTCTCTCTCTCTCTCTCTCTCTCTCTCTCTCGCGCGCGCGCGCGCGCGCGCACACACACACACACACGCATGCACGCGCGCCAACTCGTACAGTTTCTTCTTTTTCTTGTCAACAATTTCAGTGTTACACACAATCCCTCACTGTCCTTTATCTGCCCCCTCGCACTTTGTTAATTTCTCCCATATAATATCTAATACTACTATATAATACGTAATAATAATAATAATCAAGGTGTATTTATATCATGTTTCGTCTTGGACGCGTGGGGTCATGCTCTTCTAGTACCATATGTTTAATTTCTCCATTTATCGATTTACGTATAGTAGTATTAAGAGCTAAGGGCACGTCTACTTTGAAATTCTGAGCGGTGGGAGGGAAATGAAAAATCAGCTGTTAACATGTAATCACTGCTGGTGTCGCGTCAACTTAAGGTGTTGGCAACATAAATGTCGCGTTTTAGTTTCGTTGGTAATTAAAGTGTTAATATTATTATCTCAGTCCAGCTTGTGCTATTATCAGCGTTTTCTTGGTCCTACTAAAAATAGAAAGTAATTGTAAGTACAAGTAAAAAAAGTACAGTCTAAAAATTAAATGTAGAATATTGAACATCGTATTGTTACGACGGTCTACTGATCGTCGTATGGTACAGTGGAAAACAAAATACAAGACACCAATTAAGTCACTAATCACCAGCTTAAATTATCACAATTATACAGTTTGTAATCAACAAGATAGTCTCTTGCAACAAATCAATTAAAAATTGTTCACACGCAATAAAAATGTCAACTAATATAAAAGACAATTACGTATTGTATTACAATTGTCCCGCACAATTATAAAACACTTCGCTACAATTACTTCGAACAGCACTTGATTCAATCGCAACTCAAACTGAACTGGGCGTCGCTGAGTACTTGTATTTATACCCGATAAGGTTCCAGAATATTCGCTAATAGGCGTCTACTACAAAACACTAGAACGTAATTGATTGCGGCCTTGAACACAGCACGCGCGGATCGGTATGGTCTCGTTGCGGATTCATGACACGTGCCACGTAATTGTCCATCTCAAAGTAGCAGCAATGTGTACGCACATACACATTACAGCCGGATTCCACTGGAATAGCCGAGAAACACGTAGATTGTTCTGCAATGTCGTAACAGTATGTTAGGCCTATAACGTTTTCGTTCTGTTTGCAACGAAAGGAAAAAAGGTCAGTTATTTCGCTGACTAGATCCCATGTATCGTTGATCTGTTTCTTCATTTCCCTGTTCCACCAATTTTGGGATTAATAGACATTAGGTTTGGAAAAATTTAAAACGATTTTGTTTTTTCCTTGCCATAATTAAATACATTTATTTTGTTTAGTATTAAAATCTGTTCGCAAGTAAACTAATACAAACCACACCTCCCCAGACAGTTGGTCCTAATTACTGACGATAAAAATATAGATGGGAAAATTATTGCGTACAGTAATTGCGTAGCGTAAGCGGGTATTTACACAGTCCACATTGCGATAAGAGCTGGCAGCGCAAGGGTTCCAGTTTTGACTCCCCAATAGTAGAGGAAAGCAACAGGAAAATACCGAGAGACTCGAGTGCGCACTCATGTAATGCGGACATGTGTAGAACTGTTTTAATATTTGCAATTTTGATGTTTAACGACCTCACTTTGAGTGATTTTACTTCCATATTCCTTAAGCAATGGAAGTATGGTTATGGCAAAAAAAATCGTGTTCGAGATTATTGCAGATTCTGATTGTACTACACTCAAAACATGAAAAAAAGTCGTTTTCCGAAAAGTGTCTGTGTGTGTGTCTGTCTGTGTGTCTGTCTGTGTGTCTGTCTGTAGATTTTTTTTCTATGGCAAACGATAACTGCCGCAAATTCAAACAGAATCAAATAATTTTTTGCATACAGCTCTGTTTTGTAGAGTACTCACGACCTATTGTTTTTGGTGAAGATCGGTTGAGGGAAAGGGGTAGTTTACCTGCAACGGGTTTTTTTATCAAGGGAAATTTTTATTTGGCAAACGATAACAGCCGCAAATTCCAACAGAATCAAATAATGTTTCGCATACAGCCCTGAATTGTAGAGTTCTCAAGACCTATTGTTTTTGGTGAAGATCGGTTAAGGGAAAGGGGTAGTTTACTAGTAACGTTTTATGTTTTAACAAGGGTATTTCTTATGGCAAACGATAACAGCCGCCAATTCAAACAGAATCAAAAGATTATTTGCATACAGCCCTAAATTGTAGAGTTCTCAAGATCTGTTGTTTTTGGTGAAGATCGGTTGAGGGAAAGGGGTAGTTTACCAGCAACGTTTTTTTAACAAGGGTATTTTTTTTGGCAAACGATAACAGCCGCAAATTCAAACAGAATCAAATAATGTTTTGCATACAACCCTGATTTGTAGAGTACTCAAGACCTATTGTTTTTGGTGAAGATCGGTTAAGGGGAAGGGGTAGTTTACCTGCAACGTTTTTTTATCAATCGTATTTTATATGGCAAACGATAACAGCCGCAAATTCAAACAGAATCAAATAACTTTTTGCATACGTCCTTGAATTGTAGAGGTCTCAAGGACTTTCGATTTTGGTGAAGATCGGTTAAGGGGAAGGGGTAGTTTACCAGCAACGTTTTTTTATCAAGCGTATTTTCTATGGCAAACGATAACAGCCGCAAATTCAAACAGAATCAAATAATTTTTTGCATACGTCCCTGAATTGTAGAGGTCTCAAGGACTTTCGATTTTGGTGAAGATCGGTTAAGGGGAAGGGGTAGTTTACCAGCAACCTTTTACGTTTTAACAAGAGTAAAGTACTTGAAAATTTATTTAAACTTTTTGAAACAATGGTAATTGTTAAAAAAAAATTTTGTTGCCAGGCAATAAAATTAAAATTTTTTCATTTTAATGTAATATAATACTTTTCATTTAATACGGGAATAAAAAGGCAGGTAAGACACACACACACACACACACACACACACACACACACACACACACACACACACACACACAATTCACGTTATTTCTGGCCTCACTCATGTTTATTTTCTTACGTTTGCACGCTTTTTAAATGGAAAGTGCCGAAACCCACACCAACATAACGCGTGCAAGCCGAAAAAATGGACATCAATTTGCTTACTGGCGAAGCTAGTAGTTAATGAATGGGTAGGCAAAAATCTTATCTTAAATTTTTTTTAAGGAATCACTAAAAGGACGGTGGGTCAAATCGGACGCTGAGGTAGAGTTTGCTGTAACCGAATGGTTCCACAAACAGCCGTAAGAATTTTACTAGCAGGGAATCTACAGGTTAGCACAACAGTGGAACTCATGTCTTAATGTTATTGGAGACTTCTTTTAAAATCGTTGAATAAAAAATGCTTTACAGCTCTATACGTGTGTCTATTGAACAATCCTTGTAGTAGTCATACACAATAATACAACTGATTGAACTTCAAATTTTTAAACTTGATTAGTTTCTATATATATGTTTAATGTTACATATAATTCAAATAACAATCTTGATCATCTGTTAGTTCAGCGGAATAACAGTGACACTTTTAATAACCGCATAAAATAAACAGTTAGAAACAACACAGGCGCTTTAACTTAACTGTTTGGACCACAGAAGTGAGGCATGCCTCAACGCTCTATGTGTACAGCGCGGGACAATCCCCCCTCCATACACTTCCCTATCACACCACTACATTGATTAGATACGATGTATACAAAAAACGCTGAGGCAAGTTCAGGTTGCCTCATTCGCTTTAAACGAACTATGCCGAATCTCACCTGTCACCATCTAGCGGTCGCTCAATAAAGCACGTTTCGGTTTAATAAATTTGACAGTCGCAGTAACAATGTATAATCTTTACGTTATGTAGTTCATACGTATTTATAATTTTTATTCTACAGAATTTTTTAGGGTAGGCATTGCCTCAATTGCCTCCATGTAACTTCGCCACTGATATATATGTGTACAACGTTATCGGCAACAAAGAAGTAGTTTTTGTTAAAATTCCTTCCTGGGATATTTGGCCGTAGTCCAATGTTTTCTACAAAACCAGACATTTCGGCAATGCCATCGACTTCCATCATCAGTGAAAATCGAGTGCGATAACGTGAGGTGGTATACGTTAGTGACCACAGTACTGTGGTTAAGGCTGAAGCAGTAAGTAGAAAGAAGTAGTTTCTATGGTAATATTTCATATCAAAAATGATTTTAAATATAAATCTTAGAATATGGAAGTCATGTATGGTTCTCCATACCGATTTTTTTTATTCTGAAGACAAAACATGTTTCGAAACGCGTAATGATATTCAATCGAACGCAACACGAAGTCACACGACGGAAGAAATAAGGTAAATATTATACAGAATTTTTATAATATTAATACAGAAATATTATATATATATATATTAATTGTAAATGCAAATGTTAGTGTTTAACACATTATTCAGGTTTGTAAGGAGCTAGGACAGGTTAATGTCGTGTAATTCCCCGTTTCAGAGGCAGTACTGTGCGAAACCAGAAACGGTGCGGCATCCTCTTCGCTCGCAACGTGTATAACTCTGTCCTCTTCTTCGGCACGCCCGCGAGCGTATATAAGAAAAAGAGCACAGTAATAAACCAAAATTGAATAGCCTTTGTTACGACGATGCAAATTTACGATTGATTTATGGATCGTTGGGCTGAAAATAATAACTACGAACTTGACAAAACCCATAAACATAGCAGATGCAGACCAAGCGTAGGCACATACTACGTCCTGCTCGACGAATGGTTGACCATAAATAAACAAAGCATTTTGTACATCTTGTCAGTAAATATAATAATTTACTGTAAATCTGAAAAATGTAGCTTACTGGAAAACTGTAATAACAAAACTTTAATGCAGTTAGAATGTAAACAATGTCATCTCGTGGTCAGAGGCGTATTTACGGGAGGGATGAACTAGACCGGACCCCCCAGAGGGTTGAAAAAATTGACGAATGGTGTTAATATCTTAATGTTTAGGTCCTTCTATTATTTTTTCAGCTAGCAACTTTTTTACTTCCATGTTTCGTAAGGAATGGAAGTATGGTTATCGCGAAAAACATCGTGTTCGAGATAAGGGCAGATTCTGATTGTACTACCCTCAAAACATGAAGAAAAATCATTTTCTTTGTTCAAATTCCTTACCACGGCTATTGTTCTCAACATTGGGTGCAAGGTATAATTACTTTCTGTCTGTAGAACATCTATTCAGTCTTGTTTGTGATTCTCTTTAGCAAACAGTAGGTGTGAATATTGTGTTTACAATGGCACAGAATCCGAGAAGGAAGTTATGGAATTATTGATGAAGAGTAGTGACGAGGAAGACAACATTTTCTCAGACAAAGATATGGATGCTCCCGGGCCTTCTCATAATCGTTCAACACCACGTGCAGCTTCATCAGAAAATGAAACATCAGCAGGAGAAGATGATGATGAAGAAGAAGAAGAAGAAGAGGTAAGAAATCTTCAGAAGCGAAAAAGAATTTACGATTGGTCGGCCAACAGTCCTGCGACAAAACGTCACTCTTTTGATAAAGCAGTTAGCGGATTACGAATTAGTTTCGAAGACACGGCAACTCACTTAGATTTTTTAAAATATTTTTCCCCTTAGAATTTATTTCTGTCATTTGCACAGAATTAAATAATTATTACAAATTTGTTACCGAAAAATTGACATTAATATCCCGATTTTCCCGATGGAAAGATATAGAGCCTGCAGAATTTAATTTCTTCTTGGCGTGTTCACTGCTGATGCCAAGAGTAAACAAATTAGAAGTAGACGAATATTGGGCAAAGGATTTGCTATTACTGACGCCGATATTTCCCCAAATTATGTCTAGGGACCGATTCAAACTAATTCTGCGACTTTTACATTTTTGTGACAATTCTACCCCTACTCAAGATAGCCTTGCAAAAATACGGCTTATTGTCGAACACACAAGAAAAAAATTTAGAGAGGCCTTAAATCCATTTGAAAATTTAGTAATTGACGAAAGTTTGTTGCTATTCAAGCGGGCGCACCTCAGATACGGCCTGTCCGCAAACCTCCGGTATAGAAATACTTTTGGAATTTTGTCATCCCTCTCTCAGGTAGCAAAAGGCCCTAGTGTCCGCAAATCTCCGGAAATAGCTTGTGCTCGCAAATCTCCGTGTCCGCATCTCTCCGGTATTCGTTTAGATAACCTCGGTATGACACTGTCGGGTTCGTTCGCCTCACTGCAGCTACATACACTTCTTCGTCTATATATTCTTAAACTGTAGGGTATTGTGCGTCCTGTTAAAATAGAAACAGTGCTTCGTTTGAAAGGACAGGCAAGAAGATCAAATTCTTTGGCAGTATTTTTGGTCGTTAGAAATCTAATACCAAAGATTGTTTGTCGTAGACTAACAAAAATAGAGTGGGCATAAAGTGAATGGAAGAAGCAAAACGGTACAGAAGAGATACAGCGATACTCTCTAGAGTGTCTTTCCAGAACTCGTGTCACCCCGGTCTATAGTAATCACTGACTGTTCGAGAGGGATCAGGTAGTTTATAAATGGAAACTTCAGCCACTTTCTTGCACAAAAAATGTATAATAATAGTAGGCCAGAAAATCATAGGAGTCCAAACACAAAACTTTGAATGCCTGGGATCATAGTCAAAGAGAGACATCCGGAAAAGAATACCGTACATATAAAGATCGGAGAATACTTCAAAGGATCGGTGTCACAACATTCAAGACCTACGTAAATAAAGATGAATTGTAAATATTTCACGAATCCAGCAAGGAATTACTTTTCGATATAATGAAGCCAATTAAAAAAGTTATTTCTCCTATTTATCCTTAACGCTTACATAATAATTAAACATAAAAAAGTATTAAAAAGTTAAAATAAAAATTAAATAAGAAACGTGAGATGACAGTCATATGTACATGTGCCTGTCCAAGGTAGTGTGGTGTGCGTGTTTGTTTATTCATTCCTTGTGTTCGTATAGACTACGCATTCATACTTGAGTAATCTGTTTGTAGCAGTGTAACATTTCAACAAACACTTAAAGAGGCGCGCTTTGGGTGCAGTCGCAGAAGGACCTGCCGTGCTAACTTAATGAAAATAAAAGGAAATTAATAGTGCGGTAGTCATGTTTAATTAAAGGTAGTAGTGAGGTTTGTCCCTATTAGTGAGGTAGATGGGGAAACTTGACAGAGAAAGAGTGAGGGGGAGAAGAGAGAGGGGGAGAGAGAATTACGAATTTTTAATTATTCTCATTCATACCTAATATCATTTGTAAGAATATAGTTATTCAGTTATTGGTATACAGTAGTACCGAAGCAACATGTTTCAAGTTGACTCCCATCCGTTAGAAATTTATTCATCATTCTGATTAAAATCATAAAAATTTCTACAAGTACCAATAATATAAATAACAACCTGCAGAAGCAGAAGAGTTTATATCTACGGAAAAGTGAGTTTGGAATAGATGAATACATATTATAACAAATAAAAAAGAATAATATATTGAAAACCTAGTCGACGAAAAATTACGTACCAGATGCTAGATGAAAACAACAATGAAGATGAAATCAGACAACTGTTGAAGAGGAGAGAGCTAATTTTGTATCAATAAATTCCGTTCAACAGTACTTAATCAAAACATTATGGGCAAATATTTAATTAAGTTATAAATAATTTACAAAGGAAATATCATATAGGCGGCATATATATTTACGTCTTGTTGAAATGTGACGGCTCTTGCAAAGTACCAAAAGGTATTTTAAGCCACAGAACAATAAACGAATAAACTTAAGGTTACACGATATATTCCATATTGCTAGGTTAACATACAAACTGAAAATACACATGGGAATCAACATGACCTTAAAACAATACTCGCTTTTTATGAAAACCACGTAAGAAAGCCAACTAGAAGTAACGCGGGCTGCTATACATACTGTATATCCCTTTTTTACGTTTTCCGTCCAGTGAAGTTTTTGAGATTTTACTGTATAATATAAACTAATATTGGCTGCCTAACGAATAACAAATCTTGTTTTCATTTGTTAACACTTTTTTCCTTTGTTTTAATTTAGCATTCAGAAATAACCGTATTTTACACTTTACATTGTCTGTTGCTTTTTTGTTAATAAACGTTTATAGTATTTATATTAAATGTTATTTTGTTACAGGCTACGCATTGTATAGACTATAGGCCTACACATGAAACGCTATATATTTCCTAACTATGGCTTTTATTTCTTTAAATGGTAAACGAAAAAACGAATTAATATTATTATCTAACTTATGAATGAAAATTGATGTCATTGCACTGTAAATTAAGAAATATAATAATCTGTGGTTAGTGCATTTCTTCTTTACGTCGTGGTATATAGATACTATCCCATATTCAAAACAGCGAAACCCATATTCAAAACAGCGAAAATGAAGTGTTGGTACGAATATTGGGAAAGTACCCAAAAATGTATAAACATTGTTGTATGTTATAACCTCTTCTTTCGAGTTATAACGGAGGGAACCCAAAATAATTGGTTCTGCCAATTATTTCAGGCTGCCTTATTCCAGACGAGCTGAAATTTAAATCAGAACAATACACAGTAAGACATACAAGGAATCAGGGAAGGTGAAACTGTTGATTTATATACTCCGTATATGTGTGTAAAAAGAAGACTTTCTTTATTAAACATTTGAAATATAACATTTACTCCAAAGAACAGATCCCATGACATTATTAATCAAATTATTAAAATTAATTGAATTGCTTTATTTAGACAACGGGATCACAACAGATTTATCTAGCTATACCCCCGGATCCGGGTAACCATTGATATTTAGTTTCTAATCTTTTAATTATATTCAATTCAAAACTTTATCTTGCAAGACTTTTTACCTTTTTGCTTCTTTATATATTCCATTAGAAGAATAGTATTAATAATACTACGTTACGTTAATATCTAAACTGTTACAATTGAATGATCTTGAATAGTTACAATTAAATTCTCAAATTTAAGTTTTTTTTTATATTCTTATAAAATCAATCGTCTCTGAAAGTCTCTTTAATAGAGTATTGCGTTACAAAAACTATTAACATTATTCCTCGATAGACGTGCTATCGAGTCACCTCTATTTTTGGATGTAGTAATCTCCTCCATGTGGTTCCGTCTTGGGAGTCCTAAAACGTCGTCCTCGTCTGGGTCTGGTCTCAGTTGTTCATGGCTTAAAACGTCTGCAGGATAGGTAGAGTCTTCTACACAGATACTCGTTGATTCTCAGATGTCTCCAACTGCATCATCGGTAGGGTATACTCGAGTTGTAATTCAGATGGTCCATGACCACAGGTGAGAAGTTGAAAAGATTCGTCCATCGGTGAAGATTGCAGTCATCGTTTTTTTTTTAACACTTGTCTTTTGTAGTTACATCTTTCTTCTTGTTACAAATTTTTTGAAATGTTCTTTTTGTTAACGTTACATGTTACACTTTTTGTAACACTTAGTAAAATACAAAATAATAATTAATTAATCCACACTAACAATAAATTGCATAACTTTTGAGCAGAGCATTTTGCTCGTGCGTCTGCACTGCTGGGAGTCGTCATGGCGAGAGCCTATTTTTCGTCCGCTACCCTTGTACATGACAAGAGAGAGTGGGGTGTTTATTCCGCGAATATATATAGTTCCTGTTTCTCTTTGAATAAACTTTTTTATTTATACCAACTATCGCTAGATAAAAATACATCATTTAAATTAACTGTTTTAGTTACTCCCTGTGTCTACAGATACTTTAATTATTAACATTTGTTTACTATATTATTTTTAATTACAGTAGACTCGGAAAACATGTCGATTCCGGTATCCACAGGTAGGCGCTTGATAGCAAGCAAAGGGTTAAATACGAACATAACAATTATTTACAATATGCCTTTTCTTTACGGATACTTTGCCCTGATTAATTACTTCTTACATTCACATTTAGTACCTACACGTTTTTATTATTATTGTGAGATTTAAATGGTTAATAGTACGCAACCTTAATTAATTAAATTTTTTTTTTTTGTAATCGTCACAATTTAAATCGTCACATACTCCGCCTCCTTACCAACACAGACTCCTAAAAATTTTGGGGCAGCTATGTACTGAGAGTATGCTTGGGGAGTTCTGTGTGAAATTTCTCTCACCCGTTTCTAGCTGTATATACTTACTAGCAGCATAAGTCATTCTTGATTTGCTGTTTCTTACCATCTATACATATACTTCCTATTTTACACGCTAATTCTATTACTACATAAAATTTACATTATAAAGTATTTTCAACATTCTAAATTTCCTTAACTCTACTACTTATTACTACTACCGGATTTTTCCTTTTTCTTTCGTGAGAGTTTTTCTTAGTTATAGAATTTACTCTTTAATTACTCCATTATTTTTATTGGATATCAGCTGACTTCTTGCTTTGCTCTACTTTCGATGAAGAGGATTCAAGGTTGATCAGGCCTTGTACCTACTTATACGACAAGGTAGCCAAAGGTTACTTAAGTACTTTCGCAGTTGAGTACTAAACATTGTTTTTACATTTACTTATTGAATTAACTGGCACTCTACTATTTTCTTCTTCATGATAACGTTTTATCTGTGAAATATGTGTCCTTCGCACATATTTTTGAGTAGAGGGTTCGTACAGGGTCACAGTTACCGGAGTTAAGTATTTGTGAATTTTATAAGGACCGCACCATCTGTAAGATAGCTTGGAAGTTGCCTTTTCGACTGCACTACTCGTTGGGTGCGTGTTATACATAACTAAGTCTCCGATTTGGTATTTTACTTTATTATTATTATTCTTTTGCTCGTAATATTTCCTTGACTTCGCTAAGTTTGTTCGCAAATTAGCGCGCGCTTCGTTCCATATTTTTCTAATATTTTTATCCCTAATTTCAAGGGGTAACAATTCATGTATTTTCCACTTTGTAGATAATGGGTGATTAGGTTTATACTTGAACAATAGTTCGAATGGGGTTGACTTATGTCCTTCATGGTATGCCGAATTAAAGGCGAATTGTATCCAGGATAGGTTTTGGTCCCACGAAGTATGGTCGTCAGCATGGTAGGCAATTAAACAGATTTTAGGTTTCGCAAATACCTCTCAGCTATATTACCTTGTGGACGATACTCGGTAGTGGTAATGTGGTTTATACCTAGTTTAAAACACATGTTCCTGAATTCCTTGGACTTAAACTGTGGTCCGTTATCCGACACTAGATGGACTGGAATACCGAAATCTTTGAATAATCTATTCTGTAAAATACTTACTGTTGTCGTAGCTGAAGCTCGCCGCATGGGGTACATCCAGACGAACTTACTAAAGGAATCTACGCAAATTAGTAACATAGTATTTCCTGACTTGGAACGTGGGTAGGGTCCAGAAAAGTCTAAATAAATTTTGGTGAATGGGGTGGCAGGAATCTCAGATACTAACTGACTTATTTGGCTGTTTCTAGCGGGTTTGCTGAGTGCACACAACTTACACCTTTTTACAAAGTTAGCTATCTCACTGTTCATATTTTCCCAGTGATATTCTCTACGAATTCGATGTATGGTTTTATTTATTCCCATGTGTGCTCCAATAGTGGAAGAGTGATAATATTCCATTAGCATAGGTTTAATAATATCCGGGGCGATGATACGCAAATATTTTCCGTTAGCTATTCTACAACATAATACTTTCTTATTTAATAGGTATTTTTCAGACTTGTTTCCTTTTTCAAGTTGTTCGATGATGGGACTCAAACGTGGATCTTGTTGTTGATAATGGGCTAAATCCGTAAATGCAAGAGGAAATTCGGTAATTGACGTATTAATAATCGGTGTCTCTCTACTCTTGTTTTCGTAATTATTACTACTCGGCTGGAACATACGTGACAGGGTATCGGCAACTACGTTTTGGGTGCCTCTAATATGTTGTACTTTGAATTTAAAACAATTTAATCTCAATACCCATCTTCCGATTCGACCTAATTGTTTTGGGTGATTTAGTAGCCAGGATAAAGCTTGATTATCTGTTTCTAGCAAAAACTCTTTATGTTCTAAAAATGGTTTGAACTTCTCAAACGCAAAAACGATAGCTAAGCATTCTAATTCGTAAGCGGAGTATTTCTTTTCTTGGTCCGTCAGGGTGCGTGAAGCGTAACTAATTGGTAATCGAGAGTTATCTACTTCTTGATAAATTACTGCACCTAGGGCTACACTTGAAGTGTCTGTCTGCACAACAAACGGTTTAGTAAAATCGGCTAATTGTAGTACGGGGGGTGATATGATGCTTTCCTTTAATTTCTCAAATGCGGTTTGGCGTTGCTCATTCCACTCAAATTTTACTCCCTTCTTTCTTAAAGTATTTAGTGGTGCTGCAATTTCGGCTAGATGTGGGAAATAATTGATCATTCCTAAAAATCGGGCAATTCCTTTCGCATCCCGCGGTGGTAAAAATTCTCTGATAGCACTGGTTCGCTCTGGGTCTATGCTTACCTTTCCGTTGGCTTTTACGATGTGACCTAAAAAGGAGAATTGCGTCACAGCAAAATTTACTTTACTAGGGTTTACAGTTAATCCAGCTTTCTCTAATCGTGATAATACTTCACGTATATGTGCAAGATGTTGTTCCATTGACTCGCTGTAAATAACAATATCGTCTAGGTAGTGGTACACATATTTAAACTTTATGTCGTGAAATACTTTTTCTAATAATCTGCTACATACAGAACTACCTTGGGAAATACCAAAAGGTACCCTTGTAAATTGGTATAGGTTGAAAGGGACGGCAAAAGCGGTGAGACGTTTCGATTCTTCTGAAAGGGGTATCTGATGAAAAGCCTGATTCAAATCCATAATGGTAAAAATTTTTGCTTTCGTAAAATAATGAAAAGCACTGTGGATGTCGGGAAGTGGTATGGATTCAAATTCTATCCGTTTATTTAGTTGTCTATAGTCTACAACTAATCTATGTTTATCGTTGCTTTTGGGTACTAAAAACGCGGGAGAAGAATAAGATGAAGTAGAGGGTTCGATGACTCCTTGTTCTAATAGTTTATTAATTTGGTTCCTCATTACTTCCATTTTTGGCGGTGATAACTTGTATGGGGCTAAACGTATTACTTTATTATCGCTCAAATTTATTTTATACTCTATCAGATCCGTCAGTCCTAACTTTGGGGTGAGGACATTGGAGAATTGATTTATTCACTTTTGTATGTTCCGTCTATCTTTACTTTCCAGATGACCTAATTCACATTCGTGATGCTTTAGATGAGAAGAAGTAGTGCTAGTACTTTCTCTGTTATTTAAATTATCCTCTAGGTTATATATCCGTGAACGATCGAATCCAAAGTAAAATTTCTTATCATGAATATTCAGAATTATTCCGGTTTTACTGATAAAATCAGCTCCCAATATTAACTCGGGTCCTAATTCGTCGCTTACTAACATTGGAAAATACCACGTCAAATGTTTTATTTTAATTTTACATGTGATGATAAGTTTTATTATTAAGTTTTGTTTGTTAGCGGTTGAGCATTTAATGTTTACGGATTGACTGCGTTTGACTAAATTATGTTTAAATAACTTATTGGCGAGGTCATGACTAATTAAACTTCGCGTTGATCCAGAATCAATTAAACCGAGGGTGGATGTTACACCAAGGTCAACTTGTATATAAGGCAATTGACACTTACTGAAATTACACTTATTAATAGCGTTACATTTTACTATAAATTTTTTTACATAGGGGTCTAGTTTTCTTTTGTTATTATTATTATTTTGTTTTATTTTGTTGACTTTCAGGGGTTTACCTTTTTTTTACGATGCTGCGGAAGACACAGGGTTTTGGATCTCCCTGCCTTACATGTTTTTTGGATAATGAGGTTTTTGATTATACCTTTTTTGTTTACAGTATCTACTGAGATGTCCAGATTTTCCGCAGTTGTAACACACATATTCTTTACGTTGTGTCTTTCTGGTTTCCTGGAGCGGTTCAGCCTCCTGGGACTTACCATGGCCATAGGTTGATCTTCGAAATGGTCTTCTTTCTTGTAGACTTCTTGCGTCAGACACTAAGGCATGCATTTCTTTTCTATGTGGTGTAGTGGATACCGATGCATGTCTGTGCTGATCTGCGTACCAAACATTGGAAGAATGAATGCTACATTGTTCAAAGTCCGCGAACGTAAGGGGTCTACTTATTAGTGCTAAACGGGAGCGTTCATCAGGAGACAAGCCTACTAGGATAGTATCGACCAATTGTTTTTCAGTCCAGTCGACTTGTAGGATACGTGAAGATTCTCGGATATCCGCAATATAGTGGGCCAGTCTTTCGCGAGCTCCTTGTACTCTAAGTACAGTACTTCTTTTGATATCCTCATAAATTCCCGTGGGGATAAAATATTTGATTATATTCGTATGAAGATCTTCTACTGGAAGACTCGAGTTTAATGATTCTAGTACTCGATCTCGTAATGGTGGTTTACATTTGGGTAAGATTACTTGCAGTATTTGCCGATCGTTTAATTGTTGTAGATCTTTTATTTGCAGCAGGTATTTTATAAAAGTTAACAGTATCGTTATACTTAACCCATCGGTGTAAGGAATCTCATTAATTATTTTCTCTACTGGGTGGGAAATCTTTCCGTACAGGTCAACATTCAAATTTACGTTTGGTATTTCCTTCTAAGGATTAGTGGTCGCATTTTGACTAGTACACGTACGAGGAACTTTAGGTGGCGGTGGTTCTAACATAGTTAAGGTATTTATTTTTCTACTAGGTAATTGTACAGGACTCAGTTGTATCTTAGATGCGGTGGGAGATTCGGGGTTCGAGGTGGTGGGAGGGAGTTCTACAATAGGGGAATGACCAGGGGAGATATATAATTTTTGTAAGTCTTGTTCAATTTCCTCCATTCTTGATGCATCCGACTTTCGACGTAAGTCGTTAATAATTATAGGTAATTGGCATAATGCCTCATCTGCAAATTTCTGGACATCGGCGGGGACGACGGGGACGTCAGGCCAGCTTAATAAATTATTTAATCGGCGGGTTAAATGTTCTATACGTTGTGTAACGCGCAAAAGTTCCGTGGGTGATTTCTTGTCCTTAAGGTTCTGAGATAATACTATCAGTTCCCGATATTTCGCATAACAGGTTTCTCGTTCGCCGTCATAATCGAGTTCACGCAATTTATCTAACTGCGAGGTTGTCTCTGATCCGGTTTAGCGTAATGATTTTCGTAATTCAGACACGGTTACATTCACGTGTTTTAGACCTCGTAAAAGTGCTTCGTAGCATAGCTCATCTTTTACTAATAAATCAGGATTAAATTCAGCCATTTTCATAAAGTGGCTAGAACTAATTATTCTACGATTTGTATTTACTACTATACAACGCTATATCATTTTACACAAACATAACAATATGAATAAATCGTATTCTTACACGTTTATTAATAAACAATTAGAATGAGATGACAAAGGTTGTCATTTTACATAGAGAGAGAGAAATCTCACACAGTCTTACAGATGCTTACGGCAAAAGATTCCCCCTTCGGTTACTAACACATGAACAGACACGCTTCAAATAACAATACACCACACAAGAAGGGTGACCGATTGTTCTCACTCTAACTGGGGAGACCGACTACGATAATATTAAACAATCGCCAACAGGAAATTTACATGTCCGAGATTGTCGTGAATGGGGTACGTTTATGAATGGGACTTTTAACAGGTACCTACATGGTTTGTTTACATTGGATTATATGTTACTCTTACTTTACACATATCATATTTACTAATAAAATTATCTATACTATATTACTATAATACTAATTATTATTTTTATCTTATTTAAATTTCTGACACATATTAAAATACACGAGTAAATAAATCAACAGCTTATGAATAGGGACACAATTACTGTTTAACAACACCAGTCATTAAAAATTTTTTTTTACAATTAGTAGCAAAATTTAAACAAATTAGCAGAGTGGCGCATCTTATAACCTCTTCTTTCGAGTTATAACGGAGGGAACCCAAAATAATTGGTTCTGCCAATTATTTCAGGCTGCCTTATTCCAGACGAGCTGAAATTTAAATCAGAACAATACACAGTAAGACATACAAGGAATCAGGGAAGGTGAAACTGTTGATTTATATACTCCGTATATGTGTGTAACAAGAAGACTTTCTTTATTAAACATTTGAAATATAACATTTACTCCAAAGAACAGATCCCATGACATTATTAATCAAATTATTAAAATTAATTGAATTGCTTTATTTAGACTACGGGATCACAACAGATTTATCTAGCTATACCCCCGGATCCGGGTAACCATTGATATTTAGTTTCTAATCTTTTAATTATATTCAATTCAAAACTTTATCTTACAAGACTTTTTACCTTTTTGCTTCTTTATATATTCCATTAGAAGAATGGTATTAATAATACTACGTTACGTTAATATCTAAACTGTTACAATTGAATGATCTTGAATAGTTACAATTAAATTCTCAAATTTAAGTTTTTTTTTTATATTCTTATAAAATCAATCGTCTCTGAAAGTCTCTTTAATAGAGTATTGCGTTACAAAAACTATTAACATTATTCCTCGATAGACGTGCTATCGAGTCACCTCTATTTTTGGATGTAGTAATCTCCTCCATGTGGTTCCGTCTTGGGAGTCCTAAAACGTCGTCCTCGTCTGGGTCTGGTCTCAGTTGTTCATGGCTTAAAACGTCTGCAGGATAGGTAGAGTCTTCTACACAGATACTCGTTGATTCTCAGATGTCTCCAACTGCATCATCGGTAGGGTATACTCGAGTTGTAATTCAGATGGTCCATGACCACAGGTGAGAAGTTGAAAAGATTCGTCCATCGGTGAAGATTGCAGTCATCGTTTTTTTTTTAACACTTGTCTTTTGTAGTTACATCTTTCTTCTTGTTACAAATTTTTTGAAATGTTCTTTTTGTTAACGTTACATGTTAAACTTTTTGTAACACTTAGTAAAATACAAAATAATAATTAATTAATCCACACTAACAATAAATTGCATAACTTTTGAGCAGAGCATTTTGCTCGTGCGTCTGCACTGCTGGGAGTCGTCATGGCGAGAGCCTATTTTTCGTCCGCTACCCTTGTACATGACAAGAGAGAGTGGGGTGTTTATTCCGCGAGCATATATAGTTCCTGTTTCTCTTTGAATAAACTTTTTTATTTATACCAACTATCGCTAGATAAAAATACATCATTTAAATTAATTGTTTTAGTTACTCTCTGTGTCTACAGATACTTTAATTATTAACATTTGTTTACTATATTATTTTTAGTTACAGTAGACTCGGAAAACATGTCGATTCCGGTATCCACAGGTAGGCGCTTGATAGCAAGCAAAGGGTTAAATACGAACATAATAATTATTTACAATATGCCTTTTCTTTACAGATACTTTGCCCTGATTAATTACTTCTTACATTCACATTTAGTACCTACACGTTTTTATTATTATTATTATTATTATTATTGTGAGATTTAAATGGTTAATAGTACGCAACCTTAATTAATTAAATTTTTGTTTGTTTGTAATTGTCACAATTTAAATCGTCACAATGTGTTATATTCCAAGCTGTTCGGCCGTGGTCGATTGCTTAAATTCTCGTGTCTAAACGTTTAGGCGCAAGAACACAAACAATCAACCACGGCCTAGCAGCCCAGAATACAATAGTTTTAACAATGTCGATCCCGGACGTAACAGCCTTTGTAACAAATTTAAGTAACAGCTGCAGTGTGTTGTAATGTTACATTAATTATATTTTTGCTTTTCGTATATCACAGTGAGCAGTAATCTAATTTTTTTGAAATAATACGTGAAGGCTTATATATTAAGAATTAATTTTTTTTAATAGTTTCCGTAACTTGCTTGTAAAATAATTAGGTATCCAAAAGGTAAGTTACATATTTTAATAGCAACTTATAAATTCCTCATTCTCGGTTTTTTCCTTTCTTCAAAATGTACCACTTCTTAATTGCGGATAAATTATTTAACGTAATAATCGTTTCAACAAAGACTGTTTGGATCCTGTTAATAAAACTCTTGAGTCTGCTGCACATAAGCCTCGCTTTTGGTTCATGTTTCGTTAACTTTCTACATTACAATAAGTTTAATTATTTTCAAGTTCCTTATAAGTAGCCAACTGTAGTAAACATCATGTACTTTGACCTCTCTCTCACTCTCTCTCTCTCTCTCTCTCTCTCTCTCTCTCTCTCTCTCTCTCTCTCTCTCTCTCTCTCTCTCTCTCTCTCTCTCTCTCTCTCTCTCTCTCTCTCTCTCTCTCTCTCTCTCTTTCTGTTACTCTTGTTCTTCTCAATAACTGTATCTCAGGAAGTCTGAACGTAACAGGTTCTTAAGTAAGCTTCATATGACTTAACGTGCAAAATCTTAAACATCATTTGGGCTTCAGTTATGTTATAATTTTGTAAGAAAGCTTTACAAAATACTTTTTACACTGCTTCTGTATACGAAACTAGGTGCAGGTATGTAATCAAATTTTTAAGTATCTATTTATTCTAACACTGTTACAGTTTCTTGAAAACGCCGTATGTAAACAAACATTAAAACTTAGTAATAAGGTTTATCAAACTACTATTTTTCTTGGATGCATTAACGCAAATCAGTAATCTAGAGACCAATTTTATATTGAAAAATCGATGTCTAATAAACGGAATTTGATATGCAAAAATCCATCGGTTAAGAAAATAAAGTAAACTTGGTTAGTAACAAATAATTTTGGCAAAATTTTTAATTTGATATAGGCTATAATTGATTCCAATTTTATTACAATCTGAGAAATGAAGCCAAATAGATTTTCATAAACGTTGGTCTAGTAACAAAAAAAGTTTCATTCTTAAGCGCACAATATTATAATTTCCCTTTCATCCCGGAAAAAAGACTGTATTAAGCTACTATCATACTTGTCTAGTCTACACTATTTAATGGGTATATTATATGTTTCAGAAAAATTGATTATCTTACACATGGTTTTAATATATCACTAAACTTTGTGAAAAGTCTGAGTGAAAAGAATTATATACACAACGGTTGATGTTAATACAGGTCTTAATTCGTTTCAAAATTTATAGATAAATAAAAAATTAAAATTATCACATATATTGTGTGGTGTATAAAATAAATTGTAATAATCCTTTCTAATATGATTACTTAAGCCATAATATCCGAAGTTGGACCGTTCCTTTATTCTTCTGTAGCCTCCTACATTCTTGCATATCTGCTGTCATATTCGCGTCTCACAGTCATAGTAGACAGTAGGCTATAATATTATACCTTTTTTTGCGTTGTCTGAGACTTGTCTCAGAGGATAAGACTCAGGCTGATCTGGGGCAAGCACCCTTCCGCCGATTGGAGATTTAGAGGAGTCGCACGCCAGCGCAGCGCGGACCGGTGGCGAAGTAGGTGGAGGCATTCAGGATAGAGTGTAGTGTATGGATGTGTATTTGTGTGTGTACGTAGTGTGCAGAGCCAAATGGGTGATGGAAGAGCCATAATAAAAGTATAAGTCAAACGACAGCCAAGACGAGGTCGAGTAACGCAGGACGCCAAAGCTGGAGGGAGGTGTCAGAGAGGCGTCAAGGTAAGGCGGGGAGGCACAAAGGAGAGGGATAAAGACCGGATAGGTAGATAGGAAAATTTAAGATGTTAAGTGATCAAGAAGGAAGCCAGGTGTAGTAAGTATGACGAAGAGACTTAATTATTTCTATTTCTCCGTTGGCGGGGGTTTCTGGGAGGAGGTCCATCGGGAATGGTGAGGAGACGGTTTATGACAAAGGAAGGTCTGCGGGAGTTACAGGTAGTATTAATATTATACAATACCTCCTTCACATTTAAGTTGAGGAATTCCAATCAGCCTTCCATTGCGTTACTTCTCTCTTGAGCCCTTGATCTAATTCGTTGCCTGCTCTTTATTGCAGCTGTAATATTTCCTTCGTTTTATAATTCGTAACGTTAAATATTCTTCCTCACCCTGAAATTTTCCATTCTCTTTTACTAATTTCTTTTCACTTCATAAGACTTTTCTATACAAAAGCAAGTATATAAAAAAGTTATAAGGTCGGGGATTAGCAACCAAACGGCATTGTTTAAAAACATTAATCTACAAGTTTCTTTTCTATAGTTCATCGTAGACACCCTTGCGAGATAAAAATAACTACACGGTAGATTCTTTCGCAATTTTATACATTTCGTAGTTTCTGTCTCATACATTTTATATTATATCTGTTTTCTATCCTACTGATAGAATTAGAAAAACGGTAGCTATCTCTCTTTTCCTTTTAAAAGCACAATACATATTAATTTACCAAGTAGCAGTTTCCTTCTTCATTTAAAATTTCTATCAAATCTACTGTATATTGGACAAAACAGAAGGGGAAACATACGTGCTTACAAGGTAGTGTAAACATCCTGTAATGCTGTCAAATCAAAATACAAAGGAAGGGGAAGTGAATACTGTAATGAGTAGCCCCTACATTCATATTTATGCAGGTGTAGGTGATGATAAAGAAACACCTAAAAATATATATATATATGTATATGATTAGAAGTACGTACAAGAAGGAGTACTATCACATTTACAACACATAGATTCGAAATATGAATTTGGCGTGTTCGCACCTCTAGCTGTTGCCTGTAAAGAGCATAATCCCTAAACACAAGTTTTTGTTTTATTTAGGAGAAAGAAACTGTTTTCCACTAAAAACATTAAAATTATTCATTGTCTCTAAAATTGCACATAATTCACCTAATTCGAGGCCTAGCTTAGGAGCTAATTAGTAGATAGCAAGAGAGGGTAACGAAAAGAAAGTGTCAGGGGAGGTTGAAATGAGATTGACAGGCTGACATGCAGACAAAGGGAGAGAGTGAGTATCTGTATGTGTGTGTGTGTGTGAATGTTTAGGCTATATAGTTTTACAAACACTGCATATGTTTATGATACGAATTGCTGTTTTAATTCACATGCGTCAGATATTAGGCAACATTTATTTACACTACGTAGCGTGCCCGAGTTTACGTTTTTGCGTATAACAGTAAACTATTTGTAGAATTTGATTAATGAGACAGATTTCTTTATCTCTGCCCTTGTTTCTCTCTGTCAGTCTCTCTCACTCTCTCTCTCTCTCTCTCTCTCTCTCGCGCACACACACACACGCACACGCGCGCGCATGCACGCGATCGCCACTCATACAGTTTCTTCTTTTTCTTGTCACAATTTCAGTGTTACACACAATCCCTCACTGTCCTTTTCTTGCCCCCTCGCACTTTGTTTACTTCTCCATCAAATCCTAACCTATACGTCAAATTAGATCGAAACTAGACACATTTTGTAATAGTTTAATCGATGTGCCTAAACCACAAAAATTATTGGGTCACTTGTGTGAAAGAAGAAACTTTAATTTATTTACCTTATAACAATTCCCCCTAAATAAAAGGGAAATCCCCAAATTCATATTTCGAAGCCACCTGTTGTAGATAAAACGGTATTTATCTTGGATACATACGTTTAATCTCATACAAACCTTTTTATGTGTGTTCCCATCAGCACCGACACACCTGTACAGGCTTCTCCATATTTTTCTACACCTGTCCAAATATGACTATACTGATTACAATAGTAATTTCTTCTGCGGTTTGTTTATGACCATAAGATATGTCTTTATAGTTCCTTTTAAATACCATTATTTTCTGCTCATTCGTACAAAACTTTTAATTGTTGAATGTGCCAATTCTGATAATCTTTGCCAAACCCAAATATTAATGTTATACGGCGTCACCTTATTATGTAGCAAACAAAATTAGAACAAATCACTGTTATTTTAGCAATAGCTTTCTTAAGGAGCCCAGAATAGGCCTACTAGTAGGCCTATACCTACCCGACACACACACATTTGAAGGATCAGTATTTTGTCTTGGAGTTCACTCTCCCAGCTGAGATACCCATGTTTTTAGGGACCAGGAACTCGCATTTGAACTTCTATCATCAGCTACATAATGTAAATCCTAGATAAATGTACAAGCATATGCTCTAAAAGCCTAAGCTATGGTACCCACAATCATCTACGTTTTACTAAAATAATGGTTGCAAGTTAAATTTTTTGATTCATGTTGATGCTTTTGTCTCGAAGAAACCAGGTAAATTAATCTGCTTTTCGTATCCGGCCGACGATGGTGTGCTCCCACTTACGAACAGTGGCACTTGCAACTCGTTTCACTTGCGAACACTCGAGTAGATAAGACACGTAATTAATTTTTGATACGTGAGAGTACGTCCCACTTGCGAACACACAAACAACGATGTATGTACATCCACCCTGTATTGTGTTTATGTTTTTATAATTCGTTAAATGTATTTTTTGTTACCAACTACGTTTACCAAGTTACAATTTTTATAAAACGCACACACACACACACACACACACACTTGCATAGCCGCTCCCTCACTCTCTCTCTCTCTCTCTCTCTCTAAATTAAAAAGGAAGGTTATTTTTTATTTATTTTTATTAGTCAACTTGTAGAACGGACGACGTGATCTTGAGAAACATCCCAACATCAGAATCTTTTTCATATCTTTTAGTTTATCCAATTCAGTATACTTTTTCGTCCTTTTCATAGCTTAAAAATTTCACTCTATCGTTACATCGTGTTCTGAATAGATTTCTCTGCCTCAGATTATAAACATTTGATAATGTTTTTTATTCTTGGATGTGGTCTTCCAACGTGGCTGTTTAGTTTCTGATGCGTGCTTGTACGGTATTTTTCATTGTATGACGTCGGAAGTAGCAGTTCCGTAACTCCTGTGGCACTAATCATTGTCTAGCTATTGTTCTACGAAACAAATAAAGAATTAATCGAGTTTCTCTTCCTCTGGAACTTGACCATGGATATACTGCCAGCCACATTCTACATCTTTTCGAAGGAAAGCAAGTATAGCACACATTAGGATTTTTGTGCTCCCTAAGTCATTTGAATGTGTATACTCGTGCAAAGTGACTACTGCAGCTTTTGAATTTTCCATTCATGAAAAATTACTTTTAATATTTCAAACTCTCTTTTCTATTGATTTAACCAAAAATCGGGAGCTTAGCTTGCACAACGTCTTCGCCCGGACGGAAACTACTCTCGTCAATTTTCAAACCGGGACAATTGACAAACTGGCCGGGACCCCGGGATCAGGTCGTCAAACCGGGACAATCCCGGTCAAACCGGGACGTATGGTAAGCCTATTTATACATGTATTTATCGGTTTTCAATATTGATCTGAGCATTGTACTGTAGAATTAGGAAGCGATTGTATTGAACGAATCACGATTATCAAATGATATACGGTATTCCTTTTAGTTCAACAATTCCGTCATCTCGTCTCCGGTACTTTGGAAAACCATTGTTATTTTCAATAGTTTAACGTAAAATGTTGCTCGGTTATTATGTGTACATATTCCATCAATCATGCAAGGAACATTAGGATTACGAGCTCTACAAGATCCATGTATCATTCGAGATAACAATTTTATGAATCCTTGGAAAACTGACTGGGTCAGGTATTTCTCCGCACAAAACTTAGGATAAGCAAGAGGTAGTGTAGTAACTTTTAAATTGTATATTATTATTATTATATTTTTACTATAAAATATTCATATTATTTTAATATGATTTCCTGGAACACGTTTGGTGGAAACGTAAAAACAGACAGCTGATAAATAAGAGGTTGCGAGTTCAGACGTAGATGTGTATATATGTGTCAGCCAAAACAGTATGTTTTGTAAACGTACACGTCTGTCATTACAACATTAAGAATGTTATTTAACCTTGAGTAGGTACTCATGTTGACGGGAATGAGAAATCTTGTCTCTGTGCTGGAGACCTGTGGTGTTAACGCTGAATAGACACAACACATATCACTGTACATAGCAGTGGCTGACGTATATTAACCACTTCTGAGTTCGCGATACCACAACTCAGATTAAACTGTGCACAATGTTTGTAGAAAAGACGGACGTCTGTGACGTAGACGCGAGTTTGCAAAATGCATCATCGTTCCCGCCAGAAATGTAATCACGTTTCTCGTTTATCTTGTCTCAGCCAAATAAACATTACTATGCGTTTACCATGTTCCAGTGTCCTTCTTATTTCATAAACACTTGAGAAATTTTATTGTTTCTTACAGAAAAAAATTAGAGGTGTCCGGCAGCTGTAAATGTTGTAGCATGACAGATTTTCAACCACTAATTAATTCAGTTAAGATCATAAAAAATAATTAAATTACATACACTAAAAGCATATCGAATGAAATTCAATTACTTCAAAGGAAAAAATTACAATAAAAGAAAAACAATCATTAAATTATAAAAAATACCACTATTAAAAGTCATAGAAATAATTAAGGAAAACTCATATTAAACAACCAGGAGATTACCCAGGAGGTTAGGAGCAGTAAATAAACTAGATACCCCAAAATCAAGAAAAAAGAATCAGATTAGGAGTGGTGATGAACAAAATACCCGCCGCAAGAAGAAAGTAGAATAAGGTTTATTATCAGGAAATAAACAAAATACCCTGAAACCAATAAAGAAGAGTCAAGTCAGTATACAAAAAAATAAAGAAGATACTCCGAACCAACCATCAGTCAAGATAACACTGAGTACCTTGGTTTACCCAAGAGTGAAGACAAGAAGGAAGACGCGAAGAAAGGAAGAAATAGTATGGAAGAAACACCATAAAAAACCTATTATTAACTGCCATTGACCCCAAACCAATAGATACAATTAAAGAAAGTATAACATCCCGAAACCCTATAAAATTGTAATTATTAATAAACAGAAGTGTTGTATAGTATGATAAGAGGTGCAACAACTAAAGTTATTGTGTGATAAAAAAAAATAAACAAATCTTCACAGTCCATGATGACTAAAGGTCTGGTCTGAGATAATAAGACTCAATACGTCAGAACCACCAGTGAAAGTGTATTAGTGTAAGTGTTTTTGAAATATAATAAACTTAAAGTTGTAGTGTTACTATAACTTAAACTATATGCTGTAAAACAACTTTTATATTTGATAATTAGCAAATCATGAAATAATAAAATGGAAGGTATTTCCAATATTTCATTATTTTATGTCTCTTTGTTATATCAAGACATTTGTAGGAATGACAATAACAAAGAAAGTGTGGGTGGAAATGTTTACTATATAAGGGGATGTTAAATAATAGTAGTAATAACAGAAAGGACTGGTAATAGTTTAAGTGTTAATAAAATTAAGAAATTTTAAAATGACTAATATTGTTCAAAGCCATATTTTTGAAGGAGTTCTTATACAATAAGATTTATATGTTTAGAATAAGTTATATTAGTTAAATAACAGCATACATACAAATTAAAATGTTTCAGTATGTATGCTGTATTAATTAACAAAATGAGTTAAATGTATGTTAACTACAATTTCAGCAAACGTGTCCAACTTTACAGAATGCTGAGTGATGTTAATTATTATTTTTATAACAGTAGCATGAATTAGATGCTACACATCTCAATAAGTTTGTAAACAATTTTATTTTATGTCATGATAACTATTAAGAGTCAGAGGAGGAGTAGAAGTAAATTTATTGAAAAAACCATACATGTAAAATACTAAACTCTAGGCCAAATAATGAATTCACAGAAACTCAATATAAACCAGTTAATTCACCTAGGAATCATGTAAACTGGCAAGATTTAGGTAAGGTAGGTCAATTAACAACTACTGTAAATGAACCTATGACTTAAAAGGGTAATATAGAAAAATACCTTAAATTATTGAAAATTTTTGAAATGTATAAATTAACTATTTTTAAAGAGGAATGTTAAATTCAGAAATTATCACTAAAAAACAGTTAAAATGTTAAGTGTATACGTAATTAAGGAAAAGAAAGGATTTGTGACCATTTGAAATTTATTATAATTATATTAATAACACTTAAAATGGCAGTAAAAGTATAGGAAGGCGGAAACCAAGTTTTGGGCCTAGATTTCCAAAAAGAAAGACATTTGGTAATTTTAACAAAAATCTCAACAAATATGGACTATGTCATATCAAATTAAACAGAATGAGATAAATAAACCAATTATATGGTTAATAATTCATGAAAGCGAATAATAAACTAAAATTATTCCATATATAATGTAATTTGTAATCATGTATATGGGAAGTAAGAATTATTTTAACAATACTTTTCCAATATTAACTTGGCAAGATTTTTACTAAAGTGGAGGAAGTTAGTTAGTTCTTTGTTAACGATCAAACTGAACAGTCTATGTGAAATTGCGTTCCTTAAAACCGTATAATGAAGTGCTAACCTTACAGAGAAAAATTCGGTGAGGAACGAGAGTTACTTAAATAAACACTTTTCCAGTCAAAACATATAAAAACTTCAACGACAACAGTGAAAACGAACACCACACTACATAATACCAGTGCACTAAAACATTAAAACTACATATTAGTAATAATTCAAGCTACAACAGAATAACCATTTTGCGTAACGAACATATATAAGTGAACACATCTAATATAAACTAATTAACACCAGTGGACACTGAACACTCATCCAGACTACCCCAAACAACATCCTAGACAGTTTACACAAGTTCGGGGATCTTTAAAACAATTATAAAGTTGATTTTGTTGTGAGATTTTCTCGCTAAGAATATTGCAGTTAACCTATTCATTTTTGGGAGCGGCCATCATGGAAATGCGAAGCAGTGCCACCAACATCGACTGACTTCGTAGTCTACAATTGGTCTGATACTCAAATATATTAAACATTTTATACAGATTATTCACATTTGTTAGATAATAATTATTTAAAATAATTTATTGTAAATGTTATACTTTCTCGTCCTGCCCTTCTCTGACTATTATTAAATAATCGCTCCAAGAACCTTTTTACAATAATTATATGAATTTCTTAACCTGAATTAACATATCGATTATCCTTGAGACGGAGTCGAACATTGCTCGAAATCGATTTAATATCGACTATTATTTAAAACTGTTAATAAATCAATTCCTTTCAATTGTATGGTTTAATAAAATATTTCACATGGTAATTTAAGGTTTTAATTAAGCAACAAGACTTCCTGAAGAAGAAAATATTAACAAAAGGTGATATACTGGAGCAACACAAAAAGTCGTTAATCGATTGCTGACAGGAGTTAATCTGTTTAACTCCAGATTTTGTTAATATCTTCCAGAAGTGCGAATTAAACAACATTACCTTTCAGAATTTTGGAAATTTGTTTAAAACCAATAAAACAGAATTAATTACAAATTATACACACTATAAACAAACATAAAATTTTTTTTTCAGAAATTTTTTTTTTAATAAAATTTTTTCTTTCTTTATCTTTATTTGTAACTACAGTATACAGGTCTGGTTACAATGTACATAACCTCCTTGGCTCATTCTTTAATAAAAATAAGAGAAAGAAATAGAACGAATAAGGAGAGAGAGAGATAGAGAGAGAGAGAGAGAGAGAGAGAGAGAGAGAGAGAGAGAGAGAGAGAGAGAGAGAGAGAGAGAGAGAGAGAGAGTGAGAGCGAGGGAGTTAGTGAGAAGGGGGTGAGAGAGAGAGAGCAAGAAAGTGAGACAGAGGTACACAGACAGAGAGGAGCTATTTCGTTAATCAGGGTAAAATTATATGCAAATTTTGAGAAAGACCGGGGTCCTAGGCCAATGAAAACTTAGCTAAAAACATTCAAAATACGAAATATATACAGTGTACACAAAATCTGAGGTGTACAAAACATATAAAAGACATGTCATAAGATTTATTTAACAAAAGAAATAATAGGAGTGGGCGAATGGTAGGAATAAATATGTAATTTAAACAATCCCTTTTAATAATAAATGGTTTTATAATAATTATGTTCAATACATATAGGCCTAAGTGTGTAAAACGAATTCCCTACAAGAGTTTTAAAGAGTTAATGAAGATTTGTCTTAAATTTTTTCAGAGTTACATAATTATTATTTGTTAAAATATACATATATTTTATTCAGAAGATATTAGATATTTGTATTTAATCTTTCATTTTCTTTATTTTTATTTTACCGAGAATAGTTATTATTTATAGAAAACCGTAGCAAAAAATATTTGTAATAAAAGTCTATCTGTATTCATACTTTTACCAGTACAGGTACAACCTGTCATATCCGGACTAATATGGCGACCGGCCGATCCGGATATGAAAAAATCTGGATATCACAAGGTCATTTATAAATACCGTATTTTCTCGCACAATTAACGCACTTTATTGACGAAAAATACCGGCGAAAATTTCGGGTGCGTAAATTATTCAAGGATTTCAGATATACCCAAATTTCATTTGAAATTTATTGACATTAAAAGATACATTAAATATACTGTATTATACACAAAATCAGTTCAACTCATTGAAGTTATCGTCATTTGGCGTAAAATTACGGTTGAGTTTTCTTCTGAACAATCAAATAGAGTACATTAGGCAAGTTGGAGTTAATGATGTTAATAATAAGATAGAGCAACTAATAAATAATCAATTTTTTTATACCGAGGAGGGGTATATATAACGATTCATAATATGTCGTCATATCTGAGCGTTATATAGCGTACTGTGCGCCGTACGCTAGACAGAGAGCGTATAATAAGCAACTATCTCACTCTAACTTCGTCACAGTGAAACTCGCGGTCGGATCAGGCATGAATTTATTCAATTCATTTTTGCAGTTCAACCTGCGATAACTTCAAAACCAATAAATATACAGCAATTCTGAAAACTGCATTGTGTTCAGTAATTAAAGCTCTATAAGTAGCAAAAATCTCAATGAATATAATTAACAATTACAGAAGATACACAGAAGAAGGACGTGTTTTTTTAGACGTTTCTATTGGTTTAGCATTTGCATTTGTACACTGTACTCTTTAAAATACAAAAAGTAAAATTGGTTCAAAAGTTTTACTTACAGTACGCCTACATCAGTTTTTGAAAAAGTTTGTGATTCGGCTGCTTCATACAATGCACACGTTTTTTGGAAGTCATGAAGCCAAAGTGAGTCGACCTAACGCCGCTGCCCCAGACTCAGTTGCCCCAAATAAAGTATTTCAATTGTAAAAACTTAAATATTCAAAAATAGTGAACCATATCGCAGAATGACGTAAGTGTAGTGAAGAAAAAGTGGTGATCAGCCAAAACATCAAGAGTAGTATCTTTACATCCCTAACCATTTCGCTAACCAAAATTGCAAAAATTAGTTTGGAGATACGTCCGGATATGGGAGGTTCCGGATATCACAGGTCCGGATGTGACAGGTTGTAATGTACTTTTTAACTACATATTATACTAATGTACAATGAAGATATACTTATTATATCTTTATTTAGTATATAGTTATTTACGCGTCAAGAAAAGAACGTGTGAATAAAGTGATCACAACATTTTATACCTTATATGTTTTCTGTCATTGAATGATTAACCCACTTTTTAATAACAGCGTTGAAAAATAGTTGATTACGTCTTTCAAAGATTATTTTTACTACGGTACTGAAATTAAAAATAGCTAAGATCGTATACAGGAATTAAACGTAGCCGACTGGAAGCAGTAATTGTATAAACAGCCGAGACACACCAGCTGCTAATATTGCAGGAATTGCTTACGTTCAGTAGACTTGGCAACGTTGTGACCTTTGTGACTTTATATACATTTTGTGGCAACACTGTGCATATTTTTTATCACTAAAAGCTAAACCGATATCCGTGATAAAATAGTAATGCATTTTTTTAAACGTGTGAGTCGTTTGTAACGACTAAGTTAACAGGGTAATTATTATTCAACTTTTTTCAACAAACTATCTTGAAACGGATATATATTTTTACGGTTTTTTATGCTGATTACGAATATGTAAGAATAAAATGTCTAAGCTTACTCATAACTTTTATATATGGGGTCTCAAAAAGATCAACGTCTCTGGTCAAAACTTGCGTGTTTAGGTAATGATGGATAGACGTGATTATATATATATATATAAGTATAAAACACTGTGTCTGTTGCGAAATGTCGTGAAGGAATGTTGTGTGTTAAAAAGTGGAAATTCATCACCTGGAGAGTACAGGTTACCACGGCGGAATTTCCGAAGCCTCAGTCAGGGGTTGATCTTAAGAAGCCCATGATGATGATGACTGTGCAGGAGACATTTGCGGAATCCTGTTCACTCCAGTGGCGTGCAGGGGAGCCATCAAGGCATCAAGGCAAGGGGGGTTCGACGGTGTCGAACTTGGACTCAATCGAGCCTTCGTCTACTTCAGGAACCCTGTCACCACGAAGAAAATTTAGTTTAATGCATTACCAAATTGCCCCGCACCGCACACACATTTCAAACCCGCCCCGACAATTCATACGCACAGAATGTAACAGACACAATTCACCTTTTCATGTTTAACAAATTTTCCAGACAAGGCCTGTGTACATGAATTTACAGGTTTTTATGTACATCTTATTCCATATAAAGATTTTTTCAAACTGATGGTCAACGCTGTCTATGGTAAATCGCTGGAAAACGTTAGGAAGCGCATAGACTTTCAACTAGTCTCAAATGAACGACGGCTGCAAAAACTTGCTTCCACTCCACGGCTGAAGCGTATGATCCGCTACAGTGATGACTTGGTTGGAGTGGCGTTATTCCTTTCCCGTCCGCTGTACGTTGGATTTACTGTTCTTGACATTAGCAAATTGATAATGTACGATTTTCATTATCGATATGCTGTTGCCAAGTACGGCCCCTGTTTCACTGGACTTCCATAATTATATAATCGATTGCAGAAACCGATAAAACCATTAACCTCGAGACTCATCTTCGTCTGATACAAACTTTCTATGATGACTAAGGCAAATCGGTAATCAGAACGTACACACAAACGTTCTGATTACACACAAACCCGCGCGGTCTTATCGGTACTGTATTGCTTCCCACGAACAGGATTCATAATGTTTGTCGGTTCGTTTGTTTTCCCAATTACGGTTAATGTACGAAAATACTTTCAGTATCGCTGAAAGATGCTAACTTCTTAAAGCTTAAAGCAGTGGAGAAAGCTTTCCACCATGGACATATCATTGTTCTAACCCCTTGGGTTAAGCCGGTGTTGTAATCACGTATCGTTTGCAAATCTGTTCCGCTTTCGAAAACTATTTTCAGCGATGTAAATATACCCAATTTGACAATGTCAGTATTAGATTCTTAAACCGTAATACACGCACGCACGGACGCACGCACGCACGCACACGCACACGCACACACACGCACACACACGCACACACACGCACACACACATATAAATATGTTATTCATTGTATACCATCAAGGACTGTAGTGTTTCATATTATCTTTCCATAAACGACTTACTGACAGCATAAGTGTGAACAAACATGACAACTCATTTCAGTATCATAAAAATATAAGCATGAATGATCGTAACCAGCTTGGTGAAGGAAAAAAAAAATAAATAAACAAAAATAAATAAAAATCATATTTAGTGTATGTAGTTCTTACCTATCATTGTTCTTCCAACAGTGTTAAATGACGTGGACTAGGCCTGTTTTACGACTGCGTAAAATTGGGGAAACCACGTTAAAAAAAGCGTAGCGGAATCTCATCCGCCTCAGGCCGCTAGGGAGTGATGAGAGCAAGATGCATTGTTTTATCTTGTAGTAGGAACACACACACAGGGGGAGGTGGCTCGATGGTCAGTTACCGGGGAATGATGCACACATAGCACAGTGACCTAATTAAACCACATGCAGACCTCTGTAACATCATACACAAGTGGACGTAGATGCACAACCTTAGGTGCACAGTGACCTAATTAAACCACATGCAGACCTCAGTAACGTCACACACACACACACACACACACACATTCAAGTGGACATTCATGCACAACGGTAGGTCATGTTTGGTGTCGGTGCACAGTGACCTAATTAAACCACCTCACCCCGCACCGAGTGACGTCATACATAACGGTCTACAGGTACCGCTTATGCAAACAAACCATGACCTATCCGTTGTGCATTAACCTCCATTTTCCTACTACTCACCGAATTTGATGATACTGTAAATTGTGTTCTAGACCCAGAGCTAATTATCATTGAAGTTGAAAAACGACCAGCTCTGTTCGATAAGCGGTTAAAAGAATACAGCGACCGTAATACATATAAAAGAAAAACTGTGGGGCGAGGTGTGCGTAAATGTAGTACGAAATTGGAGTGAATTATCTGCGAAGGAGAAGAAATCTGTAGTTATAAACTCGTTGTGTAACTGTTAGGTATCTCCTCGGATAAGGCTTAAGGATATGTTGTCACAATGCAAATGCCTCATCTCCTACGAAAACAAATGTCATAGGTTTCTCTTGCTCATCGTACGGTAACGTTTGTGCGTTAGGAATGTTTAATTTGTTGGTTTGTAGTCTTCGACCAAAATTTGAATTTTTGAATATATTAGAATCGCCAATTAAACCGCATGATCCTACATCAATTGCTATGAAACAGCAGTCAGCGTCAAGTACGCCGAGAAGTATCGTAGAGAAAAAGTTCTTATATTTATAAAACTGTGAACAAGAGTTTTCGGGTTTCTTTAGTCGGGTTTCATCCACACCACCCATAAAATGAGGAAAGTCCGTTCGGTTGAAAAATTCTTTGGGGTGTAATCGTAAATCCTCATAAATTTTATGAAACTGTACATTCAGCGTCCTCTGACTGATAATAGGATGTACCCAGTATTCTTTTTTGTATCGCTACTGTTTTTATTATAAGCGCAAAATCAAAGCCAGAAGACAAGTTGTTTCTACGATGCCCTTTCTATACTGACAAATAATGACAAACAATTATGGTAAAATTGCGATTTACTTATCGCAAGTGTGCGAACTTCAATATTTTTTCGCAACAACGATTTTTTTGTCGTTGCGACAGATAATAGCAAGTGTGCGCCTAGCCTTAGTTCGCATTGCTTACCACAATTGTCATGTGTACAAGTTCTCATAGTGATGAATAACAAATTGTTTCAAGAAAGTGTGTAGCAATATTGTCGTCAGATGTTGTACTATCAAGGAGAACTATTTAGTAACATACACCAGCTGTGTATACAATTGAAGACATAATATTCAATGCTGTTCTGGCTTCCACTTAATAAACAAACTCGTTTTCATTCAGTGTGTGACCTTGCTTACGTAGTCATAACTGTTTAGTGGTGATTCATACACTAGTCATGTTGATGAACGAAGGACGTTTTGTGTTTATATCCGCGTAAAAACGAGTGGTGGTTTAAAATAATAATGTACATTTTAGATAATTCATTACGTTTGCTGATAAACCTAATTTTGATAAGTAGATAATACGTAACTGTCTAACAAGAATTTACATTAGTACTCCTACTTTATTACATATTTACACAAATACTCCAAAAATATTTCAGTGTTCACGTAAATTTTATAAGAACAAAATTAATGGTCTCTTAGTTTAGTGTTTATTACTTTAATCTCCTTTAAGCTTTGGTATTCAATTCACAAACAATTATAAATTAAAAAGAAAATTACTTCTTAATTGAAGTTAAAGTCTCTATTTCTCAATTGTGGACTTTTATAGTTCCAATGTAGCATTAATGTACAGATTTTATAATTTAAAGAGAAAATGGGTAAAACTAAATAAACAAAAACAGGCTATAATGAAACGAACAAGCGACAAATTGAACTATTTGTGCATTGATTTTTATAAAAGATCATGACTTGTGAAACGTTTTGGAAGACAAATTGTAATGACACCATTTAATAATATGGTAAAAAATGTAACACTAAATAACCCACGCAAAAAGTTAGTAAATTAGTATTATTTTTCTTATTTAATTAGCTTAATTCAGTTTCTTGAGTTAATGCTTACAACCTACTACAGACTATTCAACGTAGCATTTCCAGTATACTGGTAATCAACTCCTTAAAAAAAAGAATGTCTGCAAATTCAAGTTAGGACTCTGAATTTGCACGGGCCAATTTTTTGGAGTTGTGATTATGAAATCAGTCGTGGAAAGTTTTAATAACACAAAATGTTTTTTAATCATGATCGAATTCCATGATTTATCTCCAAGGCACGATATAAATGTCTTTTGTATATATAAATAAGAAATTTTGGATTCAGAATAGTTTAATATAACAAATATTTAGTTATTATAACCTTTTTTGAACTAAAATTAACCACATTAAACAGGATTACCGGGGTTAAACACGAACGTCACTACACATGTGTTTCAGTATTTTTCAAGCAAATAACTTACAGAATACGATTTTAGATATACAAAATTAATTATTTTTGTCGAATTCCATAATGTAGATATAGGCGTCTTTTCCAAATTAACTCTGGATTGTATTTCTTTGTCTTGGTTCCCACAGGCTGTAATTTTCACACGTAAATACTTGTATTAACAAGTATATGAAATCTTCTTCATGTCTTCCTTCAATATCAAGTCTTGATGAAGGTTTTACTCATAGTTACCTTCAGTCCCCATTTCTGATATTCCTGTATAGTTTTCCTACGTAATTATCCAATCTATGTTTTTAAAATCTTGAGCAAAAAGTAATTGGTCATCAGCAAACTGTAATGAATATACTGTATCACTATGAAGTGGAATTTCCATGTTCCTGCACATTTTCTCCAAATCTCTATTGCTTTCTGCGTATAAATTTTGAAATGCGTGGATGATAGACAACATCTTTGGCGTAAACCTTTGGTCACTTGGAACACAGGTCACAAATTCTTTCCTATTTTTATTCTCTGTATTGGATTGTTATAGAAATTTTGTATAGCTTTTATGATATTGGAGTTGATACTAGTTGACCTTGAAGCTGTCCACATATTGGCTACCGTACATTGTCATAGAGACGTACATATCCAGACGTGAGAAAATTAGAAATAAAGTTATCAAGAACAGCATAAATGTTAAAAATTCAATTGTTGATTTTATTCAGACAAGAAAATTACAGTGGTATGAACACACAAAAAGAATAGCACATCAAATATGGAATGGACCCCACCAGAAAGAAGGAAAAGAGGAAGACCACCTATCACCTAGGTAGAAGAAATTCAGGCTATATTGAAGGAACTAGATATTGAAGAAGATCTTTGAATGGTCAAGCAGCAGTGGAAGATGATAATTTAATTAATTCTCTAATCTTTGGTTCGGGAAAATGTGTAAACATTGTACAGCTGGAATAATAATACATATCACATAAAATTTTTGAAGACTCGTCATTTTATTTTGTACTCGGATGTTTCTTTCTCCTCCTATATTGGTACTGAAAAACACACTTATTTCAGCATTTTGATTTATTAAAAAAGTCCACTAATCACAGTAACTACAAACAATAGAAACTATACCCTTACACTAATACACAAATATGTTAACAACAGCTAAAAACGGAAACGTAATGCACAAATGAATTAAGCTAATATTAATAAACATTCAAATGAAGTTTTGTCAGGCTAGCCGTGGCATGTTTTTTAAATAAAATTAATAACCTATGAGTAACTAAATCAACACTGAGCACTTTGACAGAAGTCACAGTTCAAAAGCACAAAACTAAACACCAACCGAATAAAAAACTCACACACGATTATCACCACGGTTATGTTGTTTTCATTGTTATGTAAAATACCAGATGATCGGCTGTTTCTATTTTACAGGTTAGAGAATTCAACAATAAAAACTAAAAAATAAAAATATCATACTAAACTAAAAGGAAAACGCAAAAATGTAACAAATACGCTAAGAATTCACAAAAGGGCTCTCACAACACAAGAAATTCGCATGCAGTGTATTGAACAAAATTTTTTTTCATGTCGAAAAAATGTTACAAACACCACAAAATACACATCATTGTATTCAGAAAACCCCATATTTTCATTAAAAAAATAAAACTAAAATTTTGGAAAAAAATTGTTTCACTTTCCGTGTCCCCTTAACAGGAAATCCATAATATCTGTAGTGTGTCAGAAAATATTTAGTATTTACATATGTTTTTAAGACCAGAACATTTAAATATTATCAAATTACTTTTGGGGACAAAAGGTGAAAATCTGGAACTGTTGTGCGTAAACTAGAATATGTGGGATTTTGTGGGTTGTGGTACACCTTTTGTGGGGTTTTGTAATCTTACTTACAATTAATTTTAGAGACCGCGCTATTAGTGGCCTGAACTTTGACCCTCTGACCTTCGTCTTCTGTCACATTTGACTTCTCTTCAGGAACTACTCTCAATTTCTCTGTAACTCTTTTCGGTTAACTACTTTTACTAAACTTTTGTTTTTCCCTCCGTTTGCCTTTCAGTTGCTGATTAGTCGTTGGCAAGCTGAGAATGGACAGGTGTTTGGCGTCCAAGATTTCTACACGTCTAAAACACAATGTGTTGGGGGTTCGAAAGGGGGTGTAACGCAAACATATGCTTTTATTGACGAAAAATGCACCGGCCTCTCCACCCAACTCTACTTTCACATAGACGTCTGTGGGCCCTGTTACGCCGAGCAATCCACTCCAAGGTTGTGGTAGCTAATTCCTTCGGCGGAGTGGATCGGTAAACAAACGAGAGATAGGAGTTCTGTCAGGACAATCTGGGGGTATCCTGGGCCTTGGCCTGGCAGGATGGTGCACATCGGCAGCAGTGTGTGCATCTAGTGTGTTGGCGGAGGAAGGTATAGTAGCCCAACGGTTGCACACATGGGCTGAGTCAGTTAGCCTACTGCGACCGGGCAGAGAAAGCTCGTCAGCTGAGGTGAAAGCAACTCTCTAGGGGAAGAGCAGCCCGAAATCAAATTTCCTGGTCCTCCAGGTTGGAGGTTTTGCAGCAGGCCAGTAACCTGCTTAAGTAAAAATGTACGTATTTACAGAACTCATACAAGCCTCGGAAATAGGATGAGAAATACGGCAAAACAATCTAAGATAACGCAAAAGGACAAATGCAAACGGATTGGAAAAGAGATGTCGGTAGACAGAGGAGGAGATGGGTTCCATAACAGGTCTAAGGTCTAGTCCTTGGAGTGATTATGAGAATGATGATGATGATGATGATGATGATAATGATGTAAAACGAAACTTAATGACATGACTATTTTTGCTGATGAAAGATTCTTCATATTTTACTTTTTCTGCTAATACTACAGGCGGGCGAACTCACTCACGTACCAGAAGCTATCGTGACTGAGTAGCGACATCTGCAGCTGGCCGAGGAGTCACGGTTGTTATCACGGCCAATCGCCTGTGAACTCACCCTGCTTTCGAGCGCAGGGATTACACCTTATTTAAGTGGCATTGGCTCCGGTGGTTGGGAAATGTGCGTATAGCTTGCGCGGACGGTGAAGGGTTATTCCCTGACTCCTAGTAACGCCTTGCGATCGGGAACCAGGGTGCACATCCCTTGCCAGAAGATGTGTCGGGCCTCTCAAGCCACTCTTCCATGTCCATTAACACAGTTACACCCTAGTACCTTTGGTCCCGTTCTCTGCCTGTTCCCGCATTGGCAGTTCAAAATGTCCCAAGCTGTTTTGTTGCTAGACATAAATTTAAGGAGCTTCGTCTTTGGCCTCAAGATGCCTCGCGACACCAGTAGACAATGTTGAAGCCAGTGTGGAGCTCTTTATAGTCATAATGTCAATAAATTCGTCTGCGACGATTTGTCATACAATGCGATAAAACGGTTCTGTCGTGAAAGTAAATGCTGCTCCAGTGTGCGGCCGGCCTTAAGGTCTGTGGGGATAGCGTTTGTTTTGAAACAAGCTGTAGAGCGTTGATTATCTGTGGAGTTCTTAGCAGTTATCACTTACTTTACCACTGACCTGGCGGGGTGGTGTTATCCCCCCGCCGACAGAAGGTGGAAGACAGGCCGTAGAACTCCAAGAGAGATCCCATGAGACGAATAAAACTTTCGGGTCCGTAACCATTCAGGATGGTGGATTGGAAGTCGTCGTGTTGGCCAGCAACGTGCTCAAAAATGGTATAACGGGATCGTAAACCCGCCCGACCGGGGGTCCTGTCATCCAACATCCAAGTGTTGATGACAGTTGCGTGGTGGCAATATTACTGTGTCCATAATTGTATGGACATTTGAATTATAGCTTGTTTGCGAGGGTGTTGAAGACAGTAGGGAGGGTGGTGGTGTGAAGGGTTTGGTTTATCCTCTTGGCTGTTATTTCCGATCTGATGATGAGCTGAGAAGCTTGAAAGCGTTAATCGGAATATTTTTTCTATAGTGGTGTGCAACAGTGATAATTCTGTTTGTGACTGTAACTACTAACACAACTTTCTTAATTATACTGTATAATGAAGGTAAGTAACCAAGTGTTTACAAAAATTACAATTTAATACTTACTCTGCCAGTTGATGCTGATGAAGATCCCCCGCCCCAAATTTTACTGTTTCTTCTAGTATTGCTGTTCAGAGTTTAGCAGATCAAATGTACTAGCGCACGTGTTTGGTTTTCAATTTCGGAGAATTGTTTGTTTCCTTGTTCTGATTTCTCTCATCATCTGATCATCCGCCTCTTGTCAGCGTCGTTGTTCTGTCTACAACAGCAGGGCCTTTTTAAATATTCAATCATTTTTTACTGATTAATCACGTTCTTGGATTTAGTTGTTCATAACGTGTCCGTTGATTAACAAAATATAATTAACTTGATACATAGACTTAAGGGGATGTTACACTGAAAAAGGTCGTTTTTTTTTAAATATGCATTATATATGGTTGTACTAATTTTTTTATGTAAGGAATAGTATAAAAAAAATACAAAAATATGAAACTTGACTTTTTAAAATTTTATCATAGGTAAAAAAATTAAAACGTCGGTTTTTCGGCAAATTTGCAGAGGTATTTTTAAATTGATGTTCCTTAAATAGTACTTGATGGATTTTTTCATGTTTGTGTTATTTTAAAGAGTATGATGTGTTTTTGATATTTAGTTAGATTTCTGGTGGTACAATGTGTAGTTTTTGTATGAGTCAACTTCAAATATTGTGTTTTTTTTAACAAAAATTTTGCTTTCACTTTACCAATTTTTTTTTTGGCTTTTAGGGTACTTACAAACATAAATCTACCTAAATATGAAGAAAAATATCTGTAGAATAAGTGGTAAAAACTTCAGTCTTGTAGTACAAGTCGTTATTTAGAAATATCAATGTTTGTCTCAAAAAACACGGAAATTCAAACTTTCGGGAAACTGCGATTGAAGTAACGCTTGTCTAGTACACTGCATTGACACAGAAATAACTGGGTAATTAAAGTTTAAAATGCTTATATATCACATAGGTCCTTTAATTCCCTCTATAAATATAATACAATTCAGGGCCTACATTTACCAGCAAAAACTTCACAGTGAAATTTACAACAACAACAAAAAAAAATGGCCAAAATAAAAAAGTTCAAGTCCTGTTCTTCACAACATTAAAATTCTCCAGCACCGTAAGTTCGGCCTTCTTTTTCTTTCTTCTCTTCTTCTTCCAGAAGTTGTGCTTGCCTCAGTTTTCTTCTATATTCTGTTAACTTTGTCTTTTTACGGATCTGACCAAGTTTCAATCTCTTCGAATCAAAAGCCTTCGCAGTCTTTGCCGTAAGTTTTCCGGGGCTCACACCCAGTGCTTTTTGTAGAGCAGAAAGAGTTTGCCTGTAGCCAGTATTGTATTGGCACACTACTTCACACACTCTCATTTCTAGTGTTTGTCTTGAAGAGAAAGAAGTTTTTGGACACTTCGACAAAATGATGCCATGGAGCGCCTCATTGGCGTTTTGCGTTTTTCCTGATACGCATCTATCAAGCAAAGTGTCGCTGGCCAACCTCTGGTACAGAGGCAGTATTTTTGCAACACCGTCTTCAGTCAAGGGTGTTTTGATTTTTTGTCTGTGTGGTTCAGGCCTAATTTTTAGCAATGGCTCTATTGTAAAAACACCACGACTCTGTTCCTGTTGGGCATTTTTTGTGATTTGGTTTCTCGTCAGTTGAAGAGCAATGTGTCATTGTGGCGAAAATAGCTGTTTTCATTTCATTTATATCTACCAGATTACTTTGTATTCCATTTCTGTAGTAATTAGTCAAGTTGTTTATAGTTGTTCCCTTCAAACTTCCATAGGCTTTCCCACCCAGAGGTTGGCCTTTGCCAGTGTTTTTGGCAACAATTTTCCTCAAACCTGAACAGAGACGCTTTGCAACGTGGTTCAAACACTCAACCTTTTCAATTTTTTGGTCCTTGTAGAGATTCAAGTCAGTTAGGTGGGCAAAGGTTTTTGAATCACCATCAGACACTAATGTAGTGTATCGAAATCCTTTTTTTTCTGATCGCTTCCAAATACGCTCCGCTGCTTCCATCTCCATGGCCGGAGAAGATCCATCGTAGTTTTTTTGGCAGTTAGGCTTATGCTTTCTGTACCATACTCTAAACTTGGCGGTGCCTTTTCCAAGTTTTTTTTTCCTTTTTATTGCAAGCTAGACAGTATTTGCATAATACTTCATAGTCGATTACTAATCCGGTAACTACATCAATGCAGCAACCGACTCCGTTCTTCAATGTGAATCCCCGTTTCTGCCAAGTTCCTTCGTAACTTACGGATATTTCGATTGGGCCAGGTTCATCAAGGGAGGTATTATTTAGAATGCTGTAAGCTTTGAAGACTTCTTTTCTAGCTTTTTGTAATGATTCCGTTGCAGTTTTAACATATCGCTTATACATAGTATTCATATGCTGACTATAACTAGTAATGTTCATAGGCTTCATATTCAAGCTCATGCTGAAAGACTCCATACCTCTGTGTCCTTTTCCCATGCTAGAAAAGCTCTGAACCATTCTACGATTCACATCATACGAAGGTCGTGTAGAGTCATCTTCACTTAGCCTAACTCGGTCAGAAGTGTCGAACGGTTTGTGGAAATCACAGTTTTTACACTGAACATCGAAGAAGTTGGCATAGCCTTTAGGTGGCATCTGACTAACCTGTAAGGTACTAACACACACAGGACATGAAAAACCTTCTAAAAACTTTACTAGCCTATTTGCATCTACAAAAACATACTTAGGTGCATCGTCATCAACGTCCACTACAGACCTATAACTGTCATAAAGGGCAAAGCCAGTAGCCTTTTCAAACTTTTCACTAGGCCTACTTGTGCCTACTTCATTACCATCATTAGTAACTTCTGGTAAGTTAGTGCTAAAAGAAGTACTAGGAAGTATTAGAAAAAGAAACACTAAACAACAACAAGCAGCTTTCCACAATTACACTATGACAGCTGACAGCAGTGAGCAGAACAACAAAATAAATCAGCTGTTTTTGTTTTGTCAAAAAAACACTGTCACACACACACACACACACACATATATATATATTTGTTCTTTCTGAAATGAATAACTATTCAGAAATAACAACGATGTAGTGTACTTATTTACTGATCCTCAAAGTAACCGCTGCAGCACGAAATCTACCAGTCGCGAAAGAGTGCGCTTTCTCAGAAAAACAATTTTTTCTGGTAAAAATACAGATGAAACATGACTTATATTATATTTTTTTGTGTAGAACAAAATTAGCAAAAACAAATTCAAAAATTTTGTCATTTTTGGCCATTTTCAGTGGAACATCCCCTTAACAACATCTCACTAGGTGAAAAAGACTGCAAAGACGAACTAAACACGATAAAATATCTAGCAGAATCCAACGGGTACAACAGAACAATAGTCAATACCCTACTAAACAAAACAGAAAACAAACAACAGACAAAGACAGAAAACAACTAATTCATAACACTAACATACTGAAAAAATAGCCCACAAATTTAAAAAGCAGTATACAGAATCACATACAAAACTACAAACAAAACAAAAAACATACTATAAAAACACACACACAAAGCAGAAAATAAATTCAATCTACCGGATGTTTACAAACTAAATTGCTCAGATTGCAAAAAATTCTACATAGGCCAGACAGGCGTAGCTTCAAACAAAGATACATTGAATACACAAAGGCACTACACTCCTCCACTACCGATTTGCAAACTACCACATTGAAGAAGACCACACATACAAAAATATCGACAATAACATGGACATTCTACACGTACACACAAAAGACCGAAAACTAGACACCCTTGAGCAATTTGAAATATACAAGCACACAAAAACATATAAAAACGACATCCTAATCGAACAGACACAATTCAAATCACACGCATTATTCGAACATATTACACCCCCACACACACACACACTCACAACATCGAACCTTCAAAAGTTGACACCGTCGCCAAGAACAAGATAGACAGCGCTCCTAGTACCAGACTCTGACGAAGTTTATAATAAACGAAAACTGGTTCAGGCTATAAGGTAAAATTTTCCTTCACGTTTTCACCCATAAAAATCTTTGTGTTCCGAGTCGGTAGTCATTTAAATATATTTGATTAATTACGAATTACACTAGTCTTGTACAAAGTGTCCACTGTTTCAACTGTTAACGGTTCAGTCACCCTTCTGACCCACGCAACGACGGTCTCACTGATCGTCGAATGGTACAGTGGAAAACAGAACACAAGACACCAGTGAAATAACTAATAACCAGGTTTAATTATTACAATTAATAATCTGTCATCAACAAGATATTTTCTTACAATAATTCAAGTGAAAATTGTCCACACTCAATAATAATGTCAACTATAAAACATTTCGCACTAATTAAAACACAATAACACTTCGCTACAAACACTCGATCCGCGCCAAAGAAATCGCAACACCACTGAACTGACAAGCCGTATGCTATGATTTTTATAGGTAGGGCACGCCTTCTAGAATTCTCCATCCTCAATGTGAACGCCACATAATGCTGACGCTAATGCGTATCTCAAGTGGGCTCTTGATGAATTTGAAACAAACTTCTCGACTTTAACTGAGGCAACACCTGGCTACTAGTGGTGGGAGGCAACGAGTGGAGGACAATCTCGGCTGTTCTAGAAGATTCGATACGGTTTTCTTCACAACATTCTTAGAAAATATCCCTAACGTATGGCCAAATAATAAAACTGGCCAAAAATGTTAAAATTTTGAGACCGCAGTGCACACAAAAGAGATCAAAAAATTTTAAAAATGAATTGAAAAAGAAATCATGATATAACACTAATACGGTCCAAATGTTAACAAATTATAATGTTTGTTGTACGATTGTGTTCTCTGGAATTGTTATATTATTCAGGAAATAATAGGGAAATTGCGATTTTTCTTAGCTTTCCCATACTTGAAAAATTATCTACTATCTAAATTTTGTGTAATATAAATGTGCTAGCTGTTACCCGCGGCTTTGGACGCAAATATTCGAGTTTTAATAAGTATTTTAATATAATTTTTATTGTCTATGTCTAATTGGCGTTCTGTCAGCTCGTATAAAAGTTTTGTACTCATTAGTCCAATTCTCTCCAAAGCTCTTTACAACACTCGTAATATTTTAACTTGTAATAAATTATTATGTTGGTGCAACATCATTTGGAGATTTAAACGTACCCGTTTATAAAGCCTACGGATATATTTATAGGGTACTTGTTAAATCAAAAACGCTACATTATTTATGTTAGGCGTTACTGTGTTAGAAGCATTGTATAACACATGAAACGTTATGCTTTCATCAACCATTGCTTTTATGTATTTCAGCAGTAAACTAAAAATCAAAAACCGTTGTCACTTAATTTCAAAAATTAAATCAACACGTATTTTCACTTTGTATTAGGACAATTTTCAATTAGTACACTTCTTCTTTTCCATATCGTAATATATCGATACAATCGCATATTATATAAAACATCGAAAATATACTGCAGGAATGGATAAATGTACAGTTCAGATGCCGTTAAAAAATTTTGTTTATTTAATGTTACTATAGTAATTCTGGTCTCTATGGTGTAGTTGACATCTTCAGTAGTAGTATTTAATATATTTCATTGCTTATTTATTGCATCTTTAAAATATGTATAAACATAAATTTTATAATAGTTTAAGACAATTACAAAATATATAGGCGTAGCTGTATACAAAATTACAAAACATATCGATACAATTGAATAGTAAATACATTAAAACTGCAGGAACGGAAAAAGGTACAGTTCAGATGCGGATAAATATCATTTGTTTATTTACTTATTACTTTGGCAATTAATTCTGGTCGCCATGGCGTTGTTCACATCTTTCTACGCGTAAACGAAAAGGCATAATTAAAAGGGCCTAAATCGTGCGAACGGGGCAAAATATCAAATTATAAGTTAGACAGTATTTTTTGCATCGTGTCATAGGTTACCTGAACAAAATTTGGTGGCAATCGGTGTAACGGTGTGTACTTGTATTCAATACGCATACATCCTCAGACTTTGAGTTATATATATATATATATATATATATATATATATTGTAGCATAACAGAATTATCACATTAAAATTTTAACTTAATGCAACATAAATAAAGAAGAAAATGTCCATAGTGAGTGAGCATAATAAATGGTTAAAGATTAAATTAAGAAACTCTATATTAAGTCAATAAAATGTTAATAAGAATAAACAATAACAAAGAAAACTATTGGTCAATATACGAATAAGCTACCATATATAAAAACCCAATAAAACAGCAGTATACCCAGTAGATTGGGGAAGCAGTAAAAAGGAAAGGAAAGAAAAGAGATAAAAAGGTAAAAAAAATTTTAATAAGGGAAATTTATAAAGTCAAGAAGCAGAGAAACCCCAAGACAAAACCAAAAACAAATTAGCAAAGAGCTATAAACAAACATTAAATGAAACATAATATTCAAATAAGATGCATTGAATTAATGCCACAAAGAGAAACCACAAGACAAGGAATTTATTAATATAATAAGGAAGAAAGGACAAAATATGTCAAGATTCCTAAAAAGAGCCTAGAAAGAAGAAGAGCTATTCCAAAAAGGTTAATAAAGGAATACATACCTTTGAAACTAAATTAAAACCAATATATTTAGACCCAGTAACTCAAGTTACAAGATACAATACAATTGAAACTGAATTGTAAACTAGGTATAAGTATAATGTACTTATACATTAGAATAAGTACCAACTAAACTAGAGTACCAACTACATTAGAGTAGAACCAACTAAAAAGACTACCATAGTGTATAACCCAATAAAGTGAAGTGATGTAATAAAAATTAGAAACTACAGTGAGTGTAGTGAACAACATAGCTAAAAATCTATGTAAAATATTCAATGAAGGAATTGGAAAAGAATAATATAAAAGGACTACCATGAGTGTAGAATAATACTAGAAAAACCATAAGAATCAAAGACAGTCTAAGGACTGACAACATTATTAGGAATAAGAGTTTTTAAATTATATATAAGAAATACTATTACCAATAAAATGTTTTTTAAATACAGTTAAGTAAATTATTTATTATTTAAGTAAGGATGTAAGGATGGCTGCTAATTTAAACAATACGAAGAAGTTAAGTAAATTGTGAGAAGGACAATAAATACCAGAGGACAGTTCATAACTGAGGGTATAACTAATAATAAGATGTTTTTTATTTATTGTTAATCAGATAATATATTAGATATAAGGGGATAATAGATATAAGATGTTTTTAATCACAGTTAAGTTATTATCAAAAGAAACATAAATACAAAAGACAATTAATGACTGACCGTGTTACTAGTAATAGGATGTTTTTATTTTTTTTATTAAAATTATGTCTAGGGAATAATAAGGATAAGATATTTTGTTATCATTGAATGATACAGTTAAAAATAATAGGCATAAGATGTTTTTGTTATAATTAGGTGATATATGAAAAATAGTAGATAATAAGGTGTTCTGTTGTATTCAAAATAATGTTAACTAATTTTCAAGTTTGTCAAGGCAGAGGGGCAAGTAGGAAATAGGAATGTTATAATTTTATTTAAAACTGTAAACCATATAAAAAGTACAAAGCAGATTAGCTAATACACTACTCTAGAAAAACAGACCAGTAATGTAAACCAAAACCATCTATCAGAGAGTCAAACTTAATTAAATAAATTCAATCAAACTACATAATATAAGGAATAGAATTTAATCCATACAATACAAAAATATCAAAATGTAATCAGTACAGATACAAATAATAACGAATGTAATGACAAAGGAAGAAAATTAACTTCTTTTGGAAATAACTAATACTAGGCCTAAAATGGTAATCAACTCAGACTGAAAAGTAAATTAATCAATATTGAAGTGTTATAACAACAAAATTATTAACAACAAATAATAAACATGGAGTGAGTAATATTATTTCATGGAAATGTTATCAGAAAAACACTTTTAAACCATTTAAATACTAAATTTGTACAAAATATGAGGCCTACAATAAATATCAAAAATTGTAAATTTTAGGCTTATCTGAACTTAAAACAGACCCAGCTATATATCAAATTATGTAAAATTAGTTTAAGAATATTGCTGAATAGTTAGATGTTTGTAAAATTAATAAATAATTGAGTTACAGCAATAAATAGGAAAACTTGTTATGTATATTTAGAAGTTGAAACAAGTCCAAGACATGTACTTTTATAAAAAGACAATGGGAAGAGGAAAAAGACATTTCATAAATTACCCCAAAACGACGACTTTCAGTCATCAGTCTATTGTTAATCGTTAATGTGAACAGTTGAGAAATTACTGACGGAAGACAAAAAAAGTATAAATTAGTGGAAAAACTATGAGTGCAGCCTCGAAAAGTGTAACAGAGGTTAACTAAGTAAAGGTAACACCAACAGATAATAATTAACACCAAACTAATCCAGAACAACAGCAATAACACTATCTAGAACGAGCACGAGAAATCAAATGCCATTTTGAGAACATTTTAAACCATATGAGCAGCACACGAATCCAACACATTTGAACACCGAACACTGCACCAGTACACAATCACAGAACGACATCGCAGAAGAAAGAAGAACACTCCACACCATATTCCAGGAAAACTACAACTTCGCAGAGAAGGGAATACTCATTTATTTCTGAGGGAGAAGATAAACCAGCATCAGCAGTGCATAGCAGAGAAGTCGAGGTGACGGCGGCCATGCTGAATTTCAAGCGAGCACAAGACACAGCCTCCTCGAAGCCAGTGACGTTATTCGATGAATGGTTCGATTTTACTTTTAATAATTGACAATTTACATAATAATATTGTTTTTTCAGCCATAACACTTTATTTTAAAAATAGCTGTAAGCATTGTATCTTGTTCCTTGCCCTCTCTGACCATTTCGACAGTTAAAAGAATCCTAATTAATTAATCTTGTAAACATATATTTTGTCAATTTTGTTCGCTAAAGACTTGAGCAAATATCAACCAATGCCTGGTCCACGCGCAGCCAAAATGGCGCATAATTTCAAATGTTAATAAATGAACATAATTATACAGTTACAAGAGTTTGTATTTATTTGTATAGTAAATACTAGTTATTCATTTCTTCTAAAAAAAAAAATAATTTAGAGTTATAAAAGAAATATTCGAGAAGAAGAAGAAGAGCAAAGTCAGAAGAGAGGATTAATAGATCTAACTATACAATTAGATTATACATAGAAACAAATTTTGTCAGAACACAAGATTTTACTTATTTAATTGGAAGTAATTAAAAACATACAATTAATTAATTATTAAATAATTTAATTTAATTAATTAATTAAACGAAAAAAATTTTTATAACTAACGAAAATTTTTACTCATCAACACATTACACTTTATTATACATTATTTACACTACTTAATTTTTATATTTGTAATTAGGTTTAATTACAAATTGGCGAATCCAACGAGGAGCATTATCATCAGCGAGGTTCAGACAACATTTATTAGCATCACAATAATTCTTTCTATCTTTATTTAGATCTAATTAGAAATTATTTGTATTATATTACAAATTGGCGCTCACAACAGTGGGGCATCATCATCTTATATTTGTAAAAAATTATATTACAAATTGGCGTCCAACTAAAGGGCTGAAAATTGGAGTTAATAGAGTTATAAAATAAGGACAATTGTCCAGTCTCCTTTTTTAGCTCGGCAGCTGTCAACAGGTCAGAAAAAGAAACAAGATGCACAGGAGGGCGACATCAAAGAAAAGGGCTGTTGACGCAGAACAGGAAATATATATGGAGGATAAGGAGGCGACACCTGTAGAAGATATAGAATCGAGATTACGTCCAGCAGAACCAACGGAACCAGTATCCCAAGGGAAACAATCTGATAAGCCGGAAAAAACAGGGGAGGTCAATTTCCAGGAAACCTTGATGAGAATGATAATGGAAATGAGAGAGGAGAACAAATCAAATAATAAGAAGGCGGAAGAAAATAGTAAGAAGTCAAGGGAAGAATTAGCCCAGGAACTGAAGGAAGAGTTAAGGGAAAATAGTAAGGAATTGAAGGAAGAATTGGGTAATAAAATCGGAGATACCAATAAGAAAATCGAAGAAAATAGTAAGGAAATGAAAAGTAATAACCAACGATTGAAGGAGGAATTAAGAGAAAACAGTAAGAAGATGGAGGAGAAGATGGAAGAAAACAGTAAGAAGATGGAGGAGAAGGTGGACGAAATAAAAAACGAGAATAAATTATTAATGGAAGAAAATATTCAGAAGATTGAGGAGAAGATGGAGGAAATAAGAACTGATAATAAACAATCGAAGGAGTAATTAACCCAGATAAGCCAGAAACTGGAAGAAACCAATAAGAAGATGGAAAGCAATAATCAACAATTAAGAGAAGAATTGATGGAGACGAACCAAGAGAATATGAACCGGTTAGATGGAAAGATGGAAGCATTGAAGGAAGAATTGGGGTAAAAGATAGCTGAAAACAATGAAACAATCAGCAAGAAGGTAGAAGAGGAAATAACGGTAATCGAACAAAAGATTACAAGAGCTGACGAAAGATGGAGTCAGACCGAACGAGAAGTACAGAGTATCAAGACAGAAATAAACACTAAGGTTACAACATTGAAGAAACGAATAGGAAGACTTTAGAGGAAAACCTAAAAGAAACACGTGAAGACTGGGAGCGAGTGCAGGACCGATTCACAGAAAAATGTGACGGCATTGAAGCTGCTGTGACCAGTATCAACAGTCAGGTGCGACAGAATCAAACAGATATAGACCTGTTCCATAGTCGACCGACAAACATTACCAGTTGTCCTAACAACGAGAATCGTGAAGGAATTAACTTCAGGTTTTATAAAAACAAACCTATGGAGCTCCTAGCCAGAATCGAAGAGTACTTCACCAAACACAGAGGAAATCGCTGGAGGGAGAATAAAGAAGTACTTGACGAATCGTTCAAGGAGATAGCAGATAATTGGTGGATGGCGATAAGAGACGAAGTGACCGACTACCAACAATTCAAAAGGCTATTCAAAGCCAAATATTGGTCTGAATCGACACAAAATATCGCCAGAGACGGGATCTGTCATGGAAAATACAACCCGTATGGAAACCAGACTCTAACGGCGTACTTCTTGGGAAAGGTGTGTGTGGCCAAACATCTAGAGCCCAGAATACCGGAAGAATGCCTGGTCAGCAAGCTCTCGTACCATTATGAGGAAGATATAATAAGAGCTAGAAGAAACAGTCAAATAAAGACTGTACAAGCAATGACCGAGCTCTTAGAAATGTATGAGCACGAGGATTACTACCGCCAAAGTCGTAGGAGATATGAAAGGCCAGAACCAAGAAATAACACCAGTAATTCGAATAATAATAATCGGCAGAACGTTAGCAACAACAATAATTATAATTCCGCAAACCGGAATAATGTCGAATACAATCATAACCCTCGTAATAACAATAATGTACCTAGATTTAATAACAATAATAATAATAATAATGTTCCCCGAATTAATAATAATGAGGGCAACAACAATAATAATAATAATAACCGTCCACCCAACAACAACGGTTATTATAATAATAACCGCAATTATGTTCCAAATGGTCAGAGAAACCCCAACCCCCCTAATAACAATTATCATAGTAGTTATAACAGAAATTACCCGAATGGAGGTAATAACAATAATTACAGGACATATCGACCCCATATTAACTACATCAGAGCGGAAGCCGATACTACAGCCTCAACGAAGGAGCCGATATTATGAGTATGAGACCTTTCAAGGAAGTCAGGGAAGTAATCGTTACAGAGAGTATGAACCCAGACGCTGTTCCAGCCTGGACAATCAACGATGACTACCTGTAACGTAAGCCCAACAGGACGATCGTGCTGAACCAAACGAAGCAGTTTCAGGACTCCAAGCTGATGCTTCCAACAGCCTAATCCGTAATGATGCGGAGCATTTAAACGAACGAAGGCAGTAATAAAATCCAATAACCCTTTACTGCTCCAATCTGCTGGGTTTGACCAAGAAATAAAATCGAAAGAAGAAAGAAAAAATTTTACAATAATATACAATAATTATTTGAAGGATATCCGTAAGGACTTGCTAGAAGAAAAAGAAATTAACTTTAATAATAATGACAACGAAATAATATATATAATTGCAGAAATTGAGGGTATTTCTGTTCCCATAATGATAGACACTGGAGGAAATGTGTCTATAATAAATCATAGTGAGTTGGACCGGATACAGCAGGAATGCCACAAAAACTTACCGGTACTACCTATTAATAATATTGTGCTTGTAGGAGCTACCGGCCGACAGAACAAAACCATAAGAAAACAGGTATCCCTAAGTGTCCACAGTCAGGGCATTAGTGTGGATATGATATTTCTTGTTGCAGCCGGTTTACCTTTCAACATCATGATAGGATGTGAAATATTGCGCAGAAACTCAGCAGTTATCGACTTGTGCCGAGGGAAGGTATCACTCTTTTCTGAAGGTTTGACCTGGGTAGCCAATTTAACTAACAACAAGATGTTAGACTCCAGACAACTTCTCGACCACAAAAATAAGGTGAATTACTTGTCAAACTACTCGACAAACAACAAGCCAGTACATCAGAATATGGAGGATGACCTATGGCCACAAAAGATTCAGGAGATACGTGACTTCCAGTGCCACAATACTACCGAGCAATTAGAGGAAAACCAGCTGAATCAATTAGTCAACATATATGAAAAATATCGAGCTGTATTTTCGGACGAACCTGGAAAGATCCGGAACTACCAATGTTCCATACGATTCAGAGAACCGGTAGAATTTAATCGAAAGTCGTATCCCATAGCACAATCTTTGAAGGAAGCCGTACGCACAGAGATCCAGAATATGATCAGTAAAGATATTATCGAAAGCAGTCAATCGCCATACACTAGCCCAAATGTGGCTATACAAAAGAAAAATGGGAAGGTAAGGCTTTGCCTTGACGCACGTGAGATAAATAAAATGATTATTAACGATCGTACCTCACCTGGCGAAATTGATGAGATACTGAAGAGATTTCACGGAACGAAGTTCATTACTACGTGGGATACCGTGTGCGGGTATTGGCAGGTGGAGTTGCACCCAGGTAGCCGGCAATACATGGCGTTCATCTTCGAAGGGCGCAACTATCAGTTTAAGATGTTGCCCTTCGGGTTAGTGAACTCAGTAGCTGTTTTTGTCGCCTGTATGGATCATATACTCGGACCAGAAGCGCTCCAATTCACGACTGTCTATGTTGATGATCTCCTAATAACATCAACCAATTGGGAAGAACACTATTACCGTGTGGAGCATGTCTTGAAGAAGCTGGCTGAAAATAATGTTACCCTTAAACTAGACAAGTCCAAGCTTATAGCTAAAGAAGTGCAATTCTTGGGTTTCCAGTTAAACAGTCAAGGAATAACACCATCAACAAAAAAAGTAGACGCCATACAACGATTCCCTATACCAAAAAAACAGAAGGCAACTACAATCATTTTTAGGCCTGTGTAACTACTATAGGAAGTTCCAAAATAATTATTCCGAACTGACGGCCCGATTTCAGTACCAGTTATCGTCCAAGAATAAATGGCGATGGGGTCAAGAACAAGACGAAACCTTCAAGTCAATTAAGGAGAAGTTCTTGGAAGCAGTGATGCTCAACCATCCAGATTTTAACCGACCCTTCTTTCTAAACTGTGACGCTAGTAACATTAGCTTGGGATCAACACTGTACCAAGAAAACGAAAGTGGAAACCATCTAGTAGTGAGCTTTGCTAGCAGAACCCTTAACCAGTGTGAAAAGAACTACAACGTGACGGAAAAGGAACTGCTAAGTGTAGTCTTTGCCTGTGGGAAGTTTCGGACGTATATCCTCGGATATCCAGTGACCGTTCGAACAGATCACAAATCTATATCATTTCTTAGAAGATGCAAGTTAAGCTATGGTAGTTAAGTTGACCATATGGGTACTTGCCCTGCAGGAATACGATATACAGTGGGAGTATGTTCCTGGGAGTAAAAATGTAGTAGCCGACGTGTTTTCGAGAGTAAATCTGGAAGAACAGACGTTCGAAGGCGAAAAGGAGAGCATCTTGAAAATCTATAATATTATTAAGGATAGATCCGATATAGAAAATATAGTGCAGGACATCAGCAAACACCAGCAGTCCGACCCAAAGTTAAACCACATTAAACTTCGTCTCTCCAACCAAGACGACACAATAACCAAGTTTTATTGTGTACATAACGAAATATTATTCATCAAAACATCCCTTGATGAAGAGATATGGAAGATCATGATCCCTACTACAATCGAGAAGGATATCATCCTGGACTGTCATCTACGATACGGTCACATGGGAGCCATGAAGGTGATCAAGGCTATAGAAGAGAATTGCCATATAAAAAATATAAATAGAAAGACGAGAAACTACCTCAAAACCTCTCTGATATGTCAATTGGTGAAAACCAACAATGAGAGAAAAGAGGGTATGATGATACCAATTACCTCACAAGCCAAACTGGAAAAGGTCTTTCTGGATATCTGTGGTCCATTTCCCCGCAGTGGCGGACGCCATCGATACAAATACATTATTATCATGATGGATCACTTCACAAAATTCACAAAACTGTACCCGGTGAACAGAGCCACCACTTTGAAGACTCTAGGAGTAATAACAAATCATTACATTCCAGAAATAGGGAGCCCGGCATCCATAATCACAGACCATGGAACGCAATTTAAGGGTAGGAGGTGGAAAAACAATCTAAATACATTGGGCATTAAGACGTACAAGGCATCTGTCTACCACCCCAGCAGTAATCCAGCAGAGAGGGTACTGCGAGAAGTCGGAAGAATATTACGGACTTATTGCCATAATCAACAAAGGAAGTGGCAAGAAGTTTTATTAGCTACTGAAGAATTCCTTAATTTGGCATATCACCCCGCTATAGGTACCACATCATACACGGCATTGTATGAAAAACCGCCTCCAAGAGAAATACAAGACATAATAGAATTCCCCATGAGTCAAGAATACAAGTTCAATCGAATCAGATTCTACAATAAATTGGCAGAAGACCAGGAAAGGCGCAAGAACAAGTACCAAAAGGCGATTAAGAAGATAATAAGCTATGAAGTCGGAGAAAAGGTACTACTAAAAAACCGGGAATTACCCAGTACTTTGGAAGGCATTACCAAAAAGTTGTTACTGCTGTATACCGGCCCATACATGATTATTAAAAACAATAATAACAATACGTATGTATTAAAGGATATCATTTCAAATAAAGTAAAAGGAACTTATAATCAATTATGAATTAAAAAATATATAGAGGAGAGGTAAAATTTCAAATCTCAAAACATTAGTAAGAACAGCTTACACCAATTATTCGACAAACTATTATGAAGAAACCAAAGGAATTTTGATGAACAAAAATTTCAAAATTCAAAAAAAATTGGTAAGACCAACTTACAAGAATTGCTTGAAAGAAACTATTAAAAAACTTACACATAAAAGGAGTTTTGGAATGAAGATATCTAACGTTAAAAGATAGTAAGTACAACTCATACGAATGATGAGAAATACCTCTTAAATGTAAAAAGAGATTTTGTAAGAAAGAGATACAAAATTCTAAAAGAGGAAGAACAAATCACACTCATAATTTGAGTGGACTCTTACATAAAAGAATTTAAAGGTAAATGGAGTACAAATGTAAAAACTCCCTCTCAAACTCTCCAGAGACCCAAAACAAAAAGAACAGTTTCCAGTAAACAAAGAGAACAACCAATGTTAAACAATTAGATAATTTAATGTTACCAGAACAATATATTAATAAATGTTAAAAATGTCAGAAGAAGGAACGTAACAAATCCTCATAAAAACCAGTGTTAATAAAAAAAAAACCTCAATAAACTATCACAGCTATAAAAAACCATACTATAGTTTGTATGATAATAGTGACTATGCTAACAATGACCACTATTATGAATTATGTAAATGAGACAATTTAAGACAAAAATGATACAGAATTTCAAATGAAAAAGAGAGAAGAAACCAGAATATCATATAATTTAATCAAAACAACTTAACCAAACTCACAAAGAATATAATTTGATAAAGATGGAACAATGAAAAAGGACCAACTAAGTAAAAACCAAATATTAAAACCAGAAACCAAGAACCCTGGTACTATTAATGATAATATTGTTGTAATAACCACTGTTATAGTGATAAGTGATAAAGAATTAATTAATGTTATGCCATGAGCAATAAAATAACTCATTGGATACCAAATGGTAGAAAAAATCTATACAAATGCTAATTACTATGTAAACAAGATAAGAAGATGAAATGATGAAACGATGAAATGTATATAATACCACATACCTAAACCACATAATATGGAATAAGCTTTAATAGAGAAGAAGAATCAAGTGTATGAAAGTATTAATTGATATAAAATATTATGAAGTGAAGAATCCAAGGATGTTTATTAATAGTCAGAAGAGACTACTTTTACTGATTATTTATTTTTATGACTGGATGTAGAAAAATTCCATCAGTCTTATATTTTGAGCAGAGATGATAATGCCTCTGGGCTCAATTAATTGAAGTATTGGACAGCAGGGATTGAAGCCAAAAGTGCCACTCTGAACTGTTCCAACTCATATGTTAGGGAATGTTAGGGAGCAAACATACTGGTGAGAAAGCACCAAATAAGAAAGGATATAAAATGATAATGTTATACACAAGATTGATGATTACTTATTAATGAAGAAGGAAACTAATGAAGGAGATACACATCATCTGAGAGGAAGCAACGGTGGAAAAAGAAGGTATATAAAATGAAATCATGAAGAAAATATGGTAAATAAAAAGAATTAGGAGTAATTATTTTATCCATACTAAGAGTATGATCTGAACTTATCACTTTTACAGGAGAGCATATGTAGCATAACATAATTATCACATTAAAATTTTAACTGAATGCAACATAAATAAAGAAGAAAAGGTCCATAGTGAGTAAGAATAATAAATGGTTAAAGATTAAACTAAAGAAACTGTAAATTAAGTCAATAAAATATTAATAAGAATAAACAATAACAAAGAAAACTATTGGTCAATGTACGAATAAGCTACTATATATAAAAACCCAATAAAACAGCAGTATACCCAGTAGATTGGGGAAGCAGTACAAAGGAAAGGAAAGAAAAGCGATAAAAAGGTAAAAACAATTTTAATAAGGGAAATTTATAAAGTCAAGAAGCAGAGAAACCCCAAGACAAAACTAACAACAAATTAGCAAAGAGCTATAAACAAACATTAAATGAAACATAATATTCAAATAAGATGCATTGAATTAATGCCACAAAGAGAAACCACAAGACAAGGAATTTACTAATATAATAAGGAAGAAAGGACAAAATATGTCAAGATTCCTAAAAAGAGCCTAGAAAGAAGAAGAGCTATTTCAAAAATGTTAATAAAGGAATACATACCTTTGAAACTAAATTAAAACCAATATATTTAGACCCAGTAACTCAAGTTACAAGATACAATACAATTGAAACTGAATTGTAAACTAGGTATAAGTATAATGTGTGACAACCCAAAAAGACTACCATAGAGTAGAACCCACTAAAAGGCTACCATAGTGTAGAACCCAATAAAGTGAAGTGATGTAATAAAAATTAGAAACTACAGTGAGTGTAGTGAACAACATAGCTAAAAATCTATGTAAAATATTCAATGAAGGAATTGGAAAAGAATAATATAAAAGGACTACCATGAGTGTAGAATAATACTAGAAAAACCATAAGAATCAAAGACAGTCTAAGGACTGACAACATTATTAGTAATAAGAGTTTTTAAATTATATATAAGAAATACTATTACCAATAAAATGTTTTTTAATTACAGTTAAGTAAATTGTGAGAAGGACAATAAATACCAGAGGACAGTTCATAACTGAGGGTATAACTAATAATAAGATGTTTTTTATTTATTGTTAATCAGATAATATATTAGATATAAGGGGATAATAGATATAAGATGTTTTTAATCACAGTTAAGTTATTATCAAAAGAAACATAAATACAAAAGACAATTAATGACTGACCGTGTTACTAGTAATAGGATGTTTTTATTTTTTTTATTAAAATTATGTCTAGGGAATAATAAGGATAAGATATTTTGTTATCATTGAATGATACAGTTAAAAATAATAGGCATAAGATGTTTTTGTTATAATTAGGTGATATATGAAAAATAGTAGATAATAAGGTTTTCTGTTGTATTCAAAATAATGTTAACTAATTTTCAAGTTTGTCAAGGCAGAGGGGCAAGTAGGAAATAGGAATGTTATAATTTTATTTAAAACTGTAAACCATATAAAAAGTACAAAGCAGATTAGCTAATACACTACTCTAGAAAAACAGACCAGTAATGTAAACCAAAACCATCTATCAGAGAGTCAAACTTAATTAAATAAATTCAATCAAACTACATAATATAAGGAATAGAATTTAATCCATACAATACAAAAATATCAAAATGTAATCAGTACAGATACAAATAATAACGAATGTAATGACAAAGGAAGAAAATTAACTTCTTTTGGAAATAACTAATACTAGGCCTAAAATGGTAATCAACTCAGACTAAAAAGTAAATTAATCAATATTGAAGTGTTATAACAACAAAATTATTAACAACAAATAATAAACATGGAGTGAGTAATATTATTTCATGGAAATGTTATCAGAAAAACACTTTTAAACCATTTAAATACTAAATTTGTACAAAATATGAGGCCTACAATAAATATCAAAAATTGTAAATTTTAGGCTTATCTGAACTTAAAACAGACCCAGCTATATATCAAATTATGTAAAATTAGTTTAAGAATATTGCTGAATAGTTAGATGTTTGTAAAATTAATAAATAATTGAGTTACAGCAATAAATAGGAAAACTTGTTATGTATATTTAGAAGTTGAAACAAGTCCAAGACATGTACTTTTATAAAAAGACAATGGGAAGAGGAAAAAGACATTTCATAAATTACCCCAAAACGATGACTTTCAGTCATCAGTCTATTGTTAATCGTTAATGTGAACAGTTGAGAAATTACTGACGGAAGACAAAAAAAGTATAAATTAGTGGAAAAACTATGAGTGCAGCCTCGAAAAGTGTAACAGAGGTTAACTAAGTAAAGGTAACACCAACAGATAATAATTAACACCAAACTAATCCAGAACAACAGCAATAACACTCTCTAGAACGAGCACGAGAAATCAACTGCCATTTTGAGAACATTTTAAACCATATGAGCAGCACACGAATCCAACACATTTGAACACCGAACACTGCACCAGTACACAATCACAGAACGACATCGCAGAAGAAAGAAGAACACTCCACACCATATTCCAGGAAAACTACAACTTCGCAGAGAAGGGAATACTCATTTATTTCTGAGGGAGAAGATAAACCAGCATCAGCAGTGCATAGCAGAGAAGTCGAGGTGACGGCGGCCATGCTGAGTTTCTTAGCGAGCACAAGACATAGCCTCCTCGAAGCCAGTGACGTCATTCGACGAATGGTTCGATTTTACTTTTAATAATTGACAATTTACATAATAATATTGTTTTTTCAGCCATAACACTTTATTTTAAAAATAGCTGTAAGCATTGTATCTTGTTCCTTGCCCTCTCTGACCATTTCGACAGTTAAAAGAATCCTAATTAATTAATCTTGTAAACATATATTTTGTCAATTTTGTTCGCTACCGACTTGAGCAAATATCAACCAATGCCTGGTCCACGCGCAGCCAAAATGGCGCATAATTTGAAATGTTAATAAATGAACATAATTATTCAGTTACAAGAGTTTGTATTTATTTGCATAGTAAATACTAGTTATTCATTTCTTCTAAAAAAAAAGTAATTTAGGGTGATAAAAGAAATATTCGAGAAGAAGAAGAAGAGCTAAGTCAGAAGAGAGAATTAATAGATCTAACTACACAATTAGATTATACATAGAAACAAATATTGTCAGAACACAAGATTTTACTTATTTAATTGGAAGTAATTAAAAACATACAATTAATTAGTTATTAAATAATTTAATTTAATTAATTAATTAAACGAAAAAAATTTTTATAACTAACGAAAATTTTTACTCATCAACACATTACACTTTATTATACATTATTTACATTACTTAATTTTTATATTTGTAATTAGGTTTAATTACAAATTGGCGAATCCAACGAGGAGCATTATCATCAGCGAGGTTCAGACAACATTTATTAGCATCACAATAATTCTTTCTATCTTTATTTAGATCTAATTATAAATTATTTGTATTACATTACAAATTGGCGCTCACAACAGTGGGGCATCATCATCTTATATTTGTAAAAAATTATATTACAATAGATATATATTACATTTAATATTTATAAATAAATTTACCTCAAGATATACCTTTTTTCCTTATTAGGAACATGTTTCCAGAGTACCCGTGCTCTCATCTTCAGACTTCGCGATCTTGCGTCTGGTGAAGTATTTGTGTGTTGGCTGGATGCTATTAAGGTTGTTAATTGGTCTCTGGTACTTTAAAGTTCCATTATTGTGTGTGATTGTGGTATATGTATTTTTATTTTGTGTATTTTCGATGTTGAGTGCTTTGAATTGAGTCCAAATTTGAGTTCAAAGCACTCAACATCGAAAATACACAAAACACAAATAAATATACCACAATCACACACAATAATACAACTTCAAAATACCAGAGACCAACAAACAACCTTAATAGCATCCAGCTAACACTCACATATTTCACCAGACGGAAGATCGCGAAGGCTGAATATGAGAACACGGGTGCTCTCGAAAATGTTCCTACTAAGGAAAAAAAGGTATATCTTGAGGAAAATTTATTTATAAATATTAAATGTATTATATACATCAAGAAACGACTGTAGCAGAAAGTGATTGAATATATATATATATATATATATATATATATTGCGACAACACAAATAATTTAAATATTAGGATATGGTGGTGCGTGTGATATAATGCAAAAGTCTATATTGGAGGATTTAAGATTATTTATTGTACACAAGAAATATGAAATCGCTTATGTGATATATTTAACAAGAATAAATTTAAAATGTTAAATAATGTTCATATATGATTGGTTGTACATTACATATACGAAGATTTCCACGGCAATATGGAAATGAGGTTTTTTGTAGTGGAGTCGTCAGGCGTGGCGTACGATGACAGATGGTTGACCCTGGCGATGATTACAGCTGGGCTGGTGTCCTGAAGTTCATACGTTGACACTGATGATTTGCACTCGAACACTGATTCTATTGGTACCGTTAATGGAATTTTACACAGTAATTACAACAACAAAAGTATCTCAGGTAACAGTGGGTATTTAACTAAAAACCGTATATTAAACTTATACCTATCCGGAATCTTCAAGTGTTCACTCGTAACACTAGATCTACCACGGTCAGCAGACCTTCCTAAGCGGAAATCTTCCACTCACACGGAACTACTGATGATAATATTACAACAATAAGTAAACTATTAAATACTTCTGGTACTGTAGAATACCTCACACAGTAAACCCAGTTTAAGTTCACTTTTATACCCGTTACGTTACAATAAATAAATAACGTGTCTGAAGATGGATTAATTAAACAGTTTTGAGAGTTCGCAATTGTTACTACCGACGAATGGACTTAACGAATTTTCGCAAGCGACAAATCTTGAACGAGAAACGCACGTTCCCTTCGCGACAGCTAGAGAAAAAAAACTGGCCGTTCCGCACCCGGCTGAGGAAAATTCCGACTGACCTTCGAAGTTTCTTATTGGTGGAAAAAAAGTCACTTGGTTGTTTTGCGCACGGCACTAGTATGGTTTTATGCAGGAAAGTGCATAGAATTTGCAAGGGAATGCATAGATGGTTATCTATGAACGTCTTATCTCAAGTAGAATTGTGTTTTATAAAGAGTTTACATTACGATGTAACGTCATTACATTAACGTTATATTACGATCAGGAAATATAGGGAAACTGTAGCTAATATAATAGTTTATGTCCAGTTCAAGTGTCAATACGATCGGATAATTATATCACACACAGCAGGGAAAAGACGTTTATCACTCGCGCACGCGCGCATATTTCCGCTGACACAGTACATGAATAAATATAACATAAAATAATAAACAGTTTGATTTATCCTACTTCCTTATCCGTTCTAAGATACAAAACTTATAGCGAAAAAACCAAATCTAACAAAATACCATTTAACCTGAATGTTCATCGTCCGTTTATTTAGATTAGCCCGCACTGGTTATCAGGATCCTGTGTTTCATTGCAATATATTGTGACGGCAGCGGTATGCGAACATCTGCTCTCCGGTACCAGCGGTGGACACAGCGAGCCAATCCGGCATCAGCATTCGGAGCGAGTCAATCAGCTATCCCGGTTAGTGCATAAAACCCGGGCCGGCAGAAAATTTTGCGCATCCGACCCATCATCACATATGCCCACACAGTTCTCCTTACCGCCTCCCCTGCCTACCTAGATCTCCACCGTATCACAGAACGACGGGCCCTACGACTCATATACCGCCGACCACGCCTTACGAAGACCTCCAATGCCGCCCTATGTGCGCTTAACACCCGCTTCCCTGACCTAGATTCCTTCCTTGTTAAGCTCAACTGGAAGTATTCCCGAACAGTCTCCCGCCGCAATTCCATACAAACAATAGTCCCTTCAATTAATAGAGACACCCGCAACACAAGCCGACCTTCCTACTTACTAAATCGCCTCCTTGCAATAGCCAATGGTCCTCCCCATCGCCTCCAACCTCGCCGGCGTCAAAGACACAGACATACTTAAGCAATACATACTATTTCCCCGCCATTGACTCATCTCTCCCCGGCGGTAGCGACCTGACACCCTAAAGCAGCCTAAATCATCAACACACTATAAAACTCCCCCACACTTAAAAAAAAAAAATCTCTGCCCTATCTTCACTTCACCACGGTACACACACACTCTAGTTCCCCACACTTACGTACCCGCTTATAATCATCAAATCTGTTCCTTCCGCCTCCCTTGACGGCACCCTGTCGCCACCTAACAGCTTTGGCGTCACACGTCCCTGTCTTGGCCGCCCCCCACCAAAAGAACGTAGCAGTAGACATAAAAAGAAATAAACAAAACAAAATGAATAAATCAAGATGCCACAAAACAACTAAAACGGCCACGTCCATCTACCTCTCCCGCTCACGTATGTCTACCCACTACACTCTCATACAATATAACAAACATAAAATACTCTCCCAACTAAGTGCCTCCACCTTCTCAACGGCCCGGTCAACTGGCGTACGTCTCCCCTAATATCCCTTACCCACACGGCTGAAGGGAGCTTGTCTCCAAAACAGCCCGAGTCCGACCATATTGGTTGGTCTCAAACATAAAAAAAAAAAAAAAAAAAAAAAAATTTGCGTACTCTTCATCGCCACGCCATCGGACGCACTTCTTCTCCTCTCCTCTCTCGGGGACGACATCGGCGCGGAGTCACCCGGAAGGAACGGCCGAAGAATAGAACAGGCGTTCTTGCGTCTTCGCCCCCCAGTTCCGCGCCAGCGATGGATTTAACTGGGCAGGCAGCCGACTCTACAACCGGTGCAGAAAGAAGAGGAGGACTGCAGTACGCCACGAACAGCGGGCGCAACCGCCGAACATCTCAGCGCGGCACTACCAACATCACCGTTCTCGCCACTCGGTCCTTTTTAGGGCCACCAAGAAACACTAGAGTGTACGATTGGCGCCATTTGTCATGCGGCAAGCCTTTTGTCCGGTGACAATATATATAGTCATTGAAAGTAATGTGCGAGGAGTCCAACTTATGGATCATGCTAGTATACCTTGTTCGCATTTAATTCCCTATGAGTTTAGGCTTATTGCCTTTCAAGAGTGATGGAAAATTAAATATGAATTTTATTATAATATTTTATTAATTTTAATACATATATATATATATTTGATAAACAAAGAGGGTAAAAATACAAATTAATACATTTTCAAATTATTAAAACAATTTTTCATTGTATTTTAAAAAAGGTTCGCAAAACTTTAGAATAGAACTCTGTGTATATTGTGATCTTCACTTTCATCCTCTTCTTGTGGCCAACAGCTTTATCACAGTGCTAAGAGACTGACTGGCATGTTCCGATCAACCGTGGAACATCGTAAGAGCATTGACAGTGTGATGAGCAACATTTGTACAAAGGGCTGCACTGGAATCAAACAACATATTTTATCACTCTCATTAAATTAATGAAGCAGCATTTGTCAATATTGTTACGACGGTCTAGTTGATCGTAGTACGGTACAGTGGAAAGCAAAATACAAGACACCAATTACGTCACTAATCACCTTTACACCTTTAAACATCACAAGTTTAATTATCATAATTAAACAGTTTGTAATCAACAAGATAGTCTCTTAACACAAGTGTCGTAACACTGCCCCCTCCTTAAGCCTGGTCACCCCGAACTGGCAAACCGTCTCTAAACTAATACTCGGCCAGGCGATATACATAGCTGGTCTACTTGCGAAAGATGATTCTCCAGTTCTTCGAATTCAATCTCGTGTGACCCAAACATCCAGTTCCCAGGAATACGAGTCTTCCGCTCAACCACTCAGTATTTTTGCGGGAATCACTCCAGTTGCGTCATGTACTGATGACCTAAATACCACTGGCTGATGCAAGTCTGTTTGGTTCTCGTCAACAATCTCTTGCGTAACTTCATCCTCCGTAACGTTTTCCCCGGGTTCTCCATTAACCCAGGAAAAAGCAAGAGTCTTGTCTCGACACCCATAGTTGGCTTTCCAATGACTTCTTTTGTCGTTACACTTATTTATACGTCCTCTGCTAGTTGCAATAGGGAGGGTTCCTTTTGACCAGACTTGTTGACTTTTCCTTCGGCCAATGCCACTTGCTTAATCGAATGGTTGGTAGACCCTGTCACTTTAGTCATGCAAAGCTTTATCTTCTCTTGGCTAGCCCTCAGGATATTCTCTCTTAAGTTCACGACGAATCCGTAGACCTTCGTAATGTCCGTGCCAAGAATCACTTCATCGACAATGTCTGCAACGAGCATTTGGTGGCTAAACTCGAGAAGACCCAGGCGTACACGTACGTCTACCTTACCTAGCACCTTGACGGGGCTTCCAGTCACAGCCTGTATTATACAAGAGCTAATTAGAGGCTGGCGGTTGCTGACTAAGTCTTGAACAACTGACTTTCTTGAACAAATCTGGTAACCATCAAGCTCCCGCTATTTTTCTGAAGTTTAGAAATTGCGTATTGCCTAGGGGCTTCGTTCCTCCAGTTAGTCAGCAACTGGACTATTGCTCAGTTGCTGACTATTCCTCCAGTAACTGGACTATTCCTCCAGTTAGTCAGTTGTACCGACTATTGCTGCTGACCTCTAACTCGACAATCTCGTTGTAGATGTCCAGGTTTCCCACATCTATAACACTTTGGTTTTCCATCCTTTGATACTTTATCCTGTAACGACGCACGTTGGGTTCTTTGTTGTTCTTCTTCATCGTCTGTGCCGTCGCGATCTTTTAGCGCGCGGAATTTATGACTTGCTCAACCAGACGCTGACTTTGCAGCCTCAAATTGCAAAGCATGTACCAGGGCGTTCGCACTATTCTGGTGTCTTGCCATTCGTAAAACTTGCTGTAGTTCATTATCTCGGACACCATCAGTAAATGTCTCCATTACGAATCTCGTTCGAAAATCTTCTGGCTCTTCAGGGTAAGCCAGTCTAATTAGTCTGTGTATACTTGCTTCAAACTCTTGAAGACTCTCCCCGGAATGCTGTCACCTTTCTCTCAAGTGAGTGCATGCAGTACACATTTCGCAAATGTTTAACACCATACCGTAATTCTAGAGCTTTATCAATTCGGCATAAGTGTTCTGACCGTCACGTGGCACGTTCTGTAGTAGTTCAGCCGCAGGTCCTTTTTAGTGCGAGAACGCGTGAAACTGCCTTGTCTTTCTCTGTCCAAATATTTGCACATGCAGAAGCTTCAAATTGGGGTAAATACATTGCCCAGTGACTGCTTCCATCAAAGGTTGGAGCCTTGACATGATCTGTCCCTACTACAGGCAAAGTGTCTTCCTCTATTGTCTTATTTTCTGTGTCTTTTTCTACTCTTATCGTTGGTACAGTCCTTTCAGAAATTTGTTTTGGTTGTGTCTTCATGAACTGCTCGAAATCACTTTTAATTTGTTCTTTGATGTTTGCCATTGAGTTTTCTACTCCAGATATTTTATTTGACACGGATTCTTCTATGACAGATATTTTTGTAGACATCGATTCTTCAACACTCGAGACAGATTTTCTAATTCAGCTATTTTAAATGTCATTGATTCTTGCACCTCCGATATTTTAGTAACTTGTTTATTGAGCTCACCTCGAAAGAAATCCAATTCTGCGGTACTCTGTTCTTGCATCTGTTTCTGCTCCTGTATTAATGCTTTAATGTGTTCTGTTTCACTCTTCCGTTTTTCACCCTGTCGTCTTTCTGCTTGCTCGGCCTACTGTCGGCGTCTTTTCTTGGCTTCCTCTGCGTCCTGTCGTCGTCGTTCGTCAGCCTGCAACAGCAGCGCCTGGAAATGTTCCATCATCTGACTGGCATCCATTGTTTACCGACTAATTATGAATTACACTCGTCTTGTACAAAGTGTTCACTATTTCCACTGTTAACGATCCTGTCGAACTTCTCACCCACTATTACGACGGTGCAGTTGATCGTCGTATGGTACAGTGGAAAGCAAAATACAAGACACCAATTACGTCACTAATCACCGGCTTTAATTATCACAATCAAACAACTTGTTATCAATAAGGTAGTCTCTTACAAAAATCAAATAAAAATTGTTCACCCGTAATAATAATATCAACTAATATAACACACAATTAATTGTATTACAATTGTCCCGCACAAATAAAACACATAACACATCGCCACAATACTACGAACAGCACTTGAATAAATCGCAACTCAAACTGAACTGAACGTCGCTGAGTACTTGTATTTATACCCCTTCCGAAAATCCAGAAATATCCATACTACGCATTAACAAACCTACACTATGACGCCTTGCGGCCTTGACACAGTGCGCGCGGCTGGTGGCGTCTAGAAAAGTCTCGTTAACACACGTTGAACACACGTACGCCCACAACATTACAGCCGGATGCTTCTGGAACATTCGAGAAACACGTAGATTGTTCTCTAAAGTCGTAACACTATTATTAACAATATTAAATAGTGTATCTTTTGCATACCACCGTACAAGGTGATAACCACTTTATTCTTCTGATGAAACTTTATGTATTTTCACATAACTGTAAATAAATTAGGTAATAGTTTTATATTCCAATATTTTTTTACCAAAATTCTATTAAAGATGGACTTTTTGTAGCGGTTGTATTTATTTTTAGGAAATATAAACGGAGTGATTTGATTATATCAGTTTTACCTGTTTACCTGTAAAACAGGTAAGAGATACTGTAGCACACAAAATTTAAACTTCATATTCTTTTGTAATAAAAGTCACACTATCCCTTATATAATGCTTATATATAACTGATTGTCCGAATTACGTAGAATTCGCACTGCAAATGTGTCTGAATTTTACGCATTTTTAGAAGTTTTACACTCTTTCTTACATTTGTTGTTTGCTTAAAATTAAATACAATCTTAATTTAGCATTTACTTGGGGTGAGGTTGCAAACTTTCAGGCTCTAACAGGCTTCACGCACACACTCTATTTATGTGTGTACACGCTTACAGTGGTAATCGCCTGATGTTTCTTGTTGATTTCTGTTTATAAGCCAGCTTCCAATTTCACACCTGCTCGTCTATTATATATTACTAAAATTAATTTAAATATTTATTTTATTTCATATATGCGCATTACAGCATATGCTTGTATTGTCGCAATATATATATATATATATATATATATACACTTAGCGCCGCATAATTTCTTCATCACACCCCAATTTTTACCCAGGGTATCTAAAACAAATTTGACGAACTTTTATAAGTACATTTTTAGGTGATGAAGTTACCTTGACCAAGTTATGTTGTGTCAGCGTACGAAAAACTTATACAAAATTTTATACATCGTATTTTTGCGGTACGCTGAAGCATCAGAACTAGATCGAAATATACAAATGTATATAATGAAATATGGGTAGTTAGTCGGCCATATTGGCATTCGTAATAATTATTCTATAAAATTTTTAACATGTGTACAAAAGACGGACACTACAGAGGGAAGTGTGTTTTTATTCTGTTTAGTTGGTATAACGAAATATTGCGATCTGCCATATTATTCTGTTTAGTCGGCGCTGTGCGGTAATTTGTTTTCGTTTGTTAAGGTGTGTGGGACAGAAGTTTGTTATTCGTATGAAGTGTTTGCGATTGCAAGTCGAAGTAAAAACATGTTGGAGGCGCTAGGAATAATAATGAAAGGTAAGATGATCATTTATTTAGTGTATGTTGTCCGCTGTTTGTAGGAAATTAGCTGTGTTAGGTTATGTATGAATGTCTCGATTACTTTGGGTCTGTAACACTAGGCCTACCTGTTATAGACCCAACTATACAAAATATCACTGTGTTCTGTCCAAAATTTAATAATGGAGCAAATTAGCATTCTAATTTAATTAATACAATATACCTAGGCTAACACCATGCGTTCTTATGGGAGTAAAAATTTAATTTTTTGTCTCCGTAAATAGGTTCGACCGCCGTTTAAAATTATTTTTCTCGTGTTTATATAACATAGAAGAATATAACAAAATATATCAGCGCAATATCAGCATTGATGAGAATCTTCATAATTACCCAAGGGGAAATTAAATCATTTTTAAAAAAAAAGTCCCTGTAAGGCACTGACTGCAATTTACTTAAATAATTTTTCTTTATTATAGATACTCCTGTAAGTCTGACAATTACTACTCTAGCCTACCTATATTTGTGTAATGTATCCAATTTGTAAGTCATTTTATTCGTAAAATGTCGTCCTACCTAACACAAGATGATAGGCCTTACCATAATATATTTAATTTGAACTCTGCTCGTATTTAACTAGTTACATATTTTATTTAATTCTTCAGTCCAGCTATATTACTCTAAATATACTTTCAAATTCAGCATTTTTCAGAGAAACGTAATTACTTGATAAGATATGACATAACGGTAGAAAGTTAAGGTTAATTTTAAGACCTAATATAACAAAATTTATAATATAGGCCTATGTGTACTATATCCTCACTGAAGCAAACTGTTGTAATTGTTTGTACACATAGTTACTTTCATACCATTGAGTCCATTAAATTGTAATATATTTGTCATAAAAATTTTGTTTTAACACAGCTCTGCTTTAAAAATTAAGGGCTAACATTTGTCAGGTAAAAGAAAAATTGAAAAGAGAATTTGACCTGTGACTTCTTTAATTTTTGACTTAAACATGCATTTTAATCTCGATTAAATTTTTTAATAAAATTGTGCTGTTTTTAAGTTTTATAATATTAACTTGCAGACAGAAAAGGTTTTGCTGGTGACTAAAGAAAGCATCGTTCTTTTATCTTATGTAAAATTTATTATTGCATGCAAGTCTGATTAAAGCTCACTAAACTAAAATTATCACTGCTTACTGCAGCAGGTTTTTAAACCCGATAATTGATGTAGGCCTATAGTGTTATTTTTATTTAATTTCTTATTATCTGTATTTATAATCTGTAACTTAATGTGTAGAATTGTATTTATATTGTTTAACCTCCTAAATGATACTCAACTAATATCACATGAAATTTTAAAAAATTAGTATCTTAATATTCTAAAATATTTTATGGGGTGTGTTATACTTAATAGTAGATTTAAATGATACAGAGTATGGATGAATTATCCGTAATGCATTTGCTAGTTATAATACCGTTATAATCAGGATTATATTATTCAATGTTAATCATTTGAACAGTTTTTGTTTTTCGAGTTTGTATGATTATATTAGAAATCTTTTTCAGGAATCTTCAGTGCAGGGATGTAAGCAAGCAATAGTGACTTGAGTTCATTTAAATTAAAATAGATTACTATAAAATAACTACTAGATTATGCTATAAATTTAATTTTTTTTAGAAATTTACACAAAATCCATTAACTTTTTGTAAATTCATAGTGCTAACCTACAAATATTGTGCTAGGTTAAGAAAATAAATTATTCTCTTAATTATTAGCTTAATATTCTTAATAATTATTAACTTAGTGAAAAATTATGTATGAGTTTTGTAATGATCTTTCAGGTTTCTCCTGAACTTTCCAGAATTGACTGGGAAAAAATGACTATTATTGCACCATCAGTAGTATCGACATCAGATGATATTGATGTGGAAAACATATGAAGTGGAGAAGGTAATATAATCAAAGCAATTTAGCCTATAGATAATTTAAATTTTTTTTTTCTGTTTGTGAATTTTGTAACATTAGCATATTTGATTTAATGTTTGTTTCATATGTAGTGTTAGGTTTACCTAAATTATCTTTACTTGACAAACTAGACTTGTATAGGTACTTTAAATCAATTAAGAAAATCAGCTTTGAATGTAGCACAATTAATTCATACCATATTTCATTAATGTTTTGTTTTCAAAGCATTTTTTTGTTTGGGTGTTAGCCTATTTAATTTGTGTTATGGCAAAGTTAATTTTCTGCATCAGGAATGCCCTATTTCATTGAGCAAGCTTTATAGGAGATTTTGAAGTTTGTGATAAAATAGCCATTAATGATTGTTTTGTATTGTTAATGACAACAATATAAAGTTATTAACAGTCCCATTTACATTTTAAATGAGAAAATTTAGTAACATAGTAGTTGGAATCATTTTTAATTAGTAGTATTATAGGGTGTCAATGCTTTCAAATCAGGGGCTTCCTTTGGAAAGTATAATCATATGATAATTTTAAGATAAGTATTGTTAGAAGCTCTAAATAAGTTTGTTTATATTATTTTTTATCTAAAGAGTTTTGGAAGCTGCTGGAAAACAAAAGTTCTTAATAAAGTACATAATTAGTTTAATAACATTATTTCCCATAAAATTGCAATTATTTCATTTAGTAATTTGCACTTTTGTTGATACTGGCAATGATAATTATTTTTCTCTGTTAGCTAAAATTCTTTCTTTGTTACAGAGTCCATTGTTGTAGAAGCTCTTATATCGCCAGATGATTGTGCAAATTTATACGTTTGGAGGTAAATTTCTCCTTATAGAACTGCTGTATTCTTATATAGTTATCTCTCTCTGACCTCTATTTGGCACTATGAGGTGTACACTTATTTCCATTCTTATTTGGTATTCTTTTATCTCTTTCTACTATTATTTAGTTACAATAGTTTAATCATAGTAGTCTCTTTATAATTGGTTTAGTGTTTTTTGTACACTGGTCTGTCCCTTAGTGTATATCATTGACTAACATTCCTTACACCTGGTGTCACATGACAGGTGTTCTTAATTACGATTATAATACAGTATGTCCTTTCTTATAATATTCTTATACTATTACAATAGTGGCACTACACCTTACTTGTGGTATAGACATTAACCTTTTACTTCTATTTGGTATTATAAAGTGGTTTTGTTCACGTTTTACTTAGTGAATCCCCTTTTGGTCGGTTTTGGTTCACTTTATTTATTTAAATTCTTATTTAAAATCCATTTTGGGTATCTTAAATTGGTACCTGTAGAAAGCTTATCAGTTCTTCTTGGTTTAAGGCACAAAACATTTTGGTTTAGGTAGGCTTTTCCTGCTGATAGCCTTATCAAATTTAGGTGAAATTTGTACCAACAATGTGTATGTTAGGTTGATACAAATTTACATTCTTTTAACCTTATTTTCTCAAGTTTGGTTTTATTAATGATAACTAATAACTCTTTAGTTATTGCCTTTTCTTATCTTACATGATTGTTTGACTATTTGAGTAATATTTGTTATTATTATGAGACAATTTTAATACTTCTTTATGTTACATGGGTGCTATGCATAACATGTTACTATGCTTTTATTCACAGCTTCTATTCAGTTAACAGTATAGTTACTTTCATTCTTTTATAACATATCTTGTCCTATACATTTATAATATTATCTGTTGTATATTGGTCATCTCAGTTAGTCAGTTCTTGTCCATCTCTTCAATCTGTAAGTTGTTCAGTCATTGCATATACGGGTAAGATGATCTATAGTTGACTGGCTCTTGGAATCTATATTTTATGCCATGGTTGTTAGGTGTCTTTCTCGTAGTATGTTTCTTCCTTGTCTTCATTGGTTCCTTACTGACCGAAAACTATTGGGTTGTTGGTTCCTGTGGTACAATCATTGTTCGGTGCATCTTCTTTTTCTTATAATGTTATTTCACTTGTTAGTTACCATTAGTTTTATTAACTCTTATTGTTGTGAGTTTATTCTTGGTGATGAGTAGCTCATGTAGTTTCATGCTTGGCCTTTTAGAAGAAACACTTGGTTTGTCTCTTTCACTCAATTATTGACATGTGTTAATATTTTGGGTTACTGAAATATTTGGGCTCATATGTCTTGTTACAATATTAACTGGTTGTAGGCATATAAACTTATACACTGTTGTGAGAATTGTACAAAAGTACCTTTAAGCTAATTTCAAAACACAACATTTCAGAATTAATCACATTTTTTTCACTTTATAGGCTATGTCACACCAAAAGAAAATGTACAGGTCACTTTCAACAACAGTTGACAACAGCTGACTGAATATTATCCGATGACAAAATACTAAACAGATGGGAGATAGTCACACCAACCAACCATTTTGTATATAGTCTTTAAAATGAGATTTTTTTGCTTGTACACGGAAAACCTGGATCACTGTATTAAGATATATATTTTAGATATGTAGGTCAATTTATTAATTTTGAGCTATTAATTTAGCTAGTGCTAAGCTTTAAAACACCGTTATATGTATGACAGAAAAGTACAATTTTGAAGGCCAAGTAATAAATCCAACTATGATTCTGAAAAATTGTCACGGGTAGCAAAATAAAAATAATAATAATTCACCGATCTGAATGACGTTCTACAGAATCGTGATAAACATAAAATTACTTTTGATAGTGATTCCATGCACATCCCAAGTTGAAACTTTCAGAATATGTAGAGGAAAACAATATCTTTCACATATATTTTTTTGAGAATTTTAAAAATACAGTTTTTCAAAATTCAGTAAATGAAATAATGATGTGTTTATAAAAAAATGTATATATTTTCAACTAATTATGCTTTATATCATATGAAAGCCCTTTAAAAGAGCTTTCAAATGAACTCGATGTCATTGTTCTAGCTTAATTAGAACACAAGTTGTGAACAAATAAATATTGTTGCGCAAGTCAAAAATTTTATTTTTTTTTTCATTTTTGAGCACCCATTACTCAGTAACCTTTCGTCAGAAAAATGTGAAAAAATTGATTTTTGTTACTATTTATAAATACTACATGCATACTTAATTTCAAATAAATATAAGAGGGTCAGGTTGTAGCACTTGTTGATTTGACACGGAATATCTCTTAAATGTAACTTGAAGTTTTCATTTTGTTGTAAACATACCAGTCTAGTTTTTCTATTTATAGTTTATGCTATTTTTTTTTTAATAATTTGAACTAATTGAACCCCTAATCAATCCTACACTCCCTCGCAGAAAAACCTATATTTAGTTCATTTATATTGTCATCTGAGTTTAGTTATGTTTGATGTAATAAATAAAATGTTTATTTCATCAAAGGTGTTTTCACTTTTTGTAATTATGTTCTTGTAAATAAATATTCTATGTACTTTATTAATGTAATCTTATAGTTACTGATAAAGTAACAAAGCCCAAATATCTGTGTGGTATTTTTGTTGTAATAATATTTGTCTGATATGTATTATTTTTGCAATGTTTTTATGTATCTTCTCTGAAGAAATAATTTGTTCATTATCCTTAATATTTATTAATTATTGATACCTTAGAATTGAAACTGTTTTGTATAAATTTTGTAATAAAAATCAATGTACTTGTAAGTCATTTTTTATCACTAACCTATTGAAAATAACACATTCCTTGTGCAATGAAAGTAGGCCTACCAAATACCTACCAAAAATGTATATCCCCAATTTTTGATAGAATATTTGATTTTTGTTGCCATCAGAATTTTACTTTGATTTTACTTTCATGTTCCATAAGGAAATGGAAGTATGGTGATGGCAAAAACAATCGTGTTAGAGATTTTTGCAGATTCTGATTGTACTACCCTCAAAACATGAAAAAAAGTAATTTTTCGAAAAGTGTCTGTGTGTCTATCTAGATTTTTTATGGCAAACGATAAGAGCTGCAAATTCAAACAGAATCAAATAATTTTTTGCATACAGCCCTGAATTGTAGAGTATTCAAGACCTATTGTTTTTTGCGAAGATCGGTTAAGATAAAGGGGTAGTTTACCTGCAATATTTTATGTTGTAACAAGAGAAATTTTTTCATGACGAACGATAACTGCCGTAAATTCAAACAGAATCAGATATTTTTTTACATATGTGCCCGAGTTATAGAGGACTCAAGGCCTATTGATTTTGGTGAAGATCGGTTACGGGGAAAGGGTAGTTTACCGGAAACATTTTTTTGTTGTAACGTAATAGTTTACCTGATAATTTTTTGTATATATGTACTACGTTATTGACAACAAAGAAGCAGTTTGTTTTTAAAATTCCTTCCCGGCCTGTTTGGCCGTAGACTAATGTTTTCTGCAAAACCAGACGTTTCGCCAGTGCCATCGACTTCCATCATCAGTGAAAATCAAGTGCGATAACGTGAGGTGGTATACGTTAGTGCCCACAGTAAGTGGCTGAAGCAGTAAGTAGAAAGAAGTAGTTTCAATGGAAATATTTCATTTCGAAAATGATTTTAAATATAAATCTTAGAATATGGAAGTCGTGTATGATTCTCCATACCAATATTTTGTTCTTAAGTGTGCTATTAAGTATTATGAATCTTCTCCATGTCAAGGTATAGGATTACAGCCTGTTTTGCCTTCACTGAAGGCATCTCTTTTCCTTGCCCTACCTATATCTCGTCTTCCCTGAGGTCTGTATCTTATTACTTGTTTAGGTAGTCCCATGTTTTCCATTCTCTTGATATCCTGCCTCTATTTTATTTGTCCTTCCCTTATTCTGCCGGCTATAGAATATACATTTTACTTGGTTCTTATATTTTCATTTCATATTTGATATCTAAGGGTTTGTATTATGAATACTAGACACAATATTTTTCTTGTTAGATTCGAAGTTTTAAGTAATTTTCTCTTAAAAAGTGTGTATGAACATTTTAGCACGACGAGGTTGTCTGTTTTATTATTATTCTTAACGTTTTGGTTTTTATTATTAATTTTTGGTTTATTGATTTATTCTACCCAATTCAATCTATTATTGAATCCGATATGAATAAATCGGTTTACTTACTCTTTGACGTCGTTTATTAATTTTGTTTAAATAGTTTAGAATGTTTTTTGTTCCATTTCATGAGTTCGATTCTGAAGAAGTTGCGTTGACTCTTCTATTACTAGCTGCGGTGAGTTGCTCTGTACTTTCCTGTATAGACACTAACATAAACACAACATGTACATGATACTTACTATTATACTAACATTAATAGTTAATAACATTTTATTATGGCCTATGCATACTGCATTGGTCATTGTCACTTCTGATAGTGTCCTTTTTCTTCATCTTGTGGTTTTATTACCTTAACTATAGTTTGTTAAGTGAGTTTACTATACTTTAGGAAGTTACCTTTTTATATGGGTTGTAATCCTATCAAATTATTCTCATTATTGCTTGAATATCTCTTATCATTGTTTTGATAGCACTGTTATTATTGTGCAGTAGTTCATTCTGCATTTATACTGAAAATTGCTTTGGTTTAATCTAGCTGTCAACATGGTTTATTTATTATTATTGTTATTATTAGTATTTGGGTGGCTATAATCCTTGAATTTACGTATTCGAATAGTATTCTGCCTCATTCAATGTTGTTGGTTTAGTTCCTACTCTTTTATGATAAGTTTACAAGATAATTTTGTTCATCATGCATCCATTCTATGGCAAGCATATAGTTATAATATACAACAATGGATTATTGTCGGTTTTGTGTTTCTGTATTACATTTGATTTATTTGACTTTATGTAGTACTGGTATATCTATTGGTTATTATTAGATTACATTTTGTTTATCTTTTACAGTCTTTACTATTGGTAATTAGTGGTTATTTCTAATATCAATTCCACTTTACAATTGGTCATTGGTGTTTTGGACATAGCCCTCTTTTCATGTCTACACATAATTTAGCTAAGAACTTATTATTATTCATTCTCTTTGTTACTTTTTATGTTCAATAATTCATTCTTATTGATTATTGTTTGTATTACATTGTCAAGGAAGGTATTCACTTAATAAGTTTTGGTCAGTGTCAATTTGTTTTACAGCTTAGGGGTTTAAATCATGTTGTTTATTCCATTTATTCTTTCTTCTTTTATAATAATTCTTTTATTGCCATATGTTAGTTCATTATAATTCATGTTATCTCCCTTTTTTGTGTTTGATCTGGATATTTTCTTCTTCTCTTCACCGATTCCTTCCTCCCTCTTAATAAGTTTCTTCATGGCGTTGTTTTCACTGGTTTCCTTCTCACGGTTAATAGACTTCTTCTTGATTTTGTCTTTAATGGGTTTCCTTCTCACTGTTTGATCTATTGGGTAATTATGTATGTCGTCTCGTCGTTAGTCTTGCTTTATCTTCTTTAGTTGCACATTTACTGGTAATTCCTTCTTCATTTTAATTCACTTGGTTTTGGCTTATGATACTTCCTTTTTTATCCATGATCGTATGCTTGACCTTGTAGGTATTCTTAATTGTAGTGGCTTTCAACTTATTTGTGGTACGCTGGTGTTGGTAGTGTTATATGTACCATTACAACATACAAAAATTTGACAGGTATTTTTGTCACAAAAAACTTTTATGATATATTGTGTATAAATACACATATAAAGGTATTTTTCCCACAAAAAACGTTTATGATATATTGTGTATAAATACACATATAAAGGTATACAATACATTTGATTTGTTTAACAGTCGTTATAAGACAGTATTACCATATAGGTGAGAGCAGAGAAACATAAGTTGATACTTTGTACTTCTTCAAGTGTCCCTTAGTCGCAGCACCTCTGCAACTGTATAACGTTTTTGTTATAGCTTGTAGTACATGCTCCTCCAGTCTGATTATAGCAGTGTACAGTAAAATGAGTCTTTGTTCCCTTTTGTATTTTAGAACGTGTAAAGCAACCTTTTTGTCACTAATTTGCTATGGGTGTTCACAGCTATGTACTTTGTTGGATCCATCGTAAGTGTACAATTGAATCATACTAATACAAAAGCAATGTGGCAACATGAGGGCAAGTTATGTTTCTTTATAACTTTTAAAAGAAAATTAATTCATAACCTAACAGATCTCAGAATTAATTATGTGTCAGTTACTTGTGATCCTATAATGAAGATTACGTGTTTATTAAATCCTAAAAAACTAAAATTTTTAAAATGATAATAGTAATAATGGCTCCTTTTTATGCCGCCTAGGAAATTTAGGAGATAGAATAGGTTGCCTAAAGTGAGTGTTACGACACACGCACTAAAGGTAGAGTGGCCAGCAGCACTACACTTCAGCCACTAATTTTAAAATTAAAGGTGTACCTTCAATTTCACCAGAAGGAAAGTGGTATGTTGTTACAATGTAAGTAAAACATTTTGTTCTGTTTTCTTTTTTTCATATTTGGTTCAAACGTACAAGTGAAAAACTTTCTGGGGCGATGTAACTCACAAACCCTACAAAGACTCAGCGTTTACCACAACTTGTATTTAGGAAAGAACAAAAAGAAAAATCAGATTTCTGTGTTATGATCTGCACTATTCTGTTAGTTATTATGGTTTGTACCCTAAGAATATTCGTATGTTAGCCTCCGAATACGTGTTTGCAAATAATGTCGATTTTCTGGTGAAGTGGGCCGGTAAAAGATTGTTTTACTGGCTTCATGCAGCGACATTCAAGGTTGTCTTTTAGAGAGGCTGAAGCAACAAGTTTTGCAATACCATTTAGTTTTAATAAACATAACATAAAACTTTCTTCAATATTGGAATTCTGTGATAAGTCGCCTTCATTTTTATTGTCACAATATTTGGAATGTGAAGGAAACCAGGCAGCATAACAACAGTGCACTGTCCTAACAAAGTTGTCAGTTTGAAGGGAAATAAACAAGTCAGCAGGGTTACCCCTTTGGAAAAGGGTGAAACCAGTGGTATTTTCATAGATGGCAGCTGGAAACCACAACTTATCGTTATATCCACAGAGTGTTATGTAGATATCACTTTGATTATTTATGGACCAGCAGGTTGTATTGGAGTAGCACATCCATCAAGATAAATTACAGCCTCTCTTTTTTTACTATTTATGAAACAGTTTATACCTCATACCCGTTACAATCTGACTTCAGCCATTAGACAAGTGTTTATATGGCCTGTTTCGGTGCAGCCGCTGAGAGCTGGATGACAATAAACCCAGGTAAAACCATGACATACCTGGGCTAGCAAAAGATACTCTTTCAAAGGCAGCTACACCATCTAACTGACAGCAGGTTTTAGTTCAACTGGAATTTGGCCATTAAATGAAAATATATTCAGTATCGAAGAGTTTCTGTGTTCACCTGTAATTGACAGAGAGATAGGAGACAAAAGTAATTATGAAGGAAGATTAACACCAACAAAAGATTGTCAAGAGACCACAGTAGCCGGACCTCCCACGTCGGGAATAAACGAGACATCTGCTGATACCTTATCACAATTGACACCAGAATAAATTCGCCCTTATCCGAAAGCGACTGCAAAAATAAAATAAAAATGCGCCAAGAAGAAAAAGTCAAGTATTCTCACTGACACCTATTAAAAAAGCAATTCGTATTGAAGAGGAGGCATGACAAAAGAAAGAGCGATCAAAACGGAAACTAATCATGAACGGTAAAACGAAGGCGATTTGTGGACTGTATAGAAACGGTCAATCAAACTCTCCAAGACTTAAGAAATTGTAACAAATTAGTGGGTAGCGTAACATTTGTTATTTCAGAGGATTCTCGCTAGAGATTACCGGTAACTGCAAGAGGAACCCGCGCTGATATTGTCTCAGTGTGTTTAAAGTCCTCGGCGATGTGGAATGCTATTCAGACTAAATTTGCAAAGCAATATGAGAGCCCATTTAGGAGGAGGAGATGGTGATTTTTCTACAAACTTACTGCACCTCGGTGACGGTAGTGTTCCTAATGACGATAGCTTCACAGAAATTGACGATAAACTGGGACATAGTAAATAGTACAACTGTATTAATTGCTAAATTCTGTGCAAAACGTCAAGTGTTTACTTGATAAAAATTACAAGTGGTTATTCCCAAAGAATCGAATCTGTAAAGGAAAATAATGATACAAGTTTGGAAAAATTTTCTGGGGATAATAAAAAGTCCGAAGACTCTATTAACACAGTATTTAATATTGAAAATATAGTGTACTATCTCCAAGAATTTTTGAATTCTTTAAATCAATCTTGCATTCCGCCACAACGGTTCATTCTAAAGGTTGGCACTCCAACAATGTTGTTGAAAAATTTACATCCTCCGAACGTTTGCATAATAAAAAATGCAGGTGACACGGGAATTTCCGTGTCAAGTAGGTAATAGCCTTATTATCGACTCAAAAGCCCTCTTCACACACACATTCGAATCAGTAGGCTACTGGTTGTTAGCATTACCTGTTTAAGCCTACCTGGTGTAATTACAAACTTATAAATTGTAACATTCTTTACTTTAGTACACACTTGAAGGAAATTAACAGTTTCGAAATTACATCCGTTCCATTTACATAATTTTCATTAAACCTACTTAATATGTAGTAGTGGACGATAAGCTTTTCCAGGTTTTACTAGTACTTGACCTACAACGGTCTGATCTCCTACACTCAGTGCCTCTGTCTTTAATATCACTGCTTTTTTTTACATAATAATTTTCCCATTCCTGCATAGAATTTACCCGCTCGTACAGAAGGCAACAGAATTTAGTGAATCCAAGCTTCAATCGAAGTAAAACTACGTTACTTTCACATCTCCGTAGGTATGCCACGAATATCCGTCATACTGAATTCTGCTCAATAAAAGTTTCATACTATCACATGACTCCGACATGTAAGCAGTAAGTTATAAACTGAAGGGATTGGTGACCATTTATTTTCAGTGTGAAGTAGTACTGCTTGCAAATTAACCTGTGAGATTCAGGGCCGCATTTACGCGCAGGCTATCTAGGTTGCAGCCTATGGGCCCGCACCACAAAAAAAAAACTGTTTAAAAATTTTAATTTTGAATAGACTAAAACAAAAAATGTCTTTGTTTTAATACCGTGGTGGGCCCGTTATAATCATAAAAGACGTCGACGCAGTTATTTCGTGTGGACTAATTCGGCTGAACTCTTCAGTGGTCAACTGATATGAGTGAGTCAGCATTCAGGAAACTCGATCGCTTGGCGTCGCGTGGAAACTAGAGGAGGTTTCTCTTGGACCTGCTTTAAGTGAAAATGTTTGCTTGGAAAATGACATTGGATTGTGGCCGGAGTTTATGACACAAGGTAATATAGATTACTGCATAAAAATGGGCGCCACAGCACTTCAAAATTGTGACGGTGATCTATTTGACTGTAAATCTGTACACAGTATTTTGGGATGATATCTTGGGACAAGTAAACAAAACTAGTGAAACTCTGCAGAACCCTAGATTGGACGTGAACACAGCCGCCTCAGCACTGGCATAGCTAACAAGCTTCATAGGAACAAAACGGGATAGCTTTGAAGAATATGAGGTGAAAGCTGCTGAGTTAACTGATTGCACTGAGTATGAGAGTGAAACACGGCGCAACCGCAAAATAAACGTGCGTTTGGCACCTCTTGACTGTCCCAGTCCAAGCACCAGAAGGTTAAGCTGACGCCATCAGAAAAATTTCGAACCCAGAGTTTCCTTCCTGTCATAGATCAATTTGAATCTTCATTGCGGCAGAGCTTGAGGCATACAAACTAGTTGATACCCGTTTTGGGTTTCTCAACAAGTTGGATACACTTACTAATGAAGAGATAATTCCAGCAGCTCAAAACTTAGTAGAAACATATAACAATGACTTAGACGATCAATTGGGAAATGAACTGATTCAGTTCAACGCTTTTTACCATGAGTTTCAAAAAGATGAGGAAAATGAAAAAGTCATTAGTCAGTTGAGGTGGATGTATAAACTCCTCCTAGAAAGAAACGTCAGAGATTGTTTTCCTAATATGGAGGTCGCTCTAAGAATGCACCTGTCACTTATGGTCACTAACTTTAGTGGAGAAAGGTCATTTTCAAAATTAAAGTTGATCAAAAACAGGCTTCGAACCTCCATGTTAGAAGACAGGCTCAACGTTTTGGCTTTGCTCAGCATTGAAAGTGAGATTTTAAGACAACTAATTTATGAAGATATAAGTAGATTCATTAGTATGAAGTGTAGGCGCAAACCAATTAGCCACTAAGCCATTTCCAAGTTAAGTTATATGTAGTAACTACAATTTAGTAGTAAATTGTACACGCAGTATTTTCATACATATTAGTGTCATAGTATTGTATAGTACTGTAATATTACTCTACTCACTACTGTAGTAATGTAATTTACTGTAGTATAGTATCGTCTTTTAACACACTGCTAATATATTCATTTCACACCCAAACTTTGTGTCCTTTTTTAATATAGTTGTTCATAGCAATGTTAATAAATCGTGTTGAATATCTTAATGATTTTCAATTCTTTTCATTTTTATGTCATCAATTCATTAACTTCTAAATACTGTACAGTAACATTTTCTACAATTTAGTAAAAACCTTTAAATGTTTCTGTTTAGGTTTTTAGTTAGAAAATTGCTCTAAAATTCGATTTTTGAAGGTTAATTTTCAAAAAATTTCCGGACCCCCCGTTTTACTGGGGGGTATGGAATACTCCCCAGACCCTGCACCACAGGTTCAGCCTAGGGGTCTACAGATCCTAAATACGGCCCTGGTGAGAGTCTATAAAAAACCAAGTTACCAAAAACTGCTTGGTAATTTTCAGTTATCAAATCTAGCTTGTGTACAGTGAAATCAAGTTAATATTTAGATTATATAATGAAAAACAAAAAGGGTGGAAAGGGTTGACTTTTTTGTAAAAAGAAATTAATTATTTAATTATAAAAATTATGTTTACAGATAATTATGGAATTATTAAAAATGGAGTAAAATCAATAGGTTAAAAAAAGTTCGTAGAAGTCTTGAGAGGAGGGAACGTTAGAAAACTGTTTATGTTATGAATGCTTAAGCCTACAAATCGTGATAGTTGTTATTATTGTTATTATTATTATATTATTACTATAAAACAACATTTGTATTATTTTAATACAGACAGGAGTGAATACAGCCTTCGAATGAATTAGTAGTACGGACGCGTCAGCCTGCCAACAGACATTAGATCTGTATATTTATGTGTCGTCAAAACAGTAGTAATTTTTGTAAACATAGACTATTGTGTCATTACGACATTAAGAATGTTGTTGGCGAGAATTTAATGCGCCAGATTTTTTTATCTCTGCCCTTGTTTCTCTCTGTCAGTTCTCTCACTCTCTCTCTCTCTCTCTCTCTCTCTCGCACACACACAGGCATGCACGCGCGCCAACTCGTACAGTTTCTTCTTTTTCTTGTCAACAATATCAGTGTTACACACAATCCCTCACTGTCCTTTTTCTGCCCCCTCGCACTTTGTTAATTTCTCCCATATAATATCTAATACTACTCTATAATACGTAATAATAATAATAATCAAGGTATATTTATATCATGTTTCGTCTTCGACGCGTGGGGTCATGCTCTTCTAGTACCATATGTTTAATTTCTCCATTTATCGATTTACGTATAGTAGTATTAAGAGCTAAGGGCACGTCTACTTTGAAATTCTGAGCGGTGGGAGGGAAATGAAAAATCAGCTGTTAACATGTAATCACTGCTGGTGTCGCGTCAACTTAAGGTGTTGGCAACATAAATGTCGCGTTTTAGTTTCGTTGGTAATTAAAGTGTTAATATTATTATCTCAGTCCAGCTTGTGCTATTATCAGCGTTTTCTTGGTCCTACTAAAAATAGAAAGTAATTGTAAGAACAAGTAAAAAAGTACAGTCTAAAAATTAAATGTAGAATATTGAACATCGTATTGTTACGACGGTCTACTGATCGTCGTATGGTACAGTGGAAAACAAAATACAAGACACCAATTAAGTCACTAATCACCAGCTTAAATTAACACAATTATACAGTTTGTAAACAACAAGATAGTCTCTTGCAACAAATCAATTAAAAATTGTTCACACGCAATAAAAATGTCAACTAATATAAAAGATAATTACTGTATTGTATTACAATTGTCCCGCACAATTATAAAACACTTCGCTACAATTACTTCGAACAGCACTCGATTCAATCGCAACTCAAACTGAACTGAGCGTCGCTGAGTACTTGTATTTATACCCGATAAGGTTCCAGAATATTCGCTAATAGGCGTCTACTACAAAACACTAGAACGTAATTGATTGCGGCCTTGAACACAGCACGCGCGGATCGGTATGGTCTCGTTGCGGATTCATGACACGTGCCACGTAATTGTCCATCTCAAAGTAGCAGCAATGTGTACGCACATACACATTACAGCCGGATTCCACTGGAATAGCCGAGAAACACGTAGATTGTTCTGCAATGTCGTAACAGTATGTTAGGCCTATAACGTTTTCGTTCTGTTTACAACGAAAGGAAAAAAGGTCAGTTATTTCGCCGACTAGATCCCATGTATCGTTGATCTGTTTCTTCATTTCCCTGTTCCACCAATTTTGGGATTAATAGACATTAGGTTTGGAAAAATTTAAAACGATTTTGTTTTTTCCTTGCCATAATTAAATACATTTATTTTGTTTAGTATTAAAATCTGTTCGCAAGTAAACTAATACAAACCACACCTCCCCAGACAGTTGATCCTAATTACTGACGATAAAAATATAGATGGGAAAATTATTGCGTACAGTAATTGCGTAGCGTAAGCGGGTATTTACACAGTCCACATTGCGATAAGAGCTGGCAGCGCAAGGGTTCCAGTTTTGACTCCCCAATAGTAGAGGAAAGCAACAGGAAAATACCGAGAGACTCGAGTGCGCACTCATGTAATGCGGACATGTGTAGAACTGTTTTAATATTTGCAATTTTTATGTTTAACGACCTCACTTTGAGTGATTTTTTTTATTCTGAAGACAAAACATGTTTCGAAAAGCGTAAAGATATTCAATCGAACGCAACACGAAGTCACACGACGGAAGAAATAAGGTAAATATTATACAGAATTTTTATAATATTAATACAGAAATATTATATATATATATATATTAATTGTAAATGCAAATGTTAGTGTTTAACACATTATTCAGGTTTGTAAGGAGCTAGGACAGGTTAATGTCGTGTAATTCCCCGTTTCAGAGGCAGTACTGTGCGAAACCAGAAACGGTGCGGCATCCTCTTCGCTCGCAACGTGTATAACTCTGTCCTCTTCTTCGGCACGCCCGCGAGCGTATATAAGAAAAAGAGCACAGTAATAAACCAAAATTGAATAGCCTTTGTTACGACGATGCAAATTTACGATTGATTTATGGATCGTTGGGCTGAAAATAATAACTACGAACTTGACAAAACCCATAAACATTGCAGATGCAGACCAAGCGTAGGCACATACTACGTCCTGCTCGACGAATGGTTGACCATAAATAAACAAAGCATTTTGTACAACTTGCCAGTAAATATAATAATTTACTGTAAATCTGAAAAATGTAGCTTACTGGAAAACTGTAATAACAAAACTTTAATGCAGTTAGAATGTAAACAATGTCATCTCGTGGTCAGAGGCGTATTTACGGGAGGGATGAACTAGACCGGACCCCCCAGAGGGTTGAAAAAATTGACGAATGGTGTTAATATCTTAATGTTTAGGTTCTTCTATTATTTTTTCAGCTAGCAACTTTTTTACTTCCATGTTTCGTAAGGAATGGAAGTATGGTTATCGCGAAAAACATCGTGTTCGAGATAAGGGCAGATTCTGATTGTACTACCCTCAAAACATGAAGAAAAATCATTTTCTTTGTTCAAATTCCTTACCACGGCTATTGTTCTCAACATTGGGTGCAAGGTATAATTACTTTCTGTCTGTAAAACATCTATTCAGTCTTGTTTGTGATTTTCTTTAGCAAACAGTAGGTGTGAATATTGTGTTTACAATGGCACAGAATCCGAGAAGGAAGTTATGGAATTATTGATGAAGAGTAGTGACGAGGAAGACAACATTTTCTCAGACAAAGATATGGATGCTCCCGGGCCTTCTCATAATCGTTCAACACCACGTGCAGCTTCATCAGAAAATGAAACATCAGCAGGAGAAGATGATGATGAAGAAGAAGAAGAAGAAGAGGTAAGAAATCTTCAGAAGCGAGAAAGAATTTACGATTGGTCGGCCAACAGTCCTGCGACAAAACGTCACTCTTTTGATAAAGCAGTTAGCGGATTACGAATTAGTTTCGAAGACACGGCAACTCACTTAGATTTTTTAAAATATTTTTCCCCTTAGAATTTATTTCTGTCATTTGCACAGAATTAAATAATTATTACAAATTTGTTACCGAAAAATTGACATTAATATCCCGATTGTCCCGATGGAAAGATATAGAGCCTGCAGAATTTAATTTCTTCTTGGCGTGTTCACTGCTGATGCCAAGAGTAAACAAATTAGAAATAGACGAATATTGGGCAAAGGATTTGCTATTACTGACGCCGATATTTCCCCAAATTATGTCTAGGGACCGATTCAAACTAATTCTGCGACTTTTACATTTTTGTGACAATTCTACCCCTACTCAAGATAGCCTTGTAAAAATACGGCTTATTGTCGAACACACAAGAAAAAAATTTAGAGAGGCCTTAAATCCATTTGAAAATTTAGTAATTGACGAACGTTTGTTGCTATTCAAGCGGGCGCACCTCAGATACGGCCTGTCCGCAAACCTCCGGTATAGAAATACTTTTAGAATTTTGTCATCCCTCTCTCAGGTAGCAAAAGGCCTAGTGTCCGCAAATCTCCGGAAATAGCTTGTGTTCGCAAATCTCCGTGTCCGCATCTCTCCGGTATTCGTTTAGATAACCTCGGTATGACACTGTCGGGTTCGTTCGCCTCACTGCAGCTACATACACTTCGTCTATATATTCTTAAACTGTAGGGTATTGTGCGTCCTGTTAAAATAGAAACAGTGCTCCGTTTGAAAGGACAGGCAAGAAGATCAAATTCTTTGGAAGTATTTTTGGTCGTTAGAAATCTAATACCAAAGATTGTTTGTAGTAGACTAACAAAAATAGAGTGGGCATAAAGTGAATGGAAGAAGCAAAACGGTACAGAAGAGATACAGCGATACTCTCTAGAGTGTCTTTCCAGAACTCGTGTCACCCCGGTCTATAATAATCACTGACTGTTCGAGAGGGATCAGGTAGTTTATAAATGGAAACTTCAGCCACTTTCTTGCACATAAAAATGTATAATAATAGTAGGCCAGAAAATCATAGGAGTCCAAACACAAAACTTTGAATGCCTGGGATCATAGTCAAAGAGAGACATCCGGAAAAGAATACCGTACATATAAAGATCGGAGAATACTTCAAAGGATCGGTGTCACAACATTCAAGACTTACGTAAATAAAGATGAATTGTAAATATTTCACGAATCCAGCAAGGAATTACTTTTCGATATAATGAAGCCAATTAAAAAGAGTTATTTCTCCTATTTATCCTTAACGATTACATAATAATTAAACATACAAAAGTATTAAAAAGTTAAAATAAAAATTAAATAAGAAACGTGAGATGACAGTCATATGTACATGTGCCTGTCCAAGGTAGTGTGGTGTGCGTGTTTGTTTAATCATTCCTTGTGTTCGTATAGACTACACATTCATACTTGAGTAATCTGTTTGTAGCAGTGTAACATTTCATCAAACACTTAAAGAGGCGCGCTTTGGGTGCAGTCGCAGAAGGACCTGCCGTGCTAACTTAATGAAAATAAAAGGAAATTAATAGTGAGGTAGTCATGTTTAATTAAAGGTAGTAGTGAGGTTTGTCCCTATTAGTGAGGTAGATGGGGAAAATTGACAGAGAAAGAGTGAGGGGGAGAAGAGAGAGGGGGAGAGAGAATTACGAATTTTTAATTATTCTCATTCATACCGAATATCATTTGTAAGAATATAGTTATTCAGTTATTGGTATACAGTAGTACCGAAGCAACATGTTTCAAGTTGACTCCCATCCGTTAGAAATTTATTCACCATTCTGATTAAAATCATAAAAATTTCTACAAGTACCAATAATATAAATAACAACCTGCAGAAGCAGAAGAGTTTATATCTACGGAAAAAGTGAGTTTGGAATAGATGAATACACATTATAACAAATAAAAAAGAATAATATATTGAAAACCTAGTCGACGAAAAATTACGTACCAGATGCTAGATGAAAACAACAATGAAGATGAGATCAGACAACTGTTGAAGAGAAGAGAGCTAATTTTGTATAAATAAATTCCGTTCATCAGTACTTAAACAAAACATTATGGGCAAATATTTAATTAAGTTATAAATAATTTACAAAGGAAATATCATGTAGGCGGCATATATATTTACGTCTTGTTGAAATGTGACGGCTCTTGCAAAGTACCAAAAGGTATTTTAAGCCACAGAACAATAAACGAATAAACTTAAGGTTACACGATATATTCCATATTGCTAGGTTAACATGCAAACTGAAAATACACATGGGAATCAACATGACCTTAAAACAATATTCGCTTTTTATGAAAACCACGTAAGAAAGCCAACTAGAAGTAACGCGGGCTGCTATACATACTGTATATCCCTTTTTTACGTTTTCCGTCCAGTGAAGTTTTTGAGATTTTACTGTATAATATAAACTAATATTGGCTGCCTAACGAATAACAAATCTTGTTTTCATTTGTTAACACTTTTTTCCTTTGTTTTAATTTAGCATTCAGAAATAACCGTATTTTACACTTTACATTGTCTGTTGCTGTTTTGTTAATAAACGTTTATAGTCTTTATATTAAATGTTATTTTGTTACAGGCTACGCATTGTATAGACTATAGGCCTACACATGAAACGCTATATATTTCCTAACTATGGCTTTTATTTCTTTAAATGGTAAACGAAAAAACGAATTAATATTATTATCTAACTTATGAATGAAAATTGATGTAATTGCACTGTAAATTAAGAAATATAATAATTTGTAGTTAGTGCATTTCTTCTTTACGTCGTGGTATATAGATACTATCCCATATTCAAAACAGCGAAAATGAAGTGTTGGTACGAATATTGGGAAACTACCCAAAAATGTATAAACATTGTTGTATGTGTTATATTCCAAGCTGTTCGGCCGTGGTCGATTGCTTAAATTCTCGTGTCTAAACGTTTAGGCGCAAGAACACAAACAATCAACCACGGCCTAGCAGCCCAGAATACAATAGTTTTAACAATGTCGATCCCGGACGTAACAGCCTTTGTAACAAATTTAAGTAACAGCTGCAGTGTGTTGTAATGTTACATTAATTATATTTTTGCTTTTCGTATATCACAGTGAGCAGTAATCTAATTTTTTTGAAATAATACGTGAAGGCTTATATATTAAGAATTAATTTTTTTTATAGTTTCCGTAACTTGCTTGTATAATAATTAGGTATCCAAAAGGTAAGTTACATATTTTAATAGCAACTTATAAGTTCCTCATCCTCGGTTTTTTCCTTTCTTCAAAATGTACCACTTCTTAATTGCGGATAAATTATTTAACGTAATAATCGTTTCAACAAAGACTGTTTGGATCCTGTTAATAAAACTCTTGAGCCTGCTGCACATAATCCTCGCTTTTGGTTCATGTTTCGTTAACTTTCTACATTACAATAAGTTTAATTATTTTCAAGTTCCTTATAAGTAGCCAACTGTAGTAAACATCATGTACTTTGACCTCTCTCTCACTCTCTCTCTCTCTCTCTCTCTCTCTCTCTCTCTCTCTTTCTGTTACTCTTGTTCTTCTCAATAACTGTATCTCAGGAAGTGAAAATTTAAATGTTAAGTGATCAAGAAGGAAGCCAGGTGTAGTAAGTATGACGAAGAGACTTAATTATTTCTATTTCTCCGTTGGCGGGGGTTTCTGGGAGGAGGTCCATCGGGAATGGTGAGGAGACGGTTTATGACAAAGGAAGGTCTGCGGGAGTTACAGGTAGTATTAATATTATACAATACCTCCTTCACATTTAAGTTGAGGAATTCCAATCAGCCTTCCATTGCGTTACTTCTCTCTTGAGCCCTTGATCTAATTCGTTGCCTGCTCTTTATTGCAGCTGTAATATTTCCTTCGTTTTATAATTCGTAACGTTAAATATTCTTCCTCACCCTGAAATTTTCCATTCTCTTTTACTAATTTCTTTTCACTTCATAAGACTTTTCTATACAAAAGCAAGTATATAAAAAAGTTATAACGTCGGGGATTAGCAACCAAACGGCATTGTTTAAAAACATTAATCTACAAGTTTCTTTTCTATAGTTCATCGTACACACCCTTGCGAGATAAAAATAACTACACGGTAGTTTCTTTCGCAATTTTTCGCATTATTTTGAGACAATCGACTGGTGATTTAGAGATAAATACTTAATATTAATGGGGTCTCATACATTTTATATTATATCTGTTTTCTATCCTACTGAGAGAATTAGAAAAACGGTAGCTATCTCTCTTTTCCTTTTAAAAGCACAATACATATTAATTTACCAAGTAGCAGTTTCCTTCTTCATTTAAAATTTCTATCAAATCTACTGTATATTTGACAAAACAGAAGGGGAAACATACGTGCTTACAAGGTAGTGTAAACATCCTGTAATGCTGTCAAATCAAAATACAAAGGAAGGGGAAGTGAATACTGTAATGAGTAGCCCCTACATTCATATTTATGCAGGTGTAGGTGATGATAAAGAAACACCTAAAAATATATATATGTATATGATTAGAAGTACGTACAAGAAGGAGTACTATCACATTTACAACACATAGATTCGAAATATGAATTTGGCGTGTTCGCACCTCTAGCTGTTGCCTGTAAAGAGCATAATCCCTAAACACAAGTTTTTGTTTTATTTAGGAGAAAGAAACTGTTTTCCACTAAAAACATTAAAATTATTCATTGTCTCTAAAATTGCACATAATTCACCTAATTCGAGGCCTAGCTTAGGAGCTAATTAGTAGATAGCAAGAGAGGGTAACGAAAAGAAAGTGTCAGGGGAGGTTGAAATGAGATTGACAGGTTGACATGCAGACAAAGGGAGAGAGTGAGTATCTGTGTGTGTGTGTGTGTGTGTGTGTGTGTGTGTGTGTGTGTGTGTGTGTGTGTGTGTGTGTGTGTGTGTGTGTGTGTGTGTGTGTGTGTGTGTGTGTGTGTGTGTGTGGTAAGAAAATAAATTACTTACATTTAAACACAGAAATTAAAGATAATGAGAAACTACAGTTTGGGATATTTAGGAAAGAATCGTATTCTGATATAATTATACCAAGAGAGTCCTACCACCCTTATAGATATAAAATGGCAGCAATCGATTCATTTTGTTAAAGAGCTCAGAAGAATTTAAAAGAGACCGAATCAAAAGATAGGGAGTTAAAAACGATAAAGGGAATTGTAAGGAATAATAACTATAACACCAACATAGTTGATAAAGTAATGAAAAGTGTTAACATACAAAAAGCTAAAATAGAACCAGAACAAAAGAATTGTGCAGGGTCATTGACATACATAGGTTTACATACTAGAAAAATTATAAAATGTTTTAATAAATACGGAGTAGATATAGCTATTAAAAAATGTGAAACGGTATTTGATAAGATAAGGAATAAAAATATATAGAAAAAATCCCAATATTACAGAAAAGCTGAATTTATAAATTAAAATGTAGAGACTGCAACAAAGTGTACCTAGGTGAAACAGGACGAAAATTCGTAAGCAGGTTGTCTGACCACAAACGTGGAGAAGGTAATAGAACAACCAATTCGTTATTTGCAAGACATTTCATAAAGACAACCATAAGTTTGTTAATCTTTGGAAGACTACGAAATTGTAAAAGTAGTAAATAACACAGTTGAAAGGAAACTTAGGGAGGAGTTAGAAATATTGAAAGAAAGAGAAAAAGAGTTAGACAATTTAATTAATAATAAAATTAAATTTCATAATGAAGAAATATTTTATAACATAATTAAGAAGTAAATGATAGAGGACAGATAGATAAGATTAAGAGTTAAATTGCAGAGGACTAATTGGATATTTTTAAATAAGGGTGTGTGACTGGCCCAGATGTGGGGGAGAAAGACGGTAGGATTAAAAGGAATGCACACACACACACACACACACACACACACACACACACACACACACACACACCACTGAAACTCAAGGAATTTGCTAGAAAAATATGTAACTGTCCAGATGGAGGGACAGGGCTCAGAGGGGAGGAAGGGACATTGAATTATAGCTTGTTGTGTGTGAGCATGGTGTGGTGGGGTGGGGTGAAGGGTTTATTTTTAAGTTATTTGTTCATTTCCGATCTGACGATGAGCTGTGAAGCTTGAAAGCGCTAATCGGAATATTTTTATATAGTGGTGTGCAACAGTGATAATTCTGCTTGTGATTTTAACCACTAACACAACTTTCTTCATTAATCTGCTATTAAGATGTGCAATCAACGACAGGTAATGGACAACAACAATAAGGTAAGTAAAGTTTTTAAATATTGTATATAAACGGGTATATGTCGTTTTATAATTTTGTTAGTTAAACTGTTAAATATTGTTTTAGTGTTTAAATTTTGCGAACGTTATGAAATCTCGTTCGGTGTGATTTAAGCGTCGAGTAGCCTGTGTGCCTTACCTGTCCCTTCTCACTCTTTTGTACTTCCCAATAGGCGCCAAATTGTTTTGTTATAAAACAATTAAGAGTTTTTTCCTGGGTTGTTTTACAGTATGGTATTATCGATTCGAATTGTTCGCCAACTGGCATGAACTCGAATCTCGTTGAGTGGGGGAAACGTGTTACCGACATGAAATAATGTTGGTTAGTTTGACTCACTGCTACAAAACAAAACATACATAACATTCTTTTGTAAATATTTACTGGACAGTTGTTAATGACAAACACCTTTTTATTTGGCTCAGAACTGTTAATCCTTGTTAACGCTTATACAACAATTGTAATTAGGCCTAATATAATAATTTTAGCCTCGGCAATAAATAGTCGTTCACTCAGCGGATGGCTGGGTTGGCAATACAATGTTTTCTTTCGCCACAAGACGGCGTTGATTATTATTTACACAATAAATTTTCCAAATGAGTCCTTTTAAGTACGACAAAGAAGTTTTAAAACAAGATAATAAATTACAATATATCACTTTATAATCATGAGCATTAAAATTGAATAAGGTTTACTTTAAATTCAATGTTGTGGTGTTAAAGTGTGTGACGGTGTAATTTGTGCAATACATAGGTTATAATCAATTATTTAGTGTTCATAAATTACGTTCTATTCATCAATCCTTGAAAAAATAATACCTTCGTGGGCTAGTGAGAGTTCACAGCTTAGTGAGAAATTTGCAAGAGAATTTATTTTAAGAAGTTCAATTAATTCAGCAATACTTATCGTCAGTTGATAGGAAGTGTATTGTCAATAGTTAATGTAGGTTGATTCGTCGATGTCGATTCTTCTTTCTTCAAATCTTGGGCTTCAGGTACGTCTTGCATCTTCTTCTTGTTAATTTTCTTATTTTCAATGCATCTGGATTAAATTAAGCTGGTCCTTGGTCTGGGTTGAATGTAACATCCTCTCATCAGTTGGTATGGTCCTTCTCTTCATAAAATATGGGCCCTTTTAATGTTTTATAATAAAATTTTGGGCCCTTCACGGCGTGGCGTCTCTTCATGTAAGCGTCACTATAGATTCTCCCGTTCCTAACTGAAAATTGTCAATATTCTGCTGTTGTCATGGTAACTCAGAAATTCTGATTGGTTAAAATTGGCTTAAGACCATTGTTAGGAGATTTGAATTTTTATTTAAAATGGTTACAGATCTTCTAAATGCAATTAATCTTCGGTATTCAAATTTGAGTATTAAATATCATCACCACTGTTCGTATTTTGGTTCAGGGATGAAAATAAGATAATAATAAGAATTTAATAAGATGTTAACATTTTGACAGTTATGTTGATATTGTTTAATTACACTGTTTTCTTAATTTTCTGATTAATTTAATATTTCTTTCTTAATATGACTGCCTAATCGTCTTTTATTGTTTACTTGCATTAGTTTTGTCAATGTTATTGTTTAATTCTCAAAATTGAAGTTTTTTGTAGTTTTACAGTTAGACATTTGCCTAGGCCTAAACAGCAATTGGCTATTTCTCTTAAATTACAGAGATTACATTTTATTTTCACCTTGTGTGGGTTCTGATTGGTTTAATACATGATTTGTTCTATGGTTTTATGTGTCTGTTCTATTGTAATTGTATGTGATTTTATGGTTCCATATTCTGGCTTGTCTATTGTCATAACTGCCTTTTAGTATCCTTGTATTTGTATGTATTTATTTTGTTTCTTGTTTACTGCTTTTGTTTGTTTTTAATTATTATTTCGTATTCTTTATTATTTAACATGTAACATTTAATCTTATGGTCTAATATTTCCCACAGACATAACTCTATTCATTAAACATAATTATTTGCTTGTCATTAATCACAATGTTCATTTTCTTCATCTCCTCATACTCTTTTGTGAGTAATAATTATTACATAGTATAAAAAACAAACATATAAACATTAATTAAATATTTGAATATAATGATAATTCCTTACTACTAATTCTATATGACATTAGGTCATTAACATGACACTCTAATAACATTTTACTATATTATTTATTAAAATCTCTTACTGATTATATTATTATTAAATGTCTTTCCCCTGTCATTTTGGGTTAATAATATTTGATTTTATATCACTGTACATTGGAAATTCTCTATACTGTGTATTATCACACTAATAGTCAATTTTTCTTAAATATATTGACAATAACATAAATTGCCACTTAGAATACTAATTGTTCACACTTTAATATATGATGTGTAGTCACTACTACTGCTATCTTAATTCTATGGAGTATTTAATCTACTTCACTTTAGTTTAGTTTGTCATATACTAGTGTTCACTTATAATTGCTTTTGATTGCCACAGTCCTTTCTGTGTTTAGCAATTATTAGCCTTCACTCACTTTTTATGCACTCTTAAAACTTTTTCCACTGATTTATCAGTGTTTATCACTATTAATGTAGTTCTATTTACTTTGGGTATTTTAATACTAACACCTTGCACTCTATATTTGGTTTAAGTGTTACTGGTGGGTATTGGTTACTAAAATTCTCTTTCTCATTTTTTTAAAAAAGTTCATTATTATTCTAATTCACTATCTCTCACTCTACTAGGTTTGATTATACAGTTAACAAGTTTGTGTCGTGCTAGTTTGATTTGTCATAGTTATCTCTATTCATTTGGGTTCATGTACCCTTCTAAAACTTAAGTCATTAGAATTTAACACTCCTTATTTTACATTGTTTGCCTGTGTTTACAATCATCATCATTATATACAGTTATTATTGATTGGTCTCTTTTCACTTGGTCTATCACTGGTGTTGTGCACTTTCACTGTCTTTATTTCATTTGTTATAATTTATATGTCCCTTCCTTGGTGTTGGGGCTGGTTCTATCTTCTCACTTCCATGATAATTATTTATACATCCTTATGTTAGTGTTGGCTGGTTCTACTTATTCACTTACAATGTGTTATCATTTATATATTCTTTCCTTGGTTTTGGGGCTGGTTCTACTTTCTCACTTACCATCTATTGGGTCAATGTGGTTAAATCGCCATGTATCATTGTTTTCAACCTTCCGGTCCGTTGCTTGTTACTTTTTTCTTATTAGAGGTTACTTTCATGATTGCTTTCATATGTTTATTCGAATTATTATTTTTTTATCACCCATTCTTTAATCTCTGATTCATCCCTTTTTATCATAGTGTTAAGTATATAAATAATTTATTTTTGTCATGTTTCTTCATTATTGTTTGTTGAAGATATGTACCATTACAATATATTAAGTTAAAAGTTAAATTGAAGAGGGTTTTAAGTAAAATATGCTTTAATAAACAATGTCTGGAGAATAATGTCATCCCAAAATACGCGCAAGTTAAAATTAAAAATAAGAACCGAGTAGCCAGAAAAGTTAAAGAACAAAGCGAGAAATTGTGCATAAAACTACCAATAAGGTCACTTTACGGCTTTATCAATATATATAATAGGGAGTTATATGACAGACATATAGAATTGTTAAGAATATACTCGTATGTAGAGTTAGAAGAAATATGTAACGTCACAGAACGTTCCATAAAGGAATTTAATTGTAAAGTAAATTATCATAAGAGGAAGGTGAGATGAACAGTATCGAACCCAAGTAATCCAAAAAATTTTGTAATATTGTCCGATAATTAATATCATTAACATGTAAAAACGACCAAGACTAAGACCAAGACTCAAACCCCATATATTGTTTTTAAGTGAAGAACAGAATAAAACTGATAATGTAGTATAAGAGAAACATATAATCTCAGAAATGACCAAAATGAGGTCATAACATATTAGAAATGTAACTCTGAAAAGAGCATAAAAACCCATTTATTGTGAAATAATAGACAAGATCTATTATTATACTTTATAATATAAATAAAATAAATGTATTAAATGATTTGAATACATCATTAAAAAGGATGTAAATTAAAATAAAAAATATATAAATGTTATGACAAAAAAATCAAGGTTTTGGAGTTGAGACCAATCACTCAGATTTTATGTGAAAATTAATTATTATAGAATTAATATAAAAACTATATGTGAACGTCAATTAGACAAAGACAAACAAATTACTTTAAATAGAGAAAGCTGTAAATTGATTAGAAGTTAATTAAAATAATCAAAAACAGTGTTAAACTGAAAACATGTGATGAACATATAAAATTGTAATATTTATGAATTTAATGTTATCAAAATGCAACAAAATTGTATTTTAAAGTTGAACCACAATATAAAGTAACTATACTTATATATTTGACCACCTAAAACACTTTAACAGTTAAGTTATGAAACTAGTTACCTATACCATACTAGGCTGAGACCAAAAAACAATCACAAAAATAGTCATATTTGACAGACTAATTGTATAATATTAAAAAAAATATAGGAAAAAGGTACAGTTCTATAATGTACAATGGAAACATACTTGCTCAATTGAAGACAAGCTTAATTCATAGAGAATCTTTAAATATAAAAGTAAAAATTGTCACACCCATGAAATAGCTCATCTGTACAAAAACAGTGAGATGCTAAGTAATATTACAATAAAAATACAATGTATTAGGATAAACCAGGTATTCCCAAAGATAAACAATATAACAAACTCTAAGTGAATACCCATAAAATCCTATAAATATTACCGAAAAAGACAAAATTACAATAAAAACCAGTGACAAAAAACTAGGCCATATGTAATGCCTACAGAAAAATGAACTTATTTATATGTTATATGCTTTAATATATGCTTATTTTGTTATGTAAAGATAATTATGTTATGTATTAATGTTATAGCAAGAACCAAGCAACTTCATAACATTTTATTAATTAGAAAATTAGAATTTTGTGTGAACACTATAAGGTAAGAATTGTATTTTATGTTAATTTATTATATTTAATTTATTCAAAACCAATCGTGAATGGTATCATTTTATTCAGTTGAAAGCAGAGAACCCAATAATAATAATGGCATGCAGATTGTAAGTAGTTCTGTAAAATTGTTTGACAGATACCAGAATAATTTTAGTAATATCTTTTAGTAGGAAGAACAAGACGTTTTTGTTTTAAAGCTTCTACGAAAGTCGAATTTGTTCCATAATGTTCTATTTGCATATTCTCGAACGTTCCAGAAGAAACTTTTACTCAAAAATACCGGAAGTAATGTTTAAAAATTAAAACAATGCACCTTACACGGAGTATAAAAGGAAGACGAAATTTGACACAAAAAACACTTTATGCTTTGACTCCACCAGAGACACTTCACCTACGAATCCGATCATCTAATCAAAGGCGAACTCGAAGAAGAGGAATTCAACCCGAAAACTCAGAAAGGCTTTTTCCCGTAACAGAGAATAGACAGACTTAACCTATATCAGGAGTATATCGCTAAAACGCTAACGTGTCTGTTGAATAGAGCAACAACACGCCATATTTAATAGAAACGCACACAGCCAAATATCCAGCGGCCCTGAAAAGGACCGATTTTAATAGATAAAAATCAATTTTGCTGGTATTTGCGAAAATAAACAGACTTTGACAAACCCCCAACCAAATTACTAACGCAAAGCCTACTACATTGAGTTGGAACTAGCGCTGAGACGGCAGAATAGAGAGGCCAGACAGTCAGCTGTTTTCTCGCCGCCAAGAATTCAAAGCATGGAAACAGTACGATTTTTATTTCAATTGTGCGGAGTTTTAAAACCGTAATTTGACTTAAAATAGTTACCAGTGAGTGAGGAACGTAAATACGAAGAGGCGCAAGATTGGAATCGTCCCCAAGAACAGTGTCCAGTGAAGGAAATACTTACCCACCGGAACGTGAGTTGTTCAAAAATTAAAATCATTTTTACCTGGTATCCTTGTCACACAGTTGTACTACACATGTCAAACACCTTCAAATCACACACATTTTGTAAAGCATCCCACTGATTTGTCTTGATAGTTCAAAGGAGTCTCGTCCTGAGTATAAAGTTTTTTCAAGGATTAAATTCATGCTATTCAACTGAGCAATAAAGTATTTATTAGCCGATACTTAATTAAAATCTTGTCAATAATTTTTTGTAACTCTGCAATTTTGCTTAACTTGATTGTTAGTCCTTCAGACGATTTTTATGAAAAATAGATCATTAAACATACATTATTTGCAATTCAAATTGTCTTGTTCACATTTTTTTCTATAATTAATTTAACAACTCAAAAATCAATTTTTAATAATAATAATTTCTTGGACCAAATATCCAAGTGGCGCCCACATACACATATTAGCATAAGTTGTGTTTGCAGGACAACATCGTCGCAGAGAAACCGGCAATTAGTAAGTACAAGTGCGCGGAGTGTAACACCCGACAAAACTTTACAACACATTCAATAGGTTATAAATTGGCGCCCAACGTGGGGCTTGAAAGGAAATGAACAAGCCCGGCAACTATCAACAAATCAAGATGCCGCTACCAAAAGAAAAGAAGGGGAAGAAAAATGTACAACCCGAATCAAGTGTGGAAGATGTGGAGTCAGTCCAAGTCGAGGAAATAGAAATAGAACCGCCCACACGAGAAATTGAAAACCCCATGCAAACGGGAGATGAATCAGAGGAACAAGCGGGAGAAAGACCCATACAAATGGGAGAACAAACAGATAAACCCACACAAAAAAGGGATGAAACAGAGAACCCGAACCGGAAAAAGCAACAGGGAGCGTCGACATGAACGCGATAATGATGATGTTCCAAAGAATGGAAGAAACAATAAACAAATATATTAATAAGAATACAGAATCCCTAAGGGAGGATAGTAATAAAAACAGACAGGAAGATAAGGAGGAGTTAGATAAAAAGATAGAATCGTTAAGGGAATATATAACCGATAAAATCAATGATAATGGAAAAAAGCTGGAGGCATTTCAGGAGGAAAATAAAAAAAGTATAGAGTCCCTGAAAAAGGAAATCAGTGCAAATTATGAGACGGTAAACCAAAAAATCGATGATAATAAAGTCGACAGTGACAGGAGGGTCGAGACAATGGCGAAACAGTTAGAAAGATTGCAGGAAGGAAATAATACCCGTTTTGAAACCATAGAGGAACGAACCGTAGAGACGAAACAAGATGTTCGAACTATAGAAAATAAAGTAAGGCAAAACCAGGACGAAATTATGCAGGAGGTAGGAGAAGTCCGGAAAGACGTTAGCGAGAGAATACAAAGAACGTATGACATAGCTAATAGATTGGACGAACAGATAAGAACCAATAAAAATAATATACAGGAAATAGATCAGAGGGAGAAAAACCTGCAGGAGAGATTAGAAGCGCTAAGGGACACATCGATCTTAAGTACCCATACACGTCATAGCGAAAATAGGGAGGTAATTAACTTCCGAAATTATCGCCGGGACCCTATGGAATTTTTAGAGAGGATGGAAGAGTCCATAGAAAGGAATAGGGAAACAAGATGGGATAGAATAAGGGAAATGTTAGACGAAACATTCCGAAATACAAGGGATAATTGGTGGATAGCAGTACGGCCCGAAATAACAAACCTGAACGAATTCAAACGCCAATTCAAAGAAAAATATTGGTCAGAAACGGCGCAAAACAAAGTGAGAATGGACATATTTTACGGGAAATACGACGCACCCAAGGGACAATCCCCAACATCATATTTCCTGGGAAAAATATGTTTGGCGCGAAAATTAATACCGCCAATCCCGGAAGAATGTTTGGTGAGACAGTTGGCTGGACGCAATAGCTACGGTATTAATGATGCCCAATTATACCAGCAACTTAGTAAAATAACTGACCTAGATAAGCTATTAGAGAACTGCGAGTCCGCGGGAAAATTTCAAGACTACCAACCCCCCAGTCGTAAGGTAGACTATTATAATAGTAACAACGGGCCAAATCGGAATGGTAGCGGAAATGGTAATAATTTTAATCCGAACAACCATAACAATAACACCCCACTAAATAGCCGCAATAATAATAATCAAAGTCCGAATAACCGTAACAATCCGGGGCCAAATCGAAGTAATTACCCCGAAAATAATTACCATAGGAACAGCTATCAGGGAAATAATTATCCGGGCAACAATTATAGAGGAAATAATTATAGTCAGGGAAATAATTATCGGAACGGAGGCAATCAAGGAGGAGGTGATAGAAGGAATCAGGAGTACAGACCCCAGGTAAACTATACGATGGCCAATAGTCAACGACCATACCAACACAATTTACCGACTTACGTGTATTACCCACAGCAGACGCAAGGTAACCAAAGTAATACAACAAATAGCCGACCTATTAGTGGTAACCCAGAGGTTAGACACGAACCACAAACAAGTCAGCAACCCAATGTTCCGGGAGACCGGGCAAATGAGACAGGTGCTCATTTAAACTAGACGCGGCAGTGAAAAAGGAAGACAGCCCTTCACTGATCCAATATTATGGGGTAACTGGACGAAAAAATAGACATGACGAAGACGGGACAATGACATTGAGAACAAATAATTATCTTAGAGATATTAGGGAGGAATTGTTAGAAGAGAGGGATAATATCATTGAAAATAATAATAATGGGAATAATGGGATAGTAAAAATTAAGGCAGATATAAATGGAATAGGTGCAACATTACTAATTGATACAGGATCAAACGTATCGTTAATAGACAGTGTGGAGTTAGAAAGAATTAAACAGAATAGTAATTTACCCATACCCACTCTGCCTATAAATAACATTATACTAGTCGGAGCGACGGGAAGGCAGAATAAATCTATAAAAAAACAGGTGTCGTTAGAGATGACCAGTAATGGTGTAACGTTGCCAATAGGACTATTAGTGGCGAACAATTTACCCATAAATATTCTAATAGGCGGCGATACACTTAGGCCATATAAAGCGATAATAAATTTAGACAGTAAGGTAATAACGCTAAAGACGAAAGAGGGATTTTGGACCAATAAGTTAATTGATACCCAAGGAAATAGTACAAGTAATACACATTATCAGGACATTGTAAATCATTATTATTGTGCCGATCGACCACTAAACATGCCCTTATATCAGGAGGATAACCCAGAATTATGGTTAGAGAAATTGGAAGAAATAAGGGAATTTCAAAGGACGAAAGCAAGGGGTCAGATTAGCGAAGCACAAGCCGAACGATTGATTACTGTGTATAATAATTACCGACATATCTTTCCAAATGCTCCAGGCAAAGTCAAAAATTATCAATGCACCATCAAATTTAAAATCCCTGTAGAATTTAATACAAAATCATATCCGATTGCTTACTCACTAAAAAATGAAGTTAGGGAGGAACTGAACAGGATGATAGAAGACGACATAATTGAATATAGCAATTCTCCCTATACTAGCCCAATCATAGCTGTGCCGAAAAAGAATGGACAGGTGCGTATATGTCTCGATGCTAGGGAGATTAACAAGATGATTGTTAACGACCGCGCATCCCCTGGGGAGATAGAAGAAATACTAAAAAAGTTTCACGGGACAAGATATATAAGTTCATGGGATACAGTATGCGGCTACTGGCAGGTAGAACTCCACCCAGATAGTAGGAAATATATGGCATTCATATTTGAAGGCAGAAACTATCAAATTCAAACGATTACCCTTTGGTTTGATAAATTCAGTGGCGGTATTTGTAAAAATAATGGACAGGATATTGGGACAGGAAGTGTTGAAATTTACGACAGTATACGTCGACGATTTACTGGTAACTTCAGCTAATTGGGATGACCATTGCAATAGGGTTGAACAGGTGTTAGAGAAGCTATCCGAGAATAATATTACCCTAAAATTAGATAAGTCCCAGTTTATTGCAAACGAGGTAAAATTTTTAGGTTTTAATTTAACCGAGCAAGGGATTACTCCATCCAAAGAGAAGGTAGAGGCCATACAGAAGTTCCCCACCCCAAAAAACAGGAAACAGCTTCAACCATTTTTAGGAATCTGTAACTATTACAGGAAGTTTCGGTCCAATTATTCAGAACTAACTGCCAGGTTTCAAAAGCAGTTATCAGCAAAAGACAAATGGACTTGGGGACCAGAGCAAGATGGAGTGCTCAATCTAGTAAAGGAGCAAATTTTAGAAGCAGTTATGTTACATCACCCCGACTTTACGAAGCCATTTTATCTAAATTGCGATGCCAGTAATGTAAGTTTAGGTGCAGCCTTATATCAGGAAGATCAGGATGGAAACCATTTAGTGATTAGCTTCGCCAGCCGCGTGCTGAACAGTTGCGAACGAAACTACAATACCACTAAAAAAGAGTTATTGAGTGTAGTTTTCGCATGCGGTAAATTTCGAACGTATATATTAGGATACCCCATCACGGTTAGGAGTGATCACAAGTCAATCTCATTTTTAAAACATTGTAAGCTAAATCATGGGAGGCTGACGAGATGGGTTTTGGCCCTACAGGAATAGAATATCACGTGGGAATATATACCAGGCAAGCAAAACATAGCAGCCGACGTCCTATCCCGCATCAATTTACAAAACCAGACATTTGACGGCGAAAAAGAACAAATAGCGAAGGTATATCATATCATTAAAAGCAGGGAGGATTTGAAAAATATTTTAAAAGATGTGAAGGCACAACAAGAGCCTGTCCCAAAATTAGGAAATATTAGGAAAAGGGTACTGGAAGGCGATGAAGTTATAAATAAATATTACTGTATACACGACGATACTTTGTTTATAAGGAATACCCCACACTAAGAGAATTGGAAGTTAGTAATTCCACCAGGAACAGAAAGGCCACTAATCATTGATTATCACGATAGATACGGACACATGGGTGCCCTCAAAGTAAGGAAAGCGTTGGAAGAACAGGTATACATAAAAGAGATTAATAAAAAAGTGCAACAGGCGATACAGTCATGTGATATTTGTCAGAAAGTAAAATGTAATAACGAGAGAAAGGAAGGGGTCATGATACCCATAACATCCACCGAAAAATTAGAAAAGGTATTTCTCGATATCTGTGGACCATTTCCACGCAGCGGTGGAAGGCACAGGTATAAGTTAATCGTAATTATTTTTGACCATTTCAGCAAATATACTAAGCTTTATCCGATAACTAGGGCTACGACAAAGAAAATTATAGAAATTATAATAGGACGGTATATAATGGAAGTAGGCAAACCATATTCTATAATTACAGACCACGGTACCCAGTTTAAAGAGAAGGTATGGAAGGAGAATCTTATAGAACACGGAATAAAGACGTATAAGACAGCCGTGTATCACCCAAATAGTAATCCAGCCGAGAGAGTGTTGAGGGAAGTAGGACGGTTGTTGAGGACCTACTGCCATGATAAACAGAAGAGATGGCACGAATACTTAGCGTCAACAGAGGACTTTCTCAATTTATCCTATCATAATACAATAGAGGAGTCACCGTACACAGTTATGTTCGAAAGACCCCCACCCCGGGAAATAAAGGAGATTATTAGTTTTCCCAGCGAACCTGAATATCACTTTGAAGGAACCAAATTCTATAATAGAATATTAGAAAAAACGGAACAACAACGGAAGAAATATGTTCAATCCCAACCAAAGGCTATTAAGTATAAGGTAGGAGAAAAGGTGTTAATCAGGAATAGAGAATTGCCCAGTACTATACAAGGTATAACAAACAAATTATTACTTTTATATACAGGACCTTTTACAATTACGAAAAATAAAGAAAACAATACATACGAGGTAACAGACACTGTCAATAATAAAATAAAGCGTACATATAATCAAGCGTCGTTAAGAAGGTACCATGAATGAATAAAAATACAAGTCAATGTATAGTTACCAACTTACCCGTACTTAGAGAAGGAAAGAAGGAAAGGAGGAAAAGACATAATTTACAATGTTACTCAAATTAATTAAATAAATTATTGAACAATCAAATAACAATTGATATTACTAAGGAGGAGAAATACTGTCATATAATTGATACTAAAAGGAAATGATAATTGGAAAAAAAAAAGAGAAAAAGAAAGGGAAACAGTGTGTTACATAAGGAGGTAATGATAAATTTATAGATATAGCTATTAACATCGAATGATTTTAAAAGATAATTTTACCTGCGGAGAACAGTATATTAATATAATTGAGAAATAATAAGAAGAGATTAAGAAAGAAAATTTATGTGTAGGAGCCTATGATCTTTGAATATTATATTTTTTATTATTATTATTATTTGTTGCGAAGGTGCAATTTATAAGTACGTCTTATATATTTTCTGGACAGACATGTGTTTCCTCTGATTTCAGTGGTTATAGTTAGGGAACGGCGGAGAATGGATTGCCAATGGGGCCCCTCTGACTCCGAACCCGCTATAAAAGTTAGGGAATTGTTAGGGAGTTATATCAAAGATTAAATGTTTAACAACAAGGTAAAGGAAAGGAAAAGGAGATATGGTAAAGATTGAGACATGGATAATGAGATGGATTAATATATTAAAGGCGTAGTACAGGAATCTAATTATAATATAAAAGAATGAAATAATAATGAAACTAATAACATAGAAATGATAATTTCAACGAAACTGAAGAAATGTTTTTCCCAAATTATCAATTTTAACGGGGAGGCATATGTAACGTCACAGAACGTTCCATAAAGGAATTTAATTGTAAAGTAAATTATCATAAGAGGAAGGTGAGATGAACAGTATCGAACCCAAGTAATCCAAAAAATTTTGTAATATTGTCCGATAATTAATATCATTAACATGTAAAAACGACCAAGACTAAGACCAAGACTCAAACCCCATATATTGTTTAAGTAAAGAAAAGAATAAAACTGATAATGTAGTATAAGAGAAACATATAATCTCAGAAATGACCAAAATGAGGTCATAACATATTAGAAATGTAACTCTGAATAGAGCATATAAACCCATTTATTGTGAAATAATAGACAAGATCTATTATTATACTTTATAATATAAATAAAATAAATGTATTAAATGATTTGAATACATCATTAAAAAGGATGTAAATTAAAATAAAATATATATAAATGTTATGACAAAAAAATCAAGGTTTTGGAGTTGAGACCAATCACTCAGATTTTATGTGAAAATTAATTATTATAGAATTAATATAAAAACTATATGTGAACGTCAATTAGACAAAGACAAACAAATTACTTTAAATAGAGAAAGCTGTAAATTGATTAGAAGTCAATTAAAATAATCAAAAACAGTGTTAAACTGAAAACATGTGATGAACATATAAAATTGTAATATTTATGAATGTAATGTTATCAAAATGCAACAAAATTGTATTTTAAAGTTGAACCACAATATAAAGTAACTATACTTATATATTTGACCACCTAAAACACTTTAACAGTCAAGTTATGAAACTAGTACCATACCATACTAGGCTAAGACCAAAAAACAATCACAAAAATAGTCATATTTGACAGACTAATTGTATAATATTAAAAAAAATATAGGAAAAAGGTACAATTCTATAATGTACAATGGAAACATACTTGCTCAATTGAAGACAAGCTTAATTCATAGAGAATTTTTAAATATAAATGTGAAAATTGTCACCCCCATAAAAAAGCTCATCTGTACAAAAACAGTAAGATGCTAAGTAATATTACAATAAAAATAAAATGTATTAGGATAAACCAGGTATTCCCAAAGATAAACAATATAACAAATTCTAAGTGAATACCCAAAAAAACCCATAAATAATACCGAAAAAGACAAATTTACAATAAAAACCAGTGACAAAAAACTAGGCCATATGTAATGCCTACAGAAAAATGAACTTATTTATATGTTATATGCTTTAATATTTGCTTATATTGTTATGTATTAATGTTATAGCAAGAACCAAGCAACTTCATAACATTTTATTATTTAGAAAATTAGAATTTTGTGCAAACACTACAAGGTAAGAATTGTATTTTATGTTAATTTATTATATTTAATTTATTCAAAACCAATCGTGAATGGTATAATTTTATTCAGTTGAAAGCAGAGAACCCAATAATAATAATGGCATGCAGATTGTAAGTAGTTCTGTAAAATTGTTTGACAAATACCAGAATAATTTCAGTAATATCTTTTAGTAGGAAGAACAAGACGTTTTTGTTCTAAAGCTTCTACGGAAGTCGAATTTGTTCCATGATGCTCTATTTGCATATTCTCGAACGTTCCAGAAGAAAATTTTACTCAAAAATGCCGGAAGTCATGTTTAAAAATTAAAACAATGCACCTTACACAGAGTATAAAAGGAAGACAAAATTTGACACAAAAAACACTTTATGCTTTGACTCCACCAGAGACACTTCACCTACGAATCCGATCATCTTATCCAAGGCGAACTCGAAGAAGAGGAATTCAACCCGAAAACTCAGAAAGGCTTTTTCCCGTACCAGACAAAAGACAGACTTAACCTATATCAGGAGTATATCGCTAAAACACTAACGTGTTGTTGAATAGAGCAACAACACGCCATATTTAATAGAAACGCACACAGCAAATATCCAGCGGCCCTGAAAAGGACCGATTTTAATAGATAAAAATCAATTTTGCTGGTATTTGCGAAAATAAACAGACTTTGACAAACCCCCAACCAAATTACTAACGCAAAGCCTACTACATTGAGTTGGAACTAGCGCTGAGACGGCAGAATAGAGAGGCCAGGCAGTCAGCTGTTTTCTCGCAGCCAAGAATTCAAAGCATGGAAACAGTACGATTTTATTTCAATTGTGCGGAGTTTTAAAACCGTAATTTGACTTAAAATAGTTACCAGTGAGTGAGGAACGTAAATACGAAGAGGCGCAAAATTGGAATCGTCCCCAAGAACAGTGTCCAGTGAAGGAAATACTTACCCACCGGAACGTGAGTTGTTCAAAAATTAAAATCATTTTTACCTGGTATCCTTGTCACAGGAGTAAAAAAGGAACACCTCTTTAAGAATAACTATGAAAAAAGAGTGGTAAAACTTACAGAGGTAACTTCCAATACAGAAGAAACAGAAATGTTAGCAAAAGGCCTAAAATATTCGCCGCTACCAGAATTAAATCAAGAAAAAATGATTATTGAATGCGAAAGCATAATACAATAAATAGGAAATGAAAATGATAAAAAAAAGAATAAGGTGGGAAGTAGGGAATGTAGTAGATAAAATATTTAAGAAAAATTTGTATAATTCAAAAAATGAACAAAAAATCAAATCAGCTGTAACTTAACTAAAGAATAAAATAAAAAGAATGATATTATAGTTACGAAGGCAGGCAAAGGATATACAATGGTACTACTGAGAAAGGACGAATACATAAAGACAACAGAAGAATTTATAAGGGAAGGACCATATGAAGAAATAAAGTATGATTATACAAGTAAGTACCAGTCAAGGATAAAACAAATGATGAAACAGATAACGTTTATAGAAGAAAATAAGAAAAAGTATTTATTGGAAAGTAATCCAACAGCACTAACTTTTAAAAGTCAGGTTAAGATACATAAAGAAGGAAAACCAATTAGACCGATTGTTTCTTTTATTAATGCACCTATTTATAAATTATCAAAGGAATTAGCAGAGTGCTGAAAGAGAAATATGAATTTGGGACAAAATACAACATGGAGAATAATGTAAAATTTATAGAAAAATTAGAAAATATTAGAATTAATGAAAATACAAAATTGATATCACTGGATGTTAAGGACATGTTTACGATAAAGGAAATTGTAAGGAATAATAACTATAATACCAACATAGTGGATAAAGTTATGAAAAGGGTTAACATACAAAAAGCTAAAATAGAACCAGAACAAAAGAATTATGCAGGCTCATTGGCATACATAGGTTCACATACTAGAAAAATTATAAAATGTTTTAATAAATACGGAGTAGATATAGCTATAAAAAATGTGAAACGGTATTTGATAAGTTAAGGAATAAAAATATAGAAAAAATCCCAGTTTTACAGTAAAGCGGAATTCATAAATTAAAATGTAAAAACTGCAACAAAGTGTACCTTGGGGAGACAGGACAAAAATTCCTATGCAGGTTGTCTGACCACAAACATGGAGAAGGTAATAGAACAATGAATTCGTTATATGCAAGACATTTTATAGAAGACAACCATAAGTTTGTTAATCCTTTGGAAGACTACGAAATTGTAAAAGTAGTAAATAACACAGTTGAAAGGAACCTTAGGGAGGAGTTAGAAATATTGAAAGAAAGAGAAAAAGGTTAGACAATTTAATTAATAATAAAATTAAATTTGATAATGAAGAAATATTTTATAACATAACTAAGAAGTAAATGATAGAGGACAGATAGATAAGATTAAGAATTAAATTGCAGAGGACTAATTGGATACTTTGAAATAAGGGTGTGTGACTGGCCCAGATGTGGTGGAGAAGACGGTAAAGGAACACACACACACACACACACACACACACACAACACTGAAACACAAGGAATTTGCTAGAAAAATATGTAACTGTCCAGATGGTGGGACAGAGCTCAGAGGGGTGGAAAGGACATTGAATTATAGCTTGTTGTGTGTGAGCAGGGTGTGGTAGGGTGGTGGTGAAGGGTTTATTTTTAAGTTATTTGTTCATTTTCGGTCTGACGATGAGCTGTGAAGCTTGAAAGCGCTAATCGGAATATTTTTATATAGTGGTGTGCAACAGTGATAATTCTGCTTGTGATTAGTACATAGTGTTACTAATTTCACAATTCCACAAAATTTTTAACTATTGGATAGTGTACATTGGATTTCAATATATTAAGCGTACACATATTAATGTAGGTCATTTCACAAAAAGGGAATGGAAAAGAAAAGAAATACTCAATTTCAACTTTTTTAAACTGAAAACAAGAAATTCTTTAAAGTTAGTGTAATGTACTGTGTTACTGTAAGACAGAGCAGTGCTGTTAGTGTACTAATTAAGATGCATTAAATGTATAAATAAAGCTAAATGGCATAATGAGTTATTCGTAGATGACATCATTAATCTTCTTGGTGATGGTGTACAAGCCTTTCCACAGTGGTTGCAGGTTCGATCTGATTGCTTTCTTCCTGATCATGTTATAGAACTAAGCATGGCAGCACGTGTGAGCCCTTCAATTCAGATTAAGCCAAATTGCTCATTAGACTTTGTCTAAATTTTAAAGATATAAAGTGTTTATAAAGATGTTTAGGTCCGTAATATAATAAGGGTACACATATTAATGTAAACCCCGTTTCCATAAAAAGTGAATGGAAAAGAAAACAATATCAATTTTTTTTAACTGAAAACAAGAAATTCTTTAGAGTTAGTGTAGTGTAATGTATTGTGTTACTGTAAGACAGAGCAGTGATGTTAATGTACTAATTAAGATGCATTAAATGTATAAATAAAGCTAAATGACCTAATAAGGTATTCTTAGATGTAGTAATTCAGGTTAGGTCTAATTGCTCATTAGACTTTGTCTAAATTTTAAAGATGTTTAGGACCGAACATTAAAAACATTGTTTGCACATATGAGTAGGAAGCAGATGTGTTAATATAATGTTACCCAACAAGATCAGGAACAATTATGTATATTAAACTAGCTGACCCGGCGAACTTCGTACCGCCTCAGAATCAATAAATGTTGTGTCAACTTATTAGCTGAATTAAATTCAGTTTTTTATTAAGATAAAATGAGTACTCAAAATGAATTAAGTTCAATAAATGTACAAAAATCAAAATGAAATGTATTTTAATTACATTGAAATGAATGCAATTCACGTGGCAGCAAGGCATTTGCTTTATTGAAGCGAATCGAAATGATTCGCGTAGCACTGTTGCACTACTTTCTGTTAAACTATTTGCTGGATGGGTTGCACTCGGGTCGATTCCCTTCATTGAAGCACCTTGTGATATACGACATTTTTCGTTTTGTTGTCAGGTGCGAGAACGAACAAAGCGGATGGTTTGCCGACACGTGAACATGCTACGTACAATTGACCGTGAGAGAAACATTTATTTTCTAGATTCAGGCCACAAACGCTCAAGGATTGGCCTTGTGACTTGTTGATCGTCATGGCGAATGCAAGACGAATCGGAAATTGTATACGTTTAAACTCGAATGGCATATCGGTTGGGATCATCGGAATTCTCGGAATGAGAACTTCCTCACCTTTCAACTTTCCTTTGAGTATCGTCGCGTGAATCACATTGCCCATGAGTTTTCTCACCACCAAACGCGTTCCGTTACATAGTTTTGGTTGGTTCAGATTTCGAAGCATGATGACTACCGAGCCAACCTTCAGTTGTAAATTGTGCGGTGGCAAGCCAGGCAGATCCAATGAGTTTAAAAATTCAGTTGGATAATTGGTTGCTTCGTCTTCGTTTGTTACAGTGTCGATAGATTTTAAGGAATGCAGTGGACCAACGATTTGATTTTGAATTGTGAAGTTTAAGTGATCCACATCTTTGTTCTTTGCCGCGAGAATTGCTCGTTCACTCAACCAATTGTGATTTTTGTGGTTAGCAATGATGTTCGAGAACACTTGTTGATGAGCTCGTCCTTCGTTGAGACGAAATTGCAAAAATTCGGCGGAAACGAAATCAATCCGTTCGATTCATCGACAGGAACACGGCCATTACCGATAGTCAGCAATTGCTTGGAGAAATCTTCGGCAGATGGATCGTTTAGCAATGCAACTCGCATGTTTGTCGTCAGTTGAAGTTTCTTCACATAGCGCCACAGAGTCGATGATTTGAGGCAAGCGTTTATTTCATCGGCAGCGGTCGATCTTGGAATGACTGGTAGTGTTTGGCGGTAATCGCCAGACAGTAGAATCATTGCGCCTCCAAAACATCTTGAGTCATTGCGCAGATCTTTCATAGTTCGATTGAGTGCTTCCAATGCGCGTTTGTGCGCCATTTTGCATTCATCCCATATAATGATTTTACTTGCTACCAAAACTTTGGCCATTGCTGAGTGTTTCGCAATGTTGCATGTCGGTTTTTCAGTCGTTTGAAGGTTTAATGGCAATTTCAACGCTGAATGAGCCTTTAGGCATCCTTCTATCAACGTGGCCGCTATCCCAGAAGAAGCAACTGCTACAGCAATTTCGGATCTCGCACGAACAGTGGCCAAAATCAATGACATGAGGAATGTCTTCCCAGTTCCACCGGGCGCATAGAGGAAAAATAAGCCACCATTTCCATCATCAATTGCCTTCATTAACGTATCGTACACTTCCTTCTGTTGGGGGTTCAACTGTGGTACATTCGTTCGAACTGATTCGTTCACTGCATCTCGATCGTATTCACGTTCACGTTCCAATTCTCGATTGAAAGCGTCGTTCATACCACGATTTGGTGTTGGCATTCCTAACTTTACTAACAAACTGCCGCACATGAGGTAACACATGTCTTCGATCAAAAACAAAGCCTGGTTATGTATCTCCTCATTCACCTCGAGATCGGGATTCCCTGAACTAACACGAATTCGATGTAAAATGTCTTCTGACATGTCATCCTTGTACTTGTTCCACAGTTCACGTGGATTCGATGGGAAACATGTCGAAATAATGATAGCAAATAATGTGCGTATCTGACTTGGAGATGCAGAAACAATTGCTTCAGCGATTGTCATGTCCCAATGAGAATCGTTTTCAAGCAAATTGAGCTATTGACATGCAGCACGAAATGTTGGGCACACTACACCATTGACAGTTCGAAGTGATTCAAATGATGTCGGCCCACGAACATTCACCAGCAACAACCGCAAGTAGAAGCATTCGTCATTCTTCGGATGAACTGTGTAAATGTGACCAAGAGCATCAGTAGAACGCACATCCGGATGATCAGGAACCGCATCGCCTTGCTTCCGACGTTGAAATTTCTTCGATGAAGCGTTCCAAGTGTAATAACGTGGCATCTCAGAGTAGAGCAACGTTCGTGCAAACGGATCGCTTTGGCAAATCGAAAAGAAACTTGTCAATGTTGTCGCTGGAGGTGTTTCAGCACGTTGAGCAACATTTGATGCGTTGAAATAAACTCGTTGACCATTCTCCAGATGCACCGCCAAATGTACAACAGTGGGATGACGTTCATGAATGGGGAATGAGAATATACGCCAAATCGCCTCATTGCAGCTCACATATCGACCAACTTGATAGTGCGTAATTTCATCGTTGGTATTTGGAGTTTGAACGCCAAAAACCGCCATATCGCTGCCTTTCGTAACATATTTGCAGATGTATTTGATGGACTTCACTGAATTGCAATACTCCACGTTGCAATGCGCCTTGAATGTTTTGGAAAGAAGTGGCGAATACGGAACAATCCAAGTGTTGTCGACCACGAAATCGTTTCCTTTCACTTTCGTTGTGATAGTTCTACCGTTATCATCGGGTGATCGACGCCGATACAGTGGATAACTATCGTTGCCAGTGATAGTCTCCGCCGTCAAATTTCGTGGATAACGCTTGGAACACTTGCCGTCGACCATGCACGGTGATTGGGGGTTGATGGCGCCACACGGTCCGTGAATCGTGTTCGTAATTACAACACCATGCAGGTCTGGATCGGTTTCGGGATCTGGAATCTCGGCACATATGATGTCATCTATTTGGTCCGGTCGAATTCTTTCGACTAACCAAATAAGAATGTGTGCATGCGGCAAGCCTCGTTTTTGCCATTCAATCGAATACATCCAGCATCGAGTATCCCCAAAGACGTGATGCTTAACAATGTAGTTCATCAGCGACCGGATTTTTTGTTTGAAGACACGTGCGGTGATGTCGTGCCGATCACTTGCTGTTTGTCCGGGGAGCAGCAGTTGAACAATTTCTATCCATTTCGGATTGCACGTAAAGGTGATGAATAGATCTGGACGACTGTAATGACGAACATATGTCATTGCATCTTGCGCATATTCATGCATATGACGCGGGCTGCCAATGTACGTCGCCGGTAGAATAGTCAATCGACCAACATTAGCTGCATCTCCTTCGGTGCTGATTGCATCGCGTAAATGAATATACTCCTCCGAACGCAGTTTGGCTTGGTTCAACCGAATGAAAGTGAGGCGCTCCGTTTCGATTTTGACGTACATGTCGACGCAATATTGCTGAAGCAATCGACGAAATCGCAGCAAATAGTTGTCAGCATTTTGACGAATCATCAAACGATATGCGTAATAATTCATCGAGCTAACCTTCTTGGTAGTTTCCTCACCTTAAATGAAATCAGTGAAATCAGTGAAATTAGTGTCATGTTGAAATGAAAATTATGATATCGATACTCACCGCTCAATGGATTTATCATTTTGATATTGAAGTAATAGCCATCGGTCTCCTTGCCAAAACATCAGCGGGTATTGCAATGCATCGTATGAACGGTGTTGATGATCCGTACCGTGAGGACCAAAAGTGGTATGAGAAGAATCCAGGCACGATGGACCAAAAAATGTTGAGTATCAGGCCCAAGTGAGCTAAAAAATGTTTTGTTGAAGTGAGTGATCCTATCGGCGTGTACCAACAACGTTTGTAAAAATAGCTTGTAATGCATGCATTGATTCAGTGGGAATGAAAAATGATAGAATTGTGGACTGTATTGAATTGATTTTAATGCATTTTCCCAAGTTAAATTACATGCTTAATTTATTGAAATAAGGTTGGCTAATAATGCTTGTTGCCAAAAAGTATTAAAATGTTTTGAATAGAATTGATAGCGGGCCTAGTTAGCTATAAGTAAAAATATGGCGGCCTAAAGCCTACATTAAATGTCGACAAGAAAATATGACAGTAAAAAGGTCGGCGAACCGACCGCCGCTAGGGATTGACACACACTGTACAAAGTTCTAACACGCAAAATTGGACAAAAGCAGTAAGCAGATTAGCCAACCTAGAAAGTGAAAATATCGCGCTACCGTACATAAGCTGCCCGTCAAAATCAAATGATTTTTTAACATTTTTAATAAATTATGATACATCTTACAACTTAATTTAAAAGGATACAGTTTTCTTAATAATGAGAGTTAGTTTCAAGGCTAAGTTGAACCTTGAGTTATGAGATTAGATAACGGCAGTCCGTTACTAGCTTAGAGATAAGCATGCATAAGATAAGCCTAAAGATAAGCGTTTGTAAGCCAAGGTTGGCGAACAGCTGTTTTCAGACACGAATATTGTAAGAAGACCCTGTATGCCGGTCTTTACAAAAATAAAATAGTAGAGAAAAATTTTATAAAAAATAAAATTTTCAATAAAAAAAATTTTGTTTATGTTAATCAATGTTTGTAATTAAGAAATAAGGCTGTTTTAAAGGTTTTGTAAAAATTTTAAGAATTAGGAAGGTATTTATTAACTATCGAGCACTTCTGGAAGATTTGAACCAAGTCTGGAGTTAAATAAATTAAATAGATCGATGATTTTTCTTGCTGGTCCAATATCTCACTCAAATAAAATATTTTCTTCTTCTTGAAGTCTCTTTGCCTTAATAAATCACCTTAAATTAGCCTGTGAAATAATAACAAATAAATACAATTGAAATAAATGGATTTATTAAACAATTTAATAAATAATCGATTTTCTATCGATTGAGAACAATTATCGACTCCGTCTCAGGGAATTATCGATTGTGCATACAGTAGAAAAATTATTATATGTATTATAAAAAGGACAGGTTCTTTGAGCGATTAAATTAATAGTCAGAGAAGGGTTACGAGAAAGTATAACATTAACAATTAAAATAAATTCAATAATTATTATTTAACAGTATTTAAATAATTCTGATATATAATGTTTAAGAAAATTGTTTTGTCAGACCATATGTAGCTTCTATGACGTCACTCGAGGTGGAAAGCAGATTCGTAAATTTCAAAGATGGCCGCTACTAGATCTGGCGAGGTTACGGAAAAAGTCGTCGTGTTAAAAACTCAGCAAAATTGTCTTCATGAATGTTTGAAATGTCCCCGCACTGGTGTAATCTGTCTATTAGGTAGTTTGGTGTGTTCTGAAGAAGTGTTCCGTGTATATTGGTGTTAATTAAGTTATCTGGTATGTGTTCACTTCTGTTGGTTAGGTTGTCTGTAAAAGTGGTTATGAGTTGTAGCGCGAATTATGTCAAATATACTGTTTTACTGTTTTAGATCACTCGTATCATGAAGTTAGGTGTTATTTTTCACTATTGTCGTTCAAGTTTTGGTAAATTTAGTTAAGAAAGTGTTCAATTCATCTAACTCTCGATGCACTGATCTTAATGGCAAACTGTCGTACCATTTTCTACTCGGTTTTAAGGAACGTTTTTCACACAACTATTCAGCTTGATATTCAACAAAAGACTATTTTAACTTGGTCAAAATCTGGCCCAGTTAATCTTTGAAAAAGTATTGTTAACATATTTCGATTACCTATACACATGATACAATATTACATTATATATGGAATTTATTTATTTTATTCATCACTTTCATGAATTATGAACCTTATCATTGGTTTAATCATCTCATTCCTTTTAAATTGATGTATTATAGTCCATATCTGTGGACATTTTGTGGAAATTAACAAATTTCTTTCCCTTTTGGAAATATAGGCTCAAAATCTGATTTCCGTCTTTATACAATTTTTCTTCCATTTTAATTGTTATTAATACTATTATAATAAATTTTAATTAGTCATATTTCTCTTCCTTTCCTTAAATACATATAAATTACACCTTTGAACTGGTTTTTTGTGTTAATCTCTGAATTTGACATTGCTCTTTAAAATTAATTAATTTATATATTTTGAAAATTTACAATATTTTAAGGTATATTTCCTTATTATCATTTTAACTCATAGGATCATTCCCAGTAGTGGTTAACTGATTTACCTTATCTAAATCTTGCTAGTTTACAGGATTTATAAGTGAATTATACTGGTTTATATGGTTTCTGTGAATTCACCAAATTGCCTAGAGTTTAGAATTTTACATTTCAGTCTTTCTCAAATAAATTTAATCCCACCACTCCTCTGACTTCACATAGTTATTATTACATAAAAATAAAATGGTTTATAACTTATTGTGAGGTGTAGTATTAACACTATTGTTATAAAAAAAAATAATTATGAACATGATTTAGCAATCTGCACAATTGAACATATTGCTGACATGGTTTGGACATATACTTTTAACTCTTTTTGAATTAACACAGCATACCTACTGAAACATTATTAATGGTATGTATGCTGTTATTTAGCAAACATAATTCATTTTAAACACATAATATAAATCTTATTTTCTAATAACTCTTACAAATACATTGATTTTATGGCTGTGAACAGACAGTCTATTTAAACATTGTAAACCTATGAATACTAAGTTAATGCCAGTCCTTTCTGGTCTAAACCATTATTATTTATGATCCCCTTCATCAGTAAACATGACTCTATGTATTAGCACTTTTTACAAATGTCTTGTAAATAAAGAGTTACATTAAAATAATAAAATACTGGAAATCTTCCATTTTATTATTTTATTATGCTGTTTATTATTGGATATTAAAGTTGTTATATAGCATATTGATAAGTCATAGTATCACTAACTTTAAGTTTATTGCATTTCCAAAAAACACTTACACAAATTCACTTTCACTGGTGGTTCTGATATTTTGAGTCTCACTATCTCAGACCAGACCTTTAGTAATCATGGACTGTTAAGACTTGTTTATTTTCTTATCACACAATAGCTTTAGTCGGTTCACTTCTTATAATACTATACAACACTTTATTTTTCTAAATAATTACATTTTTATAGGATTTTGGTATGTTATACTTTCTTTTTAATCGTTTTGGTGGGTTTGGGGTTGATGGTAGTTAATAATAATAATAATAGGTTTTACAACGGTGTTTCTTTCATACTATTTCTTCCTCTCCTCCTGTCTTCTTTCTTGTCTTTCTTCTTATCTTCTTTCTTGTCCTTCTTCTTATCTTCTTTCTTGTCTTCATTCTTGTCCTTCTTCTAGTCTTCATTCTTCTGGTCTTCTTGTCTTCCTTCTTCATTCTTGGGTAAACCAAGTTACTTCGTGTTATCTCGACTGATGTTTAGTTTGGAGCATCTAATTTATTTACTGATACGGACCTTGCTTTTCTCTAAAGGTTTCAGGGTATTGTTTTCTTCCTGATCACAAATTTTATTCTTCCTTCTTCTTGTCTTTGGGGTATTTTGGTGTTCACCACTCTTAAACTGATTCTCTTTCTTCTTGATATGGTGTTATTTAATTTGTTTACTGCTCCTAGTTTCCTGGGTAGATTACTGATCTTATAATATGAGTTGCTTTCAATAATTTCTTTGATATTTAAACAGTGGTTTTTATATAATGTAATGAGGATTTTTATTTTATCGTGGTTCATTCCTTTGATTTCATTAAATCTCATTCAATATTATTTTAACATATGTGGTGTAATTAATTTTTTATGATTTTATATGACTTAATAAGTAGTGGATTTTCTGTCACGCTATAGAATGCCCTTCTCCAGAAGTCATTTTTTCAGACTATACTTGCTTTGTCTGAAACAATTGCTTATGATAATTATTCTAGGTTTGTTATTATTCTGGACTTCCTTCCATTTTAAAAATTTTCTTATTTATATTTGAGTTTATATCCTTCTTATTCTCACTTGATCTTCCTTGATAGTAATAGTCATCTGAGTTTCATATTTATTATTTCATTTTCATATTTCTTCTTAGTATTTTCTCCTTGGGATATTTCCTCCCTATCGTTCCCTACTTTGTGAGCTGGTTCAGTTCAGAGATGCACTGTACGCTACTTCCTCTGCTGTCCAATACTTCACACATATTTGATTACAGAGGCAAATCATCTCTGCTCAAAAACATATTAATACTGCTGGAATTATCTACAGACAGATTAAAAAATTATTCAGAATTGTACACATTTGTTACTATTTAAAAAATATCTTTGGGATACTTCACTTATTACTTATTATATTTCTCAGAGATTTTAATATTCCTATCTCAGTTGTTCTTCTGACTCGTTAACTGGATGTTTCATTCATTTGATATTATGGTAGGAAGCTCTTCTATTATTACATTTTTCAACTTTTCTTATCATATAAAGCTTTTGGTGATAAAATCTTTATTACCTTCTGGTTTTTTAATTATAATCTGCATTGTTTATTGTAGCATATCTTTATGACATTTTTAGACTGTTTCTTTGTTCTTATTATTTCCGCTTGTTCTATTTTCTAGAACTTTTTATAACTGTCATCATCACAATTGACATTTAATTCATAAATCATTTTATATTAATTCGTTTAATTACATATATCTTTGATATTATTCTCACATTATGCCTGTCATGGTTATTATCCTTTCGAATGAATGTTTTTTATTAACTTTATAATGAGGTCATAATTTCTCCTCATACCACTTCAAAGTTTTATTATCTCATAATTCCACATAAGTTTTTGTATTTTTATTATATTCAATCACTCAAATCGTATCACACGGTTTATTTCCTTTCGTATCCCTTTATGGAAAGTTTTTTACACTTTATTTTGAAATTAGACATGATCATATTTCTCCAGAATTATTTGTTTTAATTCTAAAGTCTGTTTCCTTTATTCATCCCATTATAAACATGGTAAATATATTTTATGCTTACCATAAATATGGTATTAAATCTTTTCTGTTTATTTCACCCAAGTGTTTTATTAATAATTGGTCGGTAAGTTGTACTTACTCTTGGTTTGGAAACTTGATTTATACACAATTCAAAATTCATTCTTCTTATATTATTCCATAAAGTTTTCTCAAATAATTTGTATGTAAGGTGGGCTTGCTTTCTTTTTAAATTTAGTTGTTTTCAATTCAAAATTCTTTTTATATTTCTGCAAAATGGTTTTTCTCAAATACTTGGTTAGTAATGTGGTCTTACATTGTTTTGGAATTTGGATTATTAAGTCCAAATTCTTCTTCTTATATCTTTCCAAATAGTTTTTCTTAAAATAATTGTATGTAATGTGGTATTACCTTATTTTTGAATTTAGTTGAATTATTTCTAAATTCCGTTTATTATATTCCTTCCAAATAGTTTATTTCTTAAATCTTTGGTATGTAAGGTGATATTACATTGTTTTTGAATTTAATTGATTTTTTCAAAATTCTTCTTCTCTTTTCAAAATGTTTCTTTTCAATAATTGTATGTAATTTGGTATTACATTATTTTTTTTTAATTTTGTTGATTTCTAAATTCTTTTTCTTCTCTTTCCTAAATGTTTCTTTCAAATTTTTAGTATGTAATTTGATATTACATTATTTTTGAATTTAATGGATTTCTAAATTCTTTTTCTTCTCTTCCAAAATGTTTCTTTTAAATAATTGTATGTAATTGTCTTACATTGTTTTTAGAATTTAGTTGATTTCTATTCATAAAATTTCTTCATGGATGCCTGGTTAAAGACACCCTTAACTTTATTTGAATTCATTTCCTTTATTTCGTACGTGTTGTTGTTATTGTTCTTAGAGACAATATAGGGACCAGTGTACAGAAGTAATAATTTTTTTGTTATCCCCTCTAAGGAACTGGGTAATTCCCTATTCTTCAACAACACCTTCTCTCCAACGGTATAATTAATAACCTTACCCATGCTTTTATCGTACTTATTCCGCCGTTTCTCCTGATCTTCGGCCACCTTATTATGAAATTGAACTATATTAAATATATATTTATGCTCTCTGGGGAACTCCAATATATCCTCGATCTCCCTAGGGGGTTGTCTTTCGTACATTGCGGAGTATGGGGTTATTCCTATGGCTGGATGGTATGCCAGGTTGAGGAATTCTTCAGTGGCCTCCAAGTATTCTTGCCACCTCCTCTGCTGATCGTGGCAATACGTTCTTAATAGGCGCCCCACCTCTCGCAAGACTCTTTCGGCCGGGTTACTGCTCGGGTGGTATAGTGATGTCTTGTATGTATGAACCCCCATAGACAGCAGTGTATCCCGCCATTTCCTCCCCTTGAATTGTGTTCCGTGGTCGGTTATGATCGATACCGGTTTTCCGATGGTTGGGAAGTACTGGTTGATCAGGATTTCAAGAACATTATTCGTAGTCGCCCGATTCGCTGGGTATAGCTTAACGAACTTGGTATAATGGTCCATTATGATGACGAGATATTTGTATCGGTGGCGGCCTCCACTGCGGGGAAATGGCCCACAGATATCCAGGAATACCTTCTCGAGTTTCGATTGAGAGGTTATCGGAATCATTTGCCCCTCTCTTTTCTCGTTGTTGGTTTTTACGAGTTGGCAAATGCGACAGTTTCTAATGTACCTCCGTACCTTCCGATTTATGTCTTTGATATGGCAGCTCTCTTCCAGGGCCTTTACCACCTTTAAGGCGCCCATATGCCCATATCGAACATGATAATTGGTCACTATCTCCTTCTCGATATGGGTCGGAATAGTAACCTTCCATTCCTCCTTATATAATGATGGTCTTGAAAACAGGATTCCATTATGGATTTTATAATATTGGGAGATTGTCTCATCCCCTGCTTCCAATCTTGTGATAATAGAGATTAACTTTGGGTCAGCTTGTTGGTGTGTGCTCAGGTGTTCCAAAATTGATTGTAGACTGGCGCTGCTGCTTAGAATATGGTATACTTTAAGAATACTCTCCTTCTCCCCCTCGAACGTCTGTTTGTCAATGTCTACTCTAGACAATACGTCCGCGACGACATTCTTCTTTCCGGGGATATACTCCCACTTAAGGTCGTATTCTTGCAGCAATAGTATCCACCGCGTTAACCTTCCATGGCTTAACTTACATCTCTTAAGGAACGAGATAGACTTATGGTCTGTCCGGACGGTAACGGAATAACCAAGGATATAAGTGCGGAACTTTCCGCACGCGAACACGACACTCAATAATTCCTTTTCTGTAACGTGGTAGTTTTTCTCACATTGATTCAATGCTCTGCTGGCAAAGCAGATCACAAGATGTTCGCCCTCCTCATCCTCTTGATATAAGGTAGTGCCGAGGCTGATGTCACTGGCATCACAATTAAGAAAGAAAGGCTTGTTAAAATCTGGATGGCGAAGTATAATGGGTTCAAGGAATTTTTGTTTTATTAAAGATAATATATTCTGTTGTTCATTACCCCAGATCCATTTATTTTTGGATGACAGTTGCGGCTGAAATTTGGCAGTCAGTTCTGAGTATTTTTCCTGGAACTTACGGTAGTAATTACAGAGTCCACAGACAGAGAGTACAGGGTCCAGGAACGACTGTAACTGCCTTCGATTCTTAGGTGTAGACAAGTTCTAAATCGCTTCGACCTTTTCAGCCGACGGTGAGATTTCCTGATCATTTAAGATGAAGCCTAAGAATTGTATTTCCTTAGCAATGAAATGAGATTTTGCTAATTTTAGCGTAATATTATTTGTCGCTAGCTTCTGTAATACGTGTTCCACACGGTAGCAGTGTTCCTCCCAAGTTTCTGAGGACACTAGCAAATCATCGACATATACGGTGGTGAATTGTAGTGCTTCTTGGCCAAGTATCTGGTCCATGCAGTGCACAAAGACTGCGACTGAGTTTACCAATCCGAAGGGCAACCTCTTAAACTGGTAGTTCCGCCCTTCCAATATAAAGGCCAGATACTGGCGACTCTGTGGATGTAATTCCACCTGCCAGTACCCGCACACCGTATCCCAGGTACTGAAGTACTTGGTACCGTGGAACCGTTTTAAAATCTCCTCAATCTCACCGGGCGAAGTCCTGTCATTAATGATCATTTTATTTATTTCGCGCGCATCTAAACACAAACGGACTTGTCCGTTTTTCTTAGGAATAGCCACGATAGGACTTGTATATGGGGAATGGCTACTCTCTATAATGTCACGGTTAATCATTTGCTCTATTTCAGCTCTTACTGCTTGCTTTCGTGATTGCGCAATGGGGTAAGACTTCCGGGTAAATTCCACTGTGTCTCGGAACTGTAGAGTACACTGGAAGTTTTTCACTTTACCGGGCTCATCAGAAAAGACTGATTTATATTTCTTATATATGCTGATTAATTTGTTCGCTTGGTTTATTGTTAACTTTTCGCCAGTTATACCGCTCCGGAAATCCCTGATCTCCTGGATTTTTTGTGACCATAAATCTTCATTAGAGGTGTCGTTTATCCTTTGTTCAATTATAGATGTTGGATGGATGTAGTTAATTTTGCGGATTTGCTGGTGGATACTATCGGGAACGACTTGGTCACTACCCACCAAGTTCGCCGTCCAATTATGTCCGTTAGTACACAGCGACAATGTTTCAGTTCTCAGATCAATGATGGCGGAATTCCTCCTGAGCACATCACACCCGACCAGTATATTAAATGGCAGACCGCTCGCCACCAAGAATTCCATATCAATTGCTAAACCACAGCTCATCACACTGGCGGAGACTTGCCTACGTATTGTTTTGTTTTGTCGGCCGGTTGCTCCCAACAAAATAATATTATTCAACGGCAATGTTGGTAAAGTTCTCCCGCACTCTTGCTGTATCCTCTCCAACTCCGTCGTACTTATGATTGACACGTTCGAACCAGTATCGATCATTAACTTGGCTGGGATGCCTTCTACCTCGGCGTCGACATGTATTATTTCATTATTGAAGTTATTGGTGGGATTATTGTTATCCTCTTCCAATAACTCATGTCTGATGTCCTTTAGGTAGTTGCACCCTATGACTGTGATACGATTGTTATTATACTTATGATTACACTCATTATTATGATTATACCCAGTATTTAGGAGCAGTAACGGGTTCTGGCGATTTATTACTGCCTGTGCCCGTTTAAAGGCTCGGCATCATTGTTCCTTTGAGCCATACTAGTTGATGCCTCATTTGGGATGCTTAGAGTGGTTCCCTGTCGATCTGTCCTGTGGTCTTCCGGTCGTTCGTGGTTAGACCTCCGTTCAGCGTCGTCTAAACTATTACTCCTTCTTGCCGGATAGTACCTTGGTTGGTCCCGTTCTAGGCTTCTCCGCCTTTCTTCATATCCGCGGTAGCTGTTTCTTCGACTGTTGTTGTATCTTTGCTGTCGTCCATCTGTGGCTCGTATGAAATTCACTCGAGGGCGAGGAAACCTATTATTAACGGGATTATTATTATTTGGACCCGCACGATTATTACTATTATGGTAACGATCATTACCATAATTGGGGCTTCTCTGACTATTTGTGTTATTAGGGTAGGGATTGCGGTTACCCTGATAACCATTAGAGGGTCGACTCGGGTTTGGATGGTTTGGACCCGTATTATTATTATTATTATTGTAACTAGAATTATTAACGTTATTATCGCTATTATTAAAACTGTTATTATGCGGGTATGCCCGGCCTCCTTGGTACCCAGTGTTTATGTTGTTCTGATACGTCCTTGGTTCGGGCCCATCACTTCTTTTACGACTCTGTCGGTAGTAGTCTTCATTTTCATAGTTTTCGAGGAGTTCGGTCATTGCCTGGATGGTTTTTATTTGGCTGCCCCTCCTCGCACGAATTACTTCTTCATCATAATGATATGACAACTTATTTATTAGGCACTCCTCAGGTATGGCCGGTTCTAAGTGCTTGGCCATACATACCTTGCCGAGGAAATAAGCTGTTATCGAACTACCGACTTGTGGTTTGTAGTGGCCGTGGCATATATTGTCTCTTATCAAATTTTGAGTTGTCTCCGACCAGTACTTGGCCTTGAATAGGCTCTTAAATTGCTGATAATTGTCGATGTCGCTCCGGTTGGCCATCCACCAATGGTCATTCACCTCCCGAAACGACTCGTCAAGGATTTCCCTGCTCTGGACCCATCGGTTACCTCTGTGTTTTTCTAGGTATTCCTCTATGCGTGCCAAGAACTCCATAGGCTTCCGTTTATATTGCCGGAAATTGAGCCATTCTCTGTTTTCTGACATGGGGAAATTATGATATCCAGATGGTCTGTTCCTTATCAATTCTATCTCCTCCTGGCTCTGACGCACCTGTCCCGTGATGTTCGTCATAGCGGCTTCCACGCCGTCGCATCTTTCGGTTACTTGTGTCCGCACTTTATTCACTTCTTCCAAGGCAAATTTCTTGTTTTCTTCCAGTTTCGTTTCCTGTTGTTCTTTGACATGTGTAATCTCTTTATGTATTACTTCCCGGACTTCCATCACTTCGTTTTCGGTCTGACGACATCTTTCGTCTACTTCTCTGATCTGCTGGTTGACAACCACGACTTCCTGTTCTAACTTCTTTACGATGGATTTCTTCGTCTCTGTTATCTTTTTATTTAACTCCTCTTTAGCTAATTCAATCCTCTCGTCTAACTTATTCATGTTCTCTTGGTTAAATTCCCTTAGTTCTTCTCTCAACCTTTGATTATTCTCGTACATTTTCTCCTCCATTTTCTGATTATTTTCCTCCAACTTTTCCCTCAGTTGCTGATTGTCGTTTTCCATTTTCCTACTTGTTTCCTCCATTTTCTCTTCCATCTTCTTACTCAAAGATTGATTGTCCTCTTTCAGATCTTCCATTTTCTTATTCAAATTCTTACTGGTTTCTTCGATCCTCTTATTAGTATTTTCCATCTTACGGCCCAATTCTTCCTTTGTGGATCGGTTGTCTTTCTTCAATTCCTCTATGTTTTTGTTTATTCCCCCCAAATCTTCCTTAGTGGAATCCAGTTTGTTATTCAAGTCTTCACTCAACTTCTTATTATTTTCTTCCATATCCTTACTCAACTTCTGACTGGTTGATTTATTTTCTTCCTTAGTGGATTTGATTTCCTTACTCATGGATTTGATTTCTCCCATCATTTGTCTGAGCATTTCCTGTATGTTACTATCCTCTGCTCGTGATGGTTTCTCCTTCTCTGGGACATTAACTTCCCCTGTTTGTGTTGTTACTTCAGGTTGTTCCTCTGGTGGTCCGGGTTGTTTCGGTTCCACCTGGGCCACTAACACTTCTGGATCTTCAACGGGTGTTGCCTCCTTGTCCCCCATGTCCACTTCACTTTCGGCCTCTGCCGCCCTCTTCTTCGAAGTAGCTCGTCTTTGCATTTTTCTCTGTCTCTATTAATTAACCGCTGCCAGGCTTATTTTGTCAAGCCCTCTAAGTTGGACGCCACTTTGTAAGAAGACCCTGTATGCCGGTCTTTACAAAAATAAAATAGTAGAGAAAAATTTTATAAAAATAAAATTTTCAATAAAAAAAATTTTGTTTATGTTAATCAATGTTTGTAATTAAGAAATAAGGCTGTTTTAAAGGTTTTGTAAAAATTTTAAGAATTAGGAAGGTATTTATTAACTATCGAGCACTTCTGGAAGATTTGAACCAAGTCTGGAGTTAAATAGATTAACTCCAGTCAGCAATCGATCGATGATTTTTCTTGCTGGTCCAATATCTCACTCAAATAAAATATTTTCTTTTTCTTGAAGTCTCTTTGCCTTAATAAATCACCTTAAATTAGCCTGTGAAATAATAACAAATAAATACAATTGAAATAAATGGATTTATTAAACAATTTAATAAATAATCGATTTTCTATCGATTGAGAACAATTATCGACTCCGTCTCAGGGAATTATCGATTGTGCATACAGTAGAAAAATTATTATATGTATTATAAAAAGGACAGGTTCTTTGAGCGATTAAATTAATAGTCAGAGAAGGGTTACGAGAAAGTATAACATTAACAATTAAAATAAATTCAATAATTATTATTTAACAGTATTTAAATAATTCTGATATATAATGTTTAAGAAAATTGTTTTGTCAGACCATATGTAGCTTCTATGACGTCACTCGAGGTGGAAAGCAGATTCGTAAATTTCAAAGATGGCCGCTACTAGATCTGGCGAGGTTACGGAAAAAGTCGTCGTGTTAAAAACTCAGCAAAATTGTCTTCATGAATGTTTGAAATGTCCCCGCACTGGTGTAATCTGTCTATTAGGTAGTTTGGTGTGTTCTGAAGAAGTGTTCCGTGTATATTGGTGTTAATTAAGTTATCTGGTATGTGTTCACTTCTGTTGGTTAGGTTGTCTGTAAAAGTGGTTATGAGTTGTAGCGCGAATTATGTCAAATATACTGTTTTACTGTTTTAGATCACTCGTATCATGAAGTTAGGTGTTATTTTTCACTATTGTCGTTCAAGTTTTGGTAAATTTAGTTAAGAAAGTGTTTAATTCATCTAACTCTCGATGCACTGATCTTAATGGCAAACTGTCGTACCATTTTCTACTCGGTTTTAAGGAACGTTTTTCACACAACTATTCAGCTTGATATTCAACAAAAGACTATTTTAACTTGGTCAAAATCTGGCCCAGTTAATCTTTGAAAAAGTATTGTTAACATATTTCGATTACCTATACACATGATACAATATTACATTATATATGGAATTTATTTATTTTATTCATCACTTTCATGAATTATGAACCTTATCATTGGTTTAATCATCTCATTCCTTTTAAATTGATGTATTATAGTCCATATCTGTGGACATTTTGTGGAAATTAACAAATTTCTTTCCCTTTTGGAAATATAGGCTCAAAATCTGATTTCCGTCTTTATACAATTTTTCTTCCATTTTAATTGTTATTAATACTATTATAATAAATTTTAATTAGTCATATTTCTCTTCCTTTCCTTAAATACATATAAATTACACCTTTGAACTGGTTTTTTGTGTTAATCTCTGAATTTGACATTGCTCTTTAAAATTAATTAATTTATATATTTTGAAAATTTACAATATTTTAAGGTATATTTCCTTATTATCATTTTAACTCATAGGATCATTCCCAGTAGTGGTTAACTGATTTACCTTATCTAAATCTTGCTAGTTTACAGGATTTATAAGTGAATTATACTGGTTTATATGGTTTCTGTGAATTCACCAAATTGCCTAGAGTTTAGAATTTTACATTTCAGTCTTTCTCAAATAAATTTAATCCCACCACTCCTCTGACTTCACATAGTTATTATTACATAAAAATAAAATGGTTTATAACTTATTGTGAGGTGTAGTATTAACACTACTGTTATAAAAAAAAAAAATTATGAATATGATTTAGCAATCTGCACAATTGAACATATTGCTGACATGGTTTAGACATATACTTTTAACTCTTTTTGAATTAACACAGCATACCTACTGAAACATTATTAATGGTATGTATGCTGTTATTTAGCAAACATAATTCATTTTAAACACATAATATAAATCTTATTTTTTAATAACTCTTACAAATACATTGATTTTATGGCTGTGAACAGACAGTCTATTTAAACATTGTAAACCTATGAATACTAAGTTAATGCCAGTCCTTTCTGGTCTAAACCATTATTATTTATGATCCCCTTCATCAGTAAACATGACTCTATTTATTAGCACTTTTTACAAATGTCTTGTAAATAAAGAGTTACATTAAAATAATAAAATACTGGAAATCTTCCATTTTATTATTTTATTATGCTGTTTATTATTGGATATTAAAGTTGTTATATAGCATATTGATAAGTCATAGTATCACTAACTTTAAGTTTATTGCATTTCCAAAAAACACTTACACAAATTCACTTTCACTGGTGGTTCTGATATTTTGAGTCTCACTATCTCAGACCAGACCTTTAGTAATCATGGACTGTTAAGACTTGTTTATTTTCTTATCACACAATAGCTTTAGTCGGTTCACTTCTTATAATACTATACAACACTTTATTTTTCTAAATAATTACATTTTTATAGGATTTTGGTATGTTATACTTTCTTTTTAATCGTTTTGGTGGGTTTGGGGTTGATGGTAGTTAATAATAATAATAATAGGTTTTACAACGGTGTTTCTTTCATACTATTTCTTCCTCTCCTCCTGTCTTCTTTCTTGTCTTTCTTCTTATCTTCTTTCTTGTCCTTCTTCTTATCTTCTTTCTTGTCTTCATTCTTGTCCTTCTTCTAGTCTTCATTCTTCTGGTTTTCTTGTCTTCCTTCTTCATTCTTGGGTAAACCAAGTTACTTCGTGTTATCTTGACTGATGTTTAGTTTGGAGCATCTAATTTATTTACTGATACGGACCTTGCTTTTCTCTAAAGGTTTCAGGGTATTGTTTTCTTCCTGATCACAAATTTTATTCTTCCTTCTTCTTGTCTTTGGGGTATTTTGGTGTTCACCACTCTTAAACTGATTCTCTTTCTTCTTGATATGGTGTTATTTAATTTGTTTACTGCTCCTAGCTTCCTGGGTAGATTACTGATATTATAATATGAGTTGCTTTCAATAATTTCTTTGATATTTAAACAGTGGTTTTTATATAATGTAATGAGGATTTTTATTTTATCGTGGTTCATTCCTTTGATTTCATTAAATCTCATTCAATATTATTTTAACATATGTGGTGTAATTAATTTTTTATGATTTTATATGACTTAATAAGTAGTGGATTTTCTGTCACGCTACAATATGAACGTCTGGTTTGACAAATATTACCGTCACATAGTGTATGTGCACAGTATATAACATTACAAAACATGAAAAAATACATAGTTATACAATGTTTAATGCATGATCGGAAGCTCATCACATGATGGACCGATAGTTTGTAACCCTATGCATGTCATAGATGGTTACTGTAAAATTAGTTGAGGCCCGTGGACCTGTACAGAGAATTAATTACATGAACATAATTGTTATTGAACATGTTACAATTACATGTTCAAGCGTATATTCAGCAGGGCGGCATGTATTGACCAAGTCATGCTGTTCCTGAAGTTTCAGGAACTTACAATATGTAATAATGTATAAACAAGCTAGATGCTGACTGAATGCAAGCCCAAATATGATATGTATGTCATAATTTAAGTAAAAATAATTGTGCATGCTTAATCGCAAAATAGACACAATATAAAATACAATATAAAATAAATCTAGACGTGGCAGTTACATGCGGCAGACGCAAAACAATAGTTTTTACATAAACGCAAGTTATGTGAATACAATAACAACAATTTAGATAATTACAATATGAATAATTGCAATGTCAAATAACAGATACAATACTGTGATTACAAACATAAAACAATTGAAAATAAGTTTAGAAAATAACAAAATTTTTACACAATAGTGAGTAAGACATGAGGCATAAATCAAGTGTTGCATATACGAAAATACAAATAATAATAAAAGCCTTGCATATTAACTAAACTAATACTTGCTTAAAACAGACAGTTGTTGACTCAAAAAATAATTAAAGCTTATGCTAAAACAAGTGTTTATAACTAACAAGTTTGGAACATTTGACTTATGTGTCTTTAAAATTAAACAAAGGTAATAACTCCTTTTCTTTATTGTTCGTCCCTTTTAAAATCTTATAAAATGAGACCACCAAAAACATGAAAATTAGAGAAGCATGCATTGGCGCAAAATTGATAAGAAAATATTGTGATAAGTCACAATTAGGTTGACCAAATGGTCGTAATAAGTAATACGCCAGTGGCTAAATAAAATAGCATTGTGCTAAGTAATCATAATCTTGTCAAATCTCGTCTCGCGCTGGCAACAGACATAACTTATGTATTGATCTACGCAAAACACCCGTAGGCGTGCGAATGTCCACGACACGAACCAAGTTATCTGGGCCGGGAAATGTGGCGATAATTACGCCAAATTTCCAGGCTAATGGAGGTAAATTATCCTCAATAAGCAAAACTAAGTCACCAATGGAAACATTATCCTTGGCAAACTTCCACTTGTGACGCTGCTGCAACTGGTGCAGATAATCGCGAGACCATGCCTTCCATATGCCTTGGACAAACCTCTGAAGAAGTTGCCAACGCCCAAGACGAGAAACAGGAATGTGAGAAAGGTCTGGGTCCGGTATCGCCGTTAAGGGTGCGCAAATCAAAAAATGGCTAGGTGTTAGTGGCACCGGGTCGTTAACATCTGACGAGATAGCAAATAAAGGTCGAGAGTTCAGACATGCCTCTATCTGAGACAAAACGGTCATGAACTCTTCGAAGGTGAGTATAGATTTGCCTACCACGCGGCGCAGATGAAATTTCAAACTCTTTATGCCGCTCTCCCATAGGCCACCGAAGTGAGGTGAGGAGGGCGGAATAAATGACAATGATATCCCCTGAGAGGACGTGAATGACTTGATCGATGAGATGGCATCCTTATTGTGCCAAAAGTTGTAAATATCATGTAAGATAGTGCGGGCCTTCCTAAAGTTTGTGCCATTGGCGGAGTACAGTTGACTGGGTATGCCCCTACGGGCCATGAAACGACGTAATGCGGCTATAAACGCGCTGGCCGTAAGGTCGGAAACCAATTCCATGTGAATAGCCCTAGTCGCTAAGCAAATAAACAAAGATACGTATGCCTTAGAAAGAGTTCTAGACTTCTGCCCGCCATGACGAATCATGAAGGGACCACCATAATCAACCGCGCAAAATAGAAACGGCCTAGAAGGAGTGACTCTAGGGGATGGTAAAATACCAAGCCTCTGTACCTGCTGTTTGGCACTAAACCTGATACACCTCACACATTTTCGAATAATGGAACGAATGACTAACCTGGCATTCACAATCCACCAACGTTGACGCAGTGAATGATGCACGAGTTGAGCACCAGCGTGAAGTAAACGAATGTGTTCACGTTCAATGATAAGGCGTGTAATATGCGCCGATGGGGGTAATACAATAGGATGTTTAGAGTCGTAGGGTAATTGGGAATGTTGTAATCGTCCGCCCACGCGTATCACTCCATAGTCGTCAAGAAACGGGTCGAGAGAAGCCAACTTTCTCCTAATGGAAACAGAAGATCCGTTACGAAGACAATTAATTTCGGCTGCGAAGTGGATCGACTGAGATTGTTTTATGAAGAAATTGAGAGACTGATGAATTTCTACAGGGGTCAGATCGCCCGTAAGTTTGTCAGCACTTGAGTGTCTAATATTTCTGATGAACCGAAAACAGTAAGCGTATACGCGCGTTAGACGATGCAACGAGGAAAAGTCCAAAGAGAGGTCGACAGCCAGGGTAGACATTAGAGAAAGGTTATGTGTATGTTTCTCTTCCACGGTGACTTCAGAAGACGACGGAGTAGCCGGCACGAAGGATGGGAAGGGATCAGACTCTGACGATTGAGACAGACAGCTAGGACCGTGCCACCAAAGCGAGCAATCGCGCAAAACGTCAGGGAGACACCCCCTTGATATAATATCAGCAGGATTGTGTCGTGAATTAATGTGATGCCAAGTATAAGTTTGCGTACGACGCTGAATTTCAGCAACCCGATTAGCGACGTATGTTTTCCACCGCGTAGACTGGGCATGAATCCAGTAAAGAGCCACCATAGAGTCAGAATACAAATGTACATTATCAATAAACGAATAAAGTGCAGGAATGACCTTAGATACGAGTCGCGCTAACAACAAGCAAGCGCAGACTTCGATGCGAGGTAATGACACCTGTCGTAGGGGAGCCACGCGAGATTTGGAACACAAGAGGTGACAGGAGGCAGTAGAATGTTGATAAATGACTCTGACATACATACAACAGCCAAACCCCCTTTCAGAAGCATCCGGAAAACCATGCAATTGAACTGTAGCTGCCTCACGCTTGCAACGAATAGATCGCGGGACCACAATTTTGCCAATCAGACCCAATTTGTCAAACAAAGAATGCCAATCCGAACGTGACTGACCGGAAATCGGTTCATCCCAACCAAGCTTAGAAAGCCAAAGTCGCTGCATGAAATGTTTATACAAAAAGACAACTGGACCGATTAAACCAAGAGGATCATATATTCCAGCAATAATCGAAAGAATTTTTCTCTTGGATATGCTTGAATCAACGGGAAATAATTTGATGTCGAACAAAAATGAATCGGCAGTATTGTTCCAAAGAATGCCTAGGGTACGCACATTGTCCTGTTTATTTAGGGGGCGTGAAAAATTGTCATGATTTGCGACCGCTGTGGGTTCATTTGATGCCCATTTGTGCAACGTGAAACCATATTGACTTAGTAACGCACCTAGATCGGATTTCAGCTTGGTTAGATCAGGGATAGTGTCCGAACCGGTAAGTAGATCGTCGACATAAAAATCGTTTGTTATAGCTAACGCCGCTTGGGGAAAGGAAGCCTGATTGTCCCTACCAATTTGTAGAAGACAGCGAGTGGCCAAAAACGAAGCACTAGCCGTGCCGTAGGTTACCGTTTGCAATGCGAAATGTTTAAGTGGTTCGAGGGGAGAATAACGCCACAGAATGCGTTGATAGTGACAATCCCCTTCAGCTACGCGAATCTGACGATACATCTTCTCGATGTCGGCAATGAGAACATACTTATGTATGCGGAAACGCAAAAGAATGGAAAAAAGGTCTTGTTGAACATTGGGGCCTACTAACAATATGTTATTTAAAGAAAGGCCATTAGTAGTCTTGGACGAACCATAAAAAACAACGCGCAGTTTTGTGGTCAAGCTAGACTGTTTAAATACGGCATGGTGAGGCAGGTAGTAAATATTTGACGCTCCTAAATTGATAGCGCCATCATTGATGAGTGTCACGTGCCCACGATCCTTATATTCTTTGATAAAGTCCGCGTAGTCGCGAGCGAGCTTAGCATCTCGTTTAAAGCGATGCTCTAAGCTTAAGAATCTTGATTCAGCACTCGTGTAAGATTCCCCAAGTGGAGATTATTAGGCTTAAATGGAAGTGAAACCAAAAATCTACCCTCGTGGTTGCGCTGGGTAGAGCGCACAAAATGCTCTTCACAGGCTGACTCGATATCAGGGGTATTGTCAGGGATAGTTTCTGCTTCCCAAAATCTTTCGAGAGATTGCAGAATTTGACTGTCGTTGTTCCTTGCTAGGAACGAAGCAGCCTCGTTGCGGCAGTGTTTGGGCAAGTTGCCAGCCAAAATGTAGCCCAGCTTTGTTTCCTGAATGATGGGAAAATTGGGGCCGCGTATGTATTTATTGGTTAAGATCAAGTCCAGATAAAATTGTGCCCTAATAGTATGTCGATTTGCGACGATATATTAAAATCGGGGTCAGCCAGGAAGATTTTGTTTGGAATGTGGAACTGGTTGATATTAAACGAATTTGCAGGCAGATTGTGAGTTAACGTAGATAAGACGGCACATTTCGCCTCGAAGCTATATCTTTGATAGCGAGAAATAATACGTATAGAAGCAATATCAGTTGCGTAACACGCTGTATTGTTTATTCCTGTGATTGGTATATTAGATTTAGTTAATTTGAGCTGTAACTTCTTTGCAAATGATTTTGTACAAAAATTTATTTGTGAACCGGCGTCTAGGAGCACTCTAGCCCTATGTATGTTGCCAGCCTGGTCAACGACAGATACAACTGCTGTGGATAAAAGAACATTATTCTTGCATTGTAATTTAAGCGAGCAATAATTGCTGCTGGCAGCTATTGAGTTCGGCACGTAATTTGCGTGCAACAATGTGTGGTGTCGTTTTGAACAGATTTTACACACCTGTTTACTCTTACAGCAAGCTATAAGATGACCTGATCTAAGGCAATTGCTACAACATTTATGATTTGAAACAAATTGTCCCCGCTCAGCGGTGCTTAATATACGAAATTGATTACATATGTAAAGCGGGTGGTTGGATTTACAACACACGCGTGAATAATGATTTGCCTCTGCGTGATACCTCTTAAATGTAGTGCTCCCAGCAGTATTTCTTGAGTTACATTTCTCATATTTATTGTTAGGTCTTACATTAAGTTTGTTGAGTTGCTGTCCGGGTTCGATAGGCAATTTATTTTCTAACAGCTGTCTACGTAAGTTTAAAAAATGCGTGAAATCTTGAAAGCTAGGCAAATTGTCAGGGTCTATTGACTCCTTCCAAAGTTTGAAAGTAATAGGGTCGAGTTTGGTGGATAGTAACTGTATAGTGATAAATTCAAATGAATTCACTGACAGCTTCATTGCTGCCAGTGAATTAACGGAAGACGTTATTGTGTTAGTGAACTCTGCCAAACTTTGGACCGAGTCCTTTATTGTCGACTTGACCTGAAGTAAGTTTTGCACATAGTATTTAGCTAGTATGAATGGGTTGTTATACCTTCCGGACAGCAAATTCAACGCTATTGTATAATTTTCTTTACAGATAGGTAATGACTTGATTAAATCTAAAGGTTCACACTTCAAAGAAGAATGTAAATAATGTAATTTTTGCACTGGTGTTAAATCAGATCTTGAATGCACTAAATCGGTAAAAATTGAGTAAAAATGTTGCCATTCCAATATGTTGCCTGAGAAGCAGGGCAAACTTATTGGTTTTAATTGCATGTGCGTCGATAATACGGGAGGTACAGTCTGAGCATTAAATGTGTCAAGTAATTGCAAAATGTTTGCTTCAGTTGAATATAACATTTCTTCGACCTCAACTCGGTCTGCTTGAGCAACGCTCGTGTCCTTAATAATGAGTTCTATTTCAGACTGTACCTCGTCGTATTTCGAGGCCAAGCTTTTGAGACTGTCCAGCCTTACAGTTAAAAAATGTTTTGTATTTAAAGTTACATCAAACGAATTTACAGCAGATTGTATCCGCACTATTGCGGACTTTAAGCCGCCTCTCTTTCTAGTCAGCACTTTGAGGCCTTCTTCAGACATTGTACGCACCTTGTTTCACTGTTGTTGATGATACCTTGCTGGCGATGTCCTGCAGCGTCGACCCTTGGTGAAGATGGCAAACAGCTAGTAGAGATGACCGCCTTGTGTAAAGCACTGTAGCTAGCAGGCACTTGCTAAGATGTTATCAGAAGGCTGCAAGATGACGAGCGAAATGCTGATGAAAATCACGCCACGGTCGTATCAGCTGACGTGCTAATTCGCCCGTGATGGCCAGAAATAGTGGTAGAAAATATTAGATGGAAAATCCAGGTCCGGAGTGACCAAAAAAGTGTTGATGATCCGTACCGTGAGGACCAAAAGTGGTATGAGAAGAATCCAGGCACGATGGACCAAAAAATGTTGAGTATCAGGCCCAAGTGGGCTAAAAAATGTTTTGTTGAAGTGAGTGATCCTGTCGGCGTGTACCAACAACGTTTGTAAAAAATAGCTTGTAATGCATGCATTGATTCAGTGGGAATGGAAAATGATAGAATTGTGGACTGTATTGAATTGATTTTAATGAATTTTCCCAAGTTACATTACATGCTTAATTTATTGAAATAAGGTTGGCTAATAATGCATGTTGCCAAAAAGTATTAAAATGTTTTGAATTGAATTGATAGCGGGTCTAGTTGGCTATAAGTAAAAATATGCCGGCCTAAAGCTTACATTAAATGTCGACAAGAAAATATGACAGTAAAAAGGTCGGCGAACCGACCGCCGCTAGCGATTGACACACACTGTACAAAGTTCTAACACGCAAAATTGGACAAAAGCAGTAAGCAGATTAGCAAACCTAGAAAGTGAAATTATCGCGCTACCGTACAAACGGTGTGTTTCGTATATTCGTTGCAGTTGTCCAGTGTCGCGACGTGTAAGCACAATATCGCGTGTTTCCAAGTTTTCACCAACAATCACAATTGCGACTTCATCTATTGTTGGAGCGTTGAATTGGCGTTCGTGTGTTCCAGCTGGTCGTTTATCCGCTCTGATCACGACTTTGTAGTCATCACTTGGCATGCGATCCAACGCAGTTTTGAACAACCGAACCAATGCATGATGTTCATGAAGTAGTTGCTGCAGATCTTGAAGAATTGCTCTTTTCATTGCCGTATTGATCGTTTGACGCCGATCAAGTTGTTCCTCCATATTGCCCATGAAGTAAATTTTGATGAATTTAGGCTCTGCGTCTTCAAGCGGTTGCAATGATTCAATTCGATGGTGAATTTGGCCTTGGATCTGTAAAGTCGAAGACGAAGTCAGAATTACTGATTTATGAACACCAAAAGAAAATTAACGTTTACTCTCTCGAGTAGAAATTACCTTGAATGTTGGATTGAATCCGCGTCCTTCGATAACGTCTGCTCCAAATGAAGTCATTTGGAAACATCCGTTGTATCTTTGAGTGTTCGATAGAAAATGTCGTGATTCTGGTGTTTCGCCACGAAGCAATGAATGCAATGGCTCAGGTGGCGGAGGCAATAATGGCAATTTCACCTTGCCACTGAGACAGCACAATCCAGGCGTTTCTCCAGCGAACTTCAATGCACCCCAATGGTCGCACACAACCTCCATTGGGCCAATTCGAACGAAAGGATGTGAGCTGTAGTCAATTGTGCAATCATATTGAAACGCTACTCGATTCAAATCAACACTTGAAGCATTTCTTCTTGCGCGTCGAAGATTATCACGTTGTTGATCTGTGTGATAAGCTCGACGATTTCTCATTGCCAACCTTGCCGTTTGACGTACTGCCTCTCTTTGTTCTTGTGTTTGTGAAGCACGAAGTCGGGCCATACTAACGCGGCGCTCTTCTCGTGCTATTTCTTGTTCATCTGCAGTGGATTGTCGCAATATTCCGAAGTCTAATTGCATTACGGCTTCGTTGTGAAAGATTAGATCTTCTGGCTCGCGGCATTGTAAATAACACTGGAAAATTAATCACACAATTCAAAATTACATAATGAAGCAATTATTGATGCGCGCACAATCACAAATGTGATAACCTCACAAAGTGAACATATTCGAAGGCAACTTACTGTTTGAAAATCACGATCGAAAATAGAATTCCACAGAATTACGAACGAATCCGCCTGGAAAATTAAACACACAGTCCAAAATTACCGATTGTATTGATTGTCGATGCGCGCACAATGACAAACGACATAACCTTTCACAATGTGCACTTCATCAAACTGAACTCATCTCTTTGAAATCACTTTCCGCTGATGAATTTCAGAAAAAATCGTTTGAAGAGAATTAATTGAATCGAATTCAAATGTAATAACGGTCGAAAACTGAATGAAAATTGGTGAAAATTGGTCTGCACAGCTAGCTCAATGGTATGCAATGTAAGGACCGCGCAACTGAATCAGCTGTCAACCAGCATACAACGCCATGTTCATTTTGTTCCTTTTTTTTTTTGTTTCTGTCATGTATCAGAGATGGCGTTGTATACGGATTTTAATTTTTTGTAATTTTCTTACTTTTCCAATGCGCGAGGAAACTTCTCGAGGCTGAGACGAACGAAAAAAAAATTCATCGAAAGCAGTCAATCCGTTCTCGAGATGTCATCAAAAAAGCCGTTCCATACAAAATGTATGAGAAAATGAATTTTCTTCATAAATTTTTTTTCGTGAATTTTTCCCATGTTTTAATAGTTATTCTGCTATTCGGGGCGGAGACAAATCCAACAAATCAAAGACCACAAAAATCGGTCCAGCCGTTCTTGAGTTATAAATGGTGTAACTAACCCGACTTTGTTTTATATATATAGATAGATTAAGTAGTTAGTGGACTTAAAAACCTGTAGTAGAAACTACAGTTTCTATAAAACAAATAGGGAGAGAATTGAAGATATCTTGTTTGGAAATGTTATATCTGTTTTCTTCACAAGTAACCAATGGCAGGTTATAATTTGTAATCATGTTTTCTCATAACTCATCTTAGAGTTACAGGTGTTTTCTTTATCCTTTGAAATATTGAAACAAAAATAGTGACAACAGTAAACTAGTTGTCATTATACTATTTCATGGATCTAGCTTACGATGGTACGGCAAAGACAAACTTCCGTGTCCTCGTTTGTACATACTTTCCGTGTCCAGATTTTTACTGGCTCTGTATTATTCACAAGTAACTAAGGCAGGTTATGGAGGTTATGTATGACAATGTAACTTAGATAAAATTTCCTTTGCTAGTTTACATTAAAAGGGTGTATTTATTGGAAGTACAGAAATTAGTTTCCATTTATTGCACATAATTACGGTACAGAGACGATTTTTGGAGATTGTGTCTACGTTTAACAATGTAACTTAACTTTTAGATTTTTAAAATTAATTAGACTTATCAAACATTTCCTTAGTTAGTGTACATTAAAAGGCTTTATTTATTGTACCGTATGGATAAAAGCAGTGCCTGAAATAACATTTTAACTGGGCGACACTGGTGTCGCCTAGTGCCGAGGTTTTGTCGCCCAGTGACCGTGGCTGGTGCCGGCAAAAAATTTTAAGAAAAACGGTAAAAAAACGAAAATAATTTAAAATTTTACAAGTTACTTTAAAAATTAGCCTGCCGCAGATAAGAACAGGAGAATAACAATAAAGCTAATTTCGAAAGAAAGAGATAGTAGACTCTATTCTACTGTCTCACTCTTCTGAGTAGACGGGCTAAGTGAGATGGGGCTGTGGAACCAACGGAGGTGTGGAATGGCAAGAAGTGCGCGCGCGTGTCTGTGTGTGGCTGATGGCTGATGAGATGCTATTCGCTCGGTGCAGAATGTTCTCCCTCCACTCCGCTTCCCTACTTCCCCAACAGTGCCAGGACAATTTAGTATAGAAAAGCAAAGGGAAAATACGAAAAACGTACGCTTTTCGCATTTTCGCTGTTGTTGACCTGAGTGTTGTACTGTTACCGTACTTTTTTGTGCGATTGTGGCGAGTTGTTTTATTTTTTATTTCTAGGCAGAAAAGGTGAAAGTTGTTGAATTGTGTTTTTTTGTTTTCTTCTGGATAACACACCACATTGCCGATTACCATAACTTTAAGGTAAGTGGCCTTTTGATATTATCATAAAATAATAATAATGCCAAGCCCTCTTAACTGAGTTTAATCTATTTTTCATTAGTAAACAGCAGAATAGAGTTATGTTAACACTAAATGTGAAGCTAAGCGACTGTACACAAACTAATATAACCTCTAACCTAACCCACAACCTACAACTACTCCCAGCTGCCTACCTACCTAATTAACCCTTCACTCACGTTTTTAAATTTTATTGTGTACGGTTATTCTGAGGCTTAAATACAATTTAAAAAATATAAATGATACCTGAGAAGATCTTAAATTAGTGTGAGCTGTTTGTTTTTATAATTATTTTAGTTTATATCTCTCATAAATTTGCTTAAACTTTAAAAATCCTTTGTCAGAATAGTTTTACAAAGAAACGATCGAGATTCTAGCAGGCTTTTGTTTTTATACTATTTGAATATAATACCTTAAACTATTTATTTTTATAGAAAGTACTCAACATTTTCTTTTTGAGTTTTTTCAATTGATTGCTTAAGGATGTATGTATAAGGCTTAAATAAAATGTATAAGGGACGTATGTTATAAGGTATATATACTCTTAAGGGACGTAAATTTGAACGATTAAATAGTTTTACTAAAAACAGCCTGTAGGCCCTATATTATTTTAACCCGCTAGTAGGCACATGTTGCACGGGAGCCTGTCAGGCCCTACACCTAAATATTTTGTTTTTAATTTTGTCATTTTGTGTAGTTTCATAGTGTAGTTTTCTCCTTGTGTAGGTGCGCGTCTCACCGCAATAGGAATACACGCCATGGCTAAAAGAATAACTGATTTTTTTAATGTTGAACCCCAAAAACGCACAAAAAGTGATCAAAGCCGTAAAGAAGATGAAATTGTAAACCCAATCAATAACTTCAGTGACAATAGTAAACCAGGTTGCAGTAGTTCCAGTACACAAATCCAATTTCAAAAAACTGGAATTTTCCTTGATGATAATCATCCTCTCAACAACAGCGGTGGCTCTGACTCAAAACTTGTTAAACAAAATAAGGAAAATTCCGAACATCGAGTTGAAACACCTTTTCCAGTCCAAAAAAATCAACAAAAAGAGAAATGTGTCGAACGGTATAAGGGTAGCAAGTTAGATTTGTCATGGCTGTTAAAAACGTACAGTGTTTTGGAAAAGGTAAAGCTTGGAAACAAGCGTTCCGGTATAAAATGTGCAATTTGCTCCAAACACATTCAAGAAGCGAAAAAGTTTTCAAGAAGTGGCACTTTGCCCATTGCTGATGGAGTCCGATGTGACGGAAAAAAGGAACTGGAAAGGATTATTGACCATTTAACTTGCAAAGCTCACAAAGCAGCTTTTAACCTCGATGAAATGGAGAAAAAATGGATGGCACAAACTGATACGCACCCTTGGGTAAAAACTCTTAAGACACACACTGCCGAGAAAATCAAACTGCTAACTGAACTGTCATTGGATGTGTATGACAGTCGTACCATGACTCTTTCTGCTCATTCTTGGCCTTCGCGGTCTTTGACAAAGATACACATTGACACCCAGGTTTCTTCATATAAAGACAATGGTTTTAGAGTCCGAATTTTCTCCTCTCAACCCTTCTCCAGCTTTGTTACAGTACAGAAACCCTATAATGTATCGCGAGATGCTTGATGTTGTAGGAGAAGTAGTAATGGAAAATGTTGTTAAGCAGTTAAAAAATTCAGATTGTTTTTCCATCCAGGTAGATGGTTCCGTAGATAAATATGGAATCGACAACAAATTCATTACGGCACGATTCATTTCAGAAGACTATGAAATGAAATCCGTGTTTTTAGGTGAAAGCAAATCGAGTCTGCGAGGGGCAGAAGGTCTTATGAAATCAATCAAGATTGTGCTGGAGAATCTAAGCCTCGGTGATATAGCAAAAGATAAGTTGACAGGATTAACAACAGATGGAGAGAGTGCCAATACAAGCAAAAACAGTGGCTTATGGGATCGCATGAAAGAATACTTAGGAAGAGACAGGGGCGGATTTACGCACAGGCAGACTAGGCACTTGCCTGGGGCGGCAAATTTTGGGGAGCGGCAAAATTTGAGTTAAGAAATGATATTTTTAGATTCAAACAAATTTACAAGTATAAAAGCCAGTTGAATTAAGCACACACGAATATAAAAATTGTCTTCACTTAATTTGTAACTACGTATAACGCAGTTATCGTTTTTCACCCAAAAGTAATACGGGCGAATGTTTATGTTTTCAACCGTTGAAGTATATGGCGTTGATCATCCGAGAGGTTTTAGATGTTGGCAATCCAGATCAAAGTGAAAATGTAGATCTGTCAATGTAATACCGAATTGTAGGTTGGTTCCAGAAACCGAGGCAAGCTAGTATTTAAGGAATCGAGGCATTCTAGTGATACTGACAATAACTGTGATAGCAGTGAAGGTGAAGATACTGTTCACACAGTTCAGCCAGAGAGGTCCGTTGTGGAGGAACCTTCATTTTTGAAGAACGAATAGCCAGTTCACGGCAAAAATCATGATGAAATGTCATCAAATCAGGTAGGGAAGGTCTTAGATTCTGATCCTATTAATTGGCAAATGAACGAGAGCACACGCGATTATGTAGAAAAGTTTGGATTTAAACAGAACACTAGTGCGGACTGTAAAACCAAAGAGGGAATATAATGATCCCCCCCCCCAACAGAGATTCGTGGGAGGGAGCAAATTTATACTGCCTACGGGCGGCAAAATGTTAAATCCGCCCCTGGGAAGAGATTTGTTTTGTGTTTGGTATGTGGCTCATCGATCTGACCTAGCAATGTCGGACTTAGAATCAACAGTCATTGAAGTTCAGCACTGGAAGATAAATTTAAAAGCAATGGCAACATTTTATAGAGCGTCAGCTCTACGTTTTGAGGAACTTGAAAAACTGGCCGAGGTAAAAAAGCAACCTGTCTGCCGCTTCCCAGCGTACTTTGAGGTAATGTTTGTAGAACACCTAAACAACTTAGCCAAAGCAGTTTGGAACAACCTCCCGTTGATGCAACAACATTGGAGTCAGAGGCGGCCCTACCCGGGGGTGCAAGGGGTTCACGGCACCCGGGCGCCGGGTCCAGGGGGGCGCCGAAGCCTTAAGTAGGAAATGTATTCTAATTAATTTAGGTTAATTTTTGTTTAGGTACGACTTAGATACGTATAACAAATCAGGCATGACGTTTTACTGCAAAATCAATTTCTACTTTCAAAATTACTGCAAAATCAAGCGTCAGTGATTATGCCAACAGCGTCCCCGCAATTTAGGTGATAGCGCCCCCACTTACAATAACCCTATAATTAAGATTGCGACTCTGAAAACCATGCCCCCTCCCCCACCACTTGCAATTACGTGGTCTGCGGGTCTCAATCGACGCCCTAAATTAACCTTATACATGGAGAAAAATTATAATTAAAAATTACCATACTATATAGCAATGTAGGCGCAGACTAGAAAAATAATAAATAGCGAGTTAAGGGCATGCCAAACCCTGCATATCGACAATTCACAACTTCTAATTTTTGTCAATAAGTTATTTGCCTTTACTAAAATCGGGTTTTGTTACGACCTCGGCAATCACTCAAAGATTACTCATGGCAAATTTAAAACTGATCGGTTGAGTAGTTTTTGAGATTTTTGGTCACTAAATAACTGATAAAAACAATTTTCGTGAAAAAAATCTTGAAAACTATTCAACCGATCAGTTTAAAATTTAACATGCGTAATGTTTGAATGATTGACGAGGTCGTACCAAAGCCCGATTTTCGAAAAATCAGATATTTATTATTAGGGGTAGAAGATTTGGTGCCTTTTATCGGGGCAAAAAATTGTTCCCATAATGAACACTTGAGCGCTATGATGCAGAAGGCGTATTATAAGGTGCATGTGCGCTCAAAGACAGTAATACACTGTCTTTGTTGCATTCGTTTGTTGATATACCTAATGGAGTGCCCAAACCTGCATACACTTGGTACACTTGGTTCCAAAAGTAGTTTCCAACAAAAAATTTTATGATTTTACACCCGTAACAGTAGGTGTCGGGAAACTCTTCGAAGCATTTGCCCTTTTTGAACACGTGTTTTCCGCGCATAATATACAAAAAAATAAAATGTGCGAATTCGCCAATTAGTTAATCAACATATGTTGTAGTGACAATAAAAATATTGCTAACCTCAATGAAATTTGATTTTTAAAAATCGGACAATATGAAATAATTTAATTTGCAGAAATTGCAAAATAACCTTCCCAAATGTGAACCGATTTTCACGAATAAAAATTTAATGAAATCGTTGAAATTTGAATAATTATCAGGAATGAAAATTACATACATAATTTTTTTATATAAAATTTATATTTTTACACTTAGACCCTAATATTAAGAAAGATCCTGAATCTCAGTTGGGGCCATTAAATTCCATTGAGAAACCTTTTTCACGCATTTTCTATACCTACATTAGACCTACATATATACCTACCAAAAAATTCTAGAATTAAACCCAAAAGCTTTTTATGTTCCTTGTGCGGGACACAGTCTTAATTTAGTCGTTAATGATGCAGCTAAATGTTCACTAGAAATAACAAATTTCTTTCCTATTTTTCAAGAAATTTATGTATTTTTTTCAGCAGCAACTTCGCGTTGGCAAACACTTATGAGAGTGGTTCCTACTTTAACTTTAAAACCATTATCTACTACTAGATGGGAGAGCAGAGTCGAAGCATTAAAGGCACTTCGTTTTAACCTAAGAAAAATTTATGATGCTTTATATTCAATTTATGCTGATGACAAAAGAGATACTGACTCAAAAAACTTAGCTAGTTCGTTAATATCAAAACTAAAGTCGTTTAAATTCATTTGCTCTCTTGTTATTTGGTACGATATATTGTCCAAAATTAATATTATTAGTAAAGCTTTACAAAAATCTGACGTTGCTCTTTCAGAGGCAATCAAAATGTTATCTCAAGTAAAAGATGATTTAGTCAAAACTCGTACTGAGTCCGCATTCAAGGAAATGATAAGTAACGCAAAAACTGTTGCCGAAGAAGTTAATCCGGAAATTGAATTTCCCTTAGCTACCCGTCCCCGTCCCAGAAAAAGATTTTTTAATTAAGAGGTTATGGGTGAACCCATCTCTGATCCAAAAAGCAATTTCAAAATATGTTGCTACTATTATTTGCTAGATAACGGGATATAAAAATTAGACGAACGATTCGAACTTTTAAATGAAAACAACATCTCTTTTTTTTACAAAATATTAACAATTGAAAAAATTTAAATTCTGAGAAAAAAAGGAAAGTCTGATTAAATTTACAGCAGAAATTGAGTAATGGTTCAGAATCGGACATTGATGGAGAGGACTTATTAAATGAACTCGAAATTTTACCAATGTTCGTTGACGATTACACAACCCCGTTAAATATTTTGAATTATTTGTTTTCAAACAGTTGAGTTTCATTATTTCCGAATTTGTCAACCGCACTAAGAATTTATTTGACATTACCAGTCACAGTGGCTCACAGTGAAAGATCTTTTTCATAGTTAAAATTAGTTAAAAATTATCTTAGGTCAGCAATATCGCAAACTAGATTAACTAATTTATCTATAATTAGTATTGAACATGAAACTCATATTGAAATAAGTGGCATTGTTAGGGATTTGGGAATGCGAAGGCACGAAAAGTTAATTTTTTGTAATTTTGTAAGTTATATTAGTTATTTATAATAAATAAACATTACTTACTAATTAAATTTTTATTTTTGTTTCATTATACTTTGTATAAATGACGCAATAAACTATTTAACATAAATAACAAAAGTTGGTTTCTATATAACCCCAGATATCCTCAATAACGGCTTACTCCTATTTCCCCATCCTCTTTTGTAAGTAATTTGATGTGATGTGGGATGGTGTTTATAATAAACTGATAGGTTTCAAATGTAGCAACTGGATAAAGGTTGGTGGGGGTGGGGGGCGCCACGACAGTTCTCGCTCGCACCCGGGCGCCGGATAGGCTAGGGCCGCCACTGATTGGAGTAATGTGCTAGACAACAATGATTCTACAAAAGTTGAAAAAGCATCTGCACGTGGGTTTCTGCGTTTGTAGGAGACAGACAGCGAACAACAACGACTTACCGGCCTTATGCTAGATCTTCTAAAGCATATGGAAAAACTGCAAACAGACTGTCAGAGATCATTTATCACAATCCCTGATATAGAAGTCTCTAAAAAAGTCTTTATAAATTCACTGACTATGATGGAAGATGATTGTTATCCCGGTGGATATGAAGAAAAGTTGATCGAAAATAAAGGCGCAAGAGAACCTGAACGTAATGAGTTAGATAGTTCAGATATTGAAGAACTTCCTAGGAGACGTAGAGTAAACTCGTCTTTAGTTTCAACTAAGCGACGCTGGGTTGCAGTAAGAAAAGAGATTGCCTTGAGCTGCAAAGAATTTATTTCTCAAAGACTAGTCAAAGAGAAATATCAAAACGAATCAACAACTTCGTAAATGCAAGAACGCCTACTGAAGTTGTCAAAGCAGCTCGCATTGACGTGGAGAACATTTTTGGTAAAGATAAAGTATCAGATTTTACAGATGATATTGTAGAGTTGTACGCGGCGGAAAAACTTCCTACTTCGTCTATAATGACATCCTCAACAGCGAAACTGTACCATTGTTTAAAGGTTTCTCAAACTCATTCCACTTTTAGTAACTTAGTACAATCGTATGTCTCTCTAACACCACACAGTGCTGGTCCTTATAGCAATCAAAAAATTAAAAATTTAATTTTCCTTCTTGACCAGTCTGTTCTCACGCTACGGTGGCAGTGACTCTAAGAACAGAGCCATAAAACAAAGTTAATTGAGGTAGGTGACAACTAACGCCCTATCAGACAATAGAAGCGTGTTCAGTACGACGCAACAATGGGAACGACGACTCGAGTTGACAGGAGCGTGCCAACGGAGAATTATGACACCGTAACAAATCGAACAATGTACTTGGGCTCAGTCGTACGTTTGCGCAGAATCGAAGCGAGGATACATTTAAGGTTGTAACTAAGAAACGAGGTCGCTATACAAAAAACGAGACGAGGGACAAAGGGTTGAGGACGTACTGCAGTCTTTAGAAACGATCCGAACAACAAATTATGAAGAGAGCCAGCGTCGTTGCACAGCGGGATATACGCCTAATTGACAAGCTGAGATTTACAACGAGAAAGCGTAGAGGTTACAGCTGTTGACACTGGATGGAAAACGGTTAATTGCCAGGACGCAGAGTTTCAGAAACGAACAATACCCGAGATGTTAGAGTAAACCCTTGCTGGAGACTCGAACAATAAGCAATAAGTTGACTGACATGCGGGGAATGGCTTGCATTTCTCAGAACGAGAGTGACGCCTGGACAAGACGATTCAAAGGACATATCTAACTACCTATCAGAACAAAGTATTTCACGAGAGAGAGAGCGAAAGAGAAGCCAGTTTCCATAACAACTAGGAGAAGAACAAATCAGAGGATAGAAGACTGGAAGACTTCGATATGGTGGGAAAAGACTTCGAGAGAGGGTGGTGTTTCAGCCTATCATAGTAATCTTAGGCGTGGACGAGCCAGAGACCAAATTTCTAGTAGGGAGACGTTGATAAAAACCAAGTGTCCGACGCGGGACAAGGCAGTTTTATAATAAATTTTAAGGTCTTATAATAATTATTGAGTCGTTCGCGACGCAGTCTTATTGAGAAACTTTGAGAATCTAACATAACTTATCAAACAGTTCGCGAAGAATCTTATAATATTTCGGACTATAAAAGTATTTGAGAGACACATAACTCTCGTAATTAACTTTATAATGTTACAAACAATCTCATAAGTTTACTATGTGTCGTACTTATATCAAGAACAGTCACGTGAATTTCGAAGTGAATCGGTATATCGAACAACCGTGAATTCTTAAAGTACGCGGAATGGTGAACTGAACTTTATTTAACTAAGAATATATATAATTGTTTACGACTTAGAAAATAGTATAACGAACAGTAACTCACAATGTGCGTGAACGATACAATAATATCCATAAATTACTGTAACCAAGACACTTTTATTCAAAGGAACTATTAGACAGCCACACAATAATACCGTGTGTAGTCACACAAAGAAACACACAGAACACTTAAGCAAGCATGGTTATACGCGGAGACAAAGTGAAGCGTGCGAACATAGAATAACATAACACACTATTCTGTTAACGACGCGAGTGCAAATAACCAGTGAAAGTGATCATCATCATCATTATTCAATGGAGCAGCATTTTCAACGATCATCATCACCTGGGGTATAGCACCGATGGAAATAACGGATAAACTATTACCAAGTAACTCTTTATGATCTTGTTAGTATAGTCAAACTACTGTCCTGTCTCTTTCCAAGAATCTAACCTGAGTAATTATGAGAAAAGTTATTGAAAGAAGGTTGCATTCAATATATAATCATGATCTATTAAAGCCAATCCATCTGGGTGAATGAACGCATTAGATAGAGTAAATATTATTTGATTTTGTTGTATGTATTTTATATATGTTGTATGTATTTCAGAGAGCAATTAAGGAGGAATTTATGTTTTGATATATATATATGTTGTATGTATTTACAGGTACCAGGAAGATAATACGAAATGTTTAACATATATAATAAATTAGTACCTAAGCAATGAATAATGCGTTCATCATTATCAGAAAACCCAGTGTAATTCACAATTCAAATCACTATTATAACCACATAAATTCTAATGTGTATTGAATGAATACTCATGAGAACTAAAATCTTATTTAACATTTTGTTTACACAGTCGTAAATGGCGACTAACTCACGATTCTATCTACATTAATGATTGACCAATTAATAAAGAACCATATTAATCTTAAAGAAGCAACCTGAGTAATTAATAGATTTGTACCTTAATTACATTGTGGTAATTAGCCTATGAAGGGTCTACTCATTAATCCATACATAATTAACAATTAAAGTAATTAAGAATTGATAAATTAATTAATTACACCGTATATTAATTGACGCTCCAACAACGCGGGGCTATCTAAAGTCAAATTTTACATAATTAAGGTAATCTATTAAGTTATGCGAGTAATTTGCATATTATCATCGTATCCTGAGAGGGCGGTATCTGTGCACACAACTTTAAAAACAAATAAGCAATCAAGCCTATCAAGAGAAGCTCTCAATTCAAGGACGTACATCGCTCTAAATGGAGTTGGAACTGCCTTTTTTGACCCGAGGCCAGCTGTAGCGAAATTTCTTGAAAAAAGCAAGAAGAAGGAAGCTTCCTGACCAGGAACTCTACCAGGACCATGAGTTTGTCAAAAAGTTTTTCGCAAAAGACAGTACCCTGTAAATATAAATTTTGTTTAAATTTGAAAGGTTACCTATTTCTTTATTTGAAAAGTTTAGTAGTACAATTTACAAATCTTTACCGTAACTGTATTTCTACATGTGCCTAATAAAACATAAGTAAGTAACAACGCAAAGAAATTGTTTTCATTCTAAAATTGTGTATTCTTCCTAAAATCCCTCTAGGGGAGAAACATTATAGAGGCTTCAAATCTGTTTAAGTAGGGCTTAAAATCACGCTTTTAAAGTTCAAAATTTTCCCGGGGGGGGGGGGGGCACTGAATGTCGCCCGGTGAAAATCCCTTAAAATATGCTCTGGATAAAAGGCTGTATATAACATTAAAGACTGTATTTATTCAAAGTACCGGAATTAAAACCTATTTCCAATTTAGAACATATAACCTAGTACGTCATTGGTACATATTTTATTGGGGTTTATTGGTACATATTTTATTAAAAGGCTGTATTTACTGGAAGTACAGAAATTAGTTTCCATTTATCGCACATAATTACGGTACAGAGATGATTTTTGGAGGTTGTGTCTACGTTTAACAATCTAACTTAACCTTTTCGATTTTTAAAATTAATTAGACTTAAAAAAAATTTCCTTAGTTAGTGTACATTCAAAGGCTGTAGTTATTGTATGGATTAAAGGCTGTATATAACATTAAAGGCTGTATTTATTCGAAGTACCGGAATTAAAACCTACTTCCAATTTAGAACCTATAGCCTAGTACAATCTAAGGTATAACCGAACAAGTACATTAAAATCCTTTTTCAACATAATGCAATAAAAAGCAGTGTGCAGTTTCTGTTAACATGCAAATGATTAAGTATTAATAATGAGTTACAGTGGAATTTAATGTTACTACGGTGTGAATTATTGCAAATAAATTTGAAGAATCTCGTAAACATATTAAAGAATGCTTGTATATTACACACACAATTATTACAGTATGGACCAGTGGTGGCTCGTCAGGTGACGCAGGTGAAGCGCTGCTTCACCTAAAATAACTGGTTCAATGTGTTTCTTTTTACACAAAATTATTTTCAATGTTTAGTCAATTTTGTGTTTAAAAATATTTTTTAAATTAAATTTCGTCTGTATAATAATTAAAATAACATTTACAAGCGATGTAAATAGGTTACAGAAGCTGGACTTCGCTGCGATCACATACAAGCCTACTGATGGCGGAAAGCGCTATCTTAGAAGCAGCTTTCTGTACCTCGAAGGCTGTATCAGTTAATAGTCACTAAAACGCTCGGTTTATGACGGTTGCAACGTATGGTACTCAGCGTCCCCCCCCCTCACACACGTGAAGCAGTGTCGCTGTCCTGTTTCAGTGCTTTACCTATCCAGCGCGTCTGTTTTGTTCGTTGTTCGTCGGCATCATTGTTCTTTGCAGGAAGGCAGAACTTAGACAGCCGCTGTCTGGTTTGGACTTTGAACTGAGTAGAGTTCTGATAAGTAACTGGCCAGTGGACTCTGGGTTCCGTCTATAAACAAACGGGTTCAATGTATAATTAGCCCATAATTTTTAAACCGCCTATATTCTGTAAAATTAAAATTTTAAATTAATTTTGTACAGAATATAGCTAGTCCCAAGCCTAGATAAAGCGTGAGGGGAAGTTGTGGTTGAAAAAAATACATGTGTGTGCGCTCGCACACATGAGCCCTACCAAATAATGATATATTTTCATCAAATTACTGTATAAGGAATACTATGATGAAAAAAGAGAAGTTACAAAGCCTATTGTACTGCAATTTGATTTCTAAAGTCTAATAGGGGCTTTAAAAAATTATAAAAAAAGGGTGTAGAAAATAGGAACTAAAAATAATACAAAGAGCATTACTTTCAATTTTTTCAAACCGTGTCTATCATATGCAGGCGAACGGCCGGAAACGTTCTAACAAATAAGTGTATAGTTTGATGAAACGAGTCACTTCTGTAATTATTCTACTAAAATTTGCTTCATTAGTATGCAGGCTTTGTTTATATCGGTCTAGGCTGATCTAATTACTAAATTTAATTTTTAGCAAGGTGTTTCGGTATTATTTTTTCGACTATCAATCGGTTTATTAAAAATTATGTATAGGAAATCCGTAGACTACTACTTCTTCAGTTGCTGTACGATTAATATTAAAAGCGTACACATTTAAATTATGCAAACATTCGGTTCATATAACATTATTACGTACTTCATTCAATAAAATAAGTTCGTAAATAAAAATATAAGTAACAAACAAACTGTAGTTAATAAAAAAATAACATCATATTTGTATTGAGAGGTATTTACCACGCAGCTCGTTACTCGATGGTGACGTCATTTCAACAGCCAATAGCAATTCGTTTCGGTTCGGGCCCAACCTTATAGCATTAGGTCAATCAACCTGCCTTGATTGAACTCACGCCCCAATATCACCAGAGAGATATTAGCCAACTAATTATTATAACACTATAATGTAAAATTTTTACCAATAAAAAACGTTATGTTCCTAGTCGGTAGTGTTATACTTCTAATTAGTTAATCAACGGACACGTCATGGACAACAAAATCCAAGAACCTAAGTTTTGTAGTAAACTATGGTTAACAACTTACTTTCGTTATCAATAAATTTATACATCCATTCTGTTTATTATACTCTCTTCTAAAAACCATTATTATTATTGATTTTCAAAAGCGTAATATTACCAATACTGGTAGTGGCGGTTTCTTAATTGGTGCACATGAGCACGTGAACCCCCTACATAAATAAATATAAATTAATTAATTTTAACAAACACTAAATAAACAGGAAATAATTTGGTTTAGTTTTATGATGCAATAACAAAATGCTCGTTCTGGTAAAACAGTCGTGCAGTCGACGCGGCGTAAGGTGTGCGCACAGCTCTGTACGTGCGCTGCTGGATCAAATGAGAGCGGTGACATGATGCGGCATTGGCGCGGTGGTGGGGGCAAACCTCTCCCATGTAAAGATTGTGCGCACATTCGGTTTGTGAACCAGTGCTGTTCTAGCCGTTGTAGGCGTCACGTTACTCGCTCTCCCAGTGTCGCTCGCGCCCAGTGCAGTTGTGTTTGTGTTGTGTTAATGTTGGTGATCGATTAGCAATGGTTGCTACCCCTGTGTCTGTGTTAAACGAAACAATTTTTTCAAGTATTTCATTAGAAAAGAAACTTGAAATAAAACAACGTGGTCGTCCGACCCCAAAGCTTAATATCGTACAAGTGACCAAAGGTAAAGATAGAGATTTCAAAAGGGAATTTAAAGAAACTTTATATGAAAAGACTTCTTGGCTCTGCGGTTGTGAAACTACAAATAAACTATATTGTTTCCCTTGTCTGTTATTTGGAAAACAAAGCTCTGAAAACTTAAACTGGATTAAGTACGGTGTGAATGATTTAAATCATTTACCCTCGAAAATTAAAAAACATGAATGTTCTCAAGCTCATTTGAACTCCTTGCTAGAGTTTAACTTGCTTGGTAAAGTCGATATACGTCAGCAGTTGGACAGTGCTTATCGGAGGAATGTAAAAGAACATAATGAAAAAGTAGACAAAAATCGTTATGCATTGTCAAAAATAATTGACTGCATTAAATTTTGCGGCGCTTTTGAACTGGCACTTCGGGGACACAGGGAAGGAGATGGTTCTTCAAATCCTGGGATTTTTCGAGGCTTAGTGAATTTTGCTGCTCAGATTGATGCCTCACTAAGAGAACACTTACGTGATGCAACCGTTTTGAAAGGAACATCAAAAGAAATTCAATCAAAATTCAAACCTGCTCGATTTTATGCTTCTTGTTTGCCAGGAAAAGATTAAGGAGGAAATAAAATTTGCAGATTTCTTCTCTGTAATCGCTGACGAGACCACAGATGTTAGTTTGACATTTCAATTAGCTATTGTTTTTCGCTACGTATTACCTAATGGAGAACCAGTAGAAATATTTTGGGGGTTTATACATCCCCCCCGGACACGACTCAGACTCGATCGCTGGATGCATTCTTGGCGCCCTAAAAAATGTTGTTGATAAGCCGGAAAAGTTAATCTCTCAGAGTTATGATGGAGCAAACGTGATGAGCGGACACCTAACCAGTGTACAAACAATTATTCAACGACATTACGAGTATGCTTTTTACATCCATTGCTATGCTCATCAATTAAATCTAGTGATTGCTCGAGCTGCTAGCCAAAATCAGCAAGTGCGGATATTTTTCGCGAATTTGAGTGATGTAACAAATTTTTTCAGCAATTCACCTTAAAGAGCAGAAAGTTTGGATAATATTGTCGGGAAAAGAATCCCTCGAGCTTCAAGCACTAGATAGAATTTTAAAAGCAGAACTGTAAATACAGTATTCGAACATCAGGAAGACCTTATTACCTGTATGGAGGAAATAGAATCAACCTCTAAACAAGAATCTTCTATTACCAAAGCTGGAGCAATCCGGCGAATGCTGGAAGACCCAACTTTTGTGTTTTGGCTTACAGTTTTCCATAATATAATGCCACACGTCGACATTTTATACAGACAAATTCAGCTTACCTATACAGATCCTGTGCGAACAAAAAAGGACGTGGAAACCTTTCTGAGGGAAATAAATAAAGAAAGAGAATAAATGAACTCCGTGAAAAGTGCTGTAGACCAGATGCCTCTACAACGCAAAAGAGCAAGACACGAAGAAGGCGGTCATGCTAATAGGACGATCGCGGTTAAAGAAGTATGTGATGTAATTTCGACGCAAATAAAAGAGGGGTTTTCATTTACATCGCACCATTCAGCCGTATCCCTTATTGTTCCTCAAAAATTTAGTGAGTACAGTAAATCATTTCCTCAATCTGCATTAGATGAAACAATAGAAAAATACCCCTTTTTGGACAAAGCAAAGCTAAAAACCGAACTTGGAGTGTTTTACCGACGTGAAGACATAAGACGTATGAATGGTGCTGTGAGCTTACTGCAATTTCTTATACAAAATGATCTGAAAGATTCGTTTTCAGAGTCATATAAGCTTTTAAGGATGATATCGACAATCCCAATGACTTAGGCTGAAGCCGAACGATGCTTCTCGACTCTGAAGAGGATAAAAACCTTTTTGAGAAGTACGATGTCTCAAGAAAGACTTAATGCCTTAGCCATGTTATCAATAGATAAAGAACTGGTGAAGACCATCCCTAAGTTTAATGAAACGGTGATTGATAGATTTGTTTCAAAGAAAGACCGAAGGATGGACTTTGTTTACAAGAGGTTCACTTAGTTTTTGTTAAAGATCCGATTAACCTACTGATACTTGTAAGTAGTATGTATATAATTTACTATTGTTTCAGAACATGATTGCTATCATTATTGCTAAATTAAATTTTTCTAAGATTAATTAAATAAAGAATCCAGTTGAAGCTTAGTAAACTACAATGTTAGATTCATTTGGTTATTATTATTTCCTAATAAATTATTTAAAATTTCTTAGTAATGTCATTTACCTGAATGTTGGAAAATTCTTGAAAATGCTATTTTCAGTGCAAATATTAACAGGCACTAGGATTAATATCGTATAATATTATCTAACTGTGTGAACCCCTGGAGAGTTTACTCACGAGCCGCCACTGCTGGTATGGTATTTAATTGTGTTTATTCATTTTATATTTATGTAAATAACAATACAGCTTCTGTCAGTTTAACGCAATGTTAGCTTTGTGCAAGAGGTTGTTACATCTTGTTTTGTGGTTGCCTAAAAATAAAAACATCAGTTGTGAATGAATAATCAAATACCTATAAAACAATTAATAACAATTTTACTAGGCTGACCACATTACTGATAACAAAGTAAGGGACACCAGCATACTGTTAGATTCCTAGTAGGGGAGGGACATTTTTGCGGGCAAATTTTCGTTCTTAGGTAGGCCTACTTAAAATTACAAACTCGACAGTGTAAAAATGTATTATTGTTTTATTACTCTTACTGTAATAGTATTACTAATATAAACCATTAAAATAAATCCCTCAGTTTATTATACTGTTTCACTGTAATAAAAACAAATAATCAAAAGTTTTATAGAGACTTATTTTAAATTCAAAGGAAGTTTAAATCACAGTCAACCTCACTACTTTTCTTGAACCAGTCATACTTTTCTGAAGAATGCACTTTCATCAGAAGAGTTTTATCTTCCTTTATTTTTTTTTATATAAGTCACTACACACAAGTTAGGAATTAATTTTAAGAAAAAGTTAAGCTTTCAATTAGCCTACTCTCACCTGTACTCTCTCAGAGTCCCACATGTTTCAGCACAGAAAAAACTATTTTAATTATAGCAGTTATCAAATGGAAGGCAGAAAATGAGGTCTTTTTTTGTAATTCTTGCAGGTGTTGTGGTTGGTATGAAACCAGTGAAATATTTTCAACTAAAGTTCGTTTCCTTTCAGTTCTACAATATCTTCCTCATTTCCTTTTTCCTTTTGTTCCTCCTGAAAATGTTTTAGCCTCTTTAAAGCGCCTCATCAAAAAGTACTAAAGCCGCCTAATCAAAAACTTCATCTTTATTATTTTTTGCTGGCATTGGGAATTACTAATGTTATAAACTTAGCTTTACTTTCTACAGAAGACTACTCACCTTTCTTCCAAATTCAACAGGAATCCGGAAAACATATCCATTCCCTCAAATCCCCCTCAATAAAAAATGCATTCTTGATGAAACAGACAGCATATTCTTAAAACCTTCCTGCATAACATCGCCATCAGTAATACAAGCAAAGAGCTTTTGTTTAGCATGTGGGGAGTAAATATATTTTCTTTCTTCAAAATCAGCTTGTATTTGAGGTCATTTATTGTCACCTACATTGCTGAAATATTATTTTGCTCAATCGCAGGGATGATGGATGCTGAACACTTCTGAAGAACCATGCACAAAACATAACCACACCTCGTTCATAGGATTTTCAAAGAAATATTTTGGTCATAATGATTCCAGTAAGAAGTATGATTTTAACCCATCAAAATTTAGAAGTATTCTGTTGAAAGTTGACTGAGAAACTTTTTAACTGTGAGATGGAAAATTTTTGTTGTTGTATTCCACCTCAACAAAATCACAGACGTTTGAGAGATTGTCCATTAACTCCTTGCTGAACACAATTGTGCACTGTAAATAGTGCACATCCTATGTCTGATATTCTCTTCACAAACTTCTTTTCAAGTTTTGTATGAACATTTGTTTTATATTCTGTTTGTTCCCCTCCAAAGTTTGCATTTGTGTTTCGGAACACTAACAAAGCTATTCATCTTCTAAGCCATACTTCTTCAACATGTTTGACATATAATCTGAAAAAATTTCTGCAGTTTCTCTACTGACTATCTTAAACTCTAAAATTCTGACTGTAACACCTCATGTCGTAATGAAAATTCTTCATATAACTGGCACCAACTTAACCTTGTTACTGGTAGATAAATCATTTGTGACAGTTTCAAAATTGGCTTTGTTGAGTTCAGATCTGACATCAACAAAAATTAAGGAGCAAGGACATTAACTGCTATGGCCTCAGATTTAGTCCTAGGACTGCTAAGCTTTGGGTCATACACCTTGGTGATAAGCTTACAATGAAAGTCAGTAGATCTGAAACTCTGTTCATGTCTTACCTTGTGGCATAAAAATGTGTTTTTTCTTACTCCAATAACAAGGACGTCAGTCTTTGCCACTTTATTTTTGAAAAAAGTTCACAGTTCAACTTGCATTTGTCCTCTGTGTGGTTGTCAAATGTTTTTGAGTTTCCAAATCATCCATATCTTGCTGGCCACCAAATGCAATACTCAACCTGGAGCTGCACACAGTACATATGAGTACAACACCTGAATCACTACCATCAATCGTTTCTAAAAATCGGAAATTGATCATAATTTAAGACTTAACTTGAGAAAAATTACACTTCTGGTTTATTTTCTACTCACATCTTGTATATTTCCTACAAAAAAATTCAAATGTATTTACTCCAGACTTCTGTTATACAAGGGATATTTTTTTTTCAACCTCCAATATGCCACCCGATGAGACCCACATGCAATATTGGAATGGAGATATGCAGCGAATGCGTATTGGACTATTCCCTACCACACACCCAATAGGTGCACTCCCTCTCGTCAGTCATTGTTGAGTAACAAGCATAATAACATGTCTAATGTAATCGCCCGCCAAGTGTGAAGTGCGTGCCGTAATTCGCTTTCTTCTCGCCGAAGGGCATAATGCAGCCGAAATTCATTGTCGAATGAATAATGTTTATGGCGACAATTTTATGAGTGATGGTTGTGTACGAGAATGGTGCATAAAGTTTAAAGAAGGACGAACTGACATCCATGATGAGGGCAGTCAAGGGAGGAAATCAGTAGCGACGGAAGAAATTGTTGAAAAAGTGAATCAAGTGGTTCACTAAAGGTGCAGATTCACAATTTCTGAGCTGTCTGTCAAATTTCCTGAAATCTCAAGGTCAGCTCTGTATGACATTGTAAGCGTGAAGCTTGGCTACAGAAAAATTTGTGCACGGTGGGAGCCGAAAGTGCTCACTGACAACCAAAAGAGTCAGCGAATGGGCGCAGCCTTAGAATTTTTGCAACGCTATCACGAGAAAGGGCAGGGTTTTCTGGACAAGATTGTGATGGGAGAAGAGACACGGGTGCAATATGAAAATGTCGAGACGAAAGAGCAGTCCAAACAGTGGAAGCATAGTGAGTCCCCAGGCAGACCAGTAAAGTTCAAGCAAACCTTTTTGCAACAAAAAACTTACGGCTACTGTGTTTTGGGACCGAACAGGTGTATTATTGACTGAATTTAATGAACGGGGGACGACCGTCACTTCAGCCTCGTACTGTGACACTCTTCAGCGACTACGAAGAGCAATACAGAACAAGAGAAGAGGAAAGTTGTCTTTTTTCACGACAACGCTCACCCTCATACTGCAGCACAGACACAGGATCTCCTCTGGAAGTTCAAATGGGAGGTGTTTAAACATCCGCTGTATAGCCTGGATTTAGTGCCGAGCGACTTTCATCTTTTCACCCAAATGAAGCTGTGGTTAGCTGGACGGAGGTTTACGAGTGATGATGAGCTGAAGGCCAATGTGAACAGTTGGCTAAGTCAGTGTTCCGCAATCTTTTTTTACTCACGGCACACCCCAGACTCAACACGGCACACCAAAAAGTCTGTACCCTCAAAATCATATGAATCTTAATATAATTACGAAATATTACGTCGTTATGTAATCAATTATTATTGTTATCATCATTATTGTTATTATTATTATAAAACAGGAATAGACTCATGCATTTATTAACAATTTATTAACTTTAATTCACTGTAGAAAATACGAATTTTAAAGTAAATAGCTCTACTCATACCTCCAATGTGATACTTGAGCCTGCTTAGCTGCACACAGACGGCTGATTCGTGGCGGAATCGTTGACAAAGCAAGCCTCATTTCTTCATCGATGGATTTGAGTCTTTCTCTCTCTTTGATGTTTTAATTTCAGTCAACGTCGAGAAGCCCAGTTCACACAAAAATGTAGTTGAAAATGGTAACAACACATTAAGTGCCATCTCGGAGATAGCCGGGTATTCACTGCTTATTGACAACCAAAATGTTTCCAAAGGCACTTCGAAAAATTTTAATTTCAATGTTCTGTCTGCTTTCAAATCTGCCAGTTCCTCTTGTAAGCCTAAATTATTCGGAAGATGTTTCGAATCCATAATGAATGGATCACGAACCCAGTCAAAATCTTCAACACTCTCTCCAAAATATTTTTTGAAATTCTGCTGCAAGAGTACTAAATGTTCTTTAATTAAATCCATCAACACCTTATTATCGTCAGCAAGGGGCCATACAGTTGGGAACATCTCACACGATCTATTTTCAATTGTCTGTATCCACAAATTTAACTTATTAATAAATCTTTGAATCTTATCCATACTAGTCAGAATATTTTCGTTTCTACTTTGCATTTTTCTGTTTAGTTAATTCAAGTGTACGAAAGTATCGGAAAGATATGCCAACTTAGATACCCATTCATCATCTGCAAATAAATCCGCATACTCATGCCCCTCAATAGTCAAAAATGCAAGTACCTCCTCTTTAAGTTCAAACATTCGCGTTAACACTTTACCTCGAGATAACCATCGTACTTCTGTATGTAGCAGAAGTGTAGTGTGCTCTGATCCCATTTCTTGACACAAAACGTTAAAAAGCCGCATATTTAGGGGCCGCGATTTGATGAAGTTCACGACTTTTACTACTTCGTCCATCACAATTTTCAGAGGAGATGGCAAAGACTTAGCAACAATGGCTTCGCGGTGAATGAGACAATGGTCGGTTCGTAAGTTAGGATTTACTTCGCGTACTTTACCCACGAATCCTTTCATTCGGCCCGTCTGTACAAACACTAACGCAATCCTCCCATGTTAATTCATTACGGACCACATATTCATTAGTCGTACGAAATATTTCTTCACCGGTTGCTCGCTCGGGTAGTTCTTTGCAAAAAAAGAAATTAGTTGCAATTACATCCCCATCAACATACCTTATGTAGGAAAGAAGTTGTGAGTGACCGCCAATATCGGTGGACTCGTCGATCTGAAGTGAGAACTTTCGACTGCTCTTTATTTTCTCCTTCATAATGTCTTCGATCTCACTGGAAATGTCACTAACTCGGCGGCTGATTGTGTCAGCAGAGAGAGGAATTTTTGAAATTTCAGTACCAGCTTCTAAACCCAGGACTATTTTTACCATTTCTTTACACGCGGGCATTAACAACGTTTCTGCTATTGTGTGTGGTTTTTTGGCCTTTACGATAAGTTTGGCTACCTTATAGCTAGCTTCCTGTACTTTTTGGGTAACACGTACCGACGTAGTCATGAGCGTCACTTGTTTTTTATTTTCTTCCAACAACCGACGAAAATAATTCACATCTTTACTTAACAGAGAGGAATATTTTGTTGACAAATGTCGTTTCAATTTACTGGGAACCATAGCAGCATTACTGAGTTTTTCACCACACACAACACACTCGGGGATTGGGAATGTTTTGTCACCACACCAAAAAAACCCGTAAGATAAATAATTATCACTCTATTGCCGGTGAACTACTTTCTGTTTCTTTTTTTCGGGCTCGATGGTTTCACTACTTGGACTCGAGGACGGACCACTCCGTACAAGGAACTTATCCATATCGAAAAAAAATAGTTTAATAACACTGTAATAGAAAATAGTAAGACTGGTGTAGCAGTCACAATATTCGCACTACTGCAGAGCACAGCTGTGATAGAACTGAACTGAAATACTGTAATTGTTGTTTGAAATTGTGTGGGTCCTTCGGCGAAGGAAAAGAGCAATAAAGTTTAAGAAGCGCCGACAAACAGGCACAAATATCAAAACAAGGCAATAAAATAATAAAAGAGAGGGAAATTTTTGCTAATCCCCGCAATTTTAGTTAAAAGCACGTACAGCCAGCCGTACACAAAAGATGCGGTGTTACAAAGAACTCTCTTGAATAGAGTTTAGAACGTTTAGAGTTTTGAACGTAAACTCTATTGTATGATTGGTGCGGGCCGCTAAAAGGCTTGCTAAAAGTCTTACGCGGCTTTCTTTGCGGTGAACACAAAGCTTGCCCCCTGTAACCCATCAAATCGGCCCAATATTTCAGGCGAGAATACAAATAACTTAAGATAAGCTAAGCAAACTATAACAACAATATTGAGTAAATAAATTACATTTAATTTCTATGAAAATATAACAGTTATCAGCATGTATTATAGAATAAACAAGCACCTTCTTACTTAAAATCGACAATTAATTTACCGGTATTACAATAATAGGTAAAAGTTCGCGTCACATCTTTCACCTTGTGACGGCACACTATTGTGCCGCGGCACACCGGTTGCGGAACACTGGGCTAAGTGACCAGGCGGCAGCTTTCATTGATGAGGGCATAGGAAAACTTGTGCCACATTATGATAAGTGACTAAATCAAAATGGCGATTATGTAGAAAAGTAGCTGAGGGATGTACAAATATTTTGTATATAATACATTTTTTATAATTATTCTCGTTTTTTATTCTTACTTTAACGAAAGTTGAAAAAAAAAAATAGCCCTTGACTTATCTGCTTAACATAATATGTAAAACATATGAAATGGCACTTCCTACCATGTTAGTCAAACTCCCTCCGTATTATTTCTGTTGTTCTTTAGCACTCAGCTTTTTATAAATGAGTATCATTACTGAGTTATGTTCCAATTCAAATTTTAACCTGTCTTGTACCATTAAATGACGTTTTTCAACCGGACAGTTTATAAACACACACACACACACACACACACACACACACACACACACACACACACACACATGCAGTTTATGTCTATCAATGTCTGTCACATTTCAACATCCACCAACATTTTCTGTCTTCACAGTATGTGATTTTTGGCCCCTGCTGCTCATAACAGTTTATATGCCATTGAACCAGGAAATTTATGGTCTACCATTACTTGTTGTTGTAGGTGTTTATTCATCAGTTGCTTAGAACTCCTCATTTCAGCCAGTTGATGCAAGTGGCAATAAAATTGTAATTATTTTATTCGACTCTTCCTGTAATATTTATATGCATTCTAGTTCACCTTGCTATTTCATCATTTCCACATTTCCAACCCATGTCTAACCTTGTTCAGTTACAACTTCTCCTCCAGCGCCCCATTTCAACTGAACTTAACATTTTCCTATCTCTTTTATGTATATTCCACACTTGTGATCCATAAACTACTATCACCTCCACTGTGATCTTTTATTTAAAACTTATAATTCTCCTTGAAATTGGTTGGTTTTAATCTTACTAGGATACAAACTCTTTAAAGCTGTTCTTCTTCTTTGTATCAGTCATATTTTTGTTTCTTTTCCATGATCGGGTTTATCCAGTATGATCAGATATTTGTTAAACTGTATCAATGACTTTTCTAAAACTCAGGGTATGTCTGCTTATGTCTACCATATTTCCATTACAATTTACACTGCCTTGTTCATTTGTCAGACAGATCGATTCATGTAGAAACAAGTGATAGAAGTAGATAATGACCACAAGAAAATCAAACAATTTATGTTTTTATTTTTCTTCCCTTTTAGGTAGACTAATTATAGTTACTTGTCTTCTAAGTCTATGTCTGTGTGTTTGTTAAAATCTGTATTTGAATATTCTTAACAAAATAATAATTAAAAAATAAATCATGTTTAATATACTATTATGTGTAATAGACGGTCGCATACTGAGCAGGATTGTCAAGTAATTGATAAAATTAATGAAGCTCTTGAGAGGCAAGTTGAAGACTAACAAGTCAGGTATACATGTATTTGCCAAACCCTATTTTCATGTAAATAATATTATAGATAAGATAAAAGAGAATTTTCTTAACTTTAACAGAAGAGTCACATTTAGTGGAAAGGTCCGTTTCTGTAGTTATTACAAACCAAATTCTGAACTCAAATCAAGAGCCACAGGAAAAAGTAAGCGTGGCCACCATATAGTCTGTTACTTATTACTGAAATCAATGTAAACATTTTAATGACAGTGAAGTGAGCTTGACCCCACATTAGTGACTAATCTTTTCATTGGTTGGGGCCTGTACTATGGTTCCAACAATAGTTTTGTTAAAACATTTGAAGTAAATTTTAATTCAGGTATCAAATTATACTAGAAACGTCATAAATTTAAATCAAACTTTAATGTTTTGGTATGTGTGCATTATTCCCCCCCCCCAATATTGGTAACAATCACTGATACATTCCATCTAGATACTTATTTGCCAGTCTAATTCCTAAAAGCTTAGGAAAAATGGTTTTTGGTGTATTAAAAAGCAGCCACTCATAAAAGTAATAAATAAAATAAAACCACAACCAGTGGGTATACATAACCTCCACACATAAAAACACCTGCAGATGTTAACATATGTTACATTGTAACGGGGCAAAACTTGTATAACCGTCCTTTATAATAATTTTTTCAATGATACTCAATGTTGTAATGATTTATAATAATTTATAATAAAAATCCGAGAAACGTATCTAGTTGGAAGCATGGAAGGAGGGGGCATATAGTGATAATTTCAACCCATAGCTGGTGAGTCACAGAAAAGGCACGTGGCTTATGACACAATATTCAGCAGTGATACAACAACGAAGTAGGGGAATTTGATGGCCATATAAGATAATAGAAATTCAACATACCCAGTGAGTCAGCGGTTAGTCATCTATGTAGCGACAGCGAGGCGTCATAGTCATACAGTAAAAAACACGTGGAGAGCCAATGACGTCAATAAAGAGGCCGAGACGCAAGTAGTGAACCACCTCAATCCAGTTTCCAAAAGCAAAAATACAAACGAAAATCGGGCGTGGTGACGCTCAGATCGGGCAGTCCAGCACACCTCATTAGCCTGAATGGACATAGTACAATAGTGGCCTCGGGTGTTTTTGGTAGGCCGAAATAGTCATAGTAGGCCTACCAAGGAGTATAGAAATGTAATACAGCAGTAACAGTTTTAAGTTAACAATGGTGAACAGTTTAAAACGAGTATTGTGGTAGTTCAGTGAAAAAGGGTCGACCAACACAGTGCGCAACATCTGGTAACACGTGCAGATAAGTAACAGTGAAAGAACAAAATTTGGACAAAAGGTGATCAAAGTTTGTATGTTAAAACATTAAACACAAATTAATGAGATCTCAATAAAGGGGGGGGGTAAAGAGAAGGAGAGAGAGAGAGAGAGTGCGAGTATAAGTATAAGTACTGGTTTGCATATTAAAACATTTTGTAGTTAGGAGCAGTGGCGGACTAAGGGGGGACCGGAGGGGCGGTCGGCCCCGGGCCTCTGGTCCTGGGGGACCTCCAAATCTCGAGGGCCTCGAGATTTGGAGGCCCCCCAGGACCAGACCATTTTTAATCAAATCCCAAATAAGGCCAAAATATGTTCAGTAAATAAGAGGCAGTTTGGAGTTCGAGGCCCCATACGTATGCAAAATATAAACATAGGTACCTACTTACCTATTATCAGGCCATGGCAATTGTCAATGGGTGTGTTCAGAATTTTTAGAATTTTTGCAAAACGTTGCATGAAACTTAAAAACTGTAGAATGATAACCAGTTGTCTGCTAGACGCAATTATTCTACATGAAACGTTTTTTGATACCTATGCCATCTACACAGGTGTACTATAAGTACAGTTTAAAAATACGCACATAAGTGCAGTGAAGAGCTTACCAGTGATTTATTAATTTTTTAACTAAAGTATTACATTCTAAAAATTACTTTTTCAAAGGTTATACATAATTATTATATAGTTTATTTTATGAATATGAAAATCCAACTAGATGAACTAGAGTAGAGTCATCTAGATTTAATCAACGGTTTTTACCAACTGTAGACATCAAGATCAACACTAGAGTCATCTAGACTTTATACGCTGGAACTAACCGTAGAAAAATTTTTGTAACTTTTTTCTGCTGAACACACCCAATATCGCATAAATCTTTATCTAGTTATAGTCAGCGCCTTAAAGGGGTGCACCCCGCTCGCTCTATGGCGGCTTCGGCGCAAAACATAAATAATAGATCCGAACAACAGAGAAATTATGTGATGATTTCTTTCGTAAAAGGAACAACATACCTATTAAAAATAGCAATGAGGGCAATCAATTTGAACCTTATTGTCGTAAAATTACGTTATAACTTGTAACTTGTTAGGAGACCAAATGAAGATAGTAGCCGCTGCGGGACTTCCCTTCGACTTCCATTTGAAACTCTCGGGGAATACCTGTCAGAACGGGGAAAACCCAAAAAGTCCGCTCGCGCATGCGCTCTAGAATACTTGAGTTTCGTGTTAACTTCATTTCATTTCATTCTTCATAAAGCTCGATTAGAAATACTACGTAATTAATGTAATTTTTTCTTTGATTTTTGTTGTGGCGTGGTAAGTGAGTTTAAACAGTGATTGTATTATCGTGTATCTAAGAAGAGCCCAAAAAGTAAGTACCTACATTTCTAATTAGGTTATTATTATCTCGAAATTTTCTAGTACATACTATCAGGATCAGAAATGCAAGGACACTTAAAGTTCTATAATCCTTTGCAAACATTAGATTCTTTCTTTACACTGTTTTACAGCAAATAACACTTTGTTGTAATATCGAAATGTGTTACAAATTGTAGAATCATGATGTTTAACAAACAAATAATGGTTTATCAAATAGTAAAATAAATATCATTGTTGTAACTTGGAACTATGATACACAGTAGTTATCATACAGTTTTATATTAAATGTTTCTAAAAATTCAGACTTGTTGTTTATAGGTTAAGATACACTTTGTAACAAACACTCACAGTATGAAATCCACATAGAAACAAGTTGGCCAGGTTGTATTATATACACCGAGGCCTACGAGAAATACAGGCCCTGGCGCGTTTTAGTCACATGAGGATGAGAGTAGCGAGATAGAGAGAGAGAGAGAGAGAGAGAGAGAAAGAAATGTAGTAGGGATTTACAGAACCATTGAGAGGGGATGAGAGAGATGATGCGGCCACGAAAGCGGGGATCCCCGTCACCTGTTTTGGAACTGTAGAGAAGTTATATTCATTCATCTCGTCTTCTACATATAGATGGGAATTACTTGTAGAAAAAACAGTGAAAAGTTTGAAACGATTGTCTGATACTCGCTGGAGTGCTCATTACAATTCAGTTAAAGTCATAAAAGAAAACGTGGAAACAATTGTGAGCACTTTGGAAGATATGCAAGATCCATCCAAGGCGAACCTTGATACTAGATCTGCAGCAAGCTTGCTCCTTCCAGCTATATGTGATTTTACCTTTTTGACCTACATCAACTTTTGGCACACGATGCTGGAGGAAGTAAATTTAGTCCAACAATATCTACAGTCTCCAAAAATGACTTTGGATAAAGTACTCGCCAAATTAAAAACCCTGAATGAGTTTTTAGTGACGGAACGAACTACAATTATAGACAATACTGTTACTTTTGGCACTAAAAAATGCAATGATATGGACATTAACATTGACCGACGAGGAAGAAGGAGGGTAATTAAAACAATGCCGGGTGAACTAGCTCATGACGCTGGATTATCGATTCAAGAAGAAGTTCGTCGATCAATGTTTGAATGCATAGACCGATTTATACAAGAATAATTGTCACAACGATACACGGCCATGAAGGAAATCACCAAAATTTTCCAAATTGTTGAAACTAAATTTATGCTTGAAGCTTCCGATGACGCTCTGGCTGTAGCACTGGAGAATCTGGTAGAAATTTACGATGAGTTTGATAAGGAGCAGGTGCTGCAAGAAATAAAAAGGTATCGTAGGCGGCATCTACGTGCAACCGATACGAGTGTGGACGTTGCTGCTAGATGAACAGCCCAAGAAATCCTTCAATTTATAATTACATGGGACTTCAGTGAATCATTACCCTGTACATCACTTATAATCCAATACTTCTTGACCATTTATGTCTCAGTCGCATCATGCGAGAGACGTTTTTCTAAACTGAAACTGATAAAAAATTATCTTCGCTCTACGATGAATCAAGAACGACTAGCCAATCTGTCCATTTTATCAATTGAAAGAAAAGTTTCAAATGAAATAGATTTCAACGACGTTATTGAGAATTTCAGTAAAATAAAGGTACGAAAACATGTACTATAATAATATCAATAATAACTACTATCTCGTAATAAGGTTACGAAACTAACTGATATTATAATTGTACAAGTTTGTTTCCAGACATATAAAATAAAAGGTAATTTTCTTATTCTATTCTTTATTATTTCTTTGCACTCTACCTGATGGTTGCTGTGCTAAATGCTGATTCGTATTCTAAGTTTCTCACCTATATCTTTAAGTATGTATATTACAATTAAGGAGCGTAGAGTACACACATTATAAATACTTGATTTTTTTTTGTCAGCCATTACATCTATATTATTCATTTTTTACAAAATGTACACTACAAATACATCAATTTGTAAGCTGTAGAGGTGGGCTAAACTGTTACTTTAAAATACTAGGTATGAAAATACCGTTCCAAAAAAATAACAGGTACAAATACCTGTTATTATATACTATATATACATAACCTATATTATCCTTTGTAAGTAACTCGTTTTGAGTTTCCTGCAGGTCTCCTATGTAATATCTTCAAATAAATACACTGAAAGTAGGTATATTTTCACCTAGATAAACCTATTAATATATTAATAAACCTACTTGCTGTGTATTTATTTGAAGATATTATATAAATATCACTATAATATTGACGACTCGGAACACAAAGTTTTTTATAAGTAAAAACGTAAAGTTTTACCTTACAGCCTAAACCGGCTTTCACCTATAGAAGGCTTCATCAGAGGCTGTCGTTAGTAGCGCTGCTCGTCTTGTTGTTGGCGACGAGAAAGTGTTTCGAAAGATTGAAGCTGTGTGTGTGTGGTGAGATGTGTTCGAATAATGCGTGCGATTTGAATTGTGTCTGTTCGTTTAGGATGTCGTTTTTATTTGTTTTTGTGTGTTTGTATATTTCTAATTGTTCTAGAGTGTCTAGTTTTCGGCCTTTTGTGTGTACGTGTAGTATGTTCATGTTATTGTCGATGTTTTTATATGTGTGGTTTGCTTCAATGAGGTGGTTTGCGAAGGTAGATTCTGTAGTGGTGTGGAGTGCTTTTGTGTGTTCAATGTATCTCTGTTTGAAGCTACGTCCTGTCTGGCCTATGTAGAATTTACTGCAATTTGAACAATTTAGTTTATATACACCGGGTAGATCGAATTTGTTTTGTGCTTTGGGCATGCGTTTTGATAGTGTGTGTTCTGTTTTGTTAGTAGTTTTGTAAGCGATTCTGTATCCTGCTTTTTTGAATTTGTGGGCAATTTTTTCTGTTTGTTTGTTGATGTATGTTAGTGTTATGAATTTGTTGTTTTCTGTCTTTGTCTGTTGTTTGTTTTGTGTTTTGTGTAGGAGTTTACTGACTATTGTTCTGTCATAACCGTTAGATTCTGCTAGATATTTTATCGTGTTTAGTTCGTCTTTGTAGTCTATTTCATCTAAGGGGATGTTGTTAAGTCTATGTATCATGGTTCTAAAAGTAGCTAGTTTGTGTTGTATTGGGTGATTGGAGGTGTTGTGTATTAGTGTGTCAGTTGTAGTTGGTTTTCTGTATATACTGAATTTGTGCCTGTGTTCTAGTTTTGTGATGGAGAGGTCTAAGAAGTTTATGGTATTGTTGTGTTCGTATTCGGCAGTGAAGGTTATGTTTTTATGTATTTTGTTTATGTGCGTTAGTAACTGTTCACATTGTCTTTTGTTTCCCCTGTATAGTATTAGAATGTCATCAACGTATCTGTGCCAATATAGTATTTTATGTGAGTGTCTGTCATTGTTTGTGAGTATTTTTGTTTTTTCTAAGTGTTGGAGGAAGACTTCTGCTAGAATCCTGGATATGGGGGAGCCCATGGGTAGGCCATCGTTCTGTGTGTAGTATTTATTGTTATAAGTAAAGTAGTTTTGTTTTGTGATAATGTTCAGAGTTTCTGTTATTTCATTGATAAGTTCGTCTGGTGTGTTGTTCTGTTTGAGTTTGTTTTGTAGGATGGTGATTGTTTCAGAGATGGGGATGTTTGTGTACAGGTTTTTAATGTCAAAGGAGGCTAATGTGGCGTTATGGGGGATGTGTATGTCTTTTATTTTTGTTACTAGGTCAGTGTTGTTTTTTACTGCAATGTTGTTGTCTATTTGTGTGTGTTGTCTAATAATTTTGTCTAGATATTTTGCCAGTTTGTGTGCAGGGGCATTACGGTAGTTGATAATGGGGCGGATCGGAATGTCTTCTTTATGGATTTTGGGAAGCGCTTGGAGTGTAGGTGCTGATGGTCGGATTTGTTTCATGTAGGGCTTTTGTTTATGTGTCATAATGTGTTTGGCTTTGTTGACTATTTGTTTTACTGAGTTTTGGTATCTGTCGGTGGGGTCGTGTTTTAGTTCTGTGATGTTGTTCTGTTCTATGAAGTCTTGTACTTTTTTGTGTAGGTTGTCTGTGGGGATAATTACAGTCGTGTTGCCTTTGTCAGCTTTTACAAATGTGATGTTGTGTTTGTGTGCCTTTTCCCTCAGTTTGATGGCTGTGTGTATTTCTGAGTTGTGGTTGTTGTTGTCTGGTGTCTTATGTACTCCTATTGTGTTGTTTATATTATGTCTTAATGTGTCTTGATGTTCTGGGCCTGTGTTTTGTATATTTGTTTCTGTGTCAATTATGAGCTTTGTTAGTGTTTGGTTGTTATGTTTGTAATGTATGTTATGTTTTAGGCCTTTATCAAGGAGTGTTTGTTCGTTTTTTGTGAGTGTGACGTTCGTGAGGTTTACTGTACGTGGGTAGAATTTGTGCGAGGGAATTATATCTGTTTTGATTGGTGTCAGGTTTTTTATTTTTCTGTCGTGTTTTGTTTGTATGATATGTATTTGTATAATATGATATGTATTATATAACCTATACTATATAATTTGTTATAAGAAATAAATTGAAACTAAAAGTATTAACAGTGTTACTTTACACTGTGACTTTATTAAACTATTACTGTTTAAATGAAAATAAGAAACTAGAGAATTTATAGGGCTATCTCCCTTTAGGAATACCAATTTAAGTTTTCACTAGTAGTAAACAAACTAACATTGGTTAGACAAATCAGTTGCGAAACTCGGGGCAATTAAATAATTTAGAGTAGGCCTACACGTAATACCACGAAAAATAATGTGAAAAAACATCAGAAACGTATAATAAAAACATAACAGTAAGCCACAAGAGGAGTGAATGAGGATAAACAAAATTTTAAAAATAAAAATAAAAAAAACAAATTGTACGGTAATAAAATAAATATAAATACATAAAAAACTAATAAATAATAAGCAACAACAAAAGTAAATTAAATGCATTACAGATATTTAAGGAACAGAACTAGATAAAGTGCATAAATGTCCATTACAACAATCTCATCATTTACGTGAGATGTGTAGTGAAGTTAAAATCACATTAATAAAAAGTATAATATAGCTTATCAACATCAGCCACTCTATAGGTTATAACTCAATATAATTAAATTCAACTATTTCACTAACGATCGGAACATAAAGTTTTTTTTTAGTAAAAACAAAGTTTTACCAACCGATTTTAGTTACAAGTTGGTGACTAGTATAATATATAATTATTAGCATATAATCTGTATTATATATCTGCATATCACACGAGAATAAATGTAACAGCAGGATGAATTATTTCCTTTACTAAAAACTGCTCCGTCTCTTTGCGCAGAATGAAGTATACAGGACGAAAAAGTGGCTCATACTAGTTCTTACTCGAAATATGCTTGATACTACCTGTTCCTGAAATACTAGGTGTTCCTAAAATATTAGGTGTTACTAAAATACTACTGTTACTCTGGAACGCGTTGTTCCTCGTGTATCGGTGATACCACTAGTATTTGAAATACCTAGTATTTTAAATACGCGTTACTGGCTGTTCCTTGCGTTCCAGCGATATTTTTGTACGCCTAGTATTTGGCCTTGGTTTATGTGATCTTGCGTACTTTTTGTGTGTGTGTCTGTGTAGGTGCGTAGGGGGTGTGCCTCGACTCGGAACAGCGAGGGCTCGTGTCTCGACTCGGAACACCGTCGCTGCGAATAACAGGTATTTCAACTCTTCAGTCACTGTTACATCCGTTCCACAAAAATATCGTTCCAAAATACCTATTACAGGTATATCGGCCCACCTCTAGTAAGCTGACCGGGGGCCTCATTTAGTTTCGCCCGGGCCTCCGACGGGCTTAGTCCGCCACTGGTTAGGAGTTATAATTTTTGTCTATTAAAGTTTGTTTTATTTACAATATTCAAATTACAAGGAAGTTAGGATGTTGAATAAATGCGAATATGATATTGCTATAACCATGTGTTAGTATAATTATTACGTCTGAACCATAACCTATCTTCTGTACCAAGAGCTCGCCTAAACGAACTTGGAAGAGTTTTTTTATATAAGGGATTTCAATTATCTAAATTATTTCTTTTGGGAAGAGTGTAATTGGTTTCTGCATTTGAACCACAAGATGCAGTGGCGGCCCTGTCTTTTTGGTGTTGGAAATTTTCTGTTAAAGGTAAGTCAATGAAAAGAAGATCGTCAGTAAATAGGGTAAGTAAGTAAGTAATCTTGTGTGATTTTTAATTATAAAGTTACTGAATACAGACAAATGAGAGCAAACCACTTTAAATATTCAAACATAACTTTAGGAAAGGTGTTTTTGCTTTAGTTGAAAAACTTCCACCTCAAGAAAAGTAATAAACAAATAAGACCAATACCTACTTACCTAACCCCACTGACCTATGTCAATACAGTCTACATCTTGTACAATAGGCACGTGATTTTGATACATAGGAACACATGAATTGAACTGAAACCACTTACATTACCTTCTGCTTAAATACATTAAATAATACAACATATTTTATCACGTCTAATTGCTATTGGATGTACATGTTTCATGGCTAAATTGTTTATTTTAGTTTACACCATCACATCTACTGAACACCCTGTTTGTCTTCCTTATTTTGATGACAACATGAAGCATATTAATACTGATAAAAAGTGATATTGACATCAGTGGTTGGGTATGTAACTGATCAAGTACCAACTAATTTTTACAAATCTTAACACTTTAAAATAAATAAGTGGTTTCTCTTTTTTTTCTGCTGCTGCTAGTACTTGTGTCCTGCAGCTAGCACTGTAATACAAAAATATCCTAGAGTCAAATTATCGTAAATGTTAATTACATACTAACACAACATTTTGACTGTCCATAATCAGTAGTTGCCTTTTGAAGTACCCTAACATTTAACAAAATATCTTGTAAAAATTAATTGGATAAACACAACTTGCTAATAAGGCCATGAGTCTGTAGGTTTTCAGAGTCATTATAGCTTCCATAGATGGGAACTCTTGCACCTGGAATCTTTGTGGAAATGGGAGAAAATGTTTACAGTCTATGTAAATTACTCATAAGTTTTATTTAAGCATGTCATTTTTTTTATTGTACTTTATTTTTTGTGTAATTATATATAAATTTTTTGGATAATAGATCAGTTTTGTGGTGTTACTGTATATACGCACTGATTCTGACGGTGTTATCATCCAACAGAGCTACAACTGATCAATGAACCTGACCTCCTGAAGAAGTATTTACCATTTTGGACGATCCTCATCTGCTGTTGTTCACCAGATTCAAAGTGCCTTCTGTCACACACTTACCCAGCGTGATTCTTCAATATTTAGTGTCTTTAAATTTAGCAAACTATATTTACTTATCACCTCAGTATGTACCAGTGACTGTAGATACAAAAAATTAATTTTACAGAACTACACATGAAGGTAGAAGTTATATCTGCTAGTGAGCTCCCAAGCTGCAGAACTTCCTTACTATTTTGAGTGAAATACTTGTCATTAAATAAAATCAGATTAACAAAGCTGAATTTTGTTAAAGCTGTGAGTACAGTTCTGTGTATTTGTCAATACAGTACACGTGCAATGACTTGCATCTTACCACGGGTGGGTTTTTGCAGTACAAAAAGGAAATGTAACAATTAAATTTGATAGTGGTATAATACATGACTGTACCTGTGTTTAACACACTAAGGCCTACGGATGAGCATGACAGTCTACATCATTCCACTATCAAAGCCTAAGGATGAGCAACAGACTCGTCCATGATTTTAATAGTGTTTATATTCAACTAGATGGCTCTTATACATCCATAGGTTTGTTTGGTATTAACAGTAATACTTTAGTTCAGTAATACATCTGTAGAGGGCAGCATCGACTTAAAAACAAACAGTGTTACTTTCGTTGTTCGTAAACACATGCATTTGGAATGAAATAATTTTTTTTTCTGTGCTGTAAAGTGAGATGAGTATTTTGTTGTGTTCATTTCATGGTTTATTATAATGAATGCACATCAGTATATTTCCAAATAAGACATTTATGAACTTTTGAGTAATTCTTGGCCAGATATTGAATGCAGAAATATTGTTATAAAAAAGTGAGTGTTTTAAAAACGGAAAAAATTTGTATGCCTGTAATGGATTATTTTTAAAATGTTATTGGAGACATATTATGATATATGAAAGAGGATGACTTGAGCTTTCAGGCAATATATGTACATTAGGGGTAAGTTGAAATTGTTTTTGAAAATTAGGATTAAATTTATATAAAAATTCTCAGGTCACAACAGTAGGCAGCCCTCCAAGGTTCTAGGGCTCACCATGTAAAAAAAACATACAACATTTGTTTTCATGATTCAAGGGCCACAAATATCAGGTGACTAAGACAAATGATTTTATATGACTGATTCAGACATGAATAAGCATGCACTGCCTGAACAAAGTGATGGAAATCTTGAGTAAACTAAAGAAAACATGGACAACAAAATCCAAGAATAAAGAAAACAATCAGACGTCTTATAACAGTGGCAGTAGTAAACACTTTACTAAATTTTTTAAACAGAAAAGTTGTGAATTTAACAGAATAATGATATTGCAAGACACTTGAGGAGAAACATGATGAACAATAAAAAAATAAAAATTTAATTAGCCGTTACTGTATTTCTCTGTGCAAATTTTTGTAATACAATTTGTATACTGTGTATATTATATCAAGTCAGCTATTATAATGTGTTATATTATTAAATCAGTTGATATTTGCCATATCAAAACATAGTAGCCTACTTGTATTTCAAATAAAGACCAAACACACTGTATTGTAGATAGGCAGCGGTACTATATAGATCACTGCATTCTCCTCAGAAATTCTTTTGGATACACTGTCATGCGTAAAAAAACATGTCATCCATATAATGATTGCTAGAAAAAGTCTGCACTTGCACACAGTCTCATTTAATGACAACCACCACATAATTATGTGAAACATCTGATTCATTGTTTGGTTCTACATAAAGATAATTGCATGGCTGTAAGTAACTCTGTAGTTTAACAACCTTGGTTATTATTCATAGTAAGTATAAAAATTGAAATGGTTATAATAGTAGATTCTTTTCCTAAATTATAAAACATAAATAATATTGAAATCTTTTATTAACTTTTATGTTTATTGTTTATGTGTTATGTTTATGTTAACTTTTATGTTAATTGATTATCCAGTTGACAAATCTCAGTCATTGGTGTATACTGGTTATTTTGATTTATAGTTAATAATTGACAACTGTCATTACGTGTGGTTAAGTCACGTGAAGTATTCGTACAGAATAATTAATCGGATGTTTAATAATTTCATAAAATTAGAATATGCAAAATAATCTGAGGATTGTCATTACTGTTGATTAGATAATATCATGAATACATCTTAACCTAGGATCATTGTTTGAAAATGTTTCGATTATATCGATCTCATTTCTTAACTAATAATGTAAAACTCACTGTACTCCCTTTTATTTATAATTTAAATCCCGGAATTGCTCTGGATTATACACTGAGCAATCCTTGTTACGCAATGTTACACTTAACACCTCTGATACTAAAGTATTTATGTTATCACAATTTGAGGTTAGGTTGCACTGTTTACATCAGTGACGCGCACAAATCATATGAACAGCTGATATTTTGCTCCAGGTTGTAGCCGTCTGTTCCTTTCTGAAGTTGATTAAAAAGTGACGAGAACGCACACCTCTCGCTGCCGTTCCGTTTTACGGTCGTCCAAAATTTTGTTAATTTCTTGGATTTGATTGGTTGACGATCTTTAATTTGATGCACATACCCCCCGGCGAATTATTTCAATTGTTGGGTTTGGCGTGGGGTATTTGGTGTCAAGAGTATAAATGTTTGCTCAATTTGACACGAATTCCTTATAATTGTAATAACTTTTTTAATAGGGCTTAGATTTTAAATCTGAGCATATCACTGGATTGGTAACACTCGGCTCTTTATTTTGAGTCCACTCATGGTGTGCTTTGGTCCATTATCAAGGAAGTTAATGTTTGTGATTATCACCATTTACTATACACTATTATTTATATTTAATTTTTGATTAACACTATTTAATGGCACTCATACCCACTTGAGGGCATGCCTTCCAAGTTCTTTTACACTTCTCAGTTGCTAGTTACTTAAATCTACTGACAAAATGCATTACTTAAACTACCATTGCCTTAGCCTATGTCCCTATATTTGTATTTACATATTGTACATAACAGAAAGTATTTATGTACTTTCTGTATGGCTCCAGTTGACAATAATAAATGGTTTCAACTACTGAGAACATTTGCTAGCTGGAATTTTATGTATTCCTTGTTAATAAAGTGGCCTCTATTTTGCATTATGAGATGCATACTTATTGTCACTCTTATTTGGTATTTTTAGCTCTTTTTTCATTATTATTTAGTTCCAATAGTTGAACAATAATAGTATCTCTGTAATGGGTTTGGTGTTTTTAGCACACTAGTCTGTTCCATATTGTATATGATTAAATAACTTTACTTGCACCTGGTGTCACATGACAGGTGTTCTTAATTACTATTATAATACATTATATCCCTTCTTATAATCTTCTTATGCTATTACAGTAGTGTATTACACTCTACTTGTGGTATAGACATTAACCTTTTGTTTCTATTTAGTTTTATATTATGGTTTTATTCAGGTTTTATATAGTGAATTCCATTTTGGTTGGTTTTGGTTCACTTTATTTACCTATATTCTTATTTAAAACTTATCTTGGGTCTCTTATATTGGTACCTGTAGAAAGATTATTATTTCTACTTGGTTTAAGACATAAAACATTTTGGTTTGGGTAGGTTTTTCCTACTGCTAGTTGTGAATTTAGGTGAACAGTACCTACATCTTAGGTTATGTGATTTTGTCATTTGTGCCAACAATGTGTATGTTAGGTTAATACAAATTGGTATTCTTTTAACCTTATTTTCTTAAGTTTGGTTTTGTTAATAACTAATAACTTTTAGTTATTTCCTTTTCTTGTCTTACATGATTGTTAGACTATTTGACTAATATTTGCTATTATTATGAGACAAATTTAATACTTCTTTATGTTACATTGGTGCTGTGCATAACATGTTGCTATGCTCTTATTTAGAGTTCTGTTCAATTAACAGTATTGTTACTTTCATTCTTTTTATAACATATCTTGTCCTATTCATTTTTAACATTATTTGTTGTATATTGGTCATCTCAGTTAGTCAGTTCTTGTCCATTTCTTCAATCTGTAAGTTGTTTAGTTACTGCATATACGGGTAAGATGTTGATCTATAGTTGACTGGCTCTTGGAATCTATACTTTATGCCATGGTTGTTAGGTGTCTTTCTCGTAGTACGTTTCTTCCTTGACTTCCTTGGCTCTTCACTGACCGAAAACTATTGGGTTGTTGGTTCCTGTGGTACAATCATTGTGTGGTGCATCTTCTTTTCATTATAATGTCATTTCACTTGCTAGTTACCATCAGTTTATTAACTCTTATTATTGTGAGTTTATCCTTGGTAATAGGTAGCTCATGTAGTTTTATGCTTGGCATGTTAGATAAATTATTTGGTTTGTCTCTTTGACTCAATTATTGACATGTGTAAGTATTTTAGGTTACTGAAATCTTTGGGCTCGTAAGTCATGTTACATATTGTCCCCCCTTGAAAATAGATCATTTGGATTAATTCCTTTACGGGATTAGAGAAATTATCTATCATATTGTTTCTTAATTATTGTGAGCTTCCGTCTTTCATATCTTGTTTCTTTCCATTTCATATTTTAATACATTGTTATCTTCGATCTGATCCACTATCTCCTTTCTTGGTGGTTTTTTCCCTGTAGTATTTAATTCCCTATCATTTCCCTAACATGGTAGTTGGCACAGATCAGAGGGGCACTCTTGGCTTCCATGCTCTGCTGTCCACCCTACATTTTCTGAGACCAGAGGGACGTACCGTCTGCTCAGTTAAATTGTTATTGGAGCTTCTCTCTACAAATCAACATAAAAATTCAAAGTAGTCATTGTGCGACTAATAAAAAATATTGAGGGTTATTCACTCAATTGTTGTTCAGATTTGATAATATTCTTCATTCTTTTTTACTTTTCATCTTATTCTCTTTGCTTTGCTGGAAACAATATTGTTGTTAGATGTTTTTGTTTCTTATTTATTTTCTCTTCGATTGATCTCCCTCTTTCTATTTTCTGCTCAGTAATTGTATTATTGGTATTAATACTTCTTGATTTCAGATTTCATGTCTGGTCTTAATTATCATGCCTTCAAAGTTTTGGGTAACTACTTGTTTTTTACTACTTGAGTATTTTTTTTTCTCATCACATTGGTGTTGGTTCTGAATGGTATCTCTTCAGTGCTTGATATGATTGTTAGATTATCTGTCTGGTATTATGTTTACAATCATTTTGTTTTGATTGGTCTCCATTGACTTGTTAACATTATAGTCTCATTGTTTTTTCTTTAATAATTTTATTCCTTATTTTAGCCTTCTCTCTTATTATATTCACTTTGTTGTTCTTCCTCTCTACTCCTTCAAATATTGGATTTGTGACGTTTATTCTGGAATATATAATTTCATTGGTTGAAATTAATGTAGGAGTATTAGAGTATTTTAAAGTATATTAGGTTTATTTATTTATTCATTGTTATTTTTCCGTTCCTTGTTATATCCTTCTCTCTTATTATATTCACTTTGGTGTTTTGCTTCTCTACTCCTTCAAATGTCGGATTTATGACATTTATTCTGGAATGTATATAATTTCAGTTGTTGAAATTAATGTAGGAGTATTAGAGTATTTTAGAGTATATTAGGTTTATTCATAGTTGTTTATTTTACGGTTGTGGATTTTTCATATAATCATTTTTATTTTTTCCATTCCTTATTATAGCCTTCTCTTTTATTATATTCACTTTGGTGTTTTGCTTCTCTACTCCTTCAAGTGTTTGATACTCACACTTATTCTGGAATGTAATTTCATTTGTTAAAATTAATATAGGAGTATTAGAGTATTTTAAAGTATTTTAGGTTTATACTTAGTGGTTTATCTCACGGTTGTGGAATTTTCATATATTATTTTTTCCATTCCTTATTTTAGCCTTCTCTTTTATTATTCTCTTTGGTGTTTTGCTTCTCTACTCCTTCAAATGTCGGATTTGTGACATTTATTCTGGAATATATAATTTCATTTGTTGAAATTAATATAGGTGTTGCGTACTGGAAGCTCTTGAAGTTTCTAGAGTTGTTCCAAAAACGTTAAGTGAGAAGGGGCTGGTTTTGAAACGTAATAAAGTGGACTGTATTGATGAAGACTAATACTCATTTATTGAAAATATTAAGATTCTAATGCTATTGCCGACACGTGCGGACGTTTTAAGGCCATGACGCCCGTAAAATTAGTTTTGATAAAAGTCGAAATCCATTGTAAATAGACGCAAGTCGTCTGACTAATTTAGTGCTAGCTGCACATGAAAATATTGAATAATGATCCAGAAGTCGCGGCTGAAAGAGTAATTTTTAACGAGAGTACAGCTCGGAGTCGATTAAGTAACTGAACTAACTTGACCACCGTCAGTCCAGCTGACTGCCGGCGGCGCTTGATAAGCAAAGTGACGTCATACGCTCGTGCCGCAATTCGGTGGTTACAGCACACAGATAATAAACACAGTACAAAGTTCGAACATACTGCCCGCTCAAAATCGGGACGATTTTGTAAATTAAACATTAAGTTAATAATATAATAATTAAATTTACATGGCAAAAATAATATAACAATTGGTGTATTGGCTACAGCGCAATGACAGTTATGTAATTAATAACAATAATATGATGAACATGATAAATTCAAGTGACAATTATAAAGTATACAAGAAATCGAATTTTATGCTCATAGCAAGAAAAAACTGACAATAAAATTACCCAAAACATCATAGCACCACAGTACACAAAGTAATACAATGCATAATTAGACGTATTGAATTTATCCCATGTAGTACCCATTTAATATTTACACAGCATTACAAAACAAGCGATAATACAATAAAAAGATATAACAATTGCAACCATAATATTGACACCACAAAACCCCGATAAATTTCATAATATATGACCATTAGAAAATACTATACATACATACAATAATTGGTACAATAAGTAACAATAATAATTCTCAAAAGTTTGGATATATAATCATATAACAATCCCATAACATATATAAACAATTCATAATACAACGAAAACGCAGTGACTATTGCAATAATAGCTTCCAGAACGTAGTAATAATAATTACAACGTTAATGATACAAGTGACTTGTATGATCGCCCCGGGAATGTCCCGGGCATATTCCAGGCAATGTGACAAGTTCACATTCCTAGTAAGTCTCGTATGGCACACATGCGACTAGTCTGTTGCCGCCGGAAGGGGGCATAATTTGTGGATGGGCCTGCGTAAGATACCCAGAGCGGTGCGGACTTCCGCAACGCGCACTATGGAATCTTGACCCGCAAAAACATTAGTAATTACCCCTCGCTTCCACTGAAGCGGGGGGGGGAATTATCGTCCAAAATGAGGACAAGCTGTCCGACATTCAAATTTCTTAACGGCGTGCGCCATTTGTTGCGCTGCTGCAACTGGTGCAGATAATCCCTGGACCATTGTTTCCAGATGGATTGCGTAAATTTTTGGAGCAGCTGCCATCTGCCCAAATAACTAGTAATGCTTTGGGTATAGTCGGGTTCCGGAAGTGCAGTCAGTGGAGCACCGACCAAGAAATGAGCGGGAGTTAAGGGTTCAGGGTCTCTAGCATCGTCGGACACAGCACATAAAGGGCGAGAATTAAGGCAAGCCTCTATTTGAGAGAGAAGAGTAGTAGAGTATTCCTCAAAATTCAAGATAGTACCGCCTATTACGCGACGCAAATGATATTTAACACTCTTCACACCGCTTTCCCACAAACCACCGAAATGAGGGGCTGAAGGAGGGGTAAAGGACCACTTGATACCACGGAGACCGCAAAACTCCTGAGAAGATTGCTCAACTCCCTTTGAATTTAAAAATTTGTACAAATCGTATAAGGTGTGGTTGGCACGACGAAAATTCGTACCATTATCCGAAAATATCTGCGCGGGAATACCTCTGCGCGCGATGAACCTTTTAAAGCCGCTACAAAGGCGTTGGAGGTGAGATCTGACACCAATTCTAAATGGATGGCCTTTGTGCACATGCATATAAATAACGCGATGTATGCCTTTGACGTGGACTTTGAGTGCTGCCCGCCATGGCGTAAAAGTACAGGACCGGCGTAGTCCACGGCCGACTGGAAAAATGGCTTTGCAGGCGTGACCCTGGAAGGGGGTAACTGACCTAATAATTGATTCGCGCCTCTAGCACGGTAACGGAAACAAATGATACACTTATGTATTACTGAGCGGATATAAGACTTGTCGTGAATGATCCAATACTTCTGTCTGAGAGATGATTGGGTTGATTGCACCCCAGCGTGCAACAAACGGATATGTTCATACTCAATTATTAATTTAGTGAGATGAGAATGCGGGTGCAAAATTATTTGATGTTTACTCGCGTAGTTAAGTGAGGAGAGTTGTAGGCGTCCACCTACTCTTAAGATACCTGTGTCATCCAGGAAGGGGTTTAGTGCAAGAATTTTACTGCTGCGAGGAATGCAGCGATGTGCCTCAAGCTCCTTAACTTCTAAGCTGAAGTGCAAATGCTGAGATTGGTGAACAAAAAACAAAAGTGTGTCATGCAACTCTTGAGCAGACAAAAAGGACGTGACCCTGTCAACAACCGGGAGCCTAGAGTTGCGAATAAATCTGCGACAATATGCGAAGACGCGAATGAGTCTGGTAAGGGATGAATAATTTTCAACATAGCTATGGGTTGAGGAGGCGACAATTAGTGAGGTTTGGACCTGCTTACGAGGTTTCTGCTCAAGGTCGGGGTAAGTACATGGCGCCTGAATGTCAAAGGCTCTAGTGGGCCATGATGATGACTCATGGCCTAACCAGGACGGACCATGCCACCATTGCGTATGGCTGTGCAAACTACGAGGGAGGCAACCGCGTGATAAAATGTCGGCAGGGTTGTCAGTTGATAATGCATGATGCCATGTTCCCCGGCTAACAAGACGCTGTATTTCCGCGACACGGTTTGCCACAAATACCTTCCAGCGGGAAGATTGTTGATGTATCCAATATAACGCTATCAGCGAGTCCGAATAGAGATATAGTCCGTCAAAATTGTAGTTGACGGCGTTTAAAACCTTATAAGTTAACTGCGCTAGTAATAAACAAGCACAAAGTTCGAGCCGGGGTACCGTTATCTGTTTCAGCGGAGCGACCCTAGATTTAGCACACAACAGGTTTGACGATATGGCGCCGTTCGAATAGACCGCCCGCACATAAATACAACACGCGTAACCTTTAACCGAGGCGTCGGCGAATCCGTGTAGCTGTAATGAATTGACTTGACAATTGTTCAAACCCTTAACAGACCTCGTAATTTTAAAATGAGTGTCGGACACTAATTGAGAGTAGAGTTCCAGCCATTGATTAGATAATGACCCAGATAAAGGTTCGTCACAACCTGTGCCCAACAACCACAACTGTTGTACGAAATGTTTGCACCAAAACGTAATGGGGACAATAAGACCCAGCGGGTCGTAAATCCCTGCAATGACCGACAAAACGCTTCTTTTGTTGAACACGGTCGAATTGTCATCACCCCGAACGGTATATAAAAAATGATCTTTGTCAACGTTCCATTGGATTCAAAATGTACGCACGTTTTGACCTTTGCTGAAGTCATGGGATACTTGGGCGCGAGGGGCCATAATCTTATGGTGGTTAGAAAACCACTTATGTAACGTGAAACCATACCTTTTTAGCAAATCCACTATCTCGAATTTCATTTTAGCTAACACGTTCGGATCATCCGAACCCGTTATAAGATCATCTACATAAAAATCATTGGCTATGGCTATACAAGCCATAGGGTAGTCGGATTTATTTTCGTAGGCTATCTGCGCCAGACAACGTGTAGCAAGGAAAGAGGCACTAACAGTTCCATACGTAACCGTCCTTAAAGCGTAATGTTGTAGTTCCTTATGCGGCGCGTCACGCCAAACGATGCGCTGCAAGTTTGAATCCTTTGGGTTAACCATAATTTGACGATACATCTTTTCTATGTCTGCAATAAGTACGTATCGGTGGGTACGGAAACGAACCATGATCGAGAACAGATCCTGCTGGATCGTAGGACCGACCATTAAAGTAACGTTAAGGGACAGATTATTTGTCGTTTTAGCGGAGCCGTCAAAGACCACACGCAACTTAGTGGTTAGGCTGGAGCCCTTGAAGACTGCGTGATGGGGCAAATAAAAAATGTCTGATTTGTCAAGCGACAAATCGTAATCATTAAGTGGAGACATATGACCAAGCTTCAAGTATTCACGCATGAACTCGCTATAGTCCTTGTAAAGGATAGGGTTCTGCTTGAACTTGAACTCTAGCGATTGGAACCTGCGGATAGCTCCGCGGAGAGAATCTCCCAAATGAGATGTGTCTGACCTGCGAGGCAGGGATACCACGAATCTCCCTTCGCGGTTGCGGATAGTATTTGTCACAAAATGTTTTTCACACGCCGAGTCCTCAGAGCAGGGTTCGCGACTAGAGACCTCCTCCAACTTCCAGAATTCTTTTAGTTGCGAGGAAATCTGACTATCATCCTTACAGACCATAAAGGACGAAACCGTTTTAGTTATGTCGACATTGAAGGGTAAGTTACCGGATAGAATAAATCCTAACTTAGTCTCCTGAATTATAGGAAAGTGCGGTCCACGCATAAATTTAATAGGTTCGATTAATTGGAGATAATATTGAGCGCCGAGTAGAACATCGACTTGCGACGAGCAGTGTAGGTGTGGATCAGCCAAGAATACGTGCTTGGGTAAATTCAAAGAGGCGAGATCGAACGATTCCGCCGGTAAATCATTAGTTATACTGGGAAGTACGGCACAATGCACGTTTAATGTAAAAGGTTTATAGCGAGAATGTAGCCTTACCTTTGTACTGAAATCAGCCTGAGATAGTGAGTTATTTATACCCGTTATAGGCAATTGCGATTTGACCAACTTGAGGCCCATTCTGCGGGCGAAATCCATTGTGCAGAAATTTGCTTGCGATCCGGAATCCAAAAAAATTCTAACGGGGAATTTTCTACCGTCTTTATTAGTTGTCATACAGACAGCGGTGGATAACAATATTGATTTGTTCGTTTGCGACTTTAGTGAACATTGGTTATTGATGGAAGATACGTCTTTGTTGGGGAAGTTAATCATGGTGTGGTGGCGCCTTGCACACTTTTACAAGAAAATTTTGATGGGCATTGCGAACTTTCGAGACCCGGACGAAGGCAATTTAAACAAAGTTTGTTTTTTATTATGACGTTTCTTCTTTCAGGGATAGCAAGCGATGTGAATTGTAAGCAATCAGTAATCCTATGTTTTCCGTTACATAGTCTACATAAATTGTTTCCGACATGAGAATGGAATGCCCCCCTTGGAGCGCTTATCGGTTTAACTGCCTTGCGATAAGGAGTCTTATCGCTGGTATTTAACTTGCTCGTTGAAGTAGTTACGCTATCAAGATTTAGTAGTAATTGTCTTCGTGAGTTTAGGAATTTCATAAAATTATTAAAATCAGGGAATTTATGTTCCGACAAGCTCTCTTTCCACAATCGGAAAGTGTAACTATCAAGTTTTTTAGCTAAGTAATGCATAACAATAATTTCGAAGGTGTTAACTGGCAAGTTGAGATTATTTAGAGCATTGACATTGGCTAATAATTCATCAATGAATCTAGATATGCTAACTTGAGATTCTTGTTGAACCGATTGTAAGTCCAGGACATTCCCGACATGATGGGCGGAGACAATTAGTTTACTGTCATATCTATTCTTCAACAGATCGATAGCCACCGCGTAATTCTCATGAGTGATTGGCAGTGACTTTATTACGTTAAGCGCCTCGCCAGATAATGACGAGTGCAAATAGTGTAATTTTTGTATGTCCGTCAGATCGGTTCTGACGTGTATAAGTTCAAGAAAAATGTGATAATAATGCTGCCACTCAATAATACTTCCCGCAAACCGAGGTAATTTGATCGGTTCCAGCTGAATGGGGGGGTGTTTTAAGATGCTTACTTTCAGCATTAGTTAGGGGTTTCTGGTTCATATGCTCAGCTTGCTCCAGCAGGTGTTGCAACTTACACGCTATGTTACAAAGATCGTCTTCAGTTTGTACCCTATCACTCGCTAAAGCAAAGTCCGCTTCCTCGGATTCGGTTTGGGATTGAATCTCATCGTATTTGGTGGATAATTCCATCAAATGCCGAAGTTTTATTTTTAGCGCATGATGATCGCTGGTTTCCAAATCGAAGTTGTCCGCGAAAGTGTTTACGCGTGATATCGAAGCTTTAATGGTGCCTCGTTTTTTATTAAAGCTTTTACATCTGCCATGATTATAATTTAAAATATGATTTGGAATGCTTTGAGCGCAGAGCATGTGAACCATAGACCTAAATTTTGATAAATCTGAGCACGTTGCGGTAGCTAGCGATTGTTATGTATATGAACACAATACTTGTTACAACATATGCTTACTCTCTATATTAAACAACCTCTTTTAGAAATGAAAAATTGTTAAAATTATGAATTTGAAAAATAATAATACATATAGTCTTGTCTTTGATGTTGGAACTCACAATGAGCTACTAACGTGTATTGAATAATGATGGTGTGTGTTTACACAAAGGTGTTAAAAAATAACTGTTAAATATAAAATATTGCTTAGAACATTAAATATAAGTAAAAGGTTCATAGTCACGTGGACATTGATCCAGACGTGCTGAAGCTGGCTTCGATCCCGCTGCTCGATCCTGTTAGGAGTTGTTGCACCTCTTGTCTCTACCGGTTAGATGACGCCTTATGTTGCAGCTCTCCATAATTTAAAGCTGTGGAACCTTTTTGATGTAGAATCACTAATGCTGTCCTGCCGTGTCCCGTCGTCTCTGGTTCACTGCTCTGTAGAATCTTGTAGTGTTGATTGTAAGGTAATTTTGAAAGTTTTTAGAGGCAAGCAACTGTCAGCAATCCAAAGTTGAGAATGTTGGGGCTTGAACGAAACGCCGTTTGAGCCCATTAAATGAAATATTAATGTTTTCGCTGTGGACAAAAGTAAAAATCCGGCCCGGAGGACCAAAAATGTTGCATACTGGAAGCTCTTGAAGTTTCTAGAGTTGTTCCAAAAACGCTAAGTGAGAAGGGGCTGGTTTTGAAACGTAATAAAGTGGACTGTATTGATGAAGAATAATACTCATTTATTGAAAATATTAAGATTCAAATGCTATTGCCGACACGTGCGGATGTTTTAAGGCCATGACGCCCGTAAAATTAGTTTTGATAAAAGTCGAAATCCATTGTAAATAGACGCAAGTCGTCTGACTAATTTAGTGCTAGCTGCACATGAAAATATTGAATAATGATCCAGAAGCGGCGGCTGGAAAAGTAATTTTTAACGAGAGTACAGCTCGGAGTCGATTAAGTAACTGAACTTACTTGTCCACCGTCAGTCCAGCTGACTGCCGGCGGCGCTTGATAAGCAAAGTGACGTCATACGCTCGTGCCGCAATTCGGTGGTTACAGCACACAGATAATAAACACAGTACAAAGTTCGAACAATAGGAGTATTAGAGTATTTTAGGTTTATTAGGTTTATTCATAGTGGTTTATCTCACGGTTGTGGATTTATTATATAATCATCTTTATCAATTCCATTCCTTGTTATATCCTTCTCTTTTATTATGTTCACTTTGGTGTTTTGCTTCTCTACTCCTTCAAAGGTTAGTTGGTTAAACCTTTATTCTGGATGATAATTTCATTTGTTGAAATTAATATAGGAGTATTAGAGTATTATGGTATTTCAGGTTTATACATAGTGGTTTATCTCACGGTTGTGGATTTTTCATATAATTATTTTTATTCTTTCCATTCCTTATTATAGCCTTCTCTTTTATTATTCACTTTATTGTTCTTCCTCTCTGCTCCTTCAAAGGTTAGTTGATTAAACCTTTATTCTGGATTATATAATTTCATGGAAGATTGGTTGTATGTTCCCTTCTTCGTCCGGGTCTGGGTTTCCATGAGTTCATAAGTATTATTACCATTCTTCTTTGTGATTGTATAGGGTCCTGTGTATAGCAATAATAACTTCTTCGCTATTCCCTCTATTGTACTCGGCAGCTCTCTATTCTTGAGTAATACTTAGTCTCCTACGTTGTACTCTATGGGCTTGGGTTGATGTTCTTGATACTTCCTCCTCCTCTTCTCTGTTCGTTCTAGTACCTTATTGTAAAACTTTATTTCATCGAACTTATATTCTTCGCCTCGAGGAAAGTTAATGATTTCAGCTATCTCCCTTGGTGGAGGTCTTCCAAACATTGCTGTGTATGGGGTGTTATCAATTGGTTGGTGGTGTGATAGGTTTATATACTCTTCTGCACTTGACAGGTATTCTGACAATCTTCTCTGCTGGTTGTGGCAGTAGTTCCGGAGTATTCTCCCTACTTCCCTTAACACTCTCTCAGCTGGGTTGCTGCTCGGATGGTACACAGACGTTTTGTATGATTTAATACCTTGGTTCAGCAGCGTTTCCTTCCATCTTTTCCCTCGAAACTGTGTCCCGTGGTCACTGATTATTGACTTTGGTCTTCCTATTTTCGGCAGGTAGTGTTGTAAAATTATTCCGAATATATTTTGTGTTGTTGCACGGTTGATTGCATACAATTTGGTAAACTTGGTGTAATGATCAAATATTATGACCAGGAACTTATATTGATGTCTACCTCCGCTTCTTGGAAAGGGACCACAGATGTCTGTGAAGACTTTTTCTAGTTTGGATGATGACGTGATTGGTATCATCATCCCTTCTTTTCTGTCATTATTGTGTTTGACAAGTTGGCAGATGTGACAACTCTTTATACCATTTCTCACTCGTCTGTTCATATCTTTTATGTAGGTGTGTTCTTCGAGTGCCTTGACTACTTTTACTGCTCCCATGTGTCCGTATCGTATGTGATAGTTGAGAATCAATTCTTTTTCTATGGATCTGGCGGATCTGGGTATCACTATTTTCCAGGTATTGTAGCCAAATTTGGTTTTTATGAAGAGTATGTTTTGATGTAAGCAATAGAAAGATGTAATTTGTTCATCTTGTTCTGCTAGTCGCTGTAGAATTTTAATTGTTTTGCCATCTTGTTTTTGGTGTTGGCCGATCTTCTGTACTATGTTCTCTAAGTTGGACCTGTTCGCAACGATATTGTATAACTTAACTACAGTCTCTTTCTCTCCTTCGAATTTCTGATTCTCTACGTTTATTCGGGATAGTGTATCTGCTGCAATGTTCTTCTTTCCTGGGATGTATTCCCAACTTATATTATATTCTTGCAGTAACAGACTCCATCTCGTTAGTCTGCCATGATTTAGCTTGCAGTTCTTCAAGAAAGAGATTGACTTGTGATCCGTTCGAAACGTTATGGGGTATCCCAAAATGTATGTTCGATACTTGTTGCAGGCAAAAACAACGCTTAGTAACTCCTTCTCGGTTACATTGTAATTGCGCTCGCAGCTATTAAGTATTCGGCTAGCGAAGCCGACTAGATGATTCTTTTCATCGTCCTCCTGATATAATACGGACCCTAGGCTGACGTCGCTAGCGTCCCAATTCATGTAGAAAGGTTTTGTAAAATCGGGATGATGTAGCATGATTGTATTAAGAAATTTGGTTTTTATCAACTGTAGCGTTGTGTCTTGGTCAGGCCCCCATGTCCACTTGTTCTTTGATGATAATTGGTTTGCAAATTGTGCCGTCAGTTCGGAGTAATTTTCCTTGAATTTCCGGTAATAATTGCAAATCCCTAAGAGCGATTGCAGTTGTTTCTTGTTCTTCGGGGTTGGGAATTTCTGGATCGCTTCGATCTTGTCTTTAGCTGGTGTAATCCCATGTTCGGATAGGTTGAAACCTAGGAACTGCACTTCGTCTGCTATGAATTTCGATTTTTCCAGTTTCAGGGTGATATTGTTTTCAGATAGTTTCTGTAGCACATGTTTCACTCTCTGGCAATGCTCTTCCCAGTTCGCTGACGTTATTAACAAATCATCCACGTAAATGGTTGTGAATTGAAGTGCTTCCTGTCCCAACACTTTGTCCATACACTTCACGAACACGGCTACGGAATTGACCAGTCCGAAGGGTAGCCTCTTGAAGTGGTAGTTGCGACCCTCGAATTTGAATGCCAAGTATTGGCGGCTGTTCCGGTGTAATTCCACCTGCCAATACCCGCAGACTGTATCCCAAGTGCTTATAAATCGGGTACCATGGAATTTTTTAAGAATTTCTTCTATTTCCCCCGGTGATGTACGGTCGTTGATGATGGTCTTATTTATCTCACGTGCGTCCAAACATATTCGCACCTTCCCGTTCTTCTTTGGCACTGCTAATATTGGGCTGGTATATGGGGACTGACTGGGTTCGATTATGTCGTCTCTTAATAAATGGTTGATTTCATCACGTACTGCCTCTTTCAGGGAATAGGCGATGGGATAAGATTTTCGGTTAAAGTTCACCGATTCTTTAAATCTTATCGTGCATTGGTAATTTTTTACTTTACCAGGCCAGTCGGAGAATACATGTCGGTATTCGTTGTAAATGTCTATCAATGTTTCTACTTGTGTGTCAGTTATTTGGGCATTCGTCTTGTCATGTTTAAATGTACGTATTTCTTGGACTTTCTCTCTCCACAATTGGTCATCATTACTTTCATAAAATACCTTGTCACTCGGCGTATGCCATCTATGATTTCTTATCTCTCTTACATTGTAAACTGCCCGGTCTGAAAGGGCGCTCTCGCTTTCAATTAGTTTCGCCGTCCAGTTTATACAATTCGAGTCTAGAGTTACTTTGGCTCTGCTCATGTCTATGATTACCGAATATTTTCTTAGCATATCGCAGCCAATTAACATGGTGAAGGGCAGTCCATGTGCTACAAAAATTCCATAGTTATGGTCTTGCCGTTACTGTTTAATTCTAACATGACTTGTCTGCGGACGGTCTTGTTTTGACGCCCTGTTGCTCCGATCAACACTATATTATTTACAGGTAGTGTAGGTATTATTTTGTTACCTTTTTCCTGTATTCTACTCAGTTCGATGTTGTCGATTAATGACACATTTGCACCGGTGTCTATCATCACTTTGACGTGCACTCCATTAATTTCGGTGTCTACGTAGGCAATCTCGGTGTTATGGTGTTCCGTTTCGTGGCTATTTTCCTCTAACAAGTCTTCTCGTATGTTCTTCAGAAAGTTCGTTTTAATGATTGTAATGGTATTTGTTGTCGTTTTGTGATTTACCATGTGATTGTACCCAATAGCTCGGTTCTGTGATGGTCCATCCTGTGTTCTCACCGCCGCTTCTAGTTTAAAGGTGTTTCGGCTTCTACCTGCCGTTGGTCTTGCGAATTTCTTCGTTCGTCGCCTTGGGGTCTATTCCTGGGTTGAGGGTGGTCCTCTTCATAACTGGATCGTAGATAGTCCTCTTGACTGCGACTCCTCTTGGTGTCGTTTCTGGGGATACGCCTGTCATCGTAGCCACGACTTCTTTGTGGGCTACTGTATCGGTTGGAATGTCTCACGTATGGACGTCTTCCCCCTCCATAATTTCCGGCATGTACATAGTTGACTCTTCTGTACGGTCGATTCTGTTGATTGTAATCATTATTTGGGTTACGATTATTGTTGTAACCTGAGTTATTCGCCCTGTTCGGCGGATAGGTTGGACCATTTGCCCGGTTGTTAAAGTTATTGTTACCGCTTGGTCGGTTGTTATTATTACTTATGTTGTTGTTGTTGTTGTTCTGGTTTGGGCTTGGCCGAAAGAACTGTCCTCTGTTGTCGTTATTGTTGTTACGATCATTAAAGTTAGGGCGGTAATTCCCACGACTATTGTTGCTATTAGCCTGGTTTGCTGAATCATTGTACCGGTCGTTCCCTTGACGACTCCTGCGTTAGTACCCCTCGTGCTCGTACCCGTCAAGTAAAGCCGCCATCGCTTGTATTGTCTTTACTTGTCCGGTAAGTCTGGCCCTTGCGATTCCTCCTTCATAATGGAAAGCTAATTTGGTGACCAGGCTTTCTTCGGGGATTCGTGGCTCCAAATTTCTCGCTAGGCAAACTTTTCCTAGAAAGTAAGCCGTCAGTGTCGATCCTCTGCCTGTTTCATATCTGCCATAGCAAATATTGTCCCGTACGATATTCTGGGTACTTTCGGACCAATATTTTGCTTTAAATAACTCCTTGAATTCGGCGTAACTCTGAATATCGTGCCGTGTCGCCGTCCACCAATTGTCATTTATTTCTTTGAAATACTCATCAATTTGTCCTCTGATAATTGGCCATCTGGTCTCTCGGTTCCTGCTCAAGGTTTTATCTATGCGGGCAAGGAATTCCATAGGGTTTCGTTTGTACGCCCTAAAATTCATGGCTTCCCGGTTGTCAGCGTGTTGGATTTGTGGCACTACTGCTGGCCGGTTCCCGATATTTTCAATCTCTTCCCGTTTTCTTGGGATTTCCCGTCGCTGTATATCTTCAATTCGCTCATAATTATTGTCGACCCGTGTTTGTATAGTGTTCACGGTTGTCTCGATACCTGTGCACCGCTCTTCAGTTTTCTGTTGCACAGTCGCGATCTGGACTTGATGAGCCTCCTCCAGGCTGTTCACTCGAACATTAATATCCTCTTTAGTTCGTTGCAGTTCGTCACTGGTCTGCTTCCATTTCTCATTTATTTCGGATATTTAACTTTTGACGTTTGTCATTTCCTCCTCGATTTTTTCGTTCAGGGTGTACATATTTCTTTGGCTGTCTTGTTTCAGCTCATCTATTTTTTCTTCCATATTCCTGCTGCTGTCATCTATTTTTCCACTTAATTCCTCCTTTAACGATTCATTATTTTTCTGACTGTCTGTTTTTAATTCCTCTTTCAATGATTCCAAGTTCTTTTGGCTATCTGTTTTTAATTCCTTTTTCAAATTCTTGCTAGTGTCATTTATTTGTTGGCCTAGTTGTTCGAACATCTTCATCATGGTTTCTCGGATCTTTTCCTCCTTGGTTTGTACGGGTAGGTCGGTTCCATGGGAGGTGGTATCTCTTCGACGTCTTCCACCGGCGTCGCCTCCTTTTTGTCCATGTTTATTTTTGGATCCGCGTCCGCTGCGCGTTTCTTGGATGTCGACCTCTTCTGGTACATTCTTTCTGGTACTGCAGCTGCTTGCTCCAAATTAGGTAAAACTGATTTTGTTGTTTTTATTTATTATTAGTTGTACTAATTTAAGCCTCTTACGTTGAGTGCCAATTTTGTAACTAAACGTTACAAATGAATGTTTTTATTTGGGGTTCTATGCCTCACGTTGTATGCGTCAATTTGTAACTAAACGTCGTTTGGGGTCTGGGGTGCTAACTGCCCGTTTATTTTTGTTTAAAATTTGCAATAACTTTTGTTTAATATTTTATTATTATTGACTTATTTAGTTCAATTCAACCTAGCGTTGAATCCAACTTAAATATATCCGGTTGATGCACTTGAGATTATTTATCGAAGTAATTTTCTACTTCGGTTAGTTTATTTATACGGTTGTTCTTCCGTCGACTCTTTGAAATGGTGATGTATGTTCCGCACTGTAAACACAAATATTTTGCATGAACAATCACTTACTTGTGGTGAGTCTTGTCGGTCTTGCAGGGTCGATATCACAATCCAACTTGTATACGGACTTACCGTGTTTGTATTCGCCGCTGCTTGTCGAGCTGACCAATGAAATTCGTTCACCTGTTTTCAACTTAGTCTATTGAAATAAACTAACTGACTCCATTTTCTTGTGTCAAATAATATTTTATTCAGTTAATGTGCTCTCTTTGAATGATCTGAAGTATCATTTATAATAAAATTCAGAATAAGTAACATGAGACTTTGAGTTTTATAAAATTTGCCTCAGGGTGGCAGAACTGTTTACAAAGTTGATTTATCTAAATGTTTTTTGGTTAAAATAATTTAATACCTTCGTGGATTCTTGGAGCTGACAGAATACCAAATCATTGAATAGAACTAACATTCTACCGTATTAGGCAGTTTGATGATGACTACAATTCACTCATTACTTATAATTAACATAAAAAATAATAACCATGTGTCTGCTCTGGACATTTCAGGTTAGCAGAATTATTAAATTCCCTTGACAATAAATGGTTGAAAGAAAGTTAATTAATGTTAAAATAATTCTTGATAAAATAATTAAAAAGTGAACAATAATATTATATGTTGAAACAGTGTTATTGAGTGAAACATCTGATTCATTGTTTGGTTCTACATAAAGATAATTGCATGGCTGTAAGTAACTATGTAGCTTAACAACCTTAGTTATTATTTATAGTAAGTATAAACATTGAAATGGTTATAATAGTAGATTCTTTTCCTAAATTATTAAACATAAATAATATTGAAATCTTTTATTAACTTTCGTTAATTGATTATCCAGTTGACAAATCTCAGTCATTGGTGTTTACTGGTTATTTTGATTTATAGTTAATAATTGACATCTGTCATTACGTGTGGTTAAGTCACATGAAGTATTCGTACAGAATAATTAATTGGATGTTTAATAAATTCATAAAATTAGAATATGCAAAATAATCTGAGGATTGTCATTACTGTTGATTAGATAATATCATGAATACATCTTAACCTAGGATCATTGTTTGAAAATGTTTCGATTATATCGTTTCTCATTTCTTAACTAATAATGTAAAACTCACTGTACTCCCTTTTATTTATAATTTAAATCCCGGAATTGCTCTGGATTATACACTGAGCAATCCTTGTTACGCACTGTTACACTTAACACCTCTGATACTAAAGTATTTATGTTATCACAATTTGAGGTTAGGTTGCACTGTTTACATCAGTGACGCGCACAAATCATATGAACAGCTGATATTTTGCTCCAGGTTGTAGCCGTCTGTTCCCTTCTGAAGTTGATTAAAAAGTGACGAGAACGCACACCTCTCGCTGCCGTTCCGTTTTGCGATCGTCCAAAATTTTGTTAATTTCTTGGATTTGATTGGTTGACGATCTTTAATTTGATGCACATACCCCCCCCCCCGGCGAATTATTTCAATTGTTGGGTTTGGCGTGGGGTATTTGGTGTCAAGAGTATAAATGTTTGCTCAATTTGACACGAATTCCTTATAATTGTAATAACTTTTTTAATATGGCTTAGATTTTAAATCTGAGCACATCACTGGATTGGTAACACTCGGCTCTTTATTTTGAGTCCACTCATGGTGTGCTTTGGTCCATTATCAAGGAAGTTAATGTTTGTGATTATCACCATTTACTATACACTATTATTTATATTTAATTTTTGATTAACACTATTTAATGGCACTCATACGGGATGCCTATATACCATCCTAATTAATAGAAAAGTAGAAATATATTAATTAATGTGTGGGTTTAACTATGGACGATGCGTGCCACTGGCGTGATTTTCTCTTCTGTGCTTCTGCTGCTTTCATGCGGCCATTCATGAAACGAAGGCGAATGAACATTCTCGTCCTGGCGTATATTTTTACAACTTCTGTTGGCATCTTAGGAAATTTACTTAAAATTCTTGTAGTCATATTTTTTATAATATTTTTACTTTTATACAAACTATCCGGCCCATTGATGTCCCTAAAAATTATTTCACACTGTGAAATCTTGTGCACCCAGTCTTCTGAAGGAACAAGAAGACCTCCTAGAGATAAAAACTCTACCCAGCCTCCAGCAGAAGTAGGCCTACCAACGGGAGGGGGATATACTTTTTCTGAAGGTGTTCCCATTGTAGGATCATGCTTTCTCCCACGATAGGCAATGTAGCCAGCTAGGTAGCGGAACCTCTCAATAGAGCAGTCTGCTCCATCACTGATCGCAGGAACGTCAACGTCTGGACTAAATGACAAGGAGGAATCTTGCATTTCTGTTGACCCTTCAATCATAGATAGCTGCTCGGTCATGTCAGGTAAGATACCTTGCAAGAGATGAGAAGTCATAATTTCCTGATCATCTTCTTGGACAACAGGTGCTTCCTTCGAAAAAGGTATTTTATTTGTATTTTGACCCTCCAAAAGCAAACGAAGTCGATGTTTAACTTCTGTCGGTGGTGGGTTAATAAAAAACTGCCCAATGCCTCGTATTTGGGAGAAAAGATTTTCCAGGCAGTCTTGATTTAGTCTTGCAGTTAAAATATATTTAAGATTGTTTTTTCGTGTATGACTAAAAAGGCCAAATAACGAGTTGATGGTCATCATGAAACCTTTTTGAAACGGCAACAAATTCCGAGATTTTCCTACGCGCATTGTTTCACAACAAGTATACATTTTTTTAAGTACGCCTTCTTGTACTTCGTGGTGAGTGTCATACCCGGTAGCCAAAGGTTTATTATCTACACATCTTGAATTTAAAATATCGAAAGAATCGTTAATCAGTTTAAAAAATTTAGCCACATGTTCTTCTTCAGGAAATAAAATATCGAATTGCTTCAGACGTTGTGTTTGAGAATAACTGCTTCGCCAAAAACACGCGCTGACGTTCCCTACCTTTGACGGTGAGATGGACATGTGAGAGCTTAGGGCACAAATTTGAATTCACCATTATCCAATTCCAACAAATTTTCAACGGTCATCTTTGTGATATGTTTGTTGTCGGAGAGTGTCAGACCGTCATCTAGAAAATGGTTTCGTAAAAGCTTGTAAAGGTGGGGAACATCTGCGAAAACCCATATGACTTTTTCTACGTCGTGTGGGTTTGGGAACCACGAATTTGTATACGTTAAATTTAGTTCATTCCACACTCGTCGATTTTTGTCCCTAGATCTGCTACAGTGGCAACAACATTGTACCCTACGTCTTCCACGCAACAAATAATGTTTTTTAACAATTCAGCCGACATTTGGACATCAAAATCATAATATATTGGCTGCTTCCAACCAGCTACGAGGCCACGAAGCATGGCAATCTGACAATTGCTGTGAGGCCCTACAACACGATCTTCCTTCTGATCGTAACTGACGCTACTATCTACATTCATTTCGTCAAAAGAAATAACACACATTCTTTCAGCAGTGGTCAGTGTGTTCACCTGGGCTTTCATGAAACACAGAACATCATGGAGTATGCCCGGCTGACAGCAAAATGAAGCAGATGTCCATCTCTTCAAAGTCGATAGTCCTGGCAAGAGAAAACCACATTTATTTCTCAAGAATAAGTAACATTTTCTTGATACAGTGCGTAGTGTAACTGCCTTTGCGATGTCTTCAGAGTTCCATTTTGCACGGTTTTTATTTGACAGTAAGCAGTTAATTTGTGTTTCAGTAAAAATTTGTCCTAAAACTTTTTTTATCTTATCTTCAACAAGTTTTTTCAGATTCTCGTCTTGACGTTTTAAATTTTCAAGAGCAACCTTTCTCTGTTCCTTCTGAAGTGTATTTCTCAGCTTGGAAGTCCCGCACATAGATTTCAAAATACGTTTTCACTTTCCAACTTTTTTACATGCTTCTTAAGTGATTGTACATCCTTGAGCTCAATCTCGCAGTTTGTAACAGTGCTTTGGTCCATTTTAATTTTGTTGTGTGACAAAGCCGATAGGGTTTTTAAGGCTCTTTTCCTGACCTCTCTCGCATGACATCTCTCTCTTCTGCCACTGACTTTATTACTTTCAAGAACGCCTGATACCCCTGTATTATCATCACTGCGGCAAGGCATACCGTCATTACACGCAGTGATGACGACGGGAAGATTCATATGGGGGACAACATCTTCTCTGAGCACTCTTCTTGATGGTATATTCATTAACTCAGCACGTAAGTCACGAATATAATCTGTTGTAGAAAAGTGTTTTGAGCAAACCGTAGCATTTGAAATACAGTATTAATATTATCTTTTCTGTAGCACTTCGAAATCCAATTTTTTGTACTTTGGGGTCTTTGGAAATGAATGATATTTAATATCTGTCCCCTTCGTTCTTTTGTTGTGTGAATTACAATCGGCTACAGAACACGAAGGCATATTGGCAGTAAAATAAGGACAAGAGTAAGTTCAAACAACGGAAATAATAACGAAAAATCAAAATGAGACGAAACAACAAAGTTTACCTTGGTGTCACAACAAAAAACGAATACGCCTTGAAAACTAAAAACTATCGCAACAACAAGCAACAAGAAATCTAATAATAAATAGAAAATTAAGAGAAAGTAACTGTATAAGAATGAAAGTACAACAACTAAAGTAATAGCTATGTTCAACAAACAACAAAACAACGGCAAAAAAACCAAATGATAAAACAACGTTTACCTCGATGTCACAACAAAAAACATACACGTATATTAAAAAACCCAAAACTATGTCAACAAACAAAAGAATAAATAGAAAATTAAGAAAGGTAATTGAAAATAATTAAATTTTCGTAAGCACCTATACAAACGTATTGGTAACCTAACACTGTTACTGTTGAAACTTTCTTGTGAAATGTCACGCCAACAATATTTAAATTTAAACAGTTCTGTACCACTTTTTTTTTGCAAAACATACACGTATTTTTTCTAAATCTGTATTGCTACACCTACGAACAAACGCATAAATTAACAGTGATTAAACTCACAATTTATAACACCCGGATAACACCTATATGTGTATATAACAACAATGTAACAATACCAATGGAACTAGAATAATACTAACAATACTATGCCAGTAATTCCGCCTCCAAGGTGACGTCATGTGCTGTAGCGTGGATTCAGAACGCGTACTGCGCATCCCATTCGGGCAGGGGGGGACTTAATGCAATGCCTGAAGTGGAGAAGAAGAAACTTATAATTTGAAACTTAGGTGTTAGGTTTTGCTGGCCAATGTCGTTATTTTAAGAAATTAAGAATTCTACTCCTCCATAAAATTAATTAGAACTCTCTTATTTTCAAAATCCACCAAAAATCAATGAAAACTCGATTATAAATAAACTTGGACAACATATTTGGTTACATTCTGTGACTAAATAAATCTTATTTGCATTACAAGCCATTTCGCTCCACTCTGATTTCATGCTTCGATAATTTATTTGGTTTACCATTTATTTATATAATTATGTGTCAGATTATGCTGAAAGACTTTTAGTTTCTATGTTGGAAGATACCGTAGGTAGTTTGTATATGAATATGACTTTCACATTGTTTGAGTTTGATTACCGATTTGTATGGCACTGAATTTGAATTATCTGTTAATATGGGTGAAAAGCACGGTTTGTAGTTAGTGTTGTTAATTAGTTTCTAGTTACATTGCGGTTTGTATGTATTTACTTATTCATCGGTCAAGTGTTGTTAGCGTGCTTTCGAAAAGTTTATTACCTGCAACAGTGTACTGAATAGTTTATGTTAGTGAAACTAAGGTATAGCAGCCGTAGTATACTTCAGAAGCTCTAAGATAATTTACTTATTTAAAGACAACTGGATGTTAGGTTAAGGTGGAAATAACGATAGTATTCTTTGATAGGTATGAAGTATAATCAGGGTTAATTTCATTATTAATATAATGCAGACACATTCTCAAAAAGTAATTTCAGTTTGGATATGTGGTTCTTCGTTGTTATTACATTATTATACATATACCTGTATTATATAATTTGTTATAAGAAATAAATTGAAAGTAAAATTTTCATAATGTTACTTTTACACTGTGACTTTATTAATCTGTTTCTGTTTAAAAGAAAATAAGAAACAAGAGAATTTATAGTCCTACTGTAATTAGTGTCCCATGTTAAAAACTAATTTCAGTTTGGATATGTGGTTCGTCGTTGTTATTACATACCTATTATATATATATATACCTGTATTATATAATTTGTTATAAGAAATAAATTGAAAGTAAAATTATTCATAGTGTTACTTTACACTGTGACTTTATTAATCTGTTACTGTTTAAAAGAAAATAAGAAACAAGAGAGTTTACAGTCCTATTTCCTTTTGGAAATACTAATTTAAGTTTTCAGTAGGAATAAACAAACTGACAGATTTAATATTAAATTATTGATCCCATTTTGGTTAGAGAAATCAGTTGTGAAACTCAGGCAATGAAAATAATAAGCTACAACAAAAGTAAATTAATGCGTTACATACCTGGATAATATTCAGATTCATACACCAGTGTACACAGAGTATACAAGTCATGAAGTAATCTGTCACACCTATTCACATTACAATTTGCTTCACTCAAATAACACGTTATAGGTAAAATTAAACTATTGAATCGTTTTTAAAATACTAGGATTTCAGTTATTCAAATTCGTATTTAAAAATATCAACTATGGCGGCACTTTCCTTTATGTTAATTGTGTTCTTCGTTCAGATAAAATTATTCCCACCCTGGAAAATATCCTTTCGCAGGGAACGGATGTTGCAACCATGTTACATCTAGTTCTGATGAAATGTGCAAAGTTAGGGTATACATGTTGGTGATGTTTCCACCACAGTAAGGGATTTTCCCTTTTGTCTGTTGGTGTGACTTGAAGATATCTATTTCTTGTAAAGCCATTGATAAAGGTGTCCCTATTGGTTTAAATTTGGCTTTCATAATCATCCCAAATTGAAACGTCTCTCCTGTGCTATGCTAGGTTGTAGATTTCCTTGGGTTTCAATGCTTATATTGGTTCTTGAATTTTTTATAATTTGTGAACATACTAGTTCAACTGCAAGTGTTTTTGTATTTCTGGAGATGTATTCCCTTAAAAAAAATAGTGTTTGTACCTGGGGTCAAGCAGCATGCAAAGTGATATTGTTTTGCTTTTTTCCAAATTAGCAAACCTTACAAAAATGCCTTCTAGAAGTTTAAGTACAATTTTACTGACAAGTGGTTTAGTTACTTTCACAATTATCTTTTTTACTGAAGATTTTAATCCTTGGGTTATGGGTATTATCTATCTGGCTGGCTGTAATATATTTCTTCTCTCCACTCGTTTCTTTCAATACCTCCTCACAAGGTTTCAGAATATCACACAGTTCTTTACAAGTTACCCATTCTTCAGCTGTTAATATATCTATGTCTGTTGCTGGTAATGCCAGGGAGTGTTTTACAGCGTCCTCCAGTTGAACAGATCGTTTAAGCATATAGTAAACAGAATTTTCCAGCATGTTACAACATCTTGCAAAGTTTTTTTAGGTTGCTGAACACCTACCTGTTCTTGGTATTTTGTAAGTTTTAAATTTGTACTGTTACTTCTCTTAAAATCGTCACAATAGTTTTTACTTTTTTTATTATGTCATTAGCAATTAACAGGCTATCTTGAACAATTAAATTTAATGTGTGTGCATAACATCCAAAATGCTTCCACTTTAGTATGTTTTGTATGGCATTAGGGCATTAGTTATATTTGCGGCATTATCAGTAATAAAAATTACAATTTTTCTTGACAAGTCCCATTCACTTATAATATGCAAAATTTCATCTGCTAAATTTTGAGATGTTTTGTTTTGATAACAGAACAGTCTAAGAGTATATGTTTAATTTCAAAGTCCTGATTATTGTAATTTGCAGTAATTGCATTAAAAGTTTCATTTGTTGAAGAAGACCATGTGTCAGTTGTTAAGCAAACACTTGGTGCAGCTTTTTTAATAGATTCTTTCGTTTCATTTACCTTTGTTTCATAATAAGCTGGTAACAGTGTGTTAGCAAAATACTTTCTAGAAGGAATTTGATAACTAGGGGCACAAGTATTCATCAAATTTCGGAAACCTCTGTCTTCAGCAACTGTAAATGGTTGAAGATTCCAAATAAAAAGTTTCATTATGGCCTCATCAATTTTGTTTTTATCAGGTACTGCTAATTTTTTGGGTATGTAGGTTGATATTGATATTTCAAAGTCCTGACTATTGTAATGTGCAGTAATTGCATTAAAAGTTTCATTTGTTGAAGAAGATGATATATCAGTTGTTAAGCAAACAGTGCCTCTTTTTTAGTAGATTGTTAGGTTTTATTAACTTTGTTTTGTAAGAAGCTGGGAACAGTGTATTGGCTAAATACTTTCTAGAAGGCATTTCAGAACTAGGGGAACAAGTATTCATCAAATTTTGAAAATCTCTATCTTCAAACTGTAAATGGTTGAAGATCCCAAATAAAAAGTTTCATTATGGCCTCACCAATTTTGTTTTTATCAGCTAGGGCTAATTTTTTGGGTATGTAGGGTGACATTGACATTTGCTTTCTGCCTGTTGAAACACTCATCTGAAATGTAGAAGGTTGCTTTTGGAAGGTGTCAGTAGCTCTTAAAGTGGTTGGTCTCTCTGGACTAAAACCGTGGGAGGAAGATTGAACTAATAAGTTTTCTTGCATATCTGGTCCCATTTGCAGTATATCACCTGAAGAAGTTTCTGTTACTGGTAAAGATTGCACAGCAGTTTGGGTGGATATAGTAGGAAGTTGTGTGCTTTTGTTGTAAATATTTTTTATATTACTAACTTAACTTGTTTATGATAGTTTTGTTTTGCAAATGTTGCACAATGCAACACAGTTACTGACTGATTCAAAAAAGCTCCACATGTCACTTGTTTTCCTTTTTCTTGAATCCATGTCACCAAAATTTAAAAAATAAGAAGTGTTATTTTAGCAGTGTGTACTAAACACGAACGTAACCTAACAAAACCGACAACAGTCACAGTGGACAGCAATCCTTAAAAATTATTGTAAGGGCTTCCCCTAGTACAGGAGTTCCCAACCGGTGGTAGGCGTACCACTAGTGGTACGCAAGAAGACCTAGCAAGGAAAAAAATATTTACTTAAAAAAAAAATTATGTTTAAAACAACAATAAATTTTCATCGGACTTGATTTAAAACAATTACCCTTATAAAAACACAACCTAAACAGTTTGTGGTAATATGTCATTAGATGTCTGCTTTTATCTTATTTTGTTATCCGGACTCAAAATGAACGCGGAAGACCAAAGTGGTACGCGGGTCCAGAAAGGTGAGGAACCACTGCTAATAGACCAACTGTGCAACTGATAGGTCCTGGCAAAAGCACAAGTTGGGCAAATAATGGAAACTTCCAGCTATATCATAAATCAATTATTAATGTTTTACAGTCTCCAAGAAATTCAGAAAACCTTGTAGCTTTCTCTTCTTATCACCTCTTTGTTTTATTGACGACCTTCTACTAAGTTTATTAGTAAATTCTTATTTTCATCAGATCAGTGTATTTACCTTAGTGCCTGGAGTTTGACCAGTTACACCTAATTGTGTTATCTGTTATGGAGTTTGTTATTCTTTACTAAATGGAAACTGCTATTACTCAAATGATAGGTAAAGTGATAAAGACAAAAATTCAAATCAGCAGTTAAGAAACAAATTTATGAAAACACCTTGTGTTTTAGGGGAGCGTTGTCAGATCAGTAAAGATTGAATGAACATGACTAGATACAAGTCCATAAATGTCTGTCATAAAGTTGATATCCTATCTTAGAGCAAAGTACAGGTCTCAGTACAAAAAAACTACTTTGTAGTGTTTTATAACAGGAACGTTACAACAATCTCATCATTTAAGTGAGATGTGCGGTGAAGTTATACTCATCATCGAAATCACATTAACAAAATTACTATATGGCCTATCAGCCACTCTGTAGGTTAAAACACAATATAATTTGCTTTTTCAAAATTTACCAAGTTGGTGATTAGTGTAATATATAATTTGTTAGGGGCCTATTATAATCTGTATTATATATCTGGATAACACACAAGAATAAATGTAACATCAGTATGACTTTTTTCATTTATTAAAAACAGCTTCGTCTCGTTGGCATAGAGGTATTCTGAATCTCTCTTTGTTTTGCTTTGTTTCGTCCTTGTATGGCAATTGGCACATACGCAGAAGAAAGTATTCAGTACCAATAACTGCGACTTTGTACTCGTTTATTCGTTAGTTGGGTAGGGGGGGGCCCATGAGTAGTGGGAACAGGTATTTCAACTTTTCAGTCACTGTTATATCCGTTTCACAAAAGTAATTGTTCCAAAATACTTGTTACAGGTATATCAGCCCACCTCTAGTCCAGACTAAGCCTGGACGATTGGTGGGTCTAAAGATACTGCTTTAATGTGTGTGGATTTAACCAGTATAAGAGTGTTTGAGAAATGAACTGAAAGTAATGGCATAGTCATATACTGTTATACAATGTACAGGATAAGTTTAAGAGTAAATATAACATTATTACAGCTTGCATAACCCACACGTGAGGAAACATAACCTCACCTTGCGGGCATTATTGAATACTACTGTAATGTCATGGGCTTGTGGTTGTTAAAACGCCATTACTTGGTATCGTTACCATTTGTCCAAGGACATGCACTTTACACAACCCGCTAAGGCGTGATTTCAAATACACTTTATTAAACATTCAGTGAACAAACAGTAATCAATACATGAATAAAATTGAATACATGGGAAAAGCTGGTATGTTGTTATTTAGTATTGAACAAATACTGGTACACTAGCTGGTAACTTACAGTAGCCTATCTCCTATTTTGTAGCGTTTCTGATTAACAGAATGAGCGCGTGAATATAGAACTCACGTAACAACAAAATAATAATTTTTAAAATTGCTGATTATAATGATGTTGATAGTAAAAGCAAAAGAGAAAACCAAAAAAGCCTGAGTTATTAGGTGCCACTTAGTTTTATAGATTCAAATGTGCCACCACTATACGTGGAGTCACACCCTGGGAAAGAGCTATATTTGAGCAGTTTGCCAAATAGGTACCGATCAGGAGACAGACTGTGATGTCGATGATAGCCAGTCTTATCCAGTTGAATAAGGATAAGATAATTTAAATAGAAGATTGTTTGTCTTAACAAGGGAATTTGAGGTTTCTGTGATGATGTTATGGTTTTGCTAATCAACTGTAAAGTGGTCATTTCGACGATAAAAATATGTATAATTTAAACAAAAGAATAGTTCAGAAATATTGGACAATGTTAAGATTTAGTATAGTACGGGACTTAGCATTATAAGCTTTGAGGTTACACAATAGTAACAGCTCTTCCCTGCCCCTCGCCCTCCAGCGTTGTCGCACGTTACACTTGGTTATGCATATGCAAAGGCAGGGAGTGAAGCGACATGGCTGTACCGCAGTCGCCTCGAAGCTTATTTTAATACGTCTCACATAATAAATAGTAAATAATACTGCTTATGCAACCTGGGCATTACACTAACATAAGGTGAACAAATCCTTGTCAGCTTATACAAAATCGTTAAGTAGGAAAATTTGCTACAGTCAAGTATTATTTCAAGCAAAACTTAAAAAAAAAATATTTATAGTTAGAGAGTGAAATTGATGACATGTTTACTGCATGCAGATCATGAATTCAGTCAATTCCATTTCTCCTTGCAGTTTACAAACTTCGAAATATTGTTCCATTCTCCACTATGGTATTTCAAGGTTGTTATAATTTCTACATGCTTTCTAATATTATTCGTCTGACAAATATTCTGTTTCAAACAACATTGAGTTAACTGCACTCTAAAAGCTGTAAATAATATGAAATGGATCTACAGATTAGTTAAAGGAGAACAAATATTTCAACTGTTTAAATCTGTCAGATGCTTAAAACTTATATTATAAACAACAGTTTTCTGTTAATCAGCTGGTAGTATTGTAGTGTCTTCCCACAACTGTCATTTTGGAAGTTATATGAAACAGAATATACCGTTTAACTTCTACAAATATTTTATCTCTGAGATTTTATAAAAATTGTATCATTCAATTAATAAGAAATTGTTCTTTCATTCTCAAAATAATTCTAAAATGATGTTAAAAGGCTTATAATTTGTGGTAAATAGGAATTAAAAAAAAAAATGTCAAAATATGTAACATAGTATGACAAACTAATAAGAAAACTGTGGACACGTTGTATGGCTTCAAAGAAAAGTGTATTTTTATGGGGAAAACATTTTCCAGGAAACATCATTATAGTTAGCACTGTGGTTTAAATACTCTTCTATACATTAGTTCATCCCAGTTGTGTATGCAGAATTAGTGTGATTTATCCTCTATATAAGTAGTCTCGTATCTCCTTTCAGCCAGGAACACTTTATTATAATAATGAAGTAGCGTACCCAAACTAAGATAAGGCATCTTCATTGGTTAAACTGAAGTCTGCAATGGGAAGACGTTATGTATTAATAAAGGATATGTGCATTTAATGGTAAACTGTTCTTAATCGGATGTTATTCTTGTGCTAACTTGTGTGTGATGTACATTTAGTCTTCCTTGACTGCCAACTTATTTTCATTTGTTTCAGGTGTTAACAAGAACAATTTATCCATCCTAAGACAAATGGAAGAGATCAAATTTGAGGACAAGGTATAAAGTTCAGAAATTAAAAACATTGTTTACCGGTAGTATATGCCTATGTATTAATTTGATACACATGTTATGTACACTTATATACACATCCATTTCTTATTTTAATAATAATTTATTTATCATCCTATTCATTTGTAATCAATTGCTGTACAGAATATGATTTATATATATTCTTTGGTGTAGGATTGACAATATGCATTTTCCATAACCTCATAACGTTCAACCAATTCCCCTCCTCCTTCGTTCAGTTTAGGGTCATAGTCTGTTACGTGCAAGGAATCTTTCCAACTTTTCCTTGATCTGCCAGTCCTCAGTCTTTGCATTGGCTAATTATGTCAGCATACTCATACTATTCTATTATCACTCATTCTCTTTTGTTGGTTGTGTTGTATCTTTCTCCTTGTCAACCTGTTCTCTGTGTTGTCCAATCTACAAGTCTTCCTGGTAGTCTCCTGAACTCCACACTTGTGACGTCTCAGTTTGCTGTTTTGACTCGTACTCCCAGTTTCTGCGGAATACATCAGTGCATATGTCATACATTAGACATATTATTATGTACATATTCATACCTTTGTGACCTGTCTCAGATGTTTGTTAGTCAGATTATTTGAGCAAGGGACACAACTAACTATTCTATGAGCATTTGTGACTTGCATTTGAACTTTTTGTGTGTTCCTCTTCAGCTCATCATCTGAGGAACCCCCCCCCCCCCACCGGGAATTTTTCAATAGTTATAAGTTAGATGGAGCTAAATCTTTTTTTTGATGGGCACAGGTTTTATTAGTCATTACAAATGGTTTTTGATCTTTTTGATTCATGAGAAGCTTCTATTTGAATGTATATTTGATCAGATAGCAAATTCAGCTAACTAAATTTAGCAAACAGCTAAATTCGGCTACAGGTTTCTCATAGCAAATTCCTTAGGAATGTGATATAACTCTATTTCTGAGATGTTCAAACAGTTCTGAGAAGTCTTAGCAGTTTCAGACACCTTCAAACAGAGATTTGGCAAAACGATATCTTGCACTTTATTGATGACTTCTGGTGTAGTGGCATTTTTTACAGCTGCCCACTATGGTGAAGGGTCATCTTCCAAACTTGCATAACCATGTTTAAATTCAGCAAACACTTTTTTGACTGGAGTAAATGAAGGTGCAGCATCACCCTGTACATATTTCATCGCATTAATAATTTATGTTGGCATTAAACCTTTTTTAATTAAAAAATTGATGATTGCGCAATGTTAAATCTTCCCCGTTTTCAAAAGTACACTGAGAGATTACATGACTGTTTGTAATTAACAATGAAGCAGACCAACATGATGCTTTACAGCAGCTGTTCGTGACACAAATATGGTGTAATGAACAGTACTTGAGTGGTCTGATGAGATTCTCAGACTCTTCATATCTTGAGCCAGCGTCTTTATCTGTGAATGCGTACAGTATCCCACAACCTCAACAGTCAACCACCTGGATGCTTCAGTCGATTGGGTTTCTGCCTTCCTCTGCAGTACTTCCCACTCACTGGGCTCCCATCAGCAAAGTCATTACTGCTTAGTGTCTCAACCAGTGACTCACCATACTGCCTCGCCTTCACAAACCTTTCTGTTCACCCATTGATCCAGAAACTGTTCATTTTTGTTTTCTAATTACTTTGTCCATCCAGTATATTTTAAATATTCTAATGCAGCAGATTTCAAATGCTTCTGTGTTTGTGTCTTTCACCTTTCTCTATTGTCTAGGTTTTTATAACACGATGAAACATAACTTGAAACATTTCTTCCTAGTTCCTAATCCAGTATTTGATAATAGCAAATTTGATTCTCCATTGGGCCTGCTATTTAATACTGATTCCTTTGAGTTAACCTTCTGATCCCTACTTTTGTTCCTGATTTCTGTTATTCTCTTAATAATTTTTCTAGGATATCAATACTGTTTCTAAATTCACCTTGTTTTCTAAAATTGTAAACCATATCATCAGTAAATCTTGACATTTTTGTACTCTTTCCATGAAACGTTATTGCAGTCTTATGGATCTTTATTATTTGTTTTATATCCTCTTGTAAAGCATTCGCCTGTAATGTTAATAAATTTGTATAAAAGTAATCTTAATTCCCTGTTATTTGTAGGACGTTTTAATGGTCACGATAAAGGAAGAAGCAGATGTAGAAGAAGCTGATTCTGAATGGGTAATGTGCATAAATCTGATTATTTGGTTCCATAGCTAAAGTGTCAGGTTGTTCAGTGTCATGTATCACTTGAGATTTAGATCACATTCATTTGTAGATATTTAATTAAAAATCAACAGAATGCACAAACTGTATCATAGTATTGTATACATACAGGCCGTACATAAGTGCAAAGTCGTGCGGTGCACGACGGCGCCGAGGTGCCGGGGGCGCCGAAAGGCCTCAAAACCCAAAAGTAAAAAAAGTAATATACCTACCTAACAAACAAAAAATCATTCGTCAAAACAAAATTTAGAATGATAAAAAAACAAAAAAGAATTGCAAGCTATTACATTGTTCTTTATTTAGTTAGTTATTTGTTATTTATTACTTAGGAAATACACTTATTCGCCAAACCTCAGCGAAACGCACCTACAAATGCGAAGCTATTGTTTGTGTCGCGCACCCACCTATCAACGCGCAGCGCGCGAACCGATGCGATATTACCGGGGGAATAAGGAGAAATTCAAGATAAAGAACTACGTGTTTATGTCTGGAGAATGCCGTAATGGATACAATTCTCAGAATGAATTGAATTCTGTTTTCGTTTGCGACTGTAGCCTGCTAAGCCAGTCTCTACTCTCTAACCTTTAAGCAAATCGCGTCCAGTATGAATGTACCCTGAGTGCTACATCAGTTGCGACTTTATTGGTTGCCCAATGCCCAATAATAAACTTAACGTCAAACGTGAAAAGGTGCATGAGTGGAAAGATATTTTTTTTGAAACCTTATTTTTTTGTAGTTTTACAGACTTTATAGTGGTGTGTTTTGTGTTCTGAAAATCTTTTATTCATTAAGGTGAGTTCAGTTACAATTTATTTTTTATTGTAGATTTAAGTATTAAAAGCCAAAAACTTTCATCTCAAAAGTCATTTTATTATTGACATTTTTTGTTTGATTATGTAAACATCATTGTTGATTGACGCAAGTTCATTAATCGATAAGCACTAATAACAATATTTTTAACAATTTTCATAAGTTTTAATTTTTATAAATTTTGAAATAAGTATAATAAGTTGATACAATACTTTCCGAGTTTGAGACGTTGAAACATTTCCATAAACAATTGAGAGGCGTTTTACGTACATTTTTTATATACGTACTTAATAGACACAAATAATTCCACGATCATGTTAAGTAGACTTTGAGTATATTAGCTCCAAATTATGTTTAAAACACATAAACGTATGTTTTTGTGTCAATAGTTGTAATAGTTGTCAAATATTTTGTCAATAGTTGTAACCTTTATAATTTTAAATATTAACTAACTTTAAGTATTAACTTTTGTTAAGTTTTCTTAACGTTTTTCGATGTATCACTAAATTTATTACAAGACTATATGAAAAATTCATTTTTGGAAAAATTGTAGATTTGCAAAGAAAATTTTGCAAAAACACCCCTCAATTTATCATTTTGTTTACTTATGTATTAATTTTTTTTACAGTCTATAGGATGTCAGAAAAAAAGAAGAAATTGTCAGGACACCAAAATTTGTTGAAGAAAATAAGAAGAGAAGAAGAACTAGAAAAACACGTCAAAATTACGCAGTTTTTTTCAAAACCCGAATCTACTTTGCCAAACATTAATGACAAAAGTGATACAGCTGAACCACAACATTCTGAACCTGTACATCTTCTGGAAGGCATACCATCAACTTCTTCAAGTCCCGCTGATAATGAGGAATCAACACCTTCAAAAATTACCACAACAGAAAGTATAAGTGAACTTTCCAAAGATGCTGCAATGTGGCCAAAAAAATTACGTCCGAATAATATTCAAGTATTAGTAGAACATGGCCCTACTTATTATCAAAACAAAAAGGATCTTTATCCGAGAGATAGTTCGGGGCGTAAGTTTTCCAATAATTATTTCTTTAGAATTCTACTGAACAAAGAAAAAATTGAGCGTTTTTAGCTGTTGTATTCCGAAACAAAAAATTCGCTTTACTGCTTCTGTTGCAAAGTTTTTAATGATAACGATTTGAAATCTGTTCGCCTTAGTGATGAATCTGGTTACAACGACTGGCAGCATTTATGTGAACATTTAAATATTCATGAAAAGAGCAAGTTACATATCGAAAATGTTCTAAAATTGCTAGATCTTTCCAACCGTTTTAATAAAAATCAAATAATTTATTCTGAAACTCAAAATGTAATAAACAGAGAAACTAAATACTGGCAATCTGTTATAGAAAGAATTTTCTACGTGATTCAGTTTTTAGGTGAGCAGAATTTAGCTTTTCGTGGAAGTAGTAACAAGTTGTTTGAGAAAAGTAATGGTAACTTTTTAAAATGCATAGAAATGATTTCTAAATTCGACCCAATTATATCAGAACATACAAAACGGTCTCAAAGAAAAAAAGATTACAAAAATTATCTCGGGGATAAAATACAAAATGAAGTAATCAATTTGATGGGCGAAAACATCAAATCCAAAATTTTAGAACTAACTAAGAAGGCAAAATATTTTTCAATATTATTAGACTGTACTCCTGACTCTAGTCATCAAGAACAAATTTCAGTTTGTATAAGATTTGTTAACTTAAAAAGCACAGGAATTAGTATAGAAGAACATTTTTTATTATTTTGTCTTATAGATGATCCATCAGGCGAGGGTTTGACTAAATTTCTTTTATCGGCGTTAGAGAAAGAAGGCTTAAATATCGACGATTTGCGGGGTCAGGGTTATGACAATGGGGCAAATATGCGTGGTAGGCATAATGGCCTACAAAAAACAATTTTGGATTTGAATCCGCGATCTTTCTTTGTTACTTGCTGCAATCATAGCCTAAATTTAGTCGTTAATGATGCCGAAAAATCAAATACTTTGAGCATCAATTTTTTTTCTTTAGTTGAAGAACTGTTTGTATTTTTCCCAGCTTCTACTAAACGATGGTCAATTCTGAAATCTAATGTTACAAATTTAACTTTAAAACCTTCATCGGATACTCGATGGTCTAGTAGAATAGATGCAATAACTCCTTTAAAGTATGAACTTGGAGAGGTATACGATGCTCTGTTTTAAATAAGCGAAGGAAGTTTTGAAAATAAAGTAAAGAATTTGGCTGCATCGTTGGCCAAAAAATTGCAAAATTTTGAGTTCATTTGCATGCTTATTTTGTGGTATAATATTTTAAGTAAAATTGACATTGTTAGTAAAATTATTCAAAAACTAAACTTTGATGTTGCTCAGTGTTGTACTCATTTAAATAATCTGAAGAAATTTTTGAAAGCTTATCGCTCCGATGAAGGTTTTAATGATCTATTGATTGATGCTAAAGAAATAGCATCCAGCTTAGACATAGAACCTACATTCATAAAACAAAGAGGCTTAAAACCGCGCAAAGTAAAAAAACAGTTTGACTATGAATGTGACGATGAACCGATGTATGGCGAAACTTTAAAGTTCAAAGTTGATTATTTTTTTAATTCTCTAGACGTAATCATCACATCAGTGGATGAATGATTCCAAATTCTTTCTTCTTATTCTAATAATTTCGCGTTTTTATGGAATATTGATAAATTTAAAAATTATTCTGAAAAAGAACAACTAGAATTATGTCAAAAAGTTGAAAATGTATTAAATGACGAAACTCGCAATGAACGAGATATAATTGCTGTAGAACTTGTTAAAGAATTGCAATGTTTACAAAATTTCGATGAAAAAGTTATTACGTCTCCAGAAGAAATTTTAAATTATATAACAATTAACAACTTAGTGGATTCTTTCCCTAATACGAGCATAATACTTCGTATTTTATTAACAATGCCGGTTTCTGTTGCTACCGCAGAACGTTCTTTTTCAAAACTCAAAATAATAAAAAATTATTTAAAATCGACCATGGGGCAAAACCGACTAAGTAATCTTGCTATCATCTCAATAGAATCGGATCTATTAAAAGAATTAGACACCCAAGATTTAATTAAACAATTTGCAAAAACCAAAGCACGAAAAGCTCAATTCACTTAGTTAAAATAATAATACGAGTTATAACTGGACATTAACCTTTATCTTTAAAAGATGACATATTGCATTGTTAATATAATAGATTGTTTTTATTTGTTGATTAGTTTTGTTCTATATGATGCATTGTATGTAAACAAATATATCTATTGTTTCAAATATATTTTTATTTCTGTGTATAAATGTATAATTACATACCTCAATGAGAAAATACTTGTTTGGCTTGTTCGGTACCAGTTTAGTAAGTGCCTGTTGTAAAATATAAAAATGAAAATAAATTCATGAAATCCTTTTTAAAATTATTTTTGGATAGTTGATAATACTTAACATGTACCTTCACCCATATATTAGCGTTATAAAAATTGTAGGCGACATATACAAAATTGCACAAGGGCGCCAAACACAAAATTGCACAAGGGCGCCAACAGTGCTAGGCGCGGGCCTGTATACATATAAACTACATGGGATTAAGTAAGTAAAATCATACATGCACACGCGCACCATCACACACACACACACACACATATTAGTACAGAGTATGGATATTTATTGCAAAAATTGATGGATGATTCTATATATTTCATATTTAGTATTGATGGCCCCTTTATATACTGGTACTCCATAAATCACCAAGAAGACGAAGTAAATTTTATTATAATTGTTCAATTTACAGGATCTATTGCCAGTTATAAATTCTGTCCTAAAAGAAGAAGTGCATGTAAAAGAAGAAATCAAAGAAGTGAATGAACAGTATATTCATCAGGTATAGTACATAGTTATACATTTTTTATAATAACAAACCTTTATTGTTGTAATGAGCAGCATTGTTGTTATTTGTAAACTTATTGGTTAAAACTGTTGGAGACTGTTCGGGGTCCCATGGGGGTCATTTTTATGTGCACTTTCAGTCCATACCATTTAGCCAAAACACTTATCACTTACTATTTTGTAATTTACAAAGTGGTACTTTGAAGTCTTTATCTATTCCTTGCCATGAATTATTTGGGGCTTATCTTCTTGCTAAATTGGCACATTCCTACCAGTTCTATGCTTTAATCAAATTTGCCTTTGGACTGATTCCGTGATTGTTTTATTTTAGTAGGGTGGAACAGACAGTTCTGAGCAGAAGTCACATAATGCCCAACCTCATGGCAGAAAATTTGAAATTGATGATGTCACGGTGGTGGGGGTAGCATGGGTCTGGTGGGTGCAGAACATGTCAGGAGTGGGAGCATCACGTGGCCATGGTGAAAGTACCATGTGACAGGGGTGGGGTACCACAGAACTGGTATGAAGTGTGATGATTTGTCGGCCATGTTTAATGTATGTGACATCATGTTGCGGGATCAGTTGTGTTTGGTGTGTTTGAATGGCGGTAGTCGGTGTGGCCAACATGTGATAAGGGAGAGGAAAATTCTCTCTAGAAGGGAAATAGGTTGAAGAAGGATGAGTGAGGGAAAATTTAGCGTTACCACCACCATCAGCATGTCTATATCATGGGGGTAACGAATTTATGTTCCCTTGACGAGTGTATCCAACGTGTTCTCTGCTTGTCCTGATTTAGTAAGGCGATGTCGTGTGAGGTGTGAAAAATTGTGTAACTTAATGTATATGTGTGTGTGTTTGTGTGGGGGGGGTGAAAGAAAATGTAGGGTCCATCTCCTGCTCTTCTCCTAGTCTTGACCAACGTGAGAGTCTTGAACAACTGTATAATTTACTGTATATGTGCGTATGAAAGAAAATAATGTGTCCAGTTCCTGCTCTTCTAGTCTTGACCAACGTGAGTCTTGAACAATTGTGTAATTTAAAGGGAGACCAACAGTTTTTCGTTCAAAAAAATCAGATTTTTTTATTGCCCTAGAAAAATTCTCCATTTAATCCTGATTAAGAAAATATATACTTTTATGAGGTTATCTACATTAATCTGACCATAGAAAAATAAAATAAAATGTATTGCTCATTATTTTCCGCCTCCCGCGGGCCTGGCTCTCACGAAGCCAGCGAACAATCATCATTATATATATATACACATTGTTCAGCCCGTGTTCACTAATATCTTTTCATGCTGGTATTTTGGCAATATTCATATTTGCTTTTCTGCTTCTTATGTCAGCTGAGTTACATCAGTTTCTTGTTCTTTGTTTTGGTTACAATCTGTGAAAGTGTTTACAAGTTATTTAGTGCTGTGTTTATTGTAAGGTGTACTTGTGTTGACCAAAAACTTCTCAGAAGATGCCACATATTAGGAAATTTAACTCTTCAAGTAGATTCAAATTGGAACATGTATGTCAAAGGGAAGTCTGTTAACCTGAATCCAGACATATGCCCAGGCCTACTATCAACTCCTTCCACAAGTGAAACTAGGCCTATTGAACGTGCCAAATGGAGGAAGCATATATAAACTGTAACATCATTAGAAATCTCCATGAAGTAAATATGAGGTTTGCTTATGCTTTGAGGTCTGTCGGAAAGGGTATTGAGGCATGGAAAATATTTTGCACTGTAATGAATCTAGCTCCTCCAAACTCCAGAATACAACATTATAATGAAAAAATATTTCCTAAGGCCACTGAAGTATGTGAAGCTTCAATGAAAAATGCAGCTGCAGAATCAATTGAAGAAAATGGAGGCTATAAAGACATTGCCGCAGCATTTGATGGCATGTGGCAAAAGCATGGCCATACATCGATAAATGGAGTCCTGACTGTAACATCGTTTGACACCAGGAAAGTGTTGGACTTTGATTGTTGAACCTCTGCATTTGGAAAAGACTACCTAAAACAGAATTAGCAGGCCTAACAATACTTAAGTTGGGAGTAACTGATGCAGTTACATGCTTCAATGATGGATCTGTTACTAAAATCAATGTATTGTAATGGGGCAAAAGGGGGGCTTTTATTTTATTAAATTTGGGTTTTATTTTATTAAAATATTTTAAATTCATTTTTCATCTGTGGGGACAGCCACGTGTTAAATAAAGCGTAGTTAGAACAAAGGACTTGTGAGGTGATGCCAATACGTTGGAATGCGTCAACGTGCAATCACGCCATACCATTCTGAGAATTTTGAGGCTGTGTGACATCTGCGCCCAAACGCACTAACATCGGCGGAGCGCATACCCACGCTAAGCGAAAGGCGCACAATATGGCTTGGAGACGAAGGTTTTGTTCGCACGTGGTCTCAAAACGACGGAAACGAAACTTAGTCCTGCCCACATTTGTGACGTCGACCAGTGAACACTAAATATCGTCAACGTCTAACACACGAAAATCACATGTGTTGGCTGAACAGTAACTATGACTAAAAAGTACCAGGCATTGGTTTCCGTCTTGTACGACCGAAATCTAGTAGAGGGGACTTAGAGAACGCCATTGCCAGTTTCTCACTGACGCTAGCCTGCGCAGGCAGCCCGCCAAACGGGGCTCATCAATAAAGTTCAATATACAATAAAAGTGCGAGCAGTTTTCCCAAAATGCGGAAATAAGAAGTTTTTCAAAAAAAAAAAGGTAGTAGTGAGACCCGGGTCGCAGAAAGAATGAATTAACAAATTATTTCGGATCAATATAGTGAACTAGTAAGTGCGGAACCACGAGGTCGGAAAACACCACGATGTCGGCGAGGGTGTCATGTAAAGTATTCAACATGTAAAATAAATAAAAGGGGTTTGGTTTTGTTGTAATATAGTGTGAATGTGAGAGTGTGCAGGCTGGGCTGTTTAAACTGTCTGTTTTCTTTAGGATAAGATGTAGTAAAATTTTAGTAATATATAATCATGTCATAAATATAGTCAGCATGTTTTGTTTATTTTAAATTTTGGCAAGAAGTAATTAAATGGTTAAAGAAGTGAATAACCAACATGTTAAAAAATCTAAAGAATTTAATAAAATTTAATTTGTTTTTCTCTTCCTAAATACGAGTTGCGTATATTATTAGTGTAACCTGGCAATCATGTTTGCATTCACAGTTTGTGTTGGGATCCTGGACCGAAGTTAAGGTAAGTAAAAAACAATCCAAGTTTATAATCCATAATAAAATAAAATGTAAGATCACATTTGGCGCCTCGAACTGGAACGAATTTTAGAAATTCAATAATTAAAATTCCACACCTACAGATGAATGCAAGCGTGATTCGAGGTTAAGTAAAGGTACGTACAAAATTACATAAAGTACATAAACTTGTGTGTATATGTTGTAGATGTAGATTAAGAGTTAGTGAAACAAAATTTTGTAAATTTACCACTTAAAAATGGCAGGAAAGAATGAAAGCGAAATAAATGAAATGACTAATGTCGAAAATTGTGATGAATCAAATATTATGAGTAATTTTGAGATACATTCGACTCCAAGTGCGAGTCAAGAGAAAATAGAATTAAATTTAACAGATCAAAGTAATGTGACTGAGGGCTCAGGAGTACAGTTGACTCCAACCTCAACAAAATATAGTAACAAAGTAGAAAATGATATGATGAGTGTTATACTAAATCAATTAGAGAAAATGAACAGTAATTTTAACAGTAAATTTGATGGTATAAATAGTCGTTTTGACAGTAATGATATAAAATTTAATGAAATTAAAAGTGAGTTTAACAGTAAATTTGGCACTAAATTCGAGGAACAGAATAGTCAGTTTAACGAACTTAAAATTGATATTAATGAAGTTAAAATTAATTGTGAAAGTAGTTGTAACGAATTGAAACGAGATATTGAGAAAATAGTAGAGTCAGTAGGAGAACAGATTAAAAGTAAAAATAATAATGATAATAAAAAAGTAACAAGCGATAAAAATAATGTTGAAAATGATAGTATAATTAAGAATGTGGTATCAGAGAGTGATACGTTGAAAATAGATAGTGAGATAGTGAGTGAGAGAGAGAGAGTAATAGGTTGTAACGGAGTAGTAATTAGTGTTGATGAATTAGAGAAAGAATGGCAAGAGAGATTAGATGAGTATGTAGGGCAGAGGGTAAATTTTCCCCATATGTATGATGAACCAAGGTGTTCAAAAATGATGTTGTTGAAGGGCAAGAGTCCCTTGTTATTAGAAGACGAGGTCTTAAGTTGTTCCCCCTTTTTGTATGAGTTAGTACCCTCTGTGTGGGATGGTGTCGAAAGTGTGAGATGGTGTTATGATGAGAGAGATTTAGGTAGAGAATTGTGTGTTGATGGAGGAATAGAATTATATAAGTTGAAGAGGAATAATAATGAGTTGAAAGAGATGTTAGAAGTGATAAAAATAAATGATATGAAATACTTACCTGTTAAAATAGAGAGTGAGAATTATTTTGATGATACCTGTTTAAATAATAATAATAATTTACCTTATGATGAGAAAATAACTGACCTTATATTGAATGTAACTACTGATGGAGACCAGACAGAAATAAATAATGTTGACTTGGTTTATGATAAAATAATTATAATGGGAAGTAACCCTATGTATGATTATTGTGGTAAAATGAATAAACTAAAATTGTATGGTTATTACACACAGGATAGCCATATGAGGTACATAAATAAAGTTGAAAAATGTTATGTGAAACCCAGACTAATTTTCGATGATGGAGGCTGAACATTAAATTAATAGATGGACATTTTAAATGTGCTGATTTATGGTTCTGACCTGGCTGATTTTGGAAATGAAGTGTGATAAATTGAATAATAATGACGAATAATTTGTAAATAATTGATAGTGAAATTAATTGTGTGTATTGTAAAATGTTAGGTAAACAATGTGTGTATGTAGTAGAAATTGTTGTGATAATAATAATAATAATAATATTTGCAGTCTAAATAAAGGACAAAATAATTTTGAAGAGGATAACAAATGAATTGTAATTATTGTAATTGGTGAGAGTAATTAAAATTATGTTTTCAAAAATTAATTTAATTAAAATAATTTGAGATGTTTAAATATTTTTGATTGATTTAAATGTTATATAATTTAATTTTTCTAATGAGTTTAAATTATTTTATGAGATGTGAAGTTGATAAGTAATAAATAAATAAATGATAAATTGTTTAGTATGGAGTAACATTGTTGTTATTGTTTCAGAAGGTACAGGGTGTTTGGTGTTTTATTTGTGTATTTAGGACGGTGTATGAGTGATGTACAGCACTGTGAGTATAAATTTTATAATACAAGTTATACAGAGTAAAATGTTTACAGGTGTGAAAAGATTTTGATTCAATAATGAAAATAATTTGAGATAATTGTACTAAATAGAAACTATAGTTAACAAGTAATAATAACTGAAAGGTGATGTAAAATAAATGTTAATAATAAATATGGAATTTTTGAGGAATATAATTGTAGTGAGTGAGAAATAATGAAATGATGTTATGTGGAAGATTTAATTTAGTTATTAAGTGGCTAGTACGGTGGTGGCATGTGCCACCGTAGGTAGCGATAAGTGTTGGGGGTAACAGAGAGTGTTACCTCCATCGGAGGCCAAAATGGCGTAAATACACGGCACACTTTTTATATAATTTGATATTGTATCCTGATAGATTGCCGTGCCGTGTATAATAATGATGATGATGACATGCTTGAAATTAGAGTTGATTTCCCTGACTTTTCGGGCGATTACTGCCTTACCAGCACTAATCGTGGTTTTGGCTAGCGGTCAGCTATGGCCATAAATTAAGAACCTTGACCATAGCTGGCTTGAAATTGGTTTATATTAGAAATTGATGGGGGGGGGACATCCCGGGAACTATGGAACAGCGGCTGCCACTCTGTTCAAGTAGGAACAGCAAGGCCAGGTGGTAGACCCGTTTTAAGGGCGTATAAATTTGTAACATGGATATGATGATATCCAAATAATTTCCAATGTAACGCTGAAGCAAGGACATGGAGATGTAAAATTCCTCCACCAATGCCGTCCTTGTGGAGGGAAATGGGCGCAACAGTCCAACAGAAAAAGCAATAGTGTGTGTGGCAGGGTGGTTGCTCAGGGGAGCAACGAATTAAAATTCTTGTAACTTAGTAATGACAACTCGCTCTTGGAGTAATTAAATAATTGCTTGATTTGAGAAAATGTATACAATAGATATTTATTATGTTTTTGTTATCATGTTTCAATGGGTCATTAATCTCGTTGTGTTAGAATGTAAGAATTATAAATTTCTGTTGTGTATTTTTTGTTATATAATTTTGTGCAGCATTTTTGAACAAAGGTCATTCGCCTTGCTAAGAAAATCAGCTGATCCGGTGTAGAATGTCACGTATAAATTGTTTGTAAATTTCTAAGGTAACTAATGTTTGAATATAATGATTTTAATGTGTTAAAAGATTTTGATTTAAATGATGGAAGTAATTTGACATAGTTAAGAATTTTAAATGATGTGTAAAAGATAGTAGATGGGAGATTTTGGGTGATTAATGCTGAGTGAGGACATGTAAATCAGTCCAAGTTGAGTTTAAAGGGGTACTAGAGAGAATAATATTGTTGTGAATTAATGTAATGTAGAACTTGAGATGTAATGGTGACATAGTAGCTATGGGGAATATATGTGGAGTATTGATTGATATATTGATGTAATAAATAAGTGGAGATATTTTGTAAATGAGAGTATTGTATTGGGAGAGTAATTAGAGTTGATGGGAATTTTGTAAGAGGGGGTGGTGTAGTAGGAGTCCGCAACGAAAGGGTTGGGACGGGAAGGGACCGTTTAGCGCCGGAAAGGGTCGCCTAGGTAGAATCCAGGGACCAGATAAGGGAATGAGCTTTGGGAGGGAAACACACATCCTGAGTAAGAAGGGGTAGAGAGTATTTTTTTTATATAAGAGTAGAATGTTGCAAATCGAGTTGAGGAGTAAGGTGGGTTTAGAGATTGTTTGATAGATGTTTTGATAGAGATGGGTGTCATATTAGTTAAAGCTGTTAGTGATATTAAAGTCAGAGAGGGGAAGATTATAAAGGTATGAATGCCAAGTTGATACAATCAAGTCATTATGAATAATTAAATCACCCAAACTAATGGAGATTGAGAATGTTAAAGAAAGAGAGTCATAGTAAAAATATAGAATTTTAATTGAAACAAGTGACAAATTTTAATAGAATTTGAGAATAAAGTAAAGTTGTAAAATGTGTAATTTTGAGTAATTTAAATGTCAATTTTATTGTTAATTGTAATAATACTATGGTAATTTTAAATGTCTTATTTTATTATGTTTGAAGGTAAAAATTTTAAAGATGATTAAGGTATTTTGTGATGTAGCCTATGTATAACCTGTGTAGGTCAAGGTTGTGGACTTGACCCAGTTTGATCAGCTGATGGTTGATGTTAGAAGCTAGACCAGTTTTGGCAATGAAGTGATGCAAATTTGGTTGTTTAATTGATTTAAATAATTTTAAATTTTCTTAATATTGAGAAAAGTATATTTTAATAAATTTAATTAAAAAAAAAAATTTTTGATTTTCTGTGCCTGCCATGTACTTGATGTTTTGAATTTTGATTGTATTATTGTTTATGTGTATCAATAGTGTTATTGAATTATATTGTTTAGTATGTATGTCTAATCCAAGTTTAGGATAAATGAGTTCATGTGTAGTTAGATGTTCAATTTATTTGTTTTTCTGATTATGAATAATAGTGAAGAGAATTAATAGAGTGATGAATTATGTAACAGATTTTTGATTTTAGAAGGTCACTTAAGTGAATTTGATTTAATGATAAATATTTTGAATTTGAAAAATGTATTATAAGAGTCTGTACGAGCCCAGTAACTGCTAAAGGCAGCCCAGTGTGCATGGTAAGGGGGAACATATCGGTTGAGGATCTGGCATGGTGTAAGACCAGGGGTTTGGATTTTGGGGGGTAGCTTGTTAGACGGTTAGGTACACTGTGGTGCGTGTCTGTTCGATTTTATGGTGTTGGGATCTCGTATAGAGAAGTCCAGTAATCTCGTTCAGGTGCGGCCATGGTCGCCGAGGGGGTAGTTTACCCATGATGTATAAGAACTAATGGGGGTTGTTGGCACCATATCCTCACCGATCCTCTTAGGGGTTTAGCAATGAGATTTCTTCTGTTTTGACAGAAGATCTCTCATTGGGGGGGTATTGTAACGGGGCAAAAGGGGGGCTTTTATTTTATAAAATTTGGGTTTTATTTTATTAAAATATTTTAAATTCATTTTTCATCTGTGGGGACAGCCACGTGTTAAATAAAGCGTAGTTAGAACAAAGGACTTGTGAGGTGATGCCAATACGTTGGAATGCGTCAACGTGCAATCACGCCATACCATTCTGAGAATTTTGAGGCTGTGTGACATCTGCGCCCAAACGCACTAACATCGGCGGAGCGCATACCCACGCTAAGCGAAAGGCGCACAATATGGCTTGGAGACGAAGGTTTTGTTCGCACGTGGTCTCAAAACGACGGAAACAAAACTTAGTCCTGCCCACATTTGTGACGTCGACCAGTGAACACTAAATATCGTCAACGTCTAACACACGAAAATCACATGTGTTGGCTGAACAGTAACTATGACTAAAAAGTACCAGGCATTGGTTTCCGTCTTGTACGACCGAAATCTAGTAGAGGGGACTTAGAGAACGCCATTGCCAGTTCCTCACCGACGCTAGCCTGCGCAGGCAGCCCGCCAAACGGGGCTCATCAATAAAGTTCAATATACAATAAAAGTGCGAGCAGTTTTCCCAAAATGCGGAAATAAGAACAGTTTTTCAAAAAAAAAAAAAGGTAGTAGTGAGACCCAGGTCGCAGAAAGAATGAATTAACAAATTATTTCGGATCAATATAGTGAACTAGTAAGTGCGGAACCACGAGGTCGGAAAACACCACGATGTCGGCGAGGGTGTCATGTAAAGTATTCAACATGTAAAATAAATAAAAGGGGTTTGGTTTTGTTGTAATATAGTGTGAATGTGAGAGTGTGCAGGCTGGGCTGTTTAAACTGTCTGTTTTCTTTAGGATAAGATGTAGTAAAATTTTAGTAATATATAATCATGTCATAAATATAGTCAGCATGTTTTGTTTATTTTAAATTTTGGCAAGAAGTAATTAAATGGTTAAAGAAGTGAATAACCAACATGTTAAAAAATCTAAAGAATTTAATAAAATTTAATTTGTTTTTCTCTTCCTAAATACGAGTTGCGTATATTATTAGTGTAACCTGGCAATCATGTTTGCATTCACAGTTCGTGTTGGGATCCTGGACCGAAGTTAAGGTAAGTAAAAAACAATCCAAGTTTATAATCCGTAATAAAATAAAATGTAAGATCACAGTATTGCAGCAAATGGGTATAAAAATTGGAAAATTTATGGTGGAGGGTTTGAAAACAATCGACCAGAGAAGAATTTTAAAAGTAGATTAAGAAGTCCGTGAACAAAAGAAAAAGAAGAGAATAAAGAGGAGGCTGCATAAGAGGACCAGGGAAGAGGAGGATGAAGCAAAAAAGGACTGTTGCCCTGGTGGATTTTAATTCAGGCAGGCCTAACTTAGTTTTTTGTTCATTGTTTAGCTTTAAGTGCGTTTTTCCATAACCATGGGTTTCAACAATTATGTACACTTTTCTCAAGAACTATAAGTGCTATTGAGTTCAAATTTTTTGTGGTTGAACAGTACAATGTAACAATTAAAGTGTACTAGAATTAATCTCTTCCTTTAAAAAACTAATTTTGTATAAAATTTTTAAATAAAAAAATTGATTGAAAATATTTATAAAACGTAATTATTTTTGTATATTGGTACTTTTTCTTTAATTGCTTCAAAGTAGTACATTATCTTTAAAATATGTGTTAAGGTATGGTAAAAATTTCAAATACATAGCTTCAATAGAACATAATTAATGTTACCTAACTAAACCCCTGTTTGCCTATTTAAAATGCATTGGACAAAAAAAGTGCAGATCTCCCCTTAATGTATACGTGCATATGAAAGAAAATAATGTGTCCAGTCCTGCTCTTCTCCTAGTCTTGAACAATTGTGTAATTTAATGTATACATGTGTATGAAAGAAAATAACGTGTCCAGTTCCTGCTTATCTCCTAGTCTTGACTGACGTGAGAGTCTTGAACAGTTGTGTAATTTAATGTATACGTGCATATGAAAGAAAATAATGTGTCCAGTTCCTGCTCTTGTTCTTCTTGTCTTGTTTTTTTTCTATCTTTAAATATAAGGTTAACATTCATGCAGATAATTAATGAGTGTTGAGGAAAAGAGGAATATATGTGGGCACATTGTGTAGAGATAAATGTGTGGGTCTGGTAGCCGTCGCATAAAAGCACTTCGATGTGTATGTGTGTACATAGATTTTGTGCATTGTTGTAACATAATGAAAACAATCGTTCTCCTCACTCACAATGGGAAGTGGTATGTATGAAATAAAACACAACATGAATCATATGTATTAAGTATAATTACAACATTAAATATCGGTATGGAGAACCATACATGACTTCCATATTCTAAGATTTATACTTAAAATCATTTTCAGCCAAACAGCCAGGCTGTGTCTTTCCTGCCTTTTTATTGCTGTATTAAATGAAAAATATTATATTACATTAAAATGAAAAAATTATAATTTTATTGCCTGGCAACAAAATTATTTTATTTTTAACAATTACCATTGTTTCAAAAAGTTTAAATAAATTTGCAAGTACTTTACTCTTGTTAAAACGTAAAAGGTTGCAGGTAAACTACCCCTTTCCCTTAACCGATCTTCACCAAAATCGAAAGTCATTGAGACCTCTACAATTCAGGGACGTATGCAAAAAATTATTTGATTCTGTTTGAATTTGCGGCTGTTATCGTTTGCCATAGAAAATACGCTTGATAAAAAAACGTTGCAGGTAAACTACCCCTTCCCCTTAACCGATCTTCACCAAAAACAATAGGTATTGAGTACTCTACAAATCAGGGCTGTATGCAAAACATTATTTGATTCTGTTTGAATTTGCGGCTGTTATCGTTTGCCATAGAAAATACCCTTGTTAAAAAAACGTTGCAGGTAAACTACCCCTTTCCCTCAACCGATCTTCACCAAAAACAATAGGTCTTGAGAACTCTACAATTCAGGGCTGTATGCGAAACATTATTTGATTCTGTTTGAATTTGCGGCTGTTATCGTTTGCTAAACAAACAAAATTACCCTTGCTAAAAAAAAACCGTTGCAGGTAAACTACCCCTTTCCCTCAACCGATCTTCACCAAAAACAATAGGTCGCGAGTACTCTGCAAATCCGGGCTGCATGCAAAAAATTATTTGATTCTGTTTGAATTTGCGGCAGTTATCGTTTGCCATAGAAAAAAAATCTACAGACAGACAGACAGACACACACACACACAGACACTTTTCGGAAAACGACTTTTTTTCATGTTTTGAGTGTAGTAGAATCAGAATCTGCAAAAATCTCGAACACGATTTTTTTTGCCATCACCATACTTCCATTCCTTAAGGAATATGGAAGTAAAACGGTACAATAAACACACAGATATACATTAGATAATACAGCGCGCGCACACACACACAACATACAATATAGAATTGGTAGATGGTTTTAACATCAACAGTGAATCTGTAACATACGTCAATGTACGGCTTTAGAGAAGTACAAATGAGACCACTGTAGAATGAATAAATAGAAAACCACTAGGACTTGCCTCATAGAAAAACAAACATAGAACTTCATGTTGACATGACATTGAACAATGTAGTAAGTGTGCAATTGAGCTACGAAATCTAGTCCGTGCTGCTCCATTTGTCGAATACAAATGATCGTATGGCAAACCACTTCCTCCTCCTCATCTTCCACGACACCGCAACAAGTGCTCAACAAGTTAGGTAAGTTCCAAATGATGTGTCGAACAGTCAACTGTATTTGTAGAAACAAGGTACATTATACAAGGTACAAAATTAAAGTTTTACAAAGTCATGGCAGTCCCTGTACTGTTCTATGTGTGAAGTATGGACAACAACCAAAAAACAACACAGTAAAATACAAGCCTCAGAAATGGCATTCTTAAGAGGAGTTAAAAGGTGTTATAAACTTGACCATTAAGAAATGTTACATTAAGACCATTAAGAGAAGAGTTACAAGTTTTTAACTGGAATGACAAATTAAGAGATTGCAAACAACAGTGGAAGAAACACTTAGAAAAAATGTCAGATTCAAGATTGGCCAAGCAAATCTGGAAATACAAACCCATAGGACACAGGTGTGTGGGTAGACCCAGGAAGAGATGGCTGGAGGATTTTTGAAGGCGGAACAGGCAGCACCTTGCCTATGCCGTGTTGTGAAGAAGATGATGATGTATCAAGCATGTCAGTAAATCAGTGTTATTTCTATGCTAGCAGTTTATCTTATATTTTAACGTGTTCCTGTTACGGATTGTTTACAAGTTAAGGGTTTATAACTCACATATGTTTTTATTTCTTTTTTCCTTTGCACTATTGTACTTATCTGTGGTTTCTTCTTACTTCACAACTTTACACAACCATAGTGGGCAGAACAGTGCAAATGGTCCACATGTTTACCTTGGGTGTGTTGACAGGAAATTCGCTTATTGTATTGTGTTGATTGCGTTTCTATGCTGAACCTTGTTTGTGCAGACTGGCTGTGAAGGGGTTTTTTATGGAGTTTGCAGCATATGTGTTATGTGCTTAAGGTCCATTTCTATGACAGCCAAATGTACACATATCTTTGGTAACGCACATCCTTTGTTCTAATATTATGTCCTTCACTCTCATTGGTTACACAGTTTGCATGAAATAAATTGACACCATAATTCTGCAACTGCCCTATAGAAGTCCTATTACAGCAAGTAGATTCACAGTCGTTAACTCAATACTTCTTCATAGCACTGTTTAGACATCTGACCAAAATTTCACTGCCATACAAATAGTATACATGTATATTGCAACATTACAATTTATGTATTATGTATTGAAGTGTCAATCACACAGAAAACAGTTGACATAGTAGACACCTTTGAAAGGAAAATCCTCAGACGCATTATAGGTCCAATACAAGAAAATGGCTCATGGAGACTGAGATACAACAACGAACTGTATCAAATATATAAAAAGATACCAGTCTCAAAATTTATAAGAATTCAAAGATTGCGTTGGGCCGGACATGTTATGAGAATGGAGGATGGCAGGAACCCTAAGAGGGCTTTGCTGGGTACATGGGAGGGAACGAGACCTAGAGGTAGACCGAGGAAGAGGTGGGAAGATGGCGTTGCAGAGGACGTGAGAGACATGGGGACAAGAAACTGGAGGAGGGTTGCAGTGGATAGAGTGGATTGGAGGCGGAGATTGGTGGAGGCCAGGGCCCGATTTGGGCTGTAGTGCCATAGGAGAGAGAGAGAGAGAGAGATGTATTGAAGTGTACTCAACATAACTACAGTAGAGCGTCGATAATCTGGACGTCAAAAATCCGGAGCGTCAAAAATCCGGACCTTGTCCACAGAAAAATTCGATTCATCGGCAGCTGTATCAAAATCGAGATTCCAATAAATCGGGAACGTTTTGCGCAAGCTTGTTCAAATTACTGAATGTCTTTGATCCTAGCCTCTATGCAGTGTTATAGTAGACGAACGGGTGGAAGAAAATGTTTTAGATGAAGTTACGTCATTATTAAAGTTAATGGCAGGTTTCGAAGACTGCGATGAAAACGATGTTAGCGAATGGTTAGAAAGTGATACAAATGACCATGGACATCAGATTTTAAATTATGAAGAAATAACTAACACTATAGCTGAGGTCGAGCCCCCAGACGGTAACGAAAAGGACGAAAGTGAAGACATCGCTGATGAGGCATCAGCCGGACCTTCATACGCCGATGCATTCAACGCATTGGAAACTGCAATGTCTTGGCTGGAAAAGCAGCCCGAATGCACTACTATCCAACTTTTGTTACTAAAGAGACTCAGAGACCTGGCCTCCAATAAACCCACCTCAACCCTTGTTTAAAAAAAAATTGGCATCTTTTTTTCGTAGTTCTGATCTGCGTAATGAAATTTCTTCAGAATTTGTGATTAAAAAATGGTTTATACAATATTTGTGTAAGGGTTTGGAATAAATACAGTAGAACTTGGCTAATTCGAAGCTGAAGGTACCAGTAAAAAATTCGAATTATCCAAAAATTCGAATTAGGAAAACTTTTAATAACGGTAGAAAAATCAAATTAAAAACCGAAATTCAGTAAAGCAATATGTTATTTTATTAAACAATTTCCTTATACATATGTATTACAAACGTATAAACATGTTTCAGTACAAAATATAGCATTTACAGTTTTTTAAAAAAGCTAGAAACTTTTGATTGCATTTTGCAGTTAATACACTGAGTTGTAGTAAACTCTTCAAGTTTATTAAGTGCTTGGAAAATAGCGTCACTTACGTTCTGCTGTCCTTCAACAAACCATCTCAAGTCTTGACTGTAATTTGATGCCTGTGAAGTCGTTGGAATCGGTATCTCTGGAAGTTCTAGCTGGTCCCCTTCTTCATCTGAAGATGTACCATCATTTCTTTTGTTCATAACATCAGCCACGATCTCTGCATCTGTCTGTTCACCACACACCGCCAAGTCTTCATCCATGTTTACAAACTCTTCGTAACGAATGCCTGCATCATGTCCAACATCTTCCCAGTTATCCGTAGTGGGTACGACTTCTCTAGCAGCTTTATTCTCCTCTTCACCTTCAATGTGGCAGAAACCACCTTTATGAAAACAATTAGCAATTGTTTTTTGCGTAAATTGGTTCCAAGCACTATTGCACATGCGGGCAGCTTGAAGGATGTTAATCTTGATATTTTCGTGCTCATCTAAATAAGCACCTGACAGAATGTTTTGGACCACAAGCCGTCTGTAAAAATGCCTAAAATTTTTTATTACACCTTGGTCCATAGGTTGAACTACTGAAGTCATGTTTGGAGGGAAAAACACAACCTTTACATTTTCCATCACAGGAATAGTGTTGTGCGCTGTACAGTTGTCAATAAACAAGGCGATTCTTCTGTTTTGATTCCGAAATTTCCTGTTGATTTTCAAAAGCCATCTTTCGAAAATTTCACCTGTCATCCAAGCTTTATTGTTTGATTCATATTCAACTGGTTTCGTTTTTACATTTTTGAAACAACGTGGGTTGGCTGACTTCCCTATCATTAGCAAAGGCAGTTTTTCCGAGCCATCCATGTTTGCTCTGATTAAAAGTGTTATGTGCTCCTTGCTGTGTTTGCCGCCACTACAACTTTCTCCTTTAAAAGCAAGTGTTTTGTCGGGGGTGCATTTGAAGAATAAGCCCGTCTTGTCTACGTTAAAAATGTCTTTAGCGTCTCTTATCAGAAATCATTTGCAACAAATCGTCTTTCCATGAATTTGCAGCTTCAACGTCAACAGATCCACTTTCCCCACAAACAGTTTTGAAAGACATGCCATTCCTTTCTTTAAAACCGTCGAGCCAACCAGTGCTGGCCTTAAAATCATTTTTCCCTAAGCTAGATGCGAATTCCTCAGCTTTGGCTCTGACGAGGGGCCCACTGACTGGAATTTTTTTGTCCCTTGCTTGCTTAAACCACTTCACTACACATTCATCCATGTCAGGATTTTCTGGTCCTCGCGCTCTTTTGCTATCTTTGTCGCTGACTTTACACACACTATTCAAAATCTTCTCTTTATTTTTTAGATACGTTGACAGCGTATTTGGCGGTATCCCGAATTCCTTGGCAATTTCAGATTTCTTTTTTGTCCCTTTTCCACTTCCCGTATAACGGCAACTTTTTCGGCAAATGTCAATGATTTGTATTGGGTCCGTGTTGGTTTTGAAAGGGCCATGATGAACACACAACACAATAAAACTGCACAATAAGCATCACTAAAACACACCAGGCTGTATATAGAGTACTGTATAAAGAAAGGAACAGTCTCTCACTACAGGACACAGCTCGCACAGTAGAAACTCAAAAAGACTTAACACTTCCACGAATGCAGGCAGACTGAACTGAAAGCAACAGTGAGGGTGGCTGACTGACGAGGCGTGGAACAAGGGACAATGGCGGACGGTACCGTTACTCGAGCCAGTCATGGCTCGCCAATCATGTGTCATCGCCAGATACTGATGGCAATTCCACGAATTTGACACAAAGGACAAGCGTCTGTTCACAAAGGGCGATGCCTGCTTGTCTGTTTCCAGTCGTGTCTCTATTGTCACGTGGTCTAGCCCATACAGCAGGCGATTGTTTGTAGTTAGAGCAAAATTTTTATTTTGAATTAACCAAAAAAAAGTTCGAATTACAGACGATGTTTTTGCATGGTTTTACATGGATATTCAAGGGACCACGGTAAAAGTTCGAATTATCCTCGAATTTGAATTATGCACGTTCGAATTAGCCAAGTTCTGCTGTATATCGAAAATGATGTTTCTAACCTAACGCGAAGTTTTCATAAGTACCCCGTCTATCCTTATACTTTAAGTAGTAATTTTTTGTAAGTTATATGTTCGAAAATCCGGACAAATCAATAATCCGGACTGGGTCGAACACCAATTAGTCCGAATTATCGACGCTCTACTGTATCTAATAACCTATGAGCTAAGTCGTGGAACTTTGTGTTCGTTATGTTAAGTCCCTTTTGTTGCACAATAAATTTCATGTGAGAAGAGAGGAGGAAGATTTTATGGTGTGAAATAAATACTAATAAAACAATTAAAAAAAAAACAAATTCGTTAAAATTTAAAAAGAAATTTGTATTAAAAGTGTAAAATTCGTTAAATTTGTAAAGTGTATTAAATTTATAAAATTCGTTAAAAAACACCTTTTGAGAAGCTGTTTTACATGTATTAGTCATAGTATTACACATAAATAATATGCACAGAAATAAAATAAACACAGATACGAACATGTAAATAATAAACAAACACATATGTATAAAAAACAATAATTGTAAAGTTGTTATAAAAACAATTGTAAAATTGTTATAAAATAAAATAATTGTTTCAATTACTTGGGTGTCGGACATTTAAGAAAATGTAGAATTCAAGTAATTATTTTCAACATTGCAAATCATACATCAATTAAATATTTATTACAAAAAATGAGAAGTTCCAAATTTCTAGTATTTTAATCAAAAATAATATTTACTTTATTTCATTAAATATTAATTATTGTCCACCCATTTTAACTAACTAGAAAAATTACTCGAAAACATGTTACAATTACGTATTTAAATTATATTAAATATTTAAATTGTTGTAATTACACTATGTACAATTTAGAAACTATGTACAACTGTTTATATTTATTTTATATGTACAAATAAATTACCCTGGGCGAATATGCAAAATATGTATCACGCCAATATATATTGTAGCGTGACAGATGTATGCATAATATTGAATGGCAATTGATCATTAGAATAATGAAGTTATAATATTTAAATTTGGAAGAAAGCACTAAGTTTAATATAAAAAGATTAATTCATAGCAACTGTGGAAAGAAATCATTATTATAAAGAAAATACAAGTTAAAGTAAAAGGAGTTACTAGTGATGAGTCATCCAAGACCAGTCTCATAACCAAAGGTTTTCAAGGTATAACCCAGGAAGGTAAAATAGTAAATAACAAAGCAGTACAGAATATGACCAAACCCACAACGAGGGAGAATAAATAGAATAGAAACCCTAGAATAAGCCAAGATCAACCAATACAGGTTGTGTATTTCTGAAATAAAGAAGAAGATGGAGAAGATCCCAAGAAACCTGATGGCATCAAGAAGAAGATGGAGGAGATACCAGTCCCAGAAGGCAGGAGAAAAGAAGACTGAAGAAAGAAGAAGAGGGCAGCATCCTGAAGAAGATGTCATGCTCTTATAAAAGACACCCAAATCCCTATATCCCCAAAATAAATATCTAAAAACAAAAGTATAACGAAATAAAAACCACATGTATATAAATTTAAGAGAGAGAAGTGAACAAAGTAAAAGTTTCCTGTGAACTAAGATGAAACAATAATATAGTACCCATGGAACAAATCTCCATTGAAAAACGCTAACCAATTTATTATGTTGATAAGACTATACGACCATTTAGCATTAACATAATATATAAGTGAAAGTGAACCAGTGATAGTTTTGGGTATTATAAAAAATGAACCTTGTGTTTCATTCTTGGCAATCACAAACATTGGATGCAATGAAATATGCATTTTTCAATGACTTAAAATGTGTACTGTGACAATATGTTGTTCATAAGACATGAATCTGTTTAAAATAACATTTTTGTTTTACATGAAAAAAGAAAAACAGATTTCATAGTGCTTTTTGAACGGTTCATACTATTTATTTGTTAATGACAGGGTACAATTCCCCAAAGACAATGTATAAAAGACGGTATAAAAACTGTAGAATCCTACTTATAATAATAGTTAGAAATAAGAATATAAATATAAGGTTTTTATGTATATAGTAGAAGAATGTTTAAAAATGTTTTAGATATAAGGCCATTTGTTTGGGTCGGAAACAACTAACATCAGAACTATAAAAATAATTACCACTTGTAAATAGTAGAGAGTAATTAAGATGTTAGTTAGTACAAAACCTTTGTTGTAAACCATATTTCCATGTTGGAAATGGGAATTTTGTTGCAAAATGTCTGATTTGAAGACAACCATTTATTTAAAAAAAATATTCTTTATTCTGTTTAACTATTATTTGTATTGTAACCAATACTAATTGTTTTTGTGTAATTTGAAAACATGTTTAATTTATAATACTATATGTAAAAGTCAGAGAGGGTATCACACATCATATATTTGTTTGTAAAATATTTTGTAAGAAAAATTGTTAAAAAATCATAGGCCAAAAGAATGGAAACCAAACTTCATCAAAACAGAGAAATTGCTCATTTAAATGCAAATAAACAAAAAGGGTTTAGACAAAATAAACTTGAGATCATGCCATATAATTGCACATACCATTTAGAGAGATTTTAATAAATTATATTCAGAATTATAAATAAAAATGAGAATGACTAAACTCAGAAATTTGGACATGGGAGTCATATATTTCAGAATAATGTTTCAGAATACAACTAATTCAATTAATTACCAGAAAATAAGGGAATAGGAACCTTTTAATACAATATAGGATTATTAATATTAAATATAACTGATAAAATGGCTGAATTTACATTATAACAGGAAGTAAATTTTGGAAATGTTTTGACTTATCAGAGTATACCAAACTGAAAATAAAATTACTATTTTTGGACAGAAAACACCATAAAACGGCATTAATTAATCTGAAATTAAGCTGAATGAACTGAAAGATTAATTTAAATCACATCTAGTGAATAAAATTGACAAATAACCAAAGTTTAGGCATTCATATAGTGAAATAGTAAAGTATACACAGGATGTGAAAATATTTTTGAACAATGTTAAGGATAATATTATATGGGCTAAGAGTTTAATTGAAACTGAAGGAAACAGTTAGTTGATTATTGGTATTTGAACGGATAACATAAACGAGAGTTTTGTGACGATCTAACCTATCTTACAAAGGTGAAGTTTAGTGGCGAACAGTACGTTACTGTAAAGTCGGGAGTGAATTATAAAATCTTTCCAGAACCTATACATTGTGGCAAAAACGATCAAGAAACACTAATTAACACTAAACAATACATTTCTACTCTGAAAAACACCACAAAACACCAGAAAACTGTATAACACATTAACCAAATTAGTGTCGGAATTGGGAAAAGTGTTTTGACTTATAATTACACAGACATACTAAATACAACCCAGAATCACTACACCAGTCACTACACAACATTTAACAAGAGATTTGCAGAGACAAGAACAGGAATTTTGCCAGAAAATACATTATTTGGAACACTGCAGGAACGAGCAACATTTTGATCAACTTGACGGCGGCCATTTGCTTTGACGATTCCAGTGCCTTCTTCTTAGTACAACTCAGCTGTTTGGTGAAAACAATTATTATATTTACAAATTATTATTCAATGTCTGTGTTTATTAATAACTATTAATTTGATTGTAACGTTATACTTTTTAAATATTAGCCCGATTTCTCTGACTTTGGTAATAACTGGCTGTTTAAAGAACCCTATATAATTTTTATATCATATACTTGTAACTTTTTTCGATATCCTGAGAATCGATACTAATCGATAAGAGTCAATATTGCTATTACTTAATAAAATATTAATACTTTTCAATACTTAATAGTTCTTTATTTCTTCAATAATACTAATTACCAATAATATAATTCTAATTGATAATCTACAAGAACTTTACCACCCGTAAGTGAAGATAACCTAAAAAATAAAAAGGTAAACAAGTATCGATTGGTTTACAGACAGTCTTATGAGTGGTGATAGCTTATTTAAAATATACTAAAACTTTAATAAAAATTTTCAGAAGAGCATTACACTGTTTAAAACTTCACAGCCCTATATTAATTAATTGATCCTAATTAATTAATTAATAAAATTAAAATAATTTTTTTAATTATTTTTTTTTATAAACATAATTTTTTTTTTAAATTTCCTTCAAAACAATAAATTTTGTTTTGAAACTTTCGGCGAAGCCGAACATATATATTCCTTCATCAACTTTACGCTACTCGACCAGTCTTGCTACCATTGGGACTCGACCAGCTGGGAAACTTAAGGAAGTGTTTCAGGCCAGTAAGACGTCGAGAGCCACACCAATTACACACCAATTAAACACATTACAACTTACAACTTATTTATTAATTTATTACAAATTGGCTAGTCCAAAGAGTGGGGCTTGATTACATCGGAGTCACATACTTCACAATAGTATATCATCAACACACATCATTAATAATTAATAAAAAATTTGATTACAAATTGGCGCACAACTTTAGGGGCTTTAATTAGCGATTGGAAGGCCAATACATTCTGCACAATCACTAGTTGGAGCTAGGCAACAGCTACAAAGCCAGAGAATTTCAAGGGAAAATGCAACGACGTGCAACATCTAAGAAACGGCCGGCGGAGGCCGAGAAAGAAATAGAAGTCGAAATGGACAATAAAGAGGCGACGCCAGTAGAGGCGGAAGAGGTATTACCACCGGTGTTGTCCAAACAAACTGAACAACCGGAGATACCCACACAGACAGGGGAAGTCAATGTCCAGAAGGAACCATTGGAAAAGCCGACACGAACGGAGGATGGGGGTATACAAGAGATGATCAGAGCAATGATGAAACAAATGGAGGAGAATAGGAAGAAGGACAACCAACAAATGGAGGAGAATAGGAAGAAGGACAACCAACAAATGGAGGAGAATAGGAAGAAGGACACACAGTCTTTGAAAGAAGATATCAAATCTACGAAGGAAGACTTGAGTAAGAAAATGGGGAGTGATAACCAGTCCTTGAAAGAAGATTTAGGAAATAAAATCGAAACAACAAATAAGATGGAAGAGAAGATGCAAGGAAACAGCAAGAAGATGATTGAGAAAACGGAGGAAATGTTCCAGCAGGTGATGAAGAAAAGAGAAGAGGAGCATCAAAAATGGATTAAGGAAATAAGAGAGGACAAATTAAAAAGGGAAGAATTAAGAAAGGAGAAGACCGGAGAAATAAAAAATAATAGCAAACCAGAACCAGAAGAAGTACCAAATGATAAAACGCAGGAACTAGTAGTGGTAGTACCTGGAATTAAAACTAGTGGAAGTAAGGAAGATATTAAACCAAGGAAAAGGAGAATGTATCCAAGAAATATAATAAAAACGAAGGAAGAGTTGGAGATGATGAACCATGGGTTAATTGATGGCAATAATATACCAATGACAAAGACATCATGAATTTTAGCAATTATAGGAGGAGAATGGAAGTAATTTCAAAAATAATTTACCACAAAGCAGTAGTTTACCAATGGGAAAGGACCAGAGGTAAACAGAATACAACATGTGGACTAGATCAATTTCAGCGCAAGACTGGACAGTGGATTTCAGAAAGATGGAAATGTGATATCGTACCAGACTGTAATGACGGCACAGATGAATCACCAGAATGTATTCCATTAGTGTGCCATCTAGGACAGTTCCAGGGTACGGTTAGACTAAAATATATTCCTTCAGAGTGGATATGTGATGGTAAACCAGCTTATGGTGTTTCAGATAAACAAATAATAAGTGATAACCCAGATGAAGATCCTCACAGATATTTGTCAAGTAACACAAAACATGGACCAGAAAAGTATTGGTGTATACAATATGATGATAGAGGGAACCAACCCAGTAATTACGACGGCCCTAACAACCCGCCGCATAATAACCAGTTTATCGGTAATTCTAACGGCGTTAGGGATAACAACCCCTATCCATACAATAGAAACAATTTATACCAACATAATAATGTCCCATACAGTCAGAGAAATCCATATCCCAACAATAATGATGACAGACCTTACCAACCTAACCGAAATTACTATCATGATAAATTTAGTAATAAAAATAATAACTAATAATAACCGAGTGTCGCGCCCTAGGGTAAATTTTATAAGAGCAACTGAGATGATGGACCCTGGTTGACACAAATACCACACGACATCAAGAAAAGGGACGGATCATGATAACCGACTACGGCGGAAAACAATGTTGAAGGAGACGAAATAAATATCATTGAAAGGAAATGATACGAAGAATAAACATAGAAACAAAACTGGGTTTTATGAGTGAAGACTATGTAAGAAAATGAACATGACCAATAAAAATATGAGCAATGCAGTGACATAAAGAAAATCGTCCATTTTCCTGGGTATATAAAAGAAAAGAAAAAGTGGAGATCAACTTATTAAAGTATAAATAATATGGGCCAGTGTAGAGTACAATATAACCCCATATGTTGTGGTAAATGATAAGCATAACAATACATATGAGTTGAAGGAAATCGTTTCAGGAAAAATCAAAGGAGTGTACAATCAAGCTTCTATGAAGAAATATTATGAAGAATGAGTTGTGAGTTTTAGAATTTTTAATTTTAATTTATAAAAATTTTAAAATAATGTAAGTACATCTTACTACAACCTAATAATTTTGGAACAAACTTTATGGAAGAAAGAAAAAGAAAGAATTTTGAATATAACTTATTCTAAAATATGTAAGTACTTCTTACTACAACCTGATAATTTAGAACAAAACTTTATGGAAGAAAGAGAAAGAGAGAGAATTTTGAACTTAATTATACAAAAAATTTAAAAAAATAAAGTAAAACCAACTTACTATAACTAAGTTTATGAGAAAACTTTATGGTAAATAATTAAGAAGAATTTGAATTTGGAGAAATACCAAAACATTCAGAAATAATAGTAAAATCACAGTACTATAAACAAGTCTGAATGAAACAATTCTGGGAATAAATGAAATAAACAGAATTTGAATGTTGATAGAACGTCAGAACTTTGAAACAAGATAAGATCAACATATTACAAGGATTTATGAGAAATATTTTTCAATTAAATAAAAAGAATAGTTTGAATTTTACATTAAAACTAACCAAGTTCCAAAAAATAATTATGTGTCAATTATGATTGAATTGAGAAGAAAATAAAGTGGTTAATTCAGAAAAGAGAATTAACGTTAATCCAGAATAAATGCTAGACATTCACAATAGCATTTGAAGGAGTAGAGAAGAATAACAAAAAAGAGTGTAATATGCCAGAGAAGGAAAAAATTTGGAAGCAACGAGACTAATTACCTATGAAACGATAATGAAAACAGTTAATTAAGAGCAAAGAAGAACAACTCATACCAAACAGATGGAGAAGATGATTTTGAACAAATGATAATAATAAGACCTATATGAAATGCAAAGAGAAGAAATACCACATGAAATATGATATAAATGAATTAATGTTAATGAATGCGAAGGCGGATTAATAACTTTCTAAGAGAAAGGAAACAACCAAAATGTTTAAATAAAATGATCAATATAACAACCTGTATATCTAACGTAAAGATACAAAGTTAAAAAATTTTAAATATAATACATTAAGACCATTCAAATAATGAATAAGAAAGACTATTTATAAAGACCATGCTAATACTATGAGTAACCAGAAGAAAGTATAAAGAGAATTCAGATGGAGAAGAAAGAGAGTTACATTGTAAACAGTAACCAGAATTATTAAAAGAAAGGTTTTCAACCATAATTAAAATAAATATATCAGACAAGTTAAGAGTTTAGAAAAAAATATATATGTAATGAGTATAATAATGATTATGAAGATTTATTAAGATAGAAAATGTGAGGTAATCTGAGAGACTACGAAGTGGAGAATCCAAAGATATTTTTATTAGTCGAAAATGAGACTACTTTTTATTTATTTATTCGATGACTGACTGAAGATAATTCCAGCAGCATTATGTTTTTGAGCAGGGATGGATATGCCTCTGTACTCAATTTATAGAAGTGGTGTATGGCCAGCAGAGAAGTAGCGTACAGTGCCCCTCTGATCTGCCCCAGCCCACGTGATAGGGAATGTTAGGGAATAAATATCCCAAGGATACAACACGAAGTTGATATAGGAAGAAAATGTATTACAATAATAATATATCTCAGAAGACACTAACTATCCGAAAAGGATCAGTAGTAAAACAAATAATTATATATATAAAATTAATTAAACTCTAATTATAAAAAAGTCGATATAAAAATGGAGAAGAAAATGAATTATAAGAAATGATGAAATTATTATAAGAAATTATTTCATCCATAAACATGTCTGAAATAATTACTTCTGGAGGAGAGCAATCTGTAGCGTGATAGATGTATGCATAATATTGAATGGCAATTGATCATTAGAATAATGAAGTTATAATATTTAAATTTGGAAGAAAGCACTAAGTTTAATATAAAAAGATTAATTCATAGCAACTGTGGAAAGAAATCATTATTATAAAGAAAATACAAGTTAAAGTAAAAGGAGTTACTAGTGATGAGTCATCCAAGACCAGTCTCATAACCAAAGGTTTTCAAGGTATAACCCAGGAAGGTAAAATAGTAAATAACAAAGCAGTACAGAATATGACCAAACCCACAACGAGGGAGAATAAATAGAATAGAAACCCTAGAATAAGCCAAGATCAACCAATACAGGTTGTGTATTTCTGAAATAAAGAAGAAGATGGAGAAGATCCCAAGAAACCTGATGGCATCAAGAAGAAGATGGAGAAGATACCAGTCCCAGAAGGCAGGAGAAAAGAAGACTGAAGAAAGAAGAAGAGGGCAGCATCCTGAAGAAGATGTCATGCTCTTATAAAAGACACCCAAATCCCTATATCCCCAAAATAAATATCTAAAAACAAAAGTATAACGAAATAAAAACCACATGTATATAAATTTAAGAGAGAGAAGTGAACAAAGTAAAAGTTTCCTGTGAACTAAGATGAAACAATAATATAGTACCCATGGAACAAATCTCCATTGAAAAACGCTAACCAATTTATTATGTTGATAAGACTATACGACCATTTAGCATTAACATAATATATAAGTGAAAGTGAACCAGTGATAGTTTTGGGTATTATAAAAAATGAACCTTGTGTTTCATTCTTGGCAATCACAAACATTGGATGCAATGAAATATGCATTTTTCAATGACTTAAAATGTGTACTGTGACAATATGTTGTTCATAAGACATGAATCTGTTTAAAATAACATTTTTGTTTTACATGAAAAAAGAAAAACAGATTTCATAGTACTTTTTGAACGGTTCATACTATTTATTTGTTAATGACAGGGTACAATTCCCCAAAGACAATGTATAAAAGACCGTATAAAAACTGTAGAATCCTACTTATAATAATAGTTAGAAATAAGAATATAAATATAAGGTTTTTATGTATATAGTAGAAGAATGTTTAAAAATGTTTTAGATATAAGGCCATTTGTTTGGGTCGGAAACAACTAACATCAGAACTATAAAAATAATTACCACTTGTAAATAGTAGAGAGTAATTAAGATGTTAGTTAGTACAAAACCTTTGTTGTAAACCATATTTCCATGTTGGAAATGGGAATTTTGTTGCAAAATGTCTGATTTGAAGACAACCATTTATTTAAAAAAAATATTCTTTATTCTGTTTAACTATTATTTGTATTGTAACCAATACTAATTGTTTTTGTGTAATTTGAAAACATGTTTAATTTATAATACTATATGTAAAAGTCAGAGAGGGTATCACACATCATATATTTGTTTGTAAAATATTTTGTAAGAAAAATTGTTAAAAAATCATAGGCCAAAAGAATGGAAACCAAACTTCATCAAAACAGAGAAATTGCTCATTTAAATGCAAATAAACAAAAAGGGTTTAGACAAAATAAACTTGAGATCATGCCATATAATTGCACATACCATTTAGAGAGATTTTAATAAATTATATTCAGAATTATAAATAAAAATGAGAATGACTAAACTCAGAAATTTGGACATGGGAGTCATATATTTCAGAATAATGTTTCAGAATACAACTAATTCAATTAATTACCAGAAAATAAGGGAATAGGAACCTTTTAATACAATATAGGATTATTAATATTAAATATAACTGATAAAATGGCTGAATTTACATTATAACAGGAAGTAAATTTTGGAAATGTTTTGACTTATCAGAGTATACCAAACTGAAAATAAAATTACTATTTTTGGACAGAAAACACCATAAAACGGCATTAATTAATCTGAAATTAAGCTGAATGAACTGAAAGATTAATTTAAATCACATCTAGTGAATAAAATTGACAAATAACCAAAGTTTAGGCATTCATATAGTGAAATAGTAAAGTATACACAGGATGTGAAAATATTTTTGAACAATGTTAAGGATAATATTATATGGGCTAAGAGTTTAATTGAAACTGAAGGAAACAGTTAGTTGATTATTGGTATTTGAACGGATAACATAAACGAGAGTTTTGTGACGATCTAACCTATCTTACAAAGGTGAAGTTTAGTGGCGAACAGTACGTTACTGTAAAGTCGGGAGTGAATTATAAAATCTTTCCAGAACCTATACATTGTGGCAAAAACGATCAAGAAACACTAATTAACACTAAACAATACATTTCTACTCTGAAAAACACCACAAAACACCAGAAAACTGTATAACACATTAACCAAATTAGTGTCGGAATTGGGAAAAGTGTTTTGACTTATAATTACACAGACATACTAAATACAACCCAGAATCACTACACCAGTCACTACACAACATTTAACAAGAGATTTGCAGAGACAAGAACAGGAATTTTGCCAGAAAATACATTATTTGGAACACTGCAGGAACGAGCAACATTTTGATCAACTTGACGGCGGCCATTTGCTTTGACGATTCCAGTGCCTTCTTCTTAGTACAACTCAGCTGTTTGGTGAAAACAATTATTATATTTACAAATTATTATTCAATGTCTGTGTTTATTAATAACTATTAATTTGATTGTAACGTTATACTTTTTAAATATTAGCCCGATTTCTCTGACTTTGGTAATAACTGGCTGTTTAAAGAACCCTATATAATTTTTATATCATATACTTGTAACTTTTTTCGATATCCTGAGAATCGATACTAATCGATAAGAGTCAATATTGCTATTACTTAATAAAATATTAATACTTTTCAATACTTAATAGTTCTTTATTTCTTCAATAATACTAATTACCAATAATATAATTCTAATTGATAATCTACAAGAACTTTACCACCCGTAAGTGAAGATAACCTAAAAAATAAAAAGGTAAACAAGTATCGATTGGTTTACAGACAGTCTTATGAGTGGTGATAGCTTATTTAAAATATACTAAAACTTAATAAAAATTTTCAGAAGAGCATTACACTGTTTAAAACTTCACAGCCCTATATTAATTAATTGATCCTAATTAATTAATTAATAAAATTAAAATAATTTTTTTAATTATTTTTTTTTATTAACATAATTTTTTTTTTAAATTTCCTTCAAAACAATAAATTTTGTTTTGAAACTTTCGGCGAAGCCGAACATATATATTCCTTCATCAACTTTACGCTACTCGACCAGTCTTGCTACCATTGGGACTCGACCAGCTGGGAAACTTAAGGAAGTGTTTCAGGCCAGTAAGACGTCGAGAGCCACACCAATTACACACCAATTAAACACATTACAACTTACAACTTATTTATTAATTTATTACAAATTGGCTAGTCCAAAGAGTGGGGCTTGATTACATCGGAGTCACATACTTCACAATAGTATATCATCAACACACATCATTAATAATTAATAAAAAATTTGATTACAAATTGGCGCACAACTTTAGGGGCTTTAATTAGCGATTGGAAGGCCGATACATTCTGCACAATCACTAGTTGGAGCTAGGCAACAGCTACAAAGCCAGAGAATTTCAAGGGAAAATGCAACGACGTGCAACATCTAAGAAACGGGCGGCGGAGGCCGAGAAAGAAATAGAAGTCGAAATGGGCAATAAAGAGGCGACGCCAGTAGAGGCGGAAGAGGTATTACCACCGGTGTTGTCCAAACAAACTGAACAACCGGAGATACCCACACAGACAGGGGAAGTCAATGTCCAGAAGGAACCATTGGAAAAGCCGACACGAACGGAGGATGGGGGTATACAAGAGATGATCAGAGCAATGATGAAACAAATGGAGGAGAATAGGAAGAAGGACAACCAACAAATGGAGGAGAATAGGAAGAAGGACAACCAACAAATGGAGGAGAATAGGAAGAAGGACAACCAACAAATGGAGGAGAATAGGAAGAAGGACACACAGTCTTTGAAAGAAGATATCAAATCTACGAAGGAAGACTTGAGTAAGAAAATGGGGAGTGATAACCAGTCCTTGAAAGAAGATTTAGGAAATAAAATCGAAACAACAAATAAGAAGATGGAAGAGAAGATGCAAGGAAACAGCAAGAAGATGATTGAGAAAACGGAGGAAATGTTCCAGCAGGTGATGAAGAAAAGAGAAGAGGAGCATCAAAAATGGATTAAGGAAATAAGAGAGGACAAATTAAAAAGGGAAGAATTAAGAAAGGAGAAGACCGGAGAAATAAAAAATAATAGCAAACCAGAACCAGAAGAAGTACCAAATGATAAAACGCAGGAACTAGTAGTGGTAGTACCTGGAATTAAAACTAGTGGAAGTAAGGAAGATATTAAACCAAGGAAAAGGAGAATGTATCCAAGAAATATAATAAAAACGAAGGAAGAGTTGGAGATGATGAACCATGGGTTAATTGATGGCAATAATATACCAATGACAAAGACATCATGAATTTTAGCAATTATAGGAGGAGAATGGAAGTAATTTCAAAAATAATTTACCACAAAGCAGTAGTTTACCAATGGGAAAGGACCAGAGGTAAACAGAATACAACATGTGGACTAGATCAATTTCAGCGCAAGACTGGACAGTGGATTTCAGAAAGATGGAAATGTGATATCGTACCAGACTGTAATGACGGCACAGATGAATCACCAGAATGTATTCCATTAGTGTGCCATCTAGGACAGTTCCAGGGTACGGTTAGACTAAAATATATTCCTTCAGAGTGGATATGTGATGGTAAACCAGCTTATGGTGTTTCAGATAAACAAATAATAAGTGATAACCCAGATGAAGATCCTCACAGATATTTGTCAAGTAACACAAAACATGGACCAGAAAAGTATTGGTGTATACAATATGATGATAGAGGGAACCAACCCAGTAATTACGACGGCCCTAACAACCCGCCGCATAATAACCAGTTTATCGGTAATTCTAACGGCGTTAGGGATAACAACCCCTATCCATACAATAGAAACAATTTATACCAACATAATAATGTCCCATACAGTCAGAGAAATCCATATCCCAACAATAATGATGACAGACCTTACCAACCTAACCGAAATTACTATCATGATAAATTTAGTAATAAAAATAATAACTAATAATAACCGAGTGTCGCGCCCTAGGGTAAATTTTATAAGAGCAACTGAGATGATGGACCCTGGTTGACACAAATACCACACGACATCAAGAAAAGGGACGGATCATGATAACCGACTACGGCGGAAAACAATGTTGAAGGAGACGAAATAAATATCATTGAAAGGAAATGATACGAAGAATAAACATAGAAACAAAACTGGGTTTTATGAGTGAAGACTATGTAAGAAAATGAACATGACCAATAAAAATATGAGCATGCAGTGACATAAAGAAAATCGTCCATTTTCCTGGGTATATAAAAGAAAAGAAAAAGTGGAGATCAACTTATTAAAGTATAAATAATATGGGCCAGTGTAGAGTACAATATAACCCCATATGTTGTGGTAAATGATAAGCATAACAATACATATGAGTTGAAGGAAATCGTTTCAGGAAAAATCAAAGGAGTGTACAATCAAGCTTCTATGAAGAAATATTATGAAGAATGAGTTGTGAGTTTTAGAATTTTTAATTTATAAAAATTTTAAAATAATGTAAGTACATCTTACTACAACCTAATAATTTTGGAACAAACTTTATGGAAGAAAGAAAAAGAAAGAATTTTGAATATAACTTATTCTAAAATATGTAAGTACTTCTTACTACAACCTGATAATTTAGAACAAAACTTTATGGAAGAAAGAGAAAGAGAGAGAATTTTGAACTTAATTATACAAAAAATTTAAAAAAATAAAGTAAAACCAACTTACTATAACTAAGTTTATGAGAAAACTTTATGGTAAATAATTAAGAAGAATTTGAATTTGGAGAAATACCAAAACATTCAGAAATAATAGTAAAATCACAGTACTATAAACAAGTCTGAATGAAACAATTCTGGGAATAAATGAAATAAACAGAATTTGAATGTTGATAGAACGTCAGAACTTTGAAACAAGATAAGATCAACATATTACAAGGATTTATGAGAAATATTTTTCAATTAAATAAAAAGAATAGTTTGAATTTTACATTAAAACTAACCAAGTTCCAAAAAATAATTATGTGTCAATTATGATTGAATTGAGAAGAAAATAAAGTGGTTAATTCAGAAAAGAGAATTAACGTTAATCCAGAATAAATGCTAGACATTCACAATAGCATTTGAAGGAGTAGAGAAGAATAACAAAAAAGAGTGTAATATGCCAGAGAAGGAAAAAATTTGGAAGCAACGAGACTAATTACCTATGAAACGATAATGAAAACAGTTAATTAAGAGCGAAGAAGAACAACTCATACCAAACAGATGGAGAAGATGATTTTGAACAAATGATAATAATAAGACCTATATGAAATGCAAAGAGAAGAAATACCACATGAAATATGATATAAATGAATTAATGTTAATGAATGCGAAGGCGGATTAATAACTTTCTAAGAGAAAGGAAACAACCAAAATGTTTAAATAAAATGATCAATATAACAACCTGTATATCTAACGTAAAGATACAAAGTTAAAAAATTTTAAATATAATACATTAAGACCATTCAAATAATGAATAAGAAAGACTATTTATAAAGACCATGCTAATACTATGAGTAACCAGAAGAAAGTATAAAGAGAATTCAGATGGAGAAGAAAGAGAGTTACATTGTAAACAGTAACCAGAATTATTAAAAGAAAGGTTTTCAACCATAATTAAAATAAATATATCAGACAAGTTAAGAGTTTAGAAAAAAATATATATGTAATGAGTATAATAATGATTATGAAGATTTATTAAGATAGAAAATGTGAGGTAATCTGAGAGACTACGAAGTGGAGAATCCAAAGATATTTTTATTAGTCGAAAATGAGACTACTTTTTATTTATTTATTCGATGACTGACTGAAGATAATTCCAGCAGCATTATGTTTTTGAGCAGGGATGGATATGCCTCTGTACTCAATTTATAGAAGTGGTGTATGGCCAGCAGAGAAGTAGCGTACAGTGCCCCTCTGATCTGCCCCAGCCCACATGATAGGGAATGTTAGGGAATAAATATCCCAAGGATACAACACGAAGTTGATATAGGAAGAAAATGTATTACAATAATAATATATCTCAGAAGACACTAACTATCCGAAAAGGATCAGTAGTAAAACAAATAATTATATATATAAAATTAATTAAACTCTAATTATAAAAAAGTCGATATAAAAATGGAGAAGAAAATGAATTATAAGAAATGATGAAATTATTATAAGAAATTATTTCATCCATAAACATGTCTGAAATAATTACTTCTGGAGGAGAGCAATCTGTAGCGTGATGTATGCATAATATTGAATGGCAATTGATCATTAGAATAATGAAGTTATAATATTTAAATTTGGAAGAAAGCACTAAGTTTAATATAAAAAGATTAATTCATAGCAACTGTGGAAAGAAATCATTATTATAAAGAAAATACAAGTTAAAGTAAAAGGAGTTACTAGTGATGAGTCATCCAAGACCAGTCTCATAACCAAAGGTTTTCAAGGTATAACCCAGGAAGGTAAAATAGTAAATAACAAAGCAGTACAGAATATGACCAAACCCACAACGAGGGAGAATAAATAGAATAGAAACCCTAGAATAAGCCAAGATCAACCAATACAGGTTGTGTATTTCTGAAATAAAGAAGAAGATGGAGAAGATCCCAAGAAACCTGATGGCATCAAGAAGAAGATGGAGGAGATACCAGTCCCAGAAGGCAGAAGAAAAGAAGACTGAAGAAAGAAGAAGAGGGCAGCATCCTGAAGAAGATGTCATGCTCTTATAAAAGACACCCAAATCCCTATATCCCCAAAATAAATATCTAAAAACAAAAGTATAACGAAATAAAAACCACATGTATATAAATTTAAGAGAGAGAAGTGAACAAAGTAAAAGTTTCCTGTGAACTAAGATGAAACAATAATATAGTACCCATGGAACAAATCTCCATTGAAAAACGCTAACCAATTTATTATGTTGATAAGACTATACGACCATTTAGCATTAACATAATATATAAGTGAAAGTGAACCAGTGATAGTTTTGGGTATTATAAAAAATGAACCTTGTGTTTCATTCTTGGCAATCACAAACATTGGATGCAATGAAATATGCATTTTTCAATGACTTAAAATGTGTACTGTGACAATATGTTGTTCATAAGACATGAATCTGTTTAAAATAACATTTTTGTTTTACATGAAAAAAGAAAAACAGATTTCATAGTGCTTTTTGAACGGTTCATACTATTTATTTGTTAATGACAGGGTACAATTCCCCAAAGACAATGTATAAAAGACGGTATAAAAACTGTAGAATCCTACTTATAATAATAGTTAGAAATAAGAATATAAATATAAGGTTTTTATGTATATAGTAGAAGAATGTTTAAAAATGTTTTAGATATAAGGCCATTTGTTTGGGTCGGAAACAACTAACATCAGAACTATAAAAATAATTACCACTTGTAAATAGTAGAGAGTAATTAAGATGTTAGTTAGTACAAAACCTTTGTTGTAAACCATATTTCCATGTTGGAAATGGGAATTTTGTTGCAAAATGTCTGATTTGAAGACAACCATTTATTTAAAAAAAATATTCTTTATTCTGTTTAACTATTATTTGTATTGTAACCAATACTAATTGTTTTTGTGTAATTTGAAAACATGTTTAATTTATAATACTATATGTAAAAGTCAGAGAGGGTATCACACATCATATATTTGTTTGTAAAATATTTTGTAAGAAAAATTGTTAAAAAATCATAGGCCAAAAGAATGGAAACCAAACTTCATCAAAACAGAGAAATTGCTCATTTAAATGCAAATAAATAAAAAGGGTTTAGACAAAATAAACTTGAGATCATGCCATATAATTGCACATACCATTTAGAGAGATTTTAATAAATTATATTCAGAATTATAAATAAAAATGAGAATGACTAAACTCAGAAATTTGGACATGGGAGTCATATATTTCAGAATAATGTTTCAGAATACAACTAATTCAATTAATTACCAGAAAATAAGGGAATAGGAACCTTTTAATACAATATAGGATTATTAATATTAAATATAACTGATAAAATGGCTGAATTTACATTATAACAGGAAGTAAATTTTGGAAATGTTTTGACTTATCAGAGTATACCAAACTGAAAATAAAATTACTATTTTTGGACAGAAAACACCATAAAACGGCATTAATTAATCTGAAATTAAGCTGAATGAACTGAAAGATTAATTTAAATCACATCTAGTGAATAAAATTGACAAATAACCAAAGTTTAGGCATTCATATAGTGAAATAGTAAAGTATACACAGGATGTGAAAATATTTTTGAACAATGTTAAGGATAATATTATATGGGCTAAGAGTTTAATTGAAACTGAAGGAAACAGTTAGTTGATTATTGGTATTTGAACGGATAACATAAACGAGAGTTTTGTGACGATCTAACCTATCTTACAAAGGTGAAGTTTAGTGGCGAACAGTACGTTACTGTAAAGTCGGGAGTGAATTATAAAATCTTTCCAGAACCTATACATTGTGGCAAAAACGATCAAGAAACACTAATTAACACTAAACAATACATTTCTACTCTGAAAAACACCACAAAACACCAGAAAACTGTATAACACATTAACCAAATTAGTGTCGGAATTGGGAAAAGTGTTTTGACTTATAATTACACAGACATACTAAATACAACCCAGAATCACTACACCAGTCACTACACAACATTTAACAAGAGATTTGCAGAGACAAGAACAGGAATTTTGCCAGAAAATACATTATTTGGAACACTGCAGGAACGAGCAACATTTTGATCAACTTGACGGCGGCCATTTGCTTTGACGATTCCAGTGCCTTCTTCTTAGTACAACTCAGCTGTTTGGTGAAAACAATTATTATATTTACAAATTATTATTCAATGTCTGTGTTTATTAATAACTATTAATTTGATTGTAACGTTATACTTTTTAAATATTAGCCCGATTTCTCTGACTTTGGTAATAACTGGCTGTTTAAAGAACCCTATATAATTTTTATATCATATACTTGTAACTTTTTTCGATATCCTGAGAATCGATACTAATCGATAAGAGTCAATATTGCTATTACTTAATAAAATATTAATACTTTTCAATACTTAATAGTTCTTTATTTCTTCAATAATACTAATTACCAATAATATAATTCTAATTGATAATCTACAAGAACTTTACCACCCGTAAGTGAAGATAACCTAAAAAATAAAAAGGTAAACAAGTATCGATTGGTTTACAGACAGTCTTATGAGTGGTGATAGCTTATTTAAAATATACTAAAACTTTAATAAAAATTTTCAGAAGAGCATTACACTGTTTAAAACTTCACAGCCCTATATTAATTAATTGATCCTAATTAATTAATTAATAAAATTAAAATAATTTTTTTAATTATTTTTTTTTATAAACATAATTTTTTTTTTAAATTTCCTTCAAAACAATAAATTTTGTTTTGAAACTTTCGGCGAAGCCGAACATATATATTCCTTCATCAACTTTACGCTACTCGACCAGTCTTGCTACCATTGGGACTCGACCAGCTGGGAAACTTAAGGAAGTGTTTCAGGCCAGTAAGACGTCGAGAGCCACACCAATTACACACCAATTAAACACATTACAACTTACAACTTATTTATTAATTTATTACAAATTGGCTAGTCCAAAGAGTGGGGCTTGATTACATCGGAGTCACATACTTCACAATAGTATATCATCAACACACATCAAACTTACATATTGCTAAAAATTTGATTACAATATATATATATATATATTGCAATAGGTGAGATTTGCATATAAAATAATAATTTTACACTTGTTAAAATATAAATGTTGAAATACAGTAGGCCTAAACATAATTAATGTGATATAGTTTATCAACATTATACAGTGTAGAAAATATTAATCTAAATAAACAACTATAATGTTGGCTTAAATTAAGTATCCATAATTATAACAGTGTTAAGTAATTGTGTAACTGACTAATAACACTGAGCCATTTAAAATATTAATATAGAAATATTAAAATGTCATTAAGCAGTACATTAGGTTTTGATGTAGAATAAATTATAAACTAGAGTCTTGTAAAACTAGACAACAAATGTCCATAGTTAAGTAATATTGTTTTGTATGTTGTACTATATAGTTAAACTGTTAGAACTAAATAAATTGTATATAAATTAAGTAATAAGCAAATATATTGTAAATTAGATAGAATGTTAACTTTAGGCTTATGGTGTATCTAGGCCTATAACATGTAAATGTAAACCAGATTGAAAAACAAATAATATTTTGTTTATTTCAAAACAAATAATATTTTATTTTGTTTATTCAGCTGTAGGCTAAATGGAACCATAAAACTGATGGAAAATATAGTTTTAAAACATAATATGTAGTTTTTAGTTAAAAAGTACTGTATTATACCAAAAACTACAAAAAGCTTAATGTTAGGCCTAGAAATGTTGACATTTCATTTTAACCTAAATTTCATTGGCTTAGTTTTTCGATTAATGGGCGAGATATATGTTATCTCGCAATTTTGAAGAAAAATGTAAATTTTGATAAGTTTATTGCGCATAAAGTTAAACGCAGATTTCAGTTTTAAGCAACCACATTCGTAATTGTAATAAGTGACGCATTCTATAGGTAATGAGATTAAATTTTAATTGTTGTATAGCTCTCATCCAGAATAGATGTATGCGATTATGCTCTGATGTTAAACTATTGTTACGACAGTGTACTTGATCATCGTAGGTACAGTGGAAAACAAAATACAAGACACCAATTAAGTCACTAATCACCAGCTTTAATTTCACAGTTAAACAGTTCGTAATTAACAACACAGTCTTTTACAACAAATCAAATAAAAATTGTTCACACGCAGTAAAAAGTCAACTAATATTAAAACACAATTGTATTACAATATACCGCCCGATTATAAATCACAACACTTCACTATTAACCACTTGAATGCACAGAGTAATATCGCTTGTAATCGCCTGACAATAATTGAACTGAATGTGGTTGAGTACTGGTATTTATACAAGGCTCACAGACCAGAATATTCAAAATGCGTTCTAGCGCCAGTGTGTACTATGTAATTAATTGCGGCCTTGACACAGTCCGTGCAGTTGGCGGCTTCCAGAAAAGTCTTGCGAATGCGTCGAGAGTCACGTACACCACCGCATTACATTCTGGATCCCTCTGGAACGTTCGATAAAGACGTAGATTGTTCTGTGTTGTCATAAGACTGCCCCCTCCTTAAGCCTGTTCGTCCCGAACTGGCAAACCGTCTCTCTAAAGTAGTACTTAGCCAGGCGATCTAGGTGGACGACTTTGAACTGTCACTGTCCTTCCTGTTGAATCCGATAAACAACATCGTTGATTCTTTTTCACAGTGTAGGGTCCTTCCCAGTTAGACTGAAGCTTAGGTGAGCGACCACGACGGCGCTTTGGGTTGAACAACCAGACCTGATCTCCTTGGAAACCCACTCTATTGCTGCGAATGTCATACCGAGTTTTCATTTTATCACTGGCAATCTTCAGCCATCCTCTTACCAAGCGATTCATTTCTCGCAGTTGGTTTTCTACTTGTCAGGAATAGTTCTGTGGCTCTTGAGACTGAGTCTCAGGTGATCCGAACATTAAGTCCCCAGGAAGACGAATGTCCCACCCAAACACAAATTTTGCTGGAGTCATGCCGGTTGTGTCGTATACTTATGATCTGTACGCCATGAGGAATAGTGGTATATGTTGGTCCCAGTCTGTTTGGTTCTCGTCAACAACCTTCGAAAGATGCTGCTCAAGTGTTCTATTGAATCTCCCAACCATCCCGTCTGACTGAGGATGCAGAGGCGTCATCCTGGTGTTTCAAATTCCGAGTAGACCGCCAATTCTTTAAACACTCCTGATTCGAAATTTCTCCCTTGATCATATGGATTTCCATAGTAGGGGCTCCATAATGGCAACAGAAGTTGTGAACTAACTGCTTTGCCACAGTGGTAATCTGCTGGTTTGGAATTGCGTAGGCCTACTTATTAAAGTAGTCACCTACAACCATGATGTACTGGTTTCCATCGTCAGTAACTGGGAATGGTCCAGAAATGTCTACAGCAATTTTCTCGAAAGGCAGTCCAACGTTATACTGTCTCATTTTTCTCCTGCTTCTGGTTTGTGGGCCCTTGCTTGCAGCACATATTTCACATGTCCGAACCCATTCCTCTACGTTGTGGCAAAGACGAAGCCAATAGTATCGCTTCCATATTTCGTCAAGGGTTTTGTTAACGCCAAGATGGCCTCCAGATGTTCCATCATGCATCTCCTTCAAAGCAGACTCACTTTACTTCAGGGAACTATCAACTGCATGACCACGACTCGTCCATCTGCACTTTTCCAAGCCTCTTTTCAGCAATCCGTTTTCTAAGGTAAAAGATTCCCATTGTGCCCAGTAGCCCTTCAGCACTTCGGAACCATGGCAGATATCTTGCCAATCCGGGCGCCGACCTTCCTCTTTGCTGTCAAGATTGGTCCAATGTCTTCATCAGTCATCTGTTCTTGTCGACAGTCTTGTGTTGTCCAGCTGTCAGCCAGGAAATCTACAGTGATAGCTTGAACATGTTCGCTGGAGTTTTGTTCTTCCTTTCTATGGCAATGTCGGCAATCTTCCGGGCACGGTCTTCGTGATAAGCCATCTGCATTACCATGCAGGCGCCCCTGTCAATGTTATACCTTGAAGTTGTACTCTTGCAGACGTTCAAGCCACCTTGCCAACTGTCCTTACGGATTTTTAAATCTCAAGAGCCATGAAAGCGCGGCATGGTCGGTACGTAGTGAAAAGTCTCTTCCGTAGAGGTATTTGTGAAGGTGCTCTAACGCTCGGACATTGCCAGCAACTCTCTCCTTGTAACGCAATAATTTCTATCCAGTTTAGAAAGTGTCTTGCTGTAATATGCTATTACTCATTCTTCATTCACCGTTCTGCACTTGAGACAAAACTGCTCCTAGACCAGTATTGTTTGCGTCTGTGTCCACAATGTACTTCCCTTCGGAAGCTGGGAAAGCGAGAATTGGCTGTGAACATAATGCATTTTCAAAGTCCTAAATGCTTGATCACACTCTCTGTTGATAAACAAACTAATTTGAAATAAATAAATAAAATAAAAACTGCCAGAACCTTATCTGCAATCTTTTCTCGCTGACTTACCTTTTTATAAAATCCAACCAGAAGTCCAGAGTCGCCACCAATATCTTTAAAGGACAGTTATGGAAACCTTCACACTCTACCTTAATTAAAACTGGATAATTTTGCAATCTGACTTCTCCCCAGGGGATTCAGAAGATGCCCGGGAACGTTAGACGAATTTTTCAGCACAGAACACTAGGAAGTGGTAACGACGAAATAACTACAACTAACACATGGTTATATGAAAACAAACCTTTTAATTTATTCTATCATTTTTTTTATACTCCTTCAAATTTATAGATTTCTCATCTTTTTCTCAAAATTAAAATATTACTGTTTCTTTCACATAATTATGAATAACACAAAACACTTATTTCACATTGTATACTTCTTCTAACCCTTATATTAATTAAAGTGACCCAGTTTGCTCATTCTCACACTCATACCTTTAGAAACCCCGTTTATTTTGTTTAGAGCCCTTTAAAATGAAATTATTGATACAGTAAAATTGTGAGATGTTAAATCACGCTTAAATATATATTAAATATATTAATATAGTATAATATATTAACTTCCACCTACCTGGAAAGTTTCGTTTTGTATGGGCCAGGAACCTTTCGTACGAACGCTAGATACAAACATGTGTTTCATGGGTTCTCGAAATAACTAACTCTACACATCGTTATGAAGAGAATTGATAATTTTAATACTCAAATGTTGAAATTATTGTTTGCCAAATAGATTTACATGTAATCAAATATTGTGCAACTCGTGCACCTTGTAACGGAACTTACCAACTATAGCTTACCTTATCATTTCTACAAACACAAACACAATTAGAAAACACAAACAGAAACAGCCCAGCTTTGCCCACGCTCACATTCACACTGTAAATTATAAGCCCCTTATTATTTTAGAATATACACCCCAGACCCCAAACGCCGGCCACGCAGTCGCCGCACACACGCCTTGTTCGGTTACACTGTCTTTATGGTCCAAAAGAAGAAAAAAACTCTTGATTACGGCCCCCTAGATGGATTGACCGCGGTCACATAACAATTTGTTGTAATTACCACTTTTTTTACTGATAAATTAAAACTTTTTTGACGAGCCTACTTGGGCCAGCCCGGTACCGGGGAGTTCCGCAGTTAGACTGGGAACGGTAACGTAACAGGTACGGCTCAGGTGGTCTCATAATTTCAACGGAAAGCACTGCCTTGATCGTCGTCATCGAAGCTTTGTTCCATGCAATGCATGTAGTTTTTTAGTCCATATAGCGGGTGACGATCTCAGTTAGGCATTGAATAACGTCACAAAAGGGCCGGACTTAGCCATGACTTCCTGCCGCTCAAACGCACATTGCTGAATTACCTTTGCTCAAGCCATCTTGTTTTAAACCAACTAGGCGTCCTGGCCGAGCGCGGACGTGAGTATTGGCGTGCGTGCATTGCCATACATATACAGAGTTCTTAGAAATTCGTTGAGATGCAAATTCCTTTGCCTAGTTACACAATGGAAATTGCGTATCGCCTTTGTCTCAAACTGTTCAGTCAACACGTTGTAACAGTACAGACTGACTCAGTACCAGAATTATGGGAATTATGGGTATTTTCAATGTTTATATTATGTAATTGTTAAACATACAGAATGGTTAGGTACCTTGTCCCTCTGGAAAAAGGAACAACGTAAATTCGGCCAGAGTAAAACACCAAGGTCTCCGGTGGACGTGAAAACATCAAAATATACCATGGCGGTGTTTATGACGAAGTAACAACAATATGCATTATGATTGGGCTATAGCACAGCTCCGTCATAACAAGAACAATGACGCACTGAGTACAATGTGTGTAACGAGGCGTTGTCCAGCAAGACAAAGAGTGGTGACGTATACCCACACAAGCGCAAATTTACATTTGCCTCGTTCTCATTTCAACGCAATTGGTCAGAGGAGACACAGCGATGTATCGCTGTGTTAACAATTTTTTACAAATAGTTCACAATAACTAGATCAAAATACTATCAGTAATAGTGGAGCAATGAAAGCTCATTTTGTTTAGCAGTATGAATATTAAAATGTAAAATCAGTGCATATATCTCTACAGTAAAACTCAGCAGAATTAGAGGCGAACACCGGACATCACCATGGGCGTCACACACCAGCATCGGATGGACAACACCAAACGATAAGCAGAGAAGTCCCATTTTATCATTTATTATAGTTTAATGAGCTCATTAATACAGAATCACTAATTAAAAGAATGTACTGGGTTAAAGATGAATGTGTGTGAGAGTGAGCGAATGAAATTATGGCCATAACCAACAAAATGCTAAGGGCATTGGTTTGTGTATTAACGATTTAAATTAATAAATGGTTTCAAGCTGCAGCAATACAATTTGCACTGATATTAATTTAGTAGACAAAAGAAGTATAGAGAGTAAAATGAGATATAAAAAATAACAGCCATTGTTTTTTGGTCATTTTATATGACGTCATTGTTTTGACCGCATGGTCGTGTCTGTAATACATTCTGGAGCATTAAATTTTGATGGTTATTCTCAACAATACAGTGTTATCAATTGTGTCGTCCACTGTGTTTCGAAATCTTACTGTACCCGACCCTGGAACCCTTAGGTATAAAACAGTGTATAAAAGCAGAAGATGAGCCCGGCTAATAATGAATGGTGAGTACCAGTAATACCGAATTATGGTATTTGTCATATATATCTTGCTAAATATATGTACTAATATTATTGAAAGAGTAAGTTAATTCACAATTGACGCCCTCACTGGGACTTGATAAATTATAATTATGGGTAAGATAACATTATTTATGTATTTAAAGTTTATTGACGAATTGCGTCCAGAACAGGTAGTTAATAAGTTTATTGACAAAGGTAGTATTGATACATACAAATATAAATACATTTATATTATATGACTTATTATTATTATGTTTATTTACAATTGGTCGCCCTCACAGTGGACTTTATATAAAATTAATTTATATAAAACAGATAGATGGAGAAACATAGAAGACGATATATAATGAATGAGAGGTTATGTTGTTAAAGGTAAATAGTTAAATACGAGTTGAGTATATTGCGTAGTCAAATACAAATAGAGATAAATAACCATTTAAAATACTAAAATACAAAATGGCAGAAAATAACAATAGCATAGAAATAGAAAATTCAGAGACAGAATCCATTTTATTGGAAAGACACATTAGCTCAACGCCCAAAATAGTCGAAAATAAAATTTCATTAGAAAATTTATTTACATTAATCAATGACAAATTCGAACAACAAAACAATAAGTTCGAAGACAAAATAAATCAGATGAACAGTACACTTAACGTAAAACTAGATAGTTTTGAGAGTGAGTTAAAAAAGCAAAATACTTTACAGAATGTCAAATTAAACCAAGTAGAAGAGAAATTAGAAAAATTTAAAAAGAAAATACAGAGACAAAATTGTAGTATTGACAAAGTAGACAAGTTAGAGATAGACAAAGACAAGGTAAGTGGTGAGAATTATGATAATAGAATTAAAAGTTTGGTGTTAGAAAATAATTGTGTGAGTATTGAGAGTGGTGATAAAAGTATAATGGGAGTAGAATTTGATAATGAAGTGATAAAAAGTGTTGATGAATTAGAGAGAAAGTATAGAGAAAAGTTGCAGATAAAGGGGTTGCAGGGGGTAAAATTTTCCCTTAATGTTGTAGTAGGGGGTGAAGTAAAGACTTCACGTGTGTTTAGGAAGGACGAGAGTGCCTTCAATGCGTATTTGGAAGACAAAAGGTCTACAAATAAAGTGGTCCCTGGGTTTTTTTGTGCACTTCACAGGTGGTGCAATGATAAAGTAGTAGAGTCCCCTGCATATATGGAGAGAGAGTGTGTAGCTTGGTATGATGGTGAGAAATGTTTTGAGAGAGAGAGAAAGAGAGAAATTGAGATATATAAAGTAAAGAAAAATTATAAAGAGTTGATAGAGAGAGTAGGATGGAAGAAAAAAAACTATATGAAATACTTACCTTATAATGAAGCTGATATAGCAGTAGTAGGAGATGATAATGAAAATAATGACTTAGTAACTTATCGGATTGTGATGAATTATACTGAAGGCGACAGGACCATAACCGATCGTGACAAGTTGTATGTTGAATTGATAGGGAATAACCCTATTAATTATGATGGTTTTATTAAATATAAGAATTTAAATGTGTATTATATTAATGATATTAATATAATGTATTTAATAAAAAATAAATTGTACAGACCGAAGATAAGACTATTGTTTAACGATGGAGGATAGATATTTTATTGTGTTATGAACATTTAATTGTGTGGACAGTGTTTTTAAAAATGGACTGATTAGGACTGATTATGGTAAATGATTTAGTGATTATGTGAATTGTATAATTTTGTGTATTGATGTCTATGTATTTGTGTATTTTTACTGTTGTGCATTTTATGTATTTTTTAGGTAAGCATGTATTGTACGATTTTAAATAACTGAAGAAAGCTAAATGATATTATGGAATTTAGATTTTAAAGGGTTAGTAAATGATTAAGCAGGTAATGTATTTGGATATGAAAGGTGTTGTTAGTTGGTAAGTGACGAATTTTCTAATGGTGTATTAAGTTGAAATGTTGTAAAGAGTTTGGGTAATAGTGATAAATAAGGGCATGGGAGTTAGTTAGTTAGAGTTATTGGGAGTTAGGAAAAATAAAGTGTTGAGATGCTGATAAAATATAAAGAGGTGTTAGATATTTTAGGGACACAGTGGTTAATAATTATATGTAGAGTTGAGTGATGTGAGTGGTAATTTTATAGTTGTTGATGGTGATATTTTGTAATAAGGGTATTGGTGTAGGAGTCCAACGAGAGATGTTGAGACGGGAGTGGATCGTTGTGTGCCGGAAAGGGTTATCTGAAAGGGTCAGAAACCGATAAGGGAATGAGTTGGTTAGAGGGAATACACACATACTAGTACAAAAAGGCGCGGTGCCAGAGGTTTTAAATGGGATTTGTGAAGGGGGTTTATTATAGAGATATTGGTGTCAAAATATATTAATGGTTAGAAGCGGCTAGTGTAGAAAAAAGGGGTAGTAAGGTTAGGTTGACAGATGCCAAAATAAGACAGAGAAAAATGAATAATAGAGAGTCACCCAAACGAGTAAGGATAGAAGGGTTAGAAAAGGGAAATTCATGATAGGAAGGTAATTGTAACAGAAAGGTAAGGATAAATTTGAAATTGTTGTATATAATCTAAACAAATGTCAAATAATTAAAAGTTAATCGAGAATTGATGTTATAAAGTTTGGTACAAATCATGTAAACTTAAATTGTTTAATGTAAGGTAAATGTAACAATGTTAATATGTAATGTACAATGTTTTATGATGTTTTATTATGTTGGGGGGCAATAGAGTGTGTGGCTAGGAGGTCGTTACAGGGGTAATGACGATAATAAGTGTTAAGAGATAGTATATTCTAAAGTTGAAAATTTAAAGTTAAAAATGAAGTTAAATAAAATATTCTAGTAAGCTGCCATTTACAAAATAGATAAATGATTATAAGTTGAGCAACAAAGTTTAAAGAAAAGTGTCTGCCATGATAGTTGTAAGCTGAATTTATAGAAATAATTAGGTGAAGGTATTTTGGGGGTATATTAAAGAATTATTGGTATATTGTGTTATGAATGTAGTTATAGATATGTTGTTATTTTCTTACAAATAAGAAATTGATTTAGGTGGTGGTAAAAATCAAGGTATTCTAAGTCTTGTAGTTGTGAGGTTGAACCTGTTGATTTTAAAACCAAACCAATGCCCCAAACACAAACCAATGCGTCTAAAGGGGAACATATCAGTTGTAGATGCGTAAGTGTATTATACCACTATTTTGAATTTTGTATTGGATGTTTCAGAGTTTTGTGGTGTTGTGACCGCAGTCCTGAGCTGGCTGGAGCGTCAGAACAGGAGTGTAGAGTGCCTCATGGCCTTATGGTGTAGGGATCTCTCAGGAGAAGTCCAGTAAGGTCAGAGGGTGCGACCAACATCATGGGACCAAGGGTAAGTGATGATAAAATTTTTTGTAACATTACAGGGGGTTGTGGTGACGTATCTAGACTGATCCTTTTAGGAAAGTGTGAATGAGTCAAGGAAATTTTTTTGTGTTCCTACACAAAAAATTTTCCTTGAGGGGGTTTGTAACAGTACAGACTGACTCAGTACCAGAATTATGGGTATTTTCAATGTTTATATTATGTAATTGTTAAACATACAGAATGGTTAGGTACCTTGTCCCTCTGGAAAAAGGAACAACGTAAATTCGGCCAGAGTAAAACACCAAGGTCTCCGGTGGACGTGAAAACATCAAAATATACCATGGCGGTGTTTATGACGAAGTAACAACAATATGCATTATGATTGGGCTATAGCACAGCTCCGTCATAACAAGAACAATGACGCACTGAGTACAATGTGTGTAACGAGGCGTTGTCCAGCAAGACAAAGAGTGGTGACGTATACCCACACAAGCGCAAATTTACATTTGCCTCGTTCTCATTTCAACGCAATTGGTCAGAGGAGACACAGCGATGTATCGCTGTGTTAACAATTTTTTACAAATAGTTCACAATAACTAGATCAAAATACTATCAGTAATAGTGGAGCAATGAAAGCTCATTTTGTTTAGCAGTATGAATATTAAAATGTAAAATCAGTGCATATATCTCTACAGTAAAACTCAGCAGAATTAGAGGCGAACACCGGACATCACCATGGGCGTCACACACCAGCATCGGATGGACAACACCAAACGATAAGCAGAGAAGTCCCATTTTATCATTTATTATAGTTTAATGAGCTCATTAATACAGAATCACTAATTAAAAGAATGTACTGGGTTAAAGATGAATGTGTGTGAGAGTGAGCGAATGAAATTATGGCCATAACCAACAAAATGCTAAGGGCATTGGTTTGTGTATTAACGATTTAAATTAATAAATGGTTTCAAGCTGCAGCAATACAATTTGCACTGATATTAATTTAGTAGACAAAAGAAGTATAGAGAGTAAAATGAGATATAAAAAATAACAGCCATTGTGTTTTGGTCATTTTATATGACGTCATTGTTTTGACCACATGGTCGTGTCTGTAATACATTCTGGAGCATTAAATTTTGATGGTTATTCTCAACAATACAGTGTTATCAATTGTGTCGTCCACTGTGTTTCGAAATCTTACTGTACCCGACCCTGGAACCCTTAGGTATAAAACAGTGTATAAAAGCAGAAGATGAGCCCGGCTAATAATGAATGGTGAGTACCAGTAATACCGAATTATGGTATTTGTCATATATATCTTGCTAAATATATGTACTAATATTATTGAAAGAGTAAGTTAATTCACAATTGACGCCCTCACTGGGACTTGATAAATTATAATTATGGGTAAGATAACATTATTTATGTATTTAAAGTTTATTGACGAATTGCGTCCAGAACAGGTAGTTAATAAGTTTATTGACAAAGGTAGTATTGATACATACAAATATAAATACATTTATATTATATGACTTATTATTATTATGTTTATTTACAACGTGGTCTGTTACACTGAAAATAACGTTGCCGCATAATAAGATTTCACAATATTTTATAAAACTCCGGCACAAAAACGAAATAAATAAAATTTAATACCCCATACTGTAAAAACTGAAATGACCCAAAATTGACACGCTACAATACCCCCTCGATGAGAATTCTGCTGTTCACAACAGAAGAAATCTCATCGATAAACCCCGAAGAGGACCGGTGAGGAACTGGTGCCAACAACCCCCTTGTTCTTAATCTACATGGGTACATGACCCCCTTGGCTCAGCGACTATGGACTCATCGGAACGAGATCACTGGACTTCTCCGTAAGAGATCCCAACACCGAGAAATCGAACAGACTCGTACCACAGCCCACCTTACCTTCTAACATGCTACCCCCAAAAATCCTCAATCCCTGGCTTAGCTTAGGCCAGATCCTCAGCCGATATGGATCCCCTTTTTATGCAAGCTGGGCTGCCTTTAGCAGATACTGGGCTCTCACACACTCACATTACATATCATACCTTGACAAAATCTTTAAAATTTACGAAAAATTAAAAAAAATCAAAATTCAAAATAATATACTTTAGCAAAAAAAATTCTCTTCCTTGTTTTTGTGGTTTTTTTTTTCAAACTAAGTTAAATTAACCATTTCTTATGACTAAAAGATCCTTAACCTAACATGTGAATACTTAGAGTCTAACCATACAATCCAATACAAGAAATCAATAAAATAAACATGGTTAACATACAAATAATCAATACTAAAAATATTCATTCGCTGGCAGGCGAAAAATCATTTTTTTTTTTCAAACAAAATTAAAATTTCCAAAAATTTTAAAATCCAAAAAAAATTTTAAATTTATTTAAATGTTTTCTTCCTATTTAGACATTATTTTAAAATTGGTTTAAATTGATTAAACAAACAAATAAATTTGCCTTCCTACTATACAGGCTTAGTAGGTGTATGAACTCATCAGCTGATCGAAACTAGGTCAAGTCCAAAACCCTTGACCTACATATGTTATGTATACCCTATCTGAAAATACATTCAATATCTATAATATCCTAACTGGAAGCACAAAACAATATAATAGCACATTTAAAATAAACAAAATATTAACATAATAATCAAATTGACATTTAAATTATTTAAAATAAACAATTCTTAATTTTACATGATTTCCAATTTCTGTCACTGGTTTCGAAAATAAAATTTTTATATTCTTTATCATAAATCTCTCTCTTTATTCAACAATCTTACTTTAATCTATTGTGGGTGATGTGAATTATTTATTCTCATTGACTGTATTAGATCTGTATACATATATAATCTTTCTCCCTTTAACTCTAACTCACAGCTTCAACTACCCTGACACCCATCTCTATCAAAAACATCTATCCCAAAACACTCTCTACCCAACTTACCTTTTAACTCAAATCGCCACCTTCTCTACATATAAAAAAAATACTCTCTAACCCTTTGTACATAGGATATGTGTTTCCCCGCCCCCAAAAAACTCAATTCCCTTATTTGGTGGCCTGGATTCTACCTAAGGCGGCCCCTCCTCACTAAATCGGTCCTAATCCCGTCCCAACCCTTGTTCCGAACTCCTACATTACACTACCCTCTAATACAAAATTGCCATCCCCAAAAATCTCAATCTCATTACCTTACTACAAATACAACAAAATAACATCATTAATTATAAACATAAATATATCACTCAAAATCTACATAAAGTCTCCATTACCACTGTGTCAACATCAATACTTCTCAAAATTCTATAACATAGTACCTCAAAAACAACATTACATTATTTTCATCTCTACTATTTCAACTTCAACTTTGATTTTAACTTGGACAGATCTATATGTCCCACAAAATATTCATCACCCAAAAACTATCTTTTGTTAACTTGCATAAATCATTACTTTACTTCTCCTTTATCAAATTATTTTTTATCGTTACTTTAAAACGTCTGTAATACATTAAACATTACATTGAACATTAATTACTTAAACATTTATAACCAATATACCAGTGACATGTTATAAGCTGATCAGCTGATATCCTAACATAATGAAAACATCTCAAATTTGAACAAATTACATGGAATATACATATTTGTTTATCATTACTCCTCACCTTCTTGTTTCCCATTTCTCTGATTCTGATAATTCATATTGACTGCCTGCCAGACGATTTAATTATTGGCTTAGAAAAAAATATACACATAATGAAAACACGTATTATTATCAACACCTATATCTAACGTACAACAATAAAATAATACATTTAAAATTATAGTATGAACACCTTATATTAAGAGGCTGAGCACTAGTTATTTAACAGAGCACAAGCAGTTTTATTTGATCAAAATTTGAATAAAAAAATGTTATGTTATAAAATTTACATTCGTGACTCCTTTGCGTCACCTCCCAGCCACACACACTATTTCAAATTATGGAGGACTGTGGCGTCCTGGCGCTTCGACAAAGACTGTATATTTTGGAGCAGGTTTTACCTCTCCGTGTCTTTGCTTCCGCTATTACATTTGAAAGTATTGAACATCAGCATGTTCGGGTCTATAATTACACACCCTTAATGCGGGTCTACCACCTGTCTTGCTACCCCCAAGCGGGCAGAGTGGCAGCCGCTGTTTCATAGTTTCCGGAGATTTCCCCTAATTGTCACCCCCCATTCAATTTCTAATATATACCAATTTCAAGTCAGCTATGGTCAAGGGACTTGATATGACCATAGCTGGCCGCTAGCCAAAACCACGATTAGTGCTGGTAAGGCAGTAATCGCCCGAAAAGTCGGGGAAATCTAAACTTGCATTTGACTGCCTGTTACACATCAATCTAGTTATGTGCGACACGGTCGTTTAGCAGTGTGTAAAATTTTAATTTACACTAAAAAGGTGTGCCGCACATTTTCGCCACTTTGGCCTCCGATGGAGGTAACACTCCCTGTTACCCCCAACCCATTTCGCTACCTACGGGAGCACAGGCCACCCCCGCAATAGCAACTTACTAACTAATTAATTAAAAAACATTTATACACTAAAGCTTTCAACCTTTGCAGTTCCACACGCCATTGTTCTATCACTTCATTGCGCACCAATCTACCCCCCCAAAACTATTCCCACATCTTGTATTGATAACAAGTTTTTATTTTATTACATATACTTCACAACGTTCCCATACTCACTGGTGCTAAAACTTGCCAATTATATTTGGTCACTTAATTCTAAAATTTATTTACATTTAACGTTATACACATCCAGCTTTTTTTTTTTTTTTAAATCGGCAATTATGGATGCACCTGAAACGGGGGTGTTTTGCGATGAAGTGCCTAAAAATTCCAGATCAGATCTACTTTGAGCAGTTACTTCCCCTTTATCCCCCTTGTTTGACCTTATCTCTCATCTCCACTAACCCGTCGTCCGTTCTGGAATTCATGACACTTCTCCGCAAAACTCTTCGGTTCGGGTGTAAGCAAAACTGTTGTCAATGGCTCATTTTTTAAACCGGCCATTGACACTGAAAATATTTAAATTTGTATGCACTACCCAAAAAACATTTAGGTGTAGCCTCCTTTATATAATCCCTCTAAGGCAGTGCAGGCACGTGACAGGTACATCAAAACTGATGCACCTAGAGTGTATAAAAATGTAATTCGTCACGTACCTTTTTGGGGTCCCCCTCCCCGTTCAAATATGTATGGTTAAATTTCTATTTTGTACCAATTTTGGTGGAGCCGGACCATCGCTGCTTTCACCGCCCGAAGGAAGATCTGCCAACCATGGTCCGCCTCCGAGTTCCGAATTCCACGGCCAGGACTGGTAAGATCGTGACCGCCCGAAAATGGGGGAAGGAGCCCTTCTAAAAACGTATAGGAAAACCAATTAAATGACATTCATACATTCTCATTGATAAAAATCATTATGCTGACCAAAATAATTTCAAATTTGTAGCGTTGTGCGTACCTACTATCTCCCTCGTCTCTCTATTCTGTAATACATACGAATTTTTCATTTTTATCTCTACTATCTCGTACGGCCCCTCATATAATAAGAAAAATTTCTTGATCTCCTTCTCTTGGGCGCTCGACAAATCATGTCGTCGCACCAACACCAGCTGTCCAACCCCGTACTGCGTCCACTTACCTTTCATATCATGTCTCTGTTTTCTCCTCTCCCCCTTTGTCAACAAACTTTCATTCGCTAGCCTAAGTTTAATATCGTGGCCAATAGTGTTGGTTTCCGGTGGATACTCCATTAATTGTTCCAAAATCCTCTGTGGACGCTTATCTCTTACTAACTCATAAGGTGTGAATCCTGTCGACTCGTGGGTGGTGCAGTTAAGCCAATTTTCAATCTTCTGGACATAGAGTGGCCATTCACTGTGTTTGGCGTGGCAGTATGTTCGAAAAATTCTGCCCAACTCCCTCATGACTCTCTCCGCCTGATTGGACTGCGGGTGATATACTGCGGTGTGCTTTGGGATGATACCTTCCTATCCGAGAGTCTGGCGCCATCTCCCGCTGATGAACTGCGGTCCATGGTCGGATAATATCACCTTCGGCTTTCCCACGTTGATCATGTAGTCGCGTGTGATCTTCTCACTCAACACCTTGCTTGTTGCTCGCTTCACGCTATATAATCTTACATATTTGGAAAAAGTGTCAAGTACAACAAAAATATGCATCACTCCACCCCTACCCTTTGGCAATGGGCCGTACAAATCTACAGCTACTAAATCGAATGGTTTTTCTACTTTAATATAATTTAGTTCTCCCTCTAGCCTATAATTTACAACCTTAGACTTCTGACATATCTCGCAAACTCTAAGTATTCTTCGGACTCGTTTCTCCATATTCTTAAATAGACAAGATTCCTTTAACACATTCACACACTTCCGTGCCCCAAAATGCCCGTATCTAAAGTGACAGTCCCACACTATTTTCTCTATCAACCCTTCAGGTATAACTAACCTCCAATCCCTCTCTCTCCCCTCTACTTTTTTAAACAAACTCCCTTTAAACACTTGAAAATATTGTTTATACCCAAACTCATCTACATCTGATTCTACGCTAGTAATAATTTTATTTAATTTACTATCAGCTTTTTGCATTACACTTATATCCTTTAATTCTTCCCCAAAAAGTTTATCTTCCCGGGATAGCCTATAAATCTCTATTTCTTTGATATCTCTCCCCGTTCTATTTCTGTCTATGTCTACTCGTGATAGTGTGTCTGGCACCCTGTTCTCTACACCCTTAATGTATTCCCAAGAAAAATTATACTCTTGAAGAGCTAACACCCACCTGGTTATCCGGCTGTGTGTGAGTTTACAAGTATTCAGGAACGACAGCGCTTTATGGTCCGTCCTGATGATTGTTCTATTACCCAGCAGATACGTGCGGAACTTCTTCACGGCGAACACTATACTGAGGAGCTCCTTCTCGGTGGTAGTGTAGTTACATTCTGCGGCTAGCAACGTCCGGCTGGCGAAGGCAATGGTTTTATGTTCTTTCGCCTCGTCCTCTTGGTATAGTTCTGCTCCGAGTGCTATATTACTTGCGTCTGTCTGTAAGTAAAATTTTTCATTAAAATTGGGATGATTCATTAAAATCATATCAGCGAACTTATTTTTGATTGCGTTGAACGCTGCTCTTTCGTTATCTCCCCACCTCCATGGTTTGTTCTTTTGCAGCACTGCGCTGAGTTGGGCCGTCGTCTGGGCGTAGTTCCACTGGAACTTCCTGTAAAAATTACAGAGACCAAGGAAACTTTGCAATTGTTTTATATTTTTAGGATCCGGGAACGTCAGGATGGATTCTACTTTATCCGGATTGGCACGTATCCCTGTAGGTGTTATGATGAAACCTAAAAAATGTATCTCAGTTTGCAAAAATTTTGATTTGTCCCAATTCACTGTCAAACCTCCCTGATATAACTTCTCCAATACATATTCCAAATGCTCTACATGCTCTTCAAATGTTCTGGAAGCTATCAAAATATCATCAACGTATATGGTTAAAAAATCTAAGTTATGTGGTTGCAAAATTTCGTCAAGACACTTGATAAAGCTAGCTACACTGGTGTTCAATCCAAACGGTAGTCTCTTAAATTGATAATTCTTTCCATTGAATAAAAAGGCGGTATATTTTCTACTATTGGCGGCCAATGGAACTTGCCAATACCCGGCGGTTAGGTCTAAAGAGGTCATATATTGTACGCCGCTAAACTTCTGAAAAATCTCTTCAATAGCTTCGGGTGCCTCCCGGTCTGGAATAATTATTTGATTGATTTTGCGGGCATCTAAACATAACCTAACCCTACCATCTTTTTTAATCACTACTACCAAGGGGTTAGAATATGGTGATACAGATCGCTCAATTATATCTCCATCTAACATTTTCTCTAACTCAAGCTGAACCGCTCTTCTCTTCGCATATGGCACCGGATAACTTCTTTGCACATAGGGTGCGTGTTCCCTTACCCTCAACTCACATTCATAGTTTCTTGCCCTCCCTGGTATATCGGCAAACACTTCTCTAAAATTCTCTACTACTCACCACAACGATTCACGTTGGGAACTCCCTATCACGCCACCCTCACTACAAAATTTAAGTGCTCTCTCATTCCATAAGTGATCCACATTCTCCTCATACTCTATCTTACTCTCACTACATACATTCATACTAACTTCCATTTCTTGCTTATTATTCCGATTATGTATCACCCTTACCCCTGAAATTCTTACCGCATCTAACACCCTTTCAAAATTAATACGGACTGGTTCCCCTTCACTATTTAATTCTAACACCCGTTTATGAAAATCAATCACCGCCTTATGTTTAATCAGAAAATCATTTCCCAGTATAACCTCAAGGTTTAATCCCCGTACAACTAGAAATGTATTATCGTACCCTACCCCGTTAATTATCATGTTTAAGTGTACTTGTTTCGTGACTCTCTTACTTCTAACTCCCGTAATACCTACAATCGTCACGCCAGCTACTGGCAAAGATGGGATATTTTTATTCATTTCTCTTAATTCATCTAGTACATGTTCAGAAATAACAGATTTCACTACCTGTATCGATTAAAGTTTTAATCTCCTTACCTTCTATGTTGATTTTCACCTCAGTCAGTCCATTCTCCCGTCTCCCTGCTTCGAAGTCTTCCTCCTCCAATAATTCTGCAGATAAATCTGTAATCACCACGTTGTTTCGGTATCTATCATCCATTTGGACCCCAAAAACTTCCGGCGACAACGGTCGGGTCCGTTGTTCCATTGTCCCTTTTAGTTTCCTGCAGAAGTGCTCGCCACTGCAGGGTTGTATCCTCGTTCGTGCTGGTTTCCTCGCTGTTCGTGAGCGTGGCCTCTCGGAGCTCCTCCTTGGCCCTCTCCCCTTCGTTGGTATGCAGGCTGGTTCTGTGCCGGTTGTGGTACCTGTCGTTGACCCGGTCTCTCTCTCCTGCATCTAAAACAAAAATTTTGTGTCGCATAATTCTCCTGTGAGCATGCCGGACAAGTCCACATGGGTCCTCGATTACTTTGTTCTCGTCTGGGATATGCCGGTCCATTTGTAGGTCCCCTCGGCGGTCCCTGATTACCTCCATTACTTCCATTCTGCTGGTTCTGTCGGCGACTCAGTTCTTGGTCCCGGATATTCTGAAACACATCTAAAATATTTTCTAATTCGCTAATACTAGCTACCTCCCTTGTCATAAGTGTTATCTGTACTTCCCTTGGCAAATGCTTGCTTATATGCCTCACAAAGGATCTAAATGGCAATGGCGGTTCTAAGTATTTCGCCTCGTTAAATATTTTCATCACATACCCTGTTATATTATTATTGGGTCCCCCCAAATTCCCGGTTCCCATAATTCTACTTCGTAACACTTCTTGGTCTTCTTCAGACCAATATTTATTCATGAATGCGGACTCAAAACTATCAAAACACCCCCATTCCGTCTTGTGTACCTCAGCCCATATCTCCGAACTACCCTTGAAGCATTTTAAAATTTTTAATAATTGGACTTCCCAGTTATTAGTACTGAACTTATTGAACTCTCTCACTCTACTTATGAACTGCATAGGATGTACTCTTTTATTATCACAACTGAATGTCTCTAACTCAACTTCACTGCTTACGTCACGAGTCATAATTACTCGCTCGGTAACAGTGTTAACTTGTTGGCTGATGGCCATGCTCAATTCATTTTTAACATTCATCAATTTAAGGTTATTATCACATTCAAGGTCACTTATTGTATTATGTATGGTCTTGAACTCAATCTTACAATTATTTTCTATGTCTCTTATTTTACTATTATTATTTTCAATCTGATTCATAGCATAACCAATCTTACATTCAGTATTGGTGTTACATTCACTTATTTGGTTCTCAAAAATTGTATTCATTATGCTACATTGCTCCGTGATCTGTTTCTCTACTTTATTGGTTATATCAGAAACACAGCACTCTAATTGCTCATTTATGGACTCTGACAATTGTGATTTCATACTTTCACAACGTTCATCAGTATGTTTGTCTAATATACGACTCAAATTATCAAATTGTACATTGATATTCTGCTGCAACTGAGTATTCTGTTGTTCGAATTTTACATTAAAATTGCTATTCTGAGCGTCAAAACGACGGTCTATTTTATCGAATTTTTCGTCACTAGAGTTAAAACGACTCTCAAATTTTTTGTCAATTGCCTCAAACTTATCATTCTGTATATCTAATTTTACGTTAATATCATTAGACATAGTTCTCATGTCACTAGACATTAGGGTGGAACGAAAATGGCCTTTTTAAATTTTTTGTTTGTTTAGTTTTGTAATAGTAGGGAAAAGTTGCCTTTTAGGTTCAAAAAGAAGAAAAAAAAATTTGGTTGCTATACTACAACATCTTGAGGTGCCGCAAAGAGCTTAAAATTTGTAAGAAAATTAAAAAAATTGAAAAATTATAAAGTTTGATAAATAATTTTTTATGGTTTTCTCGTACATATAATGTTACAAAAGATAGTTGTAAATACATATATAAGCATTAGAATTGGAAAAAATTATTAATTACAAAATATAATAATATTAAAAAAATATTTTTTAATGTCAAAAAGTTTGTATTTTTGCTAATTTTGAAACTTTTGCGAACATTTTGGTTGTTACAAATAGTAGTAAATAAGGTTGAAATAAAAGCTCGTCAAATCAATTATATATTTTTTTTATTAGAGCACACGTAAAAAAATATCATAATACACTTTTAAAGACATTGAAAGTTCATTTTTTATGATTTAAAAAACCCTTAATAATTACAAATGTTACAGCTGCAAAATGTTTGTTTCTACTTCATTGACACATTAAACTGTTTTTTTTTTTATCAAATTTTGGCATGTTCTCACGTGAGTCAATTTTTGCTCTTATATATCCTTCTCTTGCGATTGAACCACAGACATTTTGAGCCGATTCGGTCACCAGTTTCACAGCTCTTTCCACTGCTTGCGTGTGACAAGGAAGCCGGGGAAAGTCGATAAGCGGGTCCACTTTACTATTTGGTTGAGCTTCAGATGTCTTCCGTATAAAGTCTTTGAGAGAGTCAATGGAAACATGTTTTACCAAGGGGGGTTCAGTTATGTCATTTTCAGCCCATGAGATCATGTCGATGTAATCCTTTGCATCAAAGTTTATCTTTGGATCTTTAAAGTTCCTGACTCCGCCTCTACTTTCTGTTCTTGCTTTTAAAACACGTCGTAAACCAAGTTCTCTTACATTTTTGCGCTGATCACATAGCATGGACAAAAGGAGATTTTCTGCAGCAGCAAAGTACCCATTTCTTTGAATAACCGGGTCTAGAACGTTCTTGAAATCATCAGAGAGATAGCGTGAATATGAGATAAGCTTAAACAGATGTTTGGAACCATAAGTACATGAAGGTTTTAACTTAATGTTAAACCACACAGGTGCATACACTTTCACAATGTACTCAGCCAGAGTCTTAAGGTTTTCAGTTGGATTTTCAGTTGCCACATACAATCTAAGTATACGGTTTGCTAATGTAAGCCACCTGGAGTGAGCAAGTTTTCCAGGGTTTCTTAAAGATAAATCTAGTGAGCAATTTCCACTTGATACAGCGATACACATATCCAATAAATACTTCTGATCTGTACTTAAATCATTTATGTTCTCCAAAAGAGGAAGGTTATTTTCAATTGGCAAGAAAGTAACCACAGGAAGATTAGCACAGTTTTCCAGCTGCTGACCTATTTCGCCTTTAAACTCATTGGGTCCCTTCGTTTTACCATCTAAATGACAAAAAAGATGTCGCAAAGGTAGCTCATTTCCTTGGAACAAACAAACTAACCATTGTAAAGGTCTTCCTATTTCATTTTCCATCAAAGAAATCACACCATTATTATGTCCAGTGTTTACAACGGTTCCATCACACCCAATAGCAGTAAAGTTCAAAAGTTGTTCGTTGTGTTCTCTATCTTCAAGAAACTCCTGTATACTGTCTGCTATGCCTTTCCAGTGCCAGATTTAGGTGTTACGTGGCCTAAAAACTTCGAGTTTGGTTCCTCTATTAGTGAAACGCGCTCTTCTGAAATAACTTTTTTGTACAACTTAATTCCTTTCTTTTCTTGAAGAATTGTTTTGTCTCTTCTTCCATCAAAAAACAATGCAATAGTTAAACTGTTTTTATCTTTCTATTCATATTAAAACGCCTATTTGAAACTTTTATTGCATAATCGAGACACAAAATTCTTTGAAAAAGTTACAAAAAGTGTGTTTTTATAAAAATTTACCGCTCTTGCGGCACCTCAAGACATAATCCAAAAAGTTAAAAGAAAATTGTATGTCTTTTTTTATATAAAAACTGTTTTTTTGACAGTATTTGAAATTAAAAAAAAATGTTTGACAACTTCTTAAAAAAACTTAAAAATGTAGCGAAAATTGCAATTTTATGAAAATTTATCGTCCTTGCGGCACCTCAAGACGTGCTCCAATATTTTTCATATCTTTTTTGTATCTTATTTACACCAAAAGGCAACTTTTCCGCGCTATTACAAATTAAAAATCCAAACTTGATTTTTTCGTTCCACCCTACTAGACATGGTTCTCATGAAATTAAATAGATCGTCCACTGACAACCCTTTTTCCCTACTTGTTACGGGAGTTGATCTCGCTCCTGGTGAGCTAAGTATAGATGCTTCTACGTTATACTCATTTATTGACGTTACTTCTGTTTGAATACCGGAGTCAGCATTTACTTGACTCTCGGTCTGATTGTCGGATAAGCCGACTTCATTGTTATCTGCCATTTCTTATTTTATACTTGATATTTGTGTATAAATAAAATATAATCAATAAAATGTATTATATAACCAATTTTGAGTTAATAACGCACTTTTGTTTTATTCCGCTAACCCCAAAAACATGTTTGTATCTTTACTGCAGGTACGGTCTTTAATATTTTAATTAACAAACTGTCCCTGTATCGGAAGCCATTGAGATGTTAAATCACGCTTAAATATATATTAAATATATTAATATAGTATAATATATTAACTTCCACCTACCTGGAAAGTTTCGTTTTGTATGGGCCAGGATCCTTTCGTACGAATGCTAGATACAAACGTGTTTCATGGGTTCTCGAAATAACTAACTCTACACATCGTTATGAAGAGAATTGATAATTTTAATACTCAAATGTTGAAATTATTGTTTGCCAAATAGATTTACATGTAATCAAATATTGTGCAACTCTGTGATGGTACAATCATGGTACATTTCATAATTACCTAAAATATGGTAAAGAGATCATAAATATTGTATTTTCCTATTTTTTGACATACCCAATCCAACCTCAAACACCCGATATAGAATTTACGGTGAGTGGACTATATTACAGTATTTGCCAGGATTTGAACTAATTCATGACAAAAAACGGTGTCACATCACAAAAACAGTGTGCAGTTATTGAGATAAGCAGAGCCAAGCCTTCGTTACGTCAGAGGCGGAGAATGTGTTGACAACTACAAACGGCGATGTCAACAACTTAGACAAAGGAATGTGACGTCAATACACCCCACTTCCGCAGATTTCAACCAGGAATTGCCGTCATTTCATCTGCAGCTCTGATTTGAGCCGGCCGGCCGCCCATTCACTTACGAGTGAATTTTAACTTTTTAGACCACTGTAGGTGGTTAATAAACAGTATAATATCTACTATCAAAATGTATTAAGGAAAGTAATAGTTCGGTTTGGTGTAGGCGTCCTCGACCGATTAAGTCGTTCGTAAACAAGATCGACGTATAGAATCGGTCCCACGACGGTGGGTTACGTGGGTTGACCAAAGGTGTCCCGTCAAGCGCAGTAAAATACACCGATTGTGCCGATACACGAACGAGACTGGCAGTGCGAGGAAGCCAACACGGAAATTGGTGAGAGCGTTCCTTATATATTTTGAATCCTTTATTTCCCAATATATGTTATTGTAGAAATCAATCATTTAACAAATTATTCAAAATTTCAATCAAAATTTAAGGAGCTCCAAAATTTAAATAAGTTTGTACCATGATAATGAAAGGGTGAGTGGTTGTGTGCGTGCGTAATTATTCTAAGTGCTGGGTTGAGCACCACTATATAAATATAAATATATACATGTTATTATTGTATAATCATTTAAACATATAATCATTAAACTTAATCAAAGTTATTATTACACATTATGTTTTTGGAAGGGTTACAGTTGGTTTTAAAAAATGTTATGTAACAAAGTAAAGAATAAAAAGGGGTATTTCATTGGTAACAATTAGAACAGCTGTTTTGTTATTTCAAGCAATTTCCGTTTCCTATGACTTCGCGTAACGAACTTCTGGCCCATGACTTAGGTAGTAAAAGATGGCGTCCTAGTTTTGTATACATAACCACATTTGTGAGATATAATATATCGTATTTATAAATTCAAAAATAACGTAACTATCCCGCCCGTAAGAACAGGGACCTTATGTAATATTATGTATGTATATTATTACATGGGATACGCCTAGAAAGAACACGGGAAAAAATTGCTTGAGGTAACAGACAAACTTTTATAACTAGTAAACATAACCCCACAATTAGGTTAGACAATTGTATGCATGTGTGCATTACACAATTGCCAAAATGAGTACTAATGACAATATTACGTTAGAAATAGGTACAACTAATGTAAATTTGACTGGCGAGATGGATGTACAAACACCTCAAACTAGTCAGATTGACGAGGTGCATACGCCTGTATCTGTAGAAATAACGAAAGTCAATACATCCATTTCAACTAGTTTAGATAGTAAGCAGGATGAAACTAATGCAATGATGCAACTTTTATTAAATAAATTTGACAGTTTTGATAAAAAACTAGATGAACAGAAAATCGATTCTAATATTAAATTCAATGAATTAAAGAATGAAATAAAAAGACAAAATTGTCAATTTGAGGAGAGAATTAACACAGTAGAAACACGTTGTGATAACATACAGAAAACCACACTAGCCATTGTTGATGACAAGTTCAGTAGTACCATAAATGATTTAGACACGAAAATCGATCTAGTTTATGGCACAGTAAATAACACGATTAAAAGTCAATTAGAGACAAGCAGTACAGAAATACAACAGAAATGTTTACATTTTGTAGAAAGTCAAGTAGAAGTTAAAACCAATGTGTTGCAAAATCATTTAGAAAACATTGAAATAAATGTGATAGATATTACTAAAAATTTAGAAGCTATAGATAGTACTATGACTGAACATGAGAAAAATACCAAGAGTAGATTTAATTTGCTACAAAGTAAGATTAAAGAAATTGATGACTTAACTGTACAAAATAGTATGGATGTGCATGATAAATATGATATGATTGCAAATAATTTGACCAGTGTAAAAAACGAATTACGGGGAGAAATAAATAAAAATGTTTCAAGCATAACTGATAGAGTAGTAGTAACTAGAGATTTCTATAATGAAATAGAACTAGAGAATTTTAGCCATGAAAACAGAGTAATACATCCCATGCGATTCCTTAATCAGACTAGGGATTATAATCATTTTAGTAGTAGTAGCTGGGAAGTGAAATTAAATAAAATTATTAAATGTTTCAAGGGTAACTCAGTCATATGGGCTGAAGCTCATAGGTTAGAATGGGATTGCTATAATACTTTTGAAAAAGCTTTTAAGGGTAAATATTGGACAGAAGAAGAGCAGGAGACTTTAAGAAGCCGTATTATGGGAACGGGTAATTTCATGGGACGTAACGTTAGTAATAATAACATTACTATTTATGTAACAAAATTGTACAACGAAGCTAAATATTTAGAGCCTCCTATACCATTTAAGTCATTTGTTAGGTATGTTAGTAAGCACTTACCTAGAGAAGTGCAGGTCACTCTGATGACTAAAGAAATAGAAAATCTTGATGAACTGGAAAGGGTATTAGATATACTACAAAGTATAAATGATCGTGAAATGGGTAGACGCCCTATACAACCAAATACGTATAACCATAACAATAATAACAATGAGTTTAATCGGCCAAGGCCTTATTTTAATCATACTGGCAATAAATATAATGTTAGAAATGCTTTACCGACACCAGGCGGTTGGAGTTGTTCTAGTTGCAGGAAGGAGAATCGGGGTCACATGCAGCATTGTTATTTCTGTAAAGCACCAAGAAATAACCAAGTAAAGCAATTCATACCTGCGAAGAGAGGAGCCCCGAGTAACAGAGGAGCACCGTACCACCATCAGGGACCGACACGCGGACACCCTGTGCCATCAACAAGTCATAATAGGACACAGCCGGAAAACTGAAGTCAACAGTGGTAAGTAGGACCCGACCACTGTTCAGGGAAACTCATGAGGTCCGACCCATCGAGAACTTACAATCCAACGTAATAAAAGCAGACATCGTTGCCGATTTATTGGAGGAGGAGTGTAACACGACATTGGAGGTGAGAGCTGGACTCACGGAAATACAGGTAACAATAGATAATAGAAACTTTAAAACACTTGTTGATACAGGGAGTGAAATTTCAGTAATAGCCGAGAACATTTTAAGTGAATTGAAAGAATTGAATAAGAATATTCCAGTTTTACCCGTAGCAGGGGTTACAGTAATAGGAGTCACGGGGGTACGTAGTAAAAGGGTGACAAAACAGATACATTTAAGTTTCTCAATTGGAGGTATTAATTTTGATAATACATTTTTGGTAGTCAAGGGGTTAAGTTTAGACATCATTTTGGGAAATGATTTTTTACAAAGAAATAAAGCTGTAATAAATTTTAAAGAAAAAGTGGTGGAGTTAGATGGGGGTGATCGGTCTGTGAAAATTAATTTTGAAAATGTGATAAATAAAGTTAGAACCACTGGTGTGAAATTGTTACAGAAACAAGTAGTTGAGAATCACTTAGATACTAAAGTAAATTTTTGTATAGAGGGTGAGTATTTAGAAGATGTTGATAATGAAATGAGTAATATTAATAATGAAGTATGGGAGATAAGGGCGGATGAATTCTGTAGTGGGGGTGAGGTGATAAGGAGTGGCCAACGTATAGCGTTATGGCAGGTAATAGAGCAGTTTAAGGGAGTGTTTGCCGATATTCCAGGAAGGGCAAAAAAGTATGAATGTATGTTACAGATAAAGGAACACACACCATTCATGCAGCGGAGTTATCCAGTGCCTTACTCTAAAAGACGAGCGGTGCAAGAGGAGTTGGATAAGATGTTAGATAATGGTATCATAGAGAGGTCAGTGTCTCACTACTCAAATCCGTTAGTGGTGGTAATCAAGAAGGAAGGAGGAGTAAGATTATGCCTAGACGCAAGGAAAATTAATCAAATTATTATACCAGACCGAGAATCACCAGAATCTATAAATGAGATCTTTCAAAAGTTTAGTGGCGTAAGATTTATGACGTCCTTAGATCTGACTGCTGGATATTGGCAGGTACCTTTAGCCGAGGTAAGTAGGCAATACACAGCATTTTTATTTAATGGAAAAAATTATCAGTTTAAGCGACTACCATTTGGGCTAAATACCAGCGTAGCTAGTTTCATTAAATGTTTGGATAGAATTTTGAGACCAAAAGATTTAGATTTTCTCACAGTTTATGTAGATGATATTTTAATAGCTTCACGTACATTTGAAGACCATTTAGAACATTTAAAATATGTTTTAGGAAAATTAGAAGCGGGAGGATTAACCGTAAATTGGGATAAGTCCAAATTTCTACAAACGAAGATTAATTTTTTAGGATTCATTATTACATTGGAAGGAATTTCCGCAAACCCGGACAAGGTCGAATCTATTATGCGTTTCCCTGAACCGCGAAACATCAAACAACTTCAGAGTTTTCTTGGGCTGTGCAACTTTTATAGGAAATTTCAAAGGAACTACGCCTACCTAACTGCTAAGTTAAGTGCGGTATTACAGAACAACGTAACTGGAGAGATAGTAGGAACACACAATGCTACAAATTTAAAATTGTACTGGTCGTCTTAGTTATTTTTATGTTGGTGTTTTTATATTTTGAGTGTATGAGTATTAACTTAGCAAGGGATTTACAGAAGGGACTCTCCCCCATTTTCGGGCGATCACAGACTCACCACCTCTGATTGTGGATTTTGGAGTTTGGGAGGTGGACCATGGTTGGCGGAACTGACGTAAGGAAGTGAAAGCAACGATGGTCTTCCTCCACACAAAATTGGTAGAAATTTGAAAATTTAATCTTATTATTGAACGGGGAGGGGGACCCCTAATTCTTGGGATATAAAAAAAAAAAAAAAAAAAAAAAAAAAAAATCTATATTTTGGCATTGATCCCTTGAATCTTGTTTTATTCTAAAATTTTATAGAATAGAAAAGTTGAAATTTGTGTAACTTAAGAGGTTAACTCATTAAGGAGTTGTATTTTTTTTTTATGTAACTAAGTATATCAGAAGATCCATTGTTTTCCTGGAGTGTTAGAAAAGTGATGTTTGGACTTGGAAAGTGTCTACAAATTTATTAATGTAACTAATGAAAAAATTAACATTTTTTTTAAATGATATTTCAATTTTGATATATCTTAATTATTTATTAATATGATTATAGATATGATTAAATATGATTGAGTGTTTAAAATGTATTATTAATATATCAGTGTTAATTATTAATGTATTATGTATTTATTTGAAAACTTTTTAACATGATGTTATAATATGTGTAGGAAGAAAAAAAAAATTTTTTAAATGGCGTTGTTAATAATATTTATCAGCCAGATGATTAACTGTTAATAATAATAATAATAATAATACTAATAATCATAATAAAAGTTTATTTTAAGGGTTATAAATAAATAAATCGATTTATTAAATTTCTTGATTTGTTTTCTCCAAGTTTGGGAGATATATAATTATATTTTATATTATATATATTTTATATTTTCAATTATATTTCATTCAATTTTAATCCTTTTTCATATTCTTTTTAATCCTTGAGATTTATTATTTTTATAATTTTTATACTTTCTAATTTTATTTAATATAATTTATAATTTTATAAATAGTAAGCCAACCCAGTGCTTATTGGCACAAACCAGCACTTAGCTAAGGGGAACCATATCAGTTAAGGAGGTAGTGATTCAATAAGCCACTATGTTCATATTTTTTATAAATTGTTTCAGTGTTTGGGGTGTGACAGCGGTCCTGAGCTGGCCAACGCGTCAGAGCAGGGGCGTTAAGAGCCTAAGTGGCCTTATGGTGTTGGGATCTCGCAGGAGAAGTCCAGTAAGGTCATGAAGGTCACCAGACCAAGGGTGAGTGATTATTGTTATTTTTTATATAAAATTGTAAGGGGGTTGTGGCGACTTGTCCTGGCTGATCCCTTTAGGAAGTATGAAAGGGGGAAGTATGTAGGGTCAATGAAAGTTTGTGTGCTTCGTCACACCATTTTTCATTGAGGGGGTTTTGTGATGGTACAATCATGGTACATTTCATAATTACCTAAAATATGGTAAAGAGATCATAAATATTGTATTTTCCTATTTTTTGACATACCCAATCCAACCTCAAACACCCGATATAGAATTTACGGTGAGTGGACTATATTACAGTATTTGCCAGGATTTGAACTAATTCATGACAAAAAACGGTGTCACATCACAAAAACAGTGTGCAGTTATTGAGATAAGCAGAGCCAAGCCTTCGTTACGTCAGAGGCGGAGAATGTGTTGACAACTACAAACGGCGATGTCAACAACTTAGACAAAGGAATGTGACGTCAATACACCCCACTTCCGCAGATTTCAACCAGGAATTGCCGTCATTTCATCTGCAGCTCTGATTTGAGCCGGCCGGCCGCCCATTCACTTACGAGTGAATTTTAACTTTTTAGACCACTGTAGGTGGTTAATAAACAGTATAATATCTACTATCAAAATGTATTAAGGAAAGTAATAGTTCGGTTTGGTGTAGGCGTCCTCGACCGATTAAGTCGTTCGTAAACAAGATCGACGTATAGAATCGGTCCCACGACGGTGGGTTACGTGGGTTGACCAAAGGTGTCCCGTCAAGCGCAGTAAAATACACCGATTGTGCCGATATACGAACGAGACTGGCAGTGCGAGGAAGCCAACACGGAAATTGGTGAGAGCGTTCCTTATATATTTTGAATCCTTTATTTCCCAATATATGTTATTGTAGAAATCAATCATTTAACAAATTATTCAAAATTTCAATCAAAATTTAAGGAGCTCCAAAATTTAAATAAGTTTGTACCATGATAATGAAAGGGTGAGTGGTTGTGTGCGTGCGTAATTATTCTAAGTGCTGGGTTGAGCACCACTATATAAATATAAATATATACATGTTATTATTGTATAATCATTTAAACATATAATCATTAAACTTAATCAAAGTTATTATTACACATTATGTTTTTGGAAGGGTTACAGTTGGTTTTAAAAAATGTTATGTAACAAAGTAAAGAATAAAAAGGGGTATTTCATTGGTAACAATTAGAACAGCTGTTTTGTTATTTCAAGCAATTTCCGTTTCCTATGACTTCGCGTAACGAACTTCTGGCCCATGACTTAGGTAGTAAAAGATGGCGTCCTAGTTTTGTATACATAACCACATTTGTGAGATATAATATGTCGTATTTATAAATTCAAAAATAACGTAACTATACAACTCGTGCACCTTGTAACGGAACTTACCAACTATAGCTTACCTTATCATTTCTACAAACACAAACACAATTAGAAAACACAAACAGAAACAGCCCAGCTTTGCCCACGCTCACATTCACACTGTAAATTATAAGCCCCTTATCATTTTAGAATATACACCCCAGACCCCAAACGCCGGCCACGCAGTCGCCGCACACACGCCTTGTTCGGTTACACTGTCTTTATGGTCCGAAAGAAGAAAAAAACTCTTGATTACGGCCCCCTAGATGGATTGACCGCGGTCACATAACAATTTGTTGTAATTACCACTTTTTTTACTGATAAATTAAAACTTTTTTGACGAGCCTACTTGGGCCAGCCCGGTACCGGGGAGTTCCGCAGTTAGACTGGGAACGGTAACGTAACAGGTACGGCTCAGGTGGTCTCATAATTTCAACGGAAAGCACTGCCTTGATCGTCGTCGTCGAAGCTTCGTTCCATGCAATGCATGTAGTTTTTTAGTCCATATAGCGGGTGACGATCTCAGTTAGGCATTGACTAACGTCACAAAAGGGCCGGACTTAGCCATGACTTCCTGCCGCTCAAACGCACATTGCTGAATTACCTTTGCTCAAGCCATCTTGTTTTAAACCAACTAGGCGTCCTGGCCGAGCGCGGACGTGAGTATTGGCGTGCGTGCATTGCCATACATATACAGAGTTCTTAGAAATTCGTTGAGATGCAAATTCCTTTGCCTAGTTACACAATGGAAATTGCGTATCGCCTTTGTCTCAAACTGTTCAGTCAACACGTGGTCTGTTACACTGAAAATAACATTGCCGCATAATAAGATTTCACAATATTTTATAAAACTCCGGCACAAAAACGAAATAAATAAAATTTAATACCCCATACTGTAAAAACTGTAATGACCCAAAATTGACACGCTACAATTGGTCGTGTGTTACTTAACCATCGGCGATCCTCCCCGTCTCGTGCCGCACTGAGTGTATGTCCAAAAGTTTTCTCAATTCACCACATTGTTAATTTTGTTTCCTGCTCTTCACTTACTTCATTCTGAGATACCGTTTCACTAGTTATGTCAGTTTATTACTTTGTAAAAATCAAAAGAATTTATTTGGGGCCCACGAGTCTTGTCCACCCGGCCGGGTAAAAATTTGTGGAACGACATGTTTATTATTTTCACATTTTGATAAAAAAACTTGCCCGGCCGGTGACGCACGCCACTACTCGTGTCCGTTACATATAGCTGTTAATCGTCGACTCTCTGAGACTGAGAACAAAGACTCCCCACTATTGTTTGTTGCTAAACAGGAACTCACTGCCTTCATGCGACAAATTTTCATAGCCGCACACAGTGTATGTATTGTCTATGGGACACACAGGCTAAGGTTGTTAAATGTTGACAATTAGGAGGCTTTGTGGGTGTGGCCTCTTACTGGATATCCTTCGTCTCGAAAGCACATGGTACAACACTCTTACAGCTTGGCCATTTTTCGTGCCGTCGGTTTGGTCGGTTAGGCGTAAAAGCCGCGCGCTGTCGAGTGCGTGTGCGTCTGTGTATTTGACAATATTGAATTCACAAGCGAGTCTGGCATTTTTCAACTACACTCCATTCAAAAAGTTATGTGGTTGTTCTTTGTTTGAATATGACATTAATTTGCAGGGGACTTGCAATGCTAACAGAATAAAATTAAATAAATTTAATACAAAAACAAAAACCCCCTTTTTGCCCCATTACAATACCCTCCCCCAATGAGAGGTTTTATGCCCAAAAGCATAAAAACTCTCATTGCTAACCTAAGAGGATCGGTGAGAATATGGTGCCAACAACCCCCCGTTAATTTCTAAACACATCATGGGTAAACTACCCCCTAGCTCGGCGACTATGGCTGCACCTGAATGAGATTACTGGACTTCTTTGTACGAGATCCCAACACGATAAAATCAGACAGATACTCACCATAGTACCCCTAACCTATCATTCCGCCAAAAAATCAAAACACTGGCCTTATACCATACCAGATCCTCAACCGATATGTTCCCCCTTACATGCACACTGGGTTGCCTTTAGCAAGTACTGGGTGCGTACACATACTCATTATTACTGATCATAACATCTACATTCCATTTCTTGCTTTCAAATTTCAAAATAATTTCTGTTTTATTTTCAATTTCTTTTCTCAAATTTCATCTACTGGACGTTTTTTCAAATCAAAATAAATCGAACAAATCAGTTTAAATCATTTAAATTCTGTTCAACATTTAATCTAAATCCAATATCAAAATGTTATATTACCATTAATTTCATCAAAACCCCAAAATCTTTTACATGAATCTACAATTCTTCTTCACTAGCTACGAACAATCATAAAAAACAAATAAACTGAACATCTTATTAAGTCATGAATTTACTTAGCATTACATTTGTTTACAACACGTATAATATGAATAATATAAATCAGTTAACACATTAACATATAATCAACAATATATCCTGGACACAAAAACACACTCTATACTTCAAGCAAAGAATAATTTTTTTTTTCCAAAAAAATTTTGATTCTCAAAAAGAATTATTTTGTTAACAAAATTTATTATTTAATCATTTCAGTATGAACACAAATAAAATCTACGAACCAATTTTAAGAAACACATAATATATCAAACATCAGTCATCAGCTGATCTCTCTGGGTCATGTGAATGACCTTGCCCTAGATACACTACACAAAACTCTACCAGGCACATACACAACATATGTTCATAATTCTTACACTTACATAATACATACAACACACTCATCACCAACATTGCGATTATTACATTAAAATAAACAATTCACATTTAATTTTGATCGAAATTTACACACCTTACAGCTTTATTTTATTTTCAAATTCTATTAAATTTTTCACTTGTTTCAGTTATTATTACATTTTTACTATGATTTTCTCTTTAACATCTTCATTATCAATTATTTTGGGTGATTCTTAGATATTCATCGTAATTCGATTTACAAATGGGTGTTTAACTATAACCTCAACCCACTTCTGACTCTAACACTCATTAACAGATTTACATAGTCTGATACCACCCTCTCAAAATATTTACCAATAATTCACTAACTCCATTCACATCACTCTACCCTTATAACAAAATACCCTTTACCCTCTTTGTACTTAGGATGTGTGTTCCCTCCCTATGCTCATTCCCTTATTGGTTCCTGGTACCCCCCAAGTAACCCCGCCAATGCACATACGGTTCACCTCCCGCCACAACGCTTTTCGTTGAGAACTCCTTATCACACCACCCCCTTTACAAAATGCCTTCATCATCTAATTACTCTCCCATTACATCACTTTCATTTCTCTACATTTACTCACTATCGCTATTGTGTCCCTACTAATACTCAGTTTCTATCTTACTTTTCTTCCCAAGAATCTTATTCTGTTAACACCCATTTAAGCTTAATTCTGACTGATTCAAATGCTTTATTTAAATATTTATCACCCAAATTCTAACTTTTTCTTACCCATTGAAAATGCATAACTATCTCAAATTAATTTCATTATTTAATTTAATACCTCTTAGACACATTCACAATCTATTATTTGAACATTTTATTTTATTTAAATTGCATTGTAAACTTCATACTTACAGTACATCACTCATATACTGTCATAGACACAAAAATATAAACATTGATCACCACCAAATAATGTACATAACTCCGTGTATCTTCTGAAACATTATAACAATCATATGATTCCACAACTAAATACATTTTACATTTATATTTATCATAAAGTTCCAATCTCCTAAAATAATTTAAATTCATTATCAAAATCTCTTTATACAACATTTTAAATTAATGAGTTACTTCATCTCAAATTATTTTAATTCCATCAATTATTAAAAACACAACATATTTTAATTACCTTACTCCAAAACAATTACAATTCATTTATTATCACCTTCATAATTATTCTCATTATTTATTTAGTCTGCCAAAATATTATAATAATTATTATTAAAACAATTTCTACTACATACACATTGTTTACATAAAGCACACTTTACAACATAGACACAATTAATTTCACTATGAATTTATTTACAAATTCTTGTCATTATTTTTCTGTTTACCACACTTCATTTCATAATCTAGCCAGGTCATAACCATAAACTAAAATATTTAAAATGTCCATTCACTGATTTTTTATTTAACCCCCATCATCATATAATAGCCTTATTTTTATATAACAATTATCATCTTTACTCACACTCAATTCATTATTATTGTTTATATAATAATTCTCTAATATTTCAAATTGTTCCGTAAAACCCACATAATAATCTACTGGATTATCCCACATTATTATCAAATCATATACCCTGTCTAAATCATTGATTTTGGTCTTGTCACCGTCTGTATTATTATCTATCACCCCTAAGTATTTTAACCTCTCTATTTCAGAATCATCTATTATTAATACTCCACGTCTATGCACAGGTAAGTATTCAATATAATTATCAACGTTATCATTATTTGTTACTGCACTATTCTCGCAACAAGGTAAGTCTACAATATTACTTACTCTCTCAATATTCATTCTTCTATCAACTCTCCATAACCTCTATTTGCCTTAAATACCTTTATCTCTTCATCAACATACAACTCTCTCTCACCCCATTTCACTCTTTCTCTATCACTACATGCAGAGGGTACTGCTATATTAAAACACTTCCTGGTTCTTCCAGGAACAACACAAAAATTCAAAAGACAATTATTGGTAGAACACTTATCTACCCAACAGATTCGTGAAGACCTTTCTTCACTCCCCCACAACACCACGGGAAAACTTTACCCTCTGCAACCCTTCTACCGATAACTTCTCTTTCCACTCTTTCTCTAATTCATCAACACTAATTACTACTCCGTCAATCACTTCTAATAAATTTACTCTCTCATCATCATCGCTATTACCCACCGTACCACCTTTAAATACCCCGTTTTCAACCATCTTATCACTATTGCTTATTAATTCATTATTCGAATTATCGTTATTACTCACCTTATTATTCCTTCACTAATTTTCGTCATATTACTACCACCACAAACACTTACCTGTTTTGATTCACCTGTATTCTCCTTTAATTTATCTGCCTCTCGTTTCCACTTCTCATTTCCTCTTTTCATATCATTATTTAATCCCTTGAGATTATTAATCATGCCATTTAACATTGCGTTTTGTTTATCCATACGTTCATTAAACTCGTTGCACATCATAATCATCATATTCATCATATGTGTCTTATAATCAGATTCACGCATCTCATTACTTACCTCATTACCCGCCACCTGATCGACTTTCTTCTCTTGAAATTGGTCTGTCTCTTTACCATTTCCTACCACCCCTACACTATCATCCTTATCATTAGGCCTATTCACTGTCTTATTTTCTACCCCTATCACTTCAACTATCTTACGTTTATCCTCACTGTGTTTTTAAATTTCTGTGAATATTCCCTCTTCTTGTTCTTCCATCTGTCTCAAATTATCATCCAAATTACCCCACTCCTCATCCGTCATTTTATCCACAATCCCTCTGAATTCGTCTTCCCATTCATCCCACGCGAAACCAATATCGTTATCTTGTACCTCGGTCATGTTAAAAAAAAAAATTATATTTATATAATACCCTTTATGTAAAACTACAACCCCTCTATCGCTCAATAATTATACACACTAACTACAAATACCCACTACATATAATCGTTAGTATTACGTAGAAGTAAATCCAACATTTACGCTACCAAAACATAACCTATTTGACACAACGTAATTATGTACGATAATTTCACACATACGTCGTTACCCAAATCCTATTTTCTGTGCTTTAAAATAGGTCTACCTCGTATAAAGTTATACTAGGATCCTGGCAGCGAGTCGCCAATTGTTGATTAAACAAACTAATTCGAAATAAATAAATAAAATAAAAACTGCCAGAACCTTAGCTGCGATCTTTTCTTGCTGAATTATCTTTTTATAAAATCCAACCAGAAGTCCAGAGTCGCCACCAATATCTTTAAAGGACAGATATGGAAACCTTCACACTCTACCTTAATTAAAACGGGATAATTTTGCAATCTGACTTCCCCCCAATTCAGAAGATGCCCGGGAACGTTAGACGAATTTTTCAGCACAGAACACTAGGAAGTGGTAACGACGAAATAACTACAACTAACACATGGTTATATGAAAACAAACCTTTTAATGTATTCTATCATTTTTTTTTATACTCCTTCAAATTTATGGATTTCTCATCTTTTCTCTCAAAATTAAAATATTACTGTTTCTTTCACATATGAATAACACAAAACACTTATTTCACATTGTATACTTATTCTAACCCTTATATTAATTAAAGCGACCCAGTTTGCTCATTCTCACATTCATACATTTAGAAACCCCGTTTATTTTGTTTAGAGCCCTTTAAAATGAAATTATTGATACAGTAAAATTGGTCGTGTGTTACTTAACCATCGGCAATCCTCCCCGTCTCGTGCCGCACTGAGTGTTTGTCCGAAAGTTTTCTCAATTCACCACATTGTTAATTTTGTTTCCTGCTCTTTACTTACTTCATTCTGAGATACCGTTTCACTAGTTATGTCAGTTTATCACTTTCTAAAAATCAAAAGAATTTATTTGGGGCCCACGAGTCCTGTTGTCCACCCGGCCAGGTAAAAATTTGTGGAATGACTGGTGTTTATTATTTTCACATTTTGATAAAAAAACTTGCCTGGCCGGTGACACACGCCACTACTCGCATCCGTTACGTATAGCTGTTAATCGTCGACTCTTTGAGACTGAGAACAAAGACTCCCCACTATTGTTTGTTGCTAAACAGGAACTTACTGCCTTCATGCGACAAATTTTCGTAGCCGCACACAGTGTATGTATGTCTATGGGACACAGGCTAAGGTTGTTAAATGTTGACGATATAGGAGGCTTTGTGGGTGTGGCCTCTTACTGGATTTCCTTCGTCTCGAAAGCACATGGTACAACACTCTTACGGCTTAGCCATTTTTCGTGGTGTTTGTTTGGTCGGTTAGGCGTAAAAGCCGCGTGCTGTCGAGTGCATGTGCGTCTCTGTACGTGACAATATTGAATTCACAAGCGAGTCTGGCATTTTTCAACTTCACTCCATTCAAAAAGTTACGTCGTTGTTCTTTGTTTGAATACGACATTAATTTGCAGCGGACTTGCAATGCTGACAGAATAAAATTAAATAAATTTAATACAAAAACAAAAACCCACTTTTTGCCCCATTACATCTCGACCACTGGAAGTTTCGTTTATTTTCCATTAGCTCATGTAGTGGTTTAGCAATAGTAGCGAAGCCTTTCACAAAACGTCTGTAATATGAGCATAACCTCAGGAAACTCCGAACTTCGTGTTTACTCTTCAGCACTGGTCAGTCTCTTATGGTGTCTACTTTATTAGGATTTATGCTAATACCTGCTGCCAAAACCAGATGGCTCAGCTTCAGTTGGGGAACCGTGAATTCTTGTTAGAACCTCCTTAACATTTTCCAAATGGTCTTTCAAAGTCTTCCCGATGACTATGACATCGTCTAAATAAACAAGGGTATTTTTTCATGTCAGGCCTCGGAGTACCAGGTCCATCAATCTTTCAAATGTTGCCGGTGCATTACAGAGTCCAAATGGCATGACATTAAATTAGAATAAGCCACTTGAGGTCGAGAAAGTGGTGTTTTCCTTGTCTTGTTGATGAAGACCCACTTGTCAATATCCACTCTTCAGGTCCACTGTGGAAAACCACTGCTCCGGACAACGTGTCGAGTGTATCGTCAGCGCAAGGTAATGGATAGCAGTCTTTCTTTGTAACATCATTTAACCTCTGGTAGTCTACGCAGAAACGCAATCCACCATCATTCTTCGCTACCAGGACTACAGGAGATGACCAAGCACTTGACAAAGGTTTGATTACTCCCTCAGTCAACATGTCCTGTACTGAGTACTAACCGAGACATTTCCTCTTGCTTAGATAATCGAGGCCTTTGAGGAGGTTGGCGTATCGATGTTGTGTCCCCGGTATTTATGCGATGTTGCATAAGAGAGGTTCTTCCCAGTGACTGTCCCCTAACTGCAAAACAATCTTTGAATTCATGTGAAAACTGTCTTGAGTTATTTTACCTCACCACTTGAGAGGTCATTAGAAGATCTGTTCAATAATTCCTATAGTTCCTCTGGTAATTTGGAAGTATCCGAAGCACTGGATCTTCATTGTGTCATTCCGGCTACCTAGGCCACAGGAGTCAATTTGCCTAGGAGCGTATTGCTTTGTAAAGTGACAGCTTGATCCAAAATATTCGCCACTTTAATAGGTACATTTCCGGTTTCATCAGGTTTTACTAAACTTCTGGCAATTAGTATGCCCGGTGTGCTGACTACCTGGGGTTTGAATATAGAGCACTGGTTGCCCCTAGTATCTACCTTGGTTCTAACCATGATGATCTTTTCAGAGTTTGGCGGAACAGTTACGGCCCCTTGGTTTATGACGTCCATCGATTTTTCTGATGTTGTGGAGAGCATTACCTCTTCTCTGATTCTCAAGACATTGTTTTTGAAGTCGACTATGAATCCGTATGCGTTCATAACGTCCACACCAAGAATTACTTCATCCACAATGTGCAACAAGTACTTGGTGATTAAACTCAAGTCGACTGAGGCGTAGGTGTATCTCCACTTTTCCAAACACATTTTTACAGGCCATCCAGTAGCTGTTCGCCAGCTGCAAGAGCACCAGATTGGCTTAAAGATCTTTCACCACGTCGGGCCACACAATGGAAACTGTTGCACCTGTGTCAACTGTAATCGAGGTTGGCCTTTCTTGAACGAATCCATTAACCACCAAGCTCTCGCTGTTTTTCTGAAGTGTAGAAATTGCGTATTGTCTAGGGGCTTTGTTCCTCCAGTTAGTCAGCACACGCCCCTTTGTACCGACTACTGCTCGTTTCCCTGCTGCTGAATTCTAACCCGACAGTCTCGTAGATGTCCAGGTTTCTCACATCTATAACACTTCTGTCTTCTATCCTTTATTTTATTCTGTGGTGCCGACCGTCGAGCCTGTTCCTTGTTCTTCTTCCTCATCGTCTGTGCCGTCACGATCTTTTAGCGCGCGGACTTTATGACGTGTCCACACAGATGCTGATTTGGCGGCCTCAAATTGCAAAGCACGTACCAGTGCGTCCGCACGGTTCTGGTGTCTTGCCATTCGTAACACTTGCTGTAGTTTATCTCTGACACCTGCAGTAAATGTCTACATCGCAAAATTCGTTCAAAAATCTTCTGGCGCTTCAGGATAAGCCAGTCTAATTAGTATGTCGATACTTGCTTGAAACTCTTGAAGGCTCTCCCGAATGCTGTTGCCTTGCTCTCAACTGGGTTCAGTACACATCTCACAAATGTTTATCACCATACTGTAATTCTAGAGCTTTTATCAACTCGGCATAAATGTTCTGGCTGTCAGATGGGACTTTCTGTAGTAGTTCTGCCACGGGTCCTTTTAATGCGAGAACGAGTGAGACTGCCTTGTCTTTCTCTGTCCAATTATTTGCACATGCAGCAGCTTCAAATTGGCGGAGGTACGTTGCCCAGTGACTGCTTCCGTCAGAGGTTGGAGCTTTGACATGAACTGTCCGTACTGCAGGCAAAGTGTTTTTCTCTATTAACTTATTTTCTGCATCTTTTTTATCTTTATCATTGGTACAGTCTGCTTGAGTTCATTTTTAATCTGCTCTTTTATATTTGTAATTGAGTCTTCTATTTTTGTTGTCATAGCTTTTCCACACTCGTGACTGATTTTTCTGCTTGAGCTATTTTATTAAGACATCAATTCTTCAACAGTCGAGACAGATTTTTCTACTTCAGTTATTTTTAATGTCATTGATTCTTGTACCTCTGATATTTTAGTAACTTGTTTATTAAGCTCACCTCGTAGGAGACCCAATTTTGCGGTACTATGTTCTTGAATCTATTTCTGCTCCTGTATTAATGCTTTGATGTCTTTTGTTTCACGCTTCTGTTCCTCTGCCTCGTGTCATCGTCGTTCCTCTGTCTCTTCTCTTTCCTGCCTGCGTTTTTCATCCTGTCGTTTTTCTGCTTCTTCTGCCTCCTGCCTGTGTTTCTCATCCTGTCGTTTCTCCATCTGTACAGCAGCGCCTGTAAATTTTCCATCATCTGACTGGCATCCATTGTTTTCCGATTAATTACGAATTACACTCGTCTTGTACAAAGTGTCCACTGTTTCCACTGTTAACCGTTCTATCCCACTTCTGACACCACTGTTACGACGGTCTACTTGATCGTCGTAGGTACAGTGGAAAACAAAATACAAGACACCAATTAAGTCACTAATCACCCGCTTTAATTTTAACAGTTAAACAGTTCGTAATTAACAACACAGTCTCCTACAACAAATCAAATAAAAATTGTTCACATGCAATAAAAAGTCAACTAATATTAAAACACAAAGATATTACAATATACTGCCCGATTATAAATCACAACACTTCACTATTAACCACTTTAATGCACAGAGTAATATCGCTTGTAATCGCCCAACAGTAACTGAACTGAACATCGTTGAGTACTGGTATTTATACAAGGCTCACAGACCACAATATTCCAAAGTGCGTGTTAGCACCAGTGTGTACTATGTAATTAATTGCGGCCTTGACACAGTCCGCGTGGCTGGCGGCTTCCAGAAAAGTCTCGCAAATGCATCGAGAGGCACGTACACCACCGCATTACATTCGTGATCCCTCTGGAACGTTTGATAAACACGTAGATTGTTCTATGATGTCGTAACACTATGAAATAACAGAAAATTAACAAAAAAATTACATGAAACTAAACTAATAAATGAAGAAATATTGAGTATTAATCAAAATAAGAAAACAAAGAAGCAATTCTATGCCACAATTACCTATTTCATCGTAAAAAGGGTTTCAATGAATTTCGACATCTGAATCCATGTATTGGTGAGACGTAACCATGTTATTATTTTGAAACAACACTTCAATATTTTCGTACGAAATAACTAACCATTTATCAGAACTGTATTTTCACAATAACCTCAACACTTGAAAACACTGAATTACACATCACTTGGTGAACAAATAAGAACAGTGACGAATAGTGTTAAACAACATAAAGTGAACATTAAATATTATTCCGAGACACATTATTTTCAGTATAAATAGACTAAATACTGAAATAATTGAAACTTTAAACAAAGACTTTTTTATTATTTTATACATAACCACCAAAATCAGTAAAATTTCACCTTGTTAAGGTAATGAAGAAGGCTTTTTCGAAATTATTTAAATTTCATCAACAGTTCACACACTATTACTACACTTTCCTCTTCTGTGTTAGTGTTCTTGCTGCAATATCATCCTTTATATGTATGTATCTGTTGTTGTTATCTGTGTCCTCCATTACATCTTTCTGTAATCCATATTGAATTTTCCACTGCCATCATTATTGGGTGAAACTAAGCTAGTCATGTATTGAAACAATTGATCATTCTCAAATATTGTTTGTTGATTCATCAATTTGTCATTTTTTTTATAAGGTATATATTTAATTTTTCCAACTGTATAATGTCGTTTTTATTATTGTTTACTTCCACTATTTCCATATTGTTGGTTATATTTGTTATGCTATGATTCATATTAATAAGGTGATCTGCTATGTTGGAGATTCCCGTTTTTTTATTAGAAAAAAGCTTTGAAATGTTCCATACATCTCTGCTTGAAATTTCTATATGTTCTTCCGATGTATATGTAGTCACAGTCATTACACTTTATTCTGTATATTCCACTCAATCTGTAGATATCACATTCTTTTTTATTTATTATTATATTGTATACTTTTTTTGGTTTGTATGCATATTTATATTTATGTTTATCCAATTTTGTATTTTTTATAATGCTTTGGAGATCACGATATGTGTATTTGTAAGTTAGGTATGTTACATTTTCTTCTTTTCTGCATGTATTTATACTGCCTAATGTTCTGTTGTTTAATATTGTTTTTTCTTTATATTTTTTATTTAATTTGTTTATAAATTTACTGTCATATCCATTTTCTATTGCTATTTCTTTTATGATGTTCAGTTCCTGATATAATTTCTCTTCGTTATTTATGTATTTGTATGCTCTATTAATCATATTGTTATATGTATTAACCTTGTGTGTCCAAGGATGTGATGAATCCTTGTATATTGTTGTATTATTATTTGTTTCTTTTCTATATACTTTAGTAGTTATTTCGTTATCTTTTTCAATCTGAATATCAATGTCCAAAAAATTGATTTTCCTATTTACTTCTTCAAATGTAAATTTCACATTATCATTGAATTTATTTAGTATTATTAAATGTTCATTTTTTATGCTAGGATTATATATGACCAATATATCATCTACATATCTGTTCCATACATATGCATAACACATTATGCATATTTATGATACCTAAAATAATTTTGTTTTCCAAATCCTGTATATAAATTTCTGACATAATTGATGATATGGGCGAACCCATTGCCAATCTCTTGGTCTGTGTATAATATTTGTTATTGAAAGTAAAATAGTTCTGGTTACATATGTTTCTTATTATAATGATTAAGTTATTTATGAAACTGTTGTTTTCATTATTGTCTTTTAATTTTTTCCTTATGATTTCAAGTGTTTCATTTACTGGTATGTTATTACACATATTTGATTTACCAAATGATATTAATTTTGTTTCTTCTGTAGTGTGTATTTTCTTTAGGTTTTCTATAACTATATCCATTCTTTACATTGTACCTATTTTCCAGTATTAATTTTTCTCTGAGTATTTTATCTATTGTTTTTGCTATTATGTATGCTGGTGGAGTCTTGAAATTTATTAATGGTCTTATTGGTATATCTACTTTATGAATTTTAGGTAAACCATTAAGTTGTGGAGCTCTTGTATTGTGCGATATAAGTTTTCCTCTTTTTTTCCCCTATATTAATTTTAACTAAATTTTCTTTTATAATATTTTCCATGATTTTCTTATATTTATTTGTGGAGTCCTTTATTTCCATATATCCATTTTGAGTTATATATTCTTGTACTTTCTTGTTGTAATCATCTATGAACATTATAACTTGTGTATATGTTTTATCTGATTCAAAAATTGTTGCATTATTATTTCTCAATTTATTTTTTAATTCCAATATGTTTTTGATATTAAATGATTTATTTTTATTGCCTTTGCATTTTATATCCTCATTTTCTAATTTTCTTTGAATATTTTCAAAGTATATTCTAATTTTTGAATATTTTCGTTAATTGTGTTCCTTATGTTAGTTTTGTCATCATCATTATCTATTTTATAAATATTGTTTTCTGTATCCATTATAATGTTCTTTATAATTTTAAATTTGTTGTTATTGGAAAGATTATATTTAAAAATATGTGTTATGATTTCTTTTTAGGTTCTATTGAAATTTATGTCAGTAAGGTTTTTCATTTTATTGTTGTCATATATAATATTGTTCCTTATTTCAGTATTTGTCTTTACTGTTCTTTTATCTTCTTTAAAATACTCAGAGAGGAAATAATACTGGAAAATAGGTACAATTTAAAGAATGGATATACAGTTATACGAGGGCTATCCAGAAAGTAACAGACGTTTTGACCGACCGCGGCGGTGGGCGGGGATAGAGCCGCCATCTTGGTGTAGAACGTTCCTACACTCAGTACGCATCCAGCTGTGGTAGCGTGCGGTCTGTGCCCCTCTTACTTTGCTCTCTGTGACATGTTAAAATGTGCGCTGCAATAGAAAATCCCGCCACTTGTGAGGTGCGTTCTGTGATTAGGTTTTTTTTGGCAAAAAATCACAAACCAATTGAAATTTATCGCCAACTTTGTGATGTGTACAGAAAAGGAATAATGAGTGAAAGCCGAGTGAGGCAATGGTGCATTGATTTTAAAAATGGCCGTACCAATGTTCACGATGAGGACCGCAGTGGTAGACCTAGCCTTGTGACTGTTGAACTGGTGATGAAAGTCAACGACAAAATTCGTGAAGATCGTCGTTTCACGATTACGGAACTTTCGAAACATTTTCCCCAAATTTCACGGAGTTTGGTGCATGAAATTGTGGCGGAAAAGCTTGGTTACCACAAATTTATGCTAGGTGGATTCCGAAAATCCTAACGGAAGACCACAAAAAAACAGAGACTGGCTGCAGCACTAACTTTCCTCGAAGATTACGACAAAAATGGTAACAAAGTTATCGATTTTATCGTAACTGGGGACGAGACTTGGGTGAAGCATGTCAACAGTGAAACAAAAAGGCAGTCGATGGAATGGGGACACACAAATTCTCCCAAGAAACCAAGGAAGTGTTTGCAAACGCTGTCAGCAAGAAAGATCATGGCTACTGTGTTTTGGGACTCTGAAGGAGTGATTCTCGTTGATTTTCTTGAACGTGGCACAACATTTAACTCAGAGAAGTATTGTGAAACACTGAGAAAGTTAAGGCGCGTGATACAAAACAAGCGTTGGGGAAAACTTAGTGCGAAGGTTTTGTTTTTTCACGACAACGCACGTCCACACACGGCCAATCGTACCCGAGAGCTCTTCGATGGTTTTGGATGGGAGGTGTACGATCATCCACCATACAGCCCGGATTTGGCGCCGAGCGACTATCACCTCTTCCCAGCGATGAAGACATGGCTCGCTACACAACGCTTTGATACTGACGCCGAACTGCATGCCGGTGTAAACCAGTGGTTGAAATCGCAGGCGGCAGATTTCTACAGAGACGGTATAGAAAAACTTGTGCCACGGTATGATAAGTGCCTTAATTTGAATGGCGATTATGTAGAAAAATAGCTTAAGAGTGTACCTTTCAAATGTATATAATAAAATTTTGTTTTTTCATTTTGTAAACTTTTTATTTCAAAACGTCTGTTACTTTCTGGATAGCCCTCGTAGAAAACCTAAAGAAAATACACACTACAGAAGAAACAAAATTAATATCATTTAGTAAATCAAATATGTGTAATAACATACCAGTAAATGAAACACTGGAAATCATAAGGAAAAAATTAAAAAACAATAATGAAAACAACAGTTTCATAAATAACTTAATCATTATAATAAGAAACATATGTAACCAGAACTATTTTACTTTCAATAACAAATATTATACACAGACCAAGGGATTGGCAATGGGTTCGCCCATATCATCAATTATGTCAGAAATTTATATACAAGGATTTGGAAAACAAAATTATTTTAGGTATCATAAATATGCATTGTAGTGCTGCGATATCCACCAGGGGCTCACCTATTTCAGTTTGTCTCTCTTTCATTTATCATATAGGGTGAGTACGTTGGACTGGCGACCACGGGATCCTGAGCTAAGAGTATGGACAGCAGTATCCAACTCTTCCCCTCAAGATGTCAATGCATTTGTTCTCAATTTTATAAATATTGTAAAAGTACATGTAATTTAGCAGTGAGAATAATTGTGGTTCCTGTGTACCATATGACCTGCACATTATTGAATTGAAGTACTCTTATATGTTAATTTTGCCAAGAGTCTCATTGTATGGAAACATATTTCATATGATGGTGTAATTGATGTTTATTTTACCATTAACAATGACACACTCTGCCTCAGGTATGACAAAGAAACTGATTATTTTCCATCCTCTTATTTTAAGTAACTATTAATTGTATTGACAATTAGTCTATTTAAAGTACTAAAACATTTTATGTTCTCGTTGGAACTATTCATTAGTTGTACGTTCCTCTACCCTCAAATCGGTTACTCACAATTGTCTGACCGTGCTTTTTATTTTTGTTGAGATGTGTCAGGAGTGATTTGGACATATTAAAAGTGTTTACATACTTTAAGTATTTACTTACTTAAAAGGTTTACTTAGCATCTGTTTAAGTGAAGAGTGTATGGTAATCGTTCTTTTGTGGTTGCAAAATAACCGCCAATATCCTGTTTTGAAGACTTTCAAGGATTTGTACCGCGCGTGGCAATCTAAGTTCTGATTGGCCGACGCATGGGAGTAGCCCAGTTACTTGGACAAAGCCTTCTGAAACTATAAAAGCTAACAGAGGCACAAGCCATCATCATTTGGTCTGTCGAGTGATCCGGGGCGACACAGCCGTGTGTCCTGTAAATTTTCATTTTCATCTTCAACTACTGTGAATCTACAAGTTCTATAAAATTTTAAAGTATAACCATTCAATTTTTATAAGATTTATTAAAGTATCAAGTTAGGTACGCGAATCGCGCTAACTGCTCTTCAGTCGCAGCTCATATCACAGAATGGCACTTCTAAACAGAGAGGGAGGTATGACTAGGGAGTAATCAAAATTTGTGTAAATTTAAATACCAAAGAGAGAGAGACTTTAAAGATTTATAAGGAATCTAAAACATCTTATTATAAAATACAATATATTAAATTGTTCTATTAAAGAGACAATAAGAGAGAGACAACGATATTATCAATATCAAATTTTGTTAACAATTACAAATTTATAACACTTTAAAAGAGATATTATATTATATTAGTTTATTATCTATTTAAGTATATATCTGAACTTTATTTTGAACAAGTATGTTCACCTCTTAATCTTAAAACGATTAACTGAATTATTTGAATATTGGATTTATGTAGAGTTTATATATCTATATATATGTATCACATTGATTTAGAGATCTAAAAGCTTTTCAAAAGATATTATGTTTAAATGTTTATTATGTTTCATAAAGATTGATTAATTGAAATTGAAGTAGAGACAAATGTACTAGAATAATACAGAAGTTTAGTAACCAATAAACTTAAGAATTACTATTCTTAGATTTGTGTTTCATTTGTCTGCAATACCTATCACTTAAAAGGTATCGTATGATACTTGGAAGCCTCCTTACCGCTCGGGAGACGCTGGCCACGACAAATGGTGGCATCGGTGCTGATAAAGTGGTGTGCTTAAGGTTTAGAGACAGATGTAAACTTATATAAAAGTGTTACTAGATTTCTTGATATAAACAACTTTTCAATGCCTTTAATACACAACTCAATAGCTGATTATTGTTTAAATCACCCAGCAATTTGTAAAATTTTAAATTCAAAAGAGTCAAGAGGAAATAAGTGGCACATATATATTTGTTGCCAATTTTCAACAAAAGTCTAACGAATTTACCTTAATTAAAGGGAAACCCATAAGATTAATAAGAGAAATTGAATATAGTAATGTTCTAAATTGTACAGAATATATGGATTATGTTGCTTGTAAATTTCTGAATAGAGAAGACTGTACGATTGAAGCTGAAATAGATTTTTATGACAAAGTTACATATGTGATTCTAGTAAGGATACATTAAGATGTTTATTATTGTTATGTTTAATATATGTTGATATGTAATTTGTGATGCTTAACTCTAAGTGGTATATCATTGAAATAAAACTTATAGTTTTACCTTATTTCCTTTCCATCTTGCGACTTCGTTATATGTCATACACGACATGTTTCGGGAAACATGTTCCCATCTTCAGGTTTAAAAACTTTTCGTTCTCACATGAAGAACTTGTCAACGTAAATAAAAACTTTTACTAACATAATTAAAAACACTACATTAATAACGTACCGCGCGAAGAATCAGTGCGCACTGTTCGGGTTCATAATCGCAACTGTTGATTTCTCATTCGTCTATAATCTGATAAACATGTTGTAATGCAGTATCGTACAAGCTGTTCGAGTTAAACGACAATTGATCGTTGAGTACTAGGTTTTTTTGTGTTCTCGATGCTTTGTAGATTTCGAATTCTTCTAAAGCGCTCATAATTCGCCCTTTGTTGCAAATATGTAATGGTTTGAAATTTTTGGCGCAACTAGTGTATCTGTGGTTATTATTAATCAAATGTAATGCGAAATTGGAGGTAGTATATCTAATGCTGCCCTTCGGTATGTGTTCACGAAATCTATCTTTAAATTTTCTCCCTGTCTGGCCAATGTAAAACATGTCACAATCATCGCACACAATTTTATACACACCCGAGTTATTTTCAAGTTCTGAATGTTTATTATGTCTGAAGAAATTCCGCAAGTTATTCGTGGTTTTAAAAAATACATTAATGTTTAGTTTTTTAAATACGTTTTTTATAATGTGTGGAAGAAGATTAGTATATTCAGTCGCGATGAAAGCGTTCTCTGTATTATTAGATATAATCACTTTATTTGCTTTGGATTTGTGTTTACGAATTAGTTTGTCTATAATTGTGTCTTTATATCCATTCCTTACGGCAATGACTTTGACAGTGTTTATCTCTTCCTTTAGGTCTTCTTGGCTTAGTGGGAATGACAATAATCTGTGTACGAAAGCATTGAAGGAAGCCAATTTTTGTGTGTATGGGTGATATGAATCTGCATGAATAACCATGTCTGTAGTTGTGGGTTTTCTGTATATCCCAAATTTAAAAGAATCGGTGCATTTCTTGATGCATACGTCCATAAAATTTAAGCTATTATATGTCTCTGTTTCCATAGTAAATTTAATGTTACTGTTTATATTGTTCATGTGTTTAAACATTATATCGATTTGTCTATTTGTGCCGTTGAATATTATAAAGGTGTCATCAACGTATCGGGTGTATGAAATGATAAGTTCGTGCAATTTGTTATGAGCAGACAAAAGATATTTATTTTCGTAATAATTAAGGTATATTTCTCCCAATAGACCACTGAGCGGGGAACCCATCGCTAATCCTTCTTTCTGCTCGAAAAACTTGTTATCAAAAGTAAAATAATTTTGTTGTAATATGACTCGTAACAATGACAATAGTTCTTGAATTTGCTGCTGGCTTAAAACTGCGGCATTAATCAAGTTGGTTTGAAGTATGTTTATAGTCTCATTTACCGGTATGTTAGTGTATAAATTGGTAATGTCAAACGAGACTAGTTTATAGTTCGGGTCAAAATTGACGTTCCTTATGTTGTTTATAAATTCCAGGCTATTCTTTACGCTATGAACCTTTGTTAGTTTAATACTATTTTTTAAAATGAGTTGTAGTTTTTTAGCTACTATATAACCAGGCGCAGATGTGTAATTAACTGATCTTGAAAATAACTCGGGTGTGTATAAAATTGTGTGTGATGATTGTGACATGTTTTACATTGGCCAGACAGGGAGAAAATTTAAAGATAGATTTCGTGAACACATACCGAAGGGCAGCATTAGATATACTACCTCCAATTTTGCGTTACATTTGATTAATAATAACCACAGATACACTAGTTGTGCCAAAAATTTGAAACCATTACATATTTTTCGTATTGTTTAAATTAGCAGCCATCCTTACTTTTCTTTTATAAAATTGCTAAACTGCTATAATTGTTTTTATTATTTAGACAAAGCTTTTCGTCATTACTGACATCTTCAGGTCTTAAACAACCTTTTTTTTTTTTTTTTTTTTTTTTTTACAAGAAATGTATCAATTACATCAAAAATTATATACAAGTTACAATTATATAGAAATAGAAGAAAAAAAATAAAAAAAGGTTGTTTAAGACCTGAAGATGTCAGTAATGACGAAAAGCTTTGTCTAAATAATAAAAACAATTATAGCAGTTTAGCATTACATATTTGCAACAAAGGGCGAATTATGAGCGCTTTAGAAGAATTCGAAATCTACAAAGCATCGAGAACACAAAAAAACCTAGTACTCAACGATCAATTGTCGTTTAACTCGAACAGCTTGTACGATACTGCGTTACAACATGTTTATCAGATTATAGACGAATGAGAAATCAACAGTTGCGATTATGAACCCGAACAGTGCGCACTGATTCTTCGCACGGTACGTTATTAATGTAGTGTTTTTAATTATGTTAGTAAAAGTTTTTATTTACGTTGACAAGTTCTTCATGTGAGAACGAAAAGTTTTTAAACCTGAAGATGGGAACATGTTTCCCGAAACATGTCGTGTATGACATATAACAAAGTCGCAAGATGGAAAGGAAATAAGGTAAAACTATAAGTTTTATTTCAATAACACGACTTGGAGACCATAATCACAAATTAGGTATATCATTATCGAATTCGGTATTATTTAAATTTTCGCGGGACTGTGAAATTTAATTGAGAGAAATTTATTTGAGATATTTATGGGTAGTAGCTTTTCTAAGAATAAAATTTTTAAAGAACGGTGTATGGCAGCAGATAAACGATCTTTTGGACAAACAGCGGGACAAATTGAACCTCAGCGTGAACCAATTAATCCAGATTTATATATGAAAGTAGGGACAAGAGTAGGGACGATAACTGCTTATTACGAACATATTCCATCTGTAGTTACTATAGGACATAGTTTGCGTCCACCCACACCACCTGTTCGTATTCCAAAGTTACAGCCACCTGAAACGTCTAAATCTATTGACATAACTTTCAGTAGCAGTACACAAAGGTCAATTGAACCACGACCAAGTACAAGTAATACTTTTTTAATACCTTCACCTTTATACGATATACCAAAACCCAATCCAAAGAGTACATGAGTCGTAGACCTGTATATTATCTTCCTATCACAGACCCAGACATTTTGTTAGAAGGGTGTGAAACATTATTGAGAAGTCTATTACAAAGGATTATTGAAAGATATATAAATGGGCATAGTAATTATACAGACGAAGCAAATGTAAATAGGGTTCGAATATTGAAACTAGAGATTGAATTTCATATTAAATATATGAATTCTATATTATACCTTATTATTTGTTTTCTATTAGGACTTATTTCGTGTATCGTAATACAGTCTGCTTATTTATTGTGGTACAACAAAACAGATTACATTCAATTTTTGAAGTTTTTAATAAATTCTAATCATACTATATTTTAAATAATCTAAACCAAAATGGTTAACACAGACCCAAAAACGGGGAAACCTATTGTATCAGGAGATACATCGGCTTCTAGTATGTCCGCAACGTCCTCTACGCGTGTTAAAGATATGTCGGTATCAAATTTAATTGAACCATGGAATGGAGAAGGTCCTATTTCAGTATCAGAATTTTTCACGAAAATTGAAAGAGCAGCGAAAACCGGAAATTGGTTAGACTCTGACAAAGTAACCGTAGCTGTATTGAAATTTATGGGAGCAGCCGCTTTGTTTTATAATAGCAATGTAGAAGTTGCGAGTGAGGATATAACCTTTGATCGTTTAAAAGAAATATTTACTGAACGATTCAAGATTAAACATCTTGATCAATTTCATTATAGTCAGTTGCAAAATGCGACGCAACGTAAGTCGGAAACACCAGAACAGTTTGCTGACAGATGTAGGCGTTTGTGTGCACGTACAGTTAGACAAGTCGCTGACCCTGAACAACAACGCATTATTAATGAAGAAGCGGAACGTCGTATGTTAGCCGCGTATATTAATGGTTTAGCGAGTAACGTCGGAACCCAAGTACGTTATAGAATGCCTGCTACTTTAACAGAGGCATTACAAATTGCTTCGACGGTTACAGAAGTCGAAAATATGGAAGCCCGACGTGCTCAACAAAACAAATTTCAAAGTCACAATCGAATATTTACTGTAACATGTTTTAATTGTAATAAACAAGGTCATGTAGCAAGAGATTGTCGTTCTCGAACAAATAATTTTGGTACTAATGTGAAGAAATCCAATAGTACAAATTTTAATACAGGGATTAGGGGAAACAGGGATTTCCGGGGTCACAATTCGAATGGAGGTAGTCGAGATATTTCTAAAGTTGAATGTTATAATTGTCGTAAAACAGGGCATAACGCGAATGAGTGTCCGCAAAGGAGGAAGTTAGCGATTTCCCCAAACGGGCAAAGTTCGACGGGAAACGGTCCCACCCCGCCGAACGTGAGGTCGAGCAGAGTGTAATCAAAGTACAGGTAGACGTAAACGGGCGTACAGACGAGAGTAGGGAGATAGAGCGACTGCCAAGCCAGACTCTACATGTGGAGCGACCGCAAAGCCGGACAGACGTTACGTGCGACCCTAGTTACGATGACGCTTTGTCAGTGGACGTTATCGTAGGACGTAAACCTTGTAAATTTCTTATTGACACTGGGACTATGGTTTCATTTATAAAAAGGGGTATCAGCCAAAAGTTAATTCGAGAGATTAAAGTTGTTGCTAAAAGTGCTACTGGGGATGAACTAAAGGTCTTCGGAGTACAGAAGGTAGGCTTCATAACTGAAGGTACCACAGTCTATCACGATTTTATGGTAGCAGACCTTTGTACTGGCTTTGATGGACTGTTCGGAATAGATTTATTGAAAAAATTAAATGTTTACATAAATTTTTCCAATAACGATATATATGTAGGAGGAGAGCAAGTCACCAACAGTGAGGAGACCAGGGAACCTGATACAGAACTGGAAGAGGCTGATCATCTCAATCCACCTGTAGAAGAACCTGAAGTATGGAGTATTGTGACCATCCAGGATCAGTCCATACCAGCAAAGTCCGAGATGCTTGTGCAGGGACGCCTGCAGGTGACACAAGCGAGTTTGCGTACGCAGGGATTAGAGAAATCCCAAGAGTTATCCGGATTTGGTAAATCCGATGAGTTGTTATGTGGATCCAAAGAGTTTAAGGGTGTAGCCCATGTTAATATGTTGTCTGGATTAGGTAAATCCAAAGTTGTTTCAGGAAAAGGTAATTCCCAAGAGTTTTCCGGTTCGTGTAGTTTGTTTTCGCCACCACGATCGCGAGGATCGGGGGTGTTGCGCAGGTTAAATAGATCCAGGGGATCAGGTAGATCTATTCGTGTACACGACGAAGTTTTAGTGGAACCGGTAGAGTTTCAGACTCATGGCATTAGAGTAGCACGATGTTTAAGTAGAGTTTTTCACTCCATGAAATACTCAGATGTTGTTGTTCAAGTTGTTAATTTCAGTAATGAAGATTTAGTTCTCCCAAAGAATAGTTTGTTGTGGTTAGCTGAGACGTTTGATCAGGCACCCACCGGAACGTCAGTGATGCCTATACCCACAAACGGTGAAGACCATCAGCAAAGTAGTTGTGAAGTATTCACGTTGAATACTAGTGAAAGAGGCTGTACTGACCCATTGTTATATAAAGAGGAGTTGAATAATGAAATTCAAAGTAAGTTATCACATTTGTCTGATCTAGAGAAGGGAATCATTGAACCTATTTTGTTGAAATATAAACATTTGTTTTCAGAACCAATTGTTAATACGGGATGTAGTGTTGATATAAAACATAGAATTGATATGGGAGATAGCCCGCCGATTCGGAAGAACCCTTATAGATTACCTCATTCTTTAAAACCAGTTGTAAAAGAGCATATCGAAGATATGAAAAATCATGGTATAATTCGTGAAAGTTCTAGTCCATGGGGAGCACCAATTGTTATAGTAACCCAGACACGGAAATCCGATTCAACTGTTAAACATCGTTTCTGTGTAGATTTACCGCGCTTTAAACAATGTTACTCGTAAAGATGCATATCCATTACCTAACATTGCAGAAACTTTAGATAGTTTAAATGGAAGTGAACATTTTTCTACATTAAATTTATGTAGTGGTTATCATCAAGTTAGTATCGAGCCCAACGATATAGAGAAAACTGCATTTACTGTCCCAGAACATCATTTTGAGTTTCTTAGAATGCCATTCGGGTTATGTAATGCACCCGAAACTTTTCAACGCCTGATGGACAATGTCTTGATGGGATTGAAAGGCATTAGTTTATCTAGATGACATTATAATTTTTGGAAGTAGTTTAGAAGAACATACTAACGACTTGAACGAGTTTTACAAAGATTAGAAAAAGCTAATCTATATATGCAGTTACCCAAATGTACATTCACTGTACGAGAAGTTGATTATTTAGGACATATTGTAAGTAATGAAGGAATAAAGCCTGACCCAAAGAAAATTTCTGCTATAAAAACTTACCCTCGTCCGAAGAATGTAAAGGACGTGAGAGCATTTTTAGGTTTGGTTGGATATTATCGAAGATTTATTCAAAATTTCGTGGATCGAACTAAGGTATTAACTAAGTTGTTAAAGAAAGATGAAAAATTTAATTGGGGTGAAGATCAAGAGAACGCATTTAAAGATTTAACAGAAGCCTTATGTAATGAACCCGTACTTATATATCCAGATTTCATTCAACAATTTTATTTGTCAACCGACGCGAGTACTACCGCGATAGCAGCTATCTTATCGCAACGGTATATAGGTCAAGAGCACCCAGTTGCTTATGGTAGTCGTCAATTAAATAAAGCCGAGAGAAATTACGGAGCCACTGAGAGAGAATTATTAGCTCTTGTGTGGGCGACAAAATACTTCAGATGTTATTTATATGGACATAAATTTACCGCAATTACCGATCACGCAGCGTTACGCTGGATGTTAAACTAACGAGATCCCTCATCACGTCTAACAAGATGGTCATTAAGATTATCTGAATTTGACTATGACGTAATACATAAACCAGGTAAAAAGCATATTAATGCTGATACTTTAAGTAGGCATGTGAATACTATTGTCATTCCGCTATTATCCAGACAGGATATAGTACGTGAACAGAAAAACGATATATATTGTCAAGAGCAATTGAGTAAATCACCAAATGATAACTTTATAACCGATAATGACGGACTATTATATTTAAACGAAAACGGCAACACCAGATTAGTTGTTCCGAAAACTTTAATCCAATCAATGATAGAACAACACCATGACACTGTATTTTCAGGACATCAAGGTATAAAGAAAACTACCGGAATAATTAAACAACGTTATTATTGGCCTTCCCTGGCTAAAGATATTGAAGACTATATATCTAAATGTGTATCGTGTAATCAAAGAAAGACTGCGAAAGCCGCAGAAGCTCCATTAGGTACACTTCCGTCATCTACAAAACCTTTTGAATTCGTCTCAATGGATATTGTAGGTCCATTGCCTGTTAGCAGTAAAGGAAATAAATATCTACTTACGTTCATTGATTATCTAACTAGATATTGTAAAGCAATACCAATCCCAAATCAAACTGCAGAAACAATAACCCAAGAGTTCGTGCATAAAATTATTACGCGATATGGAGTTCCAAAACAATTATTAACAGACCAAGGTCGAAACTTTCTTTCAACATTATTTAAGGGAGTTTGTGAACTACTCGGTATACGAAAGTTACAAACCACACCTTATCACCCACAGTGTAACGGAATGATCGAATGGTTACATAAAACTTTAGCCGACATCATTTCACATTTTGTGACAGCTGAAGGTAAAAACTGGGATGATGTAGTTCCTTATGCAGTCATGGCATACAGAAGTGCACCACATTCCGCTACTGGTTATAGTCCGCATATATTATTATTCGGAGAAGAAATGAACCTTCCAACAGCAGATGACTTAACTGCAAAACTTTCAGTAGATGATGAAACACAATTTGAACTTTCAAAGCTACGTGAAAAGCTGAAAGAAATACGTCAGTTCGTATAAATGTAAACGTAAGAATAAAGAATATTATGACAGGAAGGAGCGATTTAAACCTTACAAAGTAGGACAATACGTATATTTGCATGACCCCATAAGTAAAAGAGGTCCACAAAAGAAGTTTGCTAAATTTTGGAAAGGTCTGTATGAAATAATAGAAGTGATAAATAAATTGAATTATAAAATAAAAACTAAAGCAAATGAGAATCCAGTCGTACATTATAATCGTTTAAAACCTAGCAAGGTCATAACAAAGAAACGACGACGCGTGATAAATCCGTTACCGCAACGCGATAGTGGAAGTGAGCCAGACGTAGACGACCTTGACCAAGAACAAACAGTCGACGAAATTAAAGTAAACAAACCGTTCATTGTAGACACTGGTCTGACGCAAAGTACACCTGAACCAACACGTCAGATTAGCGACCTTGAAGCAGAGAGGAAAGATTCCACTGTTGAATTACGTGATGTAATTCGAGCGAACGTTAACGACCCTGAGTGGATCCCTCCACCCACTCAACAAACCGTTCCCGAAATAGTTGGTTGATATGAATTAAGACCGCTTGAAAATATTATAACACCTCGTAGATTAATAACTGAGTGAATAAATTAAAATATCGAATGACATGAAAAGTAATGGGAAATTTTTGTACGCATTACAGATGCAGTACTGAGGGCACTGTTATTGATATTGAGTCTCACGAATGTTCAAAGCCAGGATTCAAACAGAAGTTCTAACGTACTGATGACGAAAATTACACTTGACTCTCAGGGATGCACAAATATTTCTGACTTAAGTAGATGTCATTTTGACAAAGGACTTGTATTTATTAAACAAAGAGACATCATATTGACAACTGACACCTGGACCATAGCAGTTACTGTAGGAACAGAAGACTATGACGATATTTTATTCCAAGTTTCAAATTTATTCAAATATTTAAAAGGGTTAGAAACTTCATCAAATTCTACAGACATTAAATTCCTTATTCCATCTTTTGAATTGATTCGTTTACAATCGAAACTGAAATCCACACAAAATCAAGTTGACAACTTAAAACTTCTCTTACCCACTTCTATCACTAAAAGAGGTTTAGTTAACGGAATTGGAACAGTATTCAAATATTTATTTGGAACTTTAGACACAGACGATTACGAGACTTTAAATACGAAACTTGACGAAATAGACAATACAAGTGAAACAGTTGCACATGTTGAATCAGATAGATTAACTTATTTGAAGAAATTAACAAATGAAGTTGAAAGTAATAATAAAGCTATAAAATCCTTAGTGAATACTGTAAAGACAACAGTTGAGGAAATTAATAACGTAACATCAGTGATAGCAAGTGAAATACTGAAACTAAAGAAACAAGTAGAATATCAGTCTAAAATTTCTTCCTTGTTTCGAAAAATAGAATTGACATTAATTGAGGTAGATAATCAATTAACTCAATTACAAGAAGCGTTAGATGTAACATCCGCCGGATATTTGAGTGCAATTTTAATTCCCCCTAGTAAGTTGAATAAATTGTTAAAAGAAATTGCAACGAAATTGCCTGTTGGACTTTCGTTAATTATAAAAAGCGAATTGGATATGATATATCACTATTATAGAGTAGCAAAAGTTCATGCTATAGCTACAAGAAATGTAATTAGAGTGATTATAGATATTCATTTACAATCAAATGACAATAATTATGAATTGTATAACATTAAATCATTACCTTACTATGATACAAGGTTAGAAAAATTTTTTAGTTGTAATTACAGAAATGAAATATATTGCTATATCTTATGATAGACAAAAATTTATTGTAATGTCAAGTATTCAAGCAAGGAAATGTATAATTTCACCTTTTGGTATATGCTCTCTCAATGTGCCAATACGATATGCAGCTGAAGGAAAGTGTTGTGCTTATTCTATGCTAATCGGAGATGAAGAAAACGCCAGATACTTATGTCGAAGGACAATTTTGAAGAGATTCCAGTCATCTATGAAGGAACCAATGGAGACTTCTGGATTTACAGCCTAGTACAACTCGAGTGACATATCAATGTTCTGATCCTAATAATGGTATTCATAATGTGAACTCAGAGAGTATGTGGATAGCTGGTACAGGAATACTTCATCAACCAAAAACGTGCCGTATTATATCTAAATACTTCACGTTACGTCCACATCTTCAAGGGCAATCCTCAGCCACAGTTAGAAGGAATCACATAATTGTTCCTCCTATCAATAATCTGTTGTCATCATCAGAAATGACAATGTTCAACTTCACTTTGAATGATCAGTTAATACAACTGGATCATATTAATCGCATCTTAAATGAAACCGGCTCAGCTGATACTGCTGACATTGACTTATTACAAAGGAAGCTATCCGAGATAAAAATTCGACCACACTCTTACCACAGTAGTACTACTACTACTGAATCAAATTATTTGTTTACTTCTCTTATCATTATTATCACTGTGATAGTAAGTGTCATACTATACACATGTGGATTACAACATCCATGTATACGTAATTGTGTTATGCCACTCGCTCGAGTTCGAACAGTAGTGCTAAGAAGACATCAAGAACCAATCTATGAGGAGATGCAACCCGTTATCACACGGAATTCCGATCCTTCTGCGGAATCAACACATTTCACAGGAGAAGTGCATCACGTGCAGTGATGTAAAAGTGAAATTTTATTGTAAAATCATTCACAGTAGAAAACCCTACCTCTATCCTCTATACTATATCCTCTAATTTATCACATGTTTTGAAGATTGTTTAAATATATTTGCTCATCCACAAGATTGTATATACATGTTATATTTAAGTTAGGATAAGATAAGCTCTCTCCAAGCAATATTGAGTACTGTAAATGTAAATTAAAGTGAGGTACATGGTACCTCCCTTTTAAAAAAAGGGGAGTGATGTAGTGCCGCGATATCCCCCAGGGGCTCACCCATTTCAGTTTGTCTCTCTTTCATTTATCATATAGGGTGAGTACGTGGACTGGCGACCACGGGATCCTGAGCTAAGAGTATGGACAGCAGTATCCAACTCTTCCCCTCAAGATGTCAACGCATTTGTTCTCAATTTTATAAATATTGTAAAAGTACATGTAATTTAGCAGTGAGAATAATTGTGGTTCCTCTGTACCATATGACCTGCACATTATTGAATTGAAGTACTCTTATATGTTAATTTTGCCAAGAGTCTCATTGTATGGAAACATATTTCATATGATAGTGTAATTGATGTTTATTTTACCATTAACAATGACACACTCTGCCTCAGGTATGACAAAGAAACTGATTATTTTCCATCCTCTTATTTTAAGTAACTATTAATTGTATTGACAATCAGTCTATTTAAAGTACTAAAACATTTTATCTTCTCGTTGGAACTATTCATTAGTTGTACGTTCCTCTCTCTCTCTCCTATGGCGCTACAGCCCAAGTCGGGCCCTGGCCTCCACCAATCTCCGCCTCCAATCCACTCTATCCACTGCAACCCTCCTCCAGTTTCTTATCCCCATGTCTCTCGCGTCCTCTGCAACGCCATCTTCCCACCTCTTCCTCGGTCTACCTCTAGGTCTCGTTCCCTCCCATGTACCCAGCAAAGCCCTCTTAGGGTTCCTGCCACCCTCCATTCTCATAACATGTCCGGCCCAACGTAATCTTTGAATTCTTATAAATTTTGAGACTGGTATCTCTTTATATATTTGATACAGTTCGTTGTTGTATCTCAGTCTCCATGAGCCATTTTCTTGTATTGGGCCTATAATGCGTCTGAGGATTTTCCTTTCAAAGGTGTCTACTCTGTCGACTGTTTTCTGTGTGATTGCCCATGCCTCACACCCGTAGCATAGCACCGGTCTGATGACAGTCCTATGTATTTTCATTTTTGTTTCCCTGTGCACATCCCCAGACCTAAATGATGGCAGCAATGCGAAGTACGCCTTGTTAGCCATGGTGATCCGTCTTTGGATCTCCGGCTCCTCTGATCCAGTCTTTGCTAGATTCACTCCGAGATACGTGAAATTGTCCACCACCTCAATTGTGTCCTCCTCTATCCCTTCCTTATCCCTTCTTGTTTGGATAAGCATTTTTGTTTTATCCATATTTATGGCTAGCCCAACTTCCTTGGCTTTGTTTTTAAGCTCTATAAATATTTCTTTAGCTGCCGTGATCCATCTTGACATGATGTTAATGTCATCTGCATATGCGGCTATCTGTACAGTTTTATTTGTTAACAGATTGGAGCTATTTATTGATAAGAGTTGTACGTTCCTCTACCCTCAAATCGGTTACTCACAATTGTCTGACCGTGCTTTTTATTTTTGTTGAGATGTGTCAGGAGTGATTTGGACGTATTAAAAGTGTTTACATACTTTAAGTATTTACTTACTTAAAAGGTTTACTTAGCATCTGTTTAAGTGAAGAGTGTATGGTAATCATTCTTTTGTGGTTGCAAAATAACCGCCAATATCCTGTTTTGAAGACTTTCAAGGATTTGTACCGCGCGTGGCAATCTAAGCTCTGATTGGCCGACGCATGGGAGTAGCCCAGTTACTTGGACAAAGCCTTCTGAAACTATAAAAGCTAACAGAGGCACAAGCCATCATCATTTGGTCTGTCGAGTGATCCGGGGCGACACAGCCGTGTGTCCTGTAAATTTTCGTTTTCGTCTTCAACTACTGTGAATCTACAAGTTCTATACAATTTTAAAGTATAACTATTCAATTTTTATAAGATTTATTAAAGTATCAAGTTAGGTACGCGAATCGCGCTAACTGCTCTTCAGTCGCAGCTCATATCACAGAATGGCACTTCTAAACAGAGAGGGAGGTATGACTAGGGAGTAATCAAAATTTGTGTAAATTTAAATACCAAAGAGAGAGAGACTTTAAAGATTTATAAGGAATCTAAAACATCTTATTATAAAATACAATATATTAAATTGTTCTATTAAAGAGACAATAAGAGAGAGCCATAACGATATTATCAATATCAAATTTTGGTAACAATTACAAATTTATAACACTTTAAAAGAGATATTATATTATATTAGTTTATTATCTATTTAATTATATATCTGAACTTTATTTTGAACAAGTATGTTCACCTCTTAATCTTAAAACGATTAACTGAATTATTTGAATATTGGATTTATGTAGAGTTTATATATCTATATATATGTATCACATTGATTTAGAGATCTAAAAGCTTTTCAAAAGATATTATGTTTAAATGTTTATTATGTTTCATAAAGATTGATTAATTGAAATTGAAGTAGAGACAAATGTACTAGAATAATACAGAAGTTTAGTAACCAATAGACTTAAGAATTACTAATCTTAGATTTGTGTTTCATTTGTCTGTAATACCTACAAGCCACCACTATCACTTAAAAGGTATCGTATGATACTTGGAAGCCTCCTTACCGCTCGGGAGATGCTGGCCACGACAGCATAATGTGTTATGCATATGTATGGAACAGATATGTAGATGATATATTGGTCATATATAATCCTAGCATAAAAAATGAACATTTAATAATACTAAATAAATACAATGATAATGTGAAATTTACATTTGAAGAAGTAAATAGGAAAATCAATTTTTTGGACATTGATATTCAAATTGAAAAAGATAACGAATAACTACTAAAGTATATAGAAAAGAAACAAATAATAATACAACAATACACAAGGATTCATCACATCCTTGGACACACAAGGTTAATACATATAACAATATGATTAATAGAGCATACAAATACATAAATAACGAAGAGAAATTGTATCAGGAACTGAACATCATAAAAGAAATAGCAATAGAAAATGGATATGACAGTAAATTTATAAACAAATTAAATAAAAAATATAAAGAAAAAACAACATTAAACAACAGAACATTAGGCAGTATAAATACATGCAGAAAAGAAGAAAATGTAACATACCTAACTTACAAATACACATATCGTGATCTCCAAAGCATTATAAAAAATACAAAATTGGATAAACATAAATATAAATATGCATACAAACCAAAAAAAGTATACAATATAATAATAAATAAAAAAGAATGTGATATCTACAGATTGAGTGGAATATACAGAATAAAGTGTAATGACTGTGACTACATATACATCGGAAGAACATATAGAAATTTCAAGCAGAGATGTATGGAACATTTCAAAGCTTTTTTCTAATAAAAAAACGGGAATCTCCAACATAGCAGATCACCTTATTAATATGAATCATAGCATAACAAATATAACCAACAATATGGAAATAGTGGAAGTAAACAATAATAAAAACGACATTATACAGTTGGAAAAATTAAATATATACATTGACACATACAGCAAAACAGGGGTTTACAAATTAAATTGCAATGATTGTCAACAATTCTACATCGGCCAGACGGGAAGATATTTTTCTTCCAGGTTTTCTGAACATTTAAAAGCCCTCACCACAAACTACATACATTCCACATTTGCCACACATTTACATAACGAAAACCACAGCTACACAAACATAGAACACAACATGGAAATATTACACTACTTACCAAAACGTAGAAAACTAAACACAGCGGAACAATTTGAAATATACAGATATCACACACTACAACCAAACAACATATTAAATGAACAGATACATTACAAATCACATACACTATTTGACACACTGATCCACACACATAATTCAAACCTCAGCGCCAGTCCCTTCCCACCATCAACCCCCACCACACACTCCATTCCGTAACGGTTATTCTGTAATCGACAGTTAGTACTCAACCCACTGAAGAAGAGAAACAACATCTTGAAACGTTTGGGAAGTGACAACAGTAAGTTCATAAGTGAAAGTATTATATATATTATTAAATATATACCTTCATAAAAAAAATGACAAATTGATGAATCAACAAACAATGTTTGAGAATGATCAATTGTTTCAATACATGACTAGCTTAGTTTCACCCAATAATGATTTGGCAGTGGAAAATTCAATATGGATTACAGAAAGATGTAATGGAGGACACAGATAACAACAACAGATACATACATATAAAGGATGACATTGCAGCAAAACATTAACACAGAAGAGGAAAGTGTAGTAATAGTGTGTGAACTGATGATGAAATTTAAATAATTTCGAAAAGGCCTTCTTCATTACCTTAACAAGGTGAAATTTTACCGATTTGGTGGTTATGTATAAAATAATAATATAACAAGTCAGTGGTATAATGTTTAGCAAAAGACTTTTTTATTGTGATTATTGTAAACAAACTGTAGGAACCCAGCTCCTGGTGGCAGTAAAGTGAACTAGCTTGGAGTACGACAGATTTGAAACTTTTAATTAATTTTTGTACAAACAAAAAAGTTTGTGTATAGTTAATATTTGTAAATTGGTTTATGTTAGTTTTTAAGAGTTATTACTTGTTATTTATTGTTGGGTTTAGACAGGATTCAAGCCTAGTTATATCAAAGAACCCGATACCCTGAGAACTCAATTGTAAACATTTGGACCATACCTTAATTCAAAACTTATGACTACTTTAGAAAGAAAAGAACAAAATCAATTTATATCATGTCTATGGCCATCAGAGAATATGTTACAGCATTAGTATCCCTATTATATGAAACTTAAATCCTGTGTTCTATTGCTATATAAAAACAATTTAAACAGTTGTAGTAAATGTGTATAGTTTTTTAAAACAGCTCTAAAGGCAGTATTCCATTGGGAAAGTTAATAATTTCTTTGAGGGTATATATTTTATTGTTAACAGAAGCACAGGCATAGTTCATTTGTACATATAAATGTTACACTTTGCCTTATTTAAATCAAAAGAAAGACTGATGTAACTAATAGTTGGTAAGTAATATTTATTTTGTTACAGTATTATTTGCAAGACATCACTACGGTTATAAAGGATGAAATTATTTTAGAAGAAGGGGAAAAAGAGGAGAATACACAAGAGGTGAAGTTTTTTTAAAATATATAATCAATCTTCCATCTATAAGTAGGTGAACAAGTGAGATTCGTGATGGAGCAGTGTTCTATTGAAGGCTGTCACTTAATTAAGAAAATATTTTTGAAGTTGATCATTTGTAGTTGAAAATTAGATTTCGTTTTAAAACATGGATATATCTGAGATGTCTTGCATTGGTGGTGTCACCCAAGAAGCTGAGTGCTAGTTGATTGGGGTTGATGATTCAGTTTCAGTTATTAGTTTATATACAATAACATTGAATTTCCTATACCAATGAAAAACTTGGATGTTGTCTTCTGCATCATTGTTCCTTGTCAGCAATGGGTAGCTTGATGATTGTTATCAACACTTAATTTGAATACATTGTAATATTACATTAATAATTGAATGAATGATTCGAGTTTTGTTTTTACTTGTCGTTTTTTGGCATTTGTCTTTCTGTCTGATAGGGTATGTCTCACAATTACTTTTCAACACATCATCTGATTTTCGTAAACCTTGGGCTGTGTGTCTGTACCTCTACCCTAAAGAACCCTATTATTTTTGACACTGATGTCACAAAGTGTAGGTGGCAGATGGCAAAAATGTGTGAGGGTCAAAGGTTTGAAAAAAAAAAATACAAAAGTTCATATGAAATATCAAATTAAAGAGAACTATAAACATTATGAATTTATCTTCATTTTTAAAAATCTCAAAATTTTGGAATGCCGAGGGCCAAAAACTGCAAGGAAATTCTGATAAAATTCCAAAAATTCAAAGGGATTATTGGACATGTGGCATACCAAGAGGAATATTAACTAAAATCAGAACGTAGTGGTGAGCTTTATAAATTTTAATATTTTGGAATGCAAATTTTTTAACACAGCACCCTAGAATGGAATCAACAAAATTATAAAAATCCAGTTGGGCAGTACTAAAGAATATTTTAACACAAATTAGATTGTTTTGAATTTGTAGACTGTATTGTGTGCTTACTATACATTTGTTACTTTTCTGAACAAAAAATAACAGGGTAATTGGGATTTTCTGATAATTGAAAATTATCTAATATAAAAGCTCATTCGCAAGTTGAAAACTGTAGCGCTTTGCGCATCACATCACTGTCAAAGCAAACTCACTGTTTGCGCCTACATCAACACAGCTGCTACATAAAATGTTCCCAATTTTTACAAATAATTTCCTCAGGTCACTCGTTAACTTGTAGTAATACACTGTTTTATTTTATTTTATTAAGTCAGCTTTATAGTTTTGTATTGACTTTAGGTAACATGTAAGAAGGCGTACTTAATATTTGTGAACCAACAAAACTAACAGTTTAGGTGTACTCACAATGGAAAAGGCGTGAAAATTATCATAACCTTCTGTTTACATATTTTCAAGAGGATGTGTATTTTAAAACTAAGTGAACATTATGTAAATTATTAACAGATAGGCGTACCTGAATGTATTGATGTTACTGTACTAACGGTGAACTTTTGCATCTTTTTGGACCATTTTCTTTGATTTTCTTCCTCTCTTGAATAAACAGATTTGTTTAGATGCCACACTCTGATATATGTGTATCAAACAAGTCACTGCTTCATCAGGAATGTTAAGTCCTTGAAGCTTATCATTAGCAATGGATTTTACTTTTTGTATCACACCATTCTCCCAGTACTTGTCAGTCTGCCCATGAAACTTTATAAAACGTTCTTCAATTATTTGTGCACAGTGGAATTATTGGTGACTAGGAACTCGAATGCCTCCTTTTGACATGGTTTATATCCATGAAATGTCCTTATTGTTTTCACAAACAGCGCTGATTTTTTTACCTAGACTGGGGAAATTTTGTTGCAATTTAAATGCCACGTAACCAGCCAAATAACGAAGACCTTTGCACTTCATGACACCTGCGCCATTACATCGAAATCAAAATGTTCATTGGATATATGTGTTCTTTTGAAAACTTGAAACCTAACTTAATCTCTTAATTTTGTTTATTTAATAGGTCTTTTAAACACGCAATACTTAGGTGTTCATTACTGCATACAACAAATCCTTTCCTAACAAAGTAATTCCTGGCAAGCTTTAACATGTGCGGCATATCTGCTAAAACAAAAACATTTTGAGAAACATCATATAGATTTGAAAAACAGTTTTTGTGGGATAAATATTAAGTTTCTTCCACAATGCTCTGGTTTCACCTCCCAAATCCGATGTAATAGACTTTAATAACTTTAACACAAGTGACCATGGCGAGCGTATACGCCTGGTTCTCATTCCTGCATAGGGACTGCTGCAGGTGTATATGATCTCTCAAACGTTGTACAGAAAAATTGACCCTGTAGCGCAGATGACCATTTGTCAGCTGATTTTTCTTTATGACGCAACCACTATAATCACTACAAAAACATTTGGGATCACATTTTCGATCTTTATAAAATTCTTATTCTAGATGTTTGTTAGTAACGGGTTGTAAGTATTAATATTTTAATAAAATAATATTTACTTGAAGAACAAATAATTATTTACAACACAGCACTCATTTTAAATTAATTAGAAAAATTATTTTAATAAAACTTAAAATTCCATACTACTTGTTTTACGTTTTTACATTTATGTATTAATTTTACTTCATTAGCTCACACACTTCAGTTCTTTGTGAGTTGTTTGTTTGTTTTGAAGAAAATAATTGTTCATTTGTCACCTCTGTGTGTGTGTGTGTGTGTGTGTGTGTGTGTGTGTGTGTGTGTGTGTGTGTGTGTGTGTGTGTGTGTGTGTGTGTGTGTGTAGCTCCTGGATATGGGACGATGACACTGATGATGATGGTGATGATGTGCTGCTCCTTTGTCAATCATCGAATATTTGGTTTATTGCTCGATGATTATGAAGTTGCTGATACCAAGGCTGATATCCCGTGAATAAGCTATTTGGGTCTTCCGATGGCATTAACTGAATTGCAAAATATATATTGTAAACTTCAAATTTTATTAACCCTTTGATTAGTAATCACGTATATGTATGTTTTCAACTTTTGCTGCCTCAGTATTGCCGATATACATTAGTTGCGATGTTATGCATGGTGCACTTTAGTGGATTGTTTTTCATACGTTTTGGTATTCATTGATTCTTGCTGTGATGTAATATGTGTGGCTGTGGTGAACATTTTGCGTCTGTCACACGTATTTTGGTGCTTTGTGCAGACACGTGCTTGGAGGTTATGTTGTGCTTGGTTTATGAACGTACAGAGGTGTGTAAGTGTATTCTTACAAGTTGTACTTGTAATGTTTATCTTATATAAGTTATACAATGTGTACAGTTTTATTTTAGTTTATCTGATAAACAACCTTTGCAAAAGACTTAACTATTTGACTAAGGACGAAATTTGTAAATATGTTACTATAAAGATATTTACTTTTATTTTTATTTACACAAAATCAGCTGTGGCTTGCGTCTACTTATTCGGACGCTAATTTGAAACCGCTGCCAACTGCATATTTACTTACTGTGGTCCAAGATTCTTTTGGGCGAGATAGGGAGCAGAATGGTTATTCGAAATAAATAATAAGTCTAGCCCAGTTTTAGTTTAATATTTTAATACGTTTATTGATTAACTTTTTAATATGTAATTTTCTGTTTCCAAGTAATTTAACTTTTATTCCCTTTGATATAAAATCGAATCTCCACCTCTTAACTACACTTTACATCTTATTAATACATATAAAGAAAAACAATGTTACGCAGAAGCAAATATAAACTTAATTTCCCCAAACCAGCATTTCTTAAATTTATGACATACTTTTCACCCACACACACACACACACATACATGCACCCCATGCCCTTATGAGCTTCTGGCTTTTCCAGGAACACCACAAAAACTTAAGGGACCATTTGGAGACCTTCTGTCTCCGATTGAGGAACACTCATCCTCCCTAAACACATGTGAAAACCTTATTTCACAATTTACCCAGGGAAAATTTACACTCTGCCTCACTTCCACAAAATAACTCTCTTCGTATTCTCTCTCAAGCACATCTATACTTATCATTACCCCCTACTAACCCTATATTCTCATCGTCACTATTAATTTTTTCTGTATCACCCTTAGATACCCCTTTTTCAGCTATATCTTTATTATTATTCATATTCGACAATATCTCACTATCATTTTTATAGTTATTACTATTACTTACCTCATCACTTTTCACCTGATTATTATTCGTACCACCATCATTGTCGTCTGTTACTTCATCATTTTCATTTTCACTACACTTACCTGTATCTATTCTCCACGCTTTCATTTTCTCAATACTTTGTTCTAACTCGTTAAACTTACTTGCAAATTTTTCATTAGTATTATCCAAGTGTTTATTAATTTTGCTGATATTACTCCTTAATTCATTATTTTGTCTTTCAATTCATTGAATCTACTTTTGCTTTTAGCATCTTGTTCTTTGAACTTTTCATTGAAATCATTATTTTGTTTATTAAAATTACTCTTCATATTTTCCGACATTGTTTTCATAAGGTTAAATATATCATCCATCGACATCTCTCTTACTCTAGTTGTCGGAGTGGATTCCGCTTCTACATTACTCATTATGATCGATTTGGTAAAACTGCTTTCATTATTTGCCATTTTGATTATTTTTTTATTAATCAATTAATACTTAATTATTACTTATAATATAAACATTAACAAATAATAACCTCCCCAGCATTTTACATTATCACAACATAACCTTCATGCATACGTTTATTTATTTTTCATTTGTTTACCTTAAATAACCCATTCTGCCCTCCAACGTAGGTCCACATTTACATAAAATAAACTTTTATGTAAACGTCCCTGTTTGCGACGCCAATTGTAAAGATATTTACTACTATTTTATGCCAAATAAAATTCGTCCCTGTTCGGGTGCCATTGTAAAGATATTTACTACTATTTACTTTTATTTTTATTTACACAAAATCAGCTGTGGCTTGCATCTACTTATTCGGACGCCATCTTGAAACTGCTGCCAACTGCATATTTACTTACTGTGGTCCAAGATTCTTTTGGGTGAGATAGGGAGCAGAATGGTTATTCAAAATAAATAATTAGTCTAGCCCAGTTTTAGTTTAAAATTTCAATACTTTTATTGATTAACTTTTCAATATGTAATTTTCTGTTTCCAAGTAATTTAACTTTTACTTTTATTCCCTTTGATATAAAATCTTATCTCCACCTCTTAACTACACTTTACGTCTTATTAATACATATAAAGAAACACAAGATTACGCAGAAGCAAATATAAACTTAATTTCCCCAAACCAGCACTTCTTAAATTTATGACAATTTTCACACACACACACACACACACACACACACACACCATGCCCTTATGAGATCTCAATTTTGGTATTTAAAACATTTTGTTCAATTAAATCAAAAAGAATGATAATGAATTTTGTTTGACCCTTGTTAAAATTTTGTTTTAACCCCGAATGTTACTTATCTGAGAATTAGCCCAAAACAGTCCAACTTCCTGACATACTTTCCGTCACTCCGCACATTTCCTTACTTTCACCGTTTTTTATTTATTCACCACTTAACCCGAAACTGTTAGTTCATTTTGTACTATTTAAAAAAAAAAACTGATTTCTTTCACACTTTTACATTTTGTTTGTTTGGGCACGCCCGTAATTTTGCTCGCAGATTTTTTGTGTCCGTACGGCACAAGAGTGAATTCAACTGGGAAGACTGAAGCTGTTCAAAAATCGTAGCTGGAGGGGTGATCATGTGGTCTCGTTCCTTTGTTTGGTTTCTGTTACATAGCCAGATTTTAAGGCATTGCTGACCCCGACACACATTCCAGAGTTAGATCATCGGGGTTTGGCCCTTGACATCATGTAGCGTGACTGAAAATGCATATAGTTCAAAGTTCATGTTGCTAAAAATAGCTGCCTTCCGGTGCTAGATCGACGACCTTGACGCTAACTCGTATACTGGTTTTTCCCCAATACAATTTACAAATAAAATATTGCTGTTCCCAATATGTCTCTGGACGGTATTATCTGTACCGTTACACTACGAACTATGAATCGGGTAATGAAGTATCTATTTTTGACAAATTGTAAAGTGGAGATGATCAATTTAACAATATTTTAATGTTTTTTATCAGGTTCCTTATAATTAATGTGAAAAAGTTTCGGTAATTATGACATTTCTCATCAAAGCTGATATTGCGGTGAAATATTTCTTTTTCTATTCTTCTATGTTATATAAACACGAGAAAAATAATTTGAAACGGCGGTCGAAGCTATTTATGAAGAAAAAAATAAAATAAATACTCCCATAAGCGCGCATGTAAAGTGAATGAGTGCCATATTAACTGAGTAGTTAGTGGGATCACCGCAGTCTAGCGACGGCACACTAATGCACAGCAAGTGACGAGTTATGACGTCATTACGTGGATTACCTATCGCTGCAGTTCATCAAGTTCACGCGCCAAATAACACGCGTTTTTCTACTACTAAATAAAATTAAAAAAATCTTTAAATGTCATTTGTCACAGTTAATATGGCGTTTTTTGGCGTCTTATGGGGGTAATTATTTTATTTTTTCGTAAATAGGTTCAACCGCCGTTTAAAATTATTTTCCTGTGTTTATATAACATAGAAGAATAGAAAAGGAAATATTTCACACACAGCCACGCGCGCACTCACATGAAATGCATGCATATAATTTTGAAAAGATGAAACTCTTACCTTAATGTGTTGGGGGATACAACTCGGCTGCGGCTCTGAAGAAGGCATGGAGATGGAGACCTTCCTGCAGCGGGTAGTGCCTCTTAAACATGAATTCCGCCAGGTATTCCACGAAATGATGTTTTCTCCGGCCGAATCGTGGGATAACATGGCGTATACTTCTCTCCATGCCCTCTCAACAGTGTTTGTGTGAGCGCTGGTAGAGGGTCCACGAAGTTTTGCTGGTGATTCACACGGTGAACGAACCCCACTTCTTCCAGGCAGTCATAAGCTTTCCAGCAGCCACTGATTATAGTGGTGCCTGGAAGAATCCACTCCTCAATTATTTTGAGGAGAGTAGCGGAATCCCGGTGCTCAACCGGTATCAAAAAACACTTACCAGAACCGTGTTCCACTACCCTGAACACCCACTGTCTTTCAATGAACCTGCCCCGATTATATTTCTGACGGCCAAATTTGGCTTCGTCGACTTCTACAGTCTTTCCAGGGCCCCCCAGCTTAGCTGAAGTGCGCTGGGCGTCGATAATAAAAACTTCTCGACAAAAACTGTACCAGTCGACAACGAAGTGGTTGCTCACACCATAGTTCCACATGAGAAGCTGTTGACACGGCGGAGGGATATGAAGGATGTGGCAGACCAAGTAAAAGTAGATTGTGAGAGGATGGTGGGTCTTTGAAAGGAAACTACCTTCTCGTGCGGACCGCATGATGTTACATCTCCTCTTCTTTTTTTTAGCCACCACTTCTTGCAAATTGTGACACCAAAAATATGTCTGTCTATCAGTTCCAATAGGGACCCATACAAAGTACAATTTATTGACCCTTTAATAACCTCGTGCGAAATTAAGAAGTCAATAATCTCCGACTCAGGCATTCGACTGACGTCCCACCGCACTGAATATCATGGCAGGCGATTGCAGTACCGTATTAAATAATGTTATTATAATAATAATATGTTATTAAATAACCCTAAACAACAGAAATAATTAATAAGAACACCACACAATAACACAAACGAAAACACTGAATTCACAAAATAATGAAATTCACGATAACAACTACCTCAATGCTTCGAGCGACATCTGCGAATAAACTAGTGTTGGCGCCGATTTATTTCCAACTGACACACACACACACACACACACACACACACACACTACCAATTACAATTGTGAATACGCAAAATTTTGAAATAAACGGTTTACAAAGGCACTATTTTTTTGTATCTACCAATCAGGCATCATCAGCTTTAATTAGCGGTTTTAATAAATTCGCGGGTTATTTGTATGAGACTATCCCATTGGTTGCGTCGTTGTGATGTCACTGTGGCGTTTTTCGATGTTTTTACCATCGATGGTTCAGTTGCGATGTTTTCATACTATCGATGGTTTCGTTTCGATGTTTTCCTTTGAACACTTTTTTTTAATTTGTAATGAAGACTTTTTTTAAGTTGATTGTTAAATTTAGTTTATTTTAAATCAACAAATTTTTATTTTAGATATTAATAGCTATGTAGTTTGCTCCCTAACCTAGGTAAACGATAAGTACCCTGTATATGAGCTACATAGTAGCGTAGTGACGTAATAATATGGTAAAACTAAACAAAACCATTTTATAGGAGACTGTTACGTAGGTTTCAACAGTTTCAAAGTTAGCTTTAGCTTACATACGTACAAAATAACGGTTTACCCTTTACGCTAGTCGTATTTGCTTTTCATTCAGATATAGTTTTAGATTATTAATATAGTTTTAGATAAATTAGTTTTAGAAAAGTATTAACAGTGTTACTTTACACTGTGATTTTAAGCTTTTACTGTTTAAAAGAAAATAAGAGAATTTATAGGTCTATCTCTCTTTGGGAATACTAATTTAAAAATGTTGAGCAAAGTACGCGAGTCAAAGTCGAAAGACAAAGTACAAGCGAAGTTTGGCACTGAGGAGTTTTGTATCAAAATTACAGCTTGGTAATTCTCACTAAATGCTTTGAAGGACTACCATTTGGCAAATTAGTCTTTCGGACTCCAAACATTTGCAAAAAGGGTCACCTTTTGACAAAGATTGCTTGACAAACACAAACTTATTCTTTGAGCATTACGCTCTGGTTATTTTTGTTTGTCTCTGTTTCGGCTTCAGTTCGCCTCTTCAGGTAAGGAAGTTGTGATAGCAGTTTTTACTGCCGAGCACTACCTTAGGACAGAGTGGAGAAGGTAAAATTTCTCTTTTGAGAATTACCAAACTAACTTAAACTTTCACTTGGAGTAAACAAACCTGACATAGATTTAAAGAGGTTTCTGTTTGTTAAAGTAGGTGGTTTTATGTACGTTTATTCAAAACACTTTATAATCATTATAATAATAAATAATAATGAACAGATTTAGTTAATTATGAATATGAGTTAAATTATTTTAACGCCACCTCGCCTTTATCTAGCCTGTTCTCAACGAGTTCGTCAACAGCCCTGGAAATTCTGATACGGGGAAGTTAGATGTATTTAAATTGTTTTCTCAGGTACAGTGTTGAGGTTTCCACTTTCAGAATCTTCTGATAAGGTAAGTGAGTAAAGTATCGGGGTATATTATTCTTCTCTTTAATTATTTGGTATACCAATTATTTTTATTTATTATTCATCCTCAATTATTTGTAATATTAAAAACATGTAAGAAGCATAGATTTTTATTTGAATTGCAACATTGGCATAAAAACATCGATATTTTCAGTCTTAAAACATCAATGTTTTAATACTGATGTTTTTTTAACATCGATGTACTTTTCACGATGTTAAACATTGATGGTTTTACATCGCGTCACAACAGCTGGACCTCCTCTGTGTGAATATGTTCAAAAGCAAAAGGTTAGTTGTGCTATTGTGAACTGTGATGTTCGTGATCCAAAACTATAGTGAAACAATTCAAAAAATAGTATACAGTGATATCAGTGAAGCCGTTGTCGCATAGACATGGCGTTTTAGTGGCAATATACAAAAAGTTGTAACATCCCAAACAACTACAATATTTTTTAAATCCAATACACTTTTGCCTTAATGTAATTCAATTGCCTACAACGCAAAGCATTACATTTCGGACTCGTGGGTGGCCGGCTCATCAGTTTCCTACAGTATCCACCGCTGAGAGTGATTTTGGGTAGCCGGCTCACCGCACATGCTTTAGTCTCCGGCGACTTCGGCACCTCCGAGGTTACTAATAATAAACTTGCGGTGGGCTCAACGCAAAGCTTTAAACGGCCGTTTGGGCTCAACACAATTTTGAACATGTAAGAATCATGTAAATTTTGTTTTGAAAAAGCATCAACATGATTTCCAGTCAAATTCGGATCGACTGGTTTTGTACACACAGTGACGTCACGCGTCAACAACAGCTGGACCTATGTCATTTCTCACCGTCTACACAGTCAATATGGCGCCCATTCACCATTGCATGCATTCTTATGGGAGTAATAATTTTATTTTTTTTCTTTGTAAATAGGTTCGACAGCCGTTTAAAATTATTTTTCTCGTGTTTATATAACATAGAAGAATAGAAAAAAATATATCACCGCAATATCAGCTTTGATGAGAAATGTCATAATTACCAAAGTTTCATTATAATACATTTTACTAAGTTCTAAAAAATTTCATTATCAAAGACAACACAGCAACCGAGTTGTCACTGATCAAAGGGTTAAATAACCATCTTTATTTATTGTCATTAATTCATGTCTGAACAGGAGTTCTCCAACCAAGCAAAATACATGCGTACACAGGAATCACCCCTTATTGCAGCGCAATACCTGTTTCTGGTGGTGGACCACACACACGTGCACGCACACACACACACACACACATCACCACCACCACAGCTTAAAATCGACAGGCATTCTTTTTGACTTTTGACAGGCTAGAGCTTGTAATCTTTCCAAGTACATAAATGTAACACTACTTAAAACTATTGATAACAACTTCTCTTTATTAATTACTTACAAAAATACTTAAATATGCAAATGTATGTGTATATGTATATTGCAGCAGTACGCCTGCGTACGTTACTGTGCATTGTCGCAGTTAGTTAAAAAAATACTGCTAAATTAGAATAAATAATTAATATCGTTAATATTAAAAAAAAATGCGTATTGAAAGCTGTAAGTAACCAGCGAAGAGAAACATTGAATGTGCAGGACGTTACTGGCATATCACGCCACACTCAAGCTAAGACTGTACAATGTAAGTGTTATGTGTGTGTGTGTGTGTGTGTGTGTGTGTGTGTGTGTGTGTGTGTGTGTGTGTGTGTGTGTGTGTGTGTGACCCAGTAGAAACCGGCATAGCGTCACCCCTGAATAAATGTGAATTAAATAAATAATTTATTTAAATTTTAGTAAGTGCACATAAGATATGACAAAACACATTACACCATGTTATTAATAATATAAAGACGCACACATGTGCAAAATCTAGTGGGAAACAAATAATACATATTAATGCAGTGTAAATAAAAGTGAATAGAACCAAGAACAATTAAAGTATAGAAAACTGTTAACATACAATTATACATAAAAAAAATTTGCGATCATATAAACATCGAGTAATAAACAAATGACTTCGCATGTTGTGAATAAAATTAAAATAAGTACGAAAAATAAACGAATCTGTAAAGGGACACTCTACAAATTATAACAATATACATTGTGCACAGAATGGTTGAAACATGATTTTTGTGCCTGACAGTATAAATAACCAAGGAGCACCAGCCTCGACCTTCATTCACTGGAACACATCTGCAGCCGAAGGCAATGCCCGATGGAGGACCATCCAAGGTCGATATCCCAGCAGTATGGAGATAGCACCGTATGAGTCATCTGAATACTGAGTGGACCAGGAGGACCGGATGACCGACTTCAGGAGGATCAAATGACAACGGGGGATCGACACAGGACGCAGGATCATGACGAGGAATCACTGAGTATCACCGCACAGCAATAAGGTGACATGAAACCATTTTTACTCGTCAACCAACGAGTCATAAAAGACATTAAAAAGAAAAGAGTAAAGAGACAATGATAAACTTTAATAGTGTAAATAATAATTGTAAAATCTAATAGGTTAAATTGTAGTAATTTATAATGATATTTAACATTTACGAAATTATTTTTGTAATTATAACGTAGCATAAATGTTTAAGTAATTCTAAAATAGATTGGTATTTCATAAATACGATATTCATATGTAGGCACACAAAGCAAAGTAGTAATAACATAAAAAATATAGAATTTAAAAAGAAATACAATCTGAGCAAGTCGAGACCACATTATATATTATAAAAATTTCTATTTATACATGTCAATTTATATGTTGTGTATTATATTTATGAATATTTGTGTAATGTTATTTGTATAGTGACAGTAATTGTGTGTATGATGAGCACACACAAAAGAAAAATATTAAGCGAATAATAATGAAAAAATTTTAATTCGTAATTTTTGAAAATTTTATTTAATAAAATTTTGAATGATTTTTACAAAGTTGATATGATATAAGAAGTGTTATTATTAAAGAAGTGTTATTATTATTTTAAAAACACACCATACACCTCTCGTTGATATATATATATATATTATAATTATATCTTTGTCCGAGCATGTTTTAATATTATTTCTCTGTAATATTATTTCTTTATAACGTTGTTTAATGTGTTTTAATAAGTCACACGTTGGTAGTGTCACTCTGTAATATAGCTTGATGTAGTGGTAGGATGAGAGAGATTGTATTTGTCGGCTAGTGGTTTATGAATTTTCCCGCACTTCTGGTTAACAAGGCGATCAGCTCTAACCGTATTTTGGCAGTTGTAGGTTAATTTATTTCTAGTCGTCGGCGAGGCTATATTCTCCTACGTACCTGCTCGCTCCCACTAATACCTGTGAACAAACTCTTATCCTATTTGCATATTGAAATGATAACTCGGTTACTGGTAATTATTGGTTTTTTATTTTTCAGCTTCATTGGTTAAACAATAGTAAATGGTTCGGTCTTGAATCGACCTTGACAAGTTCGTATCGATTCCGACCTTCAACGAATTGTAAATAATTATAATGTAAATTTATCAATCTCAGGGTTTGGGTTCTTTGGGCCAGTTAAGAAGTCAGAAATGTTTTAAAAAAGTGTACAACACATTACAAATACCTTAAAATAAGAAAGCTTAATTATTAGTGTTAACAAGTATGAATGTTATGTTTCTTACTAAGTGCGTCAACGACGACTTTGTCTACACTGGCAATGAATTGCTAAACAAGATGGCCGCCCTGGTCAGTTAACCAAGCATCATGTGCTCCCTATGTTTTTTTGTTTAAATAAAATGTTATTACTGTTAACCACCGTATTAATGTTCGGTGGTTATTCCAATTATCACTGTAGATAGTTTATTTAGTGTAGTGAAGTTGATCTATGTGTAGTGTTGTGACGAAATTACTTCGGATTATATTTACGTCACTTTTATAATCCAGCTATCTCGGCTTTTTGATGTTGGTGTTGATTTAAGCTTCCATCGGTCAGCAGTAGTTCTTTTATTTTCTCTGTAAGCTTTTTGGTGTATTCTCCTCTTCTGTGGTCTTGTTTAGGTCATTATTTTAGTGTAAGTTGGATTTTTTTATCTTCACTCTAAGCGTCAGCTATATGACTTTTGATCCTTTCTATCTGGCGTTCAACAATACAATCATCCAATCTTCTCGTCTTAGTAACGGTTTTTTGACCAGTAAACTCTGTTTTTGATTGGTCAGTTTGCACGAATTTGAGGTCAAGCGGCATATAGTACCGAAAATCATATCCTTGCCTTTCATGTTAAAAAAATACTCCTTTGTTACCTTTTGTTTAAATTAAAATTAATTTACATAGCTTTGTTCCTATTACAAAGATCTACATTTTGATATATCATTTTATGTGTTGACTTTATATTAGGCGTTTTTACACCTTTACAAGAATTCTAAATTTGGACCATAGTACTGCCCTAACTTTTATTATACAATACTTAATGTTTTGTTTGATTAATTTAATTTGATTCACAATTATTCTAAAACTTGTCTCTCTTACTTAAATTTTGGTCCTTCTTTGTTATTATTGTCTTATATTAATTTGGTAACTTAATCCTTTCTGACATTATCTTATTTTATATTACATGTTCGGCCTAGGGCTAAGATTTGATTTCAGTATCCTGTTCTAATTCACATTAATTATTAACTGTTTTTTTTTTTTTTGAACCCTTTTGCCTGATTACATTTGTTTACAGCTTATTACTTGATCTTTGACCCTTGACATATGCTAACGATATTTATTAATTAACACAAAATCTCTTAACATACTAACTTAAAATGTTGCCTTCATGGCCAAGATTATATTCATTTATGAACAAACAATAACATAAACTATTTAGTTTACCATAATACCAATTCCATTTCCATACTATTAAACTTTACTAGTGGACCATTAATATATTGTTTATATGGGCCTCTATTTAGGTATCTTTTGGTATTATGTTGTAACATATACTTTCTATTTTGCCTATAGGCTTAATACACTTCTTCTAATCTTTTACACGTGATTCATGAACGATAAAAATTATTGGCATTGGCCTAAATAAAAGAAAATAAACATAATTAAGCAATGCTAATGCCTTCTCTTTAAAAACCAACAACATGGGTTAAATAACTACAAAACTTCCAATAAATAATACTATTTTTTGTTTTCACTCTGACATTTAGTATGTCTGTTACTTTATAATGCCTTTACGAGTTGTTTCTCTCTTATCGACCTATTTGGTTTCTTACACTTAATATAATTGGAGGGATCATTGATCTCCACAGTCTTATCTGCGTGATTAATGATCTTCCTCGTTTTCCACTTTTCACTTATACACCTTTCACAAGTTCTGTCTTATTCTCTACAGTACATGGTTTCTATTTATTACACTTTTGTGTTGTACTTTTATTTTACATGGTTAATTATTTGACTTTACTAAAAATGAACTTTATCTTGTGAAAAACTTACTTTTTTCGTCGGACGCGTTTTGGCTTAAGTATCCGCCTTCTTCAGCTTTTTGGTCAGACTGCCATCATTTCGTAACGGTTTTTGTGTGGAAGGTGTAGTGGGGGTGGTGTGTGGAGGAAGGGGATTGGTGCAGGGATTCAACTTGATGTTTGTTTTTTGTAAAATTGTGTCAAAAAGTGTATGTGATTTATATTGTAATTGATCGTTGAGTATGTTGTTTGGTTGTGTTGTGTGGTGTTTATATATTTCGTATTGTTCAGTTGTGTTGAGTTTTCGGCCTTTAGGTAAGTAATGTAGAATTTCGAGATTGGTGTCTATGTTGGTGTAATTGTGGTTTTCTGTGTGTATGTGTGTGGCAAATGCGGAGTGTATATTGTTGTTGCCATTTGCCACATTATATTGCCGCATTTGCCACACACATACACACAGAAAACCACAATTACACCAACATAGACACCAATCTCGAAATTCTACATTACTTACCTAAAGGCCGAAAACTCAACACAACTGAACAATACGAAATATATAAACACCACACAACACAACCAAACAACATACTCAACGATCAATTACAATATAAATCACATACACTTTTTGACACAATTTTACAAAAAACAAACATCAAGTTGAATCCCTGCACCAATCCCCTTCCTCCACACACCACCCCCACTACACCTTCCACACAAAAACCGTTACGAAATGATGGCAGTCTGACCAAAAAGCTGAAGAAGGCGGATACTTAAGCCGAAACGCCTCCGACGAAAAAAGTAAGTTTTTCACAAGATAAAGTTCATTTTTAGTAAAGTGATAGTGCTGTGAAAGAAGAGATGAACAATCAAAACAACTTTAATTATTTGAGTTCAGTTATTCTGACTTTTTATCATTTGGATTATTTTGTTACTTATTTGGGGCTCTTGTTATGTCACATTACAATATATATATATATATATATATATATATATGTATGTAGCAATGTAAAAGGTTGTATAGAATAAGTAGTCGATAATTAAATAATGGAATGTTTCGATTTATTAAAGATTTTCCTTATTTTTTTTTTTAACTTGTACAAGTATTTTATTAGTCTATGACAAAACAAAAAATTTAACTGACTGCTTCTGATACAAATATATTAATCATTCTGTACAAAATAAAATTAATTATTACTTCTGTTGCAAATAAAATTACAGTAGAGCATCGATTATCCACTCATCTATTAACCGAACAATCTGTTATCCAGATTCAGTAAAAAGTACAATTATGTACTGTTATGTACAGTAATGTATTGGACACGTGTAGGCATACTAGATATTTATTGAACATAAAAAAATTGTATACTGTAACTTATTACAGTACTGTACAGTAATAAATAAACGCTGTAGCTATTCAGCCTTATAATCGATGAACACATTTACAAATCATAAACAAACTGTGTCAACTGAAGTCTGAGTCAGGGCACCAGTGACATCATTCAACATCAGTCTACCACACCGGCTCTTGTTCAGTTTGCAAGCGTTAGTAATCTGAGGTACATTAGTACACTCGTTTGTTGCTGTTCTTTTTACTTTAACTGCTTTATGATGTCTGTATGATGGAAAAGAGTAGTGCTGTCAATAAACGATAAACTTAAAATTATTAATCGTCTAAATAAAGGAAAAACAGCTGGCGCATTGACTTCCAAATATAACGTTGGTAAATCAACGATTACTGACATTAGAAAAGTGAACTTACGCTAATTTCTTACAGTGGCAAACTAGAATCTTTGAAAGGTGCTACTTCCAGAAAAAAAAACTATGAAAACAGCTGAAAATGAACTTAGATTGTGCAGTGTACATGTGGTTTGTGCAACAAAGAAGCAAGGGTGAATCCATATCGATGGCTATCATCTGTGAGAAGGCACTTATAATAAACGAAAAACTCTGAGGTGATCCACACTTAAAGCTACAACAGGCTGGTTGCAAAAATCTAAATCAAGACATGGTATACAACAGCTAGATATTTCAGGCGAAATACTTAACTAATTTTGAAAGTGCTGATAATTTTAAGAAACAGTTTTTGCTTATTGTAAAAGACAAAGGGTACAACACCGAAAATATCTACAATGCTGCCAAAACCGGGCTTAACTGGAAAGCTCTTCCAAAAAAGACGTTAGTGTTAAGAAATGAAAAATCTGCTTCTGGGTTCAAATTTAATAAAGAACGTGTTACAATTATGTCATGCACTAATGCAAGTAATTCCCACAGATTAAAATTGATTGTTATAGGGAAATCTAAGAATCCTAGATGTTTCAAAGACGTTAATATGAATACTTTCTCAGTTAATAACTTACAACCACAAAAACGCTTGAATGAATGTTGAAAATTTTACTAAGTGGTTTAATGATGTGTTTGTCCCTGCAATAAAAAAAAGAAAAGCAGAAAATAAAATTAGTGGTCCTGTATTGTTGCTATTGGACAACTCCTGTGCACATCCTTCAGCTGATTCTTTACCTCAGCATGAGGATATTGATGTGATGTTTATCCCACCAAACTGACAAATATATTACAACCTACAAACCAAAGTGTTATAGAAACATTTAAATGGCTTTACCACAAATCTTTTCTTCGGTACCTACTTAGTGAAAATGAAGAAGGATCCAAACAGTTAATAAAAGAATTTAACTTAAAGGAAAGTGGGTATATGATTGCAGATGCCTGGGGTACTGTAAAAACTGAAACTCTGTAATGAGTTTTAGGAAAACTTCTAAATCAAAGGTTAAATGAGGAAATAAATCTGATACTGAACATCAAGTCACAGATATTGAAATCATGCATCAAATGGTACAGAATATTCCTCAGTTTAAAAACTGCAACAAAGAAGAAGTTAACAATTGGCTGAAGGTGGATGTAGCCGATCGTGGTTTTCAGTTATTAACCAATGAAGAGATAGTTGTGTCATTAAATGAACGTAATGAAAACGAATCAGATTCAGATGAAGATGGCGAGAATGCTACTAATACAATACCACCGACGGCAGCAAAAGCTTTTGACGCACTTGAGACTGTTCTAAAAGTGGGCCGAAACAGAAGACAAGATAGATTGTATTCCGCTTATGATCTTAAACAACTTCAATCTGTAGCAGCGAGAAAATAGTGTATTGGTTTGAAGCAGACCGTGCTAGAACAATTCTTCAAAAAAAAAAGCGTATATCCATGGTACTGTATGTTTTGTTTTGTTTTTCATTTGTAATTAATTTTATAGTACAGTGTCATTAAACTCTAATTTTGTTTAAATTTACGTTTGGTTTTATTAATTACACTCAGTTTTAATTCAATGATTTTTAGCCTAAGTAATACATTACAGTACAGTATATACTGGTTGCTACTTCCGTATACTTCAGTACCCGGATACTGAAGTTGTCTACAAATGTTTTTGGAAGTTCAAGGTTGTATCATACAGTGGGTTCAAATTAAAATTCAGTTAGTATTCAATATGAAATCCTGACTGTGTGTATTATTGTATGCTTTGTAAATTTCAAACTCCTGTAAAGTGTTCATGTTGTGATTCATTCAAGTGAGGTTCAAGTTATTGTCAGGCGATTTACACAGTGCGTTTCAAGTGGTGTATTAGTGAAAGTGATTATAATACGGAATTCTTTATAGTTGACATTGTTATTTGTGTGGACAGATTAACTTGAATTGTTGTACGTGTATAAACTTATAGAATAACGTGTTGATTATAAACTGTTAATTTTATTGTGATAATTAAAGCTGGTTTTTAGTGACTTCATTGGTGTCTTGTATTTTGTTTTCCACTGTACCATATGACAATCAGTGAGCCCATCGTAACAATATGTTTGCACTACTTCACAGCACTCGTTATTTTTTATACAGTCAAAAATCAACTTAATCTAACAATTCTGAGCGATTCTTACTATTTTACAGTATTGCATCATGCAACCTTTACTTCAACCAATTCTCATTGTAACATGCTATTATATGTCAAAAATGAAATTATTATTTTATATGCAAATCTCACCTATTGAAATATATATAGTTACAACACAAATAAGCCACCCCAATACCAGGGATAAAAAAGATGAATAATGAATATAAAAAAGTAATTCGTATAAAATAAAATGTTTAATATAAAGAAAATAAAATGACGATGACACGAGAAACGACGACATGACCTAACCCAAGTGATTGACCAAACAAAAGAACCAAAAGAAGAAGGGAAAAGACGAAACCAAATAAGAATAAAACCGATCGAAGAAGGTGGATAATTCCATACAACCAAATGAAATAAAACCAAGTGAGAAGGAGAAAACCAAATAAAATGAAACAAAATAATATGAAGGTGAAGAAGGAAAATGAACATGAAACTAACCAAGTATAAAGGAAATAAGGTGAAACTGAATGAGAAAACACATACAAATAATTTAGAATATGAAGAGGAGAAATGGTACACTCAAAAGTAATATTGGAAACGAACCCAATAACTAACCAATACCCAGAATAATTATTATTATCGATTGAAAAATAAATGTGAATGATTTGATAAAGCCCAATAACGTAATATGAAAAAATAAAAGTACACTAACCCCAGAATTAGAGTTAGATGTAACAAAAAACTCTATAACGACATAAACTTATTAATAATGTAAATAATATTTGTAATGCGAGAGATAGTGAGATGGTGAGAATATAAAATCAACTAAGTGACAAAGAAAAAGTAATTATAGGGATTACCCACTAATAAACACTTAATATAATCATTTAAGGAGTGCAAAAGTGAAAGTGTAAAACCCCAAAATAATTAGAAACCATATTAATAGGAAAAACACTTAATAATCTATAAACAAACTCTAAATGATTAATAGTGAACCACATTAATAATTAATAATGTTGGTAATGATAGTACAGTAAACCCTCGATTTAACGGACTAATTGGGGCTGAGGGGTGTCCGTAAAATTGAAAGTCCGTTAAATCGCAAATTTTGTTTTTTGAGGATATATTTAAATCAAATAGGCCTATAACACTTGAAATTTTAATACTATTAATATAATGCAAATACCGTATTGTTCCAAATACAAGCCGCACTTTTTCTCCTAAAAACATGGTCGCTAATTTGGCATGCGGCTTGCACTCGCGCGCTAACCTAATTCAAAGTTATACCTGACTTCTGTCGGGACAAACGCTTTTGGTATCTATGAGTTGTTTACTGCCTAAGCAACAGCAGTTTGCCTGGCTGTAGTTAACTCTGGCGTTATGATTTATGACTACAACCGAATGTTTTAACAGCAAACTGAAGAAAGAATAGGAAGATAAAGTGTAAGTGCGTGTGCACACGTGCATTTTCGCACCCTTCTGTAGGCAGCAAGACAAAGGATGAGTAGAGGGGTGTGAGTAACATGTTTCTAAATAACGGGTAAACTACCAGTGTGTTTTTCTATTGTAACAGCAACAACATCGCTTATCTGTACAGTTTTCATTCGGCGTTTTTGTAGTGCGTTTGCGGTATGAGTGATATTGTGGAGACTAAAGGCACGCAGTCAAATCAAATTAATCGTAACCCGTGCGATGCGAGTTATAAATTAATTGTGATACAAAATGTAGAAAAAACATACAAACGCGAAGCCGCAAGGAAATTTGATATTGATGAATCCTGTATTCGACGATGGAGAAAACAGAAGGAATGACTTTTAAATGCAAATACTGCGTGACGAGCTTTCGCGGGCCCTCAAGTTGGGCATTTTGTAGCAGTAGAGTCCAGCGTCTGTGAATACATACGGCTTTTAAGAAGGCAAGGACTCCCTGTCACTAGACATGTTTTAAAATTAAAAAGCTTTAGAAATCGCAGAAGAATTAAAAGTTTCCGGTTTCAAAGCCAGCTTTGGGTGTAAAAGACGAATGATGCGGTGAAATGGATTTGCGCTTAAATGACGTACATCACTCGCGCTAAAACTACTGAGTGACTACGAAGAAAAACTCCTACAGTATCAGCGGTTTGTCATTCATTTACACAAGAAGCATAATTATTCACTTAAACATATGGGAAATGCCGATGAAACACCCGTATTTTTTATTTATGTATTTACTGTGGACCAAAAAAGAACCAAATCTGTAACAGTAAAGATTATGGGAAATGAAAAGTTATGTGCCACTGTAATGCTTGCTGTATTAGCTGATGGACGAATATTTCACAGTGAAATAAAATGCATATCAGTGTATATTGTTCAGTGTTAGTTGTCGTGATATCTTCCACTGAATGTGTGCGATGCCTGCGTCAACGACAACGCAAAGACAGTGATCGTGAAGAATTAAATGAATTCTTGATGAATACTCCGTTCTCATCAAATACAATTGAAGATGAGAAAATTTACGTGTTTCAAAACAAGAAACAAGAAGAAAAGAAATGAAAGAATGCTCCGATAGCCAAGCAATATTGCCAGAACAGGAGAGTCTGCAGTTTATGCATATTATCCGTTTCAAAAACCTAATGTTTCAGTTTTTTTTTTTGCCCCGTTTCGTCTGTCAAATTCTGTCTGTTAAATCCGAAGTCCATTAAATCGAGGGTTTACTGTATTAGGAATAAACAGATAAGAACATGAACACTGAATAGTGATGGTGACATTATTATTAAAATAAGAATCTTAATAATAATAAAATTAAGTTAAATTGTATACACTAGTATTTAAGGGGAGAATCCCATGAAAGGTAAACAATTGGTGTTACCATGGATTGAAGATAGGGATTATGTAGAAATAAGGAAATAGAAATGAAATCAATAAACACCCAAGTTATAAGGGATAATTAATTGAATAAGTTTAAAAGGAGTGATGATGTTTATCACCCAAAAAATAATAAGAAATGAAATGAATTGTAAACAAACATTACCTAATAACTGTTAAAAAAAAATTGTTTTATTCAATTTATGAATAGGATATGGCTGGAGAAATTGTACAGACCATAGGCGTAGATGTTATGTTTTAATAGTAAGTAATAGCCATATTGTTAACAAGGCCAAAATAGATAAATAAGAAGGTAAACCAATACAAAAATAATTACACTAGAAAATCAGTTATGTAGAAAATAATAGAAACATAAAAATAGGATAAAAACAGACCCAAAACACACTCACAAATAAACCAATCAATTATAATAACAAAACAAAACACATTAGAATAAAATGAGATATAATTTGTATAAAATAAGTAAATATAATCAATGGCTACTTAGGCCTATGAAATGCCTAACTGCCAGAAACAAATAACTGCAAATTGTATAAAATCGATAAGGAATTACAAAGCCAAGGCGAGTAACCAGCCAAGGGTAATTTGTAAATCAAATTAAAAGAAAAATGTTAGAATAAGGACTTAAATTAAAAAAGAAATGTAATTAACAAATAGTGACATAATTGTACAAACGTTAATATCTTATAGAACCCAACCTTAGGGGGTATCAAAACAATCTTTGAAAGGAAATAATAACATGTGACAGTACAAAAAAGCCTGATATAAAAATATGGTATGCGAGGTAACAAACTATTGTATTCCGATGTTTTAAAGTCATTTTTATGGGTTACATAATTTCCCTTGGTTTTGCCGGCAACGACGTAGTTCCGAGACGACAAAATAATCTCAAGGACAGCAGTGGACGTGCAGCTAAAAAGACTTATAATGGTTACCGCCACTAAGAAAGGCGCTTCATATTCATGTTTCATTGGCCAACAGCTCGAAACGTCATTAAAACCACTATGACGTTATGAAAATACGTAACAAACCTGGCTATTATATAACCAGAGACAAAAGAACGATGACGTGTGCTCACTCACACATACGTAGAATTTGCATAATTCTCGCCCCAGTCGACACACAACAGCAGCAGCAGTAACAACTTGTTACAGGCCGCCGGCAAGTTATACCGGCAAAGTGTTTTAAAACAGTACAAAATGTAGTTAAAATATCATATGTGATAATTAGAAGTGAGCCAAACAGTGAGCAGTAATTGTTTTCAAAATTATGCAGTAGAGTCAGTGATAATATCAAAAAACGTAACCAAACCAACTTAAGGCCTCAACATGTGAAACCTCTTCTAGAACTTCTAGTCTACAGATACAGGGAAGTGCAAAACAAATTTTACTAAAGAGCTCGTTAACCCTATAATTAAATATGTGTACACGATAGTAATTTGAATTCATAAGAATGAGTGAGTGAGAGAAAGCGGGGCGTGTTGTTTTGTTTTAATGTCGACATCCGAACGGGGTGTTGGTTTGCGTTTGCGTTCAGCCAAGATAATCAAAACCAGTTAATAGCAAAGCAGCTGCTAAATTAAAATATGATATTTGTTAGATTAATGATTAACAAGATATAAAGAAGTTCATGATGAAGACGAGCCAACTTTAATGGCCGCCATGTTGATTTTGTCCGGTGTACACGCTTATAGCATTTATGGAATAAAACAATATTCATGATTAATGTTTATACTGAACGTATTCTCATTTCAATGCCTGTCTCTGCCGGCATTCACGCTGAGCAGAATCCTGGATCCCTTAGGTAATAAAAATTCATGTAACGAGATTGAAATAAGCAGATGCTATAATTATGGTGGATACCATAATTATGATACCATAATTGTGGTAGACGCGACACACGTGCTTTATTCGATTAAGGTAAACAAACCCAAATACAAGTTGTTAGATAGTTCATATGACAAATACATTTATATTTATTTAAAAAGAAAAAGTGAGTAATTACAAATGACGCCCTCACTGGGACATAATAAAAGTGACTAATAACAAATGGGCCCGAACTGGTGACTATATAAAATACATTAATAGATTTTATATAATAAGCCTGAATTGCGGCGGGGTGGACATTGAAAGTGAGAATACGGTTGTAAAGTAGACGATAACGATAAGATAAAGCGACAAACCATTAACAAATTTCATAATGGCAAAGAGTAAAGAAAATAATTCTTTATTGAACACAATTGATAGTATAAATAATAGTCAAATAAGCATGACGGAATCAGTAGTTATGAGTGAAGAAATAGTGCACTCAACACCAATCCCAAATAATAGGGCTGAGAATAATAAAATTATGAAAATGATGCAAATGCTTTTCAATATACAGAACAATAATTTTAATATAAAATGTGAAGAATTAAAAAACGAAATCGAAAAACAAAATTTTAATTTTGATAAACGAGTTGATGAAATGCACGCACGTTTCGATAAAACGGAAGAGAAAATAGTTGCATTAGTTAATGAGAAGTTGGATAGACAAAAGAATAAAGTAGATGAAAATTACGAGAGTAAAATGGGGGTAGAGAATAGTAGAGAATCAGATAAATTGAATGAAAATAAAGACAAGGTAAGTGGGGTAGAAAATTACGATAAAATAAATAAAGATATAGTAATAGGTGATAATAGTGTGGAGGTTGGTAGTATAAATGAAATTTTATGGGGAATTGAATATAATGATAATGGAATGATAGTGGGTGTTGAAGGGTTAAAGAGAGAGAGATGGTATGATAAAGAGAAATATATTGAGAGAGAGAAATGTTGTTGGGAGAGTTATTATGAGAGATGTTTTAAGAGAGAGAGATGGTATGATAGTGAGAGATATTGTGAGAGAAAGAGGGAGGTAGAAATTTTTAAGATAAGCAGAGATTATGAAGAGTTTAAAGGAAGGTTAGGAGTAGAGATGATATATAATAAAAATAATAAGTACTTACCTTGTAATGAAGCGGATATAGCAGTCGTAGGAGATGATAATGAAAATAATGACTTTATAACATACCTAGTGGTGACGAATTATACTGGAGGTGACAGGACAATGACCAATCATGACAGATTAAATGAGTTTGTGGAAAATAATGAAAATTTGAATGGTAGATGCATTTATGATGTTAATGTAAGAGATTCAATAATAAGCAATGTATATAGATATAAGATAAGATTATTATTTGACGATATGGGGTAGTTGTGTATTGTTTATTGTGTTATGAACATTTAATTGTGTGGACAGTGTTTTTAAAAATGGACTGATCAGGACTGATTATGGTAAATGATTTAATGATTATGTGAATTGTATATTTTTGTGTATTGATGTCTATGTATTTGTGTAATTTTGCTATTGTGTATTCTATGTATTTTTTGTGTGTAAACTATTGTAGAATTTTAAATAAGTAAAAGAAGTTTAATAATGATTTTGAAAGGATATTATGGAGTTTAGATTCTAAAGGGTTAGTAAATGATTATATATTTGGTTATTGAGAGGTATTGTTGTTAGTTGATAAGTGATGAATTTTGTAATGGTGTATTAAGTTGAAATGTTGTAAAGAGTTTGGGAATAAGGATAAATCAGGGCATTGGAGTTAGTTGAATAAAGTTATTGGGAGTTAGGGAAAATAAAGTGCTGAGATGCTGATAATATATAAAGAGGTGTTAGATATTTTAGGGACACAGTGGTTAGCAATTATATGTAGAGTTGAGTGATGTTAGTGGTAATTATATTTGTTGTTGATGGTGATATTTTGTAATAAGGGTATTGGTGTAGGAGTCCAACGAGAGATGTTGAGACAGGAAGGGACCGTTTAGCGCCGGAAAGGGTTATCTGAAAGGGTCAGAAACCGATAAGGGAATGAGTTGGTTAGAGGGAATACACACATACTAGTACAAAAATGAGCGGTGCCAGAGGTTTTAAATGGGATTTGTGAAGGGGGTTGTTATTGAGATATTGGTGTCATATTATATGTAAATGGTTAGAAGCGGTTGTTAGTGGAAAAAAGAGGTGAGTAAGGTTAGGTTGCCAAATACCAAAATAAGATACAGAATAGTGAATAATTGAGAGTCACCCAAACTAGTTAAGGATAAAAAGGTTAGAAAAGAAAATTCATAGTAGAAAGGTGATGTAACTGAAAGGTAAGGTAAATGGAAAGGTAAATGATAAATGTGAAATTTTGTATAGAATCTAAATGAATGTTAAATATTAAAAGTTGAATAGAGAATTGTTGATAGGAAAAATGTTATAAAATTTTGCTACAAGTTATGTAAATTGTTTATTTGTGAATTGTTCAATGTTAGTGTTTAATGCTTATGATGTACAATGTTTTATTGTGTTTTATTATGTCAACAATAGTGTGTGTGGATAGGGGGTTACTACCAAGATAGTAACGATTATAAGATTAAAATTTTGTAAAGTTTGTCCATTCTCTAGAAATGATTCTGCTATAAAGAAGGTTAAATGTAAGAAAAAGTAGTAAAGGAATTATAAAACTTTTAAGTTGTCTGCCATGATATAGATATTGTAGGATTATAAGAAGTAAATTATTAGAGTTAATGGTTGTTGCTAAAGCAGTAAGGTATAGTTTATTTAGGTTAAAATTAATTGTTTTCATATGGTAAAGTGAGTGAAGATAGTTGATAGAAGTCAGAAGTGTGTACTAGGTACCGGATTGTGAAGGGGAGTAATTTACTATCTTAATTCTTGATATACATTGTTTGAAGTTTGTAGAATTAGGCAAACCAATGCCCCAAAACGCAAACCAACGTGCTAAGAGGAAACATATCAGTTATGGATATGGATATAAGGAAAGCCACTATTTAAAAAAAAATTTTGTATTGAATGTTTCAGAGTTTTATGGTGTGGTGACCGCGGTCCTGAGCTGGCCGGTGTGTCAGAACAGGAGCGGAAAGTGCCTCATGGCCTTATGGTGTAGGGATCTCTCTGGAGAAGTCCAGTAAGGTCAGAAGGTGCGAACCTCATCATTGGACCAAGGGTAAGTGGTTGAATTTATATTTTTTTTGTAACACTACAGGGGGTTGTGGCTCCATATCTGAGCTGATCCTTTTAGAGAAATGTGAATGAGTCAATGAAAGTTTTTGTGTCTCGACACAAAACCTTTCATTGAGGGGGTTTTGTGACAGTACAAAAAAGCCTGATATAAAAATATGGTATGCGAGGTAACAAACTATTGTATTCCGATGTTTTAAAGTCATTTCTATGGGTTACATAATTTCCCTTGGTTTTGCCGGCAACGACGTAGTTCCGAGACGACAAAATAATCTCAAGGACAGCAGTGGACGTGCAGCTAAAAAGACTTATAATGGTTACCGCCACTAAGAAAGGCGCTTCATATTCATGTTTCATTGGCCAACAGCTCGAAACGTCATTAAAACCACTATGACGTTATGAAAATACGTAACAAACCTGGCTATTATATAACCAGAGACAAAAGAACGATGACGTGTGCTCACTCACACATACGTAGAATTTGCATAATTCTCGCCCCAGTCGACACACAACAGCAGCAGCAGTAACAACTTGTTACAGGCCGCCGGCAAGTTATACCGGCAAAGTGTTTTAAAACAGTACAAAATGTAGTTAAAATATCATATGTGATAATTAGAAGTGAGCCAAACAGTGAGCAGTAATTGTTTTCAAAATTATGCAGTAGAGTCAGTGATAATATCAAAAAACGTAACCAAACCAACTTAAGGCCTCAACATGTGAAACCTCTTCTAGAACTTCTAGTCTACAGATACAGGGAAGTGCAAAACAAATTTTACTAAAGAGCTCGTTAACCCTATAATTAAATGTGTGTACACGATAGTAATTTGAATTCATAAGAATGAGTGAGTGAGAGAAAGCGGGGCGTGTTGTTTTGTTTTAATGTCGACATCCGAACGGGGTGTTGGTTTGCGTTTGCGTTCAGCCAAGATAATCAAAACCAGTTAATAGCAAAGCAGCTGCTAAATTAAAATATGATATTTGTTAGATTAATGATTAACAAGATATAAAGAAGTTCATGATGAAGACGAGCCAACTTTAATGGCCGCCATGTTGATTTTGTCCGGTGTACACGCTTATAGCATTTATGGAATAAAACAATATTCATGATTAATGTTTATACTGAACGTATTCTCATTTCAATGCCTGTCTCTGCCGGCATTCACGCTGAGCAGAATCCTGGATCCCTTAGGTAATAAAAATTCATGTAACGAGATTGAAATAAGCAGATGCTATAATTATGGTGGATACCATAATTATGATACCATAATTGTGGTAGACGCGACACACGTGCTTTATTCGATTAAGGTAAACAAACCCAAATACAAGTTGTTAGATAGTTCATATGACAAATACATTTATATTTATTTAAAATAAAAAAGTGAGTAATTACAAACAGTAGTGATAATATTTAATATGTAGGGAGGAAGACAGAAGAATATAAGCAATCAGAAGATATACAGCTATTTTGAATAATAATTCAAATTTGATAACAATGGTAATAAGACAAGATTAACCAATCAGAAGTAACATGTAACCATCACAACAGACCGTTGGTTACGAATTTTCCGTTAATTTATAGTACTTTCAAAGTGACGCTCGTCAAGATTAGACGCCAAATATTGAATGACCTAAATTTTCATTTTAAACGTATAAAAAGTAATCTAAATTCAAAAACATGAACCAGTAAGAAGAAGATGAATAACAATAATATTTAAATGATGCCAAGGACCATTTTACCTGAGAATTAAATGAAAAAATAACTTCAACTAACATGAAAAAGACGCAAGACATACTTAAGCCCCAAGATTATTGAAAATTATTGAAAACTGAATACGATTGCAGCCCAATTACATTACAACTGAACGACTGTTTATACCAAGTCGTCTGATTTGATAAGTATAATTGAATTACCCAATTTCCTGAAATAAACTCACTTTAAATATTTCTGACAGTTATCTGAACTCTCACTGTAAACAGAATATGATTTCTTTCAAAGATTAAGTAAGATAAACAAACACTGAAAATTTATTAATTAAGAAAATAACCTAATGTTAAACTGCGAACTTTTGAAACGCACATTACTACACAGCAGGAACAAATTGTAACTACACTGTTCTTGTACATATTTATTAATTATTTTTATATATTTATTTATTATGATAATCATACCATAAGTATCGTACTTACCATAATTTTTTGTGCACATGTCTACGTAATCATATTTGTTTATTGTGGGTCCAGAGTCCGCATTAAGCGCAAATAGAGACTGAGTTGGGTCTTGAAATAAAAGTACCAACATCAATATGATTTGAAACCAACTTACTTTTTATTATTTTTTCATTTGCAAGTGTGAATCGTAATTACAAGACAATGGCCGCCTCATAGTGACCAAAACAAAATGGCGGTCGTTTTGTTACATTTATATTCGTCAATCATGATTTTAAGATTTGGTTATATTTTTGATCAACTAAATACTTTTGTTACTCTGCAGCTGCTAACTTACGGAAGTGTTTCTATTAGACTTATATTAATCTTTGATGCAAGCCAACGCCTTAGTTTTGGCTGCCGGCATTACTTCAAGCACGCTCTCTCTCTCACTCTCATTCTCTCCTTATAAAATTATTAGAGATACATGTTTTGTTTAACGTATTGTTAATTTTGAGCTCAATGAATTTTATTGCAAGTTTGACTTTCCTGAATATATGTAGACTCGAAGTTCTGGTTGGGAGTTTCACATTGTTGACCGGCCGAGATCTCCTGGTTGCTTGGGTTTTCTCCTTTTGTAACACTGATTCTAATTTTACATGGTTAAAACTGTTAATCACTGATTCTAAGTCATGTTGTATGTACTGTTACTGTCTAATTTACATTTTTTGATGTTTTAAATCACTTTGCTGGCATTACTTGCCGGCGAATTTCTATAGCGTGTTGCCGCCTTGGCGGTATTATGAAGACTGGGTGGATGCAATGCACATTTTTACGTATGTGTGTGTGCATCGACGTCATTGTTCTTTGTCTCAAAGCAGGAAATTCCCTGGTTTATGCGTTATTGTTGTTACGTCATTCATATTTTTAATGACGCCTCGCATTGTTAACCAATGAAAAAGTATTAAGAGCTTGTGTCAACTCATGCAACCATTGAATGTGTGTTACTTCACACGTACGCCCTTGGCCTTGAAATCGTCCCGCACTGAGGTAACTGCGTCATTTTCGTCAAACAAAGGGAAAATTGTCCTACCCATACACATGTATGTAAAATACAATGAAATACAATAATTTAATACCCCTTGTCCCATAAATCTGAAATCACGCTTTTGTCCTGTTGCAAAACCCCCTCAATGAAAGGTTTTATGCCGAAGCATAAAAACTTTCATTGACCCATTCACATGTTCTAAAGGGATCAGCCCAGATATGTCGCCACAACCCCCTATAGTGTTTACACAGAAAAACTTTAATCACTTACCCTTGGTCCAATAATGATGATCGTACCATCTGACCTTACTGGACTTCTCAGGAGAGATCCCAACACCATAAGGCCATTAGGCACTTAACGCTCCTGCCCTGATGCACCGGCCAGCTCAGGACCGCCGTCACAACACCACCAAACTCTGAAACATGAAATACAAAATTTTAAAATAGTGGCCTTATCTATTCCCATATCCGCAACTGATATGGCTCCCCTTAGTTGCATTGGTTTGCGTTTTGAGGCATTGGTTTGCTTAACTCTAAAATTTTCAAACAACAAGTAACAAGATTTAAAAATAGAATTGCCCTCTCCTCTTATCTTAACATTTTCTCCAAAACTGGCCTTCAGTCATTACCAATTCACTCCTTCTATCACAAGAGAAAATATATATTCTTATAGTAATACCCTAACATGTAAAACAAACCTTTTAAATTTCAAAACAATAACAACATTTCTATCATTTCATATATAATCAAAAAAATAATTATGGCAAATACCCCAAATTTCTTAAATTTTTTTACTTCGCTTTCTTTATACTTAGATTTCTTTGCAACAGAATCAAACTATATTTTGTTCAAAACCATTCTAACCTTATCTTTTCAACATATTAACATTTGTTACCGTCGCTACTAATAACAATAAAACATAATAAAACATTGAACATCAAACATTTGCATTGTTACATTTACCTTACATAATTCACATTTAAATAACTTGTATAAAATTTGATAAGACATTACGGCTTCAACTTTCTATTAACTCTTTACAATTCTTTTGTATCACCTTTCTACTATGAATTTTCCTTTTCTAACCCTTTTATCCTTATTAGTTTGGGTGACACCGTTATTTACTATTATGTATATCTTATTTTGGCATTTATCTATCTAACCTTACTACCCCTCTTTTTTCTACTAACAACCGCTACTAACAACCATTAATATATTATGACACCAATATCTCCTCATTATAAACACCTTCACTAATTCCACTTACCTCTGGCACCGCTCGTCTTTGTACTAGGCTGTGTTCCTTACCTGGCCATACACATTCCTAACCATTTGCCCTCCACCGAATATCGGCAAACGCTCTAACCCAAATTGCTCCGCCTGCCACAACGTCGCACGCTGGTCTCTTGCCACGCCGCACGCTGATCACTCCTTACACCACTACCCTTACTACAAATTATCATCATCAACAAATATATTTACCATTCACATTACTCACCTCTCTACATATAATCACTGACTACTGTGTCCCTAAATATCTAACACCCTCTTTGTGTATTTTCTGTATCTCACTTCTTATTCTCTCTAACTCCCAATAACTCTGCTTAACTAACTCAAATACCTTTATTTTAATAATTATCACCCAGGCTCTATCCATTTTTAACACTTTACATTACTGTGATCATTGACAATTGCATTAGAAAATTCATCCCTCACCTACTAATAACAATACCTCTCAATATCCAAATATATTACGTGTTTAATCATTTATTATCCATTGGAATCTAAATCTCATAATTATTTCAATTCCTTATCAAACTTTCTTCAATTATTTAAAATTCTACAGTACATGGTTTACATAAAAAATACATATAATACACAACAGCAAAAATACACAAATACATTGACATTAACACGTAAAATATATACAATCCAAATTATCATTTAACCATTTACCAAAATCAGTTCATAAACAGTCCATTTCAAAAACACTGTCACACATTTAAATGTTCATTAACACAATAAAATAATTATCCTCCATCGTCAAACAATAGTCTTATCTTCGGTCTGTACAATTTATTTTTTATTAAATACATTATATTAACATCATTAATATAATACACATTTAAATTCTTATATTTATAAAACCAGCATAATTAATAGGGTTATTCCCTATCAATTCATCATATAACTTGTCATGATTGGTTATTGTCCTGTCACCTCCAGTATAATTAGTCACCACTAGGTACGTTATAAAGTCATTATTTTCATTATCATCTTCTCCTACTGCTATATCAGCTTCCACCCAAGGTAAGTATTTACTTTTATTATACATCATCTCTACTCCTATCTTTTCCATAAATTCTTCATACTTTCTACTTATCTTAAAAATCTCTATTTCTCTCTTTCTCTCACAATATTTCTCACAACACCTCTCTACACTCTCTCTCTCAATATTTGCAGGGGACACTAATCCACAACTACTGCACCACCTGTGAAGTGGACTAAAAAACCTAGGGACAACTTTATTTGTAGACCATATGTCTCCCAAATATACATTGAAGGCACTCTTGTCCTTCCTCAACACATGTACTTCACCCCCAACTATGCCATTAAGGGAAAAATTTACCCCCTGCAATCCCCCTACAATTATACTTTATTTACACACACTCTTTAACCCTTCAACACACACTATCATTCCCTCATTATCATATTTTATTCCCATTAAACTCTCATTATCACTACCCATGTTTACATAATCATTTTCTAACATATTTTTATTTATTTTATCATAATTCTTACCACTGCTTACCTTGTCTTTACTTATGTTCAAATTGTCTATTACTTTACTCTTAAAATTGTCATCTATTTCTGTAATCTTATTTTGTAACATGCTCATTCTATTACTAGCATTACTCTCATGTTTTGATACTGTCTGGTCTATTTTCTCAATATGTTTGGTTATGTCTATTACGTTTGATTCAAATTTCTCTAGCTTATTTTGTAAAACTTAATTTAAATTTCTATCTGTTTGTTTACTTCACCTTAGTTCTACTCTCTATCTGCTCATTAATCGTGGTTAAACATTTATTCTCTATTTCTCTATTTTGTGTTTCTATTTGGTTTTGAACTGTCTCATTGATTAGATTAATTATATCATCTAAATTACTTATTTTGATATGGAATTGCTCATTAATGGTTTCTGTTTGTTTTTTAACACTGTCACAATGTATTTCTATTTCATTTATTCTTTCATCAAAATTACAATTTTGTTTTTTAATTTCCTTTTTTATGTCATTAAATTTCTCATCTAATTGATTAAAATTATCATTAAAATTGTCTAATCTTGTATTTTGCTCATCAAACTTAATACTCTGTTCGTTAAAAAGTAATCTCATCATTTTTATCACGTCATTCTCCTCAACTCTTTTTGTTGGGGCTGGTGTCGAGTGAATACTATCACCCATTATTTCTGATTCTGTTACACTTATTTCATTCTTATTTGCCATTGTTAAAAAATTTTAATGAACTGTTACTTTCGACAGACGTCACAACATAAAATAGAATTATACTACCCCTCACTTCAATACCCACTCTGTCTCTATATTCAGGCTTATTATATAAAAATATAAAAAAAATATTTTTATATAGTCCCTGTTCAGGCGCCAATTGTTCTTATACAGATAAGTCCCTGTTCGGGCGCCAATTGTTCTTGTACATATTTATGAATTATTTTTATATATTTATTTATTATGATAATCATACCATAAGTATCGTACTTACCATAATTTTTTGTGCACATGTCTACGTAATCATATTTGTTTATTGTGGGTCCAGAGTCCGCATTAAGTGCAAATAGAGACTGAGTTGGGTCTTGAAATAAAAGTACCAACATCAATATGATTTGAAACCAACTTACTTTTTATTATTTTTTCATTTGCAAGTGTGAATCGTAATTACAAGACAATGGCTGCCTCATAGTGACCAAAACAAAATGGCGGTCGTTTTGTTACATTTATATTCGTTAATCATGATTTTAAGATTTCGTTATATTTTTGATCAACTAAATACTTTTGTTACTCTGCAGCTGCTAACTTACGGAAGTGTTTCTATTAGACTTATATTAATCTTTGACGCAAACCAATGCCTCAGTTTTGGCTGCCGGCATTACTTCAAGCACGCTCTCTCTCTCTCACTCTCATTCTCTCCTTATAAAATTATTAGAGATACATGTTTTGTTTAACGTATTGTTAATTTTGAGCTCAATGAATTTTATTGCAAGTTTGACTTTCCTGAATATATGTAGACTCGAAGTTCTGGTTGGGAGTTTCACATTGTTGACCGGCCGAGATCTCCTGGTTGCTTGGGTTTTCTCCTTTTGTAACACTGATTCTAATTTTACATGGTTAAAACTGTTAATCACTGATTCTAAGTCATGTTGTATGTACTGTTACTGTCTAATTTACATTTTTTGATGTTTTAAATCACTTTGCTGGCGAATTTCTATAGCCTGTAGCCGCCTTGGCGGTATTATGAAGACTGGGTGGATGCAATGCACATTTTTACGTATGTGTGTGTGCGTTGACGTCATTGTTCTTTGTCTCAAATCAGGAAACGCCCTGATTTGTGCGTTATTGTTGTTACGTCATTCATATTTTTAATGACGCCTCGCATTGTTAACCAATGAAAAACGTATTAAGAGCTTGTGTCAACTCATGCAACCATTGAATGTGTGTTACTTCACACGTATGCCCTTGGCCTTGGAATCGTCCCGCACTGAGGTAACTGCGTCGTTTTCGTCAAACAAAGGGAAAATTGTCCTACCCATACACATGTGTGTAAAATACAATGAAATACAATAATTTAATACCCTTGTCCCATAAATCTGAAATCAGGCTTTTGTCCTGTTACAACACATTATATTATTTAAGTACGAATAATGTAAGGTAGTGTACTTTTTATTGTAATCATAATGAATGTTTTTCTCATAATCAAAAGAACCTAGATTTGAAACGGAGCAGATTGTAAACTAACTAAACGGCAGCCATCTTAGGCCGTATGAATCGTTCCAAAATCGATTTCACCAAACCCTAGAGAAATTGTCTCATATAATCTGTCGGTGCAAAATTTGTTGAATAATCCAGTATAATTTTCTTGTCAACTGAATAATTACCAATCAAATATTAAAGAAACTAGTACAGAGTGTAACCATTGTTTTTATTTCATAGGGAAATGTGTTGTATAATTTGTGCATTTTAGCGAACTTCCAGAATTGACGGCCAGCGCTGATGCTGCAACTCGACTCACTACCTGCTTGATTCAATAGGTCGTGCGAAGGCAGGAACAAATTCAAATACTCCCGGCCGTCATAGCTGAAAACAATATTGTCACACTATTCATTAATTTAATTGTTTTAGATAAACAATTTGGCGCCACCCGGGATTTATAAACCCCTATGGAATAACAGCTAAGGTTTCCACTCGCGTTGTACTGGTAATTTGAAACATCGCTGCGGACTTTGTTAGCGCAAAATATTGAAGTAACGACTACAGTGTGAGGCGAACACACAACATACACATCTTTTACAGAGTCGACAACATCGTCGCGTTACAATATATATATATACATGTGTATATATATATATATATACATACATACATATTTCTATCATTTTGGCGTCTTTTAAAAATGCATACATTTTGGCGTCTACCCAAAAACGAAGAGTACATTGAAATTTTATTGTAACATTACATTCTTGTGATTATGTTATTTGTGTTTTGCATTTTATATTCAATATACTATTAAAATAAGCAAATAATTTGTTTTTTACAAAATGCTGTCATTATGGCATCTTTTCATAATTATGACAATAGGGTGTATTTTCAATTTCCCAACAATTAAGCATCTGAAATGTATATTTTTTCGAATTTTCTCCGTTTTTGCTTCCAGCGACGTTGCCAGTTTTCAACTATGAAAGAGTGACTAACTGCAGGCGACTGACCATTATTCTTTTCCTTCGTTCACGCGCCAAATTTACATCATAATTTTAACTAAATATTTATCAACTGTCAAATATTTATCAACAATTTTTAAACTCCACTATCCAATTCTATTAACCGTGGTAATATAATTATTGTGTTTTACGAAGTATGCCAAGGTAGCTTACTAGCCTTTCGAATTATGTAAAGATTTACCACTTCTTGTCGGATCAAATAACGTAATTAATGGTATAAAATTACTGCTTTTACAAATATTAAATAATTGAATAATTGAGTTACTCTATTACGCCTCACTTTGTAAGCGCCAAATCTGTAAAGTTTGGATAATTATTTGATTGTATATATATTTTTTTTTGTCACAATAAAAATAATTAATTAATTTCTTGTTACTTTTCGCTTGACGTTGCGAACACCAATATTTAATGTGTCAATAATAATTGTTTATTATTTTTGTTTTACAACCAATTCTACGCCTCTCTGTGTCGGCACCAATTTGTAATGGTCATTAACAAATATAAGTTTTATTAATTTTTGGAGTTTTTGCTTTATTTTGTTTTAATTAATTCCTTTATTTATTTCTTAATTACTTACCTAGTTTAACAATTTAAACCTCACGTTGCACGCCAAAAATGTAATGACAACTTACTCTTCAATTTTTTATGAAAAAACGCCAGCACTCGTTAATTGAAAAAGTAATAATTATTAGAAATAATTACTCATACAAAATTAATTCCTTTCAATATTCTTTGTATTTATGTTTGAAATCCTTACTACTTTCTTTCTTAATTTAAAATAAATAAAATATTTCTTATCATGAATTACCCAGGCTTAGTATGTAACGCTCAGTGGTTGGTACTATTGAAACTCCCAATCTTATAGTAGGTTATTCGTTACGCTATGTAAATATAACCTTGTGTTTTCTCTAAGACTACAATAATTATAGCGAAAATGTCTTTAGTGAAGTACAAAACATCACAGTTTAAAATTATAATATAACAAAATAAATTCTTGTAACTATAGTAATGAACAGTTCATGAGTGCAGAACAGTGTCCTTTTTTGGTTAAAGAAGATTACACTCCTTTAGAAATTAAACACAAAGAAATAATTACTTAACTCCTAAAAAATTACAATAGTGTTAGTGTTTTATAGTTCAGTGGTGGTGGAAAAATAGTTCACTAGTGTATATAGTGGTGCAGGTTGGATTATGATAACTTGTTAATAATCGTTTTAAAATTGAATTACAATCACTATACTTTCCTTTTTTATGAACACACTTTCTTATTCACTTTTAGTTATTTGCACATCATAATTCCTTTATTGTTATTTAAACGATTCACAATATTGATTTATCACTCGATGGTCATTTAACTATGGTTCACTATTCACCTAACCTGTCTTGTGTTCGAATTTGATTGTACTTTCTTGTATAAAAGTGTAGTGGAGGATCCGTTCTTTACTGCTCGAAGTTTAACAATCAACTAACTCACTTGGTTTCAATTTTGGGGCTTGCTGGTGCAAAATATGCAAAATTCCCATTGGTTGAAACATCAAGCATTGTCAGCTCATGGCGGTACATTTTGTGATAAAATTACCAAAAAATATTAATTTTAACATAACTCCCTTATACTAGATACAATCGTAATTACATTGTTACCAATGAAATTCTCTTTTCCTACTGATGATTTTGAGATCTCACAATATAGGTTTCTGTTCAGTATTTCTCAAAATAACATTTTTGAATTTTGGCCTAATATAACATTTTATGTTTAAAAGTATTCTTTTTGATACATAACTATTTTCCTTTACTTTACATGTGACTTTAGTTGTTAACAAAACTGATTTTAATACTACTGATTATAAATGTGAACATTACTTTCTTATAAAACATTTCGATTGTACCAAAGACCTAATATTGTCTAGTGTACCCTTGAATATTATCTGTTTCTTAAAGTAGAAATGCTTATTTCTAATACATATTATTATTCAATATCTATTCTTTATTCATTATGCTCTTCTTTTTTACCTTCTAAAGTAGACGCAGGTTTTGTAAAATCAACATCTTACTGAATACATTATTAGTTTGTCTATTACAAATAATTGTTATTACTTATTCCCTAATATAATAGTCAAATCATGTTTCACTTTCCTATTACTAAATTTTACATAACAGTATTCATTGCATCTTGATCCTTCTTCATTATATAATAATAGTTCTTTTTACAACTCAACATTATAAAACATTTTAATTCAATAAAACTTTTATCACACATTTAGGTAATACTAATTCCTTTCTGCATTGTCTATCTGTTCATTTGTCACAGGCAGATACAACTACCTTATCTAGTTGTACTGTTTTTATTACATTTTACCTAATTTATACAGTCATTATTTAAGATACTGGTTACTCGGCTATACTTGATATTATAAGCTTTTACCTATTCTGAACATAACTCACTATGAAGTCTACTGGAACTATGGTTACAAAGTTTTATCTAGACATGTTTACTATTTTTGTATTCTTATTCTATTTTATAATAGTCTTAACTTCACCTAACCTATATTTTATGATATAAGTTTATTACATTCCTATTGCTCTGTACTTCAATATAATTATGTTTTAAAATCTTTATTCTAAGGGAACCATCGCGTTATAAAGGGCATGTTAATATTTTCTCACATGCATTGACACTGGGCGATAATGTAACTTTGATCTCATTTACTAGAGAAATTTCCTGTTCATATTGACAGTCAAAAATAATAAATCTAATGGCAAACGTTATGAATTTATACTAGTTATATAAAAAATATAATCAGCTATATTTTTTGTCAGTGTTCATCATTATACATACAGTATTTTGAAGTAATGATAAAAAACATTTATTTTTATCAGTTTTGCGGTTAACAAAATTTTATAATTTATTCGTAGTTCTGTAGTTCTTAATAGTCTATAGTTCTGTTTGGGATTGAGATTGGCAATTAGATAGATAGATATATAGATAGGGAGACAGATAGATTGGTAGATAGATAGTGAGAGAGAGAGTGAGAGAGGAATAGTAAAATGATAAAAGTGCGTAATTAAGAGAGTATGAGGGAGAGGATGAGTAGCGAGGGAGAGAGAGAGCTAAGTGGGAGTAAAGAGTCAGATACACAGACAAAGACAGAAAGCTACTGTACGAATTTTTTTGGTATAAGAGTTCTATTTTTATTAGTAAGAGTTATAAAGAAAGGGAGAAAAGAGAGAGAGAGAGATATATAGAAGGTATGGTAGCGATGAGCTGTCCAAAAATGTACATAATAATAATTACTTCTTGTGTTAGAGACAGATGGAGAGGAGGGAGACAGGGTTGTGAGCATAAAATTTTTATAATATTATTTCTATTTGTGTTAGAGATAATAGCAAGATGATGCGATATGCAGACAGGTAAAGAGAGAGAGAGAGAGAGAGAGAGAGAGAGAGACTCGCAATATTAAAATGTTTTGGGTTGAGGGTACTAGAAATTCGTTGGATACCTGCACTTTTTGTAAGACCAGGAAAAGGTTATTTTATGATATTGTTCGTTGAGATGTCTATTGTTATATAGGCTTGTGGTTTCTCCACAGATTATAAATGCAGTGGCTATATCCAGTGGCTTGAAAGGCAGTTTCTTACAGAGAATGCTCATGGCCGCTAATACTTGTATAAGAGAAATCCTGCTACTTATTTCAACAACAATTACTTCACTTACTAAATGCGGTCAGTGAGGCCTTGTAGTTTTTTTACCTCTATGTTTATATATTTACATCTTTTTTTATTTTATAATTTTATTTATTTTTTAGATTTGTTCTAATTTACTTGTACTTTAGCAAAATTTATTGACTACAAATTACTGTATATTCAATTTAAAAATTGTGTGTAAATATAATGAATAGTTGCTAAAAATCATTAAACAATTCTTCTGCAGAAAAACATTTTTCTCCAAACATATTCAATTAAATGCGTCTGAAATGTACTAAGACATTCTGCTGACTCTCCTCCGCATATCATGCTTAATTTTTGGACCATTAGTTCTCGATCGTTTGGGTGTGAACAGCAGAAATGCGAGGACATACAAAATTATGTATACTCTCGAGTTGTACCCACGCCACATATCTGCAATTATGGGGTTCCTGGTTCCATATTATTTACAATTACACAATTTAGTGTGTTTCCATTGCGTTTATCCACCACCTTTAGGAACCACTTCTTTATCCTCCTGCAAATTCCCCAAGTACCCACCGAGTTTTGGTTATTCGGCCCCTGTTGTACTTCCTTCAAGTGAACGCACTTTCATCAATTTCAGTATCTCCCGGGCCGCCAATTTTTGAGCTGTTGTCCATCAGCCAGACAGTAAGGATCTCCCTGAACTCGTTTATTAATTTTTGCATAGTTTTCCTATTTATGTCGATCTCTTTTGAAATGACTGACATTTGATATTTCAAAATCCAAGCGACTATCACACACAATACAGATAATGCAGGAACACAGTGCTATTATGAACAAAGTGTCATCATCATGTATGTTTCTTGTAGCCCTGCAATTCCGTCTACCACATCTGAAGATGACGTTTCTTTGTACTTTTACATTTGTTAACATATTACCATCACACTTTACACATTGTATTGAAAACAGAAGAATATTTCAGTCACAAACATTTTCTGATAGCTTTTTTTTTAATGAAACATCAAAAATTATTAACACTTTTATATTCCATTTCAGTAAGATACAGATGTGAACAACGCTGATGAATGAATGTTAAACAAAATCAAATAGATATAAAGATATAAACATACATGTAAAAAAATGAGAAGGCCTTATGGCCGCTTTTAGTAAGTGAAGCAATTGTTGAAACAAGTAACAACATTTCTCGCTTATCATTTGCGTCATTCTCTGCATGAAAATGTCTCTCAAGCCACTTTTTGTATTCACTTACATTTATAACCTTTGGAGAAACCACAAGCCTATATAACAATAGACATGTCAGAGAACAGTATCATAAAATAACCTTTTCCTGGATTTACAACCAGTGCAGGTATGCGGCGACTTCTAATACCTTCAACTTAAATGTTTCTTTATCTTCTTCTTCTTCTTCTACACTTCATGGTGTAGGCAGAAATGCCTGTTCCGTCTCCACAATGTCATAGTTGGTCCCATCTTGAAAAAGGTCTTCCAACGTTACGCTTGCCCGTTGGTTTATAAGATCTTATTTGTTGTGGTAGTCTACATTTGTCCATGCGGTCGATGTGTTCTGTTTGTAGTCATCTATTCGATGATTCAAATAGTAGATGTTTAGCGCATTCCAGACGTCGTCATTACGTATTCTATCTAATCGTGTACAGCCCTTGACTCTTCTCAGAAAGCGCATTTGATCTATCTAGCTTTGAAGGAACCCAGGTCTCACTGCCTTACGTCAGAATTGGGACAACCACAGTTTTATATAACTTTAATCTTGTCTCCTTACGCGTTTTATTTCCCAACGTTCTATTTATCGTGCCCCCTATGTATTCAAATCTCTGAAGTTTTCTTTCTATATCATGTCCTTTTAGATACCTGACATCCGATCCTAAATAGCAAAAATGTGATACTTGTTCTACAGGATGTCCATAGATCATTATTTTTTAGCGTACCGGATTCTGCCCTTTAAATGCTATAATTTTAGTTTTCTGTGCCGATATTTCTAGGGATATTTGTTAGCTATGGTTTCTAATGTGTACACCGATCTTTGCAGGCCATCTTCAGTCATTTGAATTATTGCTAAATCATCTGCAAAAAGTAACGAATTTAAAGTGGTGTTGCTGTTTATTTTAATACCTCCATGGACTTCTTCCTTCCATATCCTGAAGTTCTGTAGTTTCTTTATAGTATGAGTAATTATACAAGTAGTTATATAAGTGATAAGTAGGTGGATAGATAGATAGAAAGGGAGCAAAAGACAGAAAGAGAGAGAGGTGTAGATAGAGAGAATAGTATAGATAGTGTATGTCAATCTCATTTAACTCATGTTTTTTCGTTTCCCTTTTTTTTTTTAGTTTAAAGCGAAGGTCTTGTTTGATCGCAACTGTCACACAGTCTCAGGGCACTTTATATTTTATAATACTTTATAATTTATAATAAATGTTTTACATCGTGTTATAATCGTTTATTTAAGTACTAAGTAGGCCTGGCCGTGTAATGTGAACACTGATGTTGCTTGGTATAAGTCTATGTAGGCCTAATTATGCTTTGTATTAGGTTACTAATTAATGATGGCTACATGTTCATAATAGTTATGTTACATCTTATAAATTGTATTTTATCTTTGTTCCTGTACTACTAATGATGGCCATAGTGGGCACAGTAGAAACATCTGGAAATTTCTACATCAGTATTCAATGAATGGCGGCCTAATAGCCCGCATAATAAATTTAACACTACTGATAATGGGAGTCTTTTAGACGAATATGTGGAGGGACAGGACTATGAAAACACCTCAACCTGCATTAAAAGCTAGACTTGTAGTCCTAATAGGTCTGAAGGATACGAATTTAAGAAAGCTTCTTTTCGAACAATTTTCTTTTTCGCCAGAAAAGTTTTGCGAATTACAGTGATGGTACGGACGATCCAGAATTTGAACAATAGTGTAGAGACACCGTATCTTAAAAACAATTCTGTTCTTGTTATGGGCAATGTCTTGTTTCAATGTAAAGCAGTATCAACAACATCTTATAGGGAAGAAAAGTATGAATTGGTTTGAAGGAAAAGGAATAAATTTCTCAGAGGAAGGCCTGAAGAATGAATTATTGCATTTGTAGGAGGCGTAAAGGCAATATTCAGTGAGTATGATGATAATGTAACTGAAGAAAATGAGTGTCTTGTGCGCTGGCTTACTCCATTCAATACCACTGTGAAGTCAACCCGATAGAATTAATTAGTACTGAGTACCGTAATGCAACCTGTAGCAAGAATTATTCATATAACCTGTTGTGTATAGATTCATCTTGTGCAATTTAAACAAATTACTAACGTGAAGGTCATTAACATAAAGACACAGTCTAAAAATTGTAACATACTTATGAAAATCAGTGTAACGTCCATTACTGAACGCAACGCATTTGTTGTAATAATCTTTTAATGCGCTCTTTATTAATAAGTACCAAGCAACATCAGCGCTCGCATTACGGGCCTACTTAGTACTTAAACTATTATAAAGCAATGTAACACATTTGTTATAAATTATAAAGTACTTAAGTAAATATTATAAAAAGTAATATAGTAGTTACCTAAAAGAAACTTATGTGAACTGTACAAATGTAACATATTGTGTCTCATTATATGTAGGGTGTGATGTTCTGGCCACGCGTTTAATTGATGCTCTATGCAAATTATGTCATGTAACATCTAAATGAAGTATCGTAAAAAATGTATACAGCTCCCCTCTGTCTGTGTACCTCTCTCTCATTTTCTTACTTCACTCATTTCCCCTCTCTCTGCCCCTCTCTCTCTCTCTCTCTCTCTCTCTTTCTTTCTCTCTCTCCTTATTCATTTTATTTCATTCCTCATTTTTGTTAAAGAATGAGCCAATGAGCTTATGTGCATTTACATCTGCCGGACAACCCTAAGGGTGCCTCTGTAAGAAACAATAAAATTTCTCAAGTGTTTATGAAGTATGAAGGACACTGAAACATGGTAAACGCATAGTAATGTTTATTTAGATGAGACAAGATAAACAAGAAACATGATTACATTTCTGGCGGGAATGAAGTTACATTTTGCAAACTAGTGCCTACGTCACACACATCCGTCTTTTCTACAAATATTATGCACAGTTTAATCTGAGTTGTGGTATTCGGAACTCAGAAATGGTTAATACAAGTCAGTCACTGCTGTATAGAGTGATAATGTGTTGTGTCTATTCAGCATAACAAAACAGGTCTCCAGCACGGAGATAAGATTTCTCATTCATCAGAATCCCACCAACAAGAGTATTCAAGGTCAAATAACATCCTTAATGTTTAATGGTACAGAAGTGTATGTTTACAAAACGTACTACTGTTTTGGCTGACACATATACAGATCTACATCTGAACTAATGCAACCTCTTATTTATCTGTACATCAGCTGTCTGTTTTTACGTTTCTACCAAATGTGTTTGTACGCTGACGTGTTCGTACTCCTTAAGAAAATAATATTAAAATAGTATGAATATTTTATAGTAAAAACAATAACAACAATAATAGTAATAACAATTTGTAGGCTGAAGCATTCATAACATAAAACAGTTTTTTAAGGTTCCCTTCTTCCCCTCCCACCTAAGACACGCATGCTTACACACACACACACACACACACACAAATAAAATATGTATTAGACTACATAATTCTGTGGTGTCCAATGATCAATCACCTATCACGGTGGTCCTCAAGCCCCCTTTCAGTTCCGAGTCTATACTACATCTCCAGCTACTTCTTGGCCTGCCTGGTTCCTTCTTCTCTTGTGTTTCCGCTTTAACATGTCTTTTTGGAATCTCTCCCCATTCACTGTACATGTCCGAAGTAGATTAGCAGTTTATCTGATCTGTCTACAGTTGTTACTTTGTCTTATATTTCTTTATTTTGTAGCGCTACATCATTGTTGGCTTTTTGATTTTCCAGATAAATAAAAATTCTCGTTCGCTTACATCTAGAAGTACTATCTCATCAGCATATTATAGATTCAAAACCTTCTTACTTCACATTGCGAATCCTCCTTTACATCCATTCATGCCTCCTGTCTATTTAAACCATAGACTTTAAATCGTATAAGATTGAGAATCCATCCTTGTCATACCCCTTCTTTGCAATGAAAAATTCCGTAAGCAGAAAGTTAACCCTGACTTTACCTTTCCTGTTTTGTAATTTTGATACTGATTTCCTGTTACGTTTCCATGTTTACTTAGGCTAGGTACACACGGGCGTAGCGTCGACGCGGCGTTACCGCCCGGCGGTTCAACAGTACATAGAATAAGATTAGCTAGTACACACGGTCGGGCGTTAACGCGGCGTTGACTAGCGTTGGCTCTGCGTTGGTTTTTGTCACCACTGGGACTGCTGCAACGCGGCGTTGACGCGCCGTTGAGAGCGGTGTGCTAGTACATTGGCAGCATTGAACGACTACACACGGGCGTCGACGCAGACGATTTTGGTTTTCTGTGACGTGCTCTCTTTCGTTTTATTTTTCTTATCCATGGCTGAATCATTGGACGTAGAACTTTTGATCGAAGAAGTGAAGAAATACAGGGAAATTTGGGACGTGAAGTGTGAAAAGTATCATGATAAACACGCCAAAAGAGCAGCGTGGTTAAAAATTTGTGCCGTATTTGAACCACAATTTGAAGAAATCTCCCTATTTCACTTATAAAGTGGTCAGCCCAAGTATATCTCATTACATTCAAGGTGTTTCCTCATTGTGTAATTTCTGGCCTTTCCCTGCTGTTTTGCAATCCCTCAGTAGTTAAAGTATCTTCAAATTTATAACCGTCCCTATTTAGCGTAAAATTATGTATGCTGCAGCAAGCTTTGACTATACTTAAAGCTAAATCAAGGTTTCCGTTGAGGGGTCTGTGCAATATTCTCCACTTGTTGCTTAAAATTCCGAAAGAACATTCGACATACCTTCTAGCTCGGGATATTTAGAAGTTGAATATTCTTTTCTTATGAGCCAGATATTTGCCACTATACGGGCGTAATACATGCTGCGACAAGGAAAATGCCTCGTCACCAACAAAAACATAAGGCATGACTGGGTGATGTGTTCCGAAAAGTGGATTACCGTTCGGTATATTTAGCTCATTATTTTGTAACTTGCGGTTGAGACTAGAGTTCTGAAATATGAAACTATCAGACTCCTTGCCGTAGGAACCAACATCTACATACAGAAATCTATATTTTGCATCAGCAGCTGCCAATAATACGATTCAAAAATAGTGTTTATAGTTATAATACAACGATCCGCTGTCTTCTGGTTTCAAAATGCGGATGAGCTTTCCATCAATCGCCCTCTACCAATTTGGAAAATTTGCTTGCTGTTGAAACGTCGTAGATATTTCGTTCCATATATCCTCTGTGAACGGTGGAAAGCATTCATCTTGTAGAACTGTCCAAATAGCCGAGCATGTTTTTCTTATTATTTGACAAAGAGTTGAATAGCCGATCCTATACGAATAGTGTAATTCTTTAATCGTGCATCCACTCCCAAGGTATCTAAAATCAGACAAAACTCATGTAATTTATCATTAGTAGTGTTAATGTAACTTTAAAACTTAATGTAATAATATTATTTTCGTAAAATGAGATTGAATTTTTTCCTATTTTAGGGAAAATGTAAGAATGTGAAGGACAATTACAGAAGGCCTGTAAGCCATTAATTACAGAAGGAATTAGTGGAAAGCCAATATGAGCATGAATTACGGCTAAAATAGGAGACCAGTCATTGTTCTGCCATATCTGAAATTATTTATTTAAAAATTATTTCTCTGTGTATTGTTTTTGATGTACATTTTTTGGGTACAATTTTTTAAACCTACAATTAAACTTATCATATGATGATCAGTTATACAAGTATTAACTATGTTTGCAGTAAATTTATGGATATTTCTAGCTATAATCCACACATGATGTATAAAAGTAGCACTATTTGAAGTTATCCATGCAAGTTTATAAAATGATTGGCACAACCCAAGATTACATGGACGTGAGAAATATAACAAAATAACGTAATATATAAAATAATTTTTTAACTTTGTTTGTTCGAGTAAAGATTTTGCACAGTTAATAATTTTGCACAGATATGCATATTGTAGGGAAGAAGAAACAATGTGAAATTGCACTTACCTCAGTGTTACAGCACACATTTCCACCGGATTGACTGCAAGTCTCATGTTTGTGTCTCGGCAACGTCTCCGATTCTGCTGGAGAGTTCATCAAATGATCTTCTACTCATTCGAAAGTAGTTGAAAAATTTGTCTTCATCGTTGCACAAATCAGTGAATAGGGACGTGAATGCACCTTTCAAAAGCCTAGCACTAACCAATGGATGTACCCAAAGCAGCCTATTTTTTTCATTAAGTATCTATTAACAACATATGCAAATGCCACCTTCTTCTTTTGATACAATTCTAACTCCATTGCACTTGAAGAATGGTGACTGACAGGAGCGGACTTGATGCTGTGGAGGGAATAGCAACGCCGCGTTGACGGTGCTCTACCACCGCTCGTGTGAACTACCGCTCAACGTTGGCCGAGCGGTAACGCCGCGTCGACGCTACGCCCGTGTGTACCTAGCCTTAATGTGATTATGTGTTATAAAGTCCTAATGTTAGCTAGAATTATCCACATTTTCTGGCCCCTAAAATAATCTAAGGTTCATTGTAATTCGAGAAACAATGTGGGATTATCTACATTTTATTAAATCTTGCTAGTATTCAATAATATGGCAAAACGTTTGCTTGCTTATATTGTATTTGGGGTAGTAGGTATTATACGTTAATTGTTGTAGAATTCTTATAACTAAACTTTAATAGTAGGTGAAAAATAAGATTTTTCTGTAGAGTGATCTTTAGGTACTTTTATGTATACAGACATATACTGAACTTCTTCAATTATGTAGCCAGTTTCAGAATTGCACTGTTTGTATCAAAATTCTTAGCATCACTTAGATTTCCATTTCACCGAGACGTAATCATTTCTATTACTATGTAGTCTTTCCCAGCAGTTTTGTTTTATTTTTCTTAATGTAGTTAAACATTATTATTATTGTTAAACATTATTATGTAGTTACTATTATTAACATTAGTTATTAATATTGTATGGTAATGTTGATTTCCAGGTCAAACGAAAAGTTACCTGTATTCTCTCACTATGCGTTTATCTTTGAATAGAGTTTTGCAGTAGGTTCTCCGCTGTTCTCATAGATTGGCATCATCCATTCTTTTATTTGTTACAAATTTCCTTGTAGTGTTTTAAGTTTGAACACATTATAATTATATTTGTTTCTATTTGTTTTTAATCCTTCTAGATTTTATTTATGTATTTATACGTGTCATACCTACATTGCTGTATTCTGGCTTTGCTTATTTGAAGATACTTGTCTCTTAATTGTGTAGTCCCGTTTTCTGTCTGTATTGTGTTACACATATCTTTATTGATCTATTTTTACACTATTTTTACTGAAATTATGGGTTTGTGGTTTCTCTAGAGGTTTCTTCTTATAGTATACTATTTGCTTTTAACTAGGCGCTCTCTGCATGCCTCATAAGTTCATTGCCGACCGACAGTTTTCCTCTTCACTCTTATATCCGCATTTTGCTTATATGACATGTCTATTTTTAAACACCGTCATGTTTGTATGACTTTCTTTTGATGTACACCTTTCCAGGTTTAGTTCTACTTTAGTTGCAAGAATCTGATTACTGTGAAAATCTTTCTCTGGGGAGCTCGTAGAGTCTTTAATTGTTTGGAAAGGTCGTAGAGTCCACCTAGTGATAATTAAGATGTAGTCTACTTGATTGCGAAAGCTACCAGTAGGGGAACGTCATGAACACATTATCTTACGTAATGATGACTTCTGGCTTACAAGTAATAAAGATTGTTATCAGAGCTGAAGTAAATTTATTGTTCACCTGTTCATTTCATGACAATCCATTTTCTCCATAATTCTGATTCTCTAGCCGTTCTTTTAATTTTTTAATTTAAGTCTGTAAGTATAGTTACTCTTTGTGTTAACAGTTTTTTTACTGTCTTTCCAGTATTGCATACAATTCTTCTTAATGTGTGTTATCAAACTCCAAAATTGAGTCGTTTACTTGCTCTGCATATATTCATGTTAAAGAGTTGGAGGGCGTAGTTCAAGAACTAGTGAACTCCCGCTGCTAGCTTAATAGTGCATTACTTACGCGTTTATTTTCCGTGATACTTACACCAGTTCTTGAGCATTTAAAATTTTATAAATAAAGCATTATTATCTACAGAATCTTTGTATAGATGAGACTAACACACGTGAACATTGGTTTGCAAGGGGGTATGGCATAGGAATCCTCGGTACTTCTTACAAATAAAATTAGGCAGTGGGACATCTACGGGAAATGTCAAGGGATCAATTCCCTCTCCAAAGGTAGTAATTAGTTTTTCACTCAACACAGGCCAATATCTGAGTCTACTGCATGTATCAAACTGCAACTGTCAAACCGCTCACAAACAGCTGTTGAAATAAAGGCATTAACAATATTTTGTAAATTTGTGAAAGCAAATCAAACAGTGATTCATTAATAATGACTATAAATTAAAATGTAATAATTAACGTTGAATTGAGAAAACAGATTACTAATAGCTTCACATATCAGATTGTGTTAAATAAACGGGCATATGAATATTCTAGATATGGTGTTGATTAGAGGCGTATGAACCACAAAAAGTATAACTAGTCTAAACGTTCCTAACTAAAGAGGACTCTCAGGGCCAAACAATTTATTTTTGCTAACAGGTTTTGTGCGCACTGAAGAATCCGCTCTTTCGTTTTTATTGTTGCCTAATACAAGACCTCACTTATAATTTAAAAAATTCTTAGTTTTATTGTGTTTGATGCAGTTTCGTGTGTTATTCCTTGACAGTAAATAATATACTACCTTCCCCCATCTAAGTTTGTATCTTCGAATCGGTCTTCCTTATTTATCTTCGCTTTATTTCTCTTCTACCTTCAACATTTGTTTTAGCCTTTTGCCTGCTTGTTTTATATCTCGTCACACCCATAATTTTGTATTGTCTTGAATTTTCCATTCTGTTTTATTAATTTACTTTCAATTATATCAAACTATTATTTATAGGAAAACAAATATTTAAAAATGTCATAAAAACAAAGTGCTATTTAGACACATTAAAGTACAAGTTTCTCTTGCATCATATCTTCTTTTACAAATTTCCACAGAAACTAAATGTGCACTATCATTATAGGCTAATTAATATTTTTAAAAATATGAATTACAGTTTTCGAACACTCTGAGGGAAAAATTATAAACAATGTGAGCAAAATATGTTTTCTGTTAGAGCATTCCATTACAAATTTATTCTAATTTCCTTAAATACACAAAATTAAAGTTTTTTTGGAAGGCACTTTTGACGTTTTCCCTCCAGTTACATCTTGCTTGCAACAGATTGGTAACTAATATGTCTCCTGAATAATATTCACTTGCATATGTTATGTAATATGTTACTTGCATATCCCACTACAATGCGATAGTGGGGTTGCCACCTTCGGGCTTAATGTCCAGCCCGATTTCTGTAGGTTGTCTCCCATAAACTGATTATCTTATCATACTAAAGAGACCAGATTTCCCCGTACACAATAGTACAACCCATTAAATCCAACTTAATTCCACCTGTAATATTCCAAAGATAATACAGTCCAGAATCATTTCAATTACGCCTCAACTTGATACTGTTGGCTACTATTTATCTCCAAAGAATATTTATCGACCTTCCGGTCTAAATCCGTACCATTCTGCATCACAAGGGTAACCTCTTGTAAGATATGGCAGTTCACCCCGCAGAACCGTCTTGGGTGGAGAGAGGCTGAAGACTTCTTTGAGAGCTAACATTACTTCATCCAACACTAAGAATTTGAGGACCAGTGCCTAGTTAACCCGGTACAACGAGTACCCAACCCATTTTTCTAAACAAAGAGTAAAGAAACACGCTAGAAGTTCTACAAGGTGACTCTTCCTTGTCTATGGGTTTGAGAATTCCGACTTCTAAGAACGGAATCCCAGAGCAGTCGTTTTCAAGGAGTCTCAAGACGCATGATATGATATACTCTTCACAAATGCTGATCGCAAAAGAAATCTTGATGTACGGCAGGAACTGAATATTATGTGTAGGCCTACATTTGATAGGACTGCCCATTATAGGCTAAAATGGTTGGAACTTTTAAACGAAACGATGACTGAAGCATTCTCAAACAACTATTGAATTATAAGCCGAAATCGACGGAGAGGTGTGGGGCGTCCCAAGAAGCATTAGAATGACCAGCTCTAGTCTATCTGCTTGGGCCCGGAACAAACCACTTCTGTATAACCCTTGCTGATGATGATGATGATGGTTATTACTTTTGACGTTTTCATTTATTTGCTTTTCCTCTAATTTATGGAGTGGTAAATGAATTTAGTGAAGATATCCAATATGGTTCTTATTAATATATTAATTAAAAATAGTTACTGAAATGTCCTTGATGTGATGAATTATTAGAAAGCTAAATAAAGTGTAGAAAGAACATTTCAATTTAGATCTTTACAAGCAGCATACATAATTGTATAAATTTTAAACAAAAATATTTATTTTGAGAAAGTAATCAATGATAACTTTGTGATTAAAAATAATTATAAACAAAAATTTTGAAAATTCATAATTCTAATGAAATAAAGTCTTCAAAAGTTCAAAATAAAGATAGCTAATTCAACGTTAAACTGCAGTTTGATTGAATAAGTCAGCATTTTTTATCTATTTGAGAATTATAAAATGTTAATAATTACAATAAGCTGGTTAACCACTAGTGTTAATCTTTTTGAAATTTAAAAATCCTATGGACACATTAAAGGTAGAATTTTAAAGCCTAAGAGTGGTGTTACAGGCAAGAATAAGAAAACAACAGAGTAAAAACGGTTTTCAATTAAAAAAAAATCATAAGGCGGGAAAAAATAAGTTATGCATATACAAATGTCTTGATAGTGATCTGCATCAAAGTAGAGCATCAGTATCATAACAAATTGGGTCCAAGAGTAATTCGGGTACAAGAACATTTGGATATCCAAACAGACATAAAATTTGTAATAAAATGTATTCAAATATGAGGTTGGCTTCATACACTGTTCAGATATATACTTCAGTAGTGTCAATACTGTCAAATACTGATTTACGGCAGGGCCGCTGAATATGGAAGGGCTGTCTCACTACTTTGATGTTTCCACTGCCACCACGGTACTCGGTGGCGTGGAGGGGGGACAGTGCCTTGACGTCACCACTCAGACAACTCTAGTCTTGCGTGTGTTCAGTCAGTAGCGTTGTGACATCTGTCAGCTGTGTTGTTGTGAATCGAAGCTGTTTATGTTGTACAGTTATTGTTGTGTTATGAGTGGTGTAGAGAAATATTTGTGTTGTGATTTGCAAGTGATTAAATTACGAAAATGAGTTGTGCGGTCGCAACGTGCAACAATTATTCCTGTAAAACAAAGAAACTGGCAATTGACGTTGTATACCACTGTTTCCCTAAAGATCCTGAAACTGCAAAGGTATGGGTGTTAAAGTGTAAACGGTTGGACTCAATAAACTGTAAGTACGCTCATATTTGTAGCAGCGATTTTGCGCCAACAGATAATTGTGATGACATGAAAAACCGATTATTAGGGTTGCCACAAAGGAAGATATTGAAAGTAACCGCAGTCCCTTCTTTAAATTTGCCCTGTCAAACTGACCAAAATGAAACCGCGTCGACTGTTTTTAAGAGAAGAGCGATTTAATAATAGACGGACTCAGGTGGATGCTTTGGAAAGAATTGAACATTTAAGCCCTAAAAAGCCATGTCCAGAATCTAGTGACATTAGTCCTGCACTAATTGAGACCGGTCCAGGCAATGATAACTGTAATTGTGAGATCTACAACTTCGTGGTAGAAGAGAACGAATGTTTAAAAAAAACTGTTGTTGATTTAAAAAAACAAATAGATTGTTAAGAAAAGAGAGGCGAATGCTTTTGAGGAAGAATCTCGTGGAAAACAAACAACCATTGTATGTTAAGTAAAAAAAAGAGCTGGCGGAATTAAAGAATTAAAACAAAAAATAGTACAATTGAAACGTGAAAGTATACAAAAGTCAAATGTGATCACCTCAGTTAACAAAATCCTTACACCGACTCAGCAAAAAGCATTAGCTGTAAAAGGGAACGTTCGATGGACAAGTGAAGACGTGTCGCATGCTATAATGATCAGGGCCTTGTCTCGTAAATCATATGATTTTTGGAGAGAAACTGTTGCTTTTCCTTTGCCATCTGCTGCCACATTGAGTCGATGGTGTGCAAAATTTACTTGTTTGCCATTTCTGAATAATGTACTGACGTTAGTCCCCAGTGCTGCGGAAAACTTATCAGTAGCCGAAAAAGTTGTGTGTGTTAAGTTTTTGACGAGATGGACATCGACAGCAAAGTTGTCTACGATGTTGGCTTGGACCAAATTCTCGGGCCACGTTCAAAAGCCCAAGTAGCTCTTGTTAGAGGTTCAGTTTCTAGGTGGAAAACGGCCTGTTTTTTAACTTTGATGTTACCAATTGGACAAGTCGTTAATGTTCATAATCATTAATGCTATTGAATCTAAAGGAATCAAAGTTTGCTCTATTGTATCTGATTTGAGTGGTTGTGGTACACTGTGGAAGGAACTTGGCATATCCACCACGAGCACGTTCTTTACCAATCCATCAGACAGTAAAAGAAAAGTATGGGTTTTCACTGACATGCCACATTACCTGAAGCTGTTGAGAAACCATTTTCTTGATGAGGGACTAGTCTTGGAAAACGGCACGGAAGTAAATGTTGGCATTTTAGTCGATGTACTAAAAAAGGATACAGGAGAGATTAAACTGTGCCATAAACTTGAGCCATCTTTTTTAGCTTTGAAAGGAAACAAAAGACAACAAGTTGGGCCAGCTAAAAGCAGTATTCTCCAGAACTTACCGCTAAAGCAATACAGATGCTATGCGGTAATAAAGAAGTAGCAGAATGTTTTGAATTGGTAGATTTCCTTTACCGACGTTATGACACAGCAGTATACCGCACTCTTCTAACTCACCCCTATGAGAGCTGGTTTTGGCTTTACACATTTTGACAAGCAAGCAGAAGTGCTGAACATAATGAGAAATGTTACGTCTACAATGCGAGTTAAAAAACAAAAGAAGTTTGTTGCCATTTCAGAAAGGTATAATTATATCTATAAAATCCCTTTTTGGACTATTTGAAGATGTCCGTGAAATGTATGACATTAAATACATATTAACTACACGGCTAATGCAGGATGCTCTGGAGAGCTTATTCAGCCTTATCTGAGGAACAGGACAGTTCTACGACCACCCTAGCCCAACGGAATTCATATCTCGAATTAAGAAAATAATGCTGGCTAACAAGATGCCGAAACCATCTAACAAAACAAATGTCACTGAGGTCGAGAAAGACAGTAGTAGCATACCAGTTTACTTGACAGCAGAGTATCTACAAACTGCATTTCACCCAGCCGAAGTGGAGGAAATTGCAGCCTCCCTGTGGAAGGTAAGCCTTGCATTTCTTAAAATCACATGTAAACAATACTTTTTGTATCTCCTATGAATAAAATTGATTACAATTTAACCATAGGTATTTTACATTATATTTATTTCTTTGTTTTTTTTTTATTTTCTATAAATATGGATTGCGTTGTTTCTATTTCAGAAAACGAAGTTGACGAATTTTGTATCTTCCCTTATGACCCTGATCATCAAAAAGAAAGATGCTGGGCTGAGAAGAGAACCCCTCTCTTCACGTTGCAGGATATATAGCGTACAAAGTACGGGACAAGGATGCAACACTAGGCGCCTACTCGAAAAACGTCCTTTCTAATAACAGTGACAAATGGATTGAAGCTCTTTCCCACGGGGGTTTGACTGTGCCAAATGAATCGTGGAAAAAACAGTGGACGATTTTGAAATTGTTTTTAAATCACTCCATGGCGAAAATGATTTCTACAGTGTCCGGAGAGGAGTCATTAAAGAACTCCGAAGAAGACTTACGGATAAATTTCCAAATGTGTGTCCACAAGCTATTAATGCCTACGCTAGATTAAGGACATTTATTAGGATCAGGCGTTTTAAATGAGAACAAATCAAACGATAGAAGCTGTATGAACAAAGCTAAGAAATCGGATACGTTCCAAAAAATAAAATTGTTGGTTTTTAAAATTGTTGTTTGTGTTATTTCATATCCCTAATGTAATATGATTGAGTATTCTACGCAGCCCTTAATACCCAGAATGTTATTATGTCACATATTGTTTTTAGAATGTCATATTATTTACACGTTATTGCTAGCTATTGTTTTTACAAATAGTGTTATGGATAATTGCTATTTATAGAAGAGTATATACATGCAATGAAAGTATAGACATTTATTGTTAACTCATTAGGCTTATTTTAAGATGAGTTAGCCGAGAAAGTATTAAATGTGTAACTAGCGCAGAGCTGTGGCGCGGCAGTGTCTGAGCAGATGACATCACAGCCGAGCAGCAGTTGTACCAGTGGGTACAACTTCGCGCTTGCCGTGAGACAGCCCTTTCCCTTCATCTTCAGCGGCCCTGGATTTACTGTTTCTTTAATATATGTTTTTCAGTACACTTGTCACACCTCTATACAAAAAGTGCAAGTTATAATAAAATGCTCAGTGTAAGAATCGGAATGTTTTAAACAATGTATTTATAACTTTTTAATTTGGGACATAACAAGCATAGTAACAAATTGTTAGCAAAATATAAAAGTTATAATAAGCTAGCAGTTTTGTATTTATTTGGTGCTAATTCTGGTGCATGCTACATATTTTGTAATAAAACATTTTGGACATATATTGTTAGAGGGCACAGCTACATAATTAAGTCTACACAAAATAAGTATGTCAAAAAGATCATTGGTGTATGTGTAAACAGTTAAAAATCTAATACACCCTCGATCAAAAGGATGATAGTCGGCATCAGTGGTTATTAATTTATATGTGTGTAGTTACGTTTTTGTCATGTTACTGTACTTCATTAAACAATGACTATACCAACAGCAAAATGATGACGACATGATAGGCCGATTCACTTCAAGCTGTGTTTCATGAATACTAATTGTGACTACATAGCGCCAACGTGTACTCAATACGGTAATATAATCTTACTAAGGTCTAATCTGATTGTTGCACAGATATAGTGTCGGAAAGTGCTGCGTAATTAAATACAAGTTATTACATCAAAGGCTACTGATTCTCATGCTTCTGCTCAAGCCAGTACTACAGACACACATCTAGTGAATACACAGTATTGATTTTTTTGAGAACGTAAAACAAATTGGTATTCATAACACAGACTGTAATGCCCTTATTTTCCAAAAGAACAATATTGAAAACTACTCGAACCTTTTTAAAAATTTCCTCTCGAGGTGTTCTTTTTTTTTTGAAGGAATTAAATACAGAGATGCTAGCGAATGTTTTTTAACTTGATTATAAATAGAATGAACTGAATGACAAGGAACCTACAAATTGTATAATAAATTTTTATTATTTACTTACCATCTAGTAATACCAGGTCTAAAAAGCTTTTAATAAATAATTGGTAATTACCTTTTATCCAATTCCTTCCTTGCAACTTGATTATTTGTGTAACGACGCGTTTCAGGAACACAGTCCCATCATCAGGTTATAAAAATTAAAACCACTGCACAACATTCGTATTCACGTAAATACGAATGTTGTGCAGTGGTTTTATTTTAAAACTTAATGATGAGTAACTAGTTCATGATTTAATTTTTTATAACCTGATGATGGGACTGTGTTCCTGAAACGCGTCGTTACGCAAATAATCAAGTTGCAAGGAAGGACATTGGATAAAGGGTAATTACCAAATAATTTAATTAAAAATACGCAACTTGGAGACTGAACCAAAAATGAACTAAAAAGCTTCATTATTTGTAATAAGAATTATGTTTCTTCTTTAATAGTGGCACATCGAGAACTGGACTGGATTACTACCTGATTTGACCTGAATTATCAATTTTAAAATATGAGTGTTTGTTATTTAAAGCGTATCAGAGAAGAACACATGACAGTAAATTCTTGTGAATCAACGGAACTTTTAATCTTAATTTAAATTAGAACTTTGTAGTTCATTCTTAATACAAATACATTACAAAACGCAATCGAATTTAAAGATCTTATTTTAACAGCTGAATAAAGTAAATACATTTTGTTTAACGTTATGGTATTCTATACAATATGTTTCCCACAATAAGCAAAGTCTAAAATGTGTTGTATCTATAAAATATCCACGATTGGAGTCTTCAACATCAGATTGTCGAAATCTCACGAGTTTATATGTGTGTATGCATGTGCGCCCGTGTGTGTATTCACGTGTTTAAGCCAGGTCATAAACTTAATAGCAATAATACAATACTGGCAAAGGAATACTTGCTAAGCTTATAGCATTTTAAACTAATAAACATTAAATTAAGAGATCATTACTTTTGTTCGTATAAAACTTACGTGAACACTGAAATATTTCTGGTGTATTTGTGTAAATATGTAATAAAGTAGGAGTAGTAATGTTAATACTTGTTAGACTGTTACGTATAATTTTTACTGATCAAAATTAGGTTTATCAGAAAATGTAAATAATTCATCTAAAATCCACATTATTATTTTAAAATATCTATCGTTTTTACCCGGATATAAAGCATGGCTTCTTTCGTTCATCAACCTGTCTGGTGTTTATAATCACATAACAGTTGTTTGTGACTACTTATGCAAGGCCATACACTGAATGAAATCGAGTTTGTTTATTAAACACTCTTGAAGTGGACTGAATATTATGTCTTCAACTATATACACAAGACCTGGTGTCTTATTAAATAGTTCTCCTTGATAGTACCACATCTTACAACAATTGTGAATCTGATACCTTCATGAAACAATTTTGTTAGTCATCAGTATGAAAACTTTTACACATGACGATTGTAAGCAATTCGAACTAACCAATTACCCGGCCGTGAATTGATCACAGGACTTATCTGGACGTTATCGAGGAATAGTTATTTTCAGGACAAAATCTTGTAACAAATAGAATATTCGTAAGAATGTATACAACTCTTTCTTCAGTATAAAACTTTTCCATGAGAGATTACTGTCTATTATGAAGCCAAGATATTCCATTGGTTTAGTTTGTTCAGTCACCAAGCAGGTATACATGCTTGACATGTTTGATATGATGATTCATAAAAAACAATATGAAAATTCAACCTTGTCTAAAAAAAAATCATGTTTTTTTACTCAAAACCATACTGTATTTTATTAAATCAATACTTTAGTTTATCTAATTTTACAATCATTTAACTGGGAAATAAAAAAATACATACAATAGTTATTTATTTTTAATTTACTGTTTTAATAAACTTCGTGCCATGGCTGACACCTTTCTGAAGAATGCTCAGCAGGAAAAGTTGCGACAGGACTACGTGCCCAAACTTACTGTCTAGTGTAAACGGAGTTTCATACATCTATCGGAATAAATTACGACATTAGCTTGCGCAAGCATGTAGGGAACACATGGACACTCTTTCGCGGTAAAAACTGCATCATAGTTCAAACACCTACTGGACACTGCTTTCGTATTTCCTGTCAAAATTTTCTCACAGTGTAAACGTAGCTTAACAGTCGCATATTCATTCACTAGCCTCTCCCCCTCCTCAGGCATCTTGGTAGTAATGCTAATGCATGTACTATGCATTCTCTCTCTCTCTCTCTCTCTCTCTCTCTCTCTCTCTCTCTCTCTCTCTCTTCTCTCTCTCTCTCTCTCTCTCTCTCTCTCTCTCTCTCTCTCACCTCCGTCTCACTCTAATAGAAATTAAATTGCAAATGACAATCAAATTTTTAATATTTTTACCCTGTGACTAACCCCTGTCACTCACTCTTTCTTTCCTTCCCTGTCGCTCGCTCAATCTCACTCTTTCCCACAGCATGTGTCCTTTTGTTTTACCTCTCTCTAACCCTTTGACAGAAAAATATAACTTTTTAATATAAGTGTTAAGTGTTATCCTCTCTCTCTCTCTCTCTCTCTCTCTCTCTCTCTCTCTCTCTCTCTCTCTCTCTCTCTCTCTCTCTCTCTCTCTCTCTCTCTCTCTCTCTGTCTCTTTCCCACAACACACACACACACACACACACACACACTTTCTCTTTCTTCACACAAAAATTAAACTGTTGTGAAGAATCAAATTTTTAACGTTTTTGCCCCGATCACTCTCCTCTCCCTCTACCACTTTTTCTCATTTGATTCAAGACTTGCACTATTGTAAAGTACATATCACACGGATTATAAAGGGAATAAAATCAAAAGTGGGGAAGGTAAGAGAATGTAAAATGAGGTAAGTGGGAAAATAAACTGATAAGTGAACATGAGAATATGAAGGAAACGAAGTGAACCATTGAAAAAGGATATACTCTTTTACTCACTTAGCACAGTCTGCAGCAGGCTTGTATTGCGTTTGTCATTTGACCCAGTGCGTTTATGCTATGACAGTGTTGCCATATCCACGGATTCCAAAACGATTGCAAACTAAATGAAAAAAAGGCACGCAGAATGTATACAGACGATAGTAGTACTACGTGGTGGATAAACAATGAACTACATACTGAATATCACCTTTTAAAAGTCTGTCAATTTGGCTCCCGCAGGTAAAAGTTCAAAAATTTGTGGTGGCAAAATAATGAGTTGACAGTTAAAAAAATTAAGATGTTTCATTAGCGATGTGCCCATAAAGGATTTTTGTGTAACTTATAAATTTTTATTCCACAGATCACATTTTCTATAAGGGATTACATATTGGGATCCAATATACGGACGTCAAAATGTAACAGACGCCACAATGATGATAAAATTCGTAAAGATGGATACACAAATGTTAGTAAAATATATATATTTTCAAACTCTTTTTGCTACAGTACGTTTCTTGATTTATATAACATATTTATTATTTATATTGAAATTACCGCAAGATATTTTATTTTCCTTATTAGGAACATGTTTCGAGAGCTATTGTGCTCTCACCTTCAGCCTTCGTGATTCTGCATCTAGTGAAGTACCTATGTGTTGGTCTGTCGCCATTGTGGTTTCCTGTTGTTTTTTTGGTATCTCAAAGTGGTATGTTTGTGTGTGATTGTGGTGTATGTATTAGTATTTTGTGTATTTTCGATGTTGAGTGCTTTGAAAATTGTGTCTTGTTTTGTATTGATTTGTATTTGTTCAGGTATTAGTTTGTTTTGTGTTTTATGTTTGTATATTTGTAAACATAAAACACAAAACAAACTAATACCCGAACAAATACAAATCAGTACAAAACAAGACACAATTTACAAAGGACTCAACATCAAAAATACACAAAATACTAATACATACACCACAATCACACAAAAATACCACTTTGAGATACCAAAAACCAACAGGAAACCACAATGGTGACAGACCAACACATAGGTACTTCACTAGACGCAGAATCGTGAAGGCTGAAGATGAGAGCACAATAGCTCTCGAAACATGTTCCTAATAAGGAAAATAAAATATCTTGAGGTAATTTCAATATAAATAATAAATATAATATATATTATAATGATTCATAAAGCCGACCCATCAGATCGTTATATGAAAGTGTCGAACTGTGCGAGTATAGCGGCGTAACAAGAGAGACAGGGTATAATCACAGCTATCTCTGTCTAACATCGCCACTACTAAGAATGTTGCCGGCACAGACATGAATTTTTATTCAATTATTTTTATTAGTTAAAACTGCAATATCTTCAAAACTAATAAATATAGAGCAATTCTGAAACCTGCATAGTGTTCAGCAATTAAAGCTCTATAAGTAGCCAAAATATCAACCAATATAATTAACATTTACAGAAGTTATACAGAAGAAGAACGCCAAGAGAAATAACTAGAGAATTAGGCTAGGTACGAATTAGGTGTTTTCACAGACTTACAGAGAAAGATCTAAGCAATAATATTCTTGGTCAGATCTGTGAAATCACGTTTGCAAATACCCATAATCAAACGATTTGGAAATAGAGGAAGTATGAAATTAGCCAGTAATTCTCTACCATCTCAAACCTGTTAAGGGGCGTTTGGTCGACTTGTTCGATATTGTTTCAAATGGAAAACGCATGATTTATTTGGAACAACCAATCAGAAAGCTGTATTCAGAAGAGATGCCAACTGAGACTTGGGGTATCGAGCACTCTTCGTTCGAACATTAAATCGGCAAGACGTGTGTTAGATATACGCTAAATTTCGCAAACCACGCAAACTTTTATTTAAATAACAGTTCGAGAAGTGGTCCGCAGTAGCAGAGGAAGTAGTAAAGTTCATTAATAAATACTCTCGCTGTGTAACAACCAATTAATTAATTAATGGTGAAGTGGCCTGTGCACCAGAGTAGCTACAGCATCTCTAAGCGCCCAGGGTCATCGGTCAATGTCCTTGGTCAACATCATTTCTTCTGAGCTGAACCATCAAAAGGAGGATCTCTACGGATTCCTATCTACGGTCGACGCATCAATCAGTAAGAAATATATTCATTGATCAATGAAATAAGTAACAAAATAAATAATAAAATTAATAAACAATTTTTAAAAGACACTAAGTAAATTCATATTTGTATTTAAATATTAAGATTAGTAATAACGTAATATAGGAGTGTTGAATGGAGAGTGAGGTGTAGTATTGAACGTGCAAATTATTGCAGACCCCTTCTTTAGCACTGGTTTGGGAGATATAAATTTTCCTAATTAAACCAGATAAGAACAATTGGTCGTTTGGACGTTGTAATCTTCACTTTTCACACACACTCATTAATAATAAGAGTTAGGTTAGCAATAAGTCCTTAACTTAGCTTTGAAAGAACATTAATAAAATAACATTTAATCGTTAATTAAACAAACTTCAACAAAATTTTAAAGTGTTATTTGTAACAATTCCCCTCGAATTCCACACTCACTGAACGAATCCTGAGATAGTGTGTCTCTATGCTCTGAGCTAAGCTGAATCCGTGTCATTTGTATCTGGGATTTGTTCTGGTGCCCAGGTAAAAGTAAAAAGTCACGGGTAAGTAACATTTTTCTATCATTACATTTATACAGAGTAGTGTAATAGTGAAAGAAAAGTCTTTATATAATTTGTCGCCGCACAATAGAGGCATATGTAAATTGACAAATATATGAAGTAGAGGTGTTATAATATATATATATATATATATATGTTTTATTAACATTTGTGCGTCCGTCTTAACAAATTTTATCATCGTCGTGGCGTCTGTTAGATTTTGACGTCCGTATATCGGACGCCAAAATGTAATCCCTTATAGAAAATGTGTTCTGTAGAATAAAAGTTTATAAGTTCCACAAACACCCTTTATGGCCACATCGCTAATGAGAAATCTTAATTTTTTTAACTTTCAACTCATTATTTTGGCACCACGAGTTTTTTAGTTTTTACCTGCGGGTGCCAAATTGACAGACTTTTGAAAATTGATATTCAATATGTAGTTTATGGTTTGTCCACCACGTAGTACTACCATCGTCTGTATACACTCTGCGCACCTTTTTTTCATTTAGTTTGTAATCATTGTGGAATCCGTGGATATGGCAACACTGTCATAGCATAAACGCACAGGGTCAAATAACAAACGCAATCCAAGCCTGATTCAGACTGCTAAGTGGGTCAAAGATTATGTCCTTTTTTAATTATTCGCTTGTGTTTCTCTCATATTCATGTGTTTACTTATATGTTCATTTTCCCACTTCCCTTATTTTTCTTTCTCTTACCTTACCCACTTTTGATTTTATTCTCTTTATAAACCGTTTGATGTGTGCTTTACAATAGTGCATATCATGAATCAAAAGGAAAAGTGGTAGAGGGAGAGGAGAGAGATCGGGGCGAAAACGTTAAAAATTTGATTCTTCACAACAGTTTAATTTTCTGTGAAGAAAGAGAATGTGTGTGTGTGTGTGTGTGTGTGTGTGTGTGTTGTGAGTGAGAGAGAATAACACTTATATTAAAAAGTTATCTTTCTGTCGAAGGGTTAGAGAGAGTTAAAACAAAAGGACACCTGGTGTGGGAAAGACTGAGCGTGAGCGAGCAACAGGGAAGGGCAGAGAGAAAGAGTAAGTGAGAGGGGTTAGTGACAGGGTAAAAATATTTAAAATTTGATAGTCATTTAAAATTTAATTTCTATTAGAGTATGACGGGGGGAGGGAGGGAGAGAGAGAGAGAGAGAAAGAGGGGCAAGAAGGCAGAGAGATAGAGTAAAAATAACGAGTAGTACGTGCATTAGCGTTACTACCGAGACGTCTGAGGAGGGGGCGAGGCTAGGAATGAATTTGCGACTGTTAAGCTACGTTTACACTGCGAGAATATTTCGACAGGAAATACGAAAGCAGTGTTCACTACGTGCTTGCACGAGCTAATGTCGTAATTTATTCCGACAGATGTATGAAACTCCGTTTACACTAGACAGTAAGTTTGGGCAAGTGAGAGGTGTCAGCCATGGCACGTTGTTTATTAAAACAGTAAATTAAAAATAAATAACTATTGTATGTATTTTTTTGTTTCCCGGTTAAATGATTGTCGATTTAGATAAAGTATTGATTTAGTAAAATGCAGTATGGTTTTAAGTGAAAAAATATATGATTTTCTTTTTGAGAGTCTAGGTTGAATTTTGATATTGTTTTTTCTGAAGCATCATGTCAAGCATGTATAGGTGCTTGGTGACTGACAAACTAAACAAATGAAATATCTTGGCTTCATAATAGACAATAATCTCTCATAGAAAAGTTTTATTTGTAACCTGAAAAAATAGTTGTATGCATTCTTACGAAAATTCTATTTGTTACGAGATTTTTGTCCTGAAAATAACTATTCCTCGATAACATCCAGATATGTCTTGTGATCAATTCACGGGCGGGTAATTGGTTAGTTCGAATTGCTTCCTATAATTGTCATGTGTAAAAGTTTTCGTACTGATGACTAACAAAATTGTTTCATGAAGGTATGCAGCAATTGTCAGATGTAGTACTATCAAGGAGAACTATTTATAACAGAAACCAGCTCTTGTGTATACAGTTGAAGACATAATATTCAGTCCACTCCAAGAGTGTTTAGTAAACAAACTCGATTTCATTCAGCGTGTGGCCTTGCATATGTAGTCACAACTGTTATGTGATTATAAACACCAGACAGGTTGCTGAAGGAAAGAAGCCATGCTTTATATCCGCGTAAAAACGAGTGATATTTTCAAATGTCCATTTTAGATAATTTATTTACATTTTCTGATATACCTAATTATCATCAGTAAATTATACGTAACAGTCTAACAAGTATTTAGATTACTACTCCTACTTTATTACATATTTACACAAATATTCCAGAAATATTTCAGTGTTCACGTAAGTTTTATAAGAACAGAAGTAATGATCACCTAATTTAGTGTTGATTAGTTTAAAATGCTTCAAGTTTAGCAAATATTCCGTTGCCAGTATTGTATTATTGGTATTAAGTTTATGACCTGGGATAAACGAGTGCGCACACCCATACACACATATAAACTCATGAGATTTCAACAATCTGATGTTGAAGACTCCAATCGTGGATATTTGATAGATACAACCTTTTTCAGACTTTGCTTATTGTGGGAAACATTGTATAGAATACCGTAACGTTAAACGAAATGTACCTGTTTACTTTATTCTGCTGTTAAAATAAGATACCCAAATTCGATTGCGTTTTGTAATGTATTTGTATTTGTATTAAGTATGAACTACAAAGTTTTAATTTAAATTAAGATTTGGTGAAGATCGGTTAAGGGAAAGGGGTAGTTTACCAGCAACATTTTATGTTTTATCAAGGGCAGTTTTTTTATGACGAATTATAACTGCCGCACATTCAAATAGAATCAAACATTTTTTTGCATACGTTCCTGAATTGTTAAGTATTCAAGGTCTGTTCATTTTGGTGAAGATCGGTTAAGGGAAAGGTACCCCTTACCGTTACTACCGTTTACCTGCAACATTTTATGTTTTAACAATGGTAATTTTTTCTATGACGAACGATAACTGCCGCACATTCAAACAGAATCAAATATTTTTTTGTGTACGTTCCTGAATTGTAGAAAACTGAAGGCCTATTGATTTTGGTGAAGATCGGTTACGAGGAAAGGGTAGTTTACCTGCAACATTTTATGTTTTAGCAAGAGTAAACTACTTAATTTTGACAAAATAAAGTATCCTGATAAGAAGATCATAATAATCCACTGTAGAAACGTAGATGAAATATCTATAAATTAAGAGGCTATTTGAACGGGGTGGGAGTAATTTTTTATAAATGAAAATGATAGTTGAAGGGGGTGGGGAAAATTTTTATTTATGTGTCATGTGTACTACGTTATCAGCAACAAAGAAGTAGTTTGTTGCTAAAATTTCTTCCTGGGCTGTTTGGGCTTGATCCGATGTTTTTTACAAAACCAGACGTTTCGGCAGTGCTATCGACTGCCATCATCAGTGAAAATTGAGTGCACTATCGTGAGGTGGTATACGTTAGTGATCACAGTACTGTGGTCAAGGCTGAAGAAAGAAGTAGTTTCTATGGAAATAGTTCATTTCGAAAAGTATTTTAAATATAAATCTTAGAACATGGAAGTCATGTATGGTTCTCTATACCGATATTTACTGTCTTGTTTTCTTATTATTTCCTGTAACACCACTCTTAAGCTTTAAAATTCTAACTTGAATGTGCCCATAAGATTTTTAAATTTCAAATAGATTAACGCTAGTGATTAACCAAATTATCGTAATTATTAACAATTTATAATTCTCAAATAGATAAAAAATACTCACATTCATTCAAACTGTAGTTTCACGTTGCATTAGCTACCTTTATTTTGAACTTTTGAAGACTCCATTTTATTAGAATTTTGAATTTTCGAAATTTTTGTTTATAATTCTTTTTAATCACAAAGTTATCATTGATTACTTTCTCAAAATAAATATTTTTGTTTAAAGTTGATATAATTATGTACTCAGCTTGTAATAATCTAAATTAAAATGTTCTCTCTACACTTTATTTAGCTTTCTAATAATTCATCACATCAAGGACATTTCAGTAACTATTTTTTATTAATATATTAATAAGAACCATATTGGATATCTTCACTAAACTCATTTACCATTCCATAAATTAGAGGAAAAGCAAACGTCAAAAGTAATAACCATCATCATCATCATCAGCAAGGGTTATACAAAAGTAGTTTGTTCCGGCCCCAAGCAGATAGACTAGAGCTCGTTATTCCAATGCTTCTTGGGACGCCCCACACCTCTCCGTCGATTTCTGCTTACAATTTTCAATAGTTGTTTGAGAATGCTTCAGTCATCGCTTCGGTTAAAAGTTCCAACCATTTTAGCCTATAATGGGCAGTCCTATCAAATATACATATAATATTCAGTTCCTGCCGTACATCGCGATTTCTTTTGCGATCAGCATTTGTGAAGAATATATAATATCACGCGTCTGAGACCGCCTGAAAACGACTGCTCTGGGAATTCGTTCTTATAAGTCGGAATTCTCAAACCCATAGACAAGGAAGAGTCACCTTGTAGAACTTCAAGCGTGTTTCTTTACTCGCTGATTAAAAAATTGGGTTGGGTCCTCGTTGTACCGGATTAACTAGGTACTGGTCCTCAAATTCTTAGTGTTGGATGAAGTAATGTTAGCTCTCAAAGAAGCCTTCAGCCTCTCTCCAGCCAAGACGGTTCTCCGTGATGAAGTGACATATCTTACAAGAGGTTACCCGTTACCCTTCTGATGCTCAACCGTATGGATTTAGACCGGAAGGTCGATAAATATTCTTTGGAGATCAATAGTAGCCAACAGTACTAAGTTGAGGCGTAAGGGAAATGATTCTGGATTGTCTTATCTTTGGAATATTACAGGCGCGAATCAAGTTGGATTTAATGGGTTGTACTATTGTGTACAGGGAAATCTGGTCTCTCTAGTATGATAACATAGTTTATGTGAGACAACCTACAGAAATCGGGCTGGACGTTAAGCCCGAAGGTGGCAACCTCACTATCGCATTGCCGTGTGATAAGCAAGTAACATATTCACGAGACATATTAGTTACCAAACTGTCGCAAGCAAGATGTAACCGGAGAAAAAACGTCAAAAGTGCTTTCCAAAAAATTTTAATTTTGCGTATTTATACAGAATAAATTTGTAATGGAATGCTCTAACAGAAAACCTATATTTCGCTCACATTATTTATAATTTTTCTCTCATTGTGTTGCATACCGTAAGTGGTATTTTAAAAAATATCAATTGCCTATAATGACATTGCATATTTAGTTGCCGTCGAAATTTGTAAACGAAGATGTAATGAAAGAGAAACTTGTACTTTACTGTGTGTAAATAACACTGTTGTTTCTATGATATTTAAAAATTTTTGTTTTCCTATAAATAATAGTTTTATATAATTGAAAGTGTTTTATATAATAAAGCAGAATGGAAAATTCAAGACAATACAAAATTATGGGCTTGACGAGATATAAAACGAGCAGGCAAAAGGCTAAAACAAATGTTGAAGGTAGAAGAGAAATAAAGCAAAGATAAATAAGGAAGACCGATTCAAAGATAAAAACTTAGATGGGAAAAGGTAGTATATTATTTACCATCAGGGAATAACACACGAAACTGCATCAAACACAGTAAAACTAACAATTTTGTTTAATTATAAGTGAGGTCTTGTATTAGGCAACAACAAAAACGAAAGAGCGGACTCTTCAGTGCGCACAAAACGTTAATGTTTTAGCAAAAATAAACTTTTTTAAAGTCATTGTACTGGTATCCGCGTCACAATTATTATAATTAAATTATTTTACCTTAATCTGTCACTGTGAGGTTTCTGTCTTCTTACGCGTTTCGGATTAAACTTAATCCATCATCAGAGTAAATAATCCGTCAGTTATGACTTCGTTAAAACATTAAAAGGAGACACTAAAGTACATCTATGTATATATTATACAAACACAGCGACGTACGCGGATGTGAGTGCGCACTCGACACCGGTTGAAGACGTACTGCCACTGCCACCCCAAGAAAAATAAACTGCTTGCCCAAGAGAGTCCTCTTTAGTTAGGAACTTTTAGACTAGTTATACTTTTTGTAGTTCAAACGCCTCTAATCGACACCATATCTAGATGATTCATATTTCCGTTTATTTAACACAATCCGCTACGTGAAGCTATTCAGTAATCTGTTCTTCAACTCAACGTTAATTATTAAATTTAATTTATAGTCATTATTAATGAAAATTTGATTTACTTTCACAAATTTACAAAATATTGTTAATGCCTTTATTTCAACAGCTATTTGCGAGCGGTTTGACAGATGCAGTTTGATACATGCAGTAGGCTCAGGTATTGGCCTGTGTTGAGTTGAAAACTAATTACTAGCTTTGGAGAGTGAGTTGAGCCCTTGACATTTTCCGTAGATGCGCCACTGCCTAATTTTATTTGTAAGAAGTACCGAGGAGTCCTATGCCGTACCCCCTTGCAAACCAATGTTCACGTGTGTTAGTCTCGTATAGGCTATACAAAGATTCTATAGATAATAATGCTTTATTTATAAAATTTAAAATGCTCAAGAACTGGTGTAGCTATCTCGGAAAATAAAAGCGTAAGTAACGCAGTATTAGGTCTAAGCTAGCAACGGGAGTTCACTAGTCCTTGAACTACCCCTTCTCAACTCTTTAACATGAATACATACAGAGCAAGTAAATGATTCAATTTTGGAGTTTGGTGACACACATTATGAAGAATTTTATGCAATACTGGAAAGAGACAGTAAAAAACTGTTAACGTAAAGAGTAACTATACTTACAGACTTAAATACAAAAATTAAAAGAACGGCTAGAGAATCAGAATTATGGAAAAAATGGATTAACGTCACGAAATGACTAGGTGAACAATAAATTTACTTCAGTTCTGATAACAACTTTTATTATTTGTAAGCCAGAAGTTCATCATCACGTAAAGTTATGTGTTCATGACGTTCCCCTAGTGGTAGCTTTCGCAATCAAGTAGACTTGATCTTAGTTATCACTAGGTGGACTCTACTACCTTTCCAAACAATTAAAGACTCTACGAGCTCCCCAGAGAAAGATTTTTCAGTAACCAGATTCTTGCAGCTAAAGTAGAACTAAACCTGGAAAGGCATACATCAAAAGAAAGTCATACAAAAATGATGGTGTTTAAAAACAGACATATATAAGCAAAATGAGGATATAAGAATGAAGAAGAAAATTGTCGGTCGCCAATAAACCTATGAGGCATGCAGATAGCGCCTAGCTAAAAGCAAAAAGTATATTATAAGAAGAAACCTCTAGAGTAACCAAAAACCTGTAATTTTAGTAAAAATAGTGTAAAAATAGATCAGTAAAGATACGTGTAACACAATACAGACAGAAAACGGGACTACACAATTAAGAGACAAGTATCCTCAAATAAGCAAAGCCGGAATACAGCAATGTAGGTACAACACGAATAAATACGTAAACAAAATCTAGAAGGATTAAAAACAAATAGAAACAAACATCAATTATATATGTGTTCAGACTTAAAACATTACAAGAATATTTGTAACAAGTAAAAGAATAGACGATGCCAATATAAAAGAACAGCGGAGAAGCTACTGCAAAAAACCTATTCAAAGATAAACGCATAGAGAGAGAGAATACAGGTAACTTTACGTTTGACCTGGAAATCAACATTACCATGCAATATTAATAACTAATGTTAATAATAGTAACTACGTAATAATGTTGAATAATAATGTTCAGTTCAGCGGCGCAACAACCCATTACTGAGTCAAGGCGTCCTCAAAGGCATCCTCCAGCCTCCGCCAGTTGTCCCGGTCAAGTGCAGCTGCTCTCCAGTTGGCTCCCATCATAGTTCACACCGTCTTTCCAACGTAGTTTGGGTCTACCAACTCTCCTGGTGCCATAGATCTGTCCTGCGAGTGCCTTTCTTGGTATTTCATTCTCCCCCATTCTGATCACGTGTCCAGCCCACCTGAGTCTACCAAGTTTTATAATTTTCACAATATCTGGTTCATTCAGAAGAGTGTTCAGTTCTTGGTTGGTTCTTTTCCTCCATTCACCTCCTACACATATTGGACCAAATATACTGCGGAGGATTTTGCGTTCATGAACCAGCAGGCTTGACTCAGACTTTCTAGAAATGGTCCAGGTCTCAGAACCAAAGGTGAGAACTGGGCGGATCAGTTTTTTATACAAAAGCAGCTTGATGCTCCTGGCAATTATTCTGCTCTCTTTGGGGTCTGAGACCAAAGAAGCACCTATTATCTGTGGTGATTCTTCGCTTTATTTCTTCTGTTGTTTCCCCATCGGAGTTAACTTTTCATCCTAAATAAACAAAGTTTTTGACTTTTTCGAAGGAATAGATGCCAATTTGGATGTGCTCTCCTTCTCTAGCCTCCTGTCCTGTAGCCATGTATTTTGTCTTGCTTTCATTTTATTATGAGACCCAGCCTACTTGCGGGACCTTCAAGAGCAAGAAAGGCTTCAGTGACTGCTCGAAAGGACCTCCCGATTATATCTAGGTCATCGGCGTATCCTAGGACCTGCACCAATCTGTTGAATACAGCCCCGGAGGAATTATTCCAGCATCTCTCATACCTTTTTCTAAGGCAAGAACGAAGAGGAGGCAAGCAAGAGCATCGCCCTGGAGAACTCCCTTTCCATAGTCGAACTCTCCTGATAAGTCATTCTGAATGTTCACCATGCCATTCACTGTCAGCATTGTCATCCTACACAATCTTATTAATTTCTTTGGTATGCCCAGTTCTTCAAAAGCAGTGTAAAGTTCTTTTCTGTCAATGCTGTCGTATGCATTTCTGAAATCTATGAAGAAGTGATGGGTTTGTAGTTTGTGCTCCCTACCTTTCTCCAGAAATTGCCGGAGTGTGAAAACCTGGTCTATTGTCGATTTTCCTCTTTTAAATCCACACTGATATCGACCAATCACCTGATCAGCATGTGGAACATATAACTGTCTTCTGCCAGGCTGTTGGCAGTTTCTCTTCTATCCATATATCGATGACAAGGTGTTGAAGGGTTTTAACCAGCTCTGGGCCACCGTTTGTGCAAAGCTCCGCAGGAAGATCATCAGAACCAGGAGCTTTGTTGTTTTTAAGGCTTTCTATTGCAGCTATCATATTATCTTCATCCGGAGGCTCGATGTGTTTATGTTCCTCTAGCACAAGTGGTAAAGAAGAGCTTCAAAGTCCTTTTCCCTTTTCTGTAAGTAGGGTGCCATCAGTGTCACGACAAGCTGTTGTCCTGGGCTTAAAGAGTTTCCTACCTTGGTTTAACTTATTGTAGAATTTTCTGATTTCAGTTTAATAATAGGAGTACGAACACGTCAGCCTACCAACACGTTTGGTGGAAAGGTAAAAACAGACAACTGTTGTACAGATAATTAAGAGGTTCCATTAGTTCAGACGTAGATCTGTATATATGTGTCAGCCAAAACAGTAGTACGTGTTGTAAACATACATGGCTGTGCCATTACACATTAGGAATGTTATTTGACCTTGAATACTCTTTGCGGGATTCAGATGAATGAGAAATCTTATCTCTGTGCTGGAGGCTGGAGACCTGTGGTGTTACGCTGAATAGACACAACACATTATCACTATACACAGCAGTGGCTGACGTGTATTAACCATTTCTGAGTTCCCGATGCCACAACCCAGATTAAACTGTGCATAACGTTTGTAGAAAAGGCTAGTGTCCTTCATACTTCATAAACACTTGAGAAAATTTATTGTTTCTTACTGAGGCACCCTTAGGGTTGTCCGGCAGGTGTAAATGCACTTAAGTTCCTTGGCTCATTCTTGAACAAAAATGAGGAAAGAAATAAAACGAATAAGGAGAGAGAGAGAGAGAGAGAGAGAGTGTGTGAGAGGGAGAGGGGGGAGTTAGGAGAGTAAGGAAATGAGAGAGAGGTACAGCGACGGAGGGCAGCTGTATACATTTTTTACCATACTTCGTTATTTAGAAGTCACATGACATAATTTGCATAGAGCATCAATTAAACGCGCGGCAGCACGCTACATATAATGCGACACAATACGTTACGTTTGTACAGTTCACATAAGTTTCTTTTTGGTAACTACTATATTACTTTTTATATTATTTACTTGAGTACTTTATAATTTATAACAAATGTGTTACATTGTGTTATAATCGTTTATTTAAGTACTAAGTAGGCCTGTAATGAGAGCGCTGATGTTACTTGATATAGGCCTAAGTCTGTGAATTCCTACCTGTGCTTCGGTATTAGGGTACTAATTAATGATGGCTGCATGTTCATAATAGTTATATCTTATAATGTGTATTTTATAATCATTTAAGGAATTTTGTATTCTGTTAAGTAACCATATTTAATTACTTTTGTACAACAGTTTTGTTTGTTAGTTTGTAATGCTCGTTAGTTAGTTTGTTCCCTTGTAATACTAAAACGGCTGGACCAGTTTTGATGCACGAGGTATGAAGTCACTTGTCTTAATTTTAGAAGTGTCAACAAAGATATAAAATTTTGGAAAACGAAATGGCGGATGCTACAAACCATATTATGTAAAATTTAGCCAAACCTGTCAGGCTGGGAGTTATTTTTATTAATAAGGAGCGTATTAAACGATGATTACAATAAATGCGTTGCGTTCATCGACATGAGTAAGTGTGTGTTACACTGATTTTTGTAAGTATGTTACAATTGTTAGACTATGTCTTCATGTCAATGACCTTCACTTAGTAATTTATTGTTTAAATTGCACAAGAAAAATCGATACGCAAAAGGTTATACGAATAATTCTTGCCTACAGGTTGCATTACGGTACTCAGTACTAATTTATTCTATCGGGTTGATTTCACAGTGATATTGATGGAGTAACCCAGCGCACAAGACACTCATTTTCGTCAATTAAATTATCAAACAGAATTATCACTGTTGCACACCACTACAGAAAAATTATTCCGTTTTGCGCTTTCAAGCTCTCAGCTCATCTGACGGATTTCCGATCTGACGATGAGCTGAGAAGCTTGAAAGCGCTAATCGGAACAATTTTTCTATAGTGGTGTGCAACAGTGATAATTCTGTTTCTGATTATAACCACTAACACAACTATCTTAAGTAAAGTTAAATTATCATCATACTCACTGAATATTGCCCTGTACGTCTCCTATAAATGCAGTAATTGATTCTTCAGGCCGTCCTCTGGAAAATTTATCCCTTTTGCCTCAAACCAATTCATACTTTTTTCCCCTATAAGATGTCGTTGGTACTGCTTTACATTGAAGCAAGACATTGCCCATAACAAGAACAGAATTGTTTTTAAGATACGGTGTCTCTACACTATTGTTCAAATTCTGGATCTCCGTACCATCACTGTAATTCGCAAAATTTTTCTGGCGAAAAAGAAAATTGTTCGTCGCCTGTACAAAAAAAAACACACAAACCGAAGCGTTCTTAAATTCATGTCCTTCAGGCCTATTAGGACTACCAGTCTAGCTTTTAATCCAGCTTGAGGAGTTTTGATAGGCGTGTCCCTCCACATAGTATTCTGAAAGACTCCCATTAACTGTAGTGTTATATTTATCATGCGGGCTATTAAGCCACCATTTACTGAATACTGAATTTCCAGATGTTTCTTCTATGCCCACTACGACCATCATTAGTAGTGCAAGAACAAAGATAAAATACACATTATTAGATATAACATAACTACTATGAACATGTAGCCATCATTAATTAGTAACCTAATACGAAGCACAAGTAGGCCTACATAGACTTATACTAAGCAACATCAGCGCTCACATTACAGGCCTACTTAGTACTTAAATAAACGATTATAACACGATGTAACACATTTTTTATAAATTATAAATTATTATACAATATAAAGTGCCCTGAGATTGTGTGACAGTTGCGATGAAACAAGAACTTCGCTTTAAACTAAAAACAAAGGGAAACGAAAAAACAGATAATTGAGACTGACATACACTATCTATGCTATTCTCTCTATCTACCCCTGTATCTCTTTTTCTCTTTTGCTCTCTTTCTGCCTGTCTATTTACCTACCTATCACTTATATATAACTACTTGTATAATTACTCGTCTTATAAAGAAACATTTGTGTTGAAGGTACTAGAAGTCGCCGGATACCTGCACTGGTTGTAAATCCAGGAAAAGGTTATTTTATGATACTGCTCTCTGACATGTCTATTGTTATATAGCATGTGGTTTCTCCAAAGGTTATAAATGTATGTGGCTACCAAAAGTGGCTTGAGAGACATTTTTCATGCAACCCGATATTTTCATGCAGAGAATGACGCAAATGAAAAAAGATAAATGTTGTTACTTGTTTCAACTATTGCTTCACTTCCTAAAAGCGGCCAGTGAGACCTTGTCGTTTTTTTACATCTATGTTTATATCTTTAAATCTATTTAATTTTGTTTAACATTCATTCATCAGAGTTGTGCACATGCGTATCTTACTAAAATGGAATACAAAAGTGTTAATAATTTTCGGTGTTTCATTAAAAAAAGGGTTTCAGAAAATGTGTTTGTGATTGAAATCTTTTTCCGTTTTCAATAGAATGTGTAAAGTGTGATGGTAATATGTTAAAAAATGTGAATGGACAAAAAAACGTCACCTTCGGATGTGGTAGACGGAATTGCTGAGCTACAAAAAACATACATGATGACACTTTTTTCGGAAAAGCGTGTGTTCCTGCATTATCTGTAGCCTATTCCATGTGTTAGTCGCTTGGATTTTGAAATATCAAATTTCAGTTATTTCAAAAGAGCTTGACATAAACAGGAAAACTACGCGAAAATTAATAAACGAGTTCAGGGAGATCCTTACTGTCTGGGTAATGGATACCAGCTTAAAAATTGGCGGCCCGGGAGATACTGAAATTGATGAAAGTGCGTTCACTTGAAGGAAGTACAACAGGGACCGAATAACCAAAACTCGGTGGGTACTTGGGGGAATTTACAGGAGAATAAAAAAGTGGTTGCTAAAGGTGGTGGATAAACGCGATGCAAACACACTAAATCGTGTAATTTTAAATAATATAGAACCAGGAACCACTATAGTTGCAGATATGTGGCGCGGCTACATCTCGCGAGTACCCATACATACCCAAATGCAGAGGGGCACCCAGGATTTTTTCGAAGGGGGGGTTGAAAACTTGCGAACAAGTGCACAATTTTGGTTTCCCTCATTATTTTCTCAACAAGCAGGGCTTGCTTTTTCCTAGAGGAACGACAACACGTAACTTATTGGGAGTCAATGCTGCAAGTGCAAGTAAAAATGATCCTTGCTTCATGGAATTTCACTCATGTATTTTCCATCTATAATGCCACGTATAATGCTGAAAAAGAGTCCTTCTTACACATAAATATTGCACAGGTAAGAATCAACACAAATGTTTGTAGGAATCACGAGTAAAAACCACGTAATCACAAGGCTTAGTAATTTGCATGTGCTGACTGAATAATATAAATTACTTAATGAGTAGACGGTGACTTAATTGAAATAATAATACAATAATATAGTAAAATAATCAGAGGTGAAGCAGTCGCGCATATTGTAGAGGGGATAAGACGGGAACAATGTAATACACGTGAATAGAAAGGCTACAGTTGAATATTAGACTGTTCCCTGAACGACAAGTCTACGTACAAGTACATGGCAATTACGTGACAAGTTTTGATTTTGATTTCTATTTCGACACGACAAACAATTCAAATGGACGTTTTGTAAGACGAAACAAACAATAGATACAACAGAGGGACCATACAAAGATTTCACCGAGTTATAAAATGTTTAATGTTTAGTACTGCAATTATTATGTAAACAGTGAGTTGTCATGTTGTGTCTGTTACAGTGTTTCTCCTAGTCGAGTCTAGACATTAACAAACATTGTATATTTTGGAGTATATAACACTTTGTTATCAGACGTGTTACGATTTAGGAAAAACTTTAGTAATATATAGTCAACATTGCACTGGCATCTTAATTTGTTTGTATAAGTAACATAAGTAACAGGCTCGAATGTGAAATGACTGTGACTCTAGGTGTGTGTGTGTGTGTTTTAAAAACAAGCAGATGTAAATTAACCATGAATAACAGGGCAGACAACATTAATGAAAAAATTATACTAAAACTATTTAATTAATATAGCACATAATTACTTACAAACAATTACAAATATTACGTCAATTCTTCCACACCTTATTGCCGTAATAAGTACGTCAATTTCCTTCACTGTTATCATCACTCAAATTGTCTTAACTGCTGCTATCCCATCGCTTATTAATTTAGAAACGATCTGTTACATTATACACTTTTTGGTCCGATCTCACATCCTTTTTTAAATTTTCAAGACGTGGTCACATTTTGATGTCCAGCGTGTGAGATAAATACACTCAAATTCCTTTTTTGCTAAGTTTATAACACTGTCTACGAAAATAAACATTTTTTGTTTTAACATGCTTTTCCACAGTTGCCCAAATCAGTTCTAGGATTAAGAACCGGATGATAGGGTGGAAGTCGTAAAATGGAATGTCCATAGTTTGCTGAAATAATGATTATTTTAAAAGTTTAGTATGTTGGGTTATTATTTCAGAAGATGGAACAACAAAGAATTACATAAAAAATAGGAAACAACAGGGAAAAAAGGCTATTCGTTTGCTAAACTCGTTACTTTGGTCGAACAAAATGAAACTTCAACCTAAACTGACAATCTACACAACTATTGAGGAGCCCATTTTAACTTATGGCTGCGAATGCTGGCAACTTTCAGGTAAAGAGAAAAAGATGATAGAAACTGTGGAAATGGACTTCTTAAGAAGATCGTGTAATATTTCTAGAATGCAACATGTTAGAAACGAAGATATAAGAAGGAAAACGGCGCATATTTACAACAGCAGAAAGAATAGAATCGAGACAGTTGCTATGGTATGGTCATGTAATGAGGATAGAGGAGAAGCGATGGCCAAAGAATACATTGACTTATACTCCACAAGACAGGAGAAGAAAAGGAAAACTGACAACACAATGGAAAACAGGAATTAGGAAATGCATGAGAGGTCGAGCTATTGAAGACGATGAATGGAAAGATAGGGAGAAATGGCGATCGAAATGAGGGATGCGGCATAGACTGTAGGACACCCGCTAATAATAATAATGTTGGGTTATTTTGTTTAACCTAACTATTAAACAGAGCTCAGGTTATAACATAAATGGACTAAAGGAATCCCATAATTCAATAACCAGTTAATCATATGTACCTTTTTGTTAATGATGTTGCAGGCGAATTTATTTATTTATTGAAATTTTCAGGCATTTTCGTCATTGTCTGTCCAAATTTTTGTAACCGATTTTGAACGGTGAAAACCAAATTTCATCTGTGTATACTATGGACTACCGTTCTTCTCTGAATTGCTGTAATTTTCTTATATATCAACTCTTAAGATTTCAATGTCACGTTTTTCTATTTAAAAGTTTCCTATTGCTTTTGGCACGTTTCCGTCGAAATCCCATTTGACGAATAATGTGGTTCAGACTGGTAACGCTACCATTATAATTAATTTGTTCTTTAAAATTGTTTAAATTACTTTTGAATGTTAATCTTTACCCTTCTATGGGTTGACTTTGGTGAATAATTCGTCGAGTGGTGCACTTGTCGAAATCGTTTAAATCAGTTTTTATTTCATTTGTTGAACATTTTTATGGAGAGTCCTGGAAGATTTTATATCACCCATATACCATGATGTTTCTTTAATAATTCTAGAAACACTATTTATAGACACGCAGCACGCCTGAGCTACCCGTTCATGCAACTTTCTTTCTGATATATCCTTATCTTCCAATTTAATACACTTGTAGGCCTACACGTTATAAATTATTTTCCGACTCTGACTATGTAGGCCTATAACTTTCCTTTGCACTGAAGTCGACAGGCGACCCAGATTGACCCATTTAACTCTCCAAACCGGAAAATATAGCAATAAAGTAAACTCTATGCTTTTGATGAAAACCGGTGTTTTTGAAAAGTACGAACACAATTACATATCATGAGAACAGTTTATTCGTGTCTGGTAAGCTTACCTACGTTGTATTTTAGTTTATCTTATTACTACAGCCTTACTATTTGTACATTCGTTGATTACACAATTTTTACCATATTTTCGGTAGGTTCTAACCCCCAAAACCCTCCTGGGTGCGCCACTGCCCAAATGTATGGGTTACACATTTTTCTGTGAATCGTTCGCTTAATTTTGTATGTCCTCGCAATTTTGCCGTTCACACCCAAACGATCGAGAACTAATGGTCCAAAATTAAGCGTGATGTACGGAGAAGAGTCGGGAGAATGTCTGTTAGTACATGTCAGACGTATTTAATTGACTATATTTGAAGAGAAATGTTTTTCTGTAGGAGAATTGTTTAATGATTTTTTAGCGGCTATTCATTATTTTTACACGCAATTTTTAAATTGAATATACAGTAATTTGTAGTTAATAAATTTAGCTAACGTACAAGTGAGTTAGACAAAATCTAAAAAATAAATAAAATTAAAAGATATGTAAAGATATTAACATAGATGTGAAAAACGACAAGGCCTTACTGACCGCTTTTAGTAACTGAAGAAATTGTTGAAATAAGTATCAGCATTTCTCGATTTATTAGCGGCCGTGAGCATTCTCTGTAAGAAAATGCCTCTCAAGCCACTGGATGTAGCCACTATTTTTATAATCCGTGGAGAAACCACAAGCCTATATAACACTAGACATGTCAATGAACAGTATCATAAAATAACCTTTTCCTGGTCTTACAAAAAGTGCAGGTATCCGATGACTTCTAGTACCCTCAACCCGAAACATTTTAATATCGTCTCTCTCTCTCTCTCTCTCTCTCTCTCCCTGCCTGCTTCTCGCAACATCTTGCTATTATTTCTAATACAAATAGAACTAATATTATGGAAATGTTAATATAAACTCACAACCCTCTGTCTCCCATCTCACCATCTATCTCTAACACAAGAAGTAATTATTATATGCATAGTTGTGACCGCTCTCCTTCCTTCTCCCTCTCTCTCTCTCTCTCTCTCTCTCTCTCTCTCTCTCTCTCTCTCTCTCTCTCTCTCTCTTTCTCTCTCTCTCTCTCTCTCTCTCTCTCTCTCTCTCTCTCTCTCTCTCTCTATCTGTCTATCTATTTATCAATCTCAATCCCAAAGAGAACTATAGAAAATTAAGAACTACAGAACTATAAACTATAGTTATAAAATTTTGTTACCCACAAAATTGATACAAATAAATATTTTATAGCATTACTTCAAAATACTGTATGCATAATAATGAACACTGACCAAAAATATAACTGATTATATATTTTATATTATGAGTATAAGTTCATAACGTTTGGTATTACATTTATTATTTTTGACTGCCAATATGCATAAGAAATTTCTCTAGTAAATGAGATCAAATTTACGTTATCACCCGGTATCAATGCATGTGAGAAAATATTAACATGCCCGTTAATTCCGTTAGTTAATCGGACGACAAGTGGTCAATCTTTACATAATTCGAAAGGCCAGTACGCTACTTTGGCATGCTTCGTAAAACACAATAATTATATTATCACGGTTAGTAGAATTGGATAGTGAAGTTTAAGAATTGTTGATAAATATTTGACAGTTTATAAATATTTAGTTAAAATTATGATGTAAAGTTGGCGCGTGAACAACGGAAAAGAATAATGGTCATTCGCCTGCAGTTAGTGACTCTTTCATACAAACAAATAAGCGTCAACGTAAACTGTGCAATACTCGGGGTTGAAATCTGGCAACGTCGCTGGAAGCAAAAACCGCTACAATTCGAAAAAAGTATACATTTCAGACGCTTCATTGTCGGGAAACTGAAAAGACGCCCTACTGTCGTAATTATAAAAAGATGCCATAATGACAGCGTTTTGTACAACAAAAATTATTTTCTTGTATTAAGAGTATATTGAAATATAAAACGCAAAACACAAATAACAATCACAAGAACGTAATGTTATTATAAAATTTCAATATACTCTTCGTTTTCGAGTAGACGCCAAAACGTATACATTTTGAAAAGACGCCAAAATGTTAGAAAAATGTGTATATATATATATATATATATATATATAAAACACACAGATACCAGTATATTATATACAAATTTGTTTTTATACAGATCCATTCTTCATATAAATAGTAATGCAATACTGTGATCATATGTAGGGTAAGGTTAATTTTTGCAAGCTAAAAGCTACTTCAGAGTTAGTCCATGTTTTCTAGCACTAGTGGTGTCTAGTGCTGCAGTGTTCTAGTTATTTATTATTACAGTTTCATATTCATTTGTTCCAGGGTTACGTATTTACACCAGTGAATAATATCTGTGCAGAAGTGGATCGTACTCTGGATTCTGAAGTATGCAGCAGAAAGTCAAGTCAGAATCAATCTGTTTGCAAAAAGAAGAAACACAAGTTAATACATTCTGGCATAAAGAAATACCAGTGCGACGTTTGTTCAAAATCATTTACTGAGTCGAGTAGTTTGTCAAGACACAAGTTAATACATTCTGGTATTAAGAAGTACCAGTGCGACGTTTGTTCTAAATCATTTACTCAGTCAGGCAGTTTGTCAAAACACAAGTTAATACATACTGGCATTAAGAAGTACAAGTGCGATGTTTGTTCAAAATCATTTACAGAGTCAGGCAGTTTGTCAAAACACAAGTTAATACATACTGGCATTAAGAAGTACCAGTGCGATGTTTGTTCAAAATCATTTACAGAGTCAGGCAGTTTGTCAAAACACAAGTTAATACATTCTGGTATTAAGAAGTACCAGTGCGAAGTGTGTTCAAAATCATTTACTCAGTCAGGCGAATTATCAATACACAAGTTATTACATTCTGGTATTAAGAATTACCATTGCGACGTTTGTTCAAAATCATTTACTGTGTCAGGCCATTTGTCAACACACAAGTTAATACATACTGGCATTAAGAAGTACCAGTGCGACGTTTGTTCAAAATCATTTACTCAGTCAGGCCATTTGTCAAAACACAAGTTTATACATTCTACTATTAAGAAGTACCAGTGTGAAGTGTGTTCAAAATCATTTACTCATTCATTCAATTTGTCAAAACACAAGTTAATACATACTGGCATTAAGAAGTACCAGTGCAACGTTTGTTCAAAATTATTTTCTCAGTCAGGCCATTTGTCAACACACAAGTTAATACATGCTGGCATTAAGAAGTACCAGTGCGACGTTTGTTCAAAATCATTTACTCAGTCAAGCCATTTGTCAAAACACAAATTTATACATTCTAGCAGTTAAAAGTACCAGTCAAATGTTTGTACAAAACATTTACTCAGTCAAGTCATTTGTCAAGAGAAGAGTTATTACATTCTAGCATTAAGAAATATTGGTGAGATGTTTGTACAGAATCATTTACTGGATCAGGCAGTTTGTCAAAACAAGTTATTACATTATGCCATTAAAATACATGCTAGTATTAAGACGTACTAGTGCGATTTTTGCACATAAACATTTACATGTCTATCCTATTTGTCATGTCATAAAGTAATACATTGTGTCATTAAGAAGTAATAGTGAAATGTTTGTACAAAAATATTTAGTGTGGCAGAATGTTGTCATGAATAACATACTATCATAAAATGAGAACTGTGATATGTGTAACAAATTTTTTGGTTGAGTATTTTATCTGAGCATAAATTATACTATATAATTAATCCAAAATTAATTAATTTTATAATTAACTCATTATAGTATTTCATGGTTCACAGTTAACTGGAAAGACAGGGAATGTCAGGGAAATAAAAAAAGGTCAGGGAAACTGAAATATGTGGAAAGTCAGGGAAATCAGCTAGTTTTCAGAAAAATGTCAGGGAAGTTTTCACCGGATTCTCTTATTGTGGTTTTTGCAAAAAAAGGAGAATACACAGATCTACATTCATTAGAAGTGTTGATTGTTTTTAACTGTCTTGTGACATCAGCTGAATTGGAGTACTAGTAAGTGTGTTATAACATGGTACTATTACAATGTGTATTGATACAATTTTGCCTTCTAGTAAGCTTACACATTTTTTATTTTACCTAATATTCTTATTGTTAATACTGTACTTGTTTGGTTCAGTTGTTGCCAAAAGCAAAGGGGGTTGTGTGTGTGTGTGTGTGTGTGTGTGTGTGTGTGTGTGTGTGTGTGTGTGTGTGTATTGCGACAGTACAAATAAGTGATGTACTGAGCATGAAATATAAAAATTTAAATTTACTTAATAAACTGTAAATAATTAATAATATATTAGAAATAAGCATGTTATGGATTACAAGCTTGACTCAGACAAAAATATGAACAGGTGTTTCGACCTGAATCAACGTGCACACACACACAAATGTAACTGAAAGTGTGTACACCAGTATTTTGCTAGTGTGTGTGAATGCAGGTCTCTGCAGGCAAGTTTGCCACCCCAGTATGAATAATTGCACAATGACTGTTTTTCCATAATTATTCATAAACTAGAGTTAAGAATTAAAATCCAAAAGCACCATAAAATGTAAATAAATTTAATAAATACTGTGTGCGAAAACACGCGAAAGTGACACGCCGTACAAGTGCAATAGTGAAATAACTGTGTACAAATTAAAAGGGTTAAGTTACAATGTCCAAAATTACAATGAACATGTGTTGTAAAATTAGTTATAAGATAAGTATAAAAAAAATACAGGACTCTGCAATTCGCAGAAATATAAAAAATAGTGAATTTGACAAAGAGTGGGGGAACTGACGCCAAAGACAGTTTCTAACATGTCGATTTTGTATCACTGAAGGGTGTCGACCAAGACATGGGTATAAATAGGACACGCAAGCTTCAGTGATTCTCTTTCTTGAATCATCCACGATGCAGTGAGAGCTTATGCCCATCAGCACGGCATATTTATTAATATTTTTATAAACAGTTTAAATTGCCAGTTATGTACAAATACGTAACCAAGCTATAAGACAAACATTGTAATTAATAACAGCATTACTGAAGAAGTTCCATAGCGATACGACGTTGGACAAGAGAAGAAGTTCTATAGCGATACGACGCTGGACAAGAGAAGAAGTTCCATAGTGATACGACGCTGGACAAGAGAAGCAGTTCTATAGCGATACGACGCTGGACAAGAGAAAAAGTTCCATAGCGATACGACGCTGGACAAGAGAAGCAGTTCCATAGCGATACGACGCTGGACAAGAGGAGAGGACGAGAGAGTGAGAGACAGCCGACGCTGGACAAGAGGAGAAGAGAGACAGCCGACGCTGGAGGCGAGACGAAGATGAACACTGATGGAACAAAAAATGATCGAGTATGATTGACGACAATAAGTTGATAGACAACTTATTCATATCTTAATCATACACAGTATATAAAGACAGTTAAAGACATTAATATTTTATTTAAAAATAAGAGTAATATTTCTTGTATAGTAGAGTTAAAAATCATAGATGTTTAGAAATACGATTAACGTAACAAGAGCTCAAATTAATATGATATAAAATGATTACAAAGAATATAAATAAAAACAATTAGTATTTGAGAAAACAGTACTGAGAAGTAATAACTATTAATCTTTTGAGTACGTACCATATATAGAAAAAAGATTTAAAAATTGATTTTGAAACATATTAATAGACTGAGTAGTCTAAAAAATGAGGTTTTTCTTTTATATACTGTTTAGTAGCATAGAATGTTTAGTTAGTAAGGATGTATATATCTTAAGCCTTACGGCATTATAACAAATAATAACTAATGTTTTTTAAATCGAAGTCAGTGCCATGTGCACATATTTTTTTATAGTATCAAATAAATTTTAATTACTGTTTCAAGTTCCGTAGAGTTCTTATTGCAGATACACCTGACCCCCTATTTAAATGTTATATGTTTAAAGAATTTGTCAATCTTGAACGTGAGACCATTCACACCTATTTATGTATATGTAACGTTGTTTAAATTTGGTGCTCCAAGATCGAGGGACTCCACAAATTTAAATTAAATTAAATTTGCCAAATTGTCATGTTGCATTAATGGCGCCCTGCACGTGGGGCATGTCATGACTAAATTTATGTACAAAAATTTGTGACATAAATTGTAGATCATGAATGTATGACCCGATACCCATCATTTGACTATTAAAATTTTTTTATGTAGCTAAATGGTTGCTCTAAAATATATAAAGAGTGTTAACTGAAAAATGTATAATATGTAATTATTATTTGTAGTAAACAGTAACTGAATGTAATGTTAATTGTTGTGTAATCACACAGCTGGCGCCCACCACAAATAATATTGTTGTCTATGTAACAGGTGTAACTGTAATGAGTTAATAATAACTATTAATAAAAATACAGAAATAAATAAATAAGTAGGGAACGGTTATCAATAATAATTTTTAAAAGAATTACTATTAAATAAATATTTTAATAATACTTCAACATGCCGACTCCAGGAAATTTAGACGTCGAGGCATTCCAAATGATGATGCGTGCCTGGGTCGATGAAATAAGTACAAAACAAACGGAAATTATAAATGCTAAATTAGACGAATTAAAAGAATCTTATAAGAAACAAACAGAAAGCTTAGAAAATAAATTAGCAAAACAAACAGAAAGTTTAGAAAATAAATTAGAGCTACAGTCCGAAAATTTTAGATATGACACCATAAAAATTACAGAGAGTCTAGAAGAGTTAAAGATTGATAATATTGAAATAAAACAAAGTATAATTGACAGTAATGCGCAGTTAACTGAAAAAATTGTTAATACAAACAGACGTATTGACACGATCGCAAAAAATGTCTGTGGAATAATTAATAAACAAACGGAGCTAATATGTGAAAAGATAGTATATGAAGAATTCATACAAATTGAAAATACATGTGTAATTACTAATGATAATTATAAAAAAGTAATTAACATTAAGGAGGAGAAGCAAATAAAGGTTAATAAAACATACCTTATTAATAGCAATATTCCAAGTGTGAGGCACACACACAATAGTAAATCACACAAGATGACACATTTGAAACACATAAGACACCACACTTACGGAGATAAATATCACTGTAGGCCTAACAAGAAACGTAGTAAGTTATCTAGACGAAACACTAGACGAAACAGTACGCAAAATTGTGGTAAATATGATGTTAGATATATGCACGATAATTATAATAATGATAATTATAACTGTAAGTATGAAAACTACAGAGGTTATCATAAACGACGTATGAAAAAACCGTCGACAGCTGTTTATATGGGCCTCAAGCAGACTGAACATACGCAATGCATTCATGATGAGAGAATTATGGAATGCGACTGTTACGAAAGAAAGAGAGGCAAAATGAAAACGTTGCACTATGAACAGGTGACTTCTACGATAAACACAAACGTCGCTGCAATGCCACGGAAAGGTGACGAGGGGATAATACAATGGAACGCGGATGTTGTTTATGCGAGGGTGAACACAATGAATTTCCTGTGTACAACAATGCAATTGTATAATGAAGGGTGTCAGTTCTAACTACACACTGAACTCAATACCCGAATAAAATAAATAATTATTTTTAAATGAGAAAAATAATAACTATTAATTATTAATAATAAGAAATAATATGTGTAAGAATATAAGAGAGTATAATTAAGAAATGTTATAAGGAATGTTATTTGAAAGGTTTAATTAAGAAATGTATTATTGATGGTAAGGAATGTTATTGATATGTTATAAATATGAAGAAATGATTAAGATGGGCAATAATTGCCATAATTATTAGAACGGCTGAACAAGCGAACACTTATCGAAGATACAAGGACACAGAAGAAAGCGAGAGTGAAAAGTCATAAGGGCAGAGACTACTTAGGATTAAGTACTTCGAGAAAAATATCGTTGTTTTCCAAGACAGTTCATCTGTAACCGACCATGCGACACACTACGAGCTAAAAAAGTATTCTGTTATGGAAGTGTATTTCAAGAAAGTTGTAGCGATCAGAAAGGTAATGTTAAAGAAAGGTAATAAAAGGTAATGAATGTTAATGTAGTGTATAAGTAATGTATTAGATAAAGTAATGTCATGTTAAGAAAAGAGCTAAGGAAGTTTAGAAGCGAAGGTAAGAATGTATGAGTAAGTTAATGTAAAATTAAGGACCGAATTTACACACATATGTAGGAATGCAGAGTATACAGAAGGAAAACAAAGGAGAGCTAATTGCAGTGGATTTTCTGGGACCATTACCACGATCAAGTCGAGGTGTGAAGCACATATTGGTATGTATCGATGTGTTTTCCAAGGCAGTCTGACTGTACCCAATTATGCGACCCACAACCAAAGTTGTTCTAAAGATACTACTGCAAAAATATATTCCGTTATATGGAAAAATGAAGAAGATACTCAATGATCAAGGTGTGCAATTCCAAAGTGAAAAATGGGAGAGGACGTTAAGGGAAAATGGAATACAACCAGTACTCACATCCATAAGACATCCTCAAGGAAACCTTGCTGAGAGAGTTAACAAAGAATTAGGTAAATATTTACGAACATATTGCCATAATCAACAATAAATGGGCAGAATATTTACCATTTATTGAAAAAGCCATTAACGAAAATTATAGTGAAGCAACAGAATACACTCCAATGGAATTAGAAGAAGATAAGAAGCCAACCAGATTTTGGACTAAATATGTAAACAAACCTAATAACCAAAATGTACCTGTACCAATAAGTGTGAAAATTGAATACGCAAAGCAACGAATAAGAGAGAGAGGTAACAAGAGAATAGAGAGATTTAATCTAACTCACAAGTTACAACAATTCAACGTGGGAGAAAGTATACTACTCAAAGCAAATCCAGTGGGAAAAAGGAGTGATAATACGGCGAAGAAATTCTTCAGACTTTATAATGGACCGTATACGTTAAGACAGCGAGTGGGACAGAACACTTTCATTGTATATGATGAGATACAGAAGAAAGAAATTGGTAAATTCCACGCAACGTCGTTTAAGAAGTTCTACACATAAAACAGAGGTCATTGAAACCAGTCAAATCAGCTGTTTGTAAAGCCACCCTAATTCAAGGTCACGAGCAGTGAGCGTACGAAAGAGGGGAGGTAAGACATTTATATACACTCCTATTAAGGGTGAAATGACGAATATTATTCTTTATTATTTGTTATATTTTTTTTTGCAAATAATAATAATAAATAAATAGATAAAAAAAAAATTTATAATAAATGAATTTATTAAAATTTTTTTGTTACCAAGCAGAGGAATAATGCGACAGTACAAATAAGTGATGTACTGAGCATGAAATATAAATATTTAAATTTACTTAATAAACTGTAAATAATTAATAATATATTAGAAATAAGCATGTTATGGATTGCAAGCTTGACTCAGACAAAAATATGAACAGGTGTTTCGACCTGAATCAACGTGCACACACACACAAATGTAACTGAAAGTGTGTACACCAGTATTTTGCTAGTGTGTGTGAACGCAGGTCTCTGCAGGCAAGTTTGCCACCCCAGTATGAATAATTGCACAGTGACTGTTTTTCCGTAATTATTCATAAACTAGAATTAAGAATTAAAATCCAAAAGCACCATAAAATGTAAATAAATTTAACAAAATACTGTGTGCGAAAACCACGCGAAAGTGACACGCCGTACAAGTGCAATAGTGAAATAACTGTGTACAAATCAAAAGGGTTAAGTTGCAATGTCCAAAATTACAATGAACATGTGTTGTAAAATTAGTTATAAGATAAGTATAAAAAAAATACTTACAGGACTCTGCAATTCGCAGAAATATAAAAAATAGTGAATTTGACAAACAGTGGGGGAACTGACGCCAAAGACAGTTTCTAACATGTCGATTTTGTATCACTGAAGGGTGTCGACCAAGACATGGGTATAAATAGGACACGCAAGCTTCAGTGATTCTCTTTCTTGAATCATCCACGATGCAGCGGGAGCTTATGCCCGTCAGCACGGCATATTTATTAATATTTTTATAAACAGTTTAAATTGCCAGTTATGTACAAATACGTAACCAAGCTATAAGACAAACATTGTAATTAATAACAGCATTATTGAAGAAGTTCCATAGCGATACGACGTTGGACAAGAGAAGAAGTTCTATAGCGATACGACGCTGGACAAGAGAAGAAGTTCCATAGCGATACGACGCTGGACAAGAGAAGCAGTTCTATAGCGATACGATGCTGGACAAGAGAAGAAGTTCCATAGCGATACGACGCTGGACAAGAGAAGCAGTTCCATAGCGATACGACGCTGGACAAGAGGAGAGGACGAGAGAGTGAGAGACAGCCGACGCTGGACAAGAGGAGAAGAGAGACAGCCGACGCTGGAGGTGAGACGAAGATGAACACTGATGGAACAAAAAATGATCGAGTATGATTGACGACAATAAGGTGATAGACAACTTATTCATATCTTAATCATACACAGTATATAAAGACAGTTAAAGACATTAATATTTTATTTAAAAATAAGAGTAATATTTCTTGTATAGTAGAGTTAAAAATCATAGATGTTTAGAAATACGATTAACGTAACAAGAGCTCAAATTAATATGATATAAAATGATTACAAAGAATATAAATAAAAACAATTAGTATTTGAGAAAACAGTACTGAGAAGTAATAACTATTAATCTTTTGAGTACGTACCATATATAGAAAAAAGATTTAAAAATTGATTTTGAAACATATTAATAGACTGAGTAGTCTAAAAAATGAGGTTTTTCTTTTATATACTGTTTAGTAGCATAGAATGTTTAGTTAGTAAGGATGTATATATCTTAAGCCTTACGGCATTATAACAAATAATAACTAATGTTTTTTAAATCGAAGTCAGTGCCATGTGCACATATTTTTTTATAGTATCAAATAAATTTTAATTACTGTTTCAAGTTCCGTAGAGTTCTTATTGCAGATACACCTGACCCCCTATTTAAATGTTATATGTTTAAAGAATTTGTCAATCTTGAACGTGAGACCATTCACACCTATTTATGTATATGTAACGTTGTTTAAATTTGGTGCTCCAAGATCGAGGGACTCCACAAATTTAAATTAAATTAAATTTGCCAAATTGTCATGTTGCATTAATGGCGCCCTGCACGTGGGGCATGTCATGACTAAATTTATGTACAAAAATTTGTGACATAAATTGTAGATCATGAATGTATGACCCGATACCCATCATTTGACTATTAAAATTTTTTTATGTAGCTAAATGGTTGCTCTAAAATATATAAAGAGTGTTAACTGAAAAATGTATAATATGTAATTATTATTTGTAGTAAACAGTAACTGAATGTAATGTTAATTGTTGTGTAATCACACAGCTGGCGCCCACCACAAATAATATTGTTGTCTATGTAACAGGTGTAACTGTAATGAGTTAATAATAACTATTAATAAAAATACAGAAATAAATAAATAAGTAGGGAACGGTTATCAATAATAATTTTTAAAAGAATTACTATTAAATAAATATTTTAATAATACTTCAACATGCCGACTCCAGGAAATTTAGACGTCGAGGCATTCCAAATGATGATGCGTGCCTGGGTCGATGAAATAAGTACAAAACAAACGGAAATTATAAATGCTAAATTAGACGAATTAAAAGAATCTTATAAGAAACAAACAGAAAGCTTAGAAAATAAATTAGCAAAACAAACAGAAAGTTTAGAAAATAAATTAGAGCTACAGTCCGAAAATTTTAGATATGACACCATAAAAATTACAGAGAGTCTAGAAGAGTTAAAGATTGATAATATTGAAATAAAACAAAGTATAATTGACAGTAATGCGCAGTTAACTGAAAAAATTGTTAATACAAACAGACGTATTGACACGATCGCAAAAAATGTCTGTGGAATAATTAATAAACAAACGGAGCTAATATGTGAAAAGATAGTATATGAAGAATTCATACAAATTGAAAATACATGTGTAATTACTAATGATAATTATAAAAAAGTAATTAACATTAAGGAGGAGAAGCAAATAAAGGTTAATAAAACATACCTTATTAATAGCAATATTCCAAGTGTGAGGCACACACACAATAGTAAATCACACAAGATGACACATTTGAAACACATAAGACACCACACTTACGGAGATAAATATCACTGTAGGCCTAACAAGAAACGTAGTAAGTTATCTAGACGAAACACTAGACGAAACAGTACGCAAAATTGTGGTAAATATGATGTTAGATATATGCACGATAATTATAATAATGATAATTATAACTGTAAGTATGAAAACTACAGAGGTTATCATAAACGACGTATGAAAAAACCGTCGACAGCTGTTTATATGGGCCTCAAGCAGACTGAACATACGCAATGCATTCATGATGAGAGAATTATGGAATGCGACTGTTACGAAAGAAAGAGAGGCAAAATGAAAACGTTGCACTATGAACAGGTGACTTCTACGATAAACACAAATGTCGCTGCAATGCCACGGAAAGGTGACGAGGGGATAATACAATGGAACGCGGATGTTGTTTATGCGAGGGTGAACACAATGAATTTCCTGTGTACAACAATGCAATTGTATAATGAAGGGTGTCAGTTCTAACTACACACTGAACTCAATACCCGAATAAAATAAATAATTATTTTTAAATGAGAAAAATAATAACTATTAATTATTAATAATAAGAAATAATATGTGTAAGAATATAAGAGAGTATAATTAAGAAATGTTATAAGGAATGTTATTTGAAAGGTTTAATTAAGAAATGTATTATTGATGGTAAGGAATGTTATTGATATGTTATAAATATGAAGAAATGATTAAGATGGGCAATAATTGCCATAATTATTAGAACGGCTGAACAAGCGAACACTTATCGAAGATACAAGGACACAGAAGAAAGCGAGAGTGAAAAGTCATAAGGGCAGAGACTACTTAGGATTAAGTACTTCGAGAAAAATATCGTTGTTTTCCAAGACAGTTCATCTGTAACCGACCATGCGACACACTACGAGCTAAAAAAGTATTCTGTTACGGAAGTGTATTTCAAGAAAGTTGTAGCGATCAGAAAGGTAATGTTAAAGAAAGGTAATAAAAGGTAATGAATGTTAATGTAGTGTATAAGTAATGTATTAGATAAAGTAATGTCATGTTAAGAAAAGAGCTAAGGAAGTTTAGAAGCGAAGGTAAGAATGTATGAGTAAGTTAATGTAAAATTAAGGACCGAATTTACACACATATGTAGGAATGCAGAGTATACAGAAGGAAAACAAAGGAGAGCTAATTGCAGTGGATTTTCTGGGACCATTACCACGATCAAGTCGAGGTGTGAAGCACATATTGGTATGTATCGATGTGTTTTCCAAGGCAGTCTGACTGTACCCAATTATGCGACCCACAACCAAAGTTGTTCTAAAGATACTACTGCAAAAATATATTCCGTTATATGGAAAAATGAAGAAGATACTCAATGATCAAGGTGTGCAATTCCAAAGTGAAAAATGGGAGAGGACGTTAAGGGAAAATGGAATACAACCAGTACTCACATCCATAAGACATCCTCAAGGAAACCTTGCTGAGAGAGTTAACAAAGAATTAGGTAAATATTTACGAACATATTGCCATAATCAACAATAAATGGGCAGAATATTTACCATTTATTGAAAAAGCCATTAACGAAAATTATAGTGAAGCAACAGGATACACTCCAATGGAATTAGAAGAAGATAAGAAGCCAACCAGATTTTGGACTAAATATGTAAACAAACCTAATAACCAAAATGTACCTGTACCAATAAGTGTGAAAATTGAATACGCAAAGCAACGAATAAGAGAGAGAGGTAACAAGAGAATAGAGAGATTTAATCTAACTCACAAGTTACAACAATTCAACGTGGGAGAAAGTATACTACTCAAAGCAAATCCAGTGGGAAAAAGGAGTGATAATACGGCGAAGAAATTCTTCAGACTTTATAATGGACCGTATACGTTAAGACAGCGAGTGGGACAGAACACTTTCATTGTATATGATGAGATACAGAAGAAAGAAATTGGTAAATTCCACGCAACGTCATTTAAGAAGTTCTACACATAAAACAGAGGTCATTGAAACCAGTCAAATCAGCTGTTTGTAAAGCCACCCTAATTCAAGGTCACGAGCAGTGAGCGTACGAAAGAGGGGAGGTAAGACATTTATATACACTCCTATTAAGGGTGAAATGACGAATATTATTCTTTATTATTTGTTATATTTTTTTTTGCAAATAATAATAATAAATAAATAGATACAAAAAAAATTTATAATAAATAAATTTATTAAAATTTTTTTGTTACCAAGCAGAGGAATAATGCGACAGTACAAATAAGTGATGTACTGAGCATGAAATATAAATATTTAAATTTACTTAATAAACTGTAAATAATTAATAATATATTAGAAATAAGCATGTTATGGATTGCAAGCTTGACTCAGACAAAAATATGAACAGGTGTTTCGACCTGAATCAACGTGCACACACACACAAATGTAACTGAAAGTGTGTACACCAGTATTTTGCTAGTGTGTGTGAACGCAGGTCTCTGCAGACAAGTTTGCCACCCCAGTATGAATAATTGCACAGTGACTGTTTTTCCGTAATTATTCATAAACTAGAATTAAGAATTAAAATCCAAAAGCACCATAAAATGTAAATAAATTTAATAAATACTGTGTGCGAAAACCACGCGAAAGTGACACGCCGTACAAGTGCAATAGTGAAATAACTGTGTACAAATCAAAAGGGTTAAGTTGCAATGTCCAAAATTACAATGAACATGTGTTGTAAAATTAGTTATAAGATAAGTATAAAAAAAATACTTACAGGACTCTGCAATTCGCAGAAATATAAAAAATAGTGAATTTGACAAAGAGTGGGGGAACTGACGCCAAAGACAGTTTCTAACATGTCGATTTTGTATCACTGAAGGGTGTCGACCAAGACATGGGTATAAATAGGACACGCAAACTTCACTGATTCTCTTTCTTGAATCATCCACGATGCAGCGGGAGCTTATGCCCGTCAGCACGGCATATTTATTAATATTTTTATAAACAGTTTAAATTGCCAGTTATGTACAAATACGTAACCAAGCTATAAGACAAACATTGTAATTAATAACAGCATTATTGAAGAAGTTCCATAGCGATACGACGTTGGGCAAGAGAAGAAGTTCTATAGCGATACGACGCTGGACAAGAGAAGAAGTTCCATAGCGATACGACGCTGGACAAGAGAAGCAGTTCTATAGCGATACGATGCTGGACAAGAGAAGAAGTTCCATAGCGATACGACGCTGGACAAGAGAAGCAGTTCCATAGCGATACGACGCTGGACAAGAGGAGAGGACGAGAGAGTGAGAGACAGCCGACGCTGGACAAGAGGAGAAGAGAGACAGCCGACGCTGGAGGTGAGACGAAGATGAACACTGATGGAACAAAAAATGATCGAGTATGATTGACGACAATAAGGTGATAGACAACTTATTCATATCTTAATCATACACAGTATATAAAGACAGTTAAAGACATTAATATTTTATTTAAAAATAAGAGTAATATTTCTTGTATAGTAGAGTTAAAAATCATAGATGTTTAGAAATACGATTAACGTAACAAGAGCTCAAATTAATATGATATAAAATGATTACAAAGAATATAAATAAAAACAATTAGTATTTGAGAAAACAGTACTGAGAAGTAATAACTATTAATCTTTTGAGTACGTACCATATATAGAAAAAAGATTTAAAAATTGATTTTGAAACATATTAATAGACTGAGTAGTCTAAAAAATGAGGTTTTTCTTTTATATACTGTTTAGTAGCATAGAATGTTTAGTTAGTAAGGATGTATATATCTTAAGCCTTACGGCATTATAACAAATAATAACTAATGTTTTTTAAATCGAAGTCAGTGCCATGTGCACATATTTTTTTATAGTATCAAATAAATTTTAATTACTGTTTCAAGTTCCGTAGAGTTCTTATTGCAGATACACCTGACCCCCTATTTAAATGTTATATGTTTAAAGAATTTGTCAATCTTGAACGTGAGACCATTCACACCTATTTATGTATATGTAACGTTGTTTAAATTTGGTGCTCCAAGATCGAGGGACTCCACAAATTTAAATTAAATTAAATTTGCCAAATTGTCATGTTGCATTAATGGCGCCCTGCACGTGGGGCATGTCATGACTAAATTTATGTACAAAAATTTGTGACATAAATTGTAGATCATGAATGTATGACCCGATACCCATCATTTGACTATTAAAATTTTTTTATGTAGCTAAATGGTTGCTCTAAAATATATAAAGAGTGTTAACTGAAAAATGTATAATATGTAATTATTATTTGTAGTAAACAGTAACTGAATGTAATGTTAATTGTTGTGTAATCACACAGCTGGCGCCCACCACAAATAATATTGTTGTCTATGTAACAGGTGTAACTGTAATGAGTTAATAATAACTATTAATAAAAATACAGAAATAAATAAATAAGTAGGGAACGGTTATCAATAATAATTTTTAAAAGAATTACTATTAAATAAATATTTTAATAATACTTCAACATGCCGACTCCAGGAAATTTAGACGTCGAGGCATTCCAAATGATGATGCGTGCCTGGGTCGATGAAATAAGTACAAAACAAACGGAAATTATAAATGCTAAATTAGACGAATTAAAAGAATCTTATAAGAAACAAACAGAAAGCTTAGAAAATAAATTAGCAAAACAAACAGAAAGTTTAGAAAATAAATTAGAGCTACAGTCCGAAAATTTTAGATATGACACCATAAAAATTACAGAGAGTCTAGAAGAGTTAAAGATTGATAATATTGAAATAAAACAAAGTATAATTGACAGTAATGCGCAGTTAACTGAAAAAATTGTTAATACAAACAGACGTATTGACACGATCGCAAAAAATGTCTGTGGAATAATTAATAAACAAACGGAGCTAATATGTGAAAAGATAGTATATGAAGAATTCATACAAATTGAAAATACATGTGTAATTACTAATGATAATTATAAAAAAGTAATTAACATTAAGGAGGAGAAGCAAATAAAGGTTAATAAAACATACCTTATTAATAGCAATATTCCAAGTGTGAGGCACACACACAATAGTAAATCACACAAGATGACACATTTGAAACACATAAGACACCACACTTACGGAGATAAATATCACTGTAGGCCTAACAAGAAACGTAGTAAGTTATCTAGACGAAACACTAGACGAAACAGTACGCAAAATTGTGGTAAATATGATGTTAGATATATGCACGATAATTATAATAATGATAATTATAACTGTAAGTATGAAAACTACAGAGGTTATCATAAACGACGTATGAAAAAACCGTCGACAGCTGTTTATATGGGCCTCAAGCAGACTGAACATACGCAATGCATTCATGATGAGAGAATTATGGAATGCGACTGTTACGAAAGAAAGAGAGGCAAAATGAAAACGTTGCACTATGAACAGGTGACTTCTACGATAAACACAAACGTCGCTGCAATGCCACGGAAAGGTGACGAGGGGATAATAAAATGGAACGCGGATGTTGTTTATGCGAGGGTGAACACAATGAATTTCCTGTGTACAACAATGCAATTGTATAATGAAGGGTGTCAGTTCTAACTACACACTGAACTCAATACCCGAATAAAATAAATAATTATTTTTAAATGAGAAAAATAATAACTATTAATTATTAATAATAAGAAATAATATGTGTAAGAATATAAGAGAGTATAATTAAGAAATGTTATAAGGAATGTTATTTGAAAGGTTTAATTAAGAAATGTATTATTGATGGTAAGGAATGTTATTGATATGTTATAAATATGAAGAAATGATTAAGATGGGCAATAATTGCCATTATTATTAGAACGGCTGAACAAGCGAACACTTATCGAAGATACAAGGACACAGAAGAAAGCGAGAGTGAAAAGTCATAAGGGCAGAGACTACTTAGGATTAAGTACTTCGAGAAAAATATCGTTGTTTTCCAAGACAGTTCATCTGTAACCGACCATGCGACACACTACGAGCTAAAAAAGTATTCTGTTACGGAAGTGTATTTCAAGAAAGTTGTAGCGATCAGAAAGGTAATGTTAAAGAAAGGTAATAAAAGGTAATGAATGTTAATGTAGTGTATAAGTAATGTATTAGATAAAGTAATGTCATGTTAAGAAAAGAGCTAAGGAAGTTTAGAAGCGAAGGTAAGAATGTATGAGTAAGTTAATGTAAAATTAAGGACCGAATTTACACACATATGTAGGAATGCAGAGTATACAGAAGGAAAACAAAGGAGAGCTAATTGCAGTGGATTTTCTGGGACCATTACCACGATCAAGTCGAGGTGTGAAGCACATATTGGTATGTATCGATGTGTTTTTCCAAGGCAGTCTGACTGTACCCAATTATGCGACCCACAACCAAAGTTGTTCTAAAGATACTACTGCAAAAATATATTCCGTTATATGGAAAAATGAAGAAGATACTCAATGATCAAGGTGTGCAATTCCAAAGTGAAAAATGGGAGAGGACGTTAAGGGAAAATGGAATACAACCAGTACTCACATCCATAAGACATCCTCAAGGAAACCTTGCTGAGAGAGTTAACAAAGAATTAGGTAAATATTTACGAACATATTGCCATAATCAACAATAAATGGGCAGAATATTTACCATTTATTGAAAAAGCCATTAACGAAAATTATAGTGAAGCAACAGGATACACTCCAATGGAATTAGAAGAAGATAAGAAGCCAACCAGATTTTGGACTAAATATGTAAACAAACCTAATAACCAAAATGTACCTGTACCAATAAGTGTGAAAATTGAATACGCAAAGCAACGAATAAGAGAGAGAGGTAACAAGAGAATAGAGAGATTTAATCTAACTCACAAGTTACAACAATTCAACGTGGGAGAAAGTATACTACTCAAAGCAAATCCAGTGGGAAAAAGGAGTGATAATACGGCGAAGAAATTCTTCAGACTTTATAATGGACCGTATACGTTAAGACAGCGAGTGGGACAGAACACTTTCATTGTATATGATGAGATACAGAAGAAAGAAATTGGTAAATTCCACGCAACGTCATTTAAGAAGTTCTACACATAAAACAGAGGTCATTGCAACCAGTCAAATCAGCTGTTTGTAAAGCCACCCTAATTCAAGGTCACGAGCAGTGAGCGTACGAAAGAGGGGAGGTAAGACATTTATATACACTCCTATTAAGGGTGAAATGACGAATATTATTCTTTATTATTTGTTATATTTTTTTTTGCAAATAATAATAATAAATAAATAGATACAAAAAAAATTTATAATAAATAAATTTATTAAAATTTTTTTGTTACCAAGCAGAGGAATAATGCGACAGTACAAATAAGTGATGTACTGAGCATGAAATATAAATATTTAAATTTACTTAATAAACTGTAAATAATTAATAATATATTAGAAATAAGCATGTTATGGATTGCAAGCTTGACTCAGACAAAAATATGAACAGGTGTTTCGACCTGAATCAACGTGCACACACACACAAATGTAACTGAAAGTGTGTACACCAGTATTTTGCTAGTGTGTGTGAACGCAGGTCTCTGCAGGCAAGTTTGCCACCCCAGTATGAATAATTGCACAGTGACTGTTTTTCCGTAATTATTCATAAACTAGAATTAAGAATTAAAATCCAAAAGCACCATAAAATGTAAATAAATTTAATAAATACTGTGTGCAAAAACCACGCGAAAGTGACACGCCGTACAAGTGCAATAGTGAAATAACTGTGTACAAATCAAAAGGGTTAAGTTGCAATGTCCAAAATTACAATGAACATGTGTTGTAAAATTAGTTATAAGATAAGTATAAAAAAAATACTTACAGGACTCTGCAATTCGCAGAAATATAAAAAATAGTGAATTTGACAAACAGTGGGGGAACTGACGCCAAAGACAGTTTCTAACATGTCGATTTTGTATCACTGAAGGGTGTCGACCAAGACATGGGTATAAATAGGACACGCAAGCTTCAGTGATTCTCTTTCTTGAATCATCCACGATGCAGCGGGAGCTTATGCCCGTCAGCACGGCATATTTATTAATATTTTTATAAACAGTTTAAATTGCCAGTTATGTACAAATACGTAACCAAGCTATAAGACAAACATTGTAATTAATAACAGCATTATTGAAGAAGTTCCATAGCGATACGACGTTGGACAAGAGAAGAAGTTCTATAGCGATACGACGCTGGACAAGAGAAGAAGTTCCATAGCGATACGACGCTGGACAAGAGAAGCAGTTCTATAGCGATACGATGCTGGACAAGAGAAGAAGTTCCATAGCGATACGACGCTGGACAAGAGAAGCAGTTCCATAGCGATACGACGCTGGACAAGAGGAGAGGACGAGAGAGTGAGAGACAGCCGACGCTGGACAAGAGGAGAAGAGAGACAGCCGACGCTGGAGGCGAGACGAAGATGAACACTGATGGAACAAAAAATGATCGAGTATGATTGACGACAATAAGGTGATAGACAACTTATTCATATCTTAATCATACACAGTATATAAAGACAGTTAAAGACATTAATATTTTATTTAAAAATAAGAGTAATATTTCTTGTATAGTAGAGTTAAAAATCATAGATGTTTAGAAATACGATTAACGTAACAAGAGCTCAAATTAATATGATATAAAATGATTACAAAGAATATAAATAAAAACAATTAGTATTTGAGAAAACAGTACTGAGAAGTAATAACTATTAATATTTTGAGTACGTACCATATATAGAAAAAAGATTTAAAAATTGATTTTGAAACATATTAATAGACTGAGTAGTCTAAAAAATGAGGTTTTTCTTTTATATACTATTTAGTAGCATAGAATGTTTAGTTAGTAAGGATGTATATATCTTAAGCCTTACGGCATTATAACAAATAATAACTAATGTTTTTTAAATCGAAGTCAGTGCCATGTGCACATATTTTTTTATAGTATCAAATAAATTTTAATTACTGTTTCAAGTTCCGTAGAGTTCTTATTGCAGATACACCTGACCCCCTATTTAAATGTTATATGTTTAAAGAATTTGTCAATCTTGAACGTGAGACCGTTCACACCTATTTATGTATATGTAACGTTGTTTAAATTTGGTGCTCCAAGATCGAGGGACTCCACAAATTTAAATTAAATTAAATTTGCCAAATTGTCACGTTGCAATATATATATGTACCCATCTACTTATTACTGTGGCTATATAAATACTACCTTTATTTAAAGGTGACATTTTAATTTTTAGTGTTTGAACCATTTTTAGGTGCTATAAAAATTTCCATCTTTGCAAAGTTTTCTAATGTCCGGACCCGTAAAGACACCCTCTTTTAGTTTTGCGGTTGACAAGGCTGGAAATTTGTTACAAATGTACTGGAAACATTTACCATCTTTTGGTAAGGCTTTCACAAATAAAGTAAAGAAATTTTGAAAAAGAAATGGAAGTTGCTGAAAAAGAAGCCTGGGTCGCCTTTAAAGACGTAGTAACCAAGTTTCTGGGCAACAAGAAGGATCCGAATTTCAAGTCTATCGTTGAGACTATGCTGCAGAAGTACCAAAATTTAGGCTGTTCCATGAGTTTGAAGGTTCATTTCCTACATTCATATTTGGACTACTTTCCTGAGAATCTGGGTGCTGTTAGTGAAGAGATGGGTGAGAGATTTCATCAGGACATCAAAGAAATGGAAAAGCGTTACCAAGGAAGATGGAATACTACAATGATGGCGGACTATTGCTGGATGTTGCACCGAGATGATCCCAGAAGAGCACATGCATGGAAAAGCCTGAAACAGAGCATGGCTGGTCCAAAAAGACGTCGACACAACGACTAAAATTGTGAGTTTTTTATTTTCTATATTTCTATATTGTATTATATTATGTCTATTTTAAGCCGCAAAATAATACGTTTTATACGAAAGAAACCTATTTCACTCTGTCATTAAGTCTCATATTTGTGATATTTTTCGACATATACTACATTTGGCAAATTGCGATTTGCAAAAAATTCTGACATGATGGAAAGAAACTAAGGTCATTTTTGGATTCAGCGCACAAACATACATAGGAATCCATCATCAAAACTTGAAAAACATGATGCAACCGAAAAAATGCAGGCCTGTGTTATTGGTTTGTTTATTCCTGATATATCAACAATTTATCAATCTGAGAGTGAAACATGGCTATAAGGAAAACTAAGTTCAGTGATCTGTGGTTGGACTCTAGGTGGAATCCTGAGTTTGTTGGCTGGTTAAGTAAAGGACCTGAAAGTACCCAAGCTTTCTGCAAAATTTGTAAAAAAACATTTGATTTACCTAATATGGGGCGCCAAGCTGTAGTGTCACATTCAATGGGTAAAACGCATTTGAATTTAATGAAAACTCAAGAGACACAACCATCCTTAAAAACGTTTTTCAGTACATCCACACCTAAATGTAGTGAACCAAAAAATAGTGAAAGTGAGACTAGAGATGAAGTAATGCCATCAACAAGTCGACAAAATATTGAAGTTTCAAACTTGCCTTCTGAAGTATCATCCTCCAAACCTAATCAACAGTCAGTTACAACTTTTTGCATTAGGGATGATACCACAAGAGCAGAAATTCTTTGGGCTCTGAAGGTTGTAAATAGCAAAATTTCAGTAAATACATGTTCAGATATAGGTGATTTATTCAAATTGATGTTTTCTGACAGTACCATAGCTTCAAACTTCAAAATGGGAGCTACAAAATGCAAATATCTCGGTCTTCCTCCATATTTTTTTCGAGAAAAGAAAAATCGAATAAGTCAGAGTGATGATTTTGTCATATGTTTTGATGAGTCTCTCAACAAAGTCATTCAAAGAGGTCAGATGGACATACTTGTAAAATATTTTGACATTAATAGAAGTAGAGTGCAAAGTGAACATTTCAACAGTGTTTTTTTGGACAGAGCTACAGCACAAGATCTTTTGGACAATTTCATCAAAGGAATCCATCCATTGCAATTAAAAAAAGTTCTCCAAGTTTTTATGGATGGACCCAATGTCAATTTAAGTTTCCTGAAAACGTTGGGTGAAAGAATAAAAGATGATCCTAATGGGAAATTACTGATAAATGGTGGAGTTTGTGGGCTACATGTTATAAATGGCGCAGTAAAAACTGGGCTGCAGGCCGTCAAGTGGGATGTGGATAGTTATCTACGTGATGTTTACTATATATTTCATGATTCTCCAGCCCGTTGTGCACAATTCACATCTCTTACTGGAAAAACATTGTTTCCTCTAAAACATTGTACAACCAGGTGGCTTGAGAATGTTCCCTCTATTGATAGAGTTTTAACCATTTTTGATGATATCAAGAAATATATTGAGAACCAGAAATTACTTTATACTAAGCCTTTGAAAAACGTTGCAACTCAAACTAAAGATGGGTTTTTAAAATGTAAATTGGCATTTTTTAAGGCAATTTCTCAAGAATGTGAGCCATTTTTAATAAAATTTCAAACCTCTGACCCTCTTGCTCCTTTCTTATATGCAGATCTACAAAGTCTTTTGCAAAATTTGATGGAAAGATTTGTAAAGACCAGTAAAATCCTACATCAGTGAGCAAACTTTTTTCCCTTGATCTGAATGACAAAGAAAATTTACGTGAAGTGAAAAACATTGATATAGGCTTCCAGACAAAAAAAAAAATCTTAAAGAAGTTACAGCAAATGAAGCTGAGATCCTAAGATTTAAACTAGAATGTCAAACTGTCTTAATTAAAATGACAGAGAAAATATTGGAAAGATGTCCTCTAAAATATAAAATTGTCCAGGGACTATCATCTTTGGATCCTGGTCTTATTTATCATCAACCACAACAGGGCAAAATAAGATTCACATTGCTGCTAGATGAATTTTATATTCACAATAGAATTACAGATGTTGTTGCAGAGAGGGCCAAAGGGCAATACTCTTCCTTTTGTGGGGAAGCCCATTCCTGTCTTGAGCTTAACATCAAACAATTTTTTGAAAGTAGAGCAAGTGTAAGACTTGATGATTTCTTTTCATCAATGCTGTTAGGAAACCAACATTACTTAGAGCTGTGGAATACTGTGAAGCTTGGTCTAATATTTTCACATGGAAATGCAACAGTGGAAAGTGGATTTTCTATCAGTAAAAACTTATTAATAGAAAACTTAACTGAACACAGTCTCATTGCTCAAAGAACTGTTGAAAATGCAATCAGGTTCTATGAAAACATTGAAAAGATTCCCATCACCTATACAATGCTAACACATGTAAGGGCTGCTCATAGAAGATACGAAGAGTATCTTAAGGAATCTAAACAAAATCAGAAAGAAGTAGAAAAGAAACAAGTTGAAAAAAGGAAATTTCCTTAGAGATAAAAAAACTTGAAGAACAAAGAAAGATACTGAAACTTCAGACAGTTAAAGAAGAAGATGCCATAAAAGCAAAGATTCAGATGCTGGAGAAGAAGAAATCGAATTAGCTTTACTGATTCGTTTGAATTTTGAGTTTATATACTTTATGTAACTAGAACAGAATGAAATTGTCTTTGTATTGTTCTTAATTTGTAATATGTAATGTTTTGTCAAATATGACACAAATAAAATAACAAGGAGAGCGTTGGACGGATGGTGGAGGCCGATTAAAAAAAAATCAATTAAACAAAATTGCATAGTTTGATTGCGGTATCCGTGTTAACGGAACTGTCCTCTGACCATTGTCCCATCGAGGTGCACGTACCTACCCGTCACACGATTGGGAGAGCAGCGCGACGAATGGTCGAGTGGGACCGCTTCGGGCCTGCCTTTTGTCGCAGGCTTCCCGAGGAGGTTCCGCTTGACACCACTCAGCACATCGACGAGGCGGTCGCCTTGTTCGATGAAGCCGTGGTCTCTTCCGTCGGCGTGTGCTCACGGATGAAGCCTAATCTCACGCCCGATTATCACCGGATCCCAGAAGAAGTCCGTCTTCTCGCTTTAGAGAAGAACAGACTTCGGAGACGGTGGCAGCGGACGCGAGATCCGGACGACAAGGCCAGCTTCAATCGGGCGGCCGGCAAGTTACGTCGTGACTTGCAGGCCTTCCGACGAAGCTGCTGGGAATTTACGGTCGCCAAAATGGCAGATGATGCACCGGAGGGGGACTCCTCCGTTTACAGGATACCTACCGCGATGACCGGGAAGAGGCGCCGTCCTCCACTCCCGGCCATCAACGGGCCTGGTGGACATCCCCTTGCCAAGCCGGACGAGAAATCAGAGTTCCTGGCCGGGTACCTGGAGCTTCAATTTGCTCCTAACCCGTCCGGGGACCCAGACTCCGACGAGGAGATAGAAGCCGAAGTTGAGGCTTCTCTCGGAAGCCCGATCACATCCGAACCTGAACCCACTTCGGTGGAAGAGGTAACGGACAGGCTTTTAGCGCTTCGGCCCCGGAAGAGCCCTGGACCGGACGGTGTTACTAACACCGCCCTACAGAGACTTCCGGACCGGGGAGTTCGCTTCCTGGTCGATTTGTTCAATGCCTGCTTCCGATTCGCCTACTTTCCTAAGAAATGGCGTTCGGCTACGGTCACGATGATCCCGAAGCCAGGAAAAGACCACAAGTTCGCCGAGAACCTCCGGCCTATCAGCCTGCTGTCGTCCACTTCGAACGACTAGTCCAGCGGCGGCTAACGGATCACCTTCAACGGTTCGATATTCTGGTCCCCGAGCAATTCGGTTTTCGTGCTGGGCACTCTCGACGCATCAATTGATGCGTTTCGTGGAGACCGTGGCCGAGGCCGGTTGCTCGCGGGAGCAGACCGTCGCCGTTTTCCTTGATGTCGAGAAGGCTTTCGATCGTGTTTGGCATCCAGGCCTACTTTACAAACTCACGGAGATTCTGCTTCCGGATTGCTACCTTCATCTGATTGCTAGCTTTCTTCGGAGCAGAACCTTCCGCGTGAGAGTTGATAACACCCTTTCCTCGGAAAGGGCTATTACTGCTGGTGTCCCTCAGGGAAGCGTCTTGGGCCCCCTGCTTTTCTCTGTGTACGTCAACGACGTGGCCAAGTTGCCTGGCACCAGGTTGGCCATGTTCGCCGACGACACGGCAGTGTATGCTGTCGATCGTCGTGCTGAGACGGCCGTTGGCCGTTATCTGGCTCCAGGAACAATTGGACGAATACGTTGAGTGGGCAGAGAAATGGAGAGTTGCCATCAACGCAGCCAAGAGCACAGCAGTAGTCTTCTCCAGACACTTTAGGCTCCCCGACAGACTCTACGTAGGCGATACACTTCTGCCCTGGTCTCGAGAGGTCAGGTACCTCGGGGTTCACCTCGACCGACGTCTCACCTGGCGGACACACTCTGCGCAAGTAGCCCGAAAGACCGCCCATCGTCTTTATCAACTCCGACCCATACTATGTAGCAACGCCATGACCCGCCGCCTAGGGAAGCTTATCGTCTCCACTTATGTGGCGCCGATGGTTACCTACGCGATGCCCGTTTGGGGCTACTTGGCCAAGACCCATAAGCGAAAGCTTCAGTCTCTCCTCGACCGAGGATTGCGCTGGGCGTGCAAAGCCCACTATCTGACATCCAACAAAACCATCCGTGAATCCCTGCGTGTCCGTTCCCTGGACGCCACTATACGGACACTGTCCCGCAAATTCTATCGTCGCTCCGCCCGATTCCTGGGCAACCATCTCATTAGCGCCCTCGGTCGCTACCAATCTGTGCCAGGAGAATCTTGGACCCGGCCTCGGCGAACACTCACCTTCAATTAAATAATTAATTGAAAACCCACGGCCGGTAGCAGGCCACACCCTAAATCCAGAATATCAGTAGTCCCTACGGCAGGAGCTCTTCTGAAGCTCGGGACGTAGTACACGAGCGGGCGACGGGCAAGCCCTTCGTCCCGCACAGCCACTGACCCTGCTGCATAGTTTTGATTATTTATTTCCTTTAAACTTCACAAAACTTATCACCTTCTGATTTCAATATATTTTTTAAGATATTTGGAAAAAACTACAGTACCATATTCAAAAATTTCGATTGTCAGGGAAAAGTTCTTAATATTGTCAGGGAAATCAAAATATGAAAAATAGTGTGAACCCTGTATTTGAAACATCACTGTCTAGTATGTAGGAATAATTTCTATCACCGTAGAAGTTTTAGTATAGAATGAAACCACTAATGTTTGTAAACAAACACCTCAAAACAAGCATAATTAACAAATAAATTAATAATACTGCAATAAGTTTTTTATATTTGGCACTGAAAAATAATGTGAAAATTTTACCCTATGACTTGAAATAACTAAATTATACATTGTGATATAGTGTGAAATCATTGATACACGTCTATCTTGTAATTCAATTTATCACTGCATGAATTATATTAACATTTGTTTTTATAGTGAAAATAATTTGAAAGTTGTTTTTGCCTTATGTAGATATACTTTTTATGTATCACACAAGATTTTGTCTGCCTGCTACAACTTTCAAGATGAGAGAGTCTTAGTGGGGCCTTAACATATTTGAGTTATTGCTTGGCAAAATGGTGGGCGCAGATACATCCCCTAATTGACGCGGCTTGGCATTTCTCTGCGTCTTTGTGTTGTATATAAACCGTGTAGGTTATTTCTGCCACCATATTTTTAATCGCTGCATGTATACTGTTTCTTTATAATTCAACATTAGTTCAGTATATTACTGGACAGCTTGTACTATCTACGATGTCCAAACTACTAATTTCCAATGCTTTATGTGTCAGTGTTTGTGATCGCTCCTTGTTGTGAACTACATGTTTGGTATAGTGTTGGCTTGTGCAGTGTTTGAATTTTTAAAGTGCAATTTTCTTGTAATTCTACATTCCAAAATGAGTGACGAGTTCTTGACTGAAGATAAATATTACGGTACTTTAATGACAACTAACTAAGTATTAAGTATTATTTTTTCTTTTGTGAAGTTGCTAAACTGCTACAATTTTTATTGTTCAGACAAAGCTTTTCGTCATCACTAACATCATCAGATCTTAAACCTGGTTGTTTAAGACCTGATGATGTCAGTGATGACGAAAAGCTTTGTCTGAACAATAAAAATTGTAGCAGTTTAGCAACTTCACAAAAGAAATAGTATGGATGGCTGCTAATTCAAATAATACGAAGAATATTAAGTATTAACTAATTAACTCGTGCCAACCACGTTGATGGTGCCAAATACTATCTATGCAACAATACAAATTAAAACTGCATAGATAGGTTACATTGAAATTATTACAACAGAGTCTATATCTGGAGGTAGGAAAATTTTTGTTCATTAATACATTAAAATTTACTATTGTTTTATGGCTTTATAATATAAAATTATTTATTAAATAATTGTGTTTCAATAAATGAGTCTATTGGCTTATTTTACATACATGTTACTTGTATGTAGAATTCCAACCGTTTGCGTAGATATCACGCCCTCCCCACACTGCTTGCCTGCACCGCTGCAACTCTGTGTGTTGCTCGATAACTACTACGCTGGCAATTCATGTCTTTGTGCACACACACACACACACACACACACACTGCAATATTAAACTGTTATTGTTTATAACTTGAATAATCTTAATATCAGGGATCAAAACTGGGCAAAAATAGATCATGTATTGAGCTTACACAAATCCGGCTTCTTGAAATGTTATCGCGTTAACTCTCAGACTCTCGGTAGATAATCTGTCCCTAATGGAAAATCTTCCACTGTATGTGAAAAAGCACTAGAAATGATCTATTTAAAATTATCTGAGTTCTATAATGGTTCACTCGAACCGTGAACCAACTTCTAAGCCTTAAGAAAATCGACTTGTCTTGTCAGAAAAATCTCATGACAATAAGTATGTCTTTCTATGGCAAGACTTCCCATATGCTGTAAGCATCTGACTCAAATAATTTGTGGACCTTCTGATTGGTGGAAACCTAGCAATGTCATAGATGTTCTTAATGACAGCCAAAATCAGGCTGAAACTCTGTCCAATTCTGCAAATGACTGTCAAGATTTAATCTACAAATTTTTTTACTTTCTTGGAGATAACAAAAATAAAATGACTGATTTCATTTTAAAAAACAATATAAAAATTATAGATATGGATAATTAAGTATATGGAAAATGTAGCTTATAACCATGAGAATACCCTGTCCAAGTTTCAGATTGAAATGTTAATTTTCAACGAAGTTATTAAATAAAATGTAAATCACGTGAACACCCGCTCACGTACACACAATAATTTCACATGACATAAAAGAGTATAAAATTGTGAACATTTTGACATAACATACTTTTTAAAACATAGCTTGGTTCAAAACGTATGACTACTTTACAAGGAAAAGAACAAAATCAATTTAAAATATGTCTATGGCCATCAGAAAATGTGTTATAGGATTAGTGTTCCACTTAAATGAACTTACTATCCTGTGTTCTGTCCTGTGTTCTGTTGCAGGATTATCCCCTCCACGTATAAAAAAATTTGTTTACATATTTACAATTTTTTTTAAACATAAAACAAATAATACATCACTTACAAAAAATATAAACAAGAAACAAAACCAAATAAAAAATACTCTTCCCAAAACTAAATTATTTCAACTCTGTTTGACAGTTCCACTTTTTGACAGAACAAAAATATAAACAATTCCACGTGGTCAGATTCTAAATAATATGTCCTCACAAGATAAGCCGTAATAACATTTGATGACATCATATCTCCTTATCTTAGACAGTTTACAAACATTTCTCTCAGTTATCCTTTCCATAAGAGTACACAGTAAGATTTCGCATCCCTCTAACAGAATATCTGGGTCTGTAATTGGTAGGTAATAGGTAGGATGACTCCTCATGAGGACTTCTTGGGTACATCGTACGTAGGAAGGTAGGTGCTGTTTCTTCTAAAGGAACAAAACGAACAGTAGGTACTCTCACAACAGGTGGAACTTGAGATGTAGGAAGACTAGGTGGAACACTCCGTGGCGTTTGCTGTTGGTAGTAGGCAGTAATGGTTCCTATTCCAGTTCGCACTCTCATAAATAAAATAGCTGTTAAAGGATCTCTAAAAGTCACTTGGTGTATCAGTACCAAAAATTTCTAGGTTTAGACATATATTCAGGTATAGTTTTCCTCTTTCTTAAATTAGACCCCATAAACTTTATATACGAGGTGTGTTCAAAAAAATACCGAACTATTTGTGTAGCACGTCAACTAGCGCAAAGAGCGAGCTGCAGAATCAAGTGCTGCTAACGACAGGTTTTGACGCCTGAATGCCGTTTTCTCCGTCCCGTCATGATCTTCAGTCTTCGTGCTACACGCGCTGTAGTGGGCACGGGCACACACCGTCCGGCGAAGTGAGAAGGAAGATCTTAATACAATGTGTGTGTATAAAATTGTGGTGCTAACTTCGTAAAATCTATTTCTGATCTATTTCCATTGCATTCCAAAGATATCATTACCATTTAGGTTGGTACGCAGTTGTTGATCGATTTCAAATCGTGTCTCTTCCTGATCGTCGTCAACAAACGCAGTAAGAATTGTTTTCTTACAAATGCAGTAATACCATACAATTAAATTTATCGATCTAAATTTAATTTTACGATCTTATATGAATGCGCATTCTCTCAGAAAGTCTCGGTAATTAAAAGAATGAATTACAATTACCACATGGCGAGCTCTCTTCCCATGATCTTCGATATCGCTTTGATTGCACTGATAAATAGATTTTTGCTCTCTTTAAAAATTCTTAAAATAATCGTTCGGCTTAAGCAGGCTTCCGCGTATGCTTAATTAAAAACCAGAATCTCTCTGAAAAATTTTAACCTAGTTTTGCCGCAACATTTCATGCTCACATGTTGTCCTTTGCGGTCTTTCTTAATCAGTTTGTCACTAATCGCCGGCCAGCGTGCGCATGTGACCACCCAATCTGATATACCTCAAAGACTACTGCTAATAGCGGAACACAATAAGTGTTAAGTGTCCGGTCCGCGTGGACCGGAAAATGTTTGTAGAAAAATGTTGAGTGTGAAATGTTCTACACTTAAAGTTAATTCGCCAGGATGCAGAAATGATGAAGCGAGTGGACTGTAATTAATTCATTTATTTAATGTTCACAAGTACATTAGAAATTGTTAGGTACCATTTTGAGTGATAGATTGGCTAATAAGCATATTGTGGATACAATTCGTATCAAATTTAAATTAAGTTAATGAACGGGCCTAATGGGCCATAAGTGAAGTGTTGGCCTAAGGCCTACATTGATTGTCGCGACAAGAAGAAAATGTGACAGTGAGGCTGCGGGCGCGAGCCGACCGCCGCTTACTAGCGTCTGAGACGAACTGTGCGGAGCACCGACATGAATGATCAGATTACAGTAAAAATTAAAGCGCAGATTAGCCAACCTATAAAGTAAAAATTACCGCGCTACTGTACATAAGCTGCCCGTCAAAAATCAGTAGTTTTTTTACTACATTTTAGTAAATTATAAATTTTGGTAACTTAGTATATAACATACAGTGTTCTTAATAATGAAAGTTAATTTCAAGGCTGCGTTGAACCTTGAGTTGTAGTATTAGATAACAGCTGTACGTTAATGGTTTAGCGATAAGCATGAATAAAGATAAGCCTTAAAGATAAGCGTTTGGTGGGCCAAGGTTGGCGAGCAAACTAATTTCATGCATGAATAAAAATGTATGCGTTGGCAATGTATTGCCGACATATGTTGTATGTGTACAATATTGAACGTTATGAAACATGAAAAATACATAATTAGACAATGTTTAATAATGTATGATCGGAAGCTCATCACATGATGGCCCGATAGCTTGTAACCCTATGCAAGTCATAGATGGTTACCGTGAAATAGTTGAGGCCAGTAGACCTGTACAGAGTATTGCTTACATGAACAAAATTGTCACAAATTATACATGTTAAACGTAAATCTAGCATGGCGTCATATATTGAACGAGTCATGCTATACCTGAAGTTTCAGGAACTTACAATATGTTGTTGTGTGAGAACAAGCTATAGATAGCTGACTGATTGCAAGCACATATGTGATGACATGTATGTCATAATTTAAGCAGAAATAATAATTGTGCAATGCATAATCACAAAATACAAATACAATATAAATAAATCTAGGCGTGGCATGGTTACATACAGTAGACGCAAAAAACAACTTGTTTTACATAAATACAAGTTATATGATAAATATAATAAACACCAATTTAGATAATTACAAATAGAAATAAGCGCAATGGCATAAGTAATAAATATGACACTGTGATTGCAAATGTAATACATGAGTTAAACAATTGAAAAAGACATTCATAGAACAATAAATCACACATATTAACAACTGTGCAAGAAATGCATGCATGGTTGCGTAACTGCAAAACATGCAAATATTATGTAACAATATAATAGCATCACGCCTGAATCGACGCTCTAAATTCAAAAATCTTGCTTCTGCATTGGTGTAAGATTCCCCCAACTGGAGATGATCGGACTTAAATGGCAGTGAAACCACGAACCTACCCTCATGGTCGCGATGAGTAGAACGCACGAAATGTTCCTCACAAGCTGACTCGTTATCAGGTGTGTTGTCGGGGATAGTTTCTGCCTCCCAAAATTTTTCGAGAGACTGCAGAATTTGACTGTCGTTGTTCCTAGCTAGGAACGAAACAGCAGGACCCTTGTAGCGGCAGTGTTTGGGCAGATTGCCCGCCAAAATGTAGCCTAACTTTGTTTCCTGAATGATGGGAAAATGAGGGCCGCGAACGTATTTGTTGGCTAAAATTAAATCCAGGTAAAATTTCGCCCCTAAGAGTATGTCGATTTCGGATGATATATTGAAATTAGGGTCAGCCAGAAAAATGTTGTCTGGAATGTTGAATTGATTTATGTCAAACGATTGCGCCGGCAGATTGTGGGTTAATGCAGATAAGATAGCACATTTTGCCTCGAAGCTAAATCTCTGATAACGAGAAATGATGCGTACAGACGCGAGATTAGTGGCATAACACGCTGTATTATTTATACCCGTAATTGGTATGTTGGATTTAGTCAAATTAAGCCTTAATTTCCTTGCAAATGATTTGGTGCAAAAATTTATTTGTAAACCGGCGTCTAAAAGAACTCTTGCCCTTTGTCTGTTGCCAGCCTGGTCAATGACAAATACAATTGCTGTTGATAAAAGAATATTGTTCCTGGATTGTAATTTAAGTGAGCAATAGTTACTACTACTAGCAGAGATTGCGTTCGGCACACTGTTCGTGTGCAACAATGTGTGGTGTCGTTTGAACAGATCTTACATGCCTGCTTATTCTTTCAATTAGATACAAAATGATCTGATCTAAGACAGTTGGTACAACATTTGTGATTTGATACAAATTGTCCCCGCTCAGCGGTGCTTAATGCACGAAATTTATCACATATGTAAAGCGGATGATTAGATTTACAACACAAACATGAATAATTGCTTGACGCTGAGTGATAACTCTTAAATGTAGTACTGCCAGCAGCGTTTCTTGATTTATATCTATCAGATTTATTGTTGAGTCTTAAACTCGGCTTGTTGAGTTGCTGTCCGGCATCGATAGGTAGTGTATTTTCTAACAGCTGTCTACGTGCGTTTAAAAAATGAGTGAAATCTTGAAAGTTAGGAAGATTATCAGGGTCTATAGACTCCTTCCATATTTTAAAAGTAGTAGGGTCGAGTTTAGTTGATAATAATTGTATAGTAATAAATTGAAATGAATTCACTGACAGTTGCATTGCCGCCAGTGAATTAACGGAAGACGTTATCGTGTTTGTGAATTCTGCCAAACTTTGGACAGAGTCTTTAATTGTCGACTTGACTTGAAGTAAATTTTGAACATAGTATTTTGCTAGTATGAACTTGCTGTCATACCTTGCGGACAGCTAACTCAACGCTATTGAGTATTTTCCTTACAAATAGGTAGTGATTTAATTAAATCTAACGGTTCATTTTTTAAAGAAGAATGTAAATAATGTAACTTCTGCACTGGCGTTAGATCGGATCTTGTATGCACCAAGTCCGTAAAAATTGAATGAAAATGCTGCCATTCCAAGATATTGCCTGTGAAGCAGGGCAAACTTATTGGTTTTAATTGCATGTGGGTCGATAATACGGGAGGTACAGTCTGAACATTAAATGTATCAATCAATTGCAAAATATTTGCTTCCGTCGAATATAGCATTTCTTCGACCTCAACTCGGTCTTCTTGAGCAGCGTTTATGTCTTTAAAAATAAGTTCGATTTCAGATTGTACCTCGTCGTACTTCGATGCCAAGCTTTTCAGACTTTCAAGTCTTACGGTTAAAAAGTGTTTTGTATTGGAATTTTGGAATTTGTATCAAAGTTACTGACAGCTGATTGTATGCGCACTATTGCGGACTTTAAGCCGCCTCTTTTTCTGACTAACACTTTGAGGCCTTCTTCAGCCATTGTACGCACCTTGATATGATGTTATTGAGGTGATACCTTGTAGGCGCTGTCCTGAAGCGTCGACGCCGTGGAGAAGATGGCAACACAGCTCGGAGAGATGACAGCCTTGTTTGACGTACTGAAGCTAGCAGGCTCTTGCGATGATGTTGCCAGGAGTCTCAAAGGCGACGAGCGAAATGCTGATTGAAACGCCACGGTCGTATCAGCGGATATGCTGATTCGCCCGTGATGGCCAGAAATAGGGGCAGAAAAATAATAATTGTGAATAATACATCCGGAAATCCAGGTCCGGAGCGGCCAAAAAATGTTAAGTGTCCGGTCCGCGTGGACCGGAAAATGTTTGTAGAAGATTGTTGAGTGTGAAATGTTCTATACTTAAAGTTGATTCGCCAGGATGCAGAAATGATGAAGCGAGTGGACTGTAATTAATTCATTTATTTAATGTTCACAAGTACATTAGAAATTGTTAGGTACCATTTTGAGTGATAGATTGGCTAATAAGCATATTGTGGATACAATTCGTATCAAATTTAAATTAATTTAATGAACGGGCCTAATGGGCCATAAGTGAAGTGTTAGCCTAAGGCCTACATTGATTGTCGCGACAAGAAGAAAATGTGACAGTGAGGCTGCAGGCGCGAGCCGACCGCCGCTTACTAGCGTCTGAGACGAACTGTGCGGAGCACCGACATGAATGATCAGATTACAGTAAAAATTAAAGCGCAGATTAGCCAACCTATAAAGTAAAAATTACCTCGCTACTGTACAATAAGTGACAGTTTGTTGTCAAAAACTATCGCTAGGTGCGCGCAAAGTCGCGGCGCGTCGTTTGTGCGGGTTGACGTGTTACTCAAAAAGTTTGGTCTTTTTATGAACACACCTCGTATATAGTTATTTTAAGAGTTAATTTCTTATACTCTAACATTAGTACATGTTGCAAACATTAATAGATCCAACACTCAAATAAAAACACAAATATTTTGGATTTATTAACCCAGTCAAGATTTTAATATCATGTATATGAGGTTCAATTATATATTATATACAAAGCATATAAGCAGCTACACACAACAAAAAATATTCTTTCTCTGATGTCTTTCAATCACTGTCCTATAGTTGACACAAACAGAACAATTTGAAATGTACAAAGAGTATTTATTTCCAACCAAACACACTATGTGAACACTACAAAACAATATTATTCCCACCACTAGCGCCAGAAACACAACATACTTCAGAGCCAATTTCAAACTAATGATGTGTTGGTTGTCATTAAATGAGTCTGTGTGCAAGTGCAGAATTTTTCTAGCAATCATTATATGGATGACATGTTTTTTTTTACGCATAACAGTGTATCCAAAAGAATTTCTGAGGGAACTGCAGTGATCTATATAGTACCGCTGCCTATCTCCAATACAGTGTGTTTGGTCTTTATCTGAAATACAAGTACTATGTTTTGATCCGGCAAATATCAACTGATTTAATAATATAACGTAATAGTTGACTTGATATAATATACACAGTTTACAAATTGTATAACAAAAATTTGCACAGAGAAATACAGTAACAGCTAATTAATATTTTTATTTATTTTTTATTGTTTCTCATGTTTGTCCTCAAATGTCCTGCAATATAATTATTCTGTTAAATTCACAACTTTTCTGTTTAAAAAAGGTTAGTAAAGTGTTTACTACTGCCACTGCTATAAGACGTCTGGTTGTTTTCTTTATTCTTGGATTTTGTTGTCCATGTTTTCTTTAGTTTATTCAAGATTTCCATCACTTTCTTCAGGCAGTGCATGCTTATTCATGTCTGAATCAGTCATATAAAATCATTTGTCGTAGCCACCTGATAATTGTGGCCATTGAATCATGAAAACAAATGTTGTATGTTTACTTTTTTACATGATGAGCCCTAGTCACCTTGGAGGGCTGCCTACTGTTGTGACCTGAGAATTTCTATATAAATTAATTTTTTAATCCTAATTTTAAAAAGCAATTTAAACTTATCCGTAATGTACATATATTGCCTGAAAGCTCAAGTCATCCTCTTTTATATATCATAAGATGAGTCCAATAACATTTTAAAAATAATCCATTGTAGGCATACAAATTTTTTCTGTTTTCAAAACGCTCAATTTTTTATAACAATATTTCTGCATTCAATATCTGACCAAGAATTACTCAAAAGTACATAAATGCCTTCTTTGGAAAGATACTGACGTGAATTCATTATAATAAACCATGAAACGAACACAACAAATTACTCATCTCACATCACAGCACACACAAAAGTGATTTCATTCCAAATGCATGTCTTTACGAACAACGAAAGTAACACTATTTGTTTTCAAGTCGATGCTGCCTCTACAGATGTATTGCAGAATTAAAGTATTACTGTTAATACCAAACAAACCTATGGATGTAAAGAGCCATCTAGTTGAATATAAACACTGTTAAAATCATGGACGAGTCTGTTGCTCATCCTTAGGATTTAAGAGTGGAATGATGTAGACGTGTCATCCTCATCAATAGGATGTTAGTGTGTTAAACACAGGTACAGTCATGTTTTATACCACCATCACACTTAATTGTTACCTTTCCTTTATGTACTGCAAAAACCCACCCACGGTAAGATGCAAGTCATTGCACGCATACTGTATTGACATATACATAGAACTGTACTCACAGCTTTAACAAAATTCGACTTTGATAATCTGATTTTATTTAATGACAAGTATTTCACTCAAAATAGTGAGCAAGTTCTGCAGCTTGGGAGCTCACTAGCAGGTATAACTTCTACCTTCCTGTGTAGTTCTGTAAAATTAATTTTTTGTATCTACAGTCACCGTGTACATACCGAGGTTATAAGTAAATTTAGTTTTCTAAATTTAAAGACACTAAATATTGAAGAATCATGCCTGGGTAAGTGTGTGACAGAAGGTGCTTAGAATCTGGTGGAGAACAGCAGCAGAGGATCGTCCAAAATGGTAAAGACTTCTTCAGGAGGTCAGGTTCATTGATCAGTTGTAGCTCTGTTGGCTGATAACACCGTCAGAATCAGTGCATATGTACAGTAACACCACAAAAAAATCTATTATAAAAAAAAATTATATATAATTACACAACAAATAAAGTACATTAAAAAAATGACACGCATAAATAAAACTTATGAGAAATTTACACAGACTAAAAATTTTCTCCCATTTCCACAAAGATTCCAGGTGCGAGAGTTCCCAACTAAGGAAGGTATAATGAATCTGAAAACCTACAGACTATTAGCAAGTTGTGTTTATCCATTTAATTTTTACAAGATATTTTGTTAAATGTTCGGGTACTTCAAAAGGCAACTACTGATTATGAACAGTCAAAATGTTGTGTTAGTATGTAATTAACATTTACGATAATTTGACTCCAGGATATTTTTGTATTACAGTGCTAGCTGCAGGACACAAGTACTAGCAGCAGCAAAAAAAAAAAGAGAAACCACTTAGTCTATTTATTTTAAAGAATGTTAAGATTTGTAAAAATTAATTGGTACTTGATCAGTTACATACCCAACCACTGATGTCAATATCACTTTTTATCAATATTAATATGCTTCATGTTGTCATCAAAATAAGGAAGACAGACAGGGTGTTCAGTAGATGTGATGGTGTAAACTAAAATAAACTATTTAGCCATGAAACAAGTATATCCATTAGCAATTAGACGTGATAAAATATGTTGTATTATTTAATGTATTTAAGCAGAAGGTAATGAAAGTGGTTTCAGTTCAATTCATGTGTATCTATGTATCAAAATCATGTATATTGTACAAGATGTAGACTGTATTGACATAGGTCAGTGGGGTTAGGTAAGTAGGTATTGGTCTTATTTGTTTATTACTTTTCTTGAGGTGGAAGTTTTTTTTTCCTAACGTTATGCTTGAATATTTAAAGTGGTATGCTCTCATTTGTCCGTATTCAGTATATGTAACATATGTTAACATCTGCAGGTGTTTTTATGTGTGGAGGTTATATATACCCACTGGTTGTGGTTTTATTTTATTTATTACTTTTATGAGTGGCTGTTTTTTAATACACCAAAAACCAGTTTTCCCAGGCTTTTAGGAATTAGTCTGGCAAATAAGTATCTATATGGAATGTATCAGTGCTTGTTACCAATTTTTTTTTTTTTTTTTAAAGGGGAATAATGCACAAGTACCAAAAAATTAAAGTTTAATTTAAATTTATGACATTTCTAGTAACATTTGATACCTGAATTAAAATATACTTCAAATGTCTTAACAAAACTATTGTTGGAACCACAGTACAGGCCCCAACCAAAGAAAAGATTAGTCACTAATGTTTGGTCAAGCTCACATCATTGTCATTAAAGTGTTTGCATTGATGTCAGTAATGGACTATATGGTGGCCTCACTTACTTTTTCCTGTGGCTCTTGATTTGAGTTCAGAATTTGGTTTGTAATAACTACAGAAAAGGACCTTTTCACTAAATGTGACTTCTGTTAAAGTAAGAAAATTCTCTTTTATCTTGTCTATAATATTATTTACATGAAAATAGGGTTTGGCAAATACATGTATACCTGACTTATTCGTCTTCAACTTGTCTGCAAGAGCTTCATTAATTTTATCAATTACTTGACAATCCTGCTCAGTCTGCAACTGTCTATTACATATAATAGTATATTAAATATGATTTATTTTTTAATTATTATTTTATAAATAGTAAAATAGTTTTACCTTTTTTCTTTTTTTATCCTTTATGAATATCTACGCGTTTCGGACATATGTCCCATCATCAGGAATATCTCTTGGTGAAGTTCGTCAATTATTAAAATATTAAAACAACTTTATATACAATTTTGCACACATCACAATAAATATAAACATAAAAACCCCCCCACGTGAGAACACACACGATATCGCTGGTGCGCATCACGAAATACTATAGTCGACTGCTGTGCTCATGTTGTTATAGGTCGCGCACTGTGGACCTTGTTTTGTATTCTTATCGCTGTGTCGTATAGTGGATTTGATTGGAAATTCGATTGTTCATTAAGAAGGACCTCTTTTGTGTTTTTATCTTTATACGCCTTATATATTTCGAATTCTTCGACAGCATTCATATAACTTCCTTTTCTGCATACGTGGAGAGGTTGAAAGTTCGTCGTGAAATCGGTATAACTATGGTTTTTGTCCATCAGATGGCGCGCGTAATTTGACACAGTTTTACTAAATTCTTTTTTAGGTAAATGTTCTTTAAAGCGTTTTTAAGGGTCTACCAGTTTGGCCAATGTAGTAGCTATCACAGTCATTGCACATTATCTTATAAACTCCCGTCTTGTCCTCAACTGATTTTGAATGTTTAGGTGGGAGTATCTTATTAACGTTGTTATTAGTTCGGAAAGCCATTTTTATATTTATCTCACTGAATACTTTGTCTAAAATTTTGGGTAGGGTGTTACCATATTCTGATGCTATATACCTAACTTTTTTCTATTATTTTCTTGTAATTCTATGTTGTTTTTCTTTTTTCGGTGCTTCTTGACTAAACTTTCCACAATTGAACCTTTATAACCATTGGCCTTAGCTATGTACTTGATCGTGTTTAGTTCTTCATGAAAATCTTTGTCTTCCAATGTTATGGAAAGTAACCTATGTACTAAACTATGATATGCTGCCATTTTTTGAGAAAAGGGGTGATGTGACCCAGCATTTATCGTGAGATCCGTGATTGTCGGTTTCCGGTATATTTGATATTGAAATTTTTCATCCAATCTTGTAACTGTCAAATCAAGGAAGTTAAGTTTATTATCTACCTCCGTCTCAAGTGTGAACTGTATGTTTTTATTGATACCATTTATGTACTTTTTCATATTTTCTATTTGTCGTATTGTGCCATTAAAAATTATGAACGTATCATCAACGTAACGTGTATATGATATTATTTTCCCGGAAAGTTTATTTACGTTATTGAGCAAATGTGTATTCTCATAGTGATTTAGGTATATATCATCTAGTAAGCCAGACAAAGGTGACCCCATGGCTAGACCCTTTTTTTAGATATAATAATTATTATTAAGTGTAAAGTAATTTTGGTTAAGTACAACTTCCAGCAAATTAATTATATCATTGATTTCTTCAGAGTTACATATTTTGGCGTTAATAAGATTTGTCTTAAGGATAGTGAGTGTTTCTTGAACAGGGAAATTCATATACAAGTCAAGAATGTCAAATGAGGCTATTTTATAATTAGGTCGTATTTTAATGTTTTTCATTTTGTTAACAAAGTCAGTGTTATTTTTTATACTGTGGTTATTATTTAACTTTATACTGTTTCTTATTTTCACTGCAAGTTTTTTGCTGACATTGTAGCTCGGCGCAGTTGTGACATTTATCAATGGCCTGATCGGTATATTGGTCTTATGGATTTTTGGTAGGCCAACAAACTGTGGTGCCTCTGCGTTAATGGGTTTTAGTGACCGGCGTATGGTGTTATCAAACAACTGTGTACATTGACTGATTTTGTTATTCAAAACTTTGACGAACTCTGTAGTTGGGTCCGTTTGTATCATTACAATATTATTATTTAATATGGAACTCATTAATCTTTGACGTGTATTCATCTCTGTCTATTATGACTACAGTATTCCCCTTATCCGCTTTTGTAATCAGTGCATTGTTATCTATCAACTTAGTTTTTATTTGTTTCAGGGTTTTATTTTCTTTCAAGTATCTGTGCTTTACTTTATGGAGCTTTTTGTCATTTGTTATATTTTTTGGGCATTTATTCAATCTATTGTTAATTACGGCACGGGTTTCGTTTTGTAATGTCTGGCTTGGTATTGTTTTTACGGCTGCCTCTGCACTAATAATTTCTCAAATTATGTGGTCTTTACCGATATAAGGAATATTATAATTTAGCCCCTTGTTAAGGATATCTATTTCATCAAACGTAAATTGTGTAGACATCAAATTTGAGACACGCGTGTAGAACTTGTGTTTACATACGAAGTTTTCCTCCTTTATATGTTTGTGTGTAAGAGCTTGAAGTTTTATCTTTTGTTTCTGATAAACATGTTGTAGTACCGTATGTCACGAATGTACTTGTTGATAATCTGAATTACGTTATCTAGGAAGGCCACATGAATGCTATCGAGTAGCTTTAAATGAGTCATATATAAATCTCTGTTTAATTTTGCTTTCTTATTATACAAATATTTAAGTTCCTCTTTCATCCACATTGTTTCAGCAAGCCTTTTGATTTTCATCGCAGTCTCCGACTCTGTTTATTTTGACGAAGGCATATTTAGGTATTATATTATTTTTAATGCACTCTTGATTGAACTTTGTGTGTAAATTTGTTTTTAGTAATCTTAGTTTAATATTTTGAAATTTAAATACCGTATGTGCTTGACAAGCCTCTAGTTTCAGATCCATGCTATTTGTGGATCCATTTTCAAATCAAAAGGCATGCTGAAACAATGTGGATGAAAGAGGAACTTAAATATTTGTATAAGACGAAAGCAAAATTAAACAGATTTACATATGACTCATGTAAAGCTACTCGATAGCATTCATGTGGCCTTGCTAGATAACGTAATTCAGATTATCAACAAATACATTCATGACATACTGCAACATGTTTATCAGAAACAAAAGATAAAACTTCAAGCTCTTAAACACAAACATATAAAGGAGGAAAACTTCGTATGTAAACACAAGTTCTACACGCGTGTCTCAAATTTGATGTCTACACAATTTACGTTTGATGAAATAGATATCCTTAACAAGGGGCTAAATTATAATATTCCTTATATCGGTAAAGACCACATAATTCGAGAAATTATTAGTGCAGAGGCAGCCGTAAAAACGTTACAAAACGAAACCCGTGCCGTAATTAACAATAGATTGAATAAATGCCTAAAAAATATAACAAATGACAAAAAGCTCCATAAAGTAAATCACAGATACTTGAAAGAAAATAAAACCCTGAAACAAATAAAAACTGAGTTGATAGATAACAATGCACTGATTACAAAAGCGGATAAGGGGAATACTGTAGTCATAATAGACAGAGATGAATACACGTCAAAGATTAATGAGTTCATATTAAATAATAATATTTTAATGATACAAACGGACCCAACTACAGAGTTCGTCAAAGTTCTGAATAACAAAATCAGTCAATGTACACAGTTGTTTGATAACGCCACATGCCGGTCACTAAAACCCATTAACGCAGAGGCACCACAGTTTGTTGGCCTACCAAAAATCCATAAGACCAATATACCGATCAGGCCATTGATAAATTTCACAACTGCGCCGAGCTACAATGTCAGCAAAAAACTTGCAGTGAAAATAAGAAACAGTATAAAGTTAAATAATAACCACAGTATAAAAAATAACACTGACTTTGTTAACGAAATGAAAAACATTAAAATACGACCTAATTATAAAATTAGCCTCATTTGACATTGTTGACTTGTATACGAATTTCCCTGTCAAGAAACACTCACTATCCTTAAGACAAATCTTATTAACGCCAAAATATGTAACTCTGAAGAAATCAATGATATAATTAATATGCTGGAAGTTGTACTTAACCAAAATTACTTTACATTTAATAATAATTGTTATATCCAAAAAAAGGGTCTAGCCATGGGGTCACCTTTGTCTGGCTTACTAGCTGATATATACCTAAATCACTATGAGAATACATATTTGCTCAATAACGTAAATAAACTTTCCGGGAAAATAATATCATACACACGTTACGTTGATGATACGTTCATAATTTTTATAGGCACAATACGACAAATAGAAAATATGAAAAAGTACATGAATGGTATCAATAAAAACATACAGTTCACACTTGAGACGGAGGTAGATAATAAACTTAACTTCCTTGATTTGACAATTACAAGATTGGATGAAAAATTTCAATATCAAATATACCGGAAACCGACAATCACGGATCTCACGATAAATGCTGGGTCACATCACCCCTTTTCTCAAAAAATGGCAGCATATCATAGTTTAGTACATAGGTTACATTCCATAACATTCGAAGACAAAGATTTTCATGAAGAACTAAACACGATCAAGTACATAGCTAAGGCCAATGGTTATAAAGGTTCAATTGTGGAAAGTTTAGTCAAGAAGCACCGAAAAAAGAAAAACAACATAGAATTACAAGAAAATAATAGAAAAAAAGTTAGGTATATAGCATCAGAATATGGTAACACCCTAACCAAAATTTTAGACAAAGTATTCAGTGAGATAAATATAAAAATGGCTTTCCGAACTAAAAAACAACGTTAATAAGATACTCCCACCTAAACATTCAAAATCAGTTGAGGACAAGACGGGCGTTTATAAGATAATGTGCAATGACTGTGATAGCTACTACATTGGCCAAACTGGTAGACCCTTAAAAAACGCTTTAAAGAACATTTACCTAAAAAAGAATTTAGTAAAACTGTGTCAAGTTACGCGCGCCATCTGATGGACAAAAACCATAGTTATACCGGTTTCACGACGAACTTTCAACCTCTCCACGTATGCAGAAAAGGAAGTTATATGAATGCTGTCGAAGAATTCGAAATATATAAGGCGTATAAAGATAAAAACACAAAAGAGGTCCTTCTTAATAAACAATTGAATTTCCAATCAAATCCACTATACGACACAGCGATAAGAATACAAAACAAGGTCCATAGTGCGCGACCTATAACAACATGAGCACAGCGGTCGACTATAGTATTTCGTGGTGCGCACCAGCAATATCGTGTGTATTCTCATATTGGGGGTTTTTATGTTTTTTGTGTTTATATTTATATTTATTGTGATGTGTGCAAAATCGTATATAAAGGTGTTTTAATATTTTAATAAATACGAAAAGCGCCTGAAAGGATGATAATCACTCATAAACCATAAGAGAGACCGGACCGCCCATATGTATAAATAGCAACCGATAATTGCCCCATCATGATAATATGAAATCTTTAAGTTTCTTCAACAGCATAAAATAATAAATCTTGTTACAAATCATTCGGACTTTTGCGTTTAGAAAGTTGTGGTAGGTCACTGTTTTCCGTAGACATACAAATTTCAAATTGTTTCGCTTCTAAACATGTGTGCGCGCCTGCGCGCCCGTGTGTATGATCATTTCACTTGTAGGCATCGAGCAAATCACGTTACGTGCACCTCTGGTATGCGTCTTTTTGTGATTAAGTTATCGCTCTCTTTTGTAGATTATTTTAAAGGGCTCTAGTGTATACGCTATATTATCAACGATTACGTAGTTTAGGTCACGTTTATTTATTTAAATGAAACTGGTTAAAGATTAGTAGTAATAACATCAATTAAGTTTTGAGTTGTGAGTCGGCCGTGGGGATTTAGATATTCAATAGTTTATCGATTAACTTGTCAACTATTGACCCTTTTATGTTTTCACATTGTGATATTCTGTATTTTGTAGAAAGTGTGGGCCTTTGAGCATAATTTGTAATTTTGACATAGTTTATTTAATACTTTACAGCTGTATTTGAAGACGTAGAGTGTGCAGTCTTGTCCTTACAAATTGTTTATTAAGCTTCAATAATTACTTTTCAGTTTTCAATTGTTAAAACCCTCTCCATCCAGCCCACAGATAGGAGAATATTACTTACAGCACGCGCGCTGACACGGCTCTGGGTTGTATATTTTCTCATACATGTCCCCGCCCCACACCTCGTCTTTGCACTGCAGAGGGGTGAGCAAATGAATGAGCACAGTTTATTTTATTTATTTTTTAACGATAAGTAAAGAACAAATAGTAGACAACATCGGGCAGTCCATTACAGGCGATGCAATTGTACCTATGAGCTGGATTTTTAATTGTCTAACGTGTTCTTTAATTTTCTCACAACATAACGTACAAATCAAAGCTAATACTAGTAATAATATTGTCCCTTGTTTCAGATATTTTCTAAATAACACGCATCACAGAATCCTTTTAGTAAATATTGTAAAAGAACGGGTTATCAGTGTTAGTTTAGGTACTTACTTTGTCGTTCGTTAAGTAGTAACAAGTCCTTTATTACTTTCTCTAAATACTTACGAAGTCGACCGTATGCTCGCCGTTCAGTTTGAATTCTCCGCCTCGCTGTCTGATTGGTTCACACTGTTTGCCTAAGTCGAATTCGTCAACTAATGTATTTTTACCTTTTTATTTTACCCCGAACTTTTATATTACTCCTTGAATAAATCAAACATAAAGTTGTTGATAGGTACGAGTATTTATTAACACTTTATATAATTTGGTCAATTACAATTCTGAAATAAAACATAACATTTATCATAGCGTCGGCGTTTACTTGTTACGTAGTTGGCGGTCTGCTCATTCGGTTCGTGCGTGTAGAGACGCTTAAGTAATGGCGTATGTTGCTTCGTTTGTTTATATCGAATATTATCTCAGGGAAAAGTTCTTTGGACTACAGAATATTGGTTTACAGACTAATAAATGCACAAAATTTCATAATATACCTTATAACTAATACACAATATGTGATATCTTTAAATATGGAAAGTAAGTTACCGCAAATGGGAATTAGTGCTCACTAGGTTAATGTTTACTTAGCAAGTTTACGTTTTCTAAAACATATTAATATAAAATCAAAATTCAGTGATCTTTTTGTTTTATCAGAGGTGATTATTCAATAAAGTTCAGTTCTAAATGTTAGTTAAGTGGCTGGTGAAGTGAAAATAAAATTGTTCAGTTACTGGTGTTTATTTAAAGTTTTAATTTTGGTGAAGTATTTAAATCATACTCAACACATCCTTAATGCTGCTCCTCTTGGGCGATCCTCTTCTTCTGGAATACTTTTAACGGTCCCTTCTTGCATGGTTTATTGAGATCCAAGTTCAAATAATCTAATTTCGGTGTTCAGCTTCCATCAGTCTTGCAGGTTCAGATGTATCCACAGGTTTAGTTAGGTTTCTTCTGTTCTTCCTTCAGTAGTTGGTCATTTATGAATTTGGTTCGCTTCTTCCAAGTTTTTATATAATATTTATAATATAATTGGTTGATTTATTGGACATCTCATCAGTAGTTACTTTAGGATTGCTTCTTGTATCTCCTTGATCACAATTTAGTAAAATTTATTGATTTTATTACTTATTTGTCTTCATGGGCTACATACATCCACCCTCTATGCTGGTCAAAAATGGAATAATCAGTTTTCAACGGTTATTCATGTAACAAGCTTTTGTTGTCATGGCAACTCTTCAAGATACTCTAATTCTCATTGGCTAATAACTTATAACATTGTTATATTCTAACGTTTTTTCATGTTCAAAATTTATAAAAATCCTTTAAATTATTATTACTTTCTTATGCTAATTGTAATATTAATTACACTAACACCATTGTTTTGCTTTTTTCTCAAAGATTATTTAGATATCACTTATAGTTACATTTGGTTCATTTATAACATATTTCTTATTTTTCCAATTGATATTTCTTTATGTAATTATCTTTAAACTAAACATTATGTATCCATTTTTGTACCTTATATTCTTACTTTAATACCTAAACATATTATATACTTTAATTGACTTTTTGTTATTGCTTTATCTTGAAACTTACAAAATTCATTTCATCCATGCTAGGCCTAATGCCTAGGTTTCATAATATTTCTATTCAATATTCTTTACAATCTTTTATATTTATTAATTCTATTTATTTGGTTATGGAACATTTACCAAGGAAACAAACTAACTTAATTAAAACATTTGTGCTTTTAAACATCACATATTTCTTATAATTAACTTATTTTTCTTCATAGGTCCATTCCTGAAACTAAGCTTCTAACTATCATTATTTTCTGACCTTAACATTGCTTGTCATTTAAATTTACTACTACTATTTGGTTCATTTACCAACAAAACTCTTATAACACTTTTTTAACATTATTCTAACTACTATTACTCCCATACACGCTCCTTTACTAATATTACTTTTTATTTTATTTCTAAGAATTTATTATTTACTAATGCTTATGTTACTTACATTAATAATACAACAAGTCTTATTTACTACTTATCAACTAACATTCTGCTCTAACATGGTTTGACATATTGTTAATAGTTTGTTGTGAATAGTATCTTACCATAGAGTCACTTAAACTTCACTTTTCCTTTCACATAGTGTTTATTTATTTAATATAATTATCACTTTGTATGCTATGTTAGTTAATAGTTCGTGGTCATTAGTTTCTACTTATTCTGTTCTACACTTCACCTTTCATTTCACATAGTGTTTGTTTATTTAACTAATTATCACTGGGTTGCTATCTGTCATTAACAGTTTCTTTATTATTATTTTTCATTTGTCACCTTTGTATTCATTATTACAATTGCTAAGCTTGATTTTATTCTACTTGCTTTTGGCTAACATATTACTTAATAGGGTATTTTTATTCCTATCTTCCTATCTTGGGTTTATTCATTTATCTTTCTTTTCTTTTCTTTTAAATCACATAATATATCTATTTTACATTTATTTTTCATATAGTTTACATCTCAATTATGCCCTATCTGATTTTGTACATTTATTTTACATTTTGTTTTAGTTACTTTTTAGGCTATATTGATTGTAGTCATGTTTTGGGTTGTATCATGTTATTCTTGTTCTCTCACCTTATCCAATCTATTAGGTTAAGTCTTTGTCAGTGTCTTAGTCAAATTTTTATTTAGTAGTGTTGGGCTATCCATCTTTAGGTTACAAGTTTTTATTTTTATTTTTACCTTCAGCTTTTCTTTCGTTTATTATTAGTGATTTTTGGTGCTATCTTATGTCATGTTACATAATGCATCGCCGCCAAAATTGATTATTTCGAAAAGTAAAGATTGTTTTTCTGAAATCATCAATTACCTTTTCTTCTTGTTTACTTAGTTTATTAGATAAAGTTCTTATTATAGTGGAATTCATCAATCATCATTTTTTTGTTTAACTTTATTGATTCCATAGTTCATGATTCTGGAGATGATATTATTCTCCTCTTCTATTCTTTTATAATGAGTGCTGTATCCCTTGAAAGTTATATCTCCCTAAAATTTTCTTCTCTTCTATTCATATAAACTGGTACTAGTCAGAGGGCACGTGTGGCTATCCGTTTATACATATTTTGAGTTCAGAAGTCATGCCTATCTGCTCAATAAAATAAAATGATTGTTGGAATTATCTCAACATACAATCACAATTTAATAATAATAATAACCATAATAATAATAATCGTCTATTTGCAACTCATATAATATAAATATAATAAAACACTCTTGGGATTAATTATTCTGTTTTTATACATCTCATGACCTTTTCTTCTCATTGATTTATTTGGATTCCTTCTCTATGTTTGTGGCGATGTTCTTAACATATTTTTGCATTATTTCCTTAACTTACTTCATATGATAGTTGTTTTACATGTTATTACTTCTGTTCTCATTTATAATAAATGTTTAAATTGTAGCTGTTTTTAGTGTTACTTATTCAATTCTTCTCATCATTGATAGTCCGTTAGCAGTTCATTGTCTTCCTTTACTTGATTGTCTTGTCGGTTCTTTTTAAAATGTTATTTCTTTGTGATCCCCTTTCGCAATTGGGTTATTTAATTACGTTATGTATGTCATCACTTTTGTTAAAATTTTAGTATTTTATGTCAGTTTTTTAAGTGCCTCATTATATCTTTTCTCCAAAATTAAATTGTTTCACTTACTTTGTTTCACACACTTAGTTGTAAGTTGTTCTTACTTTTATTTTTTAGATTTTGGTAAACATTTTTTTTTCATAAATAAATCGCTTCAAATATTTTGGTGTAAGTTGTCCTTACTTCTGTTTTCGAATTTAGGTAATATTTTATTCTCAAAATTCTTTTTTCATAAATAAATCGCTTCAAATATTTTGGTTGTAAGTTGTCCTTACTTTTATTTTGAATTTAGGTAATATTTTATTCTCAAAATTCTTTTTTCATAAATAAATCGCTTCAAATATCTTGGTTGTAAGTTGTCCTTACTTCTGTTTTTTGAATTTAGGTAATTTTTTATTTCTTCTAACAGTCTTATATATATATATATATATATATATATATATATATATATATATATTACTATAATACTTATAACTATTTTGCCTCAAGATATATTTTTTCCTTTAGGAACATGTTTCGGGAGATCCTGTTCTCCCATCTTCAGCCTTCGCCATCTTGCTTTACAACAAGCAAGATGGCGAAGGCTGAAGATGGGAGAACAGGATCTCCCGAAACATGTTCCTAAAGGAAAAAATATATCTTGAGGTAAAATAGTTATAAGTATTATAGTATTATATACATCAAGAAACGGACTGTAGCAGAAAGTGAGTGAAATATATATATATATATATATATATATATCGCCTCATAATATTTCTTCAAAGAAGACTGGTTGTAAGTCCCTTTGATTCTTTTGGTAGCTATCTCACTTATTACATATGTGTTATTTTGGTTATTCTTAACAATTACATAGGGGCCGTTATAAAGTAGTAATAGTTTCTTCGTGATACCTTCTTTAGAACTGGGTAACTCTCTATTCCGTATCAGTTTATCTTTCTTACTTATTAGTTTCATCTTCTTCTTCTTTCTTCCTTTATTAATGCTGTGTCGGTTATCTCTAACATCAGTCCCTTTTCGCAGTAATGTTCACACTTGGTTTACCCATGGTCCATAGGTTGATCTGCACTTGTCGTTTTGATCACTCTAGTGTGCATTACTAATTCTGTACTGGTTATAAAGGTCTCTGTTACTTTGTACTGCAATTCTTCTAATATTACCTGTTCATTAGTATCAATGACTACATTAACCACTTTACCATTCCTTTTATAGAACAGATATTTCAATGGTACTTTTATTATTTGTTGTTTCATCGATATTTTAGTATACCTTTCTAATGGTGGTATATTACCTTTACTTATTGAGTTTTTCACGTTGTTACTTGTGGTTTCATAGTAAGTTATTTCTAAAATTTTGTTTGATCTCCTTCTATAATCTTGGAAATTTATGATTTCTTCATGGTCGGTAATTGGTAGATTAAACATATTTATTAATCCATTCTTCATCATCTCCAATTCTTCTCTTGTATTTATTTTCCTTCTACATATTTTTCTTATTTTCTTGGTCTTCTTTTCCAGGTATTTATTATTCTCTTTGTTGCTGTTATTTTTATTTGCAGATAACAGTGTACCTTTGTCTTCTGTAATTTCTATTTCCTTTCTAATCTTCTATTTTCTGATCTACCGGTTCCTGGTTTTTATTCGGTGTTTCTTTAATACCTTCAGAAGTACTAACTAGCGTTTCATTCAATTTCTTGAAACCACTATCTAATGTTTCTTTGATCTGATCGGTTTTGTAACTTGTTTCTTTCCATCTCTGATTCGTCTCCATTTTTTGTCTGTTACAAAATGTACAAAAGATTCCCCCCCAAGTCCGCGCACTATTCTGTCCCGTTAACCGGGGACCCCATTAAAATGTTTAAAGCTTAAAGTCATTGGTGTAGAGTGACTCTATGTCCACTGGTTCTAGTGGGTTACATCACACTGTGTAAAAATAATATGGATTGGTGTCACCTTATATATTGCATGGTGTGAAGCGGTAGTCTCCTGGTCTACATGATAGGGTGTTTGTGGCTCGTCCTCGCTATTCTCCTCCGGCAGATGAAGTTGAGAGAGAGTCTAGATGTTAATTGTTCAGGATGGACCTGTTCCTCGACTTCCGGCGAGGGACACTAGTCATACAACATATTATCAGCGATAAGTTCTCAAAACTAATTCCCCCAGAAACCTCACACGCACCAAAATCCATATATAATATTAAACACAGCTTTAGGCCTACTTAAAATGATAGTTTGACACACTTTGCAACGGTTATACGGCCGCATGGCCCTATCCTATCTTGAAAACATTTAGTTTTGTTAAATTTCATATTATAAACTTTACCCCTGTGGGTTAACATAATTCAATTACGGTTATATAATTATTCAGTTTGTTATACAATTAATAAAATTTACACATAGTCTTATTTGCCACGTGGTGTGAGAGGTTACCTGATTACATCTATTTCTGTACTTATTAAAACAAATACCTTTTTGCATTTACATTATCTCAATTCTGGTGCCTTAGTTAAGACTTCTGAAATTAATATAGTATTACTATAATTACCAATAAAAGTTACATTTAAATTACTCAAAATTACGCATTTCACAACTCACCACGTGGCGTGAGGTTAACTGATTTTACTCATATGTGGACTTATTAAACAAATTCCTTTCGTATAACTTTAAATTAATGTATATAAGCATATTGCCGTAACTTACCGCAGATCTGTATTAGTTTAGCCTGCCATAGATGAAGATGGTACAACTAAAAGCTCCTTTCTGTCGGAGAAGAAATGCAGGCGAGGCGATAGTTTGGAACACCAGCGAGAGACAGCCTTTTAGAACGCAATTCCGACTATTGTATGCTCGCAATCAGTATCGAGCACCAGAGCGCAGCTTAATGACCACTGCTGTAGATTGTATGCGTATATCTACCGCTAAATACAGTACGGCAACACGCCACCGCCAACTATCGTTCCTATATTTCTTTTAGCGAAAACGTTAAATACCGTATACGCGCCGATCTTTCTTAGACTCGGCACACCCCCACCCCAAAAGGGCAACATAGTTGCCCCACACTTAGACAGAGGGGTACCCTGCAGTGTACTCCAATGCTTTTTACAACAACGTAGGTGTTCCTCGGTTTCCCAGTTGCCTTTGTTCTCAGGAGAGCAGTGGCTCAGAAGGAAGTCGAAAAAACTGAAAGAAGACGTGTAATATGCGAGAGTGTTGGCACTACACACTGACCTGATCAGGGCCAGCATGCAGCAAGAAAGACAGAAGAAGAAAAGAAGAAAGAGTGTTCGGGTGCACCCTGAGTTCTGAACTCCTGAGGCTTGACCACTTGTGCGGGAACTCCGAGGCTACCTCAACAGGGACCCATGCCATATAATCCACGGGGACTAACTCCTTCAAACTTCGATAATGCTTTATCCTATTAATCCACTTACATCCCACAGGAACAGGGAGAGAACGGGGGGAAGGAGGTTTCCATGACAATGATTTGTTTACTCAGTAAATATCCTTCCTTTAACCTATTACATGTGTGCTCCAAGGGCATGCCCAAAACATATAGAGTAGACGAAGTGCACAACCGACCTCGTCCACACTACATGTTTCGCTCCACTTTCTAACGCCTTTTTTTTATTTTTTTTTTATTTTTCTAATTTTTTTTTGCTATTTATGTTTTATATAAGGGGAAGGATAGAAAAATCGGGAAGATGGAAAGGGCAAGGATCTCTGAACGGTCATGAGCTGGGACTGTAGGTAAGGACATGGCTTCCTCCGAAATAAGGACGAATGGAGAAAGCCAAGGCTCGCGCAGGCAGGGGCGCATCCCTGAAGTAGACGAACGCCACTGGGACTGTGGAGAACATCTACCCGCTACCATATCAGGTTCTTACATTTTCCCCGGAGCACACACCACCGAAGGATCACCGTTCCTACGCACATGGAAACCCCCAAATCTTACCCCCCCCACTTCTATTAGTCAGCCAATTCCCTCCGACAGAGCTTCAATTTAGAAATATGAGTAACAATGATTTTAGAATCGTCCCCCGGTACGCCCAGCCGGGCCGTCACCGGTGACGTGAACCCCAGGATGCGATATGGCCCTGACCAGCGGTAACACAACTTTGCGGCACGTTTGTCTGCGGCTGAGCTGAGTGGGTGGCTTTGGCAATAGACCCAGTCCCCAATCCGGAAGGGGTTTGGAATTCGCCCCTGATTATAACGTCGACGGACCCGCTCGTGCGCTCGCAGCAAATTCTTCCGAGCTTCCTTCCACCTCTCTGCAGTTTTATTATCGGGCTCACGTAGCAGAAGATCTTCGATATTCCACAAATTGGTCAACGGGAGTGCGGGCGAGAATCCAAACAGGATTTCAAAGGGCACGGCCTGATGACTATCGTGTCGGCCCGTGTTAAAAGCTAATTGTAACCACTTCAGATTCTGATCCCAGGTGGTTTGTTGCTCAGCGTGATAAGCATTCAGGGCGGACCGGAGATTCCGATTGAATCTCTCCGCATGGGACGGCTGTGGGTAATAAGGGGAAGTGGTTACGTGTTTGATCCCACTGGCGAAACACATTCGCCGGAATTCACTCGAAATAAACTGCGGGCCATTGTCCGAGACAATGATGGTCGGAAGACCGAAATGCTGAAATATATTGTTCTGGAGCGCGCTTATGGTTAAACGAGCGGTTGCCTGCCGTAAGGGCAGTAGCCAGGCAAACATTGAAAAAGCATCCACACAAACAAGCAGGTAAGCATTACCTGACTTGCTACGGGGGAATGGCCCCACGTAGTCGATGAACAACTTCTCCATCGGTCTGCTCGCCACCTCAGATGACAACAACCCTAACTTGGTGTTCTGGGCAGGCTTGCTCAAGCCACATAGATGACAGCTCTTAGGTCACGATGTCCCTATCCATGCCCTTCCAGATAAAATGTGTCCTAATGCTGGAAATGGTCTTAGAAATTCCCTTGTGGCCTCCTACTGGGGAATTGTGGTAATAACTGAAGACCATGGGCACTAACTTGCTAGGCAGCACGATCTTAGGGGCACGTCCTTTTCTTTCTCTACAACAGAGGACTCCCTTGGACAAGAAGTAAGGGGCCTGTACGTTACCCTCCTTTATATTTTGGATGACTGGACCCAGCTCTTCGTCGTTTAACTGATGGGGTAACATATCAGTAAAGGTTAATGGAAAGTCTAACAGAACGGAACAGGGTTGCTCAGATTGGGCATCACTGGGCTGGGAAAACATGCGGGACAAGGCGTCTGCAACTACATTTTGAGATCCCCTAATGTGTTGCACTTTGAACTTAAAGGATGAGATCTTTACCACCCATCTACCAATTTTACCCAGTTGCCGGGGATGAGCCAGAAGCCAAGAGAGGGCCTGATTGTCGGTCTCGAGCAGAACCTCAGCATGTTCCAGGAAACGCCTGAACTTGTCTAGAGCGTACACAACAGCTAAACACTCTAGCTCATAGACAGATGATTTTCGTTCTTGCTGGGTCAATGTCCGGGAAATAAAAGCCACAGGCTGCCTAGCGTCATCAACAACTTGGGATAGAACCGCCCCGAGCGCAACCGAACTCGCGTCCGTCTGTAGTACAAACGGTTTCGAAAAGTCGGGCATCCGTAACACCGGTGGGGAGATGATGGCTTCCTTCAAGGTGTGGAAAACCTTCTGTTGACTCTCACCCCATGTAAATTTAGCGCCCTTCTTCCTCAGTTCGTTCAAGGGTGCGGCAATCTCAGCGATATTAGGTATGAATCGTCGGTAAAAATTGACCATACCTACGAATCTCGCTATTCCCTTCGCATCCCTAGGGGGAGGGAAGTCACGGATGCCCTGTGTCCTCTCGGGGTCGACAGTAACGCCCCGGTATGAAACTAAGTGGCCCAAGAAAGAAATACTCTCTTGGGCGAAACGAACCTTCTCGGGATTGACAGTGAGGCCAGATCTCCTCAACCGACACATCACTTCTCTGAGATGACCCAGATGATCTTCGAATGTCTCACTATATACCAACAAATCATCTAAATAATTAAAAACAAACCTGAATTTCACATCGTGAAAAACGGTATCGAGAAGACGAGTGAGTGTCTGGGCCCCCACAGCCAAACCCATGGGAACCCTTGTGTATTGGTACAAATTCCAGGGTACACAAAAGGCCGTGTATGGTCTACTCTCTTTGGCCAACGGAATCTGGTGATAGGCCGCATTGAGATCGATTATGGTGAAATACCTGGCCCCACTGAACCAATCAAAGGCCGAATGTAAGTCTGGGAGGGGAACAGAATCCACCTCGATATTCGAGTTCAACTTCCGATAGTCTATGACCATACGTTGCTTACCCCCAGGCTTTGGTACTAAAAATGCTGGACTGGCATAGCTAGAATGAGAAGGTTCAATCACCCCTTGTTCTAACAACTCTTGAACCTTCTCTCGCAGAATGGTCATCTTCGGAGGTGCGAATTTGTAAGGGTGCGACCTTACTACCTTAGAGTCTGTAAGACGGATCTTATACTCCAGCAGGTGTGTGAGTCCCAATGTAGGAGTTAACACCTCGGGAAATTCCTCACACAATCGGTCTAAGGCCCTCTGCTGGGATGGAGTGAGATGATCTCGTGCAGAATCGGGACAAGCTACCTCTTGGATACCCGGCTTAGCTCCCTGGTACCCAAGCAACCGAATAAGAGCTCCCCGATTAAACTTAAAGTAACATTGGTGCGCTTGGATGTCCAGCACGAGACCACTTTTAGCGATGAAGTCGGCACCAATAATACAATCCACTCCCAGAGCAGGAGAAACCAGAAAAGGCCACACCCAAGAAAACCCATCGATTTTAATTTTGAAGGTAATCACCTGGGAGATAGGCAAGATTTCCCGAGATGTCGTCCAGCATACTACAGACGACAGGTTCGACCCCTTGATCAAGCCCTGCTTTTCAAGGTCCGCGCATACCCGAGATGAGATGATGGATCGGGCTGAACCGGAGTCAACTAAGGCTCTGAGCTGACCCCCTTTTACCTCGAGCGACAGAAAGGGGCATACTGAAAGGTGTTGAGAGGTAGTGGACCGGACCTTGATGTCGGAAGAGTCGGATTCTAACAATTGCCTGGAGGTCGTCGGAAGTTGAACAAATTTAGAGCGAGGGGAAGACATCCTCCGACATATCTTCCCCTGTCTACTTAGTTTTTTGGTATGGGTCTAGACGATGGAGGTGCTGGACGCGCGCGCCCTCGAGTGCAAGATCTAGCCACGTGTCCCGGGCGGTTACAATTGTAACAGATTATTTCGTTCCTTTGCTCGCGATTTCGAACTGACTGAGCCTGTCGGGGGAAGAAAGGCTCACTGCGTCCTTCCGATCTCTGAGGTCTGGGTAGTTCCCCTCTGTTGTCTCCCCTCGCCTGATCGCTCATCTGAATGGCCTTGGTCATTACACACAGCCGGTCTAAGTCCGCAAACCACCGCGGCCGCTCAGCAAAAACCAGACGCAATCTGTCCTCGGAGGAGACGCCGTCAAGAATATTCTGGACCACTTCCTCCTCCGACATGCCCAGTCCCAGTATTCGAGCTACCTCTCGAATGCGTTGTACAAATTGGGCCAGACTTTCGCCCCTCGCCTGCACGCGATAAAAGTGTCGGTGACGTAATTGCTCCATCAGTCTACCGGGCACGAACGCCTCCAACACCACCTGGTGGAACTCCGCCACTCCATCTCTACGACGCATTACATCCGCCACCCTCTCAGCCATGGGCCCGCGACAATAGGGGAAAACGAGCTCGAGCACAGTGCGATCGGACATGCCCGGGTAATCGACCAACTGAAAAACGGTTTCGAAAAATGGTAACAATTTTTCCACATCCAGTCCATCCACGACCGGTAATTGCTGGATGATATGAGACAGTGGGTTGGGCAGCTTATGATATGACGCCGCCCCCAAACCGGCGAGACCTGGGGTACTTGCAGCAGGCTCTATTGCTCTATATGACGAAGCTACCGCTGAGACCACGGACTCAGCAACTGGAGCCGGCGTAGGTGGTCTAGCCGGTGGAGACCCCTGCAGGGTCGAGGTGATCTGTTGTATGAGATCTTTTACATCATGGGCCGGCTCAAGATCGCCCCATTGTTCTTCAAGATTCTGCAGCCTGTATATTACATGCTGCAGGCGTGCTGGGCCCATAACCCAGAGGTCCGTGGATCGAAACCACGCTCTGCTACCAAATTTAACCCCTCTTTAACTTTGACTTGTAAAAAAAATTTGTTTTTTTTTTGAAAATTTTTTTTTGAAATTTTTTTTTCTGAGGGGCCACAAGATAATTAAAACTAGGCCAAAGCCTAGCCAAGCCAAAAATGCGCTGGATCCAGTGAGACGGGACTTGCAATTAAAACTCACAAAATTAACAACCAATAAAATCTTTTTATTATAACTAAACTCATTATATCTCCTTCGAAATTGTTACTTACAAAAATCAATAAATATAACATTTAGATTCTATGTTCTCTTTAAAAATGTTAATTGAAAAAATGAATTCTCCTTAAAACTGTTACTTGAAAATTATTAATAAATATAAAATTTATATTTTCTGCTTTTTTTTTTAATATTATTTGAAATTAATAAATATAAAATCCATATTCTCCCTTTTAAAAATGTCATTTGAAATTAATAAATATAAAATCTATATTTTATATTCTCCTTTTAAAAATGGTATTTGAAAACAAATTTATATAAAATCTATGTTTTATATTCTCCTTTTAAAAATGGTATTTGAAAATAAATCTATATAAAATCTATGTTTTATATTCTCCTTTTAAAAATGGTATTTGAAAATAAATTTATATAAAATCTGTGTTTTATATTCTCCTTTTAGCCCTATATCTAACCCCTAAAAATACACACGAATATACAATACATATCTAACCCCCAAAAATACATTCGAATATACAATACATATACACGTTCCACAACACAGGACAATTATAACATCTATCATTAAATCTTGCCACACCCTTTTCATAATTAAATCTTGCCACACCTTTTTCATAATTAAATCTTGCCACACCTTTTTCCACCCCATGAGGTACATAATTAACAATTTATAAATAACCTTGCATGTAACGCCAATGCAAGGTCTTAATACCTAATATGTGTATACATATTATATGTGTATAATATATTATATGTGTATAATGTATTATATGTGTATAACAGATTATGTTTGTAACACCAGTGGCCCCAGGACATACTAAATTCAAGAGTTGGCATAGTGCCTGATATTATTATAAAGTGCTCCCACATTGAGCACTTAGACTTGGAGTAATTATAATTAGAATACAGTAAACACCCAAGTGATCATAATCAATTAAAAGAATTTAAATATTGATAAATTTTGTTAAATATTGAAAACAGTAACGTGTCATAATGCCTTATGACCTTTTAAAATTAATTTGGCCCAAAGGCCGACATGTTCCTAGGCAAGGTAGTGCATAACTCAACCTGTCCCAAGAGCATGTTCAAGTCTGCATGAAAATCCACCTATACAGGACTAAACTGGTGTCCCGACTTAACTACCAAAGAAACTTCTATCCCTATATGATTCAAACTGAATTTAAAAATGAGAAATTAAAGCATAAAATGAAAACTAAATTGAACCAGTGAAATTACATGTTGATTGAATGAATTAGTAGCACTAAGGTAACCCTAATACTGAAAATAAGAAGGAAATTTACACGCCTGAATGGGAAGCAGCCACAGATACATGTCAACCTCTGGGCTCACAATTTATACAAACAGAGTTACAAAATGTACAAAAGATTCCCCCCCAAGTCCGCGCACTATTCTGTCCCGTTAACCGGGGACCCCATTAAAATGTTTAAAGCTTAAAGTCATTGGTGTAGAGTGACTCTATGTCCACTGGTTCTAGTGGGTTACATCACACTGTGTAAAAATAATATGTATTGGTGTCACCTTATATATTGCATGGTGTGAAGCGGTAGTCTCCTGGTCTACATGATAGGGTGTTTGTGGCTCGTCCTCGCTATTCTCCTCCGGCAGATGAAGTTGAGAGAGAGTCTAGATGTTAATTGTTCAGGATGGACCTGTTCCTCGACTTCCGGCGAGGGACACTAGTCATACAACATATTATCAGCGATAAGTTCTCAAAACTAATTCCCCCAGAAACCTCACACGCACCAAAATCCATATATAATATTAAACACAGCTTTAGGCCTACTTAAAATGATAGTTTGACACACTTTGCAACGGTTATACGGCCGCATGGCCCTATCCTATCTTGAAAACATTTAGTTTTGTTAAATTTCATATTATAAACTTTACCCCTGTGGGTTAACATAATTCAATTACGGTTATATAATTATTCAGTTTGTTATACAATTAATAAAATTTACACATAGTCTTATTTGCCACGTGGTGTGAGAGGTTACCTGATTACATCTATTTCTGTACTTATTAAAACAAATACCTTTTTGCATTTACATTATCTCAATTCTGGTGCCTTAGTTAAGACTTCTGAAATTAATATAGTATTACTATAATTACCAGTAAAAGTTACATTTAAATTACTCAAAATTACGCATTTCACAACTCACCACGTGGCGTGAGGTTAACTGATTTTACTCATATGTGGACTTATTAAACAAATTCCTTTCGTATAACTTTAAATTAATGTATATAAGCATATTGCCGTAACTTACCGCAGATCTGTATTAGTTTAGCCTGCCATAGATGAAGATGGTACAACTAAAAGCTCCTTTCTGTCGGAGAAGAAATGCAGGCGAGGCGATAGTTTGGAACACCAGCGAGAGACAGCCTTTTAGAACGCAATTCCGACTATTGTATGCTCGCAATCAGTATCGAGCACCAGAGCGCAGCTTAATGACCACTGCTGTAGATTGTATGCGTATATCTACCGCTAAATACAGTACGGCAACACGCCACCGCCAACTATCGTTCCTATATTTCTTTTAGCGAAAACGTTAAATACCGTATACGCGCCGATCTTTCTTAGACTCGGCACAACATTCTTTTGCTACGTTATAGCGGCTCATTCAATCTCTTTGTGAGTCAGTTCGGCCCATAGGTTCGTATATGTTTTTGATTTCTCAATCACATTTACCTACTCCTCCTGTCATCCATTCTCTCAGATTGATTGGTAGATTTCTATTCACTCCTCCTTCTACCTGTCTCAGCCCACGTACGCGATCTTACTATTCTTTATTCAAACATTTTCATCGCGTTTTCTTTTTCACGTGTGTCCATTGCATATACCATCACTGGACGAAAAAACGGTATATAAAGTCTCGTCTTTTTAAATTCTACTCTGTTTCTTGGATCTTAACAGATTTTCAGTATTCGTAATCTACTTGTATTCTGTGCGCAGTTTCAAAGCATCATAAATTTGACTGTTAAACATTGCCTTCCATATGCTTAAAACTTGGTGTTATTCGAAATTGAAATTTAATATTCTACCTCTCTTATGACCTACAGTATTCCTGTCAAAAACACCATAATCTAAGGACCAGAACCTTGGAATTTATCGGAAGACGACAAACAAAGAATTAACCCTGCCGAAGCGGAGAGGTTTGAGAAAAATTTACAGAAACAATAGAACAGCACAGAAATGCATCAGGTTTAGAGGAGAGTGGGGGAATGGTGCGCAACGGGTAATCGTGCGCATCAATATTTTTGATATTTCCAAGCATGTGGGACATCTCTGAATGGTGCCACAACCAAGCGGCAGATTCGCCAACTACTGTGCCACGCCAACCACTCCCGCCAAATCACTTTTGTAGGTATGTGAGTGTGAAACATTATAGTGTAGTGCACCTTGTTATTTTCACTCTCCAGATTTTAGGAAGGTAAGCCTCAAATATTTCTCTATATGGATTAAACTAAGTATATTTATAAATGGCAGTTTCTGCTTTGGTTTTTGGTGCAGTTAGTTTTGTGTTTAAGGCAGTATTTCTATAAGTTTTAAGCAAAAATAATTTACAATGCGCGATCGGGTTATGGTGCGCAGCAGTGCGCACAATTCCCCCCCAAGCAATCTTATGGCGACAGTTAACATTAATTCCCCCTTTCGTTTCTTTGTTCCCAGATGCCTAGAACTATGTCAGAAAAACAAAAATTAACTCCTATAACCAGGATAACTTATTCAAGGCTCTTGACGCAGTGAAAAAAGATGGAAGAAAGATAAGGGAGGTGGGAAGATCGTTTGGTATTCCAGAATCAACTTTAAGAAAAAATTTGATATTAGATCGTCCTCAGTGCCCACGACTAGGAAGAAAGTCCGTGTTTTCGCCAGAGATCGAGCTAGAGCTGAAAGAATATATATTAAAATTTTGTACTTTGTTTTACGGCTTAACTCCAAAAGAACTGCGCAGGTTGGCTTTTAGATATGCTGAGAAGAAAAATATTTCTAACAATTTTAACAAGAATCTAGGGTTAGCCGGTAAAGACTGGTTATATTGTTTTTTGAAAAGACATCCCAGTGTGAGGCTTCGTCAACCACAGGGAACTAGTCTCAATAGAATTGCTGGTTTTTGTAAAGGAGAAGTGCAGTTGTTTTATTCAAACCTTGAAGCAGTGATGCAGAAGCACAAATTCCCTGCCCACAGAATTTATAATCAGGACGAGACTGGCATTACCACTGTACAGAAAAAGTGCCCTAAGATATACAGACCAAAAGGGGTAAAAAGAGTGGTAGCTGTTACCTCGGCAGAGCGAGGAAGAAATATTACAGCCATTTTTACCATGAGCGCTTCTGGACACTTCCCTCCGCCTATTCTTGTCTACCCTCGCACCAGAATGTCACCTCTTCTTGGAAGCAATGGCCCTATCGGCGCCGTTTATCTCTGCTCAAAAAACGGATGGAGCAACTCTAATATATTCCTTCAGTGGCTCTCGCACTTTAAGAACCACGTTCACCCTACCGAGAACGACCCGGTTTTACTTGTTTTGGACAATCACTCTAGTCACATATCGATTGAAGTGTTTGAATTTTGTCGAAAGAACTTCATTCATATGGTTTCCCTTCCACCACATACTTCCCATAGACGCCAACCACTGGACCTTACATTTTTTGGCCCATTGAAGAACGCTTTTTATAGAGAGTGTGATTTCCACCTGACATCTTCTGGCCACACAAAAATCCAAGAATACGATGTGGCGGAGCTTCTTAACAAATCATTTGTTAAAGCTGCTAGCATAAGCAATGCTGTTTCGGAGTTCAGAGTATCTGAGATTCATCCATTTCATCCAGAAAAATTCTCTGATAAAGATTTCGAGGCTGCAAGGGAAATTGTGGATCAGCAAATTTTAGTAGACGTAGATGTTTCTGCTATTCCTGAGACTCCTGATTCTGCCAAACGTCCTCCTGACACACCTCAAAACAACATAGATGAAAGCACTGAACCACCTGCAGCTTCCGAAGAAATTGGCACAGTCAACACAAACCTGTATGATAACCCTATCCCATCTACATCAAAAGATAATTCTTTTTTTGTTTTTGCTCAATCTATCACTAAAAACAATCCAAGATCTACGAAGGTAAAAGCTAGGCCTAAGCCTCGTGAAAAACAACACTCAGAAGTATTGACAAGCACTCCAATCAAGGTAAAACTTGAAAATGCCAAAGAGAGACGAATCATCAATGAAGAAAAGAAGAATCGAAAAGAAAGAAAACTCGTAGCACAGCGTTTAGGTTTTGAGGATAAAATTCAAAAAAAGAAAATGAAGATGGCCAAGAAAGAAAAAAAGCCTAGATCTACCAAATTGAAGAGGAAAATAAAAATAGAAGAAGAGTCATCTGACGAATGTGATAATAGGTCTATTGATTATAAAAATCTTTGTCAAGATGATGAATTTGATGATATTGAATTGAACTTGGAAACTACTGCTATAGAAAAGACCACTGACGAAATTTGCAATATTTGTGGAGACATCGGGAAAGACCGTGAATTATGATTCAGATGTGTCTACTGTTCATAGTGGAGCCACGCTGAGTGTTCTGGTGCAGATTCAGCTGTCGATTATATCTGTGAATATTGTAAATATTAAATAAAAGATCTGACAAATGTAGGCCTATATTAAATTAATTTAACGTATTGTGCCTAAAACCCAACAATTTAATACTGCAAAGATTTTGTACTTTTATAAGCATATCAACTGCATTGTAAAATAAATGATTGACTGATAAGACTTGTTAAAATTCATTAATGTAACCTAACCCCTGTTGCGCACCATTACCCAACCATATGCGCATGATTACCCCACGGGGTGGGTAAATGTGCGCAAGTGCATGTTTTTATCTTATGCAACATATCTTGTTGTTGGTTTGTCATTTCCTGGTAACTTTTTTTCCTGGCAAACTACATTAACTAAAGAAGTGTTTTACGTAGTTATTATTAATTTTTATCTTAAAGTGTTATCTTGAGAACAGTCTATACTTAGGTGCGCCCCACTCTCCTCTATGGCGTGCATATAATAATTCGAAAGCAGCTCTTGGTATGGTGGATCTAAGAATGGGCCTAACACGACTACAAAAACAATACTAATTGGATCATTAAGGAAAGAAATACCAAGATCGCCCTCGAAGAATTTGTTTTAATTTGTCAGCGGAAAGAAAATATGTAGAGCCAAAAGAGGTTTAGAATTAGGTACCGTACTGTGCCGATGTGCTCATCACTGTTCACTCCTCCAAGCTGCTTCTTAATTTAGAAAGTTAGTTCCAAGACAAAATTTAAGCGATATAAAACTACTGCTACACATAGATTTATTTTACACAATCCTTTATAACCACCGTCTTAATCAGTGTTGTTTCTTAATTTCACCAATTATGAAATATGGCGGTTTCCATATACGAAGATTCGCATATTACGTTTTTTGATATTTTGTCATATTAATATGTAGGCTTAATTTAGTTTTAAATACCTACATTACTTATTTACATGTTCTTTAAGTTAACGCATGGTGACAATATTTATTATAGACATTACTGTATGCACAGTAAGAGATGAGAATGTAGTTATAGTCTAAACATAACACTACATTTTAAAATCATTTCGCATTACATAAATGATGGATCGGAACAGGTGATTCGCCTACACCCAGGAGGAGGACGAGGAGGAGTAGCGCTTTGGAAAATGAAAAATATTTTTGATGTTTGCTAAAAATGTTTGAAACAATGTAATTTAGCAGAAACCGGTGTATTTGTTAACGTCACATCCTGACACAAATTGGAGAGAATAATATTTTTACATTTAATGCTACAACGAAGGCTTATGTTTTTTGTTGCATGGCTTCAAACAGCAAGGCAGTAATAGGCCTATCTTCAAACGGTATTAAAATACAATGCAAGCAATTAAAAAAACAAAAACGCAGAACCAGAGAAAACAAAATAAATTGGAAATAAAACAGAAACAAAGAATGTTTGTGTGGCATCATGAGTTATAGACTGAAAGTGCTATTGTACAACCTTGTCTAACCGTATAACTCTCTCTCTCCCCTCTTCTTTCCATCTCATTCTTTCTATTGCAGTAAAACAAAATGTACATTACGAAAAGAGATGTGTCTAGCCACGTGGTGTTTCCAATTATATTCCCTGTGGAGAGTAAATTATAGCTTACGTTCGGAATACTACCCAATGTTTATATGTATAACTAATGTATTAGTGAGAAAAATATTAGAACACTCAAAGGCATTAGATACGGTTTATCGAATCTGGGACAAAACAGAATCATAAGCGAACTCGGATATTAAAGAAGTAAATCTAATGATAACGTCTTTGGAAAAGCAGTAATACAACTGCAGATACACGATCAGCACTTTCTTATTGCTTTATACTATTTATGTAAAATAACTTCTAGAACCTGTTACCGGCCAATGGAAATACATATTATTTCTGTTAATGTATTTTACTGCAGAGAGAGATGGAAGATTACGTACTCTCTGATAGCATTACACCATGGGTGTACAACAATAAGTTCATAGCACATTTTGTTGTGATCGGACTATTGTATCCAGGCTTTATTCACCATTTTGGACGTTTTTTATCGTTAAAAATAAGTTGATGATCTCAGAAAAGACTATAAAATTTGTCAGCAATTTTCACAGTGTCAGTTGATACTATCACCACCACCACCACCACCACCATAATCATCATCTTCACTCTAAGGATTAGACCGTAATATATCTGTTGAAGAACCTCATCCTTCTAGGTCTACCAACATCAATACGCTTGTATCTCAAGGCTGTGTTAGTAATTCATTAACAACTGATAATCAATATTAACATTAAATGAACGATTTAGCGCGTTTTTGTGGGATTTTAAAATAGAGATAATAACGGTGGCTTCTAGCTCGTATAATTGGAAGTAATAATGGAATTCATGAACACGTAAAGAACGTCCAATTAGGTAAGACGAATACCTCTAGATTGGCGGAACGTGCTCGGGACAAACAGCATGGAATACAGTGGGATGGCGTGTCCATAGTAGGCGCAGAGTGTAAGGTTGGGCAACGTAAACTCAAGGAGGCGTCCTTTATCATGGTTAACGAGAACTGTTTGAGGCAAGCGAGCATTTGTATTTTCTAAATATTGGTTTAATACTTTGATGAAAGGCCGTGATTATGTATTATATGTGTAAAATAAATCTATATGTAGTAGTAGTTTTAGGCCGCTTAATCTCTGTCTTGCAACCAAGTTTCTAAATATTCCAATTTGGAATGTGATGAAAGGCCATTTTGGTGGAACAGGTCTTAGTAGATCAGAAATTTCCCACCTTTCCCATTTAGTATAATTGGAAATTTCCCACCTGTATTTTAACACTGGTTGATGTTACCGCCTGTGATGATGATGACTAGCAAGGTTGTTGGTGAGCTGGAAACTGTAGTTCACTTTCCTTAGGGCGACTGTCCTCCTAATCTCCTGGAGCTTGTGTGTGTATGTATGTGTCCGACGGCGTTGGGGAGCTCTCGGTCGACGTCCCTGCCGATGGTGATAGATGGTCAGGTCACCATTTCAGCCTCTCCCTTCCTCCTGGCGGATCAAAGACCCTGAGACACCTTCGATCAGCGACACATAATATAGAAAGAATGTAGCGGTGGCAGAAATTCCTTCCAAGGCCGTCAGACACCAGTACCGAGGAGAGCGAAATTGGAAATGAGGCAGACTCGCGTTTTTCATTTTGCCACGAGACCTCGGTTTAACGTGCAACGGACTGTTTATCAGCTGACCGGCAGCCTGCATTATTGAATCGCCGCTCACCTATCAAACGTCATTGGCGCCGACAACCACTGCCTCGGTTAGCCTCGGCGCGATTTTTAAATTATGCCGAACACGTCAGCACACAACGTAGCCCTTTACTTCCTGACCTCGATTCCTTCCTACACAAATTCAACTGGCGATACACCAGGAACGGTCCACGCCCCCATCCAATCCACTGCAGATTACATCAACAGACCAACCAGAAACACATCACCTGAAAACAGCAGGTAATCAACATAACACAAAAATATCGGTAATCCTCAAAGTCTGTACAACGCTATTCCTATCTCCCGATTTCTACCCCCCCCCTCCGCTAACTAGTCCTCCGCCGTTCCCTTGATGCTCTGTTCCAACTTTTTCTTCCTGCGTTGCCCGTCCATGCTGTTCTAACACTACCGTTTGTCACTAATGCACAAATAAACACCCGTAACCCAATAGGCAATCTATCCAGACTACACGCACATTCACAATTACTTCCACTCTCCTTTCTCTTCTTCATGATGCCTCCACCATTTCAGCGCCCGGCCTACATTGGTTCTCTCCATCTTCACAATCTCTCTCCAGTAGATTCTAGGGATCGAAACGTCTAAAAATTTTAAGTGAAGAATATTACGATGGAGCCAGTTTGAGAGTTTACCTAATAGAAATCGCTCATCGCTTACAGTTTTAAAGAGCAATAAGGAACTGTATTATAGCAGTAATGATTGCTATAATTATTATAATACAGTTGATAGGGTATTATACAGTTTTTGCAATAAATTATCGTATGTTAATTAAAACTACACAAGCTACTTTTATGAATAAACTAATATGAAATAGAAACTATTCCAGAGTATACGGATTTATTAGCATTATTCGTAACGCGTTGAATAAATCATTCATTGGAAGAGACTCCTTTTAAACTGTACTTCGAAAGCACTTGAAATTGTAGATTGTTTAGGCACTTGGGTTACATAAAGTAATGCATTTTAAAATCATTTTAATATTTACTTTCAATCTGCTGTAGAGGAAAACACGATCCTTCATCTACTTTCAGTGCTCAGTTGCTTGTGTTCAGTAGTATTGGTATGTGCAGTATAAATATCAGGGCACATAAAACCTTTCCTTTATATAAAATACCACTTGTTCTAGTACTAGTGACTCCCGGTAACAGCTTTAAGCGATATACCTCATCATTGAATATGAATAAAAGTGGAAAAAACATCCGAAATTATTGTGTGTAAGTGCGCGGTTGTCCATGTTATTTACATTGTATTTAATAACTTCGTTGAAAATTAACATTTTGTTCTGAAATTTGGACAGGGTATTCTCACGATTATAAGCTACATTTTCCATATACTCAACTCTCCACATCTATAATTTTTATATGGTTTCTTAAAATGAAATCAGTCTCCTTTTTTTTGTTATCTCCAAGAAAGTAATAAAATTTGTAGATTAAATCTTGACAGGCATTTGCAGAATCGGACAGATTTTCAGCCTGATTTCGGGCTGTCATTAAGAACACCTATGACATTGCTAGGTTTTCCACCAATCAGAATGTCTACAAATTATTTGAGTCAGATACTTACAGCATGTGGGAGTTTCTTCTGAAGTCTTGCCATAGAAAGACGTACTCGCTATCACAAGATTTTTGTGACAAGGCAAGTCGATTTCCTTAAGACTTACAAGTTGGTTCACGGTTCACTTTCTTCGCAACCATTGCCATTATAGAACTCAGATAATTATAAGTAGATCACTTCCAGTACTTTTTCGCATAAAGTGAAAGATTTTCTGTTACGGGCAGATTATCTACCGAGATAGTCTAAGAGTTAACGCGAGAACACTTCAAGAAGCCGGATTTGTGTAAGCTTAATACACGATCTATTTTTGCCCAGTTTTGATCCCTGATATTAAAATTATTCAAGTTATAAACAATAACATTTTCATATCGCAATGTGCATGTGCGCAAAGATGTGAATTGCCAGCGTAGTAGTCATCGAGCAACACGAAGAGTCGCAGCGGTGCAGACAAGCAGTGTGGGGAGGAGCTGATGAAGACTCATTTATTGAAACACAATTATTTAATGAACAATTTTATATTGTAAAGCCACAAGACAAAAGTAAATTTTAATGTGTTAATGAATAAAAATTTTCCTACCTCCAGATATAGACTCTGTTGTACTAATTTGAATGTATCCTATCTATGCAGTTTTAATTTGTATTGTTGCATAGATAGTATTTGGCGCCATCAACGTGGATGGCACGAGTTAATTAGTTAATACTTAATACTTAGTTGTCATTAAAGTACCGTAATATTTTATCTTCAGTCAAGAACTCATCACTCATATCGGAATGTAGAATTACAAGAAAATTGCACTTTAAAAATTCAAACACTGCACAAGCCAACACTATACCAAACATGTAGTTCACAACAAAGGAGCCATCACAAACACTGACACATAAATCATTAGAATTTAGTAGTTTGGACATCGTAGACAGTACAAACTGTCCAGTAATATAGTGAACTAATGTTGAATGATAAAGAAACAGTATACATGCAGCAATTAAAAATATGGTGGCAGAAATACCCTACATGGTTTAAATACAAGAGACAAAAACGCAGAGAAATGCCAAGCCGCATAAACTTGGGGTGTATCTGCGCCCATCATTTTGCCAAGCAATAACTCAAATGTGTTGAGGCCACACCAAGACTCACTCATCCTGAAAGTTGTAGCAGGCAGACAAAAATCTTGTGTGATACATGAAAAGATTATCTACACATGGCAAAAAAAAGACTTTCAAATTATTTACACTATAAATACAAATGTTAATGTAATTCATGCAGTGATAAATTGAATTACAAGATAGACGTGTATCAAAGATTTCACACTATATCACAATGTATGATTTAATGATTTCAATTCATAGGTTAAAATTTTGTTAAAATTTTCATTCTTTTTTTCAGTGCCAAATATAAAAACTTATTGCAATATGAATTAATTTACTTGTTAATTATGCTTGTTTTGAGGTTTTTATTTATAAACATTACAGTGATGTTTCATTACTATACTAAAACTTCTAGGTTGATAGAAATTATTCCTACATACTAGACAGTGATGGTTCTTAATAGTATTATGGATTCATTATAAAATTATTTTATTATGGATTAATTATATAGTATAATTTATGCTCAGATAAACTACTCAACAAAAAATTTGTTACATATATCACACTGTTCTTATTTTATGATAGTATACATGTATACTATAGTATTCATGACACAACATTCTGGCATATTAAATACTTTTGTACAAACATTTCACTGTTACTTCTTAATGACAGAATGTATTACTTTATGACGTGTCAAATAGGATAGACATACAAATGTTTATGTGCAAAAATAGCACTAGTACTTCTTAATACTAACATGTCTTACTGCCATAATCTAATAACTTGTGTTTTGACAAACTGCCTGATGAGTAAATGATTCTGTACAAACATCTCACTAATACTTCTAAATGCTAGAATGTAATAACTCGTCTATTGACAAATGGCTTGACTGAGTAAATGTTTTGGTACAAACATTTGACTGGTACTTTTAACTACTAGAATGTATAAACTTGTGTTTTGACAAATGGCCTGACTGAGTAAATGATTTTGAACAAACGTCGCACTGGTACTTCTTAATCCCAGAATGTATTAACTTGTGATTTGACAAATTGCCTGACTTGGTAAATGATTTTGAACGAACATCACACTGGTACTTCTTAATATCAGAATGTATAAACTTGTGTTTTGACAAATGGCCTGACACAGTAAATGATTTTGAACAAACGTCGCACTGGTACTTCTTAATGCCAGAATGTATTAACTTGTGTTTTGACAAATGGCCTGACTGAGTAAATGATTTTGAACAAACGTCGCACTGGTACTTCTTAATGGCAGTATGTATTAACTTGTGATTTGAAAAACTGCCTGACTCAGTAAATGATTTTGAACAAACGTTGCACTGGTACGTCTTAATGCCAGAATGTATTAACTTATGTCTTGACAAATGGCCTGACACAGTAAATGATTTTGAACAAACGTCGCACAGATACTTCTTAATGCCAGAATGTATTAACTTGTGTCTTGACAAATGGCCTGACTGAGTAAATGTTTTTGAACACACTTCGCACTAGTACTTCTTAATACCAGAATGTATTAACTTGTGTCTTGACAAACTACGTGACAAAGTAAATGATTTTGAACACACTTCGCACTGGTACTTCTTAATACCAGAATGTATTAACTTGTGTGTTGACAAATTGCCAAAACGAGTAAATTATTTTGAACAAACATCGCACTGGTACTTCTTGATACCAGGATGAATTAACTTGTGATCTGACAAATGGCCTGACTCAGTAAATGATTTTGAACACACTTCGCACTGGTACTTCTTAATACCAGAATGTATTAACTTGTGGTCTGACAAATGGCCTGACTCAGTAAATGATTTTGAACAAACGTCGCACTGGTACTTCTTGATGCCAGAATGTATTAATTTGTGTTTCTTCTTTTTGCAAACAGATTAATTCTGACTTAACTTTCTGCTGCATACTTCAGAATCCCGAGTACGATCCACTTCTGCATGGGTATTATTCACTGGTGTAAATACGTAACCCTGGAACAAATGAATATGAAACTGTAATAGTAAATAACAAGAACACTACAGCACTAGAGACCACTAGTGCTAGAAACAATGGACTATCCGTGAAGTAGCTTTTAGCTTGCAAGAATTAACCTTACCCTATATATGATCACAGTATTGCATTACTATTCATATGAAGAATAGATTTTTATAAAAACAAATTTGTATATAATATACTGGTATCTGTGTGTTTTATATACATATATTTTACAACAATACATATATTATATATTTGCCCAGGGCGGTATGTTTGTAAATATTTAGCATAGAAAATATATTATGAACATTTTTAACAATATTATGCAGGGTAAGAATTGTCAGAAAGCGTACACCTGCCCACGTAGTGAATACAGTGCTTTTGTGTTTGTGTGTGTATATAAAATAGGTGTATGTAAATTGTCGTGTGATGATTGCGATTGTTTTTTTATTGGACAAACTGGGAGGGGTGTCCTAAAGAGATTTAACGAACACACAGTAACACATAATTTTAAAAAATTTGGACTTCACTTAATAACATAAAATCCAACTATGCATGACATTTAATTCAAGCAATAATACATACATAGACTTCACATCAAATTTAAAACCCTTACACATTTGCAATAAAGGCCAGTACATAAACGCTTTACAGGAGTCCGAAATTTGCAAAGCATACAATAACACACACAGTCAGGATTTCATACTGAATACTAACTGAACTTTAAATTAAACCCACTGTATGATACAACCTTGAACTTGCAAAAACATTTGTAGACAACTTCAGTATCCGGGTACTGAAGTATTCGGAAGTAGCAACCAGTATACTGTACTGTAATGTATTACTAAGGCTAAAAATAACTGAATTAAAACTGAGTGTAATTAATAAAACCAAACGTTAATTTAAACAAAATTAGAGTTTAATGACACTGTACTATAAAATTAATTACATATGAAAAACAAAACAAAACATACAGTACCACGGATTTACGCTTTTTTTTTAAGAATTGTTCTAGCACTGTCTGCTTCAAACCGATACACCATTTTCTCGCTGCTAAAGATTGAAGTCGTTTAAGATCATAAGCTGAATGCAATCTATCTTGTCTTCTGTTTCGGCCCACATTTAGAACAGTCTCAAGTGTATAAAAAGCTTATGCTGCCGTCGGTGGTATTGTATTAGTAGCGTTCTCGCTGTTTTCATTTGAAACTGTTTCGTTTTCATTACATTCATTTAATGACTCAACTATCTCTTCATCGGTTATTAACTGAAAACCAGGATCGGCTACATCCACCTTTAGCCAATTGTTAAATTCTCTTCTTTACAATTTTTAAACTGATGAATATTCTGTACCATTTGATGCATGATTTCAATATCTGTGACTTGATGTTCAGTATCAGATTTATTTCCTCATTTAACGTTTGATTTAGAAGTTTTCCTAAAGCTCGTTTCAGAGTTTCAGCTTTTACGGTATCCCAGGCATCTGCAATCATATACGCACTTTCCTTTAAGTTAAATTCTTTTATTAAATGTTTGGATCCTTCTTCATTTTCACTGAGTAGGTACCGAAGAAAAGATTTGTAGTAAAGCCGTTTAAATGTTTCTATAACACTTTGGCTCATAGGTTGTAATATATTTGTCAGTTCGGTGGGATAAACATTAGATCGATATCCTCATGCTGAGGTAAAGAATCAGCTGAAGGATGTGCAGAGGAGTTGTCCAATAGCAACAATACAGGACCACTAACTTTATTTTCTGCTTTTCTTTTTTTTATTGCAGGGACAAACACATATTAAACCACTTAGTAAAATTTTCAACATTCATTCAAGGGTTTTTTTGGTTGTAAGTTATTAACTGAGAAATTATTCACATTAACGTCTTTGAAACATCTAGGTTTCTTAGATTTCCCTATAACAATCAATTTTAATCTGTGGGAATTACTTGCATTAGTGCATGACATAATTGTAACGCATTCTTTATTAAATTTGAACCCAGAAGCAGATTTTTCGTTTCTTAACACTAACGTCTTTTTTGGAAGAGCTTTCCAGTTAAGCCCAGTTTTAGCAGCATTGTAGATATTTTCAGTGTTGTGCCCTTTTTCTTTTACAATAAGCAAAAACTGTTTCTTAAAATTGTCAGCACTTTCAAAATTAGTAGAAAGTTTTTGCCTGAAATTTCTAGCTGTTGTATACCATGTATTGTGCCGTACCTAGGAAGTACGGCGAATTCTGAAAATTGGTTATATCGAATCGGGGTGAGAGACTCCTTATTCTGTGTAGTTGGCGCCCGTGGACTCTCCCGCCATCTAGGAGACGTTATTGTAACTTCGGACTACGGTATCTTTCGTTCCCGCTGCTAGAGTGAGCCTACTGTACTTCGTAGTACTTTTACCTTAGACCTTTGGAAATCGGTCGGTTGGTTATCAGCTGTGGAGAGAGACCAGCTGTTGATTCCTGTTCTGCTGTGTGGATATATACCGGGTTGTTGGTTGGTCAGCTGTTCACGACACCACGTGTTGGTCAATTGTAGAGAGATGGAAAAGTTTTGTGGTTTTCTTTTTTATGCCGGCGTTTTTTGAATTCATTATGTCAGGCTAAGGAAAAGTGTGCCAGGGGGTCTCTGGGGCCGGCGTCCGTGATCCTGTGAAGACCAAGATGTGATTTATGTGATATATGTGTGTGAGTATTGAGGAACGCCGCACATGTGAGTATGCATGCACAGCACGTGTGCATGCACTATGAACAGGTATGGAAAAATAAAAATTATTAAATTTTGCCCTGGGACTTTATGGGTCAAGTCGGGGCCTGGCCGTTTTTTTTAACCAACAGAAAAAATAAATAAAAAAGAACAACTGTTGCTTAATTCTGGATATTTTTTTTTTACTTCTCGATATACTGAAAATACGTATGACAGGTAGGTTGCTGCAGTCATTGCAAACTTTTTAACGCAAGTTTTCTTAACAGAAAAGTCTGGTGACCTTTACTAGTTTCTTATGGGAATTGTTTCCTATTAAACAGTAATATCTCATGGGCTAAATTCTTTTACTTACAAAAAAAAAGGAAAAAAAAAATAATAATAATAATAAAAAAAAGGAAAAAACTTTAGAAAATGTGTTAGGAATGGGCCAGTGCGTTCATGGGGCCTAGTGAGGCAAAATTCAGCTGAGGTCCTTAAATGCTCATATTCAGTGTGTTCATATAATTGTCTCGTGTTGAGTTGTCAAAGCATGTAATGTCCAGTACAATTTTTTTTCCTATAATCTGTGTGGAACTTATATTGTGGCTGCCTTTTTATTGGAACTTGTAAATCTGATTATGAAAAGAGTTGCAGTCCACCTCCAGTTGTAACAATACATTACCTTGTGCTAGAACAGTAATTCAGAAGTATTCAACCTATTAAATAAAAATGACTGAACTGTTGTACAAGAGGAAATTTTCACTATTTATATATTTATAATGTTTGTAGATGTATATGCTCATATTTTTATGCACCACATATTTTTACCTTCTGAGAGATATATGTAACTGATTAGCTGATAGTTTTTTTTATATAATTGTGCACTCTGAAATCTGTAAGCCTTGGTGCTACACCAGTTTATACAAGTTTAGGGCAAGGTGAGCACATGCACTTGTGAGTTCCACACAAGTATATAATTATCTATCTTATGTTGCATGATACTTTATTGATTAGATGATTCTCCTTTCTAGCGTTTGATTTAGATTTCAGAGGGCGCAGGTTGTTATGTAATATAATTGTTTAAATTGTTGTGGCTGTAATGATTGTTGTATGATAGAATTGCTTTTGAAATGGTTTATAAAGTTGTTTATATTATTGAAAGCTGCATGTCAATGGTGATTTGTATGCCATGTAAGAGATTTTAAATGTTTTATATAATTTTCATGGAATATTTCTTAAATATTAAGTTTTGAATATTTTGAAATTTTAAATTCTGGATACCCTGTCATAGATTTTAAATATTTACATATTTTCTATAATTCTAATAAAATACTTTCAGTCTGGACACTATGAATCATTGTAAGAAAAACATGTAATATTTTGCGGATATTTTACAGATTTTATATATTTCTCACGGAATACTTTTAAATATTAAATTTTGAAATTTTAAATTTTGAATGTCATGTAATATAGTGAATATTTCACATACTTATATATTCTAATGGAATACCTCACAGCCTGATTTTTATGAAATTTCATTGTAACAAAACAAAATATGATAGCCTCAATAAACTTGTTATTTTCGAAATTTTAAAATTGAGGTCACCTCATTCGTCTAATTCCCCAATGGTTACCCAGCATGTGGACTTTCTTCCACTAGGAGGCCCCTCCTAGTTCAAGTGAACAAGTGAGCCGTCATCAAGGTAAGTTGTAGATTTTTGAAAATTTTTTTTTTATGTCAAACTTGGAAAGTTTAAAAATTTTGTTGTGACGTCATGGGTGATGAGCGGCTCAGTATCGATTTGGATTTTTGCAACCAACCTGTTGTAGCCTTAAAGTGTGGATCACCTCAGAGTTTTTCGTTTATTATAAGTGCCTTCTCACAGATATTAGGCCTCGATATGGATTCACCCTTGCTTCTTTGTTGCACAAACCACGTGTGCACTGCACAATCTAAGTTCATTTTCAGCTGTTTTCATAGTTTTTTTCTGGAAGTAGCACCTTCCAAAGATTCTAGTTTACCACTGTAAGACATTAGCATAAGTTCACTTTTCTAATGTCAGTAATCATTGATTTACCAACGTTAAATTCGGAAGTCAATGCGCAAGCTGTTTTTCGTTTATTTAGATGATTAATAATTTTAAGTTTATTCTTTATTGACAGCACTACTCTTTTTCTTCATACAGACATTGTAAAGCAGTTAAAGTAAAAAGAACAGCAACAAACGAGTGCACTAACGTAACTCAGCTTACTAACGCTTGCAAACTGAACAAGAGCCGGTGTGTTAGACTGATGTTGAATGATGTCATTGGTGACTCAGACTTCCATTGACTCAGTTTGTTTATGATTTGTAAATGTGTTCATCGATTGTAAGGCTGTATAGCTACAGCGTTTATTTATTACTGTTCAGTACTGTAATAAGTTATAGTATACAATTTTTTTATGTTCAATAAATATCTAGTATGCCTACACGTGTCCAATACATTACTGTACACAATTGTACATAATTGTACTTTTTACTGAATTTCGATAACACATTGTTCGGTTAATAGATGCTCTACTGTAATTTTATTTGCAACAGAAGTAGTAATTAATTTTATTTTGTACAGAACAATTAATATATTTGTATCAGAAACAGTCAGTTAAATTATTTTTTCTGTCACAGACTACTAAAATATTTGTACAAGTTAAAAAAAAATAAGGAAAATCTTTAATAAATCGAAACATTCCATTATTTATTTATCGACTACTTATTCTATATGACATTGCTATATATGTAGTTTTCTCCCTCAATCATTTGTTGATTTTGCGGTTATTTTTTACCTTACAATGTAGCACAAAAAGAGCCACTTATATTGTGGCTCTGTTGGGGGTGAGATCAACGAATAATGGATAAATTTTTATATATACATTTCAGTGGCTGTATCTCAGTGAATCGATTGTGGCTCCGGATACTTTTATATATAACATAAAAAATATTCATCTGAAAACAATTTACGTTGATCACATCTTATACAAACATTATTTTAATACAAAATTAAAACATCTTTAACGAGGTTTTTGTTTTATTTTATTGAAAATTATTTTGCTTTTGGTTTTGTTTCGTCGTCGAATGCACAAAAGTTATTACAGAATGAATCTCTTCGAATTTGAGGTTAGACGTGTTATGTAAAGCGGAAAATCTGTCTACTAGGCTTACATCTGTCTACGTCTTAGTACGATGTACTGCACGCTTTGTTGGAGTGGTGTTCGTGAAATTTTACATTTTCTGGTAAGCGAAACACCTTTTTATAACATATTTAGGTTAATCTAATTTGTAGAGAATCTATAATCTTAAGTGTGCTATAATTGTGTAAGAATGAATGAAAGGTTTCAAAAACTGTCAAATGTCTATATAGCTTTTATTAATAGCAGTGTTGAAAATTTATAATTTTTGTAAATTGAATTGCTTATTTAGTTAAGTTACAATCGTAATGAATATCTCTTGGACTATGTTAGGTTAAAATGTTTCAGGTTTTTGCGGTCACTGTTAATACTGTCAATTCACCTTTGCCTTGATTACATAACCTAATATTTCACATTTAGGCTTAAGGATAAAAAAATGAAGTTTCTAACTGCTTAATTAAGCATTTCTCGTTGTAGATTAATCCAAGTGTATTTTTTAAATTTATTTAGGTAACTTAACCTAGTGTTCTTTGAATAATCAATGTCTTTATTTCCATCAATTTCAAACTTAATGTGTGTTATAGTGTATATTAAAACTATATGATCAGGGTTACCAACCTTTGCATTATAGTGTATAGATCAGGTCTACCAACATTTTTCTGTGGTGGGAAATTCAAACTATATAAGCAGACACATTATAGTGTACATTAAAACTATATGATTGTTGTCGACTACTATATAAAGTTATCATCTCTTTTGCCAACCTTTGCATTATAGTGTATAGATCAGGTCAGCCAACATTTTTCTGTGGTGTGAAATTCAAACTATGTAAGCAGACGCATTAAAGTGTACATTAAAACCATATGATTGTTGTCGACCACGATATCATGTTATCAGCTCCCTCTCCCTCTCTCCCTTTGTCTCTCTCTCACACACACATTTAGTAGATTACTACTGCGTCTCTCTCTCTCTCTCTCTCTCTCTCTTTGTGTGTTCATGTAACCTCGCTCTCTGTGTGAAAACGTCGACTTCAGCTCGAAGACACATTGCGTGCTCTCTCTCTCTCTCTCTCTCTCTCTCTCTCAGACGCATTATAGTGTACATTAAAACTATATGATTGTTGTCGACCACGATATCAAGTTATCAACTCTCTCTCTCTCCCTCTCTCTCTCTCTCTATCTCTCTCTCTCTCACACACACATATTTAGTAGACCAATATCGAAACGATTTCATTCGTATGTCCATTATGTCCAATATTTTGAGAAGCTATTAATATTCTCAATCTTGTTGTCGACCACGATATCAAGTTATCAACACTCTCTCTCTCTCTCTCTCCCTCTTTCTCTGTCTCTCTTTCACACACACATTTAGTATGAGCAAACGCAGTTGTCGACCACGATATCAAGTTATCAACTCTCTCTCTCTCCCTCTCTATCTCTATCTCTCTCTCTCTCTCTCTCACACACACACATTTAGTAGATTACTGCTGTGTCGGTCATTGACATGACTTTACATTGATTTAGAAATTTATATTTAGCAAAAATATTAATTAAGCGTTGTCATGTGTTATAAAATTGTATGATTTGATTTATAGTTTTATAATGTAATTGTGTGTGTGTGTGTGTGTGTGTGTGTGTGTGTGTGTGTGTGTGTGTGTGTGTGTGTGTGTGTGTGTGTGTGTGTGTGTGTGTGTGTGTGTGTGTGTGTGTGTGTACTCTCGTAGGCTAGAGTTTCTTCAATCGTCTTGATGTGCTGTTTCTAATAATTTTAGCTTCTCATAATCTTAACGTACAAACACATTGCGGTCTCTCTCGCTCTCACTCTCTCTCTCTGTCTCTCTGTCTCTCTCTGTCTCTCTCTCTCTCTCTCTTACATTTGAATGTAAGTAACTATCTTGCTCGCTCTCTCTCTCTCCCCCTCTCTCTCTCTCTCTCTCCCTCTCTCTCTCTCTCTCTCTCTCTCTCTCTCTCTCTCTCTCTCTCTCTCTCACATTTAGTATGAACAGACGCAGTTGTCGACCACGATATCAAGTTATCAACACTCTCTCTCCCTCTCTCTCTCTCTGTCTCTCTCTCTGTCTCTGTCTCTGTCTCTCTCTCTCTCTCTCTCTCTCTCTCTCTCTTTCTCTCTCACACACACATTTAGTATACAGAATTGTTCTCTAACTACAGCTGCAATCGTCCAGTTTCGCCAGCTCACACACACACACACACACACACACACACACACATAAGTCCAGGAATATCCAGTTAGCACCACATGTCTGTAACAGAAAACAACATATTTTAAAATTAGATACTGTCATTAAGACACATGCACACGCACACACACACACACATGGTGTAGTTGTGATCATGTAACACTGCGTTGGGAGACATTATACGTGCTGAAACAAAGACATTCTTCGTGTTTTATCACTTTAATGTATTATCATGACCACACAGTGCTGAGTGATTATAGTCCTAATGCAATGTCAAAATAAAAATATGTAAAACAAAATACAGACGTTCTTTTCATTCTTTTATTCAAACGTAACATCCGACATTTTGAAATATATTTATAGCCTACCTCGTTGTGTACTACTTTCTAAATTTGACACATAGTAAAAATAGTAATTCAGCGTTGTCACCACTCATGATTATTAACGTATGCATATGTGTGCAGAAACATACATATAGTTTACAGACCAATGTAATGCAATATTTTAAAAATTAATTTTGCATTGATTAAATATATATATTATAACGATATAACGTTGCAATTATAATATAATTTACATTTGTGATGCCCCACGTTGGAAGCGATATTTCCTATGCAACGATACGATATACATAAAAATAGGCGTGTCTGGCCTCACTTTCAAGAGCGACAAATTATGTAACAATATAACATTTAATTTGGGTTTCAGGTGTATCTGTAATAAGAACTCTATGTAACTTGTAACGGTATTTCAAATTTATTTGATATTATTAAAATTTGTGCACATGGCACTTACTTCGACTTAAAACATTCGTTATTATTTCGTTATTATGCCGTAAGGCTTATGCTATATACTGTACATCCTTACTGACTAAAAATTCTATTCTACTAATTATTGTATTAACGAAAAATCTCACTTCCAGACTACTCAGTCAATTAGTGTGTTTCAAAATATCAATATTTAAATATTTTCTTATATATTGCAATGTAACTCAAAAATATCAATAGTTACTGAATTTATCTTTTGTTTCTCAGTACTGATTTATATCAAACGCTAATTTTTAATTAAATGCTTTGTATTCTTTTCATTTCAATACTAATTTGAGCTCTTGTTTACGTTAATCTTATTTCAATAACAGCTATGATTTTAATTCTAATTTTACAATAAGTCCTAATGCAATGTCAAAAATAAAAAATATATAAAACAAAATACAGACGTTCTTTTCATTCTTTTATTCAAATGTAACATTCGAAATTTTGAACGTTACAATCTGTATGAGCAAACGCATTATAGTGTACATTAAAACTTTTAGCAAAAATATTAATTAAGCGCTGTCACGTGTTATAAAATTGTATGATTTGATTTATAGTTTTATAATGTAATTGTGTGTGTGTGTGTGTGTGTGTGTGTGTGTGTGTGTGTGTGTGTGTGTGTGTGTGTGTGTGTGTGTGTGTGTGTGTGTGTGTGTGTGTGTGTGTGTGTGTGTGCTCTCGTGGGCTAGAAAGTCGTTCTCGATGTGCTGTTTCAAACACAATTTTATTTTCATAATATTATTTGTACATATAGACATTTTACATAGCTCATAAAGCATCAAACTGTATATCCCTTTGTTGGCTTGTAATAATTACTAAACAGAAATACATGCTTAGGATGAAATATTTGTTATGATTTTAGTAAGATTAATACTGCAAACGCTGCTTCAGTGCAGAAACTTTGATACATTTAGTATGGTACACGCTGTTATATGACAATTTTTAATTTCAAAATACGACTATATGTTATTTTTATGTACGAAAAATAAACTTTCATTTCAATGTTTATACAAAAGTTACATTTTAATATATGAAACAGGAATAATCATGCATATTAGAGTTTACCTTAGTTTCCATAAAGTATTATTTTAATAATTGATGGCTCACATTTTATGTAAGTACAGTATCTATTTATCAACATATAAATTGTAGTAGTGATAATAATAAGTAATATTTACAATGAAACTATTTTCAAATACAAATGATGGTGGTAATGTATGATTTTAAAGACCTAAGTAGATTAAAATTATTAGTGAGCTAAAAAAAAACTTCGTCACTAGCAATCTTCAATACGCTCTTCTTCATTTGGTACTTCATTAAGCCGGTCCTTGGACTTTACTTTTATGGGGACTTCATAAACATAAAGATAACTACCGCCAATAATTTGTGGTACAATACTTCTGTTGAATGGTAAAACCTAAGACAAAGCATTAAATAAAACATGCAATCAGTATTAATGATACAAAATATCACTGTTTTATTAATTTAAATACTGTATAATTGCTTACGATTGACAAATAAGAGAAAAGACATACTTTACGGAATTTCTTGAAATTTTTGTAGTTAGCCTTCTGCTCATGTCCCTCACGTGTACTGGCAGCGTGTTTGGCTACAGTTAACCATTTAAATTCAATCTTCTGAGAAGTACACAAATTCATCTTCTTGTTGTTAGCCTTCTGCTCATGTCCCTCTCGTTTACTGGCGGCATGTTTGGCTACAGTTAACCATTTAAGTTCAATGTTCTGAGAAGTATTCATCTTCTTGTTCCTATAATAACAGTACCTGCTTCAGTATCATATACATTATGTGCTATATATATACAAAAGGCTTTCAACATGTTTGTCATTTCAACCAATTTGTACCGAGATCTAATTGTGTAAGAATAACTGTACCGCCCCATACAACTGAGAATAAATCCGTACAAACATACACACACGCACGCACACACACACGCACACACATACACGTGCGCACTACAATTTCCTCTGCTTAGAGAGGAAATGCTTAGACGGGGTTTCAACGAACAGACCAATCTGCTCGTACGCAAGGGGGTATACCCTTACGCGTACGTCGACAGTATTGACCGGTTCAATGAAACAAGTCTGCCCGCTCGTGAACACTTTGATAACCGGTTGATTGAATCGTCTATTTCGGGCGCAGATTACGAGCACACGCAAAACGTGTGGAGTGCATTCAATCTGCGTAGTTTGGAGATTACCATGATCTGTATTTGTTGACAGACGTAATGCTGCTGGCAGATGTCTTTGAAAGTTTTCGAGACATGGCCTTACGCGACTACCGTTTGGACCCATGTCATTTTTACTCTCTTCCGGTCTCGCTTGGAACGCGTTTTACTTGTTTATATTTGTACTGGGAATGTACATATTTTCAAGGTTTGTCCTAACGTATTTTATAATTAAATTATTTTACCTTAATCCGTCACTGTGACCGCTTGGTTTCTGTCTTCTTACGCGTTTCGGATTAAACTTAATCCATCATCAGAGTAAAAAATCCGTCAGTTATGACTTCGTTAAAACATTAAAAGAAGACACTAAAGTACATCTATGTATATATTATACAAACACAGCGACGTACGCGGATGTGAGTGCGCACTCGACACCGGTTGAAGACGTACTGCACAGTTTATTTGTGTTATCATGTTATCTATTGTTGTGTTGGGGCGTGTACTCTATGGTTATGTTGTCTATAATCTTATCATATAATGTATGTGATTTAAATGCCAACTGTTCGTTTAGTATATTATTAGGATTATTTCTGAAGGCCCGGTAAATCTCAAACTCTTCTACTGCATCCATATATCTGCCCTTTTTGCAAATATGTAAGGGTTTGCAATTTGCCTCAAAATTTGTGTAATTATGATTTAATGAAGCGAGATGTTTAGCGTAATTTGATTTATTCATATTTGAAATGCTCGTGGGTAAGTGTTCTTTATATCTTTCGAAAAAACCTCTGCCTGTCTGACCAATGTAATGCATGTCGCAGTCATCACATATCATCTTGTATACACCCGTTCTTTTTTCAATTGATGTTCGTGTGGCATTATTTAACATTTTTTGGATATTGTTATTTGTTCTAAATATGATATGGATGTTATGTTTTTTAATGTATTTCTAATTAGCATTGAGAAGTTATTAGTATAATCAACCGCCCTATATATTACGTCCATCGTGATACGGTGAGAGTTGTCAGTTCTGCGTTTGTATCTAAGCATCAATTGTTCAACTAATGAGCTGCGGTACCCGTTTGCAATTGCAATGTGTTTAATTATATCTATTTCTTCCTTATGGTTTGTTGGATCTAAAGGTACACTGTATAGTCTGTGTATCAGACTGTTGAACGCGGCCATTTTTTGTGAGTGCGGGTGGAACGAATCGGCATGTATGACCCCATCAGTTGTGGTGGGTTTTCTGTATATCCTGTATTGAAATTTATTATTGTGTTTCATAAAAGTTAAATCCAAAAAATTTATTGTGTTATTTGACTCTATTTCGAGTGTGAACTGTATGTTTTTGGTGATGTTATTCATGTAATGTAACAGCATGTTTGCCTGTCTCGTTGTCCCGTCGAAGATAACAAATGTGTCATCTACATATCTTTTATAAAATGTAATGTTACGTTGCCATTTATCATGTGGTGATAGCAAATATGTATTTTCGAAGTTATTCAGGAAAATGTCAGCCAACAAACCGGATAAGGGTGAACCCATTGCAAGACCCTCCTCTTGAATAAAAATTGTGTTATTGAATATGAAATAATTTTGTTTCAATATTACGTCTAGTAAAAGTAACAATTCTGTTATTTCTTGTAGATTTAACTTTCCTGTTCTTATTAAATTATCTTTTAGAATGTTCAAGGTTGTCTGTACTGGAACGCTTGTATAGAGGTTGACTATGTCAAAGGAGATTAACTTATGCTGACTATTAATGTTAAGGTCTTTAGTTAGTTTTATTAATTCAATGCTATTTTTTATAGAATGATTGTTGTCTATGGTTATGTTATTTTTATCAATTGGACCAATTTCTTGGATAATTTATAACCCGGGGCTGTTGTGTAATTAACAAGAGGTCTTATCGGTATACCTGGTTTATGGATCTTAGGTAAACCGTTGAACATGGGTGCATGTGCGATTATGGGTTTCAACTGGCGGCGTGTGGTTTCATCGAAAAGGTGTGTGCATTTATTAATCGTTTGGTTGATATATTTTACATACTTTGTTGTGGGATCGGAATCTATGGCTCTTATGTTATTGCTATGGATAAATTCGTATACTTTTTGTTGATGCATGTCTATCGGTAAAATAACCATAGTGTTGCCCTTGTCTGATTTAGTGGCTAAGGCCTTATGTTCCTTTAGTTTATGTTTAATTTGTTTAATGGTTTTCATTTCACTTGCGTATTTCTTTTTTAAACTGTCAGATAATGGTTTAAAGTTGTTGCCATGTGTTCGTATATGTCTGTCTATTTTTCTGTTGATTGTAACTCTCAACTCGTTTTGTGTCTGTGAATCTGTTACACTTTTTATGGCTGCTTCGGTTATAATCAATTCTTTAGTTACGTGGTTCTTATTTAAATCTGGTGAATTGTACTTGAAACCTTTTGGTGAATTGTACTTGAAACCTTTTGGTGAATTGTACTTGAAACCTTTATTAAGTATATTCATCTCTTGTGCGTCTAATTTAATATCAGTTAAATTAGAGACTCGGGTTTTATACATTTTTTGGCACCCTGGTCCACAGTACATTGTTGAACGACTCGTTCACGTTTTGTGTTTTGCCACGTGGGCACCTTTTCAGTAGGTCTGGATTGGCCAATGCTCTAAGTACTGGTTTTATGACCTCCATTACAGCGACAGGAATGAAGTTTTTATGTTGAAATGGTTTACTCTCTGCTTCAGCTTTCCTAAATTTACACCAGGTTTCCGGCGTGGTGGGCATAGTTGATGAGCAGGCTTTTCGTCAGTAGATATACTGTAAAAAAAAAATTAATGAAAAAAGTTGTGTTAGTGGTTAAAATCACAACCAGAATTATCACCGTTGCACACCACTATATAAAAATTATTCCGATTAGCGCTTTCAAGCTTCACAGCTCATCGTCAGATCGGAAATGAAACAAATAATCTGAAAACAGGTTAGGTTAGGTTAGTCTTAAGCACCCTTATAGATATAAAATGGCAGCAATAAATTCATTTTGTTATATAGCTCAGAAGTGTTTAAAAGAGACCGAATCAAAAGATAGGGAGTTAAAAACGATAAAGGGAATTGTAAGGAATAATAACTATAACACCAACATAGTGGATAAAGTTATGAAAAGGGTTAACATACAAAAAGCTAAAATAGAACCAGAACAAAAGAATTATGCAGGGTCATTGACATACATAGGTTCACATACTAGAAAAATTATAGAATGTTTTAATAAATACGGAGTAGATATAGCTATTAAAAAATGTGAAACGGTATTTGATAAGGTAAGGAATAAAAATATAGAAAAAATCCCAGTATTACAGAAAAGCGGAATTTATAAATTAAAATGTAAAGACTGCAACAAAGTGTACCTAGGTGAGACAGGACGAAAATTCGTATGCAGGTTGTCTGACCACAAACGTGGAGAGGTAATAGAACAACGAATTCGTTATATGCAAGACATTTCATAGAAGACAACCATAAGTTTGTTAATCCTTTGGAAGACTACGAAATTGTAAAACTAGTAAATAACACAGTTGAAAGGAAGCTTAGGGAGGAGTTAGAAATATTGAAAGAAAGAGAAAAAGTGTTAGATAATTTAATTAATACTAAAATTAAATTTGATAATGAAGAAATATTTTATAACATAATTAAGAAGTAAATGATAGAGGACAGATAGATAAGATTAAGAATTAAATTGCATAGGACTAATTAGGTGTTTTTAAAATAAGGGTATGTGACTGGCCCACATGTGTGGAAGAGAAAGACTAGGTTTAAAAGGAATGCACACACACACACACACACACACACACACACACACAAAACACTGAAACACAAGGAATTTGATAGAAAAATATGTAACTGACCAGATGGTGGGACAGGGCTGAGGGTGGGGAAGGGAGATTGAATTATAGCTTGTTGTGTGTGAGCAGGATGGGGTGGGGTGGGGTTAAGGGTTTGTTTTCAGGTTATTTGTTTCATTTCCGATCTAACGATGAGCTGTGAACCTTGAAAGCCCTTTCGGAATAATTTTTATATAGTGGTGGGCAACAGTGATAATTCTGCTTGTAAAAAAAATGTAGCCCAAACAGCTGTTTTCATTTTCTCTAAGTCAGTTAAATTTACTCTGATAGCATTTCCATAATAATATTGAAGTTTACCCCTAATCAATAACTTTATCAGTTAATCGGCCAGCCCCTTTTACTGATTTTTGGTCTGACAGTAATGTACCACCTAATTTGAGTTTTAGTTTTCGTAAGCGACAGCCCATCCGTTTCTGGGTGTGACCTATGCATTCCAGTTTTTCAATTTGTGTAATTTCTGAATACTATAATAGATCTAACAATATTTTGTATAAAATTAGCTAGGTGTGATAATAAATGCAAGTTTTCGCCTAATTTCAAAAATGTTAAAAAAATGCTACAAAAACTGCGTGCAGCACAATTTTCTAAATTAAAGTAAAAATATTTTTAACGATAAAACCCCATGGTTTTGGTACCAAACTGTGTAGAAAAGACAATATTTTAATATAAGCTAATAAAAAAAATTTGTAAAATTTTTCCCTACTGACCCTTCAACTCGGCTTAAGTGGATGGCTGTAGTGCGTAGAATATAACGATACAAAAGATGCTGATACATGCAAGTGTATCATAGCTTTTTAAAAAATTGGTTTGTTTCTTCATTTTTATTTGGTGGAGTCCCGGCTAATAGACAACTGAGACAGGATTCGAAATGTAGGTGTAATAAAAGTTGATAAAAATTGTGGGCATTCCCTCTGTTCTAGAGAACTCCGTTTCCGTGATCCTCAGCTTATTTTACTGCTGTTATGAAAATTTCCTTGTTTGTTGTTTGAATTAAAAAGAAATATATATATATATATATATACATACATGCATACACATAATGTCATTACGTTTCGTGAATTCAAATTAAGTTTTATAAATTTAAATGTTTTTCAGTACATTATTGGAAAATATTGTTTTTCTTAGCGGTTCAGCTCCAGTGTTAATTTAGGGGTAACCAGATTTAGGGTGGGGGGATTTTATTTTTCATTTTTCTGCAGATTCTATTTGTATTGTTATTACATGACTAAACGTAACTACCGTTTTTTATGTCTATTTCAGGAAAATAAAGCAGAAGTGGTAGTGGAAGTTGTAGATGAACATATCGATGTTGAAGGTGTAGATGAACATAACGATGTTGAAGTTGTAGGGAGTGATGCATTCAATATTCTAAATTTTGGAAGTGATTATTGTACTGCTGTTGTAGAGGAACCAAAATGTGCAAGGTGTTTGACATTGGCAGATATCCGTAAAAAAAGAAAAATCAATTATTATTGACCAAGAAAATGCTGATTGTAGAAAAGAAACTATTAATGATAATAAGAAAAAAAGAAAATGGGATAGAAAAACTGTTGCCCGTTTCGTCACATTTTAGTGACAAATTTTGCTAGACACATTGTAAAACATCATCCATTTGAAGAATTGAAGAAGAAGTAAAAGAATATACAATGATTTTAGATGAAAATTTGAAGGAAAGAAAAAGGAAAAGAATGGCTATTACTGACAAACTGAGAAAGAAAGGTAATTATTATTATAACTTGAAGGTAACCAACAAGGGAAACAATGAAAAGCTCATACCGATGAAGAGACCAGCTAACTCAAAATAACAGTTAATTCTTTGACTCACGTTGTTTGGACAAAACATCTTGGACTTTCCAAAAAAGAAAATATGTATCTACACTACAGGCACTGCAATAATAAATGATTTGATGATAATAACAGCAAAAGAAGAAACAGTTACAAAGACGTGTTCATTGACGTTAATTCCAGATGTTCCTGAAGTTTCCGAGTCACTGAAAAAAGTCATATTTCCAACAATGTTGAAAGATAAATTTAGTTTCATTGCCCAAACTGATCCGTTAATTGTACGATTTGCTACAAAGTTTTTTAAAAACCACAGAAATTACATATCTGGAAGACTGTATTAATCCAAAACAATTTGATAACTTAATGGAAGCGATTCGTAATCTCAGTGGTTTTAGTTACATAACAGGAGAATGTAGTACACCTAGTGTTGCGCCTCGCTTATGTTCATCATTAAAATCATGTTCCGACATTGTGAAAGCTTCAGTTTTGAAAGATTCTGGTATATTGAGTCCAGAGAAAAACAAAGTATGTAAAATTATGGGTGAATTTTTACAATTGATGAAGACAGACTGGAGTGCTGAAGTAAGCACTAATGCTGACAAAACAAGGAAAAAACGTGTTGTTAGTAAAATAAATATTCTTCCACATAATGATGACATTGTTACAGTCTGCACTGGGATTCGGAAAGGATATGATGAGAAAAAAGAAAAATTAATTATATTTCCAACAACAAAAATATCTGAAGAGTTAAATAAAGACTTGATTGCACATATTATAATTTTAAGTCGTAGACGACTAGGAGAAGTTGTACGAGCTAATTTAGACATTATTCACGAGTTGCAGATAATGATGAAATTGCTGCTGTTAAAGAGAACATTCTTACTAAAGATGAGAAAACAACTTGTTCTGAGTTACTTGTTTTCCATGTTCCTGGAAAGAACACACGTAAAGTCCCTTGTTTATTGACTAATCAATTGAAAAATACATTGGATCTCTTACTAGAAAGTAGACAGAGTGTTGGTGTTCCTGAAGAAAATAAGTTACTTTTTCCTCGTTGCGATTGTTTAAATACTTATGATGGAACAAAAATCACTGAAGATATGAGAAATAAATTTCAGTTAATAAAACCAAAACACTTTACGGCAACGGGTCTTCGACACCATGCTGCAACATTTTCTCAATTAAATGGTCATGATGATAATTACACTGAAAATTTTGCTAACTTCATGGGACATGATGTAAATATCCATAAATCAAATTACAGATTACCTTTACCTCTGATTCAAAAGTCTCAAGTTGGTCATCGCTTGTTACAGATGACACTTCCCAGAGATAAAAATATCCAATCTGTATCTACCATTAAAATTTCACCATCATCATCATCCAGAACTAATAAAAGCTTCAGTTTAAGTCAAACTTCTGCAAAATGTTCAAAGGACAACTCGATTTGTGAAGAAGGAGATTTAAGTTATGAACCATCTATTCATTCGTCACTTTCCACTGAAGAAGAAAATATTAAAGATTCTTCAGTCAAAAAAACTAAAGGAATAACTCGGGTGAGGTGGAATGAAGAAGAAAAAAATGTTATTTATAAATATTTCGGGACACTTCTTTTAAACAACACTCATCCTGAAAGAAGAGATATAAAAAAAATGTAAGAAGCAGACAATACCTTCATAAATAGAACATTACCTCAATTGTGTTCTTACATTAATAATGTGGCCAATAATAAGGTGAAAATTCCTCCAGCTATAAAATTCCAAATAAGAAAGGGTTTGATTTGATTTATCAGTACTTACACAAATTATTCATTTTTACCTGCAGAGGCTTTTTAATTTACAGCTATTGTTTTATTAATGTAATTTCATAATTTTCTTCTTAATTCCATTTTGTGGTGGACACGTTATTTAAATGTGTGTACCAGTCATACGCATTCACTGTTTTTGCTATGTTGGTCACTAGGTTTAGGCTTCACCCATCTTCAGGCCAAACTTCATCTTCAGTAGATAATCATCAAATTTTATAAGTGATTTTGTATTTTGTATTGTCTCACTTAATAATAAAAGTTTACACATGATACTATGCTATAATTGTTTTATAACTTTACATGGACGTAATTTTATATTATTTTTATTATTATTGTAGTTTATTGTAAGACAAACAAATATTTTCTTCTAGATTTTGTCTAATACCATACTTAAAAATGGCAGTTCAGCTAATTGTCTCAATTTGTGTTTTACTTGAAGTAATTTTAATTACTTTTTCTGTTTTCTTATGTTTTTGAAATTAATTTTGCGTGTAATCTACTGTTTATTGTATTTTTTATTAGTTTTTTAATGTCTTAAAAGACAAGAAGTTACTTTTTTTGTATTACTGTTAATAATACTTGTAATTATGTACTATCTAATTAGTCATTAGTTGAATTAGTTTCCTCTTTTTGTGAGATTTCTTTTTACAGTTATTGAGATGCTTAATTTAATTACTGTTATTTGTTAAAATAATATAAATAATTTTTTTTTGTTAGAATACAATTTTTCATGTCTAAAAATGTATTTTTATTTTTTTTATTGTGTTAATATAACCTTAATTGAAATGAGGATTACAAGTGTTTAAAAATCAATAATAATATCTAAAAAGTTCAAAAGACTCCTGTATTTAAAAATAGGTAATTTTTATTTTTAATTAATCCTTACTTAAAATTTGTTCATTCTTACTTAAAATTGTTTTATAACTTTATATGGACATAATTTTATATTATTTTTATTATTATTGTACTTTATTGTAAGACAAACAAATATTTTCTTCTAAACTTTGTCTAGTACCATACTTAAAACATGACAATGCAGCTAATTGTTTCAATTTATGTTTTCTTCAAGTAATTTTAATTAATTTTTTCTGTTTTCTTATGTTTTTGAAATTAATTTTGTGTATAATCTACTATTCGTTGTATTTTTTTATTAGTTTTTAATTTCTTAAAAGAAAAGAAGTTAATTTTTTTGTATTGTTGATAATAATATTTACTTTCTAATTAATTAGTCATGGAGTTTCCTCTTTTTTGTGAGATTTCTTTTTACAGTTATTGCTATGCTTGATTTAATTACTGTTATTTATTAAAACAATAATTATTTATTTTTGTTAGAATACAATTTTTATGTCTCAAAATGTATTTTTATTTCTTTATCCTGTTAATATAACCTTAATTGGAATGATGATTACAAGTGTTTTAAATTCAATAATAATATCTAAAAAGTGCAAAAGACTCGTGTATTTAAAAAATAGGTAATTGTTATTTTTAATGAACTCTTGTAGATTCTTTTAATAAAAACCTGTACAGTGTACCAAAGTCTGTGTGATTTATATTTAGTGCTAACTTTTTTACTTGGTGTAGAACTGGCAATTGGATTTGATTCCAGGATAGAGTGACTTTTGTTATCAGTGGTTCTCTTTGTCCCATAAGTTTCCTCGTAAAATTTGTATTACTTTATTATTCAATCATGCAAAATAGACTATATAACACACTGAAACTGTTCAAAACAAGTTTAGAAAAAATAGGGAAACCAAAGTTTAGTAACTAAATTGAAGCGTTTTATTTTATTCACAGGGTTTAACTTGTGATAGAAACTGATAAGCTTATTGAATCAACTGAAATGTGACAAGGATTGGCCAAGATTACATTGGTGAGAATGTATTGTTTCCACGAAATTTAGGTACATGGTTTCTAATTTGATCAATCATATGCACAATTTTATTTAACTAACAAATAGGATACACCTCCACCCAACTTTTTGTCAATAATCTAATCAGCTGGTTTTTTGTTTATTATTATTAAAGACCCTCTTCCGTTGAAAGTTTCTGTAAACAGATCCAATTTTCAGCTTTGACAGGAAAAGAGAAAATATCACACAATGTGGAATCAACCGTTTTGTTATATTAGTTATTGTAATGCAAGAGACAGTGAGCATTGTAAAAAGTAACAACTTTTTACTCGACCATACTTTTTCAACTTGAATGAAGTAACCATGATTTTATTCAGTTCTATTCAAATTCTGTTTGCAGGAACCATTAATATTAGACTATAAAATGAGATATCCTTTATGGAATGTCTCTTAATTACTTTAACAATGAAATGGGTAAAAAATACAATAGAAGTTTCCGCTGTAATAAACATTGCTATAATAACAGAGACAAAGAAGAAACTTGAAGGTACAAAAGACCTAAATGATAGTTTGATGCTGTACAGTGGCATAGACTCAGCAACAAGAGCTCAGAGTGGAGTGGCAGTTATGACTGATAAGAGATGGCGAAATAAAATACAAAACTGTATTTATTTTAATCATAGAACAATAATAGTGAGATTTAAGATAGACAGAGGGTATCTTGTTGTGGTAGATGTAAATGCACCAGAAGAAGGAAGAAAGGGTAATACGGCAATATTTTATGAGGATTTGCAGAAGCAAATTAATAAACTCAACCCCAACAATTACCTGGTAATAAATGGAGATTTAAACCCCAGAATAGGAGATTCGCCAATTCAATTCAAGGAGTTGTAGGTACGTTTGGAGAGCAGACTTTAAACTCTAATGGACATGAGATGAGGTGCTTTGATTCCTATAATGAATTAAAAATAACAAACAGCTTTTTAGAAAAAAGGACATACGTAAGTATACATGGTGTACGAGAGGGCAAAGATGAATAATAGATTATATTATGGTCAATAAGAAACTGAACACACACGTACAATTGTACAAGACAGAGTTTTTAGAGTAGTGACAAGGTTCTGAACACTTTTTAGTAATTAGGAAAACACACCAAGACTCCTGGGATGCACTGATATCTAACAGAGAAGCAGACGTTCATGGAAGACAAGAAGTAACATATTAACTTCTGAAACAGCTTAAAAAAACTGAGAAAGATAATGCACAATTACACATGACATATGAGGAGGTAAATAATACAGGACGACAAGATATAACTATCACTCTTCCAGTTGTTAATAGCAATATATATACCTTGGGGATAACATAACAGAAGAATTAACAGAATCTCTAGACCAAATGAAGAATTGACCGGATGGAATTAACACAGAACTCTTAAAAGGTGGTGGACTGCTATTAAAACTACAACACTGGCGTTTGATTAATGCATGCTGGAAAACAAACACTATTCCAGATTTTTAGAGAATAGCAGAGGTAATATCGCTGTTTAAAAAAAGACAGAAATGACTGTGGAAATTATCAAGGAATAAGCCTGTTGAATACGGCCTACAAATTATATACAAGGATAATAATTAATGACAGACTAAAGAATACTGAAAACACTCTCCTTGAAGAACAATCTGGATTTAGAAAAGGAAGATCCTGTAGTGACAATGTCACAATTATACGCCAATTGACTGAAAAAAGAAGAGATTCAATCTAGAGCCACATATTGCCGTCATAGACTATGGAAAAGCATTTGATCATATGAATAGACGTATTGAGGAAAATATTAGAGCAAAGAGGATACCCACATCATATAATAGAAGTAATAAGAAGCCTATATGAAAGAATGGTCATTACTGTAAACACTGAGAAGCATAAAACAGAATCTATTACTGTTAACAGAGGCATTAGACAAGCGTGCAGTTTCTATGTCACTTACTTTGTTTAACATAGGCCTATATATTGACGATGTAATGCAACGGAAATAACGAACTGGTCCTGGAATCTACTTACTTCCCAATAATTTCTCCATTAATTTTATGCTGTTTGCTGGCGATCAAGTCATCTTACAAGAAAACAAAAATGGATTACAAAAAGCAGTGTATCAACTCAGTAAAATTTGCCATGAATATAATTTAAAAACTTCCACAACAAAGACTAAAATAATGGCATTTAAATAGTAATAGACAATAAAATTTTGGAAAAATATCTCACTTCGGCTATCTAGGGTGCAACGTAAACTATGAATATGAAGACGATATCGATAATAAAATAAACAGATACCACAATGTGTAAGACTCTGGGAAAGAAAGTACGAAAAGATACAGAAATGAAATTTTATGGCTGCACCAGTATTGATGTACGGGAGTGAATCATGGACACTCACCCAAAATCAGAAAAAAACAAATTGAAGCTGCCGAAATAAAATTTTTAAGGGAGTCAACATGTCCAACCTGAGATATCACATAAGAAATGCAGACATAAGGCAAGAGCTGGATATATACTCAATAAACGACAAAATTAAAAAAAAAGAAAGAAAACTGGATACAACACATAAATAGAATGGGTGACTCGAGAGTACCACAAAAGATAATCCAGTATAAGCCTCTTGGAGAACGAGATAGAGGCAGACCAAGAAAACGGTGGCTGTGAAGACGGAACAGGCTGCAAACCTAATCATTGAAGTGAAGAAGAAGAAGAAGAAGTTTCGGCCAATCATGCAACTTTGTTTGAAAATATTTCTATATATTTGGTTGTAACGCTATTACGAATAATTAAATATTGTGCTAATTGAGTGCAAACTACTTAAGAATTACGAGGAATATCGGGAAACGGATTTCATTGTAGACTTAGTAGAAAAAACTTCAATTACCAGGAAAATATTCGAAGCTATATGATTAGTCTTACTTTTTTGTAGTATGCTTTTTGACTTTTGTTTTGTAGTAACTCGTTTGTTCATAAATTATGCTGTTATGTACGAATGGATTTTGTGTGTGTTAAAGAACCGCGGTGGCAAAACCGACTAACACTCTGTCAGTTGATGTATTGGTTAACATCGCCTGTCATTGTGTGTTAGACCCGCGGTATAGTAGAACTAAATGAAACCGGTTCATATTCACTGTAGTAAAGCGTTTTCGTTGCTTCCAAGGGTCTAAATCCACGTAAAAATTAAATGTCCACAGCCTGGTGGTTGTGCTCTTGTGTACTGGTTATTTCAGATGGCTGAAATAAAAATAAACAAATAATATAGCCTAGTAAAAAGTCTAATATCAATGGACGCCTTGATGGTTCAGTCGGTTGAACGCCATTCACTGATACGTTGAAGGGTCTCGGGGTCCCATTACCTGTATAGGCTCGAAATTTTTTTTAAATAGCAAAGCTACTGTAACAGTTCCAAATGGGCTGCAGACTGTAATGACTAGTGTAGTTGATGCAACTTTACATACACAGCATTAAAAAAAAAGTTAATAATAAAAGATACCAATCACTTGTTTCATGCGATTAATTCGTTCCCAAACCTTTGCGCACGAAATGAAACTGCACTGAACGAGAACATATTTTTCATAAGCAAATATGCGTTTCATGGTTATTCGGTTCTGAAAGTCTTATATTATTTATTCAACAACCTGAAATCTTATGTTAATTTACATAGCATTCACAATCGTGTAAACCTATTACCGTATTACTGTAAAGTGGTGGCATAAAATGTTTGTGTATAAATATACAATACGAACTGGATAGTGTGTCTCGTGTTTGATTCGAGGTAGCAAGTAAAGAATTATCATAATAGGGTATTATAGAAAACACAGAAAATATATGTAACTTTAAGACACAATATAACAATGAAACATTTTCCTGTGTTACGCACGTAAGGGTCGGAATTTTGGAAAAGTGACTATAGGCCCTACTTACATTTAAAATGAGTGGACACGCTTCTAGTATGTTCTGTAATTATGCTGTGTTAAATACGATAAAGTTTGTAGATTTGTAGACACAAGACAAAAAGGTTTACTGAAGAAGACGTGAAATACATACTAAAGTTTATTAAAAGTTTTTATTTAATAGGCCTAAATGTTTAGCTTTTTAAGTGATATAAATAAAACGATTACTTACAATGCAACATGAAACGGGCTAACGTTAATGCCATTCATTCTACTGACATTTTTTGAAAAATAATTCAATCTTAGTTTGAACTCTGCACTCTGTCAGTGTGCCCTGATGATTTGAAGTAGTAAACACTATTTTTTAACAAGCAAACCAGTCACGAACTCCTTTCATTATCTGAGTTGTGTTCTTTAATACAAGCACAAGAGCTTTTGAAGTGAAGAACCTCATCCATCCCCTTTGCAGCATAGTTGCGCTTTCACTACAACTGGTCAAATTACTCCTACCCCACACCCCCACTATCATCACTTTCACTTCGGGAGATGTAGAGACAGATGAAAAACGTATTTGAAATATTTCACTAAAATGGAAAACTTTATTAATAAGAAATACAAATGGTTGTACCGCGCTGAATTGAATCTGGCCCCACGTTATAATGAGGGATTATTGGTCATAAAATAATATCCGTACTAAACTGAAAACACACCAAATGAAATTTACTGAACTGAATTGGTGTAAAAGAATTAAAGTACTTGCTGTTTTTTTTTTTTTTTTTTTTTTTTTTTTTGTGGGGGAGCAGAGTTTGTTCAGCAAAGCCCCCTTAGGGCAGCTACATGCAATCGAACTCCTTTAAAACTATCGTCTAGATTTTTATGACATTTAAAATAATATATGTTTGAAATACGATAAAGGGTCCACAGCCGGAATTTTTAACTATCTTCTCGAAATATATTACAAAATATGTAGGCCTACGTCTATGTAGATGATCGTATCTACAACATGCATATATAACAACAACCGCATACAATATGCAATATATAGAAAACCAACATCTACCAACATCATTATACCTAACCATTCTGACCACCCACCACAACAAAAAATGGCAGCATTCTATTCGCTATTTAACAGAATGTACAAAATTTCCCTAAACAAACAAGAAACTGACAAAGAAAGAAATATAATATACCAAATTGGTTATGAAAATGAATACAATAAAAATACTGTAAACAAAATAGAAAATAAAATCAAATATAAAATAAAACTGAACAATAAGAATTAATCAAAATGAACAACACATAAATAATAACAACAACAAAAATGGGCCACATTCACATACATAAATAATAAAATGACAAAACTAACAAAACTATTTAAAAACACAGATATAAAAATACCATACAAAACTAATAAAAATAATTTACAAAAACTAAATAGCCCACACAACAAAGCTAATACAACAACTAACGGTATATACAAAATTGAATGCCAAGATTGCAATAAATGTTACATAGGACAAACAAAAAAACAGCTGAAAAAACGTTATTTTGAACACCTAAACGCATACAAAAAACCAGAAATATATAAATCCAATTTAGCCACACATACAATAAACACAGGACATGAATTCCCAGACATAACCAATGTGACACTAATAAAACATATACCACACAAAGGCACCGTAATGAACATTTGGGAAAATTTACAAATATACAAACATAAAACACAAAACAAACTAATACCTGAACAAATACAAATCAATACAAAACATGACACAATATTCAAAGCACTCAACATCGAAAATACACAAAAAACTAACACATACACGACAATCACACACAACAAAACCAATTTGATGTACCAGAAGCCAACAGGAAGCCACAATAATAATAGTCAACCAACACATATGTACTTCACCAGACTCAAAAACTCTAATAGTTTTTAAGTTATCTGACGTAAAACATAAGAAATTGAACTCTAAAAATACACTTTGTTACGTTTGGAGTAAAATAACTTTATTAAATGGCTAATAAATGCATTAAAGTTTCAAATAAAACGTATAGAGAATTTAATTTAATTTAATTTAATTCTTAATTTTTTTCTTCGACTTCATAAGTTGGCAATAGCAACAATGAGCTTCTAAATAACAACTGATTGCAATAAACTGTATGTAAACATATCCTCTAGCGGCCTAATCCTTTGTTGTTATTAATGACCAATAATAAAGTGCGCAGTTTACATACTCCCATTTGAAAGTCTTTGTGAAGTATCTCATTAGTTGTGTGTTGCTCTACGAGTTTACAAGTTATCAACGTATTAATAACAGATCGTTATTTAGTTAAACTGTAAATATGGGTGACACTACAAATTTATTTACTTTCGAAGAATTTACAGATATGTTATTAATTTACGGAAAAGTAGATTGTAATAGCACAGCTGCTGTTCGAGAATACCGCGAGAAATATCCTCATAGAAGAATACCATGCTGTAAAACTTTTGAAGCAGTTGAAAGACGTCTCAGAGAAACAGGTATGCTAATAACAAGACGTACAGATACTTGCCGACAACGATTTGTTAGAAACGTGAATGTAGAAGAAGAAATACTTGATGCAGTTCACACGTCTCCAACAACAAGTACTAGAAGACTGTCTTGTCGCTTTAATATTTCTCAAACATCCGTATGGCGAATTTTGCGAGAGCAACAATTGTACTCATTTCATGTCACACCAGTGCAAGATTAACTACCGCTAGATTACAATAATCGAAAAGAATTTTACCAATGGTTAGTAAGACAAAAATCAGTTGATCGCAATTTCCTTAAACGGATTATAGTTACAGATGAAGCATGCTTTACTAGGAATGGAGTTGTAAATTACCGTAACACCCATATTTGGGCAGAGAAAAACCCACATAAAGTTGCTGTAACGCATTTCCAACACACATTTTCATTTAATGTGTGGTGTGGAATTCTTGCTGACAATGTCATTGGGCCGTGTTTCTTACCTCCACGGCTCAATGGAGAAGAGTACCTGAATTTTTTACAAACAAATCTGCAAGAACTTTTGGAAGATGTTCCTCTTCAATACAGAGCAGGGATGTGGTTTATGCATGATGGATCGCCAGTTCACTTCAGTCGTTCTGTAACACGTTACTTAAATAATACCTATGGTAACCACTGGATTGGTCGAGCAGGACCCGTAAAATGGCCTGCACGATCTCCGGATCTCACGCCATTAGATTTTAACCTTTGGGGATCGATGAAGAGTTTGGTATATTCAACACACATTAACACTCAGGAAGAGCTAAGGAATCGAATCATTGAAGCTGGAGCAACTCTAAAAAATAGTCCTGACACACTAAGCAAAGTTAGAAAAGCTTGGATTCGTTGTGCTAAATGCTGCATTCAACAGAATGGTGGCCACATCGAACAATTACTTTGAAAGTACGGTTACTTTCACATAATTTAATCATTTCTGTTTTGTTTTTCATTCAATAAAATTAAGATTTCTTGGACTTGTATTTATTTTTTATTGGCTTTAATCACACCAATGAACTCAGAATTAAATTTGAAACCGTAATGCATTTATTAGCCATTTAATAAAGTTATTTTACTCCAAACGTAACAAAGTGTATTTTTAGAGTTCAATTGTTTGTGTTTTACGTCAGATAACTTAAAAACTATTAGAGTTACAGTTCTGCGACCTGTTTTATTCAATTTTTCAGGTCAAAAAACGTATAGAACAAAGAAATTTTCATCGAACTTTCAGACCGGTAAAATTAAATATATGGCTGCATATTAGCGAAATCTTTCGCTAGTCGTAACTCGCTAACGAAGCGTTTTTGGACTTTTGTTTATACCAACTTTTTTTCCTTATTTTCGGCTATAGAGTAATTTACCGAGAGATTAGAGTGCAGTTCCGAATCACCCTGTATATATATATATATATATATATATATATATATATATATATATTGTAACGAATAATAATATTATTGATATGTTAAGCCCCACTGTTGGGCTAGCCAATTTGTAACGAATAATAATTATGAGGTGTACTTCCTTTATTCTTAAAGCCCCGCGTTGTATTCGTCAATTTGTAACCAAATTATTCGTTACGTACAATGTTATTAGGAATAGGTTACTTGTATTTTATATTTTATGTTGTGTGCACTTGAATTACATACACCGCCCGTTGGAAGTGTCAATTTGTAACAAATAAATAATGTAGCGACTAACTCCCACTGGAGTCGTCAATTTGTAATTATTAATATGTTATGTTGAACGGCGAATGGTTTTGTAATCTGCCGCTCGCTCCCACTATGCCGCTCGTTTCCGTGACGTCACTCAACGTTGCCAACTGTCGTAGTGTCCGCTGTAATCTGTGAATTTATTTCCTAAATGGAACAGCAATAATAACGACGCAAATATAACATCAAACATATATCCTTACAGAAATCCTTTATTCAGAAAAACACTGGTTAATTGTTTCTTAAATTTCATTATGACAATCACAATTGTGGCGCAAATTATACGTCTTCTTTTTACCAGTTGGTAGTAGTAGCCAACATTCAGTATTTTGTCAGACCAAAAGAATGCTTTCGTTAATGTTTCTATTAAAAATAAAGTATCTCAGGGCGTATATGGTTCGGGGATTACATTTAAACAAAATATTATTCTATAAATCAAAATACAAGTTTTACAATACAAAGAATTGTTGCTTTTACAATACCATCCTTTGTCAAGTGACTACTCAAATCTGCCAGTTTTTCATATAAACTGAAGTTTGATGATTAGATCCATCATGACCTAGTGATGCTCCAAACATTTCAAGGATTCTCCTAGCCTTATAAAACTGGACTGGCCTCATTGATTGACATAATTAATGTTAAATTTACTTTGGGATACTTTCAAACATAATACAGTTTACAGTAAACAAAAAAAAATGTATGCCTGTCTAATTTTTCCAGAACTGTATACAAATAATTTGATATGGATAGAACATGTATTAAACAATAATACTATTTGATGCAAATAATTAAAATATCTGTATGGAGAACCATACATGACCTCCATGTTTTAAGATTTATGTTTAAAATCATTTTAGAAATGAAATATTTCCACAGAAACTACTTCTATCTTTAGCCTCAACCACAGAATTGTGGTCACTAACATATACGACCTCACGTTAGCGCACTCGATTTTCACTGATGATGGCACTTCCGAAACGTCTGGTTTTGCAGAAAACATTGGACCACGGTCAAACAGCCTGGGAAGGAATTTTATCAACAAACTACTTCATTGTTGCTGATAACGTAGTACGTATATAAAAAATTATCCCCTCCCCTTTACCTATCATTTTCATTTATAGAAAATTATCCCCTCCCCATTCAACTCTCCCCTACACCTTTTCATTTACAGATATTTCATCTACCTTTCTACAGTGGAATATTATGACCTTTTCAGGATACTTTATTTATCAAAATTAAGTACTTTACTCTTGTTAAAACATAAAACGTTGCAGGTAAACTACCCCTTCTCCTTAACCGGTCTTCACCAAAATCAACAGACCTTGAGTCCTCTACAATATGTAAAAAATTATTTGAATTTGCGGCAGTTATAATTCGTCATAGCCAAAATTCTACACACAAACATCTTTCGAAAAATGAATTTTCTTTATGTTTTGAGGGTAGTACAATCAGAATCAGCCCTTATCTCAAACACAATTTTTTTCGCCATCCATTTCCTTATAAAATATGGAAGTAAAAACAATATCCTTTTTTTTATAATATGTATTGCTCATGTTTTCTAACACGGGACACTAATTATTAGATAAAATATTTACCTTCATTTAAGCCAGCTTCCACTCACTGTGTACTTTCTCAGAGGACATAACATGTTCTTTCTAACGTTGCCGAACATAAATTTATGTTGAATTAAAAATAAAGTAAAGGCTTAGCACCTGAAGTTTGTAACGTGCAAGTTGAAGAATCTATTTAATCATTGCACTTAACTTGATGTAAGTACTGATTACATTTCAGAATTATTATTTTCAGAAATTGTGTATGTAAACCAAATTTCCCCATATAAAGTTAATTAAAATTGTCTTGATTATTCATCTCTTCTTTCACAGCACTAACACTTATCTAAAAATGAAACTTTTTCTTGTGAACTTACTGTTTATTCTCTTCTCGTTGAACGTGTTTCGGCGTACGTATTCGCCTTCTTCAGCTTAGAGACAGACTGCCATCATTTGGTAACTGTTGTTGTGTGGAAGGTGTAGTGGGGTGGTGCGTGGAGGAAGGGGATTAGCGCGGGGATTCAACTTAATGTTTGTTTTTTGTATAATTGTGTCAAAAAGTGTATGTGATTTTGGAGGAAGGGGATTATACAAAAAACAAACATTAAGTTGAATCCCCGCGCTAATCTCCTTCCTCCACGCACCACCCCCACTACACCTTCCACACAACAACAGTTACCAAATGATGGCAGTCTGTCTCTAAGCTGAAGAAGGCGAATACGTACGCCGAAACGCGTTCGACGAGAAGAGAATAAACAGTAAGTTCACAAGAAAAAGTTTCATTTTTAGATAAGTGTTAATTAAAATTCTTTAATGCATAGCATTCCAGGCCTTTATGGTAGTAGATTTGTATTACTAACCTTGAATTTACACAAATAATTCTCTTTGATTAACCAGAGTTACACACACAAACTAAATGCTGAGTGTCCTCCTAGTGTATAAATTCAGCTGAAACACTATTCCAAAAACTTACCTTGTTACTGGAATATGTGACATGATGAACTTTTCATGTTAAATAGTTTAAATATTTCTGTTGAGAGTTAAGCAATTTAATAATTTTTATTTATGCAGGCGTATAGCAAAATCTGATCATCATGAAAAAGGAATAAGGCATTTTGTAATAGCAATTAAGTGATTAGTTCCTGCTGTATTACTGACTCATATTACAAGACCAATTTTTGTTTAATTGAAAAGATATATTTTAACTGTTTCTTTTGGTGCAATCTGTAAATTACATGACACACATCCATAAAGTTTTGAAAATATGCTTATTGCAGTTTGATAGGAATAAATTCTCAAAAAACTAATACAAATTTGTTATGTCTGATCACCCCAGCTATCCTTTCTACTTGAAATGCTCCTTTTAACCAAATTTATTACATAGTATTGTGCCAAGATATATCATTACATTTGTATAATGTAATGCAGTAGTGGTAGAATATTATCATTCCACTAATATTACCCTAGCATAATAAATGAAAATGCATTATATACACATCTTTTGACATAAGCATCCTTTCACTTATGACTTTTTGCCTATCAATTTATTTGATGAATATATATTTAACGATTTATGTAAAATACATCAGGTGTTTAACGGACACGTACTATGTGCAGACTTCTTATTTCCCTCCTCGGCAGGTGGAAGCTCAATTGGCACTAGAGTTGGGTATGAAATTATACTATGCTCATGGTCTGTCTGTTAGCAGCTAGTGGCATCTATTGACATTCAGTCATGTCAAATTACAGAGTCGGTAAAGGATGTTCGAAATTTGAATGTAAACAAATTAATAGATAAATAATTAATATAATGGAAGTATCACATATATAATGTATGTAAATGTAATTGTGAAAAAACGATGTAGGGCCTACTTCATATACAGATCAGAAGTAAATGATGAACTATTCTCTTTATGTAATAAGCCTTGTTACTAAACAATATATATTTTTAAAAGCTTCTTATCATATTGAGACGAAATGGAGCGGCATTTGAAACATATCTTAGGTATAAAAACAACATAATGACCTTTACAAAATTTGGCGCCCGTAGGCAGTTGCCTTCTTTGCCTATGCATAAATCTGCCTCTGGTGTACATGCTAAATGCACCTGAACAGTAGTAAGAATGACTCAGTATCCTGTTGAGTTATTCACTGTTCTGACGGATGATACGCAAATACTGGAAGGTAGGATGTGAGAGCCAGCAATAACCTTAAATAAAACTCTCATATATTTCAGTTATTACACAGTGTTCTATTCATTACAGACAAGTGCTTGGTTTGATCATTTTTAAAAAACTAAATTGTATATTTTACTGTAGCTTTACAGTAGCTTGACAGAAAGTGTAAAAATGTAAAATGAAAACAGCATTACTTAAGTGTAAATAAAAAGTGAACACTTTACAGTAGCACAAAAAAAATGACAAAAACTGAGACAATGAAATGTTACAGTTCAGTTAAAAATATTCCAATCTCCCTCACACAAAATTTTAAAGAGTAAAGACATATCAACACCACAACAAAATATATTTTTTTTTAGCAAAAGGAAACACAATGGAAAGGCATCTCAGGTAGTATCGCTTTGAAATTATGGTTTCAAAATATTTAGGGAGAAGAGTAAAAAAATGCTAGCATTAACAATCCAACAATGTATCGAAAAGATTAGGATCTTGCTAGGTACATTATAGGGAAAATTGGTTTTTTACCTGCTAGTGGATGTTTGTTTCTATAAAAAATAATTGCAGTATCTAATAAATTATGGTACATATTTAATCATTTATTGAATAATTTGTCATTTATATAATTTTGTTTATTTTTTAATTTCTATAGAGATACTTTTGGTGTGTTTGTTGTAATTTTGTGTTTTACATAATCTTTTGTGATTAAATCATTTGGTATAAAATGTTCCAGATTATAAAATACACCTCACAGTTTTAACATACAATATATATAGTAACACCTCTATACATAGTAACAGGTATATCAATATGCCTGTAATCACAGGTATGGGAAAGTAATGGGAAATCTTGCATAATATTGTTATCAGTTATTGTTATTATTCGGCTAGTGCTATTAAATTCATATTGGCCCAAAGTGATCACAAAAGGAATTTATTGTATTTGTTTACAGTCAACAGTGTAGATTCCAGGTGATGATTTGAGATTTATATAAATTAATTTTCACATGAAAGTTGCAACCGTAAAGAAATACAGAATATACTTTCTATGACAGCAGACGAGACAGAACACTTGTATTTTGCCTTTGTGTACATACATTTAGACATCATTTATTTGGATTGACTTCTGCAAGCTTGAAATCAGATAACAATAATATTTTATATTTTAAATTAGTGTATACGTAAAATTATAATCCTCAAAGTATAATATTGAATTAATTAGGATGTTTCGTTAAATTGTTACGACGGTCTCACCGATCGTCATATAGTACAGTGGAAACCAAAATAAAACACACTTATGAATTTGCTAATTTAGTTTATTAATTAATATCTTATCTTTAATTGGTGTTGTTACAGCTTGTTCAGTTTCGTTACTTTTTTAATCAGTGTTGTGTTGTGAGTAGCTATGATGGTTGAGTGTTATTGGTACAGAAGAGGATGCTGCAGTTTCTTTTCTTCAAGAAAAAGGTTTGGTTCACAATCCTCGTCGTTGTGTTAACGGACATGACATTGTGTTGAGCCTTGGGCAGCAACAGCGTTGGTGTTACAATAAGACTTGCCGTGAGTTAAGGTAGTTCGCAAGGGCACATTTTTAGAGGGGTCCAAATTACCGCTGAGAAAAATAATAAAATTTATTTATTTCTGGTGTGAAGGGCGTAGTAGTGTGAAAAACAGTAAAAATCAACTGGAAATCGGCGTCAACACACACACAGAGTGGATGGCTTACTTAAGATATATCTGTGCCGTAGACATCATGAGAAACCCACGGAAAAGTAGAGGACCGAATTTAACAGTTGAAATTGACAAGAGTGTGTTTGCCAAGAGAAAATAATGTTGGCCGGGTGTGTCCAGAACAATGGGTATTCGGTAGATACTGCCGAGAAACAAAGGAATGCTTCTTGTGTCGTGTCAAAGATCAGTCAGCAGCTACCCTCCTACCTCTCATAGTGGCAAATATTGAACCAGGGTCTACTATAATGTCAGATGAGTGGCGTTTGTACCGTCAAATTGTTAATTTACCACAACAGTACAGTCATTTGACTGTAAACCAAAGTTATAACTTTGTGGATCCTCAAACGGGAGCGCATACACAAGGCGTAGAAACCATGTGGCGGTCCTGTAAACGCCGAAACATGATTGAATGTAGTACGAGAAGGGAACGCTTAGATTCCTATTTAAGTGAGTTCATGTGGAGGTCCGCAGAGGTCCAGAATATCTTTCCAGCGTATTGAGTCACCGCCTTACCACTCACGACTACCTGTGGCTAGCTGGTGTTTCTGTAAAAACACAATATTCAACGTCTAACATTTTCTAAATAGAGAAGGGACATGCATTATGGTTAATAAGTTAGTATTATTAAATACACAATTTTAATAGGTTAGTATTACATATCTATCACTTTTTAGATAAAGAAGGAGTATGCACTACGGTTAATAGCTTATGCTACAAGATACTTGTGTTTATTTTAAAAATTAGTACAGTAACATACAAGACAGGTTACATGAACAATTGCTGGAAGAAACGGAGAATAAACAGTTACAGTGAGGTCAAAAGATGTAGAATTGAACACTACAGAGTCAATTGGGTTTGTAAAGAAACGTCAAACCCAATGTACTATCATTACACCCAATAATGTACTATCATTACCTAACCAACCACAACACTCATGTAGAGTAGACGTATTATTTAAGAAGTATCTGTGCCTCGACCCAGTACTAAATCCAGTATACTGTAACAGGATCTACTGTTCCACACTGTAAATAAAGAAGATAGGCAATAATATATATTGTTATTAAACAGTGTAATTGTGGGTTTTATGTTATTTGTTTTGAAGAGTTTAGTAGTGTAAATTGACTCCACTTGTGTCAAAACGGATCTGTTGCCGCAACTGATTGTGTCCTCGAGCACCCCGTGCTTCTTTTCTAATACTTTGGTCCGTTCGCTGCTCACTCTCCTGTAGTACTGCCTGTAATTGTCCTGTAAATTTTCTAATTTTCTACAATGACAACTTCTTTTATCCAAAATAACAATATTTATTTTTATTTAAGTTATTCAGATAAAGGAACAGTCGACTTGTGTCGAAACAACATATTGGCCGAGTTGACTATACCGCTCAATTCGACTATTACACTAACAACTTTCAATAAACAAATTATTTATAATAATATATTAAGTCTCAGGGTTTAAGGGTTCTTTGAGACTGTCATTGAATTCAGAGAATGCATATAAAAAATACAATACATCACAAAAGGTAAGTAAAATTTAAAAATCTTAATACTATATTTATTCTTCGTTGCTAGGCAACGACGCCGAGTCGGCAAGATGGCCGCTGAAACGACTAACCTCGTGCTGTTACAAATTATTTTAAAATAAATGTTTTAGTGTTCACAGTTTTAGTTTTTAAGGTTTTCCTTCAATAAAGGTCACTGGTGTTTTTCTGTAAGTGTAGATAGTGCCTACGATAGTGTTGTGTAATCGTACCTGTAGTGTGGCTATTATTTGAAGTTGGCGTCGCTTGCATAAGTTACTAACGTGTGTTCATTATAGGTAGTCAGGATTTTCTGAGGTTATGCATTAAGTTGTAGTTTTAATTGAATTATTTTCGTCTTCTTATCTTCCACAGTGTTTACTTTATATCTAAATTAAGTACTTTACTCTTGTTACAACAAAAAATGTTTCTGGTAAACTGCCCTTTTCCCGTAACCGATCTTCACCAAAATCAATAGGCCTTGAGTATTCTACAAATCAAACACATATGTAAAAAATTATTTGATTCTGTTTGAATTTATGGCAGTTATCGTTTGCCATAGAAAAAAATTACCCTTGATTAAAAAAAAACGTTGCCGATAAACTACCCCTTTCCCTTAACCGATCTTCACCAAAAACAATAGGTCTTGAGTACTCTACAAATCAGGGCTGTTGCAAAACATTATTTGATTCTGTTTGAATTTGCGGCTGTTATCGTTTGCCATAAAAAAAATCTACAGACACAGACACACACAGACACTTTTCAAAAAATGAATTTTTTTCATGTTTTGAGGGTAGTACAATCAGAATCTGCAATAATCTCAAACACGATTTTTTTTTGCTATCACCATACTTCCATTTCCTTAAGGAACATGGAAGTAAAAATTTGTCCATTTTTAGTACAGACTCTAACCTATCAGATTGCAATGTAACTGGAATTTGTTGAAAACAAGATTAAATTATCACTCATATATTCACCCCCCAAATAGAGTGGGAGGGGGAAGAGTGAGAGAGTTATATATCAATGTTGAATAATTAAGACATTCCTTTTAACAAAAATATACTTTTTAATTAAATTATTACAACTATTTATTTTTACTGTAATTATATTTATGTTTCTAAAGTAATATTAAATACAATACAATAATTAAAATAAAAGCATATTTTTGTTAAAAAGTATTTTATTTTTTATTGAATAATAATAATAACATAAGAATATAGAATAAAGTAATTTGTAAATATATCGTTATACTTCTGACATGTAAAGTAGTATACATCAATAGTCTACTCTCATACAGTATACGAATTTGTTGAAAAATATCACCCACACTACTTGGCAAGTGTTCAACACTGATTTAAAAATGTTTTGTTTAATGCAAATACTGAAACACACTATACACAAGAAATAGAACTCATCATGAACATAACGTGATTATATTACTTCTTATGGTATAAGAATATGATATCGGTTTTTAGTTTAATATCCACTTGTAAAGGAAAAAATACAGCAGATAATTATTTTATAAATAACTTTGTTACAGCTGCTGTGAAGTTGTTTAGATTAAATAATGTAACGTAACCAACTTTTAAGTATTGAATATTAAGTATAAGAATATTTAATCCTGAGAGAAAATGAACAATTAACACCAGTTTTTGAAAGAACCATGAAAGGAGAGAAGATGAGCTTGTGTACGAAATGCAAAGTGGAGTATCTTATGTAGAGATGAAAGCTCAAAAGTTCACGCCAAATACATATGAATGGAGATGACTGGTAATATCTGGGACCTGTCACACAACAGAACACCATACAATGATGATACTGTGTATCACTTATTTCATCACATCTCTTACCTGGTAATGTGCCTACTTTTAATAATATTCTCAAAGGATTTTAATGCTTTGTTTCGACTGGTTTCACTGTGTAAATTACAAACCTGAATATAGTGCTGGAATACATAATCGATTTTTCCATTCACAGCCACGTTTTGCATTAAATCACGAAGCTCTGCATGTTCTGGTATTTCCAATTCTCTGTTCAGAATAGCGACACAGTTTCAGATTTTCAGCCTGGGTAATGATGATGTAAACGAAATGTTTCTAACCTTTCCTTGTGCCTGCAAAGAAAAATAAATTACATCACCGGACACACAAAGTACTGACATATGAACATTAATCAATTATTTTATTTAATCAGTCAAAATTCTAGAAGACCAATATTAAAGGGTTTACAGATTATTGACCCTTCCACCAAAACACACACACACACACACAAGTTCTGATATGTGTTACAATTGTGTCTTATTTTCAGCCAACTGTTCTTTTACAGGTGAAATCAGTGAGTATAAGGTTAGTTTAATCTGTAAACTATGATATTAAAAATAATAATACACTGAACATGATTATTACACTGTATATGATATCCACTTGTAAAAGAAAAAATACAAAATGATTATTATTTTATAATTAACATTGTTACAGCTGCTGTGAAGTTGTTCAGATTAAATAATGTAACCTAACCTACTTTTAAGTACCGAATACTTTTAATGTGTCATGTACTGTGTTCAATAAGGAAACAAAATACTTTTACAGAATACTTAAAATCCTTAAAAATGGTATTGGATTAAGCTTGAGCAATGAATAATTAAACTAAGCACGTGATTTAAAAGACAATATCATTATAAAATACGTATTCTAAATAGAACATACTTACCAAAATTGATAATACTTACCAAAATCATGTAAAACAAGAATCATGAAGGGGCTTATATTTTTTGATACATTCCAGCATTTTCTCGAACAAATCGTGGTTTACATTTTTTGTTTGCCACATGAACTTACTTGAAAAGGAATCTAAGCGTTCCCTTCTCATACCACATTCAATCTTGTTTCGGCGTTTACAGGACAGCCACATGCTTTCTATGCCTTGTGTATGCGCTCCCGTTTGAGGATCCACAAAGTTATAACGATGGTTTACAGTCAACTGACTGTACTGTTGTGGTAAATTAACAATTTGCCGGTATGAACGACACTCATCTGATATTATAGTGGACCATGGTTCAATATTTGCCTCTATGAGAGGGAGGAGGGTAGCTGCTGACCGATTTTCGACACAACACAAGAAGCATTCCTTGGTTTCTCGGCAGTATCCACCAAATACCCACTGTTGTGGTAACACCGGGCCAACATTATTTTTTCTCTTGGCAAAGACACTCTCATCAATTTCAACTGTTAAATTCGGTCCTCGAATTTTCTGTGGGTTGCTCATGATGTCTAAGGCGTCAAATATCTTATATCTTAAGTAAGCCGTCCACTCTGTGTGTGTGTTGACACCGATTTCCAGTTGATTTTTACTGTTTTTCACACTACTATGCCCTCCACACCAGAAATAAATACATTTTATTATTTTTCTCAGCGATAATTTGGACCCCTCTAAAAATGTGCCCTTGCAAAGTACCTCATACTCACGGCAAGTCTTCTTATTGCAACACCAACGCTGTTGCTGCCCAAGGGCTAACACCATGTCATGTCCATTAACACAACGACGAGGATTGTGAACCAAACCATTTTCTTGAAGAAAAGAAATTGCATCCTCTTCTGTACTAATAACACTCAAGAGTTCATCATAGCTAATCATTCTTAATAATTAATGTAAAACTCACAACACAGAACATTGATTAAAAATGAATCGAAACAGGCGAACAAGCGTAACACAACCATTCGTGGCGACGCCATTGTAACAACACAATTTTACCACGTGGTGTACAAATGGCGCGAATGCGGTAGTCTAGTTGAATAAAATTAATCTACATGCTATGGAATATACAAAATTGTCGTGGCTTGCAAAAAAACAGAAAACATCCATGCGCTCTTTTAAGAACTCAATTACTTAACCCATAATAAAGATGTATAATTATTTGTACGCAGATATTAAGACAAATCTGCAGATCTTTTCCATTTTTCCCAGATACTACAATTCCGTATATCCCGTAATACCCTCATTTTGATTGGTAGGCCTACTAAGCACATTCTCGCTTGTAAACTCTGAAAACATTTGTTCTAACTGAATTCAAATTAAATACAGAACTGTAAAAAAGAATTTATTGGGTCTTTGGCTATTCTAAGCAAAATTCAAGAGCTTTAGGAAAAAACTCTTTAAAACAAATTTAAAGACTCCCTATATTAAGTCTTTTAAAGTCTACTAAAATTAATGTTTCTTTTTCATACACATGTTATTTCAATTTATTTTCATAGCAATTAACATTAAAAGTGCTAACTGAAGATAGAGAAACACCATACATTTGCGGTTAGGTAAGGTAATTGTAAACGGAAAATGGATTGAAAGTTTTTGATTGATTAAAAATTGTGTATAGGTTTTAAAATTAAAATAACTGCAAATAATAATTATTTCAATCTTTGTTATTATGTTGCGTACAAAAAATTGTTTAAATATAAATAATAAATACAGCTCTAAAATTCAATTTACAATTACCCTTGACGTCTTAGTGTTACAAGTGTTTTATAAACATGTTTTTTGGTATCCAAGTAGCGTAAATGTTAATAATTAAAAATTACCTTATTAAACGTCTTGCGACTTCTCCTTATTTTGTCCTGATGCGTTTCAAAACCTAAGGTTTCATCTTCAGAGGATAATCACTTTTCCGTCGTCAAAGGTTAAAAATTAATGACACAATGACACACATACACATAATTTACACTACAAACTTGGGCCTTTTCATATTGCCCAGTGCGCACTGTATGGAGGTCCAGTTTAAACTGTCAAACTTATCAGAACTCAGGTCCAAGTTGTATATTTATTAATGTTATCTAGTATTGTCTTGAGTCTCGAACTTAAGAGCTGTATAAAATAAATAATATGATTTGAAAGACAACTGATCATTTAGAACATTTCCAGGATTGATTTCAAAGGCCTTGTAAATCTCGTATTCCTCGAGTGTGTCCATACGACGCCCCTTGGCGCAATAATGTAAGGGCTTGAAATTAGTGTCAAAATTTGTATACCCATGGTTGGACTCCATGAGGTGACAAGCCTCAACGTTGGATTTAATACGTTCTAACTTTGTAATTTTGCTATTAGGCAAATGTTTCTTAAACCGCTCTTGAAACCATCTGCCAGTTTGGCCTATACATATATATATCTTGTTGCAGCCATTACATGATAGCTTGTATAGACCTGTTTCTTTGACGACGGAAGAGTGATTATCCTATGAAGATAAAACCTTACGTTTTGAAACGCGTCAGGACAAAACATGGAGAAGTTGCAAGACGTTTAATAAGGTCATTTTTAATTATTAACATTTACGCGGCTTGGATACCAAAAACATGTTTATAAAACTTGAAGCTAGTCAAGCATCTATGGTATATAAATTCTTAAGCGTTAAGATTAAGGTGATGAAAGCAGATATACACATAACATTTAATAAGAAACGTAAGAGTTTACAACTAATCCCTAACTACATAAAATTGCATACTAATAGTACGTCCAGGGCAGCCACCAAAACCAAACATAAAGCTGAGACATTATGGTTGAAAGAGGAGATTAAACAATTATATGCAAAAAAGAATATTTTAAATAGGAAGTTATACAGGACTATACTTAGAATTATTACGAACATTAAATCCTGTTTTCTTGAATAGTATCAAAGAATATGTCAATAAGCGTATTACGAAGATCAGATTATCTATGACCCATATACATGATAAGAAATTACAAAGTCTATTAAGTAATCAACGTTGTGAAGTAAACATCGAATGTAAACATAAATTTTATACTAGGGTTTCTAACTTGACAGATATAGAATTCAACAACAGCGAAATTGAAATACTGAACAAAGGGCTAAAGTACAACATTCCTACCATACATAAAAATCAGTTTATTAGTGAGGTAGTTAACGCAGAAGCGGCAATTAAATCTATACCTTGTCACAATTTACAAAACGAAGCAAGACAACTGATTAATATTAAGTTTAAAAAGACATTAGAATCGCAGGATAGGCAATATAAATTATTACATAGCAATTATAACAATTATGCAAAACAACTTAAAATCATAAAACAAATAAAAAAGAAAATAGTTAACAACAATTTGCCACTGTCAATAAAGCTGACAAGGGTAATACTCTTGTGATTATGAAACAAGATGTATATAAACAAAAAACATATGAGTTTATACACGATAACAACATCAAAACAATGGATAAATACCCCACTGCAAAGTACATCAAAGACCTAAACAATAGATTAATAAATGCACAAATTTATTAAATGAAAGTACTTGACGATATTTGAAACCCATAAATGCACAGGCACCTAGGTTTACTGGTCTGTTGAAGGAGAACGTCCGCATAAGACCGTTAATAAATTACACATCGGCACCCGCTTACAAACGGCAAAACAATTAGCTCAAATTATTAAAAACAACATAATAATAGAACCTAATCACTGCATTAAAAACAGTTTTGAACTCATAGACCACATAAAAGATATTAAAATTTTCCCACAATACAAACTACTATCGCTAGACATCATTAACATGTACACCAATATACCTGTACGAGATACCTTAATCTTTATTAATAATAACTTAAGAAGAGCTAAGAAATTAAGCATAATAGAAATCAACGAATCAATCTTACTGCTGAAAGTAGTATTAGACCAAAACTACTTCACATTTGATGATAAATAGTTCACACAACGCGAAGGACTTACCATGGGTTCACCACTCTCAGGTCTGTTAGCTGACATATCCATAAACAATTATGAAAACGAAGTTCTTTTTACCCATAATAATAAAAATTTAAATAGAATAATATTTTGCAAATTCTATGTCGACGATACCTTTATTATATTTGATGGCACGACACGCTAGATAGAGAAATTAAAAAATTAAATAAACAGCGAACACAATAATATTCAATTTACAATAGAACATGAAGAGGACAACAAAATTAATTTCTTGGACCTAACCATAATAAAGAAGGCAAATAAATTTCAGTACAAAATTTACAGAAAACCCACAACTACGGATTTGACTTAAAACGCAGAGCCACACCACCCATATTCACAAAAATTAGCAGCTTTCCATAGCTTTATACATAGGTTAATCAATATACCACTGGAAAGAGATGATTTTAAAGATGAATTAAATACCATAAAATACGTAGCCACAAGAAACGGATTCAATAGCACATTAATTGATACACTATTGAAGACACATTTAAAAAACAAACATAATAATAAAAATAAACTTAAAATTAATAGTAACAATAATAATGTGAAATATATATCAGCAGAGTATACAAATATAGTGCCACTTTTTTTTTTTAAAGTTAAACAAATTTGACTTCCAAGTGATTTTTCGTACCAATAATAACTTACAAAAAATGCTTAAATCAACAGACAAAATACCTATAGAGAAACAAACAGGTGTATACAAGCTATCATGTAATGACTGCAACAAGATATATATATAGGCCAAACTGGCAGACGGTTTCGAGAGCGGTTTAAGGAACATTTGCCTAATAGCAAAATTACAAAGTTAGAGCGTATTAAATCCAACTACGCTCGTCACCTCATGGAGTCCAACCATGGGTATACAGATTTTGACACTAATTTCAAGCCCTTACATTATTGCGCCAAGGGGCGTCGTATGGATACACTCGAGGAATACGAGATTTACAAGGCCTTTGAAACCAATCCTGGAAATGTTCTAAATGATCAGTTGTCTTTCAAATCATATTATTTATTTTATACAGCTCTTAAGTTCGAGACTCAAGACAATACTAGATAACATTAATAAATATACACCTTGGACCTGCGTTTTGATAAGTTTGACAGTATGAACTGGACCTCCATACAGTGCGCACTGGGCAATGTGAAAAGGCCCAAGTTTGTAGTGTAAATTATGTGTATGTGTGTCATTGTGTCATTAATTTTTAACGTTTGACGATGGAAGAGTGATTATCCTCTGAAGATGAAACCTTAGGTTATGAAACGCGTCAGGACAAAATAAGGAGAAGTCGCAAGACGTTTAATAAGGTAATTTTTAGTTATGCAAGTGGTTTCTTTATCTTTTGAAATATTGAAATAAAAATAGTGACAACTGTAAACTAGTTGTTATTGTACTATTTCATGTTGTGTTTACATTCCTAACTGCATGTTTACAATTACCCTGTCTTCGTCTATATGGTAAATAAATGGAAACAAGTTTATTCAAATACTACGTATATTACAAATCATAAATAAATAATAAAAAAGGTTGTTCTGTTACATAATGTAACAATTAAATGATAGAATAAAAGTCTATCATTTTTCAAACACTTCCAGGGAACTTGTAGACAATTTGTCTGTCAATTTCCTTCATGTCTGTATTGGGCAAAATTGTCAATATTTGTTAAAAGCTAACAGTACTTTCATCATTTTTATTTAATGTAAACTTTGTAAAAATTCAATTTTTTTCTTTGTGTACATAGTTCTGGAAAAATTACATAGGCATACAATTTTTTTGGTCTATCTCTCCCTCCTCTCATTTTTATTTATTGAAAAACATAAAAACTGACACTCCTCTTGAAATTGAAAAAACGATTTTAATGTACGTACTTGTTTGGTTATACGTTACATTTATACTAGGTAATACGATCTCAATTGGAAGTAGGTTTTAATTCCGGTACTTCGAATAAATACAGCCTTTAATGTTATATACAGCCTTTTATCCATACAATAAATACAGCCTTTGAATGTACATTAACTAAGGAAATTTTTGTTAAGTCTAATTAATTTTAAAAATTTAAAAGGTTAAGTTATATTGTGTTAAACGTAGACACAACCTCCAAAAACTGTATTATGTACTGTAATTATGTGCGATAAATGGAACTTCTGTACTTCCAATAAATATAGCCTTTTAATAAAATATGTACCAATAAACCCCAATAAAATATGTACCTACCAATAACGTACTAGGTTATACGTTCTACATTGGAAGTAGGTTTTAATTCCGGTACTTCGAATAAATACAGCCTTTAATGTTATATACAGCCTTTTATCCATACAATAAATACAGCCTCTTAATGTACATTAACTAAGGAAATGTTTGTTAAGACTAATTTATTTTAAAAATCTAAAAGTTTAAGTTAGTTAATTAAACGTTGACACAACCTCCCAAAATCGTCTCTGTACCGTAATTATGTGCGATAAATGGAAAGTAATTTCTGTACTTCCAATAAATACACCCTTTTAATGTACACTGACAAAGTAAATTTTATTTAAGTTACATTGTCGTACATAACCTCCATAACGTGACATTAGTTACTTGTGAAAAAACAGATGTAGTAGACATCTGAACACGGAAAATAAGTACAAATGCGGAGACAGACGTTTGACTTTGCCGCAGGAAACAGTGAAAGATCACTTACTTCGTTATCAATAAATTTACACATCCATTCTGTTTATTAAACTCTCTTCTAAAAACCATTATTATTATTGATTTTCAAAAGCGTAATATTACCAATACTGGTATGGTATTTAATTGTTTATTCATTTTATATTTATGCAAATAACAATACAGCTTCTGTCAGTTTAACACCATGTCAGCTTTGTGCAAGAGGTTATTACATCTTGTTATGTGGTTGCCTAAAAATAAAAACACCAGTTGTGAATGAATAATCAAATACCTATAAAACAATTAATTACAATTTTACTAGGCTGACCACATTACTGATAACAAAGTAAGGGACACCAGCATACTGTGTTAGATTCCTAGCAGGGGAGGAACATTTTTTGCGGACAAATTTTCGTTCTTAGGTACTTAAAAATTACAAACTCGACAGTGTAAAAATGTATTATTGTTTATTACTCTTACTGTAATAGTATTACTAATATAAACCATTAAAATAAAACACTATTTTAATTATACTTATTATTTAATGGTACTTTCACTTGTGAAACTTACTTGTTTAGTTCCCTCAAACGCCGTTTCGGAGTTGTATTGTCCTTCTTCAGTGAGGTTTGAATACGGAATGTGTCAAGTAGTCGGTAATTTGTAACGGTTTTTTAGGTGACTGGTTGTGTATGGGAGTGTGGAGATGGAAGGGGGTTGGCGCGGGATTCTGAATTTTTGTATGCGTTGTGTATTATTGTGTCAAATAGTGTGTTTGATTTGAATTGTAAATGGTCATTGAGTATGTTGTTTGGTTGTGTTTTGTTTTGTTTGTATATTTCGTATTGTTATGCGGTGTTGAGTTTGCGACTTTTGGGTAGGTAGTGTAAAATTTCAAGATTGTTTTTTATATTGGTGTAACTGTGGTTTTCTGTCTGGATGTGTGTGGCAAATGTGGATTGTATGTTGTTATTGGATAATGCTTTTGTGTGTTCAGAAAATCTGGAGGAAAAAGATCTTCCTGTCTGGCATATATAGAATTTAATGCAATGGTTACAGTTTAATTTATATACTCCTGTTTTGTTGTATATTTCTATGTCTTTGTTTGTGCCGTTAATACACAATGCATACAACAATTCAGAATCCCGCGCCAACCCCCTTCCATCTCCACACTCCCACACACAACCAGTCACCTAAAAAAACCGTTACAAATTACCGAGTACTTGACACATTCCGTATTCAAACCTCACTGTAGAAGGAGAATACAACTCCGAAACGGCGTTTGAGGGAATATCAACAAATAAGTTTCACAAGTGAAAGTACCATTAAATAATAATTATTAAATGCCGTGAAAAAAGTAGTGATGAACATTCAAAATAATATTTATTATAGCCTACTGTTTCACTATAATAAAACAAATAACCAAAAGTTTTATAGAGACTTATTTTAATTCAAAGAAGGTTTAAATCACAGTCAACCTCACTACTTTTCTCGAACCAGTCATACTTTTCCAAAGAATGCACATTCATCAGAAGAGTTTTATCTTCCTTTATTTTTTTATACAGGGTGGCGCAGGGAAACGGGAAAATGTGAAATAATTAGAAAAAATGAAGGAACATTACAAAACTTTATTTGAGGCTCAAAATATGTTCTACAAGACTGGAAATTACATTAGGCATCACTTTTTAAAAATTACATGAATTAAATGCTGCCCACTTTGCCGTACACATTCAGTAAGTCGTTTCTGTAGGTTTTGCATAGCGCGGCGCAATGTGTCTCCTGCGATTTTGGCGATTTCCTCTTCAATCTGAGTCTTGTGCTGAGCAAGGGTTCTTGGTCTAGTCTGGTACATGATGCTCTTCAGATGTCCCCATAAAAAGAAGTCACAGACTGAAAGGTCTGGAGATCGGGGCGGCCAAGCGATGTTAGCATTCCTTGAAATTGTGCGATCCCCAAACAAACTGTCATCGGACAAATGGCGCCAATCGTACACTCTAGTGTTTTTGGTGCCCCTAAAAATGACCGTGTAGCGAGAAGACTGATGTTGGTCGTGCCGCGCTGAGATGTTCGGCGGCTGCGCCCGCTGATCGTGGCGAACTGCAGTCCACCTCTTCTTTCGGCATCAGTTGTAGAGTCGGCTGCCGGCCCAGCGAAATCCATCGCTGGCGCGGAACTGGAGGGCGAAGACACAAGAACGCCGGTTATATTCTTCGACCGTTCCTTCCGGCTGACTCCGCTTCGATGTCGTCCGAGAGAGGAGAGGAGATGAAGTGCGTCCGATGCCGTGGCGATGAAGAGTGCGCCGAAATTTTCTACTGAGGCTGGTTTTATGCACTAACCGCGATCGCTGATTGACTCGCTCCGAGCACGTAGTTGGTCACGTCTCGGCTGCTAATACCTGATTGGCTCGCTGTGTCCGCCGCTGGTAACGGAGAGCAGATGTTCGCATACCGCTGCCGTCAAAACTCCCCCGGGTCTTGAATACTCTCCGAGTAGGGGTAATATGAGAGTTCTAACGCGGAAGTAACGTTATCCCCCACCTTTTGGCGCAAAATTCAAAAATTGTAATGGTGGGGGTAGACTTCGTTTGGTGTGTGTCGCACATGACAGATGTGGGATGGAGTGGGGGTAGGTGGGGGTTTCCCACGTGACAGTGGTGGGCGTGACGAAGGAGTGTATCGTAAGTCGGCCATGTTGTCGGGCGGCGATGTTGTAGGGGGAGTATCGATGCGTTGATTGGTTGAGCTATGGCCGCTGTCCGCCGTTCGCCGCCCGGCCGCAGCCTGGTCACCGCCCGCCCGCCGCCTGGATGTAGATTGGGCGGCGTATCGTCCATTTTGGAAAAGTCGTCGGCCATGCCGGTGCACGGATATCGTCGATGATTGGTCGTCGGCCATGTTGAAAAAGTCGATGTTGCCAACTTGTGCATTCGACCGCCGTTGTCCAAAGAGAGTGTACGGGTTTATATTCGGTTCGGTGGAGCTGTGGCCTCCGCCCGCTTTTCGCCGCCCGGCCGTGGCCTGTGTGTCGATTGGTCGGCGTATCGTCCATGTTGGGAAAGTCGTCGGCCATGCCGCCGTCCGGATATCGTCGATGCGAAGAGACTGAGTGACGTGTATTGCATTGTTGCCAAGTTGTGAACTGTGTTAAATTTGAACGCCGCCGTTCGCCATCCGCCGCCCGGCCGCAGATTGGTCGGCGTATGGTTCGAATGTATGTATCTGTGGTAACTATATATATTAAAAAAAGGGTACGGCATCACTGCGTTCTTCGAAACTCTCGATGACTTGGTCCCTCGACGTTAAAAAAATGGGTAGTGTGTTCGGCTTCACTGTGTCCTTCTTCCTCGAAACCCTTGATGACTTGTTCCCTCGACGCATAATTGAAAACTAATTCACTTGTAAAAATTGTATATCACGCATCCATGCATGGAAAATACATACATCATGCACGGAAGATAAGAATTACCATATATAATATTCTGATTGATATTTAATTTCTATCGCATGGACGTAGAAAAAAAAGGTGTAGTGTCGTCTGCATCTGTCGTAAGAAATTCTCATGATATGTACCCTGCGTGTATGCACTGTATAAGTGAAAACCACTTCACTTGTAAAAATTGTCTAACACACATCATGCATGGAAAATAATTACCATTTATATTATTCTGATGGGTATGTTATATCTGTCGGGCAGGCGTAGAAAAAAAATCTGATGGGTATGTAATATCTGTCGGGCAGGAGTAGTAAAAAAAGTGTAGTGTCTTCTGCACATCTTGAAAGAAAGTCTCTTTGATTTGGTCCATTGTATATAAATGAAAACCACTTCACTTGTAAAAATTTTGTAACACGCATTATGCATGGAAAAAATACTTACCATTTATATTATTGTGGGGCGGACGTAGTAAAAAAAAGTAGTGTTTTCTGCATCTGATGTAAGAAACTCTCCTTGATTTGATCCATCGTGTATAAATGAAAACCACTTCACTTAGAAAATTGTATAACACGCATTATGCATGGAAAAAATAATTACCATTTATATTATTGTGTATGTCAATAGTTGAAAATTATTTCTAACAAAAAAAAAGTGAGTCGAGGTAGAAAGGAATTTTGGGGTGTTAGCTGATATTCGGGTGTGGTTAACCATAGCAGCTCTGTCGCCTTTGTGTGTCGCTTTTTTTTGTCATCAGGAGTACGTTACCTGATACCTTCACTTTCACGTGCATCCTCGAGTGGGCTTTTCGGTATTGTATAAAAGCTGGACGAATTGTTCTGTTAGAGTACAAAACATCGCAGGAATCTCCTTCAACAGCACATCATTCGATGAAACTCAGAAGATCTCGTACAGGGTGAGTTTGTTTTAAATTTTCTTTAGATTCTATAGTGTATTATCATCAAGCAATTATTTTAAATAACATTGATTTTTTTTGTTTTTTTATTGATTGTATGTAACAGTCGGCGCGTAACGCTCGTTCTAGCTTGTACATTGACTGGTGAATAGATGTACTGTTATTTAGAATAGTGGTAATGTTCAAAGAACTTTTGAAATTAAATACAATGAAATGTTAAAGCAATGGCGTTTAATTAAAACAAATAAAATACATGCAAGCAAAATATATTACAAGTTAAAATACATAATATGTAAACGCACACAGTAGTGACAATTACAAAATACATAATATGTAAACACATCCATAATGACAATTGCGTACAATTAAAACAATTGAAATATATGTAAGCACTTTATATTATAAGTTAAAATACATTATGTAAATGCACACACAATTGCGTCTAATTAAAACAAATGAAATACGTACATATAAGTACACTAATTACAAATTAAAATACATAATATGTAAACGCACGCACACACAATGACAATTGTGTACAATTAAAACAGTTGAAATATATGTAAGCACGATAAATTACAAGTTTATGAATGCATTCAAGTTAAAATACATAATATGTAAACACACACACGCACACACAATGAATTGTAACGACAATTGCTTATAATTAAAACAAATGAAATACGTCTAAGCGTTATATATTACAAGGTAAATAATACATTATGAAATACAAGTATAATTGTTAATTCATAAGATGTCCATCATGCCTTACTCTAAAATATCCACCACGTAAGCCCTGTCTTTTTCTCCACGGTAAACCTGATGTAGTGAATATGGCGCTAAATGTTTTAACTCGTCGTCAACGAAAACACCTGTGTATCTCTTCGGCAGATAAACGTGATATTTCAATCTATTGTCCCTATAGTCCTGGATAGTGGCAATTACGGCATTCCCGTAATTACCGTCTGTGTTTTGAAGTTCTTCTATTGGATATTTTACCCCCATTACTAGTTCATTAATTTTCTTGTATTCAATAGCGCTAATGGCCATGAACTTAGCAACGAATGAAGTCATTTTTCCAATGAAGAATCTGTATTTCGCTTGAGCGTCAGTCATGGTCTGAATTAATAACGCTCGTTCGTACCTGTATAAGTAGGGAGACTGTTGACGAGGGGGAAACCGGACAGCGCAGGGGAGGGGGAACCAGACGATGCGCAGTAAGTGGTTATTAATAACCCTGTGAAACAGGATGCAAGCCGCTTTCACACGGCGTTCAGCGGGTTGGTGGGGGGAGGCGGCCAGTCGGCGACGGTTATTTTTAACCGTCTAGACAGGGTGATGCAATCGACTCCTATCGAGCGTGTAGGAACGGAAGGGGGAGGAGACGACTCGGTTATTTTTTATACGTCTAGACAGGGTGATGCAATCGGCTTCACTCGGACGCAGAAGCGGGGAGGAGACGACTCGGTTATTTTTTCTACGTCTAGACAGGGTGATGTAATCGACTTCCATGGAAGGGGGTAGGCGACGGCTGTTATTTTTACGTAAGCGAAATGAACAACAACAAACAATTAAACAACAATGTATCCAATTAGTAATTTACCAGTAACATACTGATTACTCTAAAATCCGATACAACCCACTCGTGTAAAGCGTGTACTCTATGATTTGTGCATATTTTCGGAAATAAGCGGTGCGCGAGACAGGTTGTTCCATGCATTGAATTTAATTGTTCGAGTTTGGGACAACCGAAATCTTCTAAATTTATAATATTCAAATGCACAATACTCTTCTCCAGATATCTTTTCTTTTTGTAATCCTTTTACGAACACATAGTTAAAAGGAAACGTATACTTTACTAATATCGACACAAGATGTTCGTACGATGTGTCCCTGTCCGTCCACTCTAGTCCATGATAATGGTCCGTTAACCAACGGTTTGTCCTCACGTGTTTGTGATTCGAAACGATCGTGTCCACTGGAGGTGCATGTATCCAATGCCTGCTGGCAAATGCGGTGACGTCCATAACGGTTAGTTCCTTAACGAGTTTGTTTCCATCGTTGTCGACGAAACAGTGAAAGTCAAGTACGACTGCTAGCTCGTCGTCGGTCATCCTTTTTTCGTTACAAACAACGTGTTCGGTGTCACTAGGAACGCTGTCGATCTATCCGTCTCGTGGAACAGACACGTTGTATGTCGTGAAACTTCCGTAAAAAATGTTTCCCGAACGTTTACTTTGTACCTTATCTGCTCGTCACGGATCAGTGCAACAAATTTGTGTGTCAAAACGTTGTATACAAAATTTTCTATAGGGTACAGTACTGTGTGCTTTAAGTTGCTGCAACGTCTGTACTCGTACGAAGTTAACAGCTCCATACGCCGTTCTCGACGCGTACTGCCGAAACACTTAGGTATACGAGATTGTGGGAGGTATAAACACAGCACCAGAATAGATTTTAAAATAATTTTTACTGGTTTATTTCGTGCATTAGGCGAAACCTTCTTGCCCTTTTCGCGAGTATGAATTTCCTGTCCGCTTACTGTCCGCACGTTGTTTAGACGATCCCAGTAGTCGTTGTAGAAAAGAATACACATTTTTATCGTTGTATCCTGAATAAACGAAACCCGCTTCAACTAGTTTTTTGGGCGGTATTGGGCATTCTATAAAATTTAAATGGTTTCCAGGTAGGAACGATGATTAGACTTTTGCTATCAAAACATGTTGTACTTCTTCGTCATCCGGAGAAACGTACTCGTACGTTTCGCTCTCTTCGTCGGAACTCATCGTCTCGATGTGATCGATTCCGGATTAAGAAAACGTGCAGTAGTCACTGAGCGTGGTGGTGGTAGGTTGAAACTGAAGCATGAAAACGAATTAGAAATACGCTCTCATGTAAGCGGTGTATGTCGCTCTACATAAGGAACATGTATTTAGGGTGATGGCACAATTCACACATGTGACAAAATGTCGACAAGGCTGAAGTACGACTTCAACGGTTTGTGCGTAACAAACTTTGCATATCGTATCACGATTCGAGCCACCTTCTACTTTTTTTGTATTTTCTTCGATCGAGTCGGTGCGTTGTCCGTTCTCTGCTGCCGCTGCCGTTGCTGGCGCTGCTGCTCCCGGTTCGGTAACAATGCCCAGTGCCTTGAGGATGAATTTTTTATCTTTCGTTAACATTACGTAAGAGCACACAGGAAAATGACGTGCGTGTTCCGTCCAAGCGTTTCGACTATCTTCAATCGAGGCTTGACCGTTGGATAGAACGAGTGCAGTATATGCTCGTTTCATCCAGCCTTGTACGAACTTTGTACGGCGTTACACCTTATCTCCAAAACGTTCACTTTGCTAATGTTTACGGGCGCGTCCGATGTGTGTAATATATACGCTTCTAACTTGCGGTTCTTGGAAACACTCAGCACGCTACCGATCCTGTGTTCCGTACGCCCGAAATCGATCTCGTATGAACAATAAGGTTTACATTTCAGCGTGTTGTTGTTGTTGGGTCGTAAGTAGTATATAAATGTACTTTCTGGGACAGGTCAGAGGTCTAGGACAAGGTCATAGGTCAGGTCAAGAGGTCACCTTATCAGTGATAACCCCGCCTTATCAGTGATAACCCCAATTAAATTCCAATTAACCATTTAATAACCCCACGTTATCACTGATAACCCCAAGTGACATTACATTAATTAGCATGTAACCCCGTTGACCTTTTGTAATCAATGTAAACATGACCTCGAGGTTACTAGACCGTAACACACTGCCCTAGTAAAAAAACGTAAACATAAACAAACGTTCTAGTGATAACGTTGTAAACATGACCTCGACAACACACTGACCTAGTAAAAATGTAAACATACACGTCAGCGTTGCACAAACGTAAACATAAACATTCCGAGTTCGTTGACACGACCGTAACACACTGACTTAGTAAAAAAACGTAAACATAAACAAACGTTCTTGTGATAACGTCGTAAACATGACCTCGACAACACACTGACCTAGTAAAAATGTAAACATAAACATACACGTCAGCGTTGCACATTTAAAAACGTAAACATAAACATTCCGAGTTCGTTGACACGTAAACTGTTTTTTCCTTTTACAGTGTAGATAGCGTCGTCTTTATCTAATATATTACATTTTATATGTAACGATTGTCATGGTATACAGATAAGATATGAATTAGCTTAGTCGATAACGTGCAACTATGTTATTCTAATAATAGATTATATGTAAGGTAAGTATCAATTGTTCAATCCCTAGCTAATTCATACTTTTTTTATTTTTTTGAATAAAAAAAAATATATTCATTTATATATAATACACGTTAGCAGTTTGTTTATTAGTGTTCCAACGTGAATTCTGAAAGTAACATCTTTGTTAATAACATGTCAGTAGTTAAAAATGTATTATATATAGTACCGGTAATTGTGAAAATATTACTAATAAATTCTTTAGCCGATAATACAACACAGATTGAAGTGGATAAAGTTAAGCAATATTTATATGAATATGGTTATCTTCAAACAAATGATGAATCTTCGTTGTAAACTGTAAATGAAACAGATATTACTAATGCGTTACTTATATTTCAAGAATACCATAAATTACCTACTGATGGTACGTTAAATAATGAAACTATAAATTTAATGTTAAAACCTAGGTGCAGTAATAGTGATATTATTTTTGATTATCGAGTATCCAGTTTTAAATGGAACAAATCTGAAGTAACATGACATTATTATTTAGCGAATCAAGAGGTGTTAGAATTGACTAAACAAGCTTTTGCAGTATGGGAGGAAAAGTCTGGTATACGTTTTAAACGTGATAGAGTAAATACAGATATTTTAATTTCTAATAAACGATTGAAAACATATGATGCAAAAAGAATCGTGGCAATGTACGAGAACGTTTGACGGTAAAGGTGGAACATTAGCACATGCATATTTTCCTGATTATAATAATTCAAGGCGAGAAATTCATATTGACGAAGATGAAAAGTGGTCATATTCGATTGATAACGTTGTTCCTCTTGGCCTCACAAGTTTGTATGCAACTTTAATACATGAAATCGGTTATGTTTTAGGTTTATCACATTCAGATGTATCAGATTCTGTAATGTATGCTTATTATAACGGTAAAATCGAGTTAGGTGATGATGATGTTTTAGCCATTCAAAATTTATATGGTAAGGCAGGAAACACTTTTATATCATCTTTCATACCGATGTCACCATCTTCTTCAGTACCAAAGATAGAAGACGAGCATCCTATAGATACAAATAAAATTGATCTTTGTAATTTTAAAAATATTAATTTATTTTTAATTGCTGATAAACAATTATATATATTATATGAAAAATGGTTGTGGATATTAAATCCGGCAGAGATGATATATACCAAACCGCTCATAATAAAACATTGGTTAACGTTTCTTCCAAAAAACTTCACAAAAAAAATTTAACTGTATATCAACGACCATCTGGTGAGATAGTTATGTTTATAGATTCTTTGGTATTCATGTTCCATTTAACGAGTCTTAAATTAAGTCTTGGTTATCCGAAACATATCCAGTCTTTATTTAACATACAACCGGATAATTTACATGCGTTATTCAACAGTTATACAGGTAAAACTTATATATTTCATGATGATAATTATTATAGAGAAGTCAATGTGTGTACGTTCACTACTAAATCATGGGGTTATATATCTGAAACATTTCCTGGAATACCGCCTAAAATCGATTCATCATTTAGATTTTCTGATGGTAATTTATGCTTTTTTAAGAACAATACTGTGTATGTCTTTAATGAATTTACGGGTGAGTTAGAACAGAAAAAATTATCTACCGATATTTAGATTGAAATGTGTAAATGATGATGTACTATATAAATTAAAAGAATTAATATTACAATTGATAATACAAAAGAAAGGTCAATCGATATCAAACAATAGTCGATAGTAATGATGATGAAGAAGAATAAAAGTTCAGTTTCTAAGAGCATAATGATTGTAAACGTACAGTTGTGAAGAATACGTGATATATGGAGTTAATATATCACGTATTCATTATTTCCTTTCTCCACGAAGTTAATATAGAGAAAGGAAATATTCATGCTTTCAATTGGTATATATATTGCATAGAATCTACTGATTCAACGTTTAATGAAATATGTTATTTTGTAAATAATGAATTTTCTGAAGCAAATGTTACTATAATTGAAAACGAACAAATTATCAAGATACAATTTCCAACTATTTGCTTGTACGACGATATATTACAAAGGTTAGAAAAATATCGAAATCAATTAATAATCGATATTGATTTTGAAGAAGAATACAAAACTCTCCGTTGGAAGTAGTTAGTTAGTAGAGGCTCAACAAGTTGGACGCAATGTCAAAAATGGCGAAGTTGTGCGAAAAATTGAACCCCTGTAAGTTATTGCAAGATTTTTTTGAAGAAGCAGGATTTATTTTTAATGGTGATTTAGACAGTATTGTGTGTCGTGAGTGTGGATTTAAAAAGAGAGGATCTTTATCTATTTCGCATATTCAATTTATGCACAAACTTTTTAATTCAGAATGTAAAATGGTATGTTATATATATAATAAATATAATAATTATGCACTATACAGTATATTATTACATATTGATGATATAATGAATGCGAAAAAATGTACATCGGAAACTGAAGAAATCATGAAGTTAACATTTTGCTGTTGGCCTAAACGTTTACCACGAGTTGATAATTTAGTATCGGCAGGTTTTTTGTATACTGGTGTGGACGACGATGTAATGTGTATAGACTGTAAAGTTATACTTCACGATTGGCAAGACACAGACGATCCATGGTTTGAACACGCTAAGGCATCTCCAAATTGTTTACTTGTTAAATTACACAGAGTCATAAAAGATGGCTTCATTGAGTGACAAAAGTGGAAAGTGTATTGAAGACTTTTTTAAAAATCAAAGATTTGTTGATGATTCGGATAATATTGTTTGTTCTAAATGTGGTTTTAAAACGATATGTTTTAATACTATTACGCATATTCAATTTATGCACAAACTTTTGTATCCGAAATGTAAAACTGTGCGTTATATATCTTATAAATATGAAGACTATATCAGATCAAAAAAGTGTGTTGCTAATTTTGTTAATATATTAAAGTGAAAATAAAATTTATAAAAAAAAACAGAGTTGATGTTTTTATGTTAGACATTTGTTTAACCTTAGGATAACCTTTAGTTAATTAATGTTGTTTATTCTTAAAAAAGTAACTTCTGATAATAATAAAACTTATTGACGTAATGTTTAACCTTTGATAATAAAAAGTTATCGGTAATTTATATTGACGTATTTACAAAGTAACCTCTGATAACTAAGGTCGTAGATGTAAACAGTTGTTAATTAGTTGTTGTACTTTGATAGAAAGTAACCTCTGATAACTAAGGTCATAGATGTAAACAATTTTAATTGTTATTGTACTTTGAATAATGAGCATCAGAGAGGAGATAAGTAGTGAATTGCATAAGCAAGCGAGAAGAAATTTTCCTACACGCAATGTCGAAATGAAAGGTATTCACGATTTGTATCAAGCTGACCTTGTAGAAATGATTTCTTTTTCAAAGTTAAATAAAGGTTATAAATATATACTAACAGTGATTAATTGTTTTAGTAAATTTGCATTTGCAGTTCCGTTAAAATCAAAAGCCTCACACGAAATTGTAAAAGCACTAATACGTATATTACATTTAAACAAAATGAAACATTTGCAAACTGATAAAGGAAAAGAATTTTACAATTTACCGATTCAGCAATTATTTAATCATTATAATATAAATCATTATTCGACTTATTCAGATAAAAAAGCCTCTATCATTGAACGTTTTAATCGTACTTTAAAAAACCATATGTGGAAGTGGTTTACTACCAGTGGAAAGTATACATGGATCAAAGTACTTCCTCAGTTATTGAAAAAATATAATAATACTGTACATAGAACTATAAGTATGAAACCTAAATATGTCAATATAAATAATGAGAAAAGGGTATTGATACAAATAAATAAAAAACGAATATTTGTTAATAAAAAACCTGCAAAATATAAAGTTGGGGATAGAGTGAGAATTAGTAAATACAAACAAATTTTTACCAAAGGTTATTTACCAAATTGGACAAATGAAATATATACAATTCATAATATTAAACAAACAGTACCTAGAACATATATTTTAAAAGATGATACAGGAATCGTATTAGATGGTGGATTTTATGAACAAGAAATTAGTAAAACAAAATACGACAATATATTTTTAATTGAAAAAATATTAAAACGTAAAGGTAATAAACTACTTGTTCAGTGGTTAGGATACAATAAGTCGCATAACAGTTGGATTGATAAAAACCAAATCATTTGAACTATTTTTCAATCATGAAAATAGTGCAGCAAACAAAAAAAATACTTATTTATAATTTTGATAAATCTATGGAGAAAAAAGAAAGAGTCCATAGCGAGTTGTTACCAAATAATGTCAGGTCTCTTATCATTGGGCCAAGTAATACTGAAAAACAAACCTAATGCTTAATCTTTTGTTCAGTCGTAATGGCTTATGTTTTGAGGACGTTTATGTTTCTTCAAAATCGTTGTATCAGTCGAAGTACAAATTTTTAGAAACAGTTTTATCAGGTATACCAACAATAAAATACTATAAATTTTCAGGAAATGATCAAGTCATTCATCGTGATGATACTGAACAAAATTCAGTTATTATATTTGATGATGTAGCATGTGAACAACAAGATAATATAAGAAATCATTTTACAATATATAGACATAAAAATAATAATGTTATTTATATATGTCAAACGTATGTTCGAATTCCAAAGCACTTGATTCGTGATAACGCGAATTTAATAATTATTTTTCAACAAGACGAACTAAATTTAAAACATATATACAGAGATCATGTTAATACTGATATGACATTTGAAATGTTTAAAGAACTTTGTTCTAAAGCATGGACAAGACTTTTTTGTTATAGATAAAGAAAGTGATATGAATTGTGGCGGTCGTTATCGTTTTGATTTTGATATCTATATTACTAATTTGTAATCGAACATTTTTTATTACTTATCAATATGTCATCGAAGAAGTCACGTTCCCTTGACAAGCAAGAGAAGCTCGTCATTGAAATTAAAAAAATAAGAAAAAATATTCGAAAGAAACATCAGACTCTAACATAAAATGTTATTGATGAAGAACAGTTTGCAGAAAAATCGTTGAAACCTATTATCACTCCGCTACAAAAGTTAGTACAAGAGAAAACAAATTCGTCATTGATTAAAAAAGAAGAACAACAATTAGATGTTGAAATGGACGATATTCAGTCGCGTTTACAAAACAAAAGGTTTTCAGAAGAGACCGAAAACATCCCAATATCGAACAAACGAACAGTAGAAACGCCGTTACCATTACCGCGTGAAGAAGAAACAACGTATGAAACCTTACCCACGGTTGAAGAATTGATGTCAACATCAAAAGGATGACAATCAATTGAACCTTTTATCGATATATGGTTTAAAGGTCCGTTAATAAGACACTATATGCGTAAATTTTTTGATGACAGTAATCATGATATTGATCATGTTTTTGGTCCATATTTTGGATATAATAATATTTTAATGTTAGGTAAATACCCTTTAAAGACTGATGAAAGTGATATTATTACAATTAATAATGTTATGTACAAAGGTACACCTGGTTTGTACGATCTTATTTTTATGCAAAACCCAAACGCATATGTACATTCACAAAAAGATTTAGACGACTACTCGCGTATAATAAGTGAAACCGTGGCATATTTAAGTTTAAAGACAAACAGAGTTAAAAGCAGTACTAGTTACAAATATAAAAATGTAATTAAGCCTATTATTAATAAGCTTTCACAATCATCCACATCAAAAGTTGGAAGTAGCCGATTGCATAGTGATACAGAAGGTCGCGGTTTGTTAAATTTCAGTAACAATAAACCAGTTTTTGTGTACTGGAATAATGTAAATGAATTATGCGATAGATTAAAATTATTGATTGCTTCACAAAGTGCAGGTCATTCGGGTCATCAAAATGAAATATTATCAATTATTGAAGAGCTACGGGAGGCCGGTATAATAAAAGAAGATGCAGCAACGTTTGAAGCGATATTTTCAAAATGAGCATCGATAAATTCGGACACTATAGTGGTGGCTTAGCGGCTAGTTCAGGCGGTCCACCGTTCAGCGTGGACCGCCTGGAGAAGGATTTAAATTAACTGACGACGGAAATTTTAATATAAGTAATAAACGATTATGTAATGTGGGTGATCCTGAATTGGATGATGATGCCGTAAATGTAAAATATATGAGAACAAATTCGATTACTTTAACAAATACAGACGACTGTTACGATGTTAAGATGAAAAAAGTTATTAATTTAGCCGATCCTGGCGAACCTTGTGACGCTGTAAATAAAAATTATTTAGAAAATGTTACTAAATCATATTTAGCTGATAGAATACCAATTAAGGTAGACAATAATCCAGTGTAATCATTCAAGAATAATCGTGTGGCTCATATCGCACCACCTGTTTATAAATTTGATGCTGTCAATAAACTTTATGTTGATAATAAATTACCTGATGAAAATACACAAACTAATTGTTGTGATTTCAAGCAAAAAAGTTTAATTAATGTAGCAGATCCTATTAATTTGCTTGATGCTTTAAATAAACAGACTTTATTAACAGGCATAAATAATACAAAAGATGAATGTAAACAATATATAGATGATAAAATATATTATTCACGAAGTGAAGAGGAAAATAGTATAGATTTTAATGAAAGCAGATTGACTAATGTTGCTGATCCTAAAGATGATACAGACGTTATAAATGAAAAGACTTTAACAAGGGTTATGATGCATTTAAATTAGACCTAGAAGACTATAAAGTTGACAGTAACTTAGTTAGAATATTATATAAATTATATAAGGAGTGCACTAAAGACAATCCTGTTAAAATTATAAACGAATTTCGCATTGTATATATAATACAAAGTTTATATGAAACGTCATAAATGCATCTGTATCCAAACAAGATAGAAGGCGATGGTCTGGTGAGTAATATTCTTGGAAACGTTATAAACAAGTCAATTGATTTATTACCAGTCGAACTTCATTTACCCGGTTATCAGTATTGTGGACCCGGTACAAATTTAGCGAAACGATTACAAAGAGGTGATGCAGGAATTAATAAGCTTGACGCTGCTTGTAAGCAACACGATATTGCATATTCAAAGTATTCAGATTCTATAAATCGCGCTAAGGCTGATAAGGAATTAGCTGAAAGAGCTTGGGAACGTGTTAAATCAAGTGACGCATCGTTCGGGGAGAAAGCTGCAGCGTGGTCAGTAACTAACATAATGAAAGCTAAAAGTAAATTTGGTGGTGGAATAAAAAAGAAAAAAAACTATGTCCAACACAGTTTATAATTACTTGAAACGTTTTGCTGGTAAAAGTGGAAAAAAGGTTTACATTTGAGATCATATAAAAAAACAGGAGGTCTAAAAAAAAAAAAAAAAAAAAAAACGAAACAACGACGGCGAAAATAATAAAGAGTATTCCTATACGTCCGCTTTCAATTCAAGATTTACTACTGTATGTCAAACAATTAAAGATTCCTAATTTCAGAGGAGTGTTTATGCGTGACACATTACCGTTACACACTGGAATTTGGCAAAATGAAACTGGAATAGTTAATTTAGATAATAGTTATGGTCATGGTACTCACTGGGTATGTTATTTTAAACGTAAAAATAAAGTTAATTATTTTGAGAGTTTTGGTAATTTAAGACCACCTATCGAACTAATTAATTACTTTTATTCATCAAGTCAACGATCTATTGAAATCGTTTATAATTATACACGAAGACAAAATATGGATGCAGTCAACTGCGGTCATTTGTGTTTACAGTTGCTCAGTAATAATGTTTTGTCTAAGCGGTAAAGGATCCGTATTAACATGTGATAGTTTTCCACCAATCGAGTTAAGTGATGAAAAATGGGAACTAGGATTAATTGACTTTTCGACATATCATTCAATACCTAATATAGGGGAAGGAATTAACAATGTATTATATTATGGTATTGATAAGAAAATAGTATTGCCTACTGGTTCTTATGAAATTTCAGATATCGCAACGTTTATTAACGATTACTTAATTCAACATGATAAAAATGTAAAAATAATTATAAAGGCGAATAATAATACATTAAAAAGTGAAATTTGTTCTAACGTTCAAATTGATTTTAGTAAACCCGATTCGTTAGCAACCATATTAGGATTTGAAACATGCATAATAAATCCAAATAAATGGTACAGTTCAACCTTACCAATAAGTATTGTTCGAGTAGAGAGCATCAGATTGATTTGTAATTTAATTAGCGGTTCGTTTAACAACGGAATTCCAGATCACATAATACACGAATTCTATCCTAGTGTTCCGCGAGGTTTTAAAATTGTTGAAAAACCTACCAACGTGATATATTTACCAGTAAACACATCTAGGATACATAATATTGTAGTAAGACTGGAAGATCAACAAGGAAGACTGATTAATTTTCGAAACGAAATAACGTTACGTTTGTATTTGAGAAAACAATAATAATGGGTCTTATTTTTTATTAAGGAATCAATAAAACAACTGCAAATAAGCCAATTACAAGTAGTAAAGATGTGAATATCGACCGGTTAACACCACAAACCTGAAATTTCTACAGTCATTTTAACAGTAATAAAGGATTATTTAAACAAAAAATGAACCTTAATATTCAAAACGTAAACGCTAGCATTCTAAATATTATAGAAGATGTTGTGTATCAAGATGACTCTATAGTAGGATTAGCTTATTACACTCATCTACCGTACACCTCTACTACATTCAATAATAATGATGAAATTAGAATTCCAATTAATCAACAAGATGTGTACACATTACCGTGTGAAAGTTACTTTCATATAAAAATAGAATACACTAATAATAATGGTATATATGATCAAACTTTAAAATTATGTTCAAATGCTTTAGCATTTTTGTTTGATGAAGTTAGATACGAAGTAAGTGGATCAGAAATCGATAGAGTTAAAAATGTTGGAATAACATCAACAATTAAGAATATGTTAACGATTAAATCATATGAAATTAACACTTTAGAAAACAGTGGATGGGCCTCAGATTTAATAAGTCATATGGCACCATCATCGAAAGATATTAGCTTCTGTATCTCATTAAAAAGGTTGATCGGATTTGCTGAAGATTTTAAAAAGATTTTGTTAAATGTAAAGCAAGAATTAGTTTTAATTAGAGCGTCCACTGATAATAATGTAGTAATTTTACCTGAATCAGTAAACACATACAAATTAAAAATAAAATATATATCATGGAGAATTCCGTATGTTTATATTAATGACGTAGTAAAGGTAGATTTTCTGAAGATAGTACAAATTGATCGACCTTTATTAATGCCGTTTCGAAAATGGGAACTTTACGAGTATCCGTCTGTGCCAAAAGCAAACAAACTTACTTGGACTGTTAAAACGTCATCACAATCAGATAAACCTCGTTACGTTATTGTAGGTTTTCAGACTGACAGAAAAAATAATGGACATAAAAACCCAGCACATTTTGATCTTGCCTCATTCTATAATGTAAAGTTATATTTAAATTCAGAATACTATCCGTATGATAATTTTAATGGTGAAACGTCGATTCTACATGAGTATTATTCAATATTTCAGTCCTCGTATTATTACAACAGTCAAAATTCGCCAATGATAAATCGTTCAAACTTTCTAACGTATACACCTTTTTGTGTAATTGATTGTTCAAAACAAAATGAATCATTAAAAACTGGTTCAATAGACATCCGTCTGGATATTGAAACGTCAACTGACATACCGGAAAAAACTACTATCTACTGTCTCATTTTTTACGATACTATTATGCAATATACGCCTTTATCTGGTACTGTAAGAAAAGTATTTAAAATATAATTACGTAGATAAAAAGTGTATCAGTTCTGCTGTTGCACGCAATGGAATACGTTATCGATTTTCAAGGTTTTCGCGATGATGGAAACAATTTCATTTTTAAAGAACTTTGTATTCAGTGTATACAAGATAACAAATATTCTGGTGTTTGTGATCAGTATTTGTTTTTACCACCATTTAGTTACAAACATTTGTCAGAGAAGAAAAAAACGTTAATAAATGGATTGAAACCAATCTTGGACTTAGCTGGAAGTGCGGTCTTCAAGATTATAACGATCTACAGTTTATATTAAATAAATATATGAACGGTAAATGTATTTATGTTAAAGGATCAGAAAAGAAAGTAGCATTAGAAAAAGAATTTAATTGTTATGTGAAAATAGTAGATATGGAAACACTCGATTGTCCATCCTTAAAAGTGTTAAAACAGCAGTCTTCATATTCTATTCACTGTCCTTTCAAACATAATTCGTATTATTGTGCTTTAAATAATGTACATCATTTAACTAAGTGGATTATCGAATACTGGAACAGTGTGTTACAAATTAAAGAAATTGAAAGAAATGTTGGGACTGTATGATTTACGTAGTTGATCTTTTGATCTCCTACTTACGCAAAACGTATATCCGTTCTGCTGTTGCACGCAATGGAATACGTTATCGACTTTCAAAGTTTTCGCGATGATGGAAATAATTATATTATTAAAGAATTGTGTGTGCAACCTATAGTAAACGCTAAATTCGCTGGTATTTGTAATCAATACTTATTCTTACCTCCATGCGATTACAGACATTTATCAGAAAAAAAAAGTTAATGACTGGATTAACAATAATTATCTTGGACTTAGTTGGAATTGTGGATTAACAGAATATAGTGAACTTCCAGTAATATTAAATTCATATATATATGGAAAGTATATTAATATAAAAGGACGTGAAAAAAAATAGCTTTACAAAAAGAATTGAACTGTCATGTAAAAATAGTGGATATTGAATCACTCAAGTGTCCGTCTCTAGGCGTTTTGAAGAAGCAGTCTGTAAATAGTATACGTTGTCCATATGATCACTCTTCAACAAACTGTGCATTAAGTAACGTGTTTTATATTACTAAATGGATAATTCAATATTGGAACTGTTTGTGCGATGAACATGATGAAGAAACTAAAAGAATAAATTGTTGGGATTGTATGATTGCTTTACTTTTATTGTAATTATATGTGAATTAAGATATGCAAAATAAAGGTTTTCTTAAAATATAAAAATTTTAAAAACATTTTCATTTTTGATTTATTAATTACTAAAAACATATATACAAAACATACATGCATACATATATGATTTTTTTATATTACAAAAAACATACATACAAAGAGTCTATCATTCTATGCATGCATACATATAATATGAGTTTTTTATTGAAAACATTTTCATTTTTTGATTTATTAATTACTAAAAAACATATATACATTTTTAATTCTTGCCGCATACATATAATATGATTTTTTTATTAATTACATAATTACCATTCATAAATAAAGAAATAAAGACATGCATACATACAATGTGATTTTTTTATACCAGCTTTTTTTGTTAATACTTACAAAAACATTATGATGAAGAGAAACTTCAAAAGTTTTTAAATTTATTTTTTTTTAACGTTTTGAATAGTCGATAAATTCTTAGCTACATTTAGAACCACTTTGTACAATTGGATATATTTCGGATCTATTTCAGATCCAACTAAAAAAGTGGTCTTATATACAGCCTTAGTCCATCTGTCTTTTATCTCAATTCCCCTCAAATCTTTGGTATCTATGATTTCAATTTTCATTAGATAACGCCCCGTTTCCCCAGATGTTTTTAAGGTTATTCTTGTTCCATTCGATTGGAACATTACAGATTGTTCAAACAAACTACTGTTTCTTTCTCCCTTAGATTTTCTTACGGATGCTAATATTTTTTCGAGTTCTCTCTCATCATCATCATCATCATCATTATCATTAATATCAATATCAATATCGTTATCAACGTAAACATTTTTCATATTAAAATCAAGATAATTTTGTATTAAATTATTTAATATAACAAAAGTTGATTTAATTATATTTCTTTCATTAAAATTTGGAATTGTATTGATTATATTATCATAAATTTCTTCAATATCAAATAGGTAATTATTAAGTTGAACTATTTTGTCTTGTGAATTTAAGTCTAATTTAATTTCCAGAGCAATTTTTATCCGTTTTACTACCTCACTCAGTCTCATATACAATGTTATAACTTCTATATTGTCAACATTAATTAATTCTGTTTTAACACTTTTTACACACATTTCCCAACTTTGGATTGATGTCAGACCTAAGAAGTAGAATAATTTGAATACTTCTTCTAATGACATAACGGAGTACTTGATAGAAGGTAAGATTGAAATGTCAAAATCTATAACATACAAAATAATAATTTGTTAACTAAACAAAGACAAATTACAGATAGAGAAACGTATAGAACGCATTATTTGTAACTGGTAACCACGAATCCCTTGAAAAAATATTAGTCATATACTAAACAAAGACAAATAATTTATAACCAAGATAAGAAATAAAGTAATAGAGAAAGGTATAGATCACATTATACCTTCACTGTACATGTTTTTGAAACACACATATTAAAAATAACATAGAAAAGACTTATAACAAAGATAAATTAAATTTTGAATAGAGTATAAAACATTATATATGTACATATGAATGAGATACTGGATCTAAACAAAAAATTTTTAAACTATAAATCCTTTATTAACTCTTTTATAAATGGTCTTAGAGTTGATTCTGGTCTGTCGACTATCATTTTTAATTTTGCAATTTCTGCGGGTGTTAAACTTTTTGGTGAAAAAAACCATTTATAAAGAAGACGGTCCTCCTCCTGTTTTAATTTATGTAAGAAACGACTCTCCTGTGTTGATGATTCTTGATCCATCAAGGTCGTTGATATAAGCAGACGTTAACGGTTCAAAAACAGCTGTAAATGTGATCTATGTACAGTAAATCAAATACGGTTTAAAAATGACATACGAAAGACTTATAACAAAGACAAATTAATTTTTTTTTTTGAATAGAGAAATGTAAAACACGTTATACCTTATAATAATATTAAAAATGACATAGGAAGGGCATACTTATTTTACAGGTAACCTAGAATTACTGTACATGTTCGTATGTAGAACATATTATACCTTAATAATTTAGGAAAGACTCATAACAAAGATTAAATTTTGAATAGAGTATAAAACTTAATAATTACATATATATTAAAAAATGACATACGAAAAACACAACTTATTTACAGGTAACCAAGAATTACTGTGCATGTTCTTGAAAAAAAAAGTAATAATTAAAAATATTGAGAGACTTATAACTTTGTATACTGTACAGTAGCGCGGTAATTTTTACTTAATAGGTTGGCTAATCTGCGCTTTAATTTTTACTGTAATCTGATCAATTCATGTCCGTGCTCCGCACAGTTCGTCACAGACGCTCGTAAGCGGCGGTCGGCTCGCGCCCGCAGCCTCACTGTCACATTTTCTTCTTGTCGCGACAATTAATGTAGGCCTTAGGCCAACACTTCATATATGGCCCTTTAGGCCCGTTCATTAAATTAATTTAAATGTGATACGAATTGTATCCACGATAAGCTTATTAGCCAATCTATTACTCAAAAATGGTACCTAACAATTTCTAGTGTAAATGTGAATATTAAATAAATGAATTAATTACAGTCCACTCGCTTCATCATTTCTGCATCCTGGCGAATCAACTTACTGTTATAGAACACTTCACACTTAACATTCTTCTACTAGACATTTTTTGGTCGCTCCGGACCTGGATTTCCGGATATATTATTCACAATTATTATTTTTCTGCCCCTATTTTTGGCCATCACGGGCGAATCAGCATATCCGCTGATACGACCGTGGCGTGATTCGATCAGCATTTCGCTCGTCGCCTTTGAGCCTCCTGACGACATCATCGCAAGAGCCTGCTAGCTTCAGTACGTCAGACAAGGCTGTCATCTCTCCGAGCTCTGTTTGCCATCTTCTCCACGGCGTCGACGCTTCAGGACATCGCCTACAAGGTATCACCTCACTAACATCATATCAAGGTGCGTACAATGGCTGAAGAAGGCCTCAAAGTGTTAGCCAGAAAGAGAGGCGGCTTAAAGTCCGCAATAGTGCGCATACAATCAGCTGTCAGTAACTTTGATACAAATTCCAATACAAAACACTTTTTAACAGTAAGACTTGAAAGTTTGAAAAGCTTGGCATCGAAGTACGACGAGGTACAATCTGAAATCGAACTTATTTGTAAAGACCTAAACGCTGCTCAAGAAGACCGAGTTGAGGTCGAAGAAATGCTATATTCTACGGAAGAAAATATTTTGCAATTGATTGATACCTTTAATGTTCAGACTGTACCTCCCGTATTATCGACCCATATGCAATTAAAACCAATAGGTTTGCCCTGCTTCACAGGCAATATCTTGGAATGGCAGCATTTTCATTCACAATTTTTACGGACTTGGTGCATACAAGATCCGATCTAACGCCAGTGCAGAAACTACATTATTTACATTCTTCTTTAAAAAATGAACCGTTAGACTTAATTAAATCACTACCTATTTGTAATGAAAATTACTCGATAGCGTTGAGTTTGCTGTCCGCAAGGTATGACAACAAGTTCATACTAGCAAAATACTACATTCAAAATTTACTTCAAGTTAAGTCGACAATTAAAGACTCTGTCCAAAGTTTGGCAGAATTCACAAATACGATAACGTCTTCCGTTAATTCACTGGCGGCAATGCAACTGTCAGTGAATTCATTTGAACTTATTACTATACAATTATTATCAACTAAACTCGACCCTACTACTTTTAAATTGTAAAAGGAGTCTATAGACCCTGATAATCTTCCTAACTTTCAAGATTTCACTCATTTTTTAAACGCACGTAGACAGCTATTAGAAAATACACTGCCTATCGATGCCGGACAGCAACTCAACAAGCCGAGTTTAAGACTCAACAATAAGTCTGATAAATATAAATCAAGAAACGCTGCTGGCAGTACTACATTTAAGAGTTATCACTCAGCGTCAAGCAATTATTCATGTTTGTGTTGTAAATCTAATCATCCGCTTTGCATATGTGATAAATTTCGTGCATTAAGCACCGCTGAGCGGAGACAATTTGTATCAAATCACAAATGTTGTACCAATTGTCTTAGATCAGATCATTTTGTATCTAATTGTAAGAATAAGCAGGCATGTAAGATCTGTTCAAAACGACACCACACATTGTTGCACATGAACAATGTGCCGAACTCAATCTCTGCCAGTAGTAGTAACTATTGTTCATTTAAATTACAATCCACGAACAATATTCTTTTATCAACAGCAATTGTATTTGTCATTGACCAGGCTGGCATCAGACAAAAGGCAAGAGTTCTTTTTGGACGCCGGTTCACAAATAAACTTTTGTACCAAATCATTTGCAAGGAAATTACGGCTTAATTTGACTAAATCCAACATACCAGTTACGGGTATAAATAATACAGCGTGTTATGCCACTAATCTCGCGTCTATACGCATTATTTCTCGTTATCAGAGATTTAGCTTCGAGGCAAAATGTGCTATCTTATCTGGATTAACCCACAATCTGCCGGCACAATCGTTTGACATAAATCAATTCAACATTCCAGACCACATTTTTCTTGCTGACCCAAATTTCAACGTATCATCCGAAATCGACATACTCTTAGGGGCGCAATTTTACCTGGATTTAATTTTAGCCAACAAATACGTACGAGGCCCTCATTTTCCCATCATTCAGGAAACAAAGTTAGGCTACATTTTGGCTGTCAATCTGCCCAAACACTGCCGCTACAAGGGTCCTGCTGTTTTGTTCCTAGCTAGGAACAACGACAGTCAAATTTTGCAGTCTCTCGAAAAATTTTGGGAAGCAGAAACTATCCCTGACAACACACTTGATAACGAGTCAGCTTGTGAGGAGCATTTCGTGCGTTCTACTCATCGCAACCATGAGGGTAGGTTCGTGGTTTCACTGCCATTTAAGTCCGATCATCTCCAGTTGGGGGAATCTTACACCAATGCTGAAGCAAGATTTTTTTAATTCAGAACGTCGATTCAGGCGTGATGCTAAGCTCGCGCGCGATTACGCAACTTTATTAATGAATATAAGGATCTTGGCCACATGACGCTTATCGATAATTGCTCTATCAACTCAGGAGTGTCAAATACTTACTATCTGCCTCACCATGCCGTGTTTAAGCAGTCTAGCTTGACCACAAAACTGCGCGTCGTCCAAAACTACCAATGGCCTTTCTCTCAATGACATATTGTTGGTAGGCCCGAATGTTCAACAAGACCTTTTTTCTATTCTTTTACGTTTCCGCATGCATAAATATGTTCTCATCGCCGACATCGAGAAGATGTATCGACAAATTCGCGTAGCTGAAAAGGATTGTCACTATCAACGTATTCTGTGGCGTGACTCTCCTCTCGAACAATTTAAACACTTTGCATTGCGAACGGTAACCTACGGCACGGCTAGTGCTTCGTTTTTGGCCACTCGCTGTCTTATTCAAATTGGTAGGGGCCCTTAAACTTCCTTTCCTGATGCGGCGTTAGCTATAACAAATGATTTCTATGTCGACGATCTGCTTACCGGTGCTGACACCATCTCTGATCTGACCAAGTTGAAATCTAACTTAGGTGCGTTACTGAGTCAATACGGTCTCACGTTGCATAAATGGGCATCTAATGAACCCAGAGTGGTCGCAAGCCATGACAATTTATCACTCCCCTTAAACAAACAGGACAATGTGCGTACCCTGGGCATTCTCTGGAATAACACTGCCGATTCATTTCTGTTTGACATTAAATCATTCCCCGTTGAATCAAGCATCTCCAAGAGGAGAATTCTTTCGATTATCGCAGGCATATACGATCCTCTTGGACTGATCGGTCCCGTTGTTTTCTTGTACAAACAGTTTATGCAGCAACTCTGGCTTTGCAATCTTGGTTGGGATGAACCGATCTCCGGGCAATCACGTTTGGAGTGGCATTCATTGTGCGACAAATTGTGTCTGATTGGCAAAATTGTGGTCCCACGTTCTATTCGTTGCAAGTTTGAGGCAAGTACAGTTGAATTACATGGTTTTTCGGATGCCTCTGAAAAGGGGTTTGGGTGCTGTATTTATATTAGAGTCATTTATCAAGATTCATCGGCCTCTTGTCATCTCCTGTGTTCTAAATCTCGCGTGGCTCCCCTACGACAGGTGTCATTACCTCGCATCGAACTCTGCGCTTGCTTGTTGTTATCGCGACTCGTATCTAAGGTCGTTCCTGCGCTTTATTCGTTTATTAATAGTGTTCATTTATATTATGACTCTATGGTGTCTCTTTACTGGATTCATGCCCAGTCCACGAGGTGGAAAACCTACGTCGCTAATCATGTTGCTGAAATTCAGCGTCTTACGCAGGCCTATACATGGCATCACATCAATTCTAGATACAATCCTGCTGATATTATCTCTAGGGGGTGTCTCCCTGACGTTTTGCGCGATTGTTCGCTTTGGTGGCACGGTCCCACTTGTTTGTCTCAATCTTCCGAGTCCAAACCTTTTCCACCCTTTTCACCTTCTAATCCGTCGTCTTCTGAAGTCACTGCGGAAGAGAAACAAACCCATAACCTTTCTCTAATGTCTACCCTGGCTATCGACCTTTCTAAGGACTTTTCCTCGTTGCATCGTCTGACGCGCGTATACGCTTACTGTTTTCGGTTCATCAAAAATATTAGACTCTCCAGTGCTGACAAATTTACGGGCGATCTTACCCATGTCGAAATTCATCATGCTCTTAATTTCTTCATAAAACAATCTCAGTCGATCCACTTCGCAGCCGAAATTGTCTTCGTAATGGGTCTTCTGTCTCTATTAGGAGTAAGTTGGCTTCTCTCGACCCGTTTCTTGATGATTCTGGAGTGATACGCGTAGGCGGGCGATTACAACAGTCGTAATTACCTTACGACACTAAACATCCTATTGTCTTACATCCATCGGATCATATTACTCGCCTCATCATTGAACGCGAACACATTCGTCTACTTCACGCTGGTGCTCAACTCGTGCATCACACTCACTTCGTCAACGTTGGTGGATTGTTAATGCCAGGTTAGTCATTCGCTCCATCATTCGTAAATGTGTCAAGTGTCTCAGGTTTAGTGCCAAACAGCAGGTTCAGAGGCTTGGTATTTTACCATCTCCTAAAGTCACTCCATCACGGCCGTTTCTATTCTGCGCGGTTGATTATGGTGGTCCATTCATGATTCGTCATGGCGGGCAGAAATCCAGAACTCTCTCTAAGGCATACGTGTCTTTGTTCATTTGCTTAGCAACCAGGGCCATTCACTTGGAATTGGTTTCCGACCTTACAGCCAGTGCGTTTATAGCTGCCTTACGTCGTTTTATGTCCCGCAGGGGCATACCCAGTCAGTTATACTCTGATAATGGCACAAACTTTAGGAAGGCCCGCAATATTTTACATGATCTCTACAATCTTTGGCATAATAGGGATGCCACCTCATCACTCAAATCATTCACGTCCTCTCAGGGTATCTCATGGTCATTTATTCCGCCCTCGTCACCTCATTTTGGTGGCCTTTGGGAGAGCGGCATAAAGAGTTTGAAGTTTCATCTGCGCCGCGTGGTAGGCAAGTCTATACTCACCTTCGAGGAGTTTACGACAGTTTTGTCTCAGATAGAGGCATGTCTAAACTCTCGCCCTTTATTTGCCATCTCTTCGGATGTAAATGATCCGGTGTTAAGAAAGTTAGAGGAAACAATGGACAGTGATTTTAAGAATGTGAATGAAACACTAGACAGCACTTCCGAAGGTATTAAAGTAAGTCCGAATACAGAAGAGAGCAGGAAGGAAATAGAAATTAGAGAATACCAAGGTGTAATATTATCTGAAAATAAAAATAGCCACAACAAAGAGGATAAGCAATACCTAGAAAAGAAAACCAAGAAAATAAGAAAAATATGTAGAAAGAAAATAATAAATACAAGAGAAGAATTGGAGATGATTACAGGTGGATTAATTAATGTATTTAACCTTCCAATTAATGAACAAAGGGAGTTAATTAAGTTTAGATCTCAATTAAATATGTCGACGATTGAAGTGTATCAGAAGATATCAGTCATATCTTCAAGACGGAATATAACATTAAAAAATTTGGTAAATAATCCAGAGGTAAAAGGGAATGAAATGGTATTAAATATGAGTGACTATGTAATTTTAGAGGAGGTACAATACCTGTTAATTAAAAAGGAACGAACTATGACGGGAGACCGGTACTTAACTGGAGGTTTCATAGCAGCAAAGTGGGAGAGCCGGATGATAAGGAGATTATCAAGGAGAGAAGTAATTCCGAACACCCCAGTAATCCGAGGAAGAGGAGTAACTGAGTTTATGGACCATGGTTAAACTAAATAATAATCAACCAGAAAAGGGGACTGATTTTATGTATACCAACCAAGCAACCCATTGGAAAGAAGAAAACCCCAAAATTCAAAAAGATGTAAGGACAACTTACTTAAAATATTTCTAGACAATATGATTTAATGTAAGAACAGATTACTAAATAATTTATTTATAAATAACTGATTAAAAATGAAATAATAGAAAAAAATAATATTTTGATAGTAACAAAAAAGAATAAATAAATAAATAAAAACAATTAATGGTAATCTGCTCACATAAGAAGGTAAAATAAGAAGAACCACGAATAATTTAATGACTACAATGAAGCTAAAGAATGATAATAATTAATACAACTACAATTTAGAATTTCTTGGAGTTGAAAATGATATAGGAAGAAATGATATGGAGAACATCTGTGACAAGAAGGAAAGTCAAAAGGATTTTAAAATAATGCCTATCAATAATGTTATCTGAAATTAGTTACTGAAAAATAAGAAGGAATCAAGAAGAAAAAGAAATATATAATTAAATGCAAACAGCAACAGCGTGAAGAATCCCAAAAGTGTTTAGTATTAGTCGCCAATCGACTACTTGTAAGTTTTTTTAATATAATGAACTGACATGTTCCAGCAATCATTTTCCTGAGCAGACGGTACGTCCCTCTGGTCTCAGAAGGTGTAAGGATGGACAGCAGAGTAATGGCCACCCGAACTGAACCACCGCACAGGATAGGGAAAAAATGTTAGGGAAATTGAATATTTAAGGGATAATAAAACAGCTGAGTAGATTGATATCAGATTCCAGAAGTATGAAGGAAGAAAACAGAAGGAAGATAGCAGACAGAAGCTCAATTGAGAAAGCACATTTATAAAAGTAAATAGAAATATGAGTGTTAAAACAAGTTTTATGGATTAGTGTGACCAGTCCATATCAAGGGATGTTTGAAAAACCATCACCAAGAGAAATTAAATCATTAATGAATTTGCCTCCAAGAGAGAGTTGAGTATGAAATCCCAGCCTATTACTATTAAACGAACAACAGGGGAGTATAACCAAGCAGAAATAAAGAGATATAATGAAGAATGATGAATGAAGCCAAAGAATTAGGAATCAAACAATTAATTTTAAAAAGTAAATAAAAATAAATATTTTATAGTGGGGGAGCTTTATGTAACATTACATAACCCATGCCCAAATATGATAATATAATCACCAGAGAAAAACCAGTAATCACCCATTTTTAAAAGTCAGAAATGGGGATTAGGTATCAAACTATGAGAGCCTTTGTACTCTAAAAACACTGTAAACATTGTAAACAATAATCATAAAGGTGCAGTGTACAAAGTGGAACATAGTATAATCGGTGAAAGTGTCAAACATTTAAAAACAGCATCTCACAAATTTGTGCTGGAGATGAAAAAAAATCAGTATTGTAGCAATAGACTATGATACTATTGACAAGATTTGTATTTTTTGTATTTGTTGTAATTTTATATTGTGTAGGCCACAGAGGTCTTATAACTAGGAGTAATATTTTTGTTTACTATAATTATTTTGTTTAGATGTAAAATAATCCAGGGTTATATATAAAATAATAACAATGGCCAAATAATACTGTTAGCAAGATGGCATGTAAAAACTAGTGTAGAGTAAGGATACCTTAAATGAATTATAAATCATAAACAAACCAAAATAAAAGGAATTAAAATATAAAATACCAGTAGACAAGTTTAAGTAAAGATATAAAGAAAAACCGTAAATAAATTAAATTTGATTATAGGTGAAATTTGTAAAGGATTATTTTTTCTAAAAAGCAGAAATGAAATAATAATAATTATTATTAGCCTATATACTAAAAGGTATCTAGATTAGCCAATAAAAAAACCATAAAATCTTGGTTACTAGGAGTAACTAACTAGCAAGAAATGATTGTCAATTGTTCAGATATATTGAAAGTGAGAAGTTGAAACTAATTTAATGTTTGGTAAAAATTAAGAAAATTCTAACCACTATTTGGAACCAACCATCACAAAATTAATAAATTTAATGAGTGATATCCACTACATCCTAGACATCCTTAGAACAGAATAATTCACGCCAGCAAATTGATGGAAATTGTAAAATCAGTCATCCACCGTCAAGCCTAGTCTACAGAAATTCAACATCGTTGGGTGAGAACGTTTCCTATTGAAATTTAACTAAATTACACCTCAACTATAAACTTAGAACACTAGAAACAGCACCATCTCTGTAAATTCATCGGGAAACAAGGTGAACATAAACTTTATTTTAATTAACCAAAAAACAGCAAAACGTGACCTTGTTAATAATATTCCGGCAGCCATGATGTTTAGTGTTCGTTTTGGTTAGTGAAGAAATATAATCTGCGCTCTGGCGGTCAAAAAATCAACTACATGATACAGATTATACTAATTTTAAAATAATTTATGTAAAGTGAGATACTGACCCATATACATTTCTGACTTCCTCAAAGTTCAAAGAACCTTCAATAACCCTGGAAAATTAATTAATTATTTCTTTCTCTTTATTAAAACTGAAATAAAAATATTTGTTATGTCATATATGTTTGTAAAAGTAAGATCGAAATAACTCTGTGATTTATGAAGTAATCGATTATCAATTCATGTTTTGGGAGACCATAAATGTTAAATAAATTCAAGGAATGCCTTGTGTTTAAATAATAAAATGTGTATTATTTCCAGTAGATGGTAGTTAATTACAGGTAATAAGAAGATCAAGAAGAGAAAGGAAATCAGTCCGGACATCAAGAAATTTTTACGTACTATTTGAAGTCATTTAACCTCAAATGGGTTCGTAAAAGTAGAAATCAGCTGATGCCACGAGTGGAAAAATTTGAAATACTCAATCGTATACTAAGAGAGTAATTCTCTTTGACTTGCTTTACTCTCTCTCTCCTAACTACTGTCAAATAACGGTATTGATTTAATATAAACAAATTTAAGAAAATCATTCAATATCCTTTCATAATCACACACACTCGATTTTGAAGACATATAACAAAAAAGATAACAAATTCTGTAACTCTTAAATAGGCGAGATTTTCGAAAACTAGTAACTCGAGAGATCAGTTTATTCGCGAGACGTTACAAGATGACGTACAAATGTGGGGCTTAAGTAGGAAAGCTTATCGAAGAGTATCAAATAGACGTAAATTACTATGAGAGAACTCGCGAGACGTTACAAGATGGCGCTCAACTTAAAGGGCTTGAATTAGGAAGGAATTTCGAGATATACGAAAGATAATATAACGAAAAACCTAATTTTTGTTGGCAACTATGAGAAGACAAGAAATGCATAATACCAGAGGCAGGTCGAGGAAGAGGGCAGAAGACACGAAGAAGAAAGAAGGTGGACAGGAACAAGAAGTAGAAGTAGTCACGGACAGTGAAATGGAACAACCGACGGGTGATAAAGAAAAAACCGAAGTAGTTACAGACACGGAAAAGGAAAGAGTTGAAGAGGATGCCCAAGGGAACCAACCAGATAAATCCACCCAAAAAGAAGACATGAGCATGCAGGAGATGTTGAGAATTATAATGGAAAGCAATAAACAAATAAATGAGGAAAATAAGGAAACCCTGAGGAAACAAAATGAAACATTAAACAAGAAATTTGATAAAATAGATGAAAATTTTAGGAAACAGGAGGAAAACTCAAAGCAAACCAATGAGGAAAATAAGGAAAATTTTAGGAGGCAGGAGGAAAATTTTGACAAAATAGATGAAAGTTTTAGGAAACAGGAGGAGAACTCAAGGAAGCAAAATGAAACATTGAGAGACAGTTTAAAACAAATTGAGAATATAAACGAAGAAAGTTTAAAGCGGATTGAGGGTAAGATGGAGAAGTTCAATAAGGAGTTAAGGGAAACATTCGGGGGGGGGGGGGGAGATTGAAAATGTTAACAACACACTTAGCCAAAAAGCAGATACATACAAGGGGGAGACAAATAAGCAAATGGATGAAAGTTTCGGAAAGTTAGAGGAAACAATGGACAGTGATTTTAAGAATGTGAATGAAACACTAGACAGCACTTCCGAAGGTATTAAAGTAAGTCCGAATACAGAAGAGAGCAGGAAGGAAATAGAAATTAGAGAATACCAAGGTGTAATATTATCTGAAAATAAAAATAGCCACAACAAAGAGGATAAGCAATACCTAGAAAAGAAAACCAAGAAAATAAGAAAAATATGTAGAAAGAAAATAATAAATACAAGAGAAGAATTGGAGATGATTACAGGTGGATTAATTAATGTATTTAACCTTCCAATTAATGAACAAAGGGGGTTAATTAAGTTTAGATCTCAATTAAATATGTCGATGATTGAAGTGTATCAGAAGATATCAGTCATATCTTCAAGACGGAATATAACATTAAAAAATTTGGTAAATAATCCAGAGGTAAAAGGGAATGAAATGGTATTAAATATGAGTGACTATGTAATTTTAGAGGAGGTACAATACCTGTTAATTAAAAAGGAACGAACTATGACGGGAGACCTAACTGGTACTTAACTGGAGGTTTCATAGCAGCAAAGTGGGAGAGCCGGATGATAAGGAGATTATCAAGGAGAGAAGTAATTCCGAACACCCCAGTAATCCGAGGAAGAGGAGTAACTGAGTTTATGGACCATGGTTAAACTAAATAATAATCAACCAGAAAAGGGGACTGATTTTATGTATACCAACCAAGCAACCCATTGGAAAGAAGAAAACCCCAAAATTCAAAAAGATGTAAGGACAACTTACTTAAAATATTTCTAGACAATATGATTTAATGTAAGAACAGATTACTAAATAATTTATTTATAAATAACTGATTAAAAATGAAATAATAGAAAAAAATAATATTTTGATAGTAACAAAAGAAGAATAAATAAATAAATAAAAACAATTAATGGTAATCTGCTCACATAAGAAGGTAAAATAAGAAGAACCACGAATAATTTAATGACTACAATGAAGCTAAAGAATGATAATAATTAATACAACTACAATTTAGAATTTCTTGGAGTTGAAAATGATATAGGAAGAAATGATATGGAGAACATCTGTGACAAGAAGGAAAGTCAAAAGGATTTTAAAATAATGCCTATCAATAATGTTATCTGAAATTAGTTACTGAAAAATAAGAAGGAATCAAGAAGAAAAAGAAATATATAATTAAATGCAAACAGCAACAGCGTGAAGAATCCCAAAAGTGTTTAGTATTAGTCGCCAATCGACTACTTGTAAGTTTTTTTAATATAATGAACTGACATGTTCCAGCAATCATTTTCCTGAGCAGACGGTACGTCCCTCTGGTCTCAGAAGGTGTAAGGATGGACAGCAGAGTAATGGACCCAAAAGTGGCCACCCGAACTGAACCACCGCACAGGATAGGGAAAAAATGTTAGGGAAATTGAATATTTAAGGGATAATAAAACAGCTGAGTAGATTGATATCAGATTCCAGAAGTATGAAGGAAGAAAACAGAAGGAAGATAGCAGACAGAAGCTCAATTGAGAAAGCACATTTATAAAAGTAAATAGAAATATGAGTGTTAAAACAAGTTTTATGGATTAGTGTGACCAGTCCATATCAAGGGATGTTTGAAAAACCATCACCAAGAGAAATTAAATCATTAATGAATTTGCCTCCAAGAGAGAGTTGAGTATGAAATCCCAGCCTATTACTATTAAACGAACAACAGGGGAATATAACCAAGCAGAAATAAAGAGATATAATGAAGAATGATGAATGAAGCCAAAGAATTAGGAATCAAACAATTAATTTTAAAAAGTAAATAAAAATAAATATTTTATAGTGGGGGAGCTTTATGTAACATTACATAACCCATGCCCAAATATGATAATATAATCACCAGAGAAAAACCAGTAATCACCCATTTTTAAAAGTCAGAAATGGGGATTAGGTATCAAACTATGAGAGCCTTTGTACTCTAAAAACACTGTAAACATTGTAAACAATAATCATAAAGGTGCAGTGTACAAAGTGGAACATAGTATAATCGGTGAAAGTGTCAAACATTTAAAAACAGCATCTCACAAATTTGTGCTGGAGATGAAAAAAAATCAGTATTGTAGCAATAGACTATGATACTATTGACAAGTTTTGTATTTTTTGTATTTGTTGTAATTTTATATTGTGTAGGCCACAGAGGTCTTATAACTAGGAGTAATATTTTTGTTTACTATAATTATTTTGTTTAGATGTAAAATAATCCAGGGTTATATATAAAATAATAACAATGGCCAAATAATACTGTTAGCAAGATGGCATGTAAAAACTAGTGTAGAGTAAGGATACCTTAAATGAATTATAAATCATAAACAAACCAAAATAAAAGGAATTAAAATATAAAATACCAGTAGACAAGTTTAAGTAAAGATATAAAGAAAAACCGTAAATAAATTAAATTTGATTATAGGTGAAATTTGTAAAGGATTATTTTTTCTAAAAAGCAGAAATGAAATAATAATAATTATTATTAGCCTATATACTAAAAGGTATCTAGATTAGCCAATAAAAAAACCATAAAATCTTGGTTACTAGGAGTAACTAACTAGCAAGAAATGATTGTCAATTGTTCAGATATATTGAAAGTGAGAAGTTGAAACTAATTTAATGTTTGGTAAAAATTAAGAAAATTCTAACCACTATTTGGAACCAACCATCACAAAATTAATAAATTTAATGAGTGATATCCACTACATCCTAGACATCCTTAGAACAGAATAATTCACGCCAGCAAATTGATGGAAATTGTAAAATCAGTCATCCACCGTCAAGCCTAGTCTACAGAAATTCAACATCGTTGGGTGAGAACGTTTCCTATTAAAATTTAACTAAATTACACCTCAACTATAAACTTAGAACACTAGAAACAGCACCATCTCTGTAAATTCATCTGGAAACAAGGTGAACATAAACTTTATTTTAATTAACCAAAAAACAGCAAAACGTGACCTTGTTAATAATATTCCGGCAGCCATGATGTTTAGTGTTCGTTTTGGTTAGTGAAGAAATATAATCTGCGCTCTGGTGGTCAAAAAATCAGCTACATGATACAGATTATACTAATTTTAAAATAATTTATGTAAAGTGAGATACTGACCCATATACATTTCTGACTTCCTCAAAGTTCAAAGAACCTTCAATAACCCTGGAAAATTAATTAATTATTTCTTTCTCTTTATTAAAACTGAAATAAAAATATTTGTTATGTCATATATGTTTGTAAAAGTAAGATCGAAATAACTCTGTGATTTATGAAGTAATCGATTATCAATTCATGTTTTGGGAGACCATAAATGTTAAATAAATTCAAGGAATGCCTTGTGTTTAAATAATAAAATGTGTATTATTTCCAGTAGATGGTAGTTAATTACAGGTAATAAGAAGATCAAGAAGAGAAAGGAAATCAGTCCGGACATCAAGAAATTTTTACGTACTATTTGAAGTCATTTAACCTCAAATGGGTTCGTAAAAGTAGAAATCAGCTGATGCCACGAGTGGAAAAATTTGAAATACTCAATCGTATACTAAGAGAGTAATTCTCTTTGACTTGCTTTACTCTCTCTCTCCTAACTACTGTCAAATAACGGTATTGATTTAATATAAACAAATTTAAGAAAATCATTCAATATCCTTTCATAATCACACACACTCGATTTTGAAGACATATAACAAAAAAGATAACAAATTCTGTAACTCTTAAATAGGCGAGATTTTCGAAAACTAGTAACTCGAGAGATCAGTTTATTCGCGAGACGTTACAAGATGACGTACAAATGTGGGGCTTAAGTAGGAAAGCTTATCGAAGAGTATCAAATAGACGTAAATTACTATGAGAGAACTCGCGAGACGTTACAAGATGGCGCTCAACTTAAAGGGCTTGAATTAGGAAGGAATTTCGAGATATACGAAAGATAATATAACGAAAAACCTAATTTTTGTTGGCAACTATGAGAAGACAAGAAATGCATAATACCAGAGGCAGGTCGAGGAAGAGGGCAGAAGACACGAAGAAGAAAGAAGGTGGACAGGAACAAGAAGTAGAAGTAGTCACGGACAGTGAAATGGAACAACCGACGGGTGATAAAGAAAAAACCGAAGTAGTTACAGACACGGAAAAGGAAAGAGTTGAAGAGGATGCCCAAGGGAACCAACCAGATAAATCCACCCAAAAAGAAGACATGAGCATGCAGGAGATGTTGAGAATTATAATGGAAAGCAATAAACAAATAAATGAGGAAAATAAGGAAACCCTGAGGAAACAAAATGAAACATTAAACAAGAAATTTGATAAAATAGATGAAAATTTTAGGAAACAGGAGGAAAACTCAAAGCAAACCAATGAGGAAAATAAGGAAAATTTTAGGAGGCAGGAGGAAAATTTTGACAAAATAGATGAAAGTTTTAGGAAACAGGAGGAGAACTCAAGGAAGCAAAATGAAACATTGAGAGACAGTTTAAAACAAATTGAGAATATAAACGAAGAAAGTTTAAAGCGGATTGAGGGTAAGATGGAGAAGTTCAATAAGGAGTTAAGGGAAACATTCGGGGGGGGGGGGAGATTGAAAATGTTAACAACACACTTAGCCAAAAAGCAGATACATACAAGGGGGAGACAAATAAGCAAATGGATGAAAGTTTCGGAAAGTTAGAGGAAACAATGGACAGTGATTTTAAGAATGTGAATGAAACACTAGACAGCACTTCCGAAGGTATTAAAGTAAGTCCGAATACAGAAGAGAGCAGGAAGGAAATAGAAATTAGAGAATACCAAGGTGTAATATTATCTGAAAATAAAAATAGCCACAACAAAGAGGATAAGCAATACCTAGAAAAGAAAACCAAGAAAATAAGAAAAATATGTAGAAAGAAAATAATAAATACAAGAGAAGAATTGGAGATGATTACAGGTGGATTAATTAATGTATTTAACCTTCCAATTAATGAACAAAGGGAGTTAATTAAGTTTAGATCTCAATTAAATATGTCGATGATTGAAGTGTATCAGAAGATATCAGTCATATCTTCAAGACGGAATATAACATTAAAAAATTTGGTAAATAATCCAGAGGTAAAAGGGAATGAAATGGTATTAAATATGAGTGACTATGTAATTTTAGAGGAGGTACAATACCTGTTAATTAAAAAGGAACGAACTATGACGGGAGACCTAACTGGTACTTAACTGGAGGTTTCATAGCAGCAAAGTGGGAGAGCCGGATGATAAGGAGATTATCAAGGAGAGAAGTAATTCCGAACACCCCAGTAATCCGAGGAAGAGGAGTAACTGAGTTTATGGACCATGGTTAAACTAAATAATAATCAACCAGAAAAGGGGACTG